>JACCIA010000006.1:11470607-12868714 GCA_018906985.1 Apocrypta bakeri | reverse complement strand
GGGAAATGTATTTTCTCAGCTGGGTTACTTTCGTAATGTGCTATTCACGTGCTATTATGTTGTAAATTATTATATATTTTACTTTGGTTTAATGAGTACAAAAATCTTCCAGGCTTGCAGCCCTGATGTCGCTCTCGCAATCATCGGTCCTACCACCCCGGATGCTTCAAGATTTGAAAAAACGTACGAACGTCTCGATGGAGCGCTATCAAGAGCAGGAGTTGAGTATAATGCAGTCAAATACCAGATTGAATCGCGATTCACCAGCTTGGTATTTGGCTGCATCGCACGAGATGACACCAGCTGCTCATAATCTGACGGTCAAAGCTTTGAGAAGAGAAACCATGGCTGTGATGCTCGTTGAGGCACTTCGTATGCCACCCAAGGACGCGGAAACTTTGCTGCCGTCGGTTAGCACGAATTTGGTAAGTTCAACTTATCAATTATTCGATTTAGAAAAAGAAAACAATGGAACAGACGTTTCGCGCGTTTACAGGTGAACATCTGTTCGGGTGATTACCTCCGAATAATCGTTGACTGCAAGCGGTCGGAATCGCGCTATCGCACTCACACCGGCCGATGCAACAATGTTCTGTATCCGGCTAGAGGTGCTGCTCTAGAGGCTTATACTCGTCTTCTACCGGCTGACTATTCTGATGGCGTTTCTTTGCCTACGCCTGGATTACCAAGCGCTAGAGCCGTTAGCTCTGCTGTACACGCGGGTGGTCCTGACCTAAGGTGAGATATTCTTTTTTTTTCCAGCGATTTATATTATTGATTTCATTGATTGTAAGTGACTTGCAACGGGTCACCATAAAGAGGACAATGTACCTTTGAAATAATGATGCCTAAAAATAGAATTTAAAATATTTACAATAATTCTAATAATAGCTGACAATTCTCTATAACAACTTCCCGACTTTCTCACAATAACTCTTGCATCTAGTCCTCAACCGGTACATCTTTAATATTTTCTATCTCTTAATCGTCGGATTCGACTGTATGAGTAGCTGCATTTATCTATAATTAACCTCTAGCGACCCTCTAGCTAATCATAGGTGAAAACCAAAGATTATTTTAAAATCGAGTGCACAGCGAATTATTACAAATGTTATTACTTTTTAACGAATTGTTTAAAAAAAGATCACAAAGTTTTAGCTCAATCGATCCATCGGCTACTTTTGAATTTTGCTAATAGTGAAATTTCTATCTTGTCGTATAACTAGGCACTGTATACAGATTTCCAAATATTGGAATAACAGTGATGATACTACGAGATCGTTAAAATTATTTTAAATTCTAATTTTGGGTACCGTCATGTAAAACGTATCGCGATCCTTTATTTTTTATGATATTGTGTTTTATTTGAATTTAAACAATGCATCTGTATTGTC
Source organism: Apocrypta bakeri (assembly GCA_018906985.1). Taxonomy (NCBI): domain Eukaryota; kingdom Metazoa; phylum Arthropoda; class Insecta; order Hymenoptera; family Pteromalidae; genus Apocrypta; species Apocrypta bakeri. The sequence continues at coordinate 12,867,320 of JACCIA010000006.1, read as the reverse complement.
GATAATTGTCAAGAAAATTCCGTGGAATCCGGGTATTGCGTTGTATATACGCAGAAGTTGGCTTAGAGAGCCTCGTGCGAAGTGAAGATCGCCCGTAGGATATGCATTCCCCGTTTATAATTGTTATCTCTCGTTTTTTACACCTGAATTCGGTATTGGGAAATACAGCGTGGAAACAATAAAGCGGAATGGCGCACTTAAAGTAAAGTCTCCTACTTTGTAAAATGACTGCTGGCACAGTGTATATATATATACACACATACACAGAATATTCTGTGTATATAACATTAAAAAATTAAATTTAGGTTTAGAAATATTGTCAATGTAATATTCGCACGCGATCGTCACAGGATTTATTCGATTTGCCACAGGAAGAGTCCGATTTGCAACTATGGAAGGCGAATGATAGACTTTCTATTGATATAACTGTTCATTCGTACTATTACACAATCTAGAACCGTACTCAGCCCATTATACTATAGCATAGACACTTGCGGTATTTTTTTAACAAAGGTACACCTCATTAATTGTCAAAGCGTTAAAAAGAGTATTATTAAATTATTTATATTTAATTTAATATACACGAAATTTTTTAAGATCGAAAAAGGTGATAACCCTAGTTACTCTATGTTTGTAAATTACATAATTACATATGCGTGGGTTTGGCTGATTCAGAAAATATAAGTACAGTGCGTGATTGTGAAAATGAAAAGGACTAATCCTAATGAAACTTTATTGTCTAGTTTCAATAAACCAGCACGCAGATGCATACATTAAAATAGGTATCGAGAAAGATTCATCAACAGACTCATTTCGTTTAATCCTGTTTACCGATAAAGGCATCCGCACCTGATGGCCCTGACGGCATTGTTCGGTGAGTTCGTTTCGCACGACCTGACGCATACACCTAGGATGGCTCTTCCAAACGGTGAACGACTTAAATGCTGCGATGTACCGTACAATCGATTTCATCCCGAATGCTTTCCGATCAGAGCTGAAGATGAAGCTGGGGGTTGCATGGAATACGCGAGATCGGCTCCGCATCCGGGAAACGCTCATCAGGTTATTATTATTTTTATTTTCTTCTAGGCATACATTTTTTACGACTGTTCTTATTCTTCAAGTACGCGTGCTGAGATTGCACACAAATTGTAAAATATGCGAGAGAAATCATTTCGAATGAACGTCAGAGTCAACGTTCTATTTACTATATGTTTGTAAAATACTTACAGTTCTCAGATCTTTCTATCTTTTAATCGTGCATTATTAGATTTATTTCATTCGAAACGCCTTTGATATTATTACAATAATTGAGCCAAAAATAGATCTTAATTAGCTTAACGAAAAGACATCTTTTTGAATCAAAAGGAAAAATAATTTCTTGCAAGATCTTTTTGTCAATTATTGACAAACGTCAATAATTTCCTCGAAATCCTTAGCGATTCTTAATAATTAATAGATAATTTATACCAATGGCAAGTCAATTCGATGTAGATCGTGTTTAAACCTTATTGTACAATAATATAGACTAGAATGATTTTATCGCTTGCAGGCTAATTTGGCTAGACGCCTCCTAGCGGTTAGCTCAAGAAATTAATGAAATAATTATATTGTGCAAAAGTGCTCAATTTAAAAAAAAAATCTCTTTTGGATGTATATCCATGCAGTTGAGATTTAAAGAAACATCGAGAACGCGAACATCCGAAGAGGTTTATGCATTGGCAGATAAAGTCCCGTGAACGTCGCGACGAGGTGAATGGGACCGCGGAGAGCGACTTCCGCTTTCGGAATTTATCTACTTGGATTATCTCCGCGGAAAATGCAAATGCTCGTGTACTTAGACTTACGGCATTACGTGACATACTCCGATGCAGCGATCGTTGAACGGGAAAAACGTTTGTTTTCATCGTCGCTTTGTACATGAAAGTGGGAATTTTCAACGTGTAGCCTTCTGTAGTTTTTTCCGTCATCGTTCTCTACCATCTACGATAAATTTTTCCATGAACAACACGATTCTACTTTGATATTATTATATTTGACCTCAAAAAATAAAATTAAAATTTTTATACACGTGCTTGTAAATATAGCTTCTCGCACGGGTAGAACATGTTCGTGAAAATCGCGCGCGCGCGCGTTGGATTACAAATACAAAATGAAAAAAAAAAATCAAGGAAGAAGAAGGTCGCGTATCGCACGAGAAAAGCGCGACACAATTAAGAAAAAACAAATCTTGGTAGATTTCTTGAAAATGAGAACGTCGGCATTGACTCTATGTGATCGCGCGAATATCAGGAAGCACAGAATTACGAAGCGCAATTACATTCGCGATAATCATTCAAAATAGACAGTTAGTGTTGTATTGCGTCTACCGTTATATACTTGTCCGTAAATCATGCAGCTCCTCCGTTATTACATCGCGTTTGAAGATTTTGCAATTTTTCCTTTTTTGGTATGTACTATATATATACGTAGGTGTATACTTACGCAGCTGTGCTGCATGAACTTTTCGTTAAATATCCCGTAAAAAAGAGATTTTTTGCTGCTCCAGATATTGCTCAGAGCTCATTGTTAGCCGATGAAAAGGATCTTCGAAGATACGATTGTCTAAATTCTCGCTAATAAAGTTTCGATGTTTTTATAAACTTCTTATGAAGTTTACGACTATTTGTTTGTATCTATATATTTTTTTGTTATACGAGTTTCGGAAAGAAAAGGCATAAACTTAAACGACAATTGACCCATTTACCTTGAAAGCATGAAGATGAGGAGGAGTCACTCGGAACATAAAAAGAAAGTGAAAAGGGAAAGTTTAGTGGCAGGTCGTAAAAATCTTCGAGAAAATTTGTCGCTTATTTCTGCATATACGTGATTATAATGCTTGGGGTCCACGGCGTTTTCGCTGCAGGGTAAGAGTTTTCGATTTCGATTAGTATCTCGACATTTTTATCATTTGTTATTTAACGTTATGGAACATGGAGCGATGATAAAATCAGTTGTATATATGTATACTATAATGTTATCTGTTACGATAACGATTTACGACTTGTACTGATAACTGCAAATTATGCAAGAAGTCGTTTTTATAGCTTTAATTAGTATATAGTTATAAAATTTATAGGGTTGTAAGCTAGGCTCGAGGCAGCAAATGAACCAAGCAACCTCTTATTTGGATTTGTCGCCTTTGTACGGGAGTTCCGAGGAAACGGCTCGAGCATTGAGATCCGGTAAAAATGGCCTTTTAAACACGCAGCGGAAGAATCTTCCGATGCCGTCTCACGACTCGCGAAATTGCAGACTTCAAAGTCGCGCATTTCCTTGTTTCTTCAGTGGAGATTCAAGAGTCAATGAACATCCTGGAGTTGCTCTAATGCACGTGTTGTTCCTGAGGTCAGTATACTCGTTATTTAATAGATACAACAAATGATAAACGTCAATCCTATAGAATGTAAATGAAGTTACTTGCACATAGGCTAGCATTGAGTTCTAAATCCATAAGTTAGAACTACAAATGATATAACAATAATAATTTGCTTAGATAATATGACTTTTCTGGATTTAATAGCGTAAGGATCTCTTTGTCACTGTTGTCTCTATTAAGATACATTTATTCACGTTCAAAATACACATATGTGGGTCAGTCTCTAAAAGATTGATAGGTCAAAAATGTTCTTTTCTTCTAAATGTTATTTTAAACTGCTTTCGTCACTGTATCTATTTTCATGAATTTTTTAATATTTTTTAACGAAGGCACTTCGTGTAACAGGATGTCAAAGTAGCACTTTGCGTCCATTTTCTAAAAATTGTAATTCTACTGGGCACTATTTATTAAAAACACAATAGTCTCTGAAAATTTAGTTTTGAGAAGATTTTACTGCGTGATTTGATGCTGGACCAAACTAATCGCTACACTATTTCACAACAATAACACCAGAAAGTCTTTGGATGAAAATTATTTAGGTAATATGGGCCAGTTTTGAAAAGGTTCGATCAATGATATCGACATAACAAATCTGTGAATATGTCTTGTATAGTGATAGAAAGGTCTTAACTAACGAATCAAGCTCTATTCTTAACGTAACTTAACTTAACTTATACTTTACGATATAATAGCTTTATTTCTAGCTAAAAATGCAACTTACCTTATATTTTATTTACATGGACCTTTTTCGCTTATTTTTCTTGAATGAATTCGGCTTAGTAAATATTTCGAAAAAATGCACGCGGAGCAAAGAATGATGTAACATTTTTAGAGAACACAATCGTGTAGCTGATAATTTGAAACACGTTAATCCACACTGGGATGACGAGAGGCTGTATCAAGAGGCTCGAAGGATCAACATTGCTGAGATGCAGCATGTAACCTATGGCGAATTCTTGCCTGTCGTTCTTGGAGAAGCTGCTTTGGATGAGTGCGTATTTTTGTTTATATTTCATTGATTTTTCAAATCGAAATATACTTTATATATATTCGAAATTTGTCTTCCTTCGAACGATCAGTGTCTAACAAGTAATATATAATTATTCTTACTAGAAAGTGATTTGATTTAATATATTATAATAATAATAATTAACTTTATCATATTATATAATTCGAATATATTTTAAGAGATACTTTGCACAGAATATTAATATTCTCAATTGATATTCTAACATCAGGACAGTGAAATATACAAAAAATTGTATAGATGCTGTAATTGATTAAATCCCCGAAAAATGCATGTTCCCTAAGTACATTTACTAGAGTAAACCAAACAAAATGTATATTTATTTTATCGATTCTAAATTAAATCCATTCATAAGAATAATTACCAGTTAACAACTTTATTCATAAATGCTATGGAGAACGTATTTAAAAAAATCGATTTTGCATCCTCAACATCCGTAGATCGCAGTCAAATGTATAGTTGACTTTCGCAATATTGATATCCGCACCCACGTAATACAATAATACGTTAAAAAATACGTTTACTCTTCGAGTTTATGCATAACACGTAGGACAGCAACTTTCACCCAGTCCACTGTGCAATTCGTACAGCACTAATTACATAAATTTATTTTCACGTACACCTTAGATTTACATAAAGTTTATCTCATTAAACGTGAAATAAAATTTTTACGGTTCTATACATTATTATAATACATAATCCGTAACACACACACACACGCACACATATATATATAATGATTAATGAAACCAAAATTTAATTAACGCGTGCATTTGTCCGGATACTAGCTACGACCTACGGCTGTCTCAACGCGGCTACTTCCTAGGCTACGATTCTCACATAGATGCCACGATGGATAATGCCGCAGCATCGGCTGGTCTATCCTTCGTCGCCGCCTTAACTCCAAAAACGCTCGATTTAGTAGATACGCAATCGGAACAGAAATCGGGGGAAAGATCGCTGCTGTCCGCTTTCTACGCGCCGCAGGAACTCTACGAAGCTGGTGCCATCGACAGACTAATCGCCGGCGCTACAGGTAAAACAATAAATTTTATCAAGTAATTATTGTCGAGTACATATCCATAGAAAAAAATAACCATCTCGAGCAAAAGAAATCCTTTTTAAATAGAAAGAAAATAATCTTAAATAATATGTATTTTTGAATCAAAGATTATACGTTGTTCCAAAAGAATATTTTCCAAAAAAAATGTATATCTTTTCTGATTTTATTAACAACAATTTCAAATACTCTCTGATTGGCTTTGTATTTGGAATTTCTCTAAACTTAAAATGTATCTGCTCGCGGAGTTGATTGTGGCCGTAGTGCGTTTAAAATTTCGCCTTAATTGTAATTTTTTTGCCTCAAGATTATCATTTTCATCAGTGTCGGATCAACTTTCCGCGGACGATCGCGAAATCGGTGAAATTTCTTGTAAATCATTTGTAATACAGTTATTCAATATAGATTTGGTAAGACGTTATAAAATCATTTCGCGAACAAAACGTTTTGATGTAACTTTCGCTTGGAATGTATAGTTCAAGATTAACGGTATATATAAAAGTGGTTGCTTGGGAACCATCGGTAGAATTCTTTGTATGAAATCGTTACTTACGAATATTAATTCATACTATTCACGACCATGTACAGCTGGACATTCGCGTAAGCCCTTACCACCGAGTTTGAACGAGGTGTTGATCGAGCGATACTTCCACGATGGTAAGACTCGAGAACCACCGGTTGATTATGCCGCACAGCTGATTCAGCAGGGTCGAGATCATGGTTTACCCACGTATGTACACTGGAGAAGTATCTGTAATTTACCGGAGGTTAGGAGCTTCAAGGATCTGCAGAATATCATTGCACCGGAGATCATCGAACGATTGCAGGGCATATACAGGTAAACGTTGATAGATTTCAACTAAATCTGAAATACTGAAAACTCACTGTTTGTTAAAGACAAAATTAAGCAACTATGGAAATACTAAATATTCACTGTTTCATTGAGTGAAAATTATTTACTAAATGGAATCGTTACATTTTCAGGAATAGTTAGCTAATATTAGTATTTGCTACATTAAATATGTTGTTTCAATTTATTCAAGTGGACAGGATACCATGAAAACGATGAATTTAAACATTAGAATTGAAATATTTGCACTAATGTAGGCATCAGTTATCCTTATTCCAAAATAATTAAAATTAAGCGATTTATTTACCTGTGATGCAGTTGGTCCTCAATTGGTATGACCTTAATACTTTTTATTTCCGAAAAATCGTTTTCGACTGTACGATACACTATGCAATTGTAAATAAGATTATTTTAAAATCGAATGCATATTTTAATTATTTTCAAAAATAGAGAACTGGCCTTTAACCAGTGATTTAAAAAAAAAAGTTTAAGTCGAATTTCTTCTGATCATTTAATTTAAACTCTTTACGTTCATGTAAAAAGAGATTTTGAAATCATTATTTTAAACGCTGACTAAGTAAGAAGTGAAAATAATTTTACTCTCAAGAATAATAAAAGTTTTTTACTATTTCAACTATAGAAAGTATGTTAGAGATACAGGTGAGCTATCATTTATTATTTTTTTTACAGAAAAGTCGAAGACATCGATTTGGTGACAGGTGCACTCTCGGAAGCGCCTGTAATGGGATCCGTCATGGGACCTACTTTTATATGTCTATTGGGAAGAACATTTAGAAATCTTCGAATAGGTATGCTCTCTTTCTTTTCTAATAATTTAGCGCGATCAGTGAGAATTAAAGTTAAGTAATATATTTATATTACAATGAAAAAAATGATCCTCTTGAAGCAAAATACACAAGACAAAATATTTAAATAAATTAGAATTTCATTTAATGTATATGTGTACACTGAAAAAAGTTTACTTATTAAAAAATTGCTTTGTTCAAAGAAAAACATATTTACTGAAATTTAAAAAAAAACAATATTAATTATTTGGTTTAAATAGAAAAAAATATATACATTAAAACGTTACTGTATACAAATAAAAAGTTGTCTGAATGAGTTAAATAAGTTTTAGTAAGTACATTGAAAAATTGAAATTTCTATGAATAACTTACTAAAATCTGCGATAATGATTTCTTTATTTAGATACATATTAGCTTAAATAAAACATTGTGTTTAAAAGACGTAATATTTTCTTCTTTTAAAAATGTAATTTTTTAATTAACATCAAATTGTCTTACATGTAAAGCAAATTTTCTTTTCATCAAAAAGACACATACAAAAGTACAAGAACTTGATTTAAACTTTTTAAAAAAAAATTTAAAACATTAACAGTACTTCTTGAAACGAGAATTCTCCATTGAATTGACAGAGAATCACGACTTTTTAAATAACATTTTAGTAAATATATTTCTCAGTGTAGTATTATTTTAATATTATATATATAAATAATATGTTACGCACATGTTATACAGGCGATAGATATTGGTACGAGAACGGAAAAACACCTGGCTCCTTTACGCCGGAACAGCTTCAGGAAGTCCGAAAGACGACGATGGCTCGAATACTTTGCGACAACGGCGATAGGCTGAAGCGAGTTCAACCTCGATCTTTCCTTCTCAAAGATAGGTTCCTGTAAGTATGGTGACCATTATAGTTGCGTATTATTGCGCTTTTTTTTTTAAAAAAAAAACAACTTAAGCATTAATACGTTCGCAGAAACAATATGGAAAACTGCTCACTGCACAAGATCAGCGACATGAACTTTTTATTCTGGAAGGAGAAACGAAAGGAGTCTCAAAAGTCCTAGAAACTACCGAAGAACATCTGTCGCTGCCATCCAATGCCTTTGTTACCTTTTTCTTCACGTAGATCTGTACCCTATACATATATATATCAGCATACATACGTTGGGTATCTCTTGTTTAAGAGCCGCTGCACAACGCGATAGTAAAGATGTAATTAGAGGTAGTCGACGATTTTTTATCCGTACTTCCCGTCTCCGTAGAGTGTAGCCTACTCTTACCAGCAACTATATATGTATACATAGCGTGGCGTTTCTTCTATCACCGATCAATTAGGTCAGAAGTAGAAATTTCCTGCTCAATAATTTTCCAGGCCGATTAGAACTATTTTGTAGTTTTTTTTACCCGTTTCCTTTGAATTTATCGCGAATATAGATGATAGACCGATCGTTCCTCTTGGTTTTATTAAATAAATTTTTAAGCGAAGCATTCGAGTAATATTTTTGTTTAATGAACTAGTGATATAATTATAGACGTTTTATGCTATAATATATCTTCTCTATATATATAAATATCTATATATATGTTTTGAAATCCCGGTGAAACGAGATAAATCAAATCCGAGAATTCGCGTGGACAATCAGTATTTATGAGATTACCTACATAGATTTATAATTTTTTTTAACTAATTAATGTTTAATAGCTTGTTCTAAGTAATTGACAGCGATATAATAAAGTAAAGTAACATTTAAAAAAAGTTTACCCTGAAACCGTATATTTTATTAAATAAGAACCCGATATTATTTGTACAAAATAGAGCACGATTGTTCGATTGTTGAATTTTCTGTAAATAAGGCGAATAAATAGTTTATTTTAAGACAAATATATTCTTTAAATTCAACATTACTTTTAAGATTTTTAACCTTTTGAATATTATTTAAATTAATAAGTGCGATATACAAAAAGGTTGAGGGAAAATAGTGGCAAAGTGTCATCGAATAATTCTAACGCTTTTCGATTCAAAGACAATAGACCCATTGAAATAAGGTAAAGAAACTCAATTCAGTCATCTTTAATTGGTGCTTTTTTACTACGGCTCTTAATAATTGCACAACTAGGCAAGTAAGAGGACAAAAAGGGAGATGGAGTTAAGTTCCATATGTACCTTGTGCAAGGATATAATTTTTTCCTTAAGCGCGAGTATTGGGTTAATGGGAGTGTTTAACTCCATCACCGAACGAAGTTTTGTAATATTGTATATATGGTATATAATATAATGTAATGGAGAAAACAAGCCCTTTTACATCTTATGATTGTGATTTTACAGGCTCCTTTGTTTTCTATGAAGGAATACGAAGACTGTCGAGAAAAATCAACGGTTAAGTCGTTGATTTTTAGTATCGAAGGAACATAATTCATCAAACGTTTTAATGAAACATTATAGCGAAATATACCACTTGAAGCAAAGGATATCTCTTTGAGTCAAAGTGAAAATAATCCGAAAAATCTTTTTAAAAAGACATCCTATGGAATCCAAATAAAAATTGTTGGTACAAAGATTCTTTTGTCTTAAAAGGATTCGCGTTGATCAAGCGTGAATCGTTATTTTGAAATTGTTATCAATTTCTTAAAAATCACTATAGCTCCCTGTACTTGAATATACGCCCCCTAGTGGATATTATTATTGCAAGGTGGGCAGACGAGATCCCCGGCATTTAGGTTACGCACTCACTGTACTTTCCCCTACAGATGTTGGCCGGCAGACTGAAAAACGAGTAAACCCAGAACCTTAGTCGGAGTGGTACGTACAGCTTCCGTACCTCTGTTAAGTATTAAATTGATCCAGAATACCTAAATGACTTTTAACGAAGCACTTTGGTATGGTTGTTATGAAATCGTAATGAATAGAGTATTAGGATGGTTCATCGTTAATCTGGACGAACTTACAACAGTCTTATTAGTGTATTTAGTGCAGTTTAAGTCAGTACGTATGAAGCGAACACATATTTTATTATAAATATGAGGGAAATTGCTAGACAACTTTATTCCTAGCTAGAAATACTGCTTCATTCCTAATTTCTAATCTTCATGGTCACTTTTGTATTCATCGAAGGAACGGTTTACTCTTCGTGAGAATTACCTTTTATAATAAAAACTACATTAGCACAATCTTAAATACATTTTGTACATCATTATAGAATTAATAAAAAGGTTATTTCTTAGTAATTGTTAAAATGATGAAAAAATTCAGTGTTCTTTAACTAAAATTAATGTTTTAACTCAATATTATATAAATAATTTAAAATTAAATTTCTAAATTCACATTAAATTATATATTATGATCTATATCTACTGGTTTGTAAGTATTTCATTTGTAAAGTTTAATTTATTTTACAACAAAAGTCCCATTTATTTTTAGTAAGAAATGCTTCCCTTAGAAATTAGAATTTTTTACAATTAATGCAAAAAGGACATTTTTTGTTCTTTCATATTTTCTTATACTTGAATATGGGAGTAATTTTGAGACTGTATCAAATGGTGTCCAATAGGATATTGCAATAACAAAACGACAATAAATATTTGCAATACAAGCAACAAAGTGTATACGGAAAGTGTACGTACCTATTACAATTGATATTACTCAACATTTTTGTACATTTTTTAAAAGTAAATCGAGACTGGAAACCTCAATAAGCATTTTTTCTGATGTATCAGTCTTTCTGATTGGTTTTGGTACCAATATATATACATATTTTAAAAGCTGATATTATGTAGTATTACTTAATACAGTATTAGGTAATGTCACATATACAATCATTAAGAAATATATAGTCATTTTTTATCATTGGAAAAAATACGTTATTAGTATTATACAACATTTGTGTTAATTATGGCAACGCCGATCTTATGAATCGATTTATCTTAAATGTCTCGTATGGCGTCATATTCTCCAATTATATCAATAAATTTTGATGAAAAAGTAATAATAGGCTATATTTACTCTTTGTACTATTGGTAAACCCTAAAAATTCAACTCTAATTTTTAATGAGAAATGAAAATGGAAGCAATCCGCTACTCGAGTCCTCGATTAATCCGTGATTGATTTACTTCAAGGGATTGGTGCTACCAGCAAAATGTTAGATTTTTTTAGTAAAGTTCATGGTTGTCAAAATAGAGCACACTTACTGAGAAACAAATATAGAATAACAGTAATAATATGTATGTACATTTTCTATGCTTTAAACAAAGCGTGATTACTTTCTTTACAATATCAGTTCATTATATTATTTCTTCGATATCTTGATACGCGTTTGTTATTTTCCCCGTTTCAATTGTATTCAATATTCAGTTCATATTTAATTTTTGATGTTTAACTCTTTTTGTAGCACATTGCAGCTATCGGTTTTGTTATACTAAAGAAATGTTCGTTTAATAGATTAGTATTATAATTATAGTTGTTGTAATTGATAATTGGCGAAGTAAAAATAGTAGTATTTAAAAAAATGTTTTTCCGAAATCGTATATTTGATTATTGAATATAACATTTCCATATTGTACATACGAAATATTGCATGATTCTTTATTTTAAGATAAATGTACTCTGTACGTTTAAAATAACTCATTATTTTGAAATTTACCTAAATCAGTGCGTTACATAAAAAAGCTGAGTAAAAATAGTGAAAAAGTGCACTTGAATAATTTTATCGCTTCGCAATTATATAATACAAAGACAATGAACCCATTGAAATCAGGTAATGGATCATAGTTCAGTCATCTTTAGTAGGTACTTTTTTACTAAGTCTCTAAATAATTGCACAACCCAAGTAAGAGGACACAAAGGCAGATGGAGTTACGTTCCACGTGCACCTTGTGCAAGTACATCATTTTTTCTTCAAGTACGAGTATTGGGTTAATGTTTAACTTCATCGCGGAACGAAGTTTTGAAATATATATAATATATAGTAATGGAGAAAACAAGCCCTTTTACTTTTTATGATTGTTATTTTACAGGCTCCTTTGTCTTCTATGAGGGAATAAGTAGGCTATCGAGAAAAACCAATGGTTAAGTCGGCTATTTTAAGTATTGGAGGAACATAATTAAAAACAGATTATGATGAACTACTCTGAAATATCACCTTTGGTAGCCGAAGTAATTCTTTTGAATTCAGCAGAAAATAATTTTCAATAGCTTGTTAAAAAGATATGTTTTTAAATCAAATGAAACGAACAAATTTTATTACAAGATTCTTTTGTTTCTAAGCGATTCGCATAACTTCAAATGTGAATCATTTTATCAAAATCTTTTAACTGGTTTCTTAAAAATGAATTACGAATCGCAACCAAATTTATACAAATTGCAAGTGAATTAAAAATACATCGCGTTAAGCTTTTTATATACTAATGTGTAATAGAATGATATTATTGTTTAAAAGTTAACGAAAAGTTAACGAAAATTTAATCATTTTGTAAAAAATGCTTAATTTAAGAGAAAAAGGAATATGTCTTTTTGACATAAAAAATATTTGTTTTGATTATAAAATCTACATAATTTTTTCTCAAAAATATAATTTCTTTCAGAGTAATTAAACTAACTTACCTGTGTTTTAAAATAAACTTCATGATACTTTACATGTAATAATATGTTCAATTTAGTTTATTATAAAACTCGTGCATTTTTATTCTTCTTTGCGGCTCTTCCATCTTCTTATTAAATAATAGAATAAACGAAAATGATGAACAAATCATAATGTGACAAAATGAAAAATTCGCATTATTTTCAATAAATATTATTAATAAACTCATATTTATTAAAGTACTAAAAAAGCTTCAAGAAAAATAAAATTTTCTACAATATACAAATTATAAATATCCAAATTCTCGATAAAATTATACGTAATGTAATAATGCATTAAAACAATATAAAAAACATATCTTCCGCAAATGATAATTTGCTTAAATCGAATACGAATCTGATATGCCAGATTCTACTCATTATATAACGAAAAGAAGTTATAATAACATCGAGACATAATTGCACAACCAAACAGTTAGAAAAAGTAAAAAAAAATTATTACAACTTTAGTGCACACGAAGAAAGGATAAGGCGCATATACTGAAAAAAATTGCAAACAATAGTTCTTCAATAAAAATTAATAATATACTAAACTCATTTGATTTCGCAATTGATTTCAGTACGCTGTACACATCAAACAAGTGACGTGAGATTATAGGGATATTATACGTTCGTAAAAATTGATCACACACCATTGGCCAATATATCCATGAAAGAATCGATCTATTTAATAGCAATTTGTTTCAAGAAAAAGGAAAAAGTGATTCTTATAATTAATAACGAACACGTCTCGAAATTACGAAAGGAGCTTTTTTTCATCATCACCCATTCGACAAAACACATTTATGCGCGCAAAATTCATTATTCGCTCTCTCTCTCTCTCTCTCTCTCTCACTCTCTATTTCCTTTTTTCATCATCCAGTACTATATTCCATCGTCTCTCACACTTCTGTATACATCTTGGTTTTCGCATCGCGCACATAAAATCGTTTGCTCATCGGTACTTTATTATTATTATTTTTAATCCTCGTATAATCGTCGAACTACAAATAACTCGGAAAGTTGCACTGCGCGCGTCTTCAAAGTCGGAAGCTATTTAGGGAGGGGGAGGTGGGAGGGCAGGGAGGGTTGGGATGACTCTTTGCTTATTTATTTAATTCAGCGAGAAAATACAACTACAGCTAAGCGTCTTTTGGGTGCGTCGAGGTCCGAGGGGCAAATATGTATTTAATGTTCGTCGAAGAAATGACTAAACATTGCGCATATGTTATATAACATGTGTTAATGTATATAATATAAGGCCCCTCGGCTTCACGGCGTCTCATTTTATTAATTTTTTTTTTGTTCGTTTACCGCCACTGTTATTTATACAAAATGCGAAAAAGGACCTTTAATCGGCGGCATCTTTTACAAGAGAAATATATAATTGTATATGTATATGTTATTACGCCATATGTGTAATGTCGTAAAAATATCGACAAAAACGCGCATCGCCATACAAATCCAAGAAGATTTCTAAAGGGTTGCTTTTTTTATTCATTTATCGTGTATGTATAATAATACCTTCTGCTAAACTATTCTTTTTTTATTTTACGTTCGTCTGAAAAATGTTTTCCTTTTTGTTAATGAGAGAAAGTCGCGCGCGTTGGCGCAAATCTCGAAAAAAGCTCGCTTATTTAGATATCGTTCGAATCGAGATAAAAATCGCACGAATGCATTATTGGAGAAGGAAAAAATACACAATATATGGCGTTTACACTATTATCAACCGATTACAATGGAAATTAATTGTTATCCCATATATAAATCGAATCACATTATGACATGTATTCGATTTCGTATCGAATCGCTGTGCTGTGATGATTTGACATTTCCAAATGTACTCAACAATACAAATTTTATTCTGTTACAAACTTTATCCCTTTCGTATGCGGTTCTTACACTTCGAACAAAGGTATACGTTGTATGAGAGAACCGAGCAAATCGGCGCTGAGCTTCCCATTGTTCATTTTTTCCTTTAATGTTCGCGCCAGACTCAACGACGATTCGCGGTTTGTACAAAAGGAAGAGGGAAGGGGGATAGTTCCGAGGAATTAAAAGGCAGATTACGTAACAATTATAAATTGAGGGATTGTGTGTCTCAAGGGGGTACCGGACATTGTTTGCATCATTATTTGCTTCTTTTTTTGTCGGTATGCCATTCTTTACGTTAAGGATTATTTTACAAAATAATTAGAAAAATGTACAAAAATTCATAAAAATAGTAATAGTTACACAGTACAAATTACCTTTTGTTATAAGTAATTATAATGATGTTATTTTTTTATTTAATTGTGACACGATATATTCTCCCTTTATTTACTCATTTCTACCGGGGATTTGTGTAATACCCTTTGTGTTTTAGTGTACGTGTTAGTAGAGGTGTGAACGTTTCTTCGAACGTTTGCAATTTGGCTTAAAAAATCGATATAAGAGCTATTTAGTACCGAATGCGTTAGACGGATATTCGGCTCGACGTTTTATTTTCTCGATTTGCAAGCTATAGTTATTTAACAATCGTTTATTACTGTCCAGTTACGTTTTATTTTAGCTATAATCGCTCGACTGAATTAATTGGAACGAATACGACGAGTCGGATCTTCGGATTAGAAAAATACGCTGTGAATTTTCACCTTTTCATTTATTAACGAAATTAATGAATGAATAGCAAATTCAGGCTATCGAGAACTTTCCCGTCTAACCCTTTCCAAGCTTGCGTTAGCAAAAAGACACTATTTTATTTTTCTAAAATTGCCGAAAAACGGTACGTTATTTTTTTTTACATTTACATGTACAAACATTTATATGCATTACAGGTATGCGTACACTGAAAAGTAGAGGGTTTTTATTTGTCGCCAAAGCCAGCGCGTTTTGTACGTGAGTGTATGTATATGTTTATGTGTATGTTTTTAACTTCCATTATTGCCGACACGCACATAGTTTGCGAGACGCTGTGTTCTGGATGTTTCAATGTGTCTGATTCATAAAAAAGAGGCTCAAGCTGACCAATTGGTTTCCTTTTGTTGCAACGTTTATCATTCTTTGTTCGTTTCTCATTGAATATTCTCTCGGTCGTTATTTCATCGAAATGTCTATTTTGAACATCGAAATCATCATCTTCGAGAATCATGATAATAGAAAAATAACGAAATTGCTTGAAGATCGCTTCAACGTAACGGGTTTTTTGCACAGAAAAACTTGTATATAAAGATGACGGAAAACTACGATTGACGTTTTAACGTTTTGCCTCTTTTTTGTTATTTGTATACATATATAATATATTCTTGTAGAAAAGAGAAAGCGAAACGAGAAAAAGATATATAGAAAAATTATCGAGAATAATAGGGGTTTAAAAAGGAACACTATTAAGAACACAACTTTTTGCTTTGCATAGATAATGTTTTTTTTTTCTTTTTTCATTTTTCTCTCTCGCAGCTTTACATTTTTAGTACATTTAAATGGTTGAACTAGAAATTTTGAGTTATAGTTGAATTGCCTAACAGATTGACGTAAGTTGCCTTGAAATTAAAACAAACGGAGGTACGTAAAAATTAAAATCCCACAGCATTAAGTTTTCGATTCCTTCCGATCGCGTCGTATAAAAAAGAGGGAATAAATGATCGAAAGAAATCTCGTGCATTCATCTCGAGTTGACTTGCAATTACAGTCGAAAAAATCGTTCGTTCGAAGGTGAATCTCATTGAACATCGTTAATTTTCTTTTCTTTAGTATTCGAAAATAGTATCTGATTTTCTAAATTGACTAAAGGTTTAGCTTTTTCAAGGTGTACGTCCTACTCGGAGAATACAAAATTTGATATTGCGTTGTCATTTTACTCATACGAATTGTTTCTTAATACAATTTGAAATGAAAATTTTCGAACACCTTTCGAATGTTCCACAGAATAATCTTTATATGTTTTATTTGTATATAGAATACGTAAAGAGATAAAAGTAAAATCTTGAGGTATCGTCTTACGAATAATAACATTAAATGGGAAAATGTAGAAAATGTTAAGCTTAAAGCCTATGCTAAATTTACTATGCTTAATTTATCACAAGAAAAGTTATTATAATATAGATTATTTTTGTGGAATTGCTATTAGTTTGACTAATAATATAGAAAAAAGAATCACAAATTAAAGCAGTCGTACGTGTAAATTAGCCTAAACAGGTAAGCTAAGGTATAATTTATATAGAATATATTTAATGTATATGATATATAAATATCGCGATGAACACGAAACAATACAAAAAGTCTCGATCTACGCCTTATGTAATCATTTTTATAAAACATGTTTAACATTAACAAAATAAGACCCTGAAAAAACTGTTTTACGATTATGTTACCTTTTTTAAATGTCTTATACCCGCGTTATCGTATTTATAAATTTGTAGATTACATTTTTCATGGTATTTATGTATATAAAAAACATGAATCATAAAAAACACGTCTCATTGAAATGATCGCGTATATGTTTTTTTATACCACTGTATAACTTTATATACAAATATATATAATTATACATTATATCGATAGAAAGTCATGTATGATTTATGTATATCTTTGCCTGTATATCGACTATAAATAAATCGCACACAACGCTTTTATCTCAAGCAGAATATAGACTAAATATATTTACTATGAAAAAATTTTCTTCGTTAAAAATAGTACAATTTCACTATATAATATAGTCCAACCTTCGAACGAGCTCTTATTTTTTGCTATATTATGTATATTTTTCGACTGTCATGCACTGTCAATGAGCTGTTTAAATTAGATTAATTACACTATACCTCCATCCGTCAGATACAAAATATATCATTTGATATATTCCATACATTAATCAATTGTAATTGCACCCGCCGCGACCACCGCAATTCTGCAGCCTTATTCCACAAATTATCCTTTCTTTTTTTCTCATTTCCTACTATACTCTTTTCGGTGACTGGATGCTCTAATATTAACAGCGATCACGTAACCGTAAAGCGTTACAGATATCACTATTGATTTATTTGTTTATTTATATATATTTATATATATTATCAATATTTATACCATTTACACGGCTATAAGATATATAATATATCTTTGTTATTTATATCATTGAATATTATATGTTTTTATGTTTTATTCAATTCACCTAAGAAATAAAGAACCTAGACGGTTCTTGCTCATCTCTGCAAGTTTATTACATTTACCATATATACTCCGGATGAAATACTTCCGCGTCGATACAAGCGTTTATTTTTTTTTCTTTCCTCGCACAATCATCCTTACAACCGATAACCTTTGAATTCTATTACAATTAATAACAATATGTATATTATGAGAGCAAAAAAATAAATTCTATTTATCATATACATAGTTATACTTTTTTTTCAATTAATTAAGCTACACGTATCGCGTGTCATACGCAAGAGATACGTCATCCTCGTCGACACAGAGAAAAAGGATGGATCGACAATATAACTGATCGTACCCCGTATACATTCTTTTGCTGTGGATAAAGGAACGCTATTATGCGGTGGCATCAATATATTTTTTTCAATAATCTTTAGATTGGTACAGTAATCAGTACTCGGAGGCAAATATTTCGTCGCATTCGCTGTATTCGTAAACTCGAATTGGGTTTCCAACGCAGAAATACAAGTACACAGTTATATATAGATATAGGTAGATAGATAAATTGATTATATATAGACGTATGTATAAGAAGTTACAAAAACGTATTCACACAGATAGTATAAAAGAAGTGATATATATTCTGTCGACTTATATGTTAGCTCTAAGCAGCTGCAAAAGTATCACAGTTAACGAGACTACCATGAAAACAACCGAACAACTAGTCTTTGTTAGGGATATATGTACGTGGAAAAAAGATTTTTTTTTCTTAAATAACGTTAGAAACCCAATTTGGAAATTAAGTTCAAAATTAGAGCAAATCAAGAATTATGCTGTCGAGAGAGACTACGATGCAAAAAGTTGTTCCTTATTTCTTTACAAAGTTATACACGACTATTATAAGCATATTTATATGTATATATATATATATATATATATATTTATTTATATAATATCGAGTACAACCAAAAGAACAACAAACGACATCGACATCATATTTTTTTCTCGTTATATATGGTATGTATAATATAATTTTCTACATGAAAAAACGTGAAAAATTACGTAGCGCTGTGTCCTTTTTTCTCATTTTTCGTCTTTTTAGTGTCATTCATATATATATATTTTTTTTTTGACATTAAAAAGATTCTGTTATATATCTATATATGTATATGCAAAAAGTTTTTTTTTCTCGCTAACGATAGATCGTACAAAAATTCAAGAATTCAAAAAATCCTTAGGTAACTAACAATCGACAAATTCTAAAAAGGGGCTATTTTTATTCTCATAGCTTTTATATATTATTATGCTCGTTTTTCATAGAAAATCCACTCGATAATGCTATTCTTCGTCGCGATGTCCTCCCAATGATTTTCTCGGCCTCTTATTTACTCATCCTTGTTTATATTGTTTTGCTTACTTTGTATTATTACTTGAATTCTTAAATTTGTAGTTTTTTTCGTGAATTTTCCTGCTATAGTAAGTGTAGAAGCTTCGAAAAAACGCAAACTTCATGCACTTTACGTACTTTTTTTTTCAAAGTTGAAGTCACCTCTTATCATCCACACGCGGAGCAAAGTATTTGAGTATTTAAGTTTTACACCGATTAAAACGTTATGATAGTCCTACACATTCTTTTTTCTACGGTTTAACAATATTTCAGCATTTTTTGTTCGCTTATCTGCTTGCTTCGATTATCTTCTGTTTATGCGATATTGTTTTAAGATTAAAAAACACGTTCTACATTTAAAAAGTTGTGTGTATTTTTTGGTATGTACGGTAAAATTTTCTCCGCATAAGAGGACGAGTTTGCTTAGAAAAACGTCAACGGGTGCGATATTCAAGTTATACTTTACGCTGCTTAGCTCTTTTTTCTTTTTTGTTTTTCATCTAAAGTAGGTTATTCAGCTTTGTTAATCGTAAAAAGCGTATGTTTTCATCTGTCTCTGGGTTCAAAGTGTTTATTCCATTATTTTCGTATGTATTTCGTAGACACTGAAAAAAAGTTTGCTATATTTAAGAAAATGTATTTATTAGAAATTTTCTTATTGAAAAAGACAATTTATTTATTAAAAACTTCCTTTAGGTATAGCAAATTTTTATTTCAGTGTACGCTCTCTCGGTTTTCTTGATTTTCTCGATTGTATTCAACGAGGGTCATCTTTTCTTTTTTCATTACTTTTGTCTCTCTTTAACAACGAATTCTTCTAATGTATAAAGAGTATGTATCAAATGTAGGTCGCGTCAACGCGTTAACAATCGAAAGAAGAAGCTCTCATTGTTTCATTTTTTTTTTTAAATTCGAATTCTTTTTTTTATCTCGAAACATATAGCAACGTATGATTTTGAACGATGTAAAAAATTGATATATAATCTAGCATGTTTATTTTGCCAATCGTTCGATTTACAATAGAGTATGCATTCGAATTGTATGCATGCATTGGCCAAACCCTTAGTTAGATTATACCTAACAAGTATTACTAATCCATCGAGATGATTCACATTAAGATTTATTTATAAAAAATGTATCACCAACAAATTATTTGTTCGATAATTAATATTATACATTTTTTTGAAACGGAATAAAAGCATTAAAAAATCTAACGCATTTTACACCGTATACACGAGCTACACGACAGTCGATTCATTACTTTAGTCATAAAAAATTATTGCATCGATCTTGTATACATGTACAATCATCAAAAATACGTGGAAAATCATACTTTGCTACATGTTCTTCTCCTCATTATTCGAACACTTTCTTTTTACTGCGTCATACACATATCAATAATACTGCGTTGTACGCCTAATTGATTCGTTTCTAATTTATTAGGTACTTCTCGTCAGCTAAAATGCTACGAATAGATTCTTTTTTTTTTTAATTTTTTTCTCGCTTAAACTCCATTGCATGTAATCATATTCAAAAGGGATCAATACACTTAGTAAGGATTATCAAATATATTCGAGAGATGCACATACGCGCGCGCGAAACAACGGACGGGATATTAAAAAATGCTACTATTTCATTACGATCGGAAAAATCGATCTACTAAATTTTTTCCAACGCGCGAGAGAACATTTTGATTACTGAACGAAAATACTGGAGAAGAGAAGTTATTAGTAACTGACAAAGACGATTCGATTTAATCAGATTTGAAGAGATAACATTTTTTTTTAATTATTTGAACTTTTTGAAAGGGGAATTTTAAAGAGTAACGAGTTTTAAAATCAGCTACTTTAGAGAGCATTAACTATGTTGTTTGCCTTTTTTACGTTCGTAAATCTGAAATTTTTTTGTAGAGATTGAACTAATTCTATTGCTTTATAAGTTCTGTTGATATATTATGTTTTATGAAATAAAAACTTATGTTTATTATTGAGAAAAGTCAACTTTTCCGAGAGCATCGAAGTACAGGAAAAAGAAATTGTCGGGAAAAGACTATCGAACGCGAGCAAAGCACTTTTCCGTGCGAAATGACGATAGTTGAAGAATGTTTTTTTACGATTTCGCCTTGCTATTGTGATTTTTAATCAATAACGCTTGTATAGTTTATCGAACACATAATATGAGAATTTTCATTGCAATATAATCATACGATTTAATCTCGAACTCACCGAATTCCTGCCGTATTATCTGTTTTGCCTTTATCACTCGTACACTCGCAGTATTCATTTTTCTTAGAAAAAGGTAAAAAATTTTTCCATGAATTTTTTCTTTTTGTACATACTTATATACGTTTACTAGCCCACGCTTTTAGCTTTTCCAATCTTCTATACGTTCTTTCAACGTTCGCGCGTTATTTTTTTTTTAATTTCACGTTCTGTACTTTTTGTTCTCTTTCGCTCCCTCTTGAAATAAGTGAATTTATCTTTTTGAGCTCTACGGCTTCGATTACAATTATCTCATTTATAATATTTTTTTATTCAAGGTACACGCGAGAAACACTTAAATGTATAAGAAGTACGAATAAACAGGTATCTTTGTTTTTTTTGCATATTCACTCTACCTCGCGAATTTCTACTTGTATAAAGTCGAAAACGACTCGCCTTACTTTATAGTAAACATTTGCCTCGCATTTGTTTTTTGTAGCTGTTCCCTCGTTACTTTGTAATTATTCCAGTTCGGGATCCGCGTTTTTGTTCGCATTGTCGTCTTCGGGCTGTATCTATCTAAATGAGAATTTCAAAGTGAACTTGTTTTTTTTTAAATCTTATTTATTGTTAAAATACACGCTTCTCTATTTATCTTTCACTATATGCAATAAAGCGTATGCGGGAAAACACGTGCCGTTTGTAGAACTAACTTGTGTGTATCACTTAAACTTTACGGTTTTCTTTTTAGAAAAAACGAACAGTAAAAAAGTGTAGGAGTAAATTGGCTACCGACGATAAACGTCGAACGTTTATAATATATAATGTATTTCATAGTCTAAGTATATAATAATTGATATTATCAATTCAATACGAACGTTTTGCTACGATCGCTAAGGATATTTGAAAAATTTATTAGGTTTCAACAATCTCGTGTTTCTTTTCTGTTGCTACTTTTCTTTCGATTGTTCTCTCACGAATTTCGTATCGCATCGTTTTTGGATTATAAAAAATTATTATTCTTTTTTTTTCGCGAAAAAGCTATCATTGATAAGAATAATTAGCAACATTTGCATTCTCTTCGAAGTTTTTTGGTGTAAATGTATTTATACGTATCTCTCCAATGACGCGCAAAACAAAATATAATAGCGATGATAAATGAGTAAATAAGACATGAGGATTATGTGAAAAATGAAAAAAAGTACGCCACCCTATGTGTATATTTTTTTTTCAAAAATGTTTGTTTTTATTTAATAGAAAAAAATAAAAAATTTCGTCATACTTCTTTTTTACTTAAGTAGATTATAATAAAAATTATTCTAGCCGTTAAAAAAAAGTCGATTCCAAAAAAAAGTTTTCCTTTTCTCTAAATACTATAAGGACAAAAAAATATTATATATATTTATATATATGTATATAAATAAATATATATATAAAGGAGAACACATGTGTTGCTTTTCTCCTCTCGGTTATACAAATTAATAAAATTAAAAAAAAAACAGAAGAAAAAAATAAACAAGATTTTCTGTGAAGTATTTAAGAAAAAACAGACGATTCAGGACACGACACTGGAAAACACTCGTTCGCTTACAAAACATTAGCACGACAAACTCACACAGCGATTTTTTTCTTTTCTATTTCGTAATAATAAATCGTGCAGATCTTGTTCGTCGATATATCAATTACGCACACTCACTAATTTTTTTCACATATTTTTTTTGTTTCTTTCCTTTCTGCAATTCTCAAAGAAATTTCCATGCCATTCCTTCGCATCTATTTTATATTTTTTTCCTATAAGGAGACGTACAGGTTCGAGGCCGCGCTAATAACATAAAATGTGCCTCGACGAGGGGCTGACTTATCGTATCACTCTGCGCACTCTCGCAATACGAAAAACAAGCAGTCATTGGCTGCGAATTTTTTTATCGCGAAATCGTCGTTAACAATCAAAACGGACGACATAAATAGATCGGCGCTCATTTTTCCGAACGAAGGAGTTTTTCTTATTCGCTTCATTTCAAGTTTGACTAGTTTCACTCCTTATCCGTGTCTTATTCGCAATCTTCTCCCTCGTCTCGCTCTCGAGCCTTAATACAATCGTTCCTCGTTTGTTTTTTCATCTCGAAAATTTTTTTCCACGCTATCAATATTAACATATATATATTTTTTAAATATATATATACATATTAATATTTGTATAATATAAAGGATCACAAATTTGCCGAAGAGAAGCAATATTAATATAGAAAAATTCACGCTATATAAAAAAGTTCACATATAGACAATAAAAAAAGAGAAAAAAAACAATCAAATTCCAATACAAAAAAAACAACATGATTTTCAAGCTAGTAGTTATAAAAAAACGAAGCGCTTTCTCGACTCTGCTTAATTCAGGGAGACGCTTTCTTTCGTAAATCGTAACAAATTTCCAATATTTTTTTCCATTTTTTCATCTACTTATATACGCAAATACATAATAATATAATTAATATTATTAATATATAAATCGACGCTTATTACACGAAACTCGCGCCGCTGATCATCTTGGGCTCGTGCGACTCATTCTATATATACTTGTAACTATAAATAGAGCACGTTCTACCGTCACTGTGGATTTTCCGACATTTCTCAATTGTTCCTACATAAATACATACATATACATATACAATATACATATATATCCGTATATATACATACATTAGCATAATTACATGGTGAAAAAAACTTGCAATGCCCAGAGCATAGAATGCGAGCAAGTCCACAGCGAGCAAACGCACAATTAGTTTAGCTTCTATATTAAACGAAAAACAAATCTATTTAGAAATAAAGGAGCGACGACGAGTTCGGCGAGCCCAATCGCCGCGACGCTTCTCTTACAGAATAATTCAATTCGAGCCGCGTATGGTGATGACTTTCACTTTTCTGCACTTCGTATTTTCCTTTTTTTCTTTGGCGAAAAAAAGAGGAAAACTCTCGTCGTCTTCAGCCCCTCGCGTTTTCATATTGTTTCATTTTTTTTGACACGCGACGACACTATTTTTCATTTCGAGTTTTAAAAAATTCGTACTTATTGTTTAATAAACACATTGCACTGCGCCCAGCATCATTTGACCTATAAAAAACGAATAACATCGCGGCGGCGAATTCATTTTTTCCTTACTACAAATTTATTTACCCTTTACATTTGATCGCTGATTGAGCAACCAACTTTATAAGGGCAAAGAAAAACGTTATAATAGACATAAAAAAAGACAGAATTATCATTATATCATCGTAAAGATTAAAAGTATTACAAAAAATTCAAGAAAAGATCGACAAATTTTACAAAAGAGAGATATTAATATATATATATCTATGTATATATATATACATATATCTATAATATTCGGCTATGCGCAAGACGTCCCCTCTTTCTTGCTACAGATGAGGATTTCCTCTCGCTTTGCTAATTAAGCTTTGCAACTTTTGTCCCACGCCTTATAAATTCCTCATCTAATTGATTAAAATATTACACATTATACTTGTATACCATTCGTCCTTTTCGGTTTTTTAATTTTTTTTCTCGTCCTGTCACGTGTGTATGTGTATGTTTTTCGTGTATTTGTAATAATACGCAATAAGCATGTGGTAATAAAAAATTTCGAATAAAAGTGGTGTAATCGTGAGTAAACGTGTCTGTGTTCTTTGGTACGTGGAGATCTCTACGGAGTAGCGACGCGACTGGTAAAGACCTTAAAGGGCTAATAATGCGCAGAGGAAAAAAATCGCTATCGATAAAAAGAATCAGCACACCCCTAATAGAACGTGCCGATCTTTTGTTATTTTTTTTCTTTGCGTTTAGCTTTCCCGCTGCCGCGAATTGCACTAAAGAGCGAATTAATAGACGACAAAAAAAGGATTAGTGATCGCATTCGATAAGTTCTAAGACTAATTTCTCGATCGTAGTTTCGCTTATAAACGTACGCAATACAATCTATATATAAGAGAAAACAAATATATAGTAAGACAAAGACACAAAAAAATATAAAGAGACATATAGGAAAAAATATATGAAAGTTTTTCATCTGCTTTATATAGTCCCTATAGGAGCTTTGCGTAAAATTAAGGACAAGAAGTATATATCTATGTATATATTTATATACTCTAAACGAATCATTACGGTTCTAATTAAGCGATTAGACGGTATGTAAATGATTCAATTTAATAACCGACAATTGTTATCGTTATAATTAATATATTCGTACTCAATAATAACTTTATATAAAAAAATAAAAACCATTTCAATCTGTCGCGAGTGAAAAAGAAAACACGGTTTCATATATTTATATTAATTAATCATATATCAATAATATATAAATTTGCGATAGGGTAGCAATTATTGACCTATAATTAACTCGATCTAGCAATAAAAAAATTCAATGATTAGCGCAGGAAAAAAATATATATAAGAAAAAAATCATAAAACAAATATATATATACACATATAAATGTACATATATATATATATATATATATATATATATATCTGTATGTGTTGTATGTGTTTTAAAATTAAACTAATAAAAGTTAATAAGGATTCAATCTTTATAGTATAGGAAGTACGCACGGCACGTACGTATCACTTCGAAATTCATTGACTTCTCGCGCGATCTTACCAGCGCAACTAATTTATTTTTGTTAACTTTTCGATACCCGATTACTCGCTTTTATTTTAATTTTTCATCGTCAATTTTTCATTCTATCGGAGAGGAACTGTCTCGTACTGTTCGAAAACGGTTCTCGATTGAAAGTTGAATGTTCACGTTTAAAATAAAACAATTTAGAGTGTCAAACACTTTTGCGTAAAAAGTACGCTTCGGTATGCTAGATTTTCGTACGATGTCGTTTCAGCAGTGAAATTACGCGAGAACAGTCGGCGTACCATGTGGAACAGATTTTTCGAAGCGAGAACGCAAAAAATATAGCAGACACATACGAATAGAGTAATTAAAAATTTTCATTCGGTCGTACGATATCGTGTAGTTTGCTTGCTGGTAGATTTTTGGGGGACGATCCTACTTGCCGGAAAGAAAATAATTCGAAGAGAAAATTTTTCAAGGCGAATTTCCAGCAAAAAATTTTCTTTCGCTTTTTCCTTTCGTTCGCAATTATTTGTAGCTTTACGCGCTCTAATGCCTCTCGCATTATAATTCTAACACTCATGCACACACAAGCAGTCGCTCACAGTTTGAAACCTAAGATATTTAGACAAGAATATAACAGCGGTATAAAAAACTTTTCAACACTGAAAAATACAAATCTATCGTTTAAATGACTACCATCGTTTCATTTATCCTTTTTTTCTTCTCCTCGTGTATCGTCTTCGTCGTGAACGTTCACTTTAAGCATTTTTTCTTCTCCGTGTTTGTTTATTCGTTTTTATTTCTGCTCCTTTTTGCCGCTTATATTGTGAAATCGCACTTTCCTAGGTCTTTCTTCGATTAAGTATCAATTTTTCCTCTTTTCCTCCGACCGATGCTCTTGGCCTTTTCCAACTTGTCCATTGTCGCTATTAAAGGTGATGTCCCGTGCACTTCTTCTTTTTTCTCTACTCGATGCTTACATATAGAAACCAACAGAAAAACAAATCCGTCGTAAACTCATCCGATTTCTCGAGCGTTTTTATTATCAATTATCATTAGATCAGTTATCATCTTAGGGCATGGATAAAATACGCGTATATAAAAATATATACAAATATATCAAGCGTATATTCATATATAATCGTATAGAGCCCCGGAGAAAAAATATTAACAGCACCGGGAAAAATGAGGCATTTCGGCAAATGGCAATTGCCAATTGGCTCATCTTGACATTGGCAACATCATTTTTCCCGGCGTCATGTATAATTATATAACAATGATCGTATATATATAAACAAATACAATTATACATAGAGAAAAAAATCATACGCAATAATTCACTTATGAAGTATGACTTTTTCATTCTCGGGTCGTATGTTATGCACACGCATTAATTATCGTCGTGTTTTACAATATTCAATATATTATGCTTTATCACACGTATTAAAAAAGAGGTGAAGAATCGCACACCTATTACTTTTATTTTAATTTTATTTACTTATTTTTCGTAAACTATTATCTTTTTTTTTTCCTTCTCGTCTCTTTACGCGCGAGAGAGGGCGCGCGTTTGCACTTCAACTTCCTTTGATTTTTCCTCGCTGAATTCAATCTCATCATCGTCAATTCTGAGCCAAAAAAATGTTCTCGCTTCTTTCGATTGGCCTTTCATTTCTGTATTTTCAAAGCTCGAGAATTTTAGATTTTTTTTTTGTTTTGACCACTTCTAATTATACCAACGACTGCTCTCGACTATTTTCCTCTGATCTCGCATGATATGTTGTCAAATTCCATCGCTTTGCATTTCCTTATGCTTTGTTGTTTTTCTTCAAAGAAGGCGAAACATTCTTTCTGTCAGCGACACGTGTGAAATCGCACGTGTTTCGTGTTTCGTATTGTTATTGTTGTTGTTATTATTGTTGTTATGGTTGTTGTTCTTGTTGTCGCGGTTGCTGTTGTTATCAATGTTGCCGTTGTTGTTCATAATTGTAGAGAAAAACATACCATTCGCTCGAGCTCTTATGACATCATTAGAGTCTCAATGTGTGGGTGGATGCGTACGTGTTTCCGAATTTTCAAGTTGAAAACTCTACATATGCGATGACGCGATCGCGGATATGAAAAAGAAGCATAGTATTCGTATTCGCGCGCAAATGTAGAAAGAGTACATTTTTTCCCTCTTCCAATACATACTTTTGAGACGACTTTGCCTAGATGACCTATGCCGTGTAGATAAATCACTTTTCACTGTGTTCTATTATATATATATATATATTTATATATATATATATATGTATTGCATAATGACCGAGAAAATCCTTAAGATTTAACAAAATAATTCTGGACGTCGTAACGCTCACTTTCGCATAAGAAAATAGTTAAAAAATCTTTTGCTGTATTAAAAAACGATTGAAATCTATATATCGAATATTGTAGAATTTGAGTGATATCGTTATATAGAGTAATACTGTGTGAAGGTTCTAGAAACAATGAAATAGGACGTCAAAAACTTACAAGAAGCATATAGAAGTCACGCTTACAGAACTATTTGAAAAAAGCAATTTGGTTTTGAAAAACCTTTGCATTATCTATCGTTTTTTATATAGCACTTCAAAGTGTTTTATCTGGTACGTACGTGTGTTTCGAGAACAAAAAAAAAATGAAAATGCAAGTGCATATTCGTACTGTGTATATTAAGTGTTTTTGAGAGATTAGAACGGACAGTCGTATAATTTTACATTTCGCTATTTATTATTTATTTATCGACCGATTATGTCGCGCCCGCATGAAAAAAATTAGAAAAATTTCCTTCCCTACATTATATAGAAAAAGATTTTTTTTTTTCATCGCCGGTCCATCGCCGGTGCATCAGGTATTGAAATAACGCTACTCTCTATATATATAATATATAATATATATATATATATATATATATATAAATTATCGGTTGATTCAGGAGAATTGGTACCTACGTAATTTTTTTTCGCTACTATTATATCGATCGATTATCAGCGTGCCGAACATTTTTTTTTTGTATACAGAGTTTCCGACGCTGTCGTCTCTCGCGTTTAAAAGGTTTTTTTTTGCACATGCGTCGTTCGACATTCCGTTCTTTCGAGTGTATTTTTGTTTTTTTTTTCCCCGTCAAGTAAGAGAAGATAAATTATGAATAATAGAACAAAGTTTTACGCGCAGAATCACGCCTACTCGTACGAATTGCGTTTGTATTTATATATTACAGAATACAATATAAATTTATGTAATTTTGTTTTATTTATAAATTTGACTGCGAGCGGCGCGCGCGTTCGTCCCTTTTTCTGCCTACTTCACTCATTGTGAGGCGCGAAGAGATCGAGAATCTGGGCAAAAATCATCGTAGTTTTTGTATTCTCCAATAATCGCGACTTCTCCCTAATTATTTATATTCTTATTAGAATTTTAGTTTTTTTTTCGCGCTTAATAAGGCCCTCACGACGCAGTTACACTCTTGCGTTTTTGTCGCCTTCATTATTATTTGTTTTCTTCTTTAAATTGCACTAACTAATGCTCGTTTTCCTCGTTCTTGAAATTCCAGATGTAATTTAATTTTTTTTTCTTCACTTCGTCACTGATTTATTTCACTTTTTTTTTATGGATCTAGCGAATTTTCGTACGAGCTGAACGAAAGGTATATTCGTAGAGCGAATAAATGAATCATTGGTCTTTTTTCGCTGTCTTTCTCGGCGTTGTGAGAGAAAGAGTTGACGACGTGTTGCCTCTAATGTTATTCTCGACTCTCGCTCGTCGCTTCCATCGATCCTTACAATTATTTAATTAATTACTCGTTATTATTTTATTTCAATTCAGCTAAGGTTCATTTTTTATTTATTTTTGCTTTCCTTTTGACTCTTCAAAGAGATCGATCGTTCGGCCGACTTTCGCGCGATTCATCTAAATGCCACCTAAATCCTACGGCGGCAAGTTATATATACAAAAAGGAGACCAAAAAAATAAATATATATATATATTTATATATATATGTATATTTATATATATAGATGTGGAGATTACTTCTTTTTATTTTTCCATATCGTGTTTCTTCTCCGCTTCTCTCTTGACTTCTTCCTGCGGTTACGACACACTCATCTCATCCATAGACGCTAATTTTTGTTGTTTATATATTTCTTATCCTTCTTATGTTATCCATCAAAGTATCGTTTTTTTTCTTTGCTATAATAATGATTTTTCATCATCTTCGCGTAGTGGCGCTTTTTTTCGACGGTAAAACGAGCTTTTCGACTTTTAATCGCGATTTCCCGGCTACAATAATCCCCATCGCATCATTATCCTCCCATTCTTCTTTTCCTCTTTACGCTTTGACTTCTCTATCTATTATTATTTTTTTTAATATCACCTACGTTTTATGTGTTTTGTTTGTTTTATTAAAAAAAAATAAAGTATCATAATAAATTCGAAAAATCGATATAAAAATAAAAAAACTGTCTCACCGCCGAGACTGTCTATTCTTAAAAATATTCGGATTACAATTATGTACGATTATTTCGGTCTCATCGAGAAAAATTCTTCTTTCAAACACTCGTTTACTTCTTCCTGTTATTATTAAATATTATTAATATTATTATTTATTATTTATTCTGCGTGTTATTGTGTAGGTACTTTATATACTTTTTTATATATTCAAGTGTGTGTGTGTGTGTGTGTGTGTGTGTGTGTATGTCTCGTTTTGTTATTTAATGTGTTTGGAGTGTGCATTTAGATTAAAAATGTCAAGTCGCGGGAAGATACGCGAAACGAACACCTCATTTTTATTATCTTCGTACATATATACTGTAGTAACGTGCATTTATATAATTTTTCGAATTCGTCATACTAACTTACCACTAATGATATATTTGCTAATTATTTATCAGTGATATATTAGTAAAATATCTTCTAAACAATTATATAAATGTACTACGTTACTAAAAAAATCCGTCATATCTATTTAACGCATTTGGTGTCTACCGATATAGATATCGTGGAAAACAAAAAGAGAATTATCGTCGCCGCTCGCTTGTTTTTGCATTTACAATTGCCAACAAGCAACGCCGTAGGTAATATCCATTTTATCTTAACTTTTTTTTTTCGTCACACACAACATCTCGACACCTCTCTCAATTTGAACTACACGATTGCATTAATTTTATACTTATTAACTGTTATTTTTTTCGTTTGATTATATACACCGAGATGAAGAATCGTGATTAAGTGTGTGTTTTGTGTTATGGTTTACGTCTTTTTTTCGAGAGAAAAAAAAATTATTTTCCTTTTCTTTTCTCTGAAAGAAAAATGAAAAAGAAAACAAAAATATCGAGCGCTGCCGGCGCGCGGGCAGGTATAGCAACGTTCGGGGATTTGTTCCGATTTCTTTTTTTTCCTAGATTATGTACATGAGGAGGGGTGAGCTACTCATCTCGCATTTTTCTGATTTTCTCTCTTTCGTTATTTTTCTTTAATCTATAAGCTTTGTCCTTTTTCGTCAATTTTTTGTTTGTTTGCTGATTCGATTATTCAGTGTCCGTTACCGTATTCTTTCTGCAAAGCTTTGATTTCTCAATAATATATAGGTAACACGTAAAGTACTAGTTCAAGGCTTCATTGCATAGAAAAAGAATGATTTTTATTGCTCATTTTGTATCTTCAAGTTTTCTTCATCGCAGTCATTTGCGTAAATCATACGTAAAATAGCTTCATTCAAGTACCCACGTACTACTCGCAATTTGTCTTGATCTTTAGTTTTTGGAAGTAAATTTCATTTCCAATTCAAAATACGAATATAAAGTAAAGTAAAAGCTGCTATACACATAAAACCGCATTTCGATATAAAACATCAAGTAATTTATTTAATTTATCAATCTAATGAATAATGTACAATAGAAATAACATCAAATTATAAATAAATATCGTATTTGTATCTTTACAGATTGTGTAAAGATTACAATATATATATAAGAAGATTACAAAACAAGCAATTAATTCATTAGTTTTTTATTTCGCGCGATGAAGTCTTGTTTGGTACGAGGCACAAATTTTCTTCTCGAAGATTAAAGTTTCTTTATTGTCTTCTCGTGTGCACTTGTACGAAAATTCATAATCAATCATAGCTTAATTTATAATAACCGCTTATAAGTTACATTTTTGGTAAAAAAAGAGACGCTAGTGGAGTCTCGAAAAAATCGAACGAGTCGATGTTCAAATTGCATTTGAAAATTATCATCTAAATTTATGCTCAGGTACATCACACTGGCACAACTCGCCGTCGAAAAAGTCAATATGAAAAAATGAATATAAACGTGTGACTACATTTTTCCACTTCATTTAGCGACAAAAAAAGGATAAAAATACAATGTCAAAAGTAAAAAAAAAAAATCGCAGAATTGTTAGAAACCAATAAATTAAGATACAAAGCGCGTACTTTCGTCGGCGAGAAGTCAATTAAATCATTCGAATTCACCTAAACGATGTGACGTTCCTGAACTAACGAATCAGCAAATTCAAAAAAAAAAGAAAAAAGCAACGCGAACAGGGTATTTAAAATTTCCCTGAAAAAAAAAATAATAATAATTTCATTTAACCGTATATAATTCATTGAAATTATATACAATTTACGCGACATACCAATATATAACTCATATATTTGCACGTGATAAATTTTCCCTCATTTGGGAGCTAAAGGAGTAATTAATTCATACTACGGTTGCGAATTCGTAGAAACAATCGAGAGACAGATCGAACGTTAGCGGCTCTTCGCATCACACAATCTCCCCTTAAAATTCATCATCTCATCTTAGTTTTTTTTTCGAAAAAACACGTATGCATGTATTACAATCAGTAACGTACCTACGTATAGTAAAGTGTGTTTGTGGGTGTGTGTCTTGTGTATCTGTTATTATTTTTTTTTCATTAAACGTAGTTAATAAAGATCCTTAAGTGCTAGAGAAACTGTGATACAGAGAAAATTGGTTTTCCTAAACACACAGCGGTAAAGCGTGGATTTTTCCATTTATCGATTATTTTCAACATTCACCACAAAAATGGAAAAAACGGATAAACGAAAGAACGAAACAACTGAACGCCGGGCACCTCTTTATCTTTCCATTCCCCTTGAATTTTTTTCTAAAAGTCGCCTCGACGCAAGCATTTTACGTCTCCTCTTGAAAAAAGCCTCTTCTACGAAAAAACACAGGAGAAAGCTTGCCGAGGCGACCATCCTCTTCCTCTTCCTCTTTTTCTGCTTCTTCTTCTTCGTCTTCTTCTACGTCTTCTTCTTCTTCATCTTCTCCTTCTTCTTCTTCGTCGTCTTCTTCTTCATAAAAACACACCGTTAAAGATGGTTGCAGGAGTAATTAGTGGAGTAATAGATAGGAATAGAGATTTTTTTCGTTTATCGTAATAGCATAGTTTAGTAGCAATGGTAGAGAGTTCCTTCGGATAGAGTAACAGCATTAGAACAGTAGTAATTGAGTGTGGGGTTTTGCATTCCATTTTCCTATCCTTCTTTCTCTCTTTCTCTCTTTCTTTAATCGTCTCTCTTTTTCTATCTCTGTTTTCATTTTCCGATCTGTCGTCTGCTCGTGACGTCGACCGGCACACGTGTTTCTATCTGGTAACCAGGTTCGCGCCGTCGTTGAAAATAGTTCACACACCGACCTCTTTATCATTTGGGTATTTTTTCTCAAAATCAGCTATTGTGGAGGATCGGCTCATCTTACTTTCTCTCTCCCTCTCTCTCTCTCTCTCTCTCTCTCTCTCTCACTCCTTGACGTTTTTTCATTCTCTTTCTTTTTCAATTGCTTAGTGACGGCGACGGCGTTGATGGTGGTTGTGGTGGTGCTGCTGATGATGGTATTGGTGGTGTGGCTGCTCGTGTTGCAGCACTTGCTGCTGGGGTTAACACCAGCGGAAAGGCACGGCTCGTGGCCGATCTGCGCCTTCCTTCACCAGCGGCTTGTGGAATTCGCGACCTGGTCGCGAGTGAATCGTCGCCCAGCAGTGCTCACAGTAGTACTGAAAATCCAATGGAATTATTACATATTTGTTTAATCATTACATCTAAAGAGAAATTTGATATGAAAATGTGTACTGACAATGATGATCTTTCCAAGCAAAAGATAATAATTTCTATTAGTATGCCAATACGAAAAGTCGCATTCATTCAAGAAGTATTGTTTTATTTATGCTACCATCATAAATAAATTTAAATTTATTGATTTTAGTGAAAAAGCATTTTCATTTGACTAGCAATTTTCGCTTCAACAGAATTATCTTTTAGCGTATCTTGAAATCAAAACGTACCTGCAGACAAGTGACATTAGCGCAGAAAAATGGAGCAAACTTGCCACCGCAACGCTGTCCCTGGCACTCGTCGCACATTTGATCATCTAGAACGTACGGCTTAACCTCGACCTGAAAGTTAGGTGGTTTTATACACTAAAGTAATTACCTCAATAGCGGTACAAAAATACTTAATTTACTGAACGTCGATTTTTATTCGAGACATTAAGATTAATGGAAAAAAATCATACCCTCTTGTCGATATCGCTGTGCTGAAGCTGGACGAATCTCGCGGATATAGCGGCGATGTAACTTTGCTGGTTGCTAAAAGCGACGCGTCCAGCGCCTTTGGGATATTTGAGTTCGGGATCGGTATCGATACCGGCATAGCAGACGCCGCCATACAGTCTGTCCATTATCATGGCTAACTCGAAAGCCTTGAGAGGTCGGGGTACACCACCGACGAAGACGGTTTTGCGTGGGTCGAGAGGCATCGAGGCGTTGAGAACGTAGTCAGCATCGCTGAGTCGCCACGGTCGGATTTGTACCGGTTTGTCTTTGATCGTTGGTGAGCTTACGCACAGATATAGCTTGTCGTCGTCCTGGATACAGGCGTCGATCAGCTGTTGTACTGAACCCTCGTCCTGTTGACAAAATTGTATTACACTTCAAGTCGACGTTCTTGATGTTGAACGGGGTAGAGGAAATCAATGGAATAAAAGAAATACAGTCGATACTTTGATTCTAATAGGATAATTTACCTGGAAAAGTAGGAAAGCGTATCCCTTGGGTGGGAAGTACGATTTGCTTTCTGCCTTGTGTGGCCAGTCGACGACTAACGGGCCAAAACGTCGGAAACTGGCTGTGATCTCGTCTGTGGTTCGAGCAAAAAGGAAATATATATATAAAAAAATTTTGCAAAAAATGTTTTTCACCCAACAGCGCACAATTAACGCAGTAATGAGAGAAATCGTCAAGAAAAATGATTTGCGACCGAATCGTTAGGTAAGAGTACAAATTCTGGGTAAATGACAAGTGAAACGTTAAATGCAGCAACGGTCTCATTAAGTGTAAAAAGGAAGGAAAGGAAAGAAAAGAGTTACAACGAACCTTCATCGATGTCTGGTGGAAGGCCACCAACGAAGACCTTCCTGGAGAATCGTTCACCGGTCTCACTGCCTTGGCTGTGAGGACTGCTGCGACTGGGCGATGATAGCGGCGCGTTTTGAGGCGCGTTCATTCCACCAACGCCGAGATCACCAACGCCGACGTTCACGTTTACGCCGACGCCATCCAACTGACCAGCAGAGTTTGGCTCCTCCAACAAATTACTGCCCGGTTCGTCCAGGCCCGGGAAGAACGGAGATTTGCCTGCGCAATCGAATAAATTACTTGCTTGGTGTCTTTCTTTTTTTTTTAAATTGACTGTACGTAAGTGTCTGTTTATGTCTTTGCATTAAATACCTAGGACTTGAAGACGCGAAGCGAAGATTGAAATAGAAAAGGACTCACCGAAGCCATAGCCGATTTGTTGTACGTAAGTGTGCGCGCGTTTGCGTGTTTGTCTTAAATGCCTAATTGTTTCGGTGCGATCGAAAATTGAAAAGTCTGACATTCTCATCGATAGTAGACACTTCCGACGAGAAGCAAAAATTGAAATAGAAAGACTCACTGAAGCGGTGCCTGATGGGAAAAGGAGCTCTTCTGATATGCGTTGTCATAGTCGGCAAGCTCCGAAAGCACATGAGGAACACTGCGACGAAATGAGAAAAATCGGAGCGGCTCCTGTTGGTACGAGCGCAGCGACGAAAGTGTCAACGACCGAGACGAGATGCGAATAGCTCGAGGTGCCACGGAAAAATGCGACAATCGTCGAGAGGAGGAAGAAGAGAGCGAGCTCTGAGCGAGCGTCGGCTGTTTTTATCCGGAAGTCCGCGAGCGAGACGCGCTCAGGGCGCGCCTCTGCGGTTTCGCGAATTTGAATTTCGCGGGATCAGTCGCGCGGGCGGATGGGGGGAAGACGCGATGTTGTGTCTGCGCTCGCATGCACTCCCGCTATGCTTAATGGAGTTCAAGGAC
The DNA here is from genome assembly GCA_018906985.1 of Apocrypta bakeri. Lineage (NCBI taxonomy): Eukaryota > Metazoa > Arthropoda > Insecta > Hymenoptera > Pteromalidae > Apocrypta > Apocrypta bakeri. The sequence goes on along the minus strand of JACCIA010000006.1, from coordinate 12,830,821 downwards.
TTTAAATCGCGCGAAATATGTATAACCTCGTGTTGTTGCTAAAAGCATTGATCATCGCTTGGACTTGATCGCTTTTCTTATCGACGTATTAAAAGTGAAAAATAAAAGCGAAATATCTTTCTTGAAAGGTACGTCAGAGTATAAGGTGTATCGGGTGAACTCGGTCTATCTCACGGTTCGCCGGTGATTTTTCTCATGCAAATCGTCTGGCATAGAAAGGCACATAGACGGCGAGAAAGGACAAAAACGGCAAATTGACTTGATTCAATGGGCACGGAGAGCAAGTGCCGGCGACGCTGTGCGCATACGCGAAATCTCGACTAAAACGTATAATAGCGCTACTGTACTAGCCTAAGGAAACGTATATATTATTCTACGTTCACTGCGTCTCTTTCACTGATTCTTAACTTCTACAGAACTGTGAGTTAAAACTTCTGGTAGGAAGTGTTTTGGGGGGACGTTTCTAGATCTCAATACAATTATATATATATATGACTCATATAATAATATGGCTCGCTTGAAAAGTTACTTTCGAACTAGATAACGGTGTGTTGATCGGTCCGTGTAACGTTCAAAACTTTAAATTACGAAAAAGAAAATCAGACCAAAATTTTCTAAAAATCTCTAAATTCTTACCGAGTGTAAATGATTTTATTCTAAAATTGCTATTGTAGAAACAATGAAACACATTGGGATTTGAAACCTTGTCGTATAATATTAATATTAAAAGCATTTAGTTTCATTCCAAAAAATCATCTCACTACGATGATTATTATTAGAAAATATTCGTTTAAATATACTAATTCGTTATTCACATTAAGTTGTTTGATTTTCAATGAATATTTACAGAAACTAACGAGAAATGTTATTGGCACAAATATTTAGTAAAATAGTTACGTTTTAATAAATGCACACATTTTGATTTTCAAACAATTATTTAATGCAATTATACGGTTAATAAAGTTTCGCTGCAAATTCAAGTAAATATCTTTCAAAAGAGCCGATTTTTTAATGAACAAGTTCTCTTTAATGGAGCGAAATTTTTTTCCAGGCTTGTAATTATCGAACAACTGTATTAGTTTGATTGTATACTGTTCGTACACGATAGCGCGAAAATTTCATTTCGTACAAAAATCTGAGTTATTTTATTTTAACGCTGTTAAACAACAATGATTTTCCATCTCTGTTAAATGAATTCAGCCAAAAAGACTTTCCATTTGCATGAAAAAGTATAATTTCATTGAGCGATGGAAAATTTCAAGTACTAAACAAAACGAAATATCCTTCTCATTTTCTCCCAGTTCTCTTAGTCGTTTCGACAATTCCGCAATCAGAACAAATGCGCGCGTGTGAGAGAGTCGCCGGCTCATCATCGCTTCGACGTCGATTCGCGACAGTCGTTCAACGAACACCCGCAGACGCTATTAGACAACGGATTGGAGGGAGGGGCTATAAGACTTCTAGGCAAGTTTTTAATCAGACACCGACTACAAATAATTATAAGTTTCGTATTTCAAGTGATTGTAGCGACGATGTGTCTCGAGTCATCGTGAGTAAGTACGATATACGAATATATAGTAATACTAAACCGCAATTTAAGAATAATTTAAATGTTATATTCATACGTATAGGTATAAGTATAAGTAAAATGATTTTAACCAAATTTATAATCCAAAAGTCATATTAGAACGTATTTCATCGCTTAATCGATTATTTAGTTACTCTTAAATATTAACGAGCGAAAATGCGCTGTTCTACTACACGGGTTTATCGTCGATTTGACCATTTTGAATAAATTATGTATGTATGTATATTAAAACGCGGTATATTCAAGTAGCAAACACTGTAAATTAGGCCAAGTTAATATTCAAGTTAATTGAAACTCATGCTAGAAGGACTCGCTGAAATATTCATTTAAAGTAGTGTTTGATGTGTAACGTAAATGGTAATTTTCGGTATCGAGACATTTAAAGGTGTGTAAGTGACTGAGTATGCACGTGATAATTTATCGAGAAAAATGTATAATAACGAGCTTTTAGCGAAGAGAATACGAGCGTAACGAAAATCGGACTTATCAGGGATGACTTAGAAGCTACTAATCCTGGTTTATCCCCATTTCGGTTCTTTTCTCTTTTTTTCACACTGTCGGCCGTCACGCCTTCGTGTCGGTAGATATAAGAAAAGTAGGTTGTCATAAAGGTACAGACTATATCGAATAGCGAATATCGAATATTTTTCTAGGACTGTAAATATAATTATTTTCTGGAAAGAAACAAAACAATTTGTTTCAGTGCAGAAAGATCCTGTTAGCTTATCGATTCATAACCAAGAATGTAATTGTAATTTGTTTCTTTTGTATTAAATAAACGTAACGGAATTCGATTCAATGTTACAACATCTCCGAGAAACCCACATCAATTAATCTTTCGCTTACTCAATAATTATGCTCAACGGCAAAAGAACCTCACGAACAAAGGAAAGCAAAATTCCTTGGCAGATGTAATCTCTCTTTCTCTCTCCTTAACCCGTCCGCGATTGTCCTCCCACCATCTTTTGCTCTAGCCGCAACGCGCTATCGATTGAACCCTGGTACAACTCGTCGTGCTTTGGCATCGTGATGCATTTTTCAAACCGTCTTTCTCTCTTACGAACGAACAGCATCAGGTGGCAAAGAAAATGTCTGCTCTACGTGATTTTTGCGCGTTTTCGTTGAAATAACTTATTAAATGCACTTTTAAAGTTTTAGAGTGGATCGTCCCACTCTATTTTCGTGAGTGATGAAATTTTCAATCTGAAATTAGGTTTTTTAAATCACTGGTTTTCAGTTAAATAAATATTTATCCTTCGTGATATTATCTTCATCAATTAGTTACATTACTCTCTACCCGAGTGAACTTTAAGAATAATGATATGTATAGACTGATTGTTTACTCCGGAGGTTATAGAAACTTAGAGCTGGGCTAAAAAATGGACTAGTGTATTTTATATAAAAAATAATCTCACTTCCGATGATTCGCACTATAATGTTTATTCTATTCCTGCATAAATTTGTCATTTAATTTATTAATAAAAATCAATATATTCATGTTGTTGATTATAAGAAACTCTTTTACAAGATACCTTTATTGACATTATTATCAAATGTTACGCGTGCTAATTATGAACTACTTAGGATATCAAAGTAAGAACATAATTTTTTAAAGTTTTCATTCTACTGATTCACTCAATCAGAGTGAAAAGAAATTGCGACTGTTACCTTGAGAAGTTCTAAATAAAATAATTCAATACTTTTTTTATACTGTACAATTGGAATTAATGTATTTATATCATATACATTCGTAAACAAATTTGTTTAAAGCGTTGCGTAAAAAAGTTGTTCAAATGCTAAAAGATAAGGCCACGAATACGAACGAGTTGCTTCGAATCCCTTTTTGATACAACTGTCTAAAGATGATTTTATGAATTGTTTTTTAGATTATTCTACCTGGGGCACTTAACTCTACACAATGAAGTTGACCATGGCCATATTTTCCGAAAATGAAAATAGGCGCTGGTAGATAAATTTTCACTCTAATAATTGAATCCTGTTTATCGAATTAAAGATTAATTTAAAAACTTTCCTTTAGACGAAAATATAGACAGATTGTATGGTCGTTATAAAACTGCAGCCGTTACCCAATTTATCGGAATTCGTTTTAGAACGTTCTGCTCCCGGTGTGCACGATTTGTTTATTTATACACTGCGAACCAGCTGTACCTGCACAGTCTGTACGTCGAGCTAATGTTTTTTTTCGCGCTCAAGTACCGCTGAATTTTTTACGCGGTATAAATGTGCTTTAAGTATTTTCGACGCTTTAATAGAAAAAATTATCGATATGCAGGGGAGAGACAGCTGGAAAAAGCTTTTTTACTCCGCATGAAATTAGAGTAGATAGAGTATGTCGACACGATATAAAAAATGGAGAAGAGTGGATAAGGGGAGAATATTAGATTCGAGGGTCCTTCGATTATTTTATCGAGCTCTGAAAAAAAAATTCGCTTTTGATAAATTTCTCCGGATGAGTAGTTTACCTCAATGAACCGTTGGTTTTATTTATCATCATCGCCTTCGATTTTTCTTTCGTTTTCCGATAAGTTTAGAACCTTTTTATCTGATTGAATTTTTATATGCTTGTTAGGGGAATTTATAAAAAATTATTCAAATTGGTCTAGTTTCCTTTTTAATACCAATGATACTCTACGTTTATAGGAAATTTAAGTTTTTTATCGAGCGCAACTACTCCACCTACACATATACACGTATGTATATTTTTTTCTTCTAAATATAAATTTAATTCATGTACTTTCGTGAATTTTTTCGATTTCGATTTTATCGCTTCTCTATCAGTTTTTAAATTTCAGAAAGTAAAAATAGCGTATTCGACATTTTTTTATTTTATTCCTATTTTTGATAATGTATACCTCCTCGGAGATGCACCTTTCATTAAATAATCAAAGGGAAGTTTCGTTTATAAAAATATTTTCTAAAATTTTTAAACTTACAAGATCTTGTTATAATCCAAGTCTTAAAACCAAATTTTGAAAAAGGTTGATTTGTTTATAGAGTATCTAACGATTCATGAACATATTTTTATTGACTACAACATTATCTGCATTCGTCGCACCTTGTGAATCGAGATTAATTTCTAGCTAGTAATAAAGTCAATAGTCTATAGTCAATAGTTTTTGGAAAAGGTAGCATACCTTACTTAGAGAAATTAATATCAAATCCAAATTTTATTGAATTTGAAGTTTTTAATTGAATTTTAATTCTGCGTAACTGGGATACAGCTTGTGAAAAAGAAATCTTCATAATCTCACGAAGGCACATACAGTGTTAAAGAACGGTTTAACATTTTTTAAAAGAAAAATCAAAACGTATAACCGACCAATCTTTTGGAGAATCATCCATGTACATTCATATTTTCTGCCAAGTACTTTGAACCAGAAAATTTTTCTCAGCCTCGCTATACCGCAGCGACGCGTAATTCGCGTTCCCTTTCTCCAACTCACGTTCGCGCACTTGAGAAAACTTTTCCATCAGCGACGGTGGCGGCTCAACCCTCTTGAGCAGAGCCACGCGACTCTGTGTGTATATAGAAGTAAGTATATAGGATAGAAAGAGAGAGTGAGCCAGATGGAGATAGGGGAGAGCGAGAGAGAGAGAGAGAGAGAGAGAGAGAGAGATCAGCTCATCGAGCACGTTTGCGTTTATTCGCGCGGGCAGAGAAGAAATTTTATACATAGATGGTCTGACTATTTTTGGGGTGGATATAGAAAGAAAATATGTACCTCGAAAACCTTGAATCGTGAACGAGAAAAAGGAGAGAAAAATCACTCGGGAAAACGAGAAAGCTAAGAACGTGCGAAAACGAGAAACGCTAGCAGAAGGTATATGAAATAAGTATGGAAAGAGAAAGAGGAATAATGAGAAGAAGCGAAAGAGAGCGCGAGAGGTAGGGAAACGTGAAGGGCGACTCGGAAAATTGCCAGGGAAATAATTAATCAGGCCATCCGTGAAGAAGCGACCTTTTCATTCATCCACCCCCCACGGGCTGTACGTATATAATAGTCTCTATCTCTCTGGACGACAGAAAGAGGGGGAGGGACGAGAAGCGGCGGATATGAACGTGAGAGGGCGAAACCGCGCGCAATGATCGGACCTTGTGTATGCTGAATCGTGTTCGCGGATTGAGTCTGTCTTTCTAGATTGAATCTTCATTGAACTCAATTGATTTTCCTATTATATTCGTTCAGTTAAGTTACCATATAACAAAAATTTAGTGAGTTTGAATAAGCTTATACGTATTGTGGTATTCAATGCTTCGGTTACAGAAATAATGTCCTCCGGAATATTTTTGTTTGTGTAATGGCAGGCCTATGTTATATTTATTTTACTATTCATTTATTTAACGAGAAGATCAATCGTTTCATCAAAGTATAGGCTATTTACTAAACCAATTGACGCCTTACGGAGATGCAAGTTAATATAAATAATTTATTCAAAAATCACGGTGTATAACAATTACTAAATATTGTATATCTTGTAAATGAATATTTGTTATTTCATACCTCCGTACTCCTCCTCTAAGAACCTTGCAATTTCCAAGAGATTCATATCACGTATTATTTAGCACCAAAAAATATGAAAAGTATCAAGAGGACGGCTCCGAAATTTCGAACGCGTAGCTATAAACAATCGGAGAAGACAACCGCACTAGAGACCGGCTCATACGACACTGGAAAACTCCCGGCCTGCATTTCCACATGCACACGCATGCCGGCATCGATTTCCATAGCCTCCACTTTTCCCGTCTCTCTCTCCCCCCTCCATTTCCCCTCGCATAGACACACACAGCAGGCCTCGAAATCGTTACGTCATCTGCGTACCCCCGCATGGCAGGCACGCGCCGACAGTTCAACGACCCTCCGTCATGCACTTTTCCGACTCTATATATATATATATACAGATGTGTTGTATGGTTTTCTTACGTCGACCCCCTCGAGTCTCTGCTCTAATTCTACTGCTGCTGCTGCTGCTGATGTCTTGGGGTGCGAGGGGTTTGGGTCTGATGCTTTTTAGGAGAGGGTGTATTGCGTGTTTTAGGGAAAGACGGACAGACAGACAGACAGACAGAGAAATAGAGAGAAAGAGAGAGAGAGAGTGGGAAAGAGTCGCTTGATTTACAAAGCTTTACGTAATCTAATAGCGGTAAAAGTAATGGGGTTGACCTGGTTTTCGCATGATTTTGCGGTGTGATATAGTTTTAATGTAATCGGATTAGATTAGATTTTTTAGAAACACGCGTCCTCGGTAAACTGAAGCTTTTCATCGAATTAACTTTGAAGTAAAAGAACTAAAATAACTTTACCACTTGCTGGTTAATTTGACCGGACACTTCGTGTCGGGTAGTGCGAAAAGTGAATATTATCATTTTTTATAAAAATACGAGAGGAGTATTTTTGAGGCCATAAACCGAGATTTTTGTAAATAAAATTGATTTTTTTTTTGCCTAAAAAGTATTATTTCTTTTAGTGGGTACGTTTATTTATTATTTACTATAATACTTGTCATTGGGATTTTTTAGTTTAACCGTTGAAGGGTGAATATAAATTTTTAATTAAAATATCCATCTGATAGCGAAAAACTTAAATTAAATTCCACTCTCACAGCATGCAAGATACGCAACTTCACTCCCTCACACAATGCCTATATCTTCCTCCTTTAATCAACTTCCCTCAGGCTCATACTGTTTTATTGCTGTTTTTTTCTCCCTCAACTCTTTTGAGTTTGATGTTTTCTTTGTTTAGCCCGCGTTAGCGGGAGATTAACAGCCAACTTGCTGATCGTTGCTCGCAATTATATACAATACACTCTTAGACCCTTGTGTATACGGGCACGTAGAAAGATAACAGAAAAAAATTCGAGTAAAATTGTTTTCTTAAAAGGAAAATATTTACCATGAAAAAGAGGTTCTCGATGCCAAACGAATATCTCTGGGTATATAATACTTTTGAGGCCAAATGAACACGTTTTTGGTTTTAAATCGAAAGAAACATCATTGTTATTCGAAAAAATAAACGTTTACTTCAAGATTAAGTATTTTTGTGGCAAATTGATTATCTGTTCATTAACTTTCCGTGCTATCCGGAACGGGACATCTAGTCAAATTAGCCTGCAAGTGGTAAAATTACTCTGTGATTACTATATAACAAGTTTAGAAATGTTATTCCTTTTGATTTACGTATTCTTCCTTCAGTCTTTTTACGGTGTAAGATTTAATTGAATTTGACATGCACAATAAATCAAGACGAGCTAAATATCGTTACGGCAGTCTAAGGGGCTAAGTCTAAAATATTCAACTACGGAGGAGAATGAATTTGCAAAGACAGAATCTTTGACAGTCCCTCTAATGGCCTGTAACAAATAATTCAAAGTGAACAGGGACGCGAACGGGTCTTTTTCGCATCTAATCCCTCTTCTCTTTGATATAAATTAATGAAGTTATCCTCGCATTTTCTCGCGTTTATTTATTTCGGTGCGCGAATAGAGCAATTTCCATAATTATAATCTATCTCGAAAAAACGTTAAATAAATGCAGCACGAAAAAGATGGATTTTCTTAAAATAACCCTCGAGAAGTGCAATAGACTCGGCGAAAATTTCAAAGACGTCCGATAACCCTTTAAAGAGCTTATAGCGGTAAACCGGTAGCTATACCGCTAGCCGAGGCATTAAAAATTCATAGCTTCCGTGAGATTTTTTTCTCTTGCGAAATGACTGCATATATAAAAAAATGAGAATCTCCATAAGAATTCAGATCGGTGTCTGCATCCATTATTTATGGGCAGCGAACTTCTATATCTATTTTTAGCGCCGAACAACAATTTCAAATGTCTTGAAAAAAAAAGAAACATATATTTTTCGAAATAGCCGAACGAAATCGTTAAATATCAGTAGCAACTACTGCTGAGCACACAAGCCCGCTTGGTTGACGCAACTGCTTAGCATCAATTAGATTAAAAACGCTGGCGTTTATCTGGCTAATTGCTCCGACTGTTACAGCTATACTTTCGCGTAAGAGCCACCCGCGTCTTGAACGTCGTTTCTCGCTTAGTCTATTTACATAATCCGCAGCTATTGCTTGAACGTTAATTTGTCTGATTGATTTACGTTACGTAAAACCGTTATATTATATATCGTTATGGGAAAATTGGGAATGGTATTTTTCTTAGATTATTGAAACTAATTGAGTATTTTAGACGAAAAAAAAAGTTGCAAACATTTCATTCGGCGGTATAAGCGTAGTCAAACAATTGAAGTCTTTTTCTTGGGTATCGTATACTATTAATGTTTGTACTTCTTTTTGCTACGTTACATCATTTGTATCCGTGACACTATTTCCCATTACACAGTTAAGGAAATGCATTAAAATGATTATATAGATTGATAAAAATCAATTTATATATATAACATAACTTCCCGCATAAAATCCCACGTCGCATTGAAAAATTGACCTGAAACCATTTCATCAATCCTTACTCACTGTACCGTACAACCCTCTCAACGATCAATCAATATATCCTCAATAAGCCGAATAAAAAATTTACATTTTAATCCCTGAACCATCATCTCACCCAAGCGAGGAAACACGCGTAAGACGATATACACGAGCTTCAGCTGTGCTTCAGTCCTTTCGAGGGAAAGACTTGCGGAGTTTAAGACCGGAGTGATTAATCGAGTTCGCGCTACCACGCCGATCAATCTTTCTTTTTCACCGCAAGATCCATCGGGAAATACATATACAGAAGTGATGACTCGTTACTTATTCTTTTTTTATAGTTTGAGGATGTGGACCGGTTCGGAGTAGTGTATCATTTTCAAATTGACATTCGCTACTATACCCTTATCAAATGCATATACTTTTTGGGGCTCTTTCGGGAAATCTTGTATTACAGTTTCGTGTTGTATTACAGTATTACGTATCGCTACCGAGTGCCAATGATGTTACTTGATTCAAATAATATATCTTCACACCCAAACGCACAAATGTTTGAATAAATTATTAATTCGCATTTAAGATTCTGTTTATTAAGTTGCATGGGGTCTTTTTTTACGTAATTTCAATAGATAATCACTTTTTGCTAGATACTAATTTCAGACAATAATTCGACCACTTGCAGGTTAATTCGATATTTACTAGAACTAAAAACGATCCATTGGGAAAGACATATTACAGAAGTGACGACGAAAAATCTGAGGGACCCAAAATGTGTATTTTTCGAATTACTATTTGGTATTTCATCGTTATCAGTTAATCCAAACGCTTATTATGGCTTCTTTCTGGAAATCTTGCATTAAAGCATTTGTACGACATTATTACCGCAAAAAGGGACAACCCAAATTTCAACTCATCAAATCGACTTGCGAAAGAAGAACAGCGACATCAGCCGTAATTACCATGATAATCTTCTCTCGCTCGGAAACTCGTCTCTGAAGAAAAAAGAACGCCGAGAAAAGAAAGCAAAGACGCGAAATCCACGTCCATTAGGACAACTCGACGAATTCCACCGAACCAACAGACAGCAAAGAGCAAACAGGCTTCGCGTTTTCGCAAGAACTCGTTGTCCTTTCACGAGAGATGGAGATGGTATGAGTGTGTGTGTGTGTGTGTGTGTGTGTGTTTTTGTGTAAGTGAGTGTGGATGGGCGAAAGATTAGAATTGGCGCGATGAAGGACGAGCTCGCAAAGTTCGCTAATGGCTTTTCGCTACTTTCGCGCGTGGAAGAGTGGCTTTTACCGAACAAACAAATGGACACGAGTTCGACGTGGATTATGATTACAAGGTTAACTATTACTAATTTACTGATCGACGTGGTATTGCAAATTTCTCTGTTGCAGTATTATACGAAAACGGATTTGATAAATACTAGGTTACGATAATTGTTTAATTATATATATTAGTAATTAGACTTCGATAATTACGATTTGGTAGAGAAACTTATATAATAAATGGAGAAATGTACTTTTTTCCCATAGTTCCTAGTGTTTTTCAAATTACGCGATAACGTGTACACGATGCTCAATATTCGAATAAAATGCTCGTCAATTTAAATAAATAACAATCATATTTACTTAACGCAACTTTGCAACAGTTTCGTCTTTTCGAAAAATCGTGCGATTTATCCGATGAAATCTCAGAAATTAAAAAATGGAAGAAACGTCATATGAACGCTTCAGCGCGTTAAACTCAAGAATCCACTGAAATAGTGAGCAATTGCGCGACTCCGCGTGTTGCGTAAGATACAACTTTATTGCACAAGTGTCAAGAGCACGAAAAACCCGTTTTCTCTCTATATCTATCGTAGATTTGAGCTCGTCTAGTATGAAATAAAAAAAAATTCTCTGATATTACGAAAAGATCGAAGGATATTATATTACTAATAACAATTGACTTTGGCTGCGTGTGTAATGAAGGTATTTATGTGTGTTATACATAGAATTTATAACGTAAGTACTTATTATATACTCACGATTTTGCAGAATGGCATTCGAATGATTTAAGCCATAGGTTACGTCGTCGCAAGGCTGAAACGTACCTGCAACAGAAAAAACATAAAAAAACTTGATTATCAGGAAATTACCATTGGAAATGTTATATGTTTCTTGGACGAATAACAAAGTTGATAAGACATAGATACAGACACATTTATATATAATGTACATACACATGTATAAGACGACTCTAATCTAACTCTCATTAAAACTTGGTCGCGCCACGAACGACTTATCCTCAAGGAGGGCGAAATTTACCCTTAAACGCAGTTCGATGAAGCGAACAATCCAAACTACGATTACAGATAACAGCACTAGATCTTCTTGAACATATACCGTACTAACTTCTCGGTAAGTTATAACTCAAAGTAATGGTCATTTTTACAGTTTAATATTTGATTAGGAATTATTATTTAGAATTAAGAGAAATAATGTACTAAGAGATCATCGAAGATTACAGTGCAGTGCCAAAAATGAAAAGAAGTATAAGTAATAAATATAATTATATTGTAGCAAGCAAGTCTTTTAACAATAACTTATGAGATGAGTTTAAATGTCTAATTTGGGACATAAAACATATTGAAACTAAAGTAAAGCATATTACAGTTAAAGAATTAAATTTAAGAGTTTACCTCCTATAGGATTAACAAAATGCAATCTAAAGGACTTAAAAGTACATTTTCTCATGACAGATTCAAAATTTTGTTTAACTATCTGAAAAGAGCTTCTTTCTTTTAAATCGTACAAAATTTAATTCCTTGATTGTACGGTGTGCAGAATTACAAATTAACTTTTCTAATTCTATTCAATCTTTACTATACACATATATACATATATGCCTTTCTAATAAGAGCAAAGGCTAAAGAATAAGCAAAATTGCAAAAGAGGCGAAGGAGGAGAGTAGCAGCAGTTCATTTCTTTCTACCTGTGTAATATTGATCCAGAGAGAGAGAGAGAGAGAGAGAGAGAGAGTAAGAGAGCGACTACTCCCCCTTCGCTATACTGCACAGGGGAAGCGCTGCAGACCGAATTTTTTTTTCCTCGTCTTGCGTTGCGTTTATTCTTGGGATATCTTTTAGGGAGGAGGGGTCGTGCATGTGATGCGGTCGAGTTGCTACGTATAATGTATATTTATATGGACGTTTGATCAATAAATAGCCGAAGGGGAAGGGGGTGTCTTTTACAGTAAAGGACATTCACTGAAAACGTTAATAATTACATTTGTTAACGGAAATCGGTGCACTACAAAGATGCCACTTACTGGACAGTACGAAAAGCTCGTGAAAATACAATCATTTCGTAAATTCCTTTCGGTGTACATATAAAATGCATTTATTTAATATAAATAGACGACTCAATTGAAAACATCGAGATATCTCAATGGAGAATCAACGCGAATTCTCCCGTCACATCCTTTGGTCTATGAATTCTAATCGCGAGCTGAAACCATAAACCCATAGACTTCGAAAAAGAAGAATCGAAAATACAAGACGACCCGATTCCCGTCACGTCTTAGCATTTTTACTGTCGACTCGGAAATAAAACTGGCGGCTGCGATTATCGGAGCTTTTACGGCTCCTCAGTGCGCAGTGGGGATATCGTCGAAATAAATCCGACGATCTGATCGACACGTGAAAATCGTGCACTGCTGGTGAAAGAGAGAAAGAGAGCGCGCGCGAGAGAGAGAGAGAGAGAGAGAGAAGGGGGGAGAGAGGGAGAAAGTAACCTACGGGATTTATGTAGAGAACGCGAGTGATCGAGTTGAACCGAGAGGGTAATTACTCTGTCGGAGTATGGAAGGTTTTTCCGGGCAGGTGTGAGCGTTTTACGATGATGCAAGGGTGTTTCGTGGTGGGTTATCGAACTCAATAGAACGAGGGATCGAGTATCACTGTCGAAATGAAAGAATATATATATATATACATATAATATATATATATATATATATATATATATTTATTTATTTATTTATTGTAAATTCTTTATAATTAGACATTGATTTAGAATTCAGATATTTAAAAATCGAACAACTCGAAAGTAATAAAATTTGGTCGAAAGGCTTTTACTCAAGCTTTCACTGAAGTATACGAGTCGATAGAAGCTAAAACCCTTCGCTCTAAAACTCTATCCGAATCTCTTCCAATCTTGGTCGAATAACGTCTTCCTTCGAAGCGTCCAAAAATCGTGACGCATCGCTAAAACTTTATTCTACCCATAAAACCATCGAGTGCTCGAATTCTTCGTTACACAACCTAATGTATATAACAAGCAGATCTCTCTTTCTTCGAGCAAGTATTTATTGCCTTTTCGTAAATGTAACGCAACTACATGTGTCCAACATTTGGTCATTGTGTAAATGTTCTTGATAGAGAGAGAAAGAGAGAGAGGGAGAGAGAAAGAGAGAACATATTTTGCTTACTCATTCGTAAATCGAACAGTTTGCGACCCTCTGAATCATCTGCTTGTATATATACATATATATACTAATTCACTATATTCCCAAAGATTGTCTCACCTCTGGCTTTCGTAGCCCTTTTCATAATAAGAGAGGGGATTCTATAAATTTATTTTGTACTGCGATTACGGCCTTATGGCGCGTGTCGCACTAAGGCGAACGTGTGTATACCTATTGTACATAAATTTTATGGATTATTTACGTGAGGGAGGGTTTATTACTGGGGTAACTTTATTTTGGGGTACTATCGTTCGATTTGCAAGATATTCAACGTTTACTCTTAAATCAGTCGAAAAGAAAATAATACTGAATGAAATAAGCATGGACTTTTTGGAAAACAAAAAATATCTCTTTTGGGGAGGGTTGCCTTTTTTTAGCTAAATCCATTTGATTCGATAGGAATAAACTTGAACACTACGCATAGAGTTTGTGAATAAAATCGATTCTTTTGTATCCGAAAGTTTTTCCTCCAAAGTGAAATATTATTACGAGAAGTACAAAGTGATTATATTTTTATTAACATTTCCGAACGCCCGTTACGATGCGTCAAGTCAAACTATCCTGCAAGATGTAAAATTAATTATTGTTGATTATACCATTTTATTTCATTGCTTTTGCTATAGTGATATTGTTAGGCTTCTTTTTTATTAAAAAAATGTCTTTTTGACAAGCTATTCAAGATTATTTTCATTTAAATGAATTCTTTTCCTTCAAATGGTTATTTTTATGAGTGAAAAACAAGAAGAACAATAATCTAACTGTGTTCTAAGCTTACATTATGAAAGTATAAGAATTGCGGCATGTAAGAAAACGGGGAGGGGGAGGACGGATAGAAATGCAGGCGGACGTTATAGACCCAAGCGATCGAAATTTAGGGAATGCATGCATGGGGTGTGTTTGTTCGTATGGCGTGTTGTAGTAGTAGGTGCCTTTTAACCGACCCCCACTAGCAGGGGTGAATGCCCCTGGAGCGCATGCGCTTTGAGAACGTCAGTGCAGGTAGTCAAGTAGGAGAACTTATACTTTTCCCCTTTGGGGTTGTGTGCATTAAACACTGTTTTACGTTTAATAATCGGTTGGTATAGAAATTCAATTTACGTTTCATTAAATATAATTTTTTGGCTCGAGATTGAGAGTATTGAAAAGTTAACAGATTAACAAGCAAAATAACAATTGTGTTTACATTCAATATACATCACCTGTATTTGAACATGATATTTTAAATTGAATTAATACAGCAGTGTCTTCTTACTCTCCTCTTTTGCTGTATTCTGTAGAATTACGTATTCGATACACGATACGCTTAATCAAACCGATTTGTTTTTTCCCATTTATTTCAAATGCCAGACGAATCCGGGGTTGTTAAAAAAAAATAGGAGATTCATATATTGTCCATGGTGGGCTAGGGGAATTTTTTTATTTGGACTTGTATTTCCTTTTTACCACACGATCGAGCTTTTGCAACTACCGATACTTCAATAACGATATTACGATTGAAGTATCGTCAATAAATTTTATTGAATTTTGTTGTAATCGAAAATTGATGGAAACAATGCTTCAGCTACACCATCCGAATAAATTATTTATTTTCATACGTAAAAGCGATGATATTCTCTGGTAAAAATAGAAGTAAAGCTGGCGCGGTTCATAATTAATTATTTTTTGTTATAAATTATTAAAGAGAAGCGGTCTTTTGGGATCTCGAGACATGCAAAGGCGCCGCTAGAAATAATAAAAGCATGACGGACTTCTGTGCGGAAAAAAAAATTGTATACAAGAGAAAAAGATGAAGGAAAAGTCTCTCTCAAAACACGAGCTTTTTCGTGTATTTCTTAGCGTAGACACACTCGACTTTAATGAGTTGTCTGTAGGTGTGTAAAAGCGCGAGAATTTTATTCTTGTCGCGAGGAAACAATTTCAAATCCTAAGTTTGCAACGACGAACGTTATTTGTTTGTAATATTTATTTTATCTTTTTTTAGAGGATTCAGAAAACTTTTGATAATTATTGTTGCAAAGAATGAATAAAGAAGAGACAGTTCATTCCGTGCGTGCTTTCGGGATTTCCGAGGAGCAGAGTTAGAAACGCCTTTCCCCCCGGGTTTTTTCTCGTTATTCCGTTTTTTCCAGGTGCTTTTTTGTCTTATTCCTTTATACAACGTGGAGCGCTCGACTATTGTTTTTTTTTTAAAGCTTAAATACTTTCCGACGTGGCTCGTTGCAATAATTTGCATTAATACCTGAATAATAACGAAAACTGAAAAATTCTGTATAAAAACAGTTTTATAAAACAATGAATTGCAATAACGTAGACAATTTTCCGATCCAAAGTGAAAAACTGGGTTGAACCGAAAGTTATGCAGATAACGCAGCCAACAATCCCTTATCTTAAATTCCCGACACGTATTCTTGAGGCTCGAACCCCTGAAAGTGGCGCAGCTAACTTTGCCCTACACCCGTTTCGCTTGAGCATTTGTCGCTCGTCCAAGTTTATTAATAACACCGGCAGCTTCTTAGCCGCTATCGATTTCGAGCTAAATGTCACCTCGCGATGTCCCAGTTTGTCACTAATTTGCTTTCCAAGTATCTTCTGACTAATGTTATTTATGTCGAGATTTTGTTCACTGATCGAATTATCGGTTCATCGAGTTTTTTGGTTTCAGAAGAAATATTCTCTTTACTACAAAATAAGCGTATTTGTGAAAAATAATTATATTTCAATGAATTTAATGCTATCTAAATGCACATGCGTGAGGTAACATTTTTTTGTTTCTTTTTCTTCAAATGGTTATTTTTCCAGCGTGTTCAAAGTGCATTTCGTATGAACTAAATCGAATGTGAAATAATTAATGAAGATTAATTTTGTCTTTACGCAGTGACAATTCGAGACCATTACTAATCCGATCTATGAATATGCGACGACAACCGACTACTGTTTAAATATTGATAAAGTCGTGGCATCATTGCCGATATCTGTTGCCTCTCGAACATAAACGAATAACAGAATTGATATATTTCAATCTGTCTATAACATTTTTTCTTTAGCAAATTTTATCGTCAGATTAGATTCGATCTTGCTAAAAATTCCATTTAGTTGTAACAGATGTAAAATATAGGTACGCGTAAAGTACCGATCGAATGAAATACATTCAAACATTTAAATTGCGTTGCAAATCGTTAAAATTCCCTATTTATGGTAATAAAATTCGAAAATATCGAGTTTACAAATATCCAAAAAATTTGAGATATACAACGATAAAAGCTGGTATTCGATTTAAATGTTTACTATTCTCTTAGCTGCAATCACGTTTTTCGGAATTTATTTATGTTCCTAGTCGATGCAGAAACTACCCAATCTTTTTAAGGCTTGGCCTATTAAAAGCATTTTATGTTTACACAAGTTACGCGCGATTGAAGTGATCCAGCGTCGATCAATCTTGTTGAGTGTACATGCAGGAGGAGGAATAAAAAATCGCTTGAAAAATGTATCGACAGTTGGGGTAACGCGTAAAACTGAAAGGCTGCTGTTGTAAATAATCAGAGGGTAGTAAAAAATATTTTAGAACTTATGAAATTGATACGCAAGGCAATATTTTATGTGAAAAAATTACACTGGCAAAGGTCGTGGTAACTGTACTCGTTATAAATTAAACTGATAATTCTACATTCAAGAAGTATCGTAATAGTTTAAGTTTTTTTACCAATATAACTTTTTCATTAATAAATAATGGAAAATGATCGACTGTTTGCTCTTTTTCGAGTATAAACATAGCCATTAAATGGAAATTATTTATTTCATTCATCGATTCCATTCAAATGTCATTTAACGTATGTTTTTTTTTCTTCGAAACGATCACTCTTTCAGTGCACATCGTAACGATTGTCGAGAATCGAAAAAAATAAAAATCTATCTAGTTTCCAGTATAGTATTCAAGAATGAGAAGAGGAAGAGAAGAAGAAGAAGAAGGAGGAAGAAATAATGGTAACAGTCAGACAAGAGCAATTATCATAATAATGGGTATTGCCAGGAGAATAAATTAGGCGTCAGCTCGCGGAGCGATTGAGCGACTACTGTTTCATTCGTCGCTTATAGTCAGTGACCTTTCTTTCTTCTTCTTCTCCTCTGCCTTGTGAAAAAAGCCATTGTTGCGTTGTCGAATAACAACATCGTTCCGGAATAGCGGGATCAATAATTGACTGCGGGTTCATTGTAATTCTAAATTTTGACAGGAGTTCATTATTAGCATAATGAATTTACACAGGGGTAACGATGTTAACATAGACTGCGTTGCTGACTATCATATTTATTTAAAAGTCTTTCGATGTTCGATTTATTCAATCAAAACAATACCGTCAATTTATATGTTGGCCCAACGTATAATTATATTGATATACGAATACAGCATTACGACAGAAAAAATATAAACAAATGTATATAAACAACGCAATGTATATTTATATTATCTCTCGTAAGTGCAAAAGGTAAACTAAAGTAAACGAAGTTATTTACATTGATGGTAAACAAAAAGAAATAAATTTTCAACTCCTATAATAAAGTTTGGAGTTTAGAAACTACAATAACGTACAGTTTACGCTCGTTTAATCGACGAATCATTAAATGATACATATTAAAGGTGCGCAGGCTGTAAGCAATTAAGCTACTTCTCTTTCACTCGCAAATTTCAACGTTGCCAAATCCAGGTGGTGTAAGAAGAAGAACGGGCCTTTACAAGGGCGAACTTGGAAATTCCTTTGAAACTTGTTGGCAGCATAAAGTGTCGGCGTAAGCGACTTAGGCTTTACCCTATTGTTTTGGGTAAGCTTCTATAACGTCGAAAGAGGGGGGGGGGATAGCTTACAGGTATTGCGGGTGTATTTTATTGTGGGAATGGGATATTTTTATACTGCGGAAGTAAGTTGTGACTGTGAATTGTTCGAGCTGCTCTAACCGTTATTTTTTAAACTCTTAAAGGGGGCTTACACCTATTCCCTCCCTGTACTTTGAACGATTGTAACGAACAATGTAATATTATTACAAAGCTGAAGTGTTTTTTAAAGTATATTAAAAAACGTAATTTCATAAGACATATCAGAAATTCACGTAATCATTCTGTGCAGATCTATGATTTTCTTTTAATTTTGGTTTCACCGCAGGAGACAACTTGAACATCTCTATGTGGTTTTAAAATTCAAATGAATAAAAAAGCATCATTTTGTTACTTTTTTAAATATATTAAATTATCTATTCCATATATTAATACATATTATATATTTTAAGCTCAAAATCACTGTTCAAGCTGTAGTCTATGCCAAAGACAAAATTTGAAAAAATCAATTCTATATCCTTAAAGTATAATATCTTCGACTTCTGATAGTTCTTATTAAATAATATGTTTTATTGCACTTTTAAGAAATAAAGTTTTACTTTGCCACAATATTATATTTTTTGTTACGGATATTCAAATATCATAGAGGGAATAAGTGAATAGAAATTATGAAACAATTTAACTTACACTGAAAGAAATAATAATTTTGAGGTAAAAGAAATGATTTTTCTATTAAATCCTTTTGACTCTGAAGGAAAACTTTTCTTATCGTCCGATAGGAGTAGTCTAATCCAATAATTGTACAAAACAGTATAATCATTTTATAAATACTGTAAAAAACTTAAAATTCTTCTTTTACTCGATTAAAAAAGAGACGCTTGATAAGCTATTTATGTTATATTATTTTCTTTTTGGCGTGAAAAGATTTCTTTCGCATCAAATGTTTTTTTCAGTACACTAACTAATTCCATGTTAAATTTATACGCAGTAAGCGCGAAACTAAAATAGATTCAATGCATTGTTTCGTCTTTACTCATTTTTCCCTGCAGGCGTGTCTAACATAAAATCTATTTTTGCTTCAACAGAATCATACGCGATTCCACGGTATTGCGCTGTAGAGACAAAAGATTGAATTTTAATAAGTCTACGTATTAATACTTTGATTTTTTATTTCACAGAATTATCCTCGGCAACGAAAACAGTAACAAATTTTGACACGCATCAACGTCGCTCAATAAGACGTGGAACTACTCAATCTCTTGAAACTTTGACAGCAATAATCATCGATAATTCGATGTCGTGAACTTTCTTCATTAATTTATACAAATTCCTTCGCCATCGGTTTAGTTTATTTATTTTTCAGCAGCACGCGACTACGAGTAAGAAAAGAAAAAACAAAAAAAACTTAAACTTCCTTCTTTCGCGCAACCTCTTCCATCGTTCGACGGATAACTCTCTAGACACGAAGTCGTAAAGTCGAGGACGTAACGCAATTACCGATGTGTTTACTCGACGACACGCCAACGCCTGTGATGCACATCCTGGAAAGGCCAGAGTTCATCGCGTATAGTTTACAAGAGAAAATGCCGCCGATGCTTCGACTATGAGGGGGAATGAAAAACGCACTTGAATGGGAGGAAGTGCGAACCGCGATGGACAGAGAAATATTTTCTAAGAAAGCTAATCGAGCTTATGTGCCCGCAGGTGCGGGAGGAACACCCGAGAATAATTTTCTACGGTGTAAATCTTCGACAAGATCCATTATTAATTCAGAATATTACATTGAAAAAGCTCTTTATATAAAAATAAACAAACCAAATTAACAGTACACGCGCGACAGCATCGGTGCCACGTTGTTTATGAAACAAGCTCGTTTGCATACGAATTCTCTCTCAATATCCGATATTCAAGTCAGCATTCTATAATTGTGCAAACGTTTATCTAAACGCGAGAAAAAAGAACTAACGAATACGCGCGCAAAGTGAATTTTCTCAATGTCCACTTTTACCGCTAGATTAGCAAGTAACATACTTCTGATTCGGTATGCGCACAATTTAACCGAGACAGCTTGCGTATATGCTTGCGACAATCGAGTGATTGACGATTGACGAAAGAAGGAAGACCAAGTATAACGCGAAGCTAAACAGACGACGATTGATGAGAATTTGGCGCTTAGGAGATCGATTAACTTCCTCTCGCGTTTGCGTTTTATGTTGACTTATGGAAATTCTCTCCGTGTCTCTCTTTCTCTCCGTGTCTATGTGTGTTTTGGAGAAAATTTCTCGTCAGAGCGATTTCTGCGCGTATGAATAGATTTGCATTTCGAGACGCGAATAAACCAACAGTGTCACAATTGATCAAGTTCTATGCGTCTTTACTTAGGATTAAGCATGCGTATACATTGATTTTAAGAAGAGAAAGAGAAATATAAAAGATATGTAATGTATTGTTGTAATTGGCAGATATGCCTAGTTTCACTTTTTCATTACTCACGATTATGACGAGCGAAATGTTTGGGTTTCTTAGTACGGGAATGATCTTCGAACGGTTGAAACGTACCTGTAACAGAAAGATTGACGTCTCGTTACTCTTAGGAGCTTGTTATGCCCAACTATTTTACTACTAACAAACATTAGTGTATTGAGTTGACAGATTTTCATGGCAGTCATATATAGCTGCACATCAATTTTTATCAATTAAAATAATATTGAACTTAAAATTAATGCAAAATAATGTAACGAAGACATAAAAAATTTGACGATCACATCACACCAAATTAACGTACAACCACATAAATAATGCATTATTCAACGATAGCAGTACTAAAGCAATGCACACGGAAAGAAATGATACTTTCAAACAGAGGATTCTCGTTTCGGCTAGAGCGGTCCGATTCGAAAGGAAAATCACAGCGGTATTATATTTTCATTCAATTTTTACGCTATCCGCGAGGGGGTGTCTGGTCAAATTAGCCTCCAAGTAGTTAAATCGATGACTGAAATTACTAGCTGACTAGCAAAAACTGATTATCTATGAAGTAATTTAGAAACAATGCCCTTACTAATTAGTATGACAAAGAAAAATTATCAAATGTCAACAATGTATTAAATATGAATTAATAATTTTTTAAACGCTTATAATAGTTGGAAGTGGAAATATTCATTTCTCATGGAATAGAATTATTTTTTCTCGATAACGCATTTGAGTTATTGATTCACATTTGACCACGAATTCTTTTAAAACGTAAGGATCTCACAAGAAGATTTTGTCCCTTTCATTGAAAGAGATGACAATCTATTCATGATTGTTTTCTATATGGATCAAAAGAATTTCTTTTACATTGAATAGTTATTTTTTCAGTGCGGTATGGAAATCGAATAATGTACAGCTGCATAAATAATGCATTATTCAAAGAAAACAGTTTCTTTCCTTTACCATAACACATACCATACACAGTAAACAAATTATATAACTCTCGATTAACGGTAAATACGACATTCGCCCTTCCCCCGCATAGCGCAATCTATCAAACCTTCCGACTTTGAACTCAGCCGCACAAAGGTAAGAGTTTGGAAAGTCCTACAAAGTGGAGGTAATTTCACCAGCCCATTACTCAATAAATGACAGGAAATCGTCGGAAAGTACCAATGGTCCTGCCGACGGCCCTTTCGCGGTCAAGATCGGCTTGTGAGAAAGTGCACACACATCGCCATTGCCTCTTTCGCGCATAATAAATTTTAGGGAATTCGAGCGACGCGGAAATTAACTCGAGGATAAAAATGGTTAATTTATGTTGCTCGAGACAGCAATAAATACGTCGGGTGTGTATGTTTGTCTGTGCTTTTTTATTTATTTATTTATTTTTTATTTTTTTTTTTTGAGGGATCGAGTTACCGAGATAAAATTTAGAAAAACGCAAGTAAGATTACTGCGACGAGAAAATGAGTTATATAATTTCATTAACATCGTGTACGCTAATAACTTATTCATAACTGTTGTGCGAGAAAGGCATTAAAGGATTTCAATTTGATTTCTCTTATTATTTTACAAAATATGAAAGGACTTTGCGTTACAATGTAAGCTTAGCGATGATATATCCATCATTTTCTATTTCGTTTTTTTCAACATTATTCAATCGTATAGGAAGATGAGAAATTCTCCTTCTGCGATCGATCATATTAATTATCGTAAAGTACACTTAATTTGTCATATAATTACGCTAAGCCTCTGTGATACATTTTTGCGCGAATAACGTCCCATGTGTGCTGATTATATTGTAATATTCTCAGGAATGTTAAGAAAAGAGAGATATAATTAAAGGCCAGAGTAAAAACTGAATATATCTGTAATTATGCGCGAGCTTATTACGGGCTCACGCGACAAGTCATACAAAATTAACGAAGGAGCGTCTGGAGAAGACTGGGGCTTTCAATATACTTTTACCCATTCGTTTTCTTTTCATTTTCTCCGCGGAAAATAAGAGGAATCTCTAGAAGCACGTACTGTTAATTTAATTAATGTTTTTATTACGTTCTTTTTCAACAAAAAAAGTTTTATTAGCTAAAGTACGTTTGTCTTCTCATCTCGCAGTCTTAGACCGAACTTCAGTTGAAATATCGTCGGTTAAAATATATTTTTTTAATGAATTAGATACATTTCCAGTTACTATCAAAAGGATTTCTTTTGCATCGAAAAGTTACTTTTTCAATCAACACTTCGCAACACTTACCCCTGGCAATAAAACTGTAAAGAAATTATTGCAGTCGCCCCTTCAAGACTCAAAGCCATTTCGTTCGAGACGGCACCCGAAAAAAAGCTAAAACTAAACAGTCACGAGGGTAAAATCCAAGCTATAAAAGCCGAGCGAAATGTCTGATATAAAGCTTTTAATTGCGGCGCGTGGATCGCCATTATTGTTATTAGGCGAGAGGGCAGGCGCGGCGACGTCGTCGTTAAAAATACACCAGTGCTGGCGCGAGAGTTTCTAATTGATCATAATTTTCGCGGCTGTACCCCGACCGCGACACTACGCTGAGAGTTGCTGTTGATGGCATATACATGTATATAGGTTTACGTATCATTACGTATCAGTGAATCAGGGATGCGCGAGGGAATATCGATATATAGATAAAAAGGGCACACAGCGTGATTGCTCTTACCGATTGAGTTTCTCGATTAATTACTTAGAGAGGCCGGAGTTTTATTATTAAACCGTTTCTCATTTTATATTACCCAGTATTTACACACATATATACTACATTTTTACGAAGAAAATCTTTTAATATATAACTTTTATTGAGTCAGACGTATTTTTACTGCCGTTTTATCAACGCTTGCTTGAGTTATTCCAAACAATATTTATGGCCGGTTATAATTTCATAGTATAGGTATTATTTATTTATATCAGTAGCGTTCAATCAAACTATCAATTTAAATTTACGCCAAACCTAAGATACAATTTTCTAATTATATGGTGTTAAAATTTTCAATCGACTGAGAAGATAATATGTGAAATACTAACGTTTCCGTGACTGCAGAGAATTCAGTTAAAACAATATAAATATGAAAAGAGTTCGAATTCTTGGCAAGCAATGAAAAAAAATAATAAAAAAAAAATAAATAAAAACGATATCCACGCCTCCGTAAAGCGAAGAGCCCGAGTGATCGCAGACTCTCGAGTGCGGTGGCGCGTCGATGCAAAAAAAAGGAGGAAACCGCAGCGAAGCGAGTAACCAGTTCCTTTCGTTGATTCACGCGACGGGTTCCACGATCTTGCGATGATGCGCGCAAAAAGACTCGAGTGAGAGCGAGGCTCTCGTGCCGATGGAGCGATAAAAAGACTGTACGTACACCATCGGTAGCCACTGATAAAAGTAAGTGTGTTCAGTCCTCAGTACTGATTCTCGAATTACGAAAATCTTCCTGAAATTTAGTCTTCTGGGTTCGTTACGATTCTTCCCTGTAATTGTGCAAGTGCGAGATTTGTACACTGACGAAATAATTGTTCGAAGCAAAGAAATACTTTTTATCAAAAAACAGTCTTAAATATAACTTGTCGAAAAAATATAGCTTTCGATAAAAAAAAGAAAACATTCCTTTGCAAGACGAATCTTTTGATTTTAAAAGGATTCGTGTCACTGCAAACGAGTGGAAAACGTTCTATGTCATTAAACATTGCTTTAACTGGAAAGTTGCTGACAAATTTTAACATTTGGTAACATTAAATGTACTGGATTTCATTAAATTACTTCAGTGGACATTAGATACGTCTAATAAAAATATAATCATTTTATACGAAGAAGCTTAATTTTCGAGTAAAAGGAACGTGTTTTTTAGCGACAAAAGTTGGTTTTAATTAAAAAACCAATGTTTATTAACCAAGGCTATTTTTAAATACTTATTATATTTATTCCTTTTGGATAAAAAAAAACACCTCTTTTGCTTCAAAAGTATTATTTCTTTGAAAGTACGTATAATTTTAGCTTGTAGAATTTCTATGGTTTAAACTTATAATTTATCTGACAGTATTCGTATTTCGTATGCAATTGTAGAAATTATTATGTTATATGTTTAAAACATTATTCGCTATAACAGCAATCGCGTGGAATAATAATATCGAAGAACGTCGTTATTTCGCGTTTTCTTTGGAAAAGAGTTCATAAAACAAATTTGCAAAGCAGCAAATCAATGTGTCACATTGTATTTAAATGAATGTGCATAGATTGAAACTCTTAATACACAAGACTTTCAATTGACAAGTTAACAAGTATATTTATATGGTCAAAACGTTAATAAATTAAAATTCAAACTCGTTATCCACACAAGCATACGCAATTTTCGAAAGGTGCAAGTATAAGATATACAACCATGCCGATGACGTTCTTTTTCAGTAAATATTGCGGCGGAATTATAAAACAGATCAGTACTTTATTATTCCCACTAAAACATGAATACTGTATAAAACAAGATCAATTTCGCCGTTGATCTGATTTGACTTCCTTCCTCGTCGGTGTATTTTTTCTCTCGTTTCGCTTAACCGGCCGTTATACGCCGATAGAATCGATCAGATAATCATTTAATTTTTTTAAGTTCAGAGATAGGAAAACGTTAACTAATTCAAATCTATTCGCTGAACATTCACTATAGAAATCGCGCGATCGGATACCTAATGCAATCAGTCGGTATATCTCAATAGTATATATTAATACAGCGTTCGGCAACGCGATTGTATTTATTTATTTTTCTAAATATTATCAATCCAACGAAATATAAGAGAGTGCGATACATCCATCAATATGAAGAGGCTCGCATTAGCGAAACGTAGCAGGAAATCGTATTCCCCTTTCACTGTACCGCAAGATCGCGAACTCGCAACAGTGTATAATGTATTCTCGATCACTACGAGGCCTCGAATTATCGAAAATACCGCGTGTCAAAACGATTCCTTGTAATAATCTCATTATACCAGAGAGATCCCGTATATCTCGCTGCGCTTATACGTAGCGAGGATATACATATATGCATCACGCATCCTATTAGTCATAATTGAATTTCGTAACTCGGACCGAACAGTTTGTTGCAGATTGCGCGAGAAGCGTTCCTCGACTAAGAAGATAACTAGATATGAGAGAACTCGCGTGTAAGTTGAGCTTCAGGGCTACGGCATTCAATCGGGGAAAATTAAGTAGCGACGCTTCGTGTAGCAGTGACGTATATATGGAAATGACTCGTTATTGTTACTGGTCTTTCATTTCTTTTCGAATTATATACAGTCATTCGTCACGAGTGATTTTTCGATGCCGAGAAGATTACATGCACACGTGTGCACATTGTACGTTGATGGATAAAAATAAATTGCGCGTCGGTTAAGATGAAAATTTCACTTTTACGCGGAAATCCATGAATCCGTACGTATAGAAGACAAAAGGATACGCTTAATTATTTAATTACGCGTGCACATATTATATTATTCCACAGGAATGATATATCCTCGAGAGTAATAAATCGTACCTTAATCAGCGAGCTCTCTCGGCTAATGCATCACTCTTGCATTCGCCAAACACATCTCTCTAAATCACAGCGGCGAGCGCGCGGAAACTCGTCAAAAGGAAAATTTCACCGATCCAATCTTCCCACGATGTTCCTATGCACTGTATATAATGAATAACGAGCAAAAAATTCATGTCGTATGTTTCGTCAATGCGCGCTAACTCGACGACTCAAATAACTCGGCAAGATAGAAAACACGCGTGCGGGTGCACGCGTTAATTATAGGCGAGTTCGCATGTATATATGACCCGTTGAATTTAATTATACACGACTTCGTTTTCAAATAAGGCGTCCACGTTTGTAGCTACTCGTTTCCTCGGATGTGCACTGAGAGAGAGAGAGAGGGAGAGAGAGAGAGAGAGAGAGAAAGAGAGAGAGGGGGGGGAGAGACTGATGGCGATACGACGCGAGTATAGAAAGCTGAGGAACCGAAGTCGGTCCATCATTGGGAGAGATAAATCGAGAAGATATCAAGATTTCACGGCTAATTTCCTCGGAGTATTCGCACCAGCGCTTGTAAAATTTTTATTTCTTCAGTAGCGATGAACAAGACACTGTTTGACACTGGATCTTGTTTCATCGAGTAATAAGACGTTCGACAGTGTCTGTACATACATTTTTCTGTATCTACTCCATTATTTATTATCGTGGCATAACAGTTTATAGGTAGAAACATATACATAAATATGTGTTCACTAACATTTTCTATGAAATAAAATCATGCGATTTATAAAAACAATTTAAAACCTCCAATTTCAACTTCCAATTAGTGCTAATTTAACGAGACTCCGCACTTAGTTTATTACACTGCTTATATTTGGTAGGCTAAATGAAAAAGTTTTGAAGTCAAATTAATGTCCTTTTGGATAAATCCTTTAAATTTAAAGGTAAATTATTGTTATTCAAAATGAATGGATTGAAATAATAATAAGCATGGATTTTTTAAATCAAAACTATATTTCTGGCTTGAAATAAGTTTACTCAAATTAACCAGCAGGTGATAAAATTATTCTATGATAATTCCCCATTTCAAGCTTTAAAGCCAGTATATTATTTTTATATATTTCCTTTAATAAATATTAAAATTTATTATATTGTTTGTTGTTGGAAGTAAAAATATTCTTTTTTCAATCAAATGGAATGTTCCCCATTCGGTAACAATCGAAAGAAATCGATTCTCGTTTAAAACAACACGAATCCTTTTACAAGAATGTATATATATATATTTGGTTTAAAGTCATTTCTTTTACTTAAAACAGATATTTTTTCGTATACAGCAGAATAAATGACGAAATAAATTAATCGTTCAAGTATCGTTGAATCTCGTCTAATTTTCAAGCTGCACCAGTTAAGACACGGGATATCCACGAGTCAGAACCTGCAGGTAACTAGTAAGAGCAATTAAAATCAACAATCGCATTGAGCGTGTCCGCGGTGTGCACCTCGTGCAATTAACGGTAATTACCGCGCTCGTGCTCGCCGCATATGTCGCAGAGATCATGTGACACAATCTGCATCGTGAGCTACTTTCGCGTAGGAAGAGTAAGAGTACTTACTCGCTCGACTGTTTTAGGCGTTCTTCGCAAACTATGCCAAGTGCAACTTGAAAAAAAAAACGTTTCTTTTTCCGTTGGTCTGGAAATTCCTTTCGTTCGTTTTATGTTGTTCTCTGTTGTGTATATGTATATTATATTCGCTTGGTTTCTTGTAGGCTTGTTGCTTTGTACACGTGATGCCTCGATAATTACAGATGAAAGTGCTGCCGTGTACCGAGAGGCATACGATGTTTAATTTATTAAAATGTTGTTATGCGGTCGATACCGTGAAATGCATTTTTGCATTCTCTAATACTGCGTGTTCTCTACACGTAGTATCGAATAGAAAAGATTTAATTGTTCTTCTGTTTTTAACGAGAATTTTAAAGATTGTTTTATTGCGTTCATTAAATATCGAACGAATTAAACGTGAATATTCTAAGCTCGCATACCAATTCTACGTTTCTAGCTATCGCTTATCCTTAGCACTGCTGAACTATCATCAACCGTTCATTTAAATGTTGTATTCTTCGCTACTATAAATAAACGGTCTCAAAAGAAAATGTCTGCGAACTTATCGAAAATTCTCTTCAGACATTCAAACGATCAGCTGCATAATGAGCACCATCCAAGTATACATGGAAGCTACTATAGAACAGGATCTTCCCACGATTTCAAAAATTATAGCCAACCTATATAATTTCCCAAAATCATGAAATCCGTGGTGCTGCAATCATCGCGGATTATATCGTCGACGTCGTCGTCGTCGACGATGATGTGTAGAATGGGAGAGTGTGAGAGAGAGAGAAAGCGACAATGCGCCTGGGTCCGCCCATCGCATGTAAACATGAATCGCGTCACTGGCAGCGACAGTGCAGCAATTCTCCGCGGATATTATCATAAGCCACGAACGCATGACTGGAAACTGCAGGTGCGTGTGTTTTCTCTCCCTCTCTCTCGCTCTCTCTCTCTCTCTCGACAATGGCCGAACCTAAAGAGAGAGAATAAATCACAAGTGCGAGAGAGATATATAGTGCTCGAGTTTGTATAATTAAATTATCATAATAGAGCTTGTTATTCTATTATCAGACTTTTGCCTTTTATTTCGATGAGATTTCCTGATCCATTCATTGGAAAAAAACATTTCAAACAGAAGAAATTAAATAATTTTTCCACTTGAAGGCTTATTTTGACTAGACATCTTCCAGTGAATAGTACGAAAAGTTAATGAAAATATAATCATTTTGAAAAAATGCTTGATTATAGAGTGAAAGGAACATTTGAACAATTTTAAATTCGAAAGATTTCTCCAAAAAGACATTCATTTTGCCGCAAAAGCACAATTTCTTTCGGTTGACGAATATAAGCAATGTAATAAATAAATAAATAAATTTATTAAAAAGCGTTTGTGAAGGAATATTACTCTATGTATGAGTAAACTTCTTTGACATCGGTAATAATCGATAAATAGGTTGAAGATTAAGTTTATCTCCTTTGATTTGCGACGATTTTCTTTTCGAATACAAAGGGTTTGCCTCAAAAGTATTATTTCTTTCATTGTTTGCGTTAAGGAACACGATGATGTGTGATTTTTTTTCGGTACTTGGAAAGTTTGACGATGTGTCGGTCAAATTGCGTCATTCATGAAAGTTGTCTTTCATCGATAACGTGCATTTGCCGCGTTGAGCGTTAGATAGCAAACCCGCTCTCTAAACTCGCAAATCAGTAATTTACACAACACTCCATTATGTAGTCAGCGTTTGCAAATTGCCCAACGTGTAATTCCAGCCATCGAACGTTATACTAAAGTGTACGCGTGTGTAACAGCGTTTAATCCAGTCTCGCGGTCTCGGATGTAACAACAAACAAAAACAACAACATCAATAATCATAACGATAATATTAATTGGCTATTATTGCAATAATAGAACACACAGAGCGACGTTAATTCTATCATCGAATTTCCATTAGACCAAGAGCAGTGTTGTTCATTAGATTTAAAAATGATCGCGTCACAGGGCGATGACAAATCGCTTTAGGGAGAGTTAGCGGTCATGAGAAAATGATGCTTTGCTTTTGTGCTACCTCTATTGTTGTTTTATTTTTTTTGCGGTCGACTGTTTATTGTATCGCGCGCGAGTCGATGCCTCGAGAGATTGCGGTTCGATTCTCTCCCTTTGTCAAATGTACACATACAAAGATGGCGTGTGACAGATGTTTGTTTGCGGATTGGATTTTTGCTCTCGAGTTGTTTTGACGACTCAATATCTCTCCGTCTCTTTCTCCCTCTTTCTTCCTCTTATAGATTGTACTCTTATACATTTTACCATTGTGGTCATCCGTATCGATGGGTCTCTCTTTAACGTCTTGGCGAGTTTAATTTATCGATATTGAACTCTGATTGGACTATTTACGTTTGGTAAACATAAGTTAACCGAACTTCTTGAGAAGAGCTCGAAGTCCGCAATAGCTATTTCGACAAATTCATCCCCGGTAATTTACAATCGCGCCACGTCCAGACTATCGGCCGCAAAAAGTGCAGTCGAGAGCAAGACGAAGTAGTCGCGCGCGAACGAGCAATCAACCAGGATTCGGAGCTCAAAGACGAGTCATCCTGGTTCGAGTGAGTATTGTATATGTATATACGTACATATAGATAGCTATATACGGTACGGGTTCCGTTTGCCGTTCGTTCTATGCAGTCTACAGAGTTATGGCTCGCTGAGTCCCAGGTGCCGCAACAGCAGCAGCCGCCGCCGCCGCCACCGCCGCCGCGGAAGTCTGCAATTTGCGATGCTTCCGTCTAAGCGAGGCGAGCATTTGAATAATTTCTCTCCACTTGTGAATGTCTTTCTCTCTCTCTCTCTCTCTCCTTTCTTACTTTTCTCTACTGTTTCCCTCGTAGATGCTCGCTTCCTTTGCTCATTTTTCTTACGGGATCCTGCGGATTTTACTGTGCAATGCGATGTTGTGTCGTCCTTTTGAAGGCAAGGCTCGTTGAATTGTCAAGGCTTACTCAGGAGCGTAATAGTGCAAATATTGTAAAAAATGAACGCAGGTGTGTCATGGATATATATTTATGCTCATAATAATTTTTCTTGGCGGCGACATTTCCATTGATAACTTTATAATGAGAGCAGGAGTGTAAAAAACGGTAACGAAGATAGATTTAAGGACCTGTTTCTTTTAGAAAATATCCTCTCGCATAATCGAATGAGTGGAAAGTTTCAAATATCTATTTCAGTTATTTTCTGACCAGATAAAATTGACATGATTAAATACTATATGAGGTTAATGCGGTTACGTATATAGGCTTGCATAGAGTCATAAATTTAGGACTAAGAACTCAAAGACATAAAAAAATTTATCTTTTTATTTACTATTTCGTAACTATGGAATTCATTAATTTATTTTTAATATATCTTTTGTTCGAAATTAGATTTTTATACGTAGATCATAATGTGGAGTGAAATAAATCTATTGACTCCATAGTATATCAAACTTTTAATTACTTCTTAGTAAAAATAAATATTGAATACTTTAAGATTACAAAACATGAAGAAATAGTCATTATGAGTACGTCAAAGACTTATATTATATTTCCAAAAACAAGAAAAATAGTAAGTAATAAAGATAGTAACTACGTCCATATACAGATAACATATTTACTTTTACAGAATTAGTTTTCTGATTTATTCTACGGTATGAAATAAATAAAATTGTACCGCGCGTCATAAATAAATCAAACTATCCGTACCCTTTGCCACAGAGCGAAGCAGAATAACAAAATATTAATTCAGATCACATGTTCACATCCTTCTCTAATTCCTCTGTACAATCGTGTAGGTACATGTATTTGCATTTAAATCTTTAGCCCGCGACTCGTAGTAGAAAAGAAAAACCCGCGCTGGATATTCGCGTTTGTTTCGTTATATATATACACACACACACATTTATACATATATTTGATCGTGTAGAAACTTGCGGTACAGTTCGTCGGCTGCGAATTCGCCTGGAATAGTAATTATTCGCTGCTTAGCCGTAAGGGAACCAGTTGACTGTTGTAGACGCTTTGACGAAAATTCAACGTCCAAAACTACACAGATTATAATGACAGATCCCGAGAAAGTTCGTCGCTTAGTAGAAGTTGACGCGTGCGCGGGAAGTTTAGACGATATGGGAATGAGTTTGTCGGAGTCTAACGTTTGTTTTGAAGTTTTTAGACTGCGGTTAAGCGTAGAATTAGTTTCATTGTCGTTAGCTATGCTGATGATGAACGTGAAGATTGTTTGTTTTTAGCTATACGAGCTTCGTTGCCGGTTCTCGGTAAGAATGCCCTCGCATTTGTTTCATTAGCGAAATATTACCAGGTCTCTAATGCAAATCAGTTTAAACTGAGGTGGAAAAATATATCTGTGTATGAATATTTTTCTGACAGAGTGATCAAGACCTTTTTTTTCCTCGAAATTATTTTAAACTGTTCTTTGGTTTCGTATCTACCTTCATAAATTTTTTAGATTTTTAAGTATTTCTTGTAGTCTATGCCGAATTTCAATGTCTAGCTCCTCAGAGTGTCATTTTCAATAGAAATGAAACTTGGAAGGTTTATTGTAAAATCTGCTGAACTTTTCACATAAAATACTTTTAAGGCCGTATGTCCAAGTCGCAATAATTTTATAAGCCATCTAAGTCTTAAAATCAAACTTTAAAAAGATTTGATCATCGACGAAAACTTTCTAGTGAAATATGAGGGAAATATATGTAAATATTGTTAAAACACTATATATATATATATATATATATATATATATATATATATATACGGAAGTTATCTTCGAGACTAGCATAAAGAGGGTGAAAAAGCACTCGAAGCGTTTCAAGGAAATGGAAATACGTCGTACCACTTCGATAATTGGCGCTTCCATTTCAATCCTAAAGGCACGTCGTGAGAGATCACGAGCGAAAATATCCTTTTGGATATTGCCGAGAATCCCGACAAGCGATTGTGTGCTTATATACTCTGCATGGATATATATATATATATATATACCGAATTCAACGGATCCAATACTCTCGGCTAATGAGACGTAATTGATTTGAAGAAAAGATTTAGAGAAATCGAAACTCTCTAAAGACGGTACATTGTATGTAAGAGATGATTTTAATTGATTCGGTTGTTTGTGTTTATTGTGTTTCTATTTTTTAGACACGAACTCTCTACCAGAGTTGTATAGGGAAGATTTTGCTTGATAAAAAGTATAGCTTTTACGTTATTTTAATTGCTTCAGATAAGCTATCGTTAGATGATGGTATCACTGTTTCGTACCTTTAGCAATGATTTATAAATACACAACTGTATATACTAATATTAATGTACATTGGCTTATTTGACACCACTGGAAACTCGAATGAACGCATGCTTAATAAGAGAGTGACAGTTTATTCCATTGAATCAGTTAAAATTCAATCTAGACTTCGTATCGCAATTCTCACGGTTCGATTTCACTTCAACGCCGTGAAAATATAGCCATATCTGTTGAATTAAATTTAAAGCGCAATTACAAGTAACTGTGTATGCCGTGCGCGGTGTTTTTGTTGACATTGTTATATCTAGTGAGTGCGGGTGTTATTAGTTTCGTAATTAAAAAAGAAAAGTTTAATTGAAACAACTGTTATAAAGTGTGAATTGTAAAGCTGTCGCAATAGAAAATAAAGTCAGATCGTAATTAAAATCAAACATAGATTTGTGATCTATGTATCTACATTATATATGTATATACCTTTCGTAGTATTGTAAACTTTAATTATTGTAAACGAACTCCTATTAATGGGGCATAATTAATATAGAATTATGATCACAAGACTCACACACACACCTCCTGTATGAAGTTATAAATTTGTATCTTTTATCTATCCGTATTGTCTCGCATTATCGTCTCAGGAAAACGTTTACAACTAGCTATTGCTCGGATATACATGTATAGTATCAGATAATAAATATGCTCTACATTATTAACTACACAAGAAAAATAGCGTCTCATATATATTCCATAAATTTTTGAAAGATTAGTTACACACCCATTCCTTCTATCCACATTTGTCACGTCGAAGACGCAGGGAGAGTCAAGTTGTTTTGTTTCCTTGAGATAGAATAAAAAAAGCAATAACGACGTGGGTGTATCGACCGTATGTGCGAATATAATTCGATTGTCAGTGGACATACGCGGGGATTTAGAAAATGCGACGGAGTTAACAGCCAAGGCGTTAAGTTTTCCTTGTCCCGCATTTCTCGCATCCTTGGCAGAGTTTCCATTTTCCAATCGTTTGAATAGGAGAGCGCGTGAGTCGTTATACACTGCCGGTAAGTATACATACGCTTTTGCGCAATATCGCAGGTCTCTTTGATCGTGGAAAATCGACGAAAAACAATACTTTTACTGAAATTCAAATAGTCGGACATCTCACTTGTTGTGGCAATATAGTTTCAAAACTTCGTTAGTCCGAGCTTTTTCATAAAGCATTAAAAGACACGATACTTTTCGGGCAACACGAATGTATTTTTGGTTAGACGAATTTGCTTCAAAAGGAACAAATGTAAATTATAAACATAAGTTTGAAACAAAATACATGTACAACGTAGTTACATTTTTATCAACTTTTCCTTATAGCCGGTAGATGCCGTCTAGTCAAATCAGTCTACACATGGTAAATAGCTCTTATATTACTGTACATGTAGCGTGGTTTAAACTCGTTGTATCAAGTTTTTAATTTAAAAATATATCCTTTGCTTCAGATGGTTAATTTTTGTCAGTAATTGGAATTTGTTAAGAAAGTGCAAAAAATGCACGGTTAAAAAAGATAATGTATACTGATTGAAGAGAGATTAACCGTTATTAAAAATGTTGTTATTTTGATGCTGCGTCACAATCATTCGCAGCAATCTGTAATTAATGAAAATTTACTAAAGACAAAAGTTACCGAGCAAATTGAAACATTTAATGAATTATTAAATTATTGAAAATTAACAACAGGACACGCACTCGTTATGTTGGATAAAGACAAGATTCGCTATTTCTATGAGTTGTCTAATCGTTTCGCGGTTTTTAACTAAAATGAAGGGTCGTTAGGAAAATCATTGACATATTCAGTCTCGTAGAAAATGCTTTCATTTTAATACGGAATTGTTATAATATTGCTTTCATTGCAATATTTTGTAAATTACTTCGAACTGAAATTTTAATGAACATTCAGCCGAAAATTTGTGCGCAATCTATTTTCTCAAATATGCTTTCTTCCGCCAAGCGCTAATTAGCAATGAATTTTAATGCTGGTCTTTAATCGCATACCTTTATGATTAAAAACTTCGGTATTAATAGAGGTGCCTTAAAAAGAAGCCCTTCGAGTGAAACGAAAAAAAAATCAAGATATTATGGCTTGCCATATATATCTTATAGACAGCTTTGAAAGAGAAAGGAGGAAGAGCTTCCGATGCAGCGTAAAATCCAGCTCGTCGATTTAAATTTTTCGTCAATTTGTATAGGTGAAGAAAAGAGAAAGAAGCCGACATTAAACGTCCAATAAACGTTCGTAGCTCGTGAAATTTATAGCCAATTGTGTTGATTCAGATTTCTCGATCTCTTTAAAATCAAGCTTGTAGTAAATCGTTTTATAATTTCCGATAACACAAGAAGATTGACAACCTGCCCGAATATATGAGCTAAAATACATTTCCCTCTTTATAGTTTATTAATGTTTACTTTTCTCGCATATTTATTTAAATTTATAAGATAATATATTTTGTAAAAATACTTAAATTTATCCGGTAAAATTGCCAACGAGGTATATATAATAATATACATATCAATGTATATTATTATATTGTATACCTCGACAACAACATCATTTCCAAAATATACATATCAATCCCTAACAACATCATTTCCAAAGTAAATATAAAATAAAATTTTTATTTGATCAGATATCTTTCGTACGAACTAATATTTTTACGAACTTGTCGTGTGTTTGCCGTCGTTTCTTTTGCTTTCGCATTAGTCTTTTGTGTTGATACACGATATAAACCACACGCGGATGTAGAAAGACGAACTATTCCATCCAACAATGGGAGAAGTTTCGATGCAGTTTCTTCATTAGTACCATATCTATACTCATAGTTATGAGCCATCATGTTTGGACGTTGGAAATCTAGTCATGTGAGCGTGTGTGTATGTATATGAGAAAATCTAATTACTATGGTAAAAAAACTGTTGGTCAATATGGATATAGAAGACGTTTAAATATATAACCATTAGTGAAGAATTCGATGGTTACGCCTTTACTTTTTTTTAAGATTCTGGTCCGTTCGTATCTGATTCCCACATATCTAAGTACAGATAACTTGCGATGCGTGAAAAAAAAAACTTATACGACTTAATAATGAATGAATAATCGTGATTCATTTACGCTAACTGTTTCATAATGTAATTATATGAAAAGCGGTATATATATATATATATATATAATTAATTGCAATGTTAGTGAGGTAAAAATTATGTTACTTTTGTATCATTAGCAAACCAACTAAAATAAATAAATTATTATAAAAATATATAATAAAATAATATGAACAACTTTTTTAATTTAAACAAGTCCTTTTGAACCAATAAGGATTATTCTTTTCGTATCAGAAGGAAAACAAATATACGTATTTTCCTTCTGTGTTGAAAGGATTCTTGATGCTGCAAATATGAATGATTTTCTCGAAATCATTACCGAGTGGATAATTTTATTTTATGCAAAATAAATATTCGCATTTTGAAACGTAACCGATAAGTCGAAATATTAGATACTCCTAGATTAATTGTACTACTTGTTGGCTAAATTAACTAGACGCTTTCTATCGGGTATACCGAAAAGTTAGTGAGAATATAATAATTGAGCAAAAATACTGAATTTGAGAGTAAAAGGAATGCTTCTTTTTGAGAAAAAAAATGTATTTAATTAAAAGTATTGAACCAAATAGACATTTCCGTTACCTCATTATTATGATTTGTTTTCGTTTCAGTTTTCCTAGGTCATGCAGACAGTAGAACTCACGATTATATATGTACCTATAAAAAAACTCATACGTACATGACGCATACACAGAAAGTTAACCATTTGTATTTTTTCTCATAAATAAACGAAAAAGTGAATGATCGAAGAAGCTGAATAACCACTGGAGTTTCGAAAAAAATACTCCCGACATAAATAAGGAACGTACGTTGCTGTCCGGCGTCATCTCTCGCCAACGCTCTTTTCCCGAGCGATGCTTTCACGCAGTCCACGGAACACACACACACGCACATCCCTCTCGCCATAAATCGCGTTGCGCTCGCGTTCAATATTTATAGAGGCGGCAAGTAAGGGGCAGCAGCGGTAGCAGCAACGTTGCTTACTTTAATCTTGCTCGATCGAGCGTAAGCCGAAACCAGAGAGAGAGAGAGAGAGAGAGAGAGAGAGAGAGAGAGAGAGAGAGAAGACACTTGAAATGCCCAGGGGGATACCGAGAACAGACTGGACTAGCTACTCTGTTATACTTATAGGGAAGATTATGGTAGCGATGCGGGGACTGATCGATTCGAACGTCCAGTTGCTCTACTTTGCGATTCGCTTTGTATTTCAACCAGCTGAAGTTTTAATCCATCGAGCAATGCTTTCTAGTAATGAGAACGTTCGTTTCTTATCGTTTTATTTTGTGATCGCTTTGACGTGGGTTGATGATCACTATATGTAAAACTCAATGCAAGGTCATATGTAAATATTCATATGGACTACAATTAAAAAGCAATTCCCGTCAACGCCCTTTGCAAAAAAGCACCCTTCGTCAGATATGCTTCATACGCGTCACGGAACGAACAGCTGATAAAAATTGCAAAACAATGGATGGTTCGGCGCGTGCCGTAACCACCGTCACGCTACTATACGATAGATAGAAGACGACAGGAAGAGGAAGAAGGGTTCGAAGGGCGGCTGCTGCAGGTCTAATTAATGTATTGTTTCGTCGGCCATCTACACGTGCGATATTTCTGCGCACGTATTCTCTCTCTCTCTCTCTCTCTCTCTCTCTCTCTCTCTCTCTCTCATTCTCTTAAGGAAGGTTTCAAGCGAAATCTGCATCCGCTGAATATGCAACTAGCTCTCGAGGGCGGTTTTGAGACGTGGCCGGGGTCAGTCGCTCAATTCTATCTCTATGCACGGGTACGCTCACGTCTGTATAAATTTATGTGCATGCTCCGGATTTCGAGAAATATATGTGCTGATGTTAGCAATGTTTTAAAGGTATGAGACGGTCATTTTTCTTAAAGGGAAATTTTTCAGAAGACGATAATTAATATCTGGTTTAATACGCACAATCTCTTTATGGATTATGTTATTTATATCTGAGTTTTATATACACAGTATAAAATTTAATAAATTGCGATCAACTTTCCTGGCAGAAAAATTAATCGTCAGTTGAACAACTTACATCTGTGTAGTCAACCGTTTATTATAATAAAAACTATTTTCATCACGTTATACACGATCGATTTATAAACGATTACTCAATTGTGATTGTTTTAAAAATAATAAATTTCAATAAAAATAATTAATCAACAATAATCTTCGGTTCATTTTTATTGAAAATTTTCAAAATTAAAACGATCTTTAATTTAGACAAGAGATTTAAAATTATTTCCTTTTTACTCGCATTTGAAAAGTATTTCTTTCATTTTAAATCGTTATTTTTTCAGTGTAATTGGCTTGTGGGATCTCATCCGCGATAAGGCGTCTTTGAATTATCACCACGTGTTCATATCACTTATTTAAAGTCATTGATGTAAATTCATAGGTTCCGGTTGCAGCTCTTATAACCGACCTGGCCACGCCATCACCAGATCATGTTTTTCCTCGCCTAGACGATTTTGACGAAGGAAATAAACCAATAAGAAGTAAAAAAGAATACTGATAATTCATCGAGTCCGCCGGAACGGTATACATTGATAATATCTCAAAATATATTCGCAATATACTAGATTGTTCCATCATTCTTAAAAGATCCTTTGATACTACTCAAGCAAAACAAAGTGAAGTGGAATTAGCAGATAGAATTTTCTAGCGCTATATGCAGCAATCCGTTATTGCGAGAGCTGTACATACAATAAGAAAATGAATTTTGAAGATTCATAAACATCTCCAGCTATAGTATAATACTGCGGGCGTATGTATATACCTATACATACAAGCATTGGCTCAGCATAGACATATAATATTCCGAATCCACTCGAACCCATCTTCAACTACAGTAACAATTCACCGATCTCTGAACTCGATAAATTCAGATCCAAGCAGCCTCGCACTTGGATTTCGCAGTTCGCGCAGCAACTGACATAATGGGATTTGCGCTGTTGCACGCAGACACACAGCCAAAGGTGTAAGTGAGGCCTTTGGCCTCCAGGAATCGTTAGCGCTTACGTGCCAGCTCGTTCGCGCGCGGAGCACAATCGATTCAAGCCGCGGATAGATAGCTATACTTCTTTTTGCGCGCACCAGTGGCGCTTTTTTTAACCCGAACGTTTATATTTCCTTTCCTAGTTTTGAGAGCTTGGGACAAGGATTCAACGGTATTTGTTTGAAGCAACTCTTATAGGATGATAGATTGTATTTTACATTTCACCGAGAGATGCACAATGTGTGCGCGTACGGGAAATAAAAAGTATCATTAAAAAAAAGGCACAACTCCCCGAATGAAAACACGTTATTGCTTCAAATTAGCTTTTTTTCCTATTTCGAACTTATCATGTGACTTTCATTTGAATTAATATTTATAAGCGTTATAGCGTAAGATTTTCTTGAAATTGAAGTATCTCAAATATAAATCTCGGAAGTATACATTCAATCGTGCATCGTGTATACATATATACGATGTAGGTTAAATTATATTAACGACGTCGTTTCATTAAGGAAATCGAAAAATTACCCATTCAAATCGTGCGACATATTGAACTTTTTCCTCATTACCCAGAAGTCTATCCCATTACAAGCTTCAAAAAGTGCATATTATGATCCCGATCGCATACACAGGTGCATGCATGACTTTCTTCTAATAAATAATTCAACAGCACGCTGAAACTTGAATCAGTCGAGTTTACACGAACAATTAGCGCTCGCATTCAATTAAAATAAACTTTCCTTCGTTTACAAACAACGTTTTTATACTGTGAACCGTGAAGAGAGGAAAATAAAAATACCGACTTGTACAAGACTACCATATTAATATCAAAACAATAACAACGGATTGATATTTTTTTACGAGCTATTGAACGTTCGTTATATTATAAGTATTCACCATTCCGGAAGTTCGCATCCGAGCCAAGGACGTACGTACTTACGGACACGGCAATAATTGCGAGCTTCGTATATAATGGGATGTTATTTGTGGCGTAAGCGCGTGTCGTTCGCGTGCGTTTTTTTTTTCATTTCGTTGCTATTATTATGCCGCGTGCATAATACGTCATCGTCTTATCAGTGAGAAAAACTTGGGCGCAAAACGAGCCGACACCTTAATTGTGCCGGTAAAATTAATTTATTGTACATGTTACGCGCTCATGCACCGTGTTTCGTTGAGATGATTATTTTTTGAATTGTGTAACTGTATGTATGCGGGCATATATTCGCACATTTAATCTTTCCATTCGTTTCGTTATTTCTGTTCTACGATGTTCTCATCAAAAATCTTCGCCATTGCGTATTACAATGCGTACACAGATGGGAACAATATTTTTGAGGTAAACTGGAAACAGGTGCGTTTAAACTTTCCCCAATGTTCGCTAGGTGTGGCCTTTAAGTCGAATTAGCCTACGAGAAGTAAAATCATTCTATGATTGCTATGCGACAAGCTTTCAAAACTTTTCTTCTATTTTCCAACCTTTTTAAGATTCTTATGCTTTGGGCACAACAGGATTTGTTTTGTTACAAACGATTGTTTTTCAACGTATAATCGCAGTGAATCGTTACGAGATTGACGAATTCTTACTGATTATTTAAAAAAAATACCGCCACGTGTACACATATATTTACACACAAGTAAACGAGTAGCTACATCACTCGGTGAATTGGTCGAAAACAAAGCGTGGAAGTAACCGTGAGACAGACAGTGCTACATAGACGGGTGGAAAAGGCTTTTAGCTTTAATGCGCCACTTGGCTGCGGCTTCTCTGCGGTTTCGGATATCAGCGAAAAACTAGCTGCCCAGAGTGTTATATATCGATTTCGTCCCCCTCTACCCATGTCTATAGATATATGTGCGTCCCACCACTTTTCATACGACCCTTTCCATGCAGCAGCTTTTATCTCAGTGGCGAGCCACTGTTTCGGAGCTTCCTCGTTTAAATTTTAGATTAACGAAAAAAATGTGTCTTTGAATCTGTACAACGATTTTTTTTTTACACAATCCGCGTTAATTGGCTGTTTTCGGGTGAAATGAAACGTACTTTTACGAAATAAAATCGGCCGTATTGTTTCCCGTTTATCTTGTTAAATTGAACTTTCATTCAATTTTTTTACTCTCAAAGTTTCTTTGAATTCCTTATTAAAACACCAGTAGCAGTCGTAAGAAGAATGAAAATTAAAGGTTGTAAAAAGCGATTCCGGAAAATAAGGAAGCAGACGAGTCAAAAGCGTTTTAAACGTCAGCCAGCGCGAATAATCGCGTAAAAGCAAAGGAATTCCGTTGCTGACGCGACTCTTGTATATATACGTATACACACGCGATACATCTCCTTTTCGATGCGCATGGAGCCGACGTTAGTTTTTTTTTCTGCGAGGGGAAAAGTTTTTTGTTTACTCTCCGGGATCACCTTGCTTAAGCGCTGTGATTTCAAATATTTTTTTTTTTAGCGTAACTTCTTTTTTTCCGTTCCGTATACCGTGGTGCAACTTGGATTTTTTAACTTCGTTGTTACGATCACAAATTTGATAAAAAAATAAAAGCTCAAAACCCAGAAGTGTATATAATGTTTCGATAATATTTCTGCAAGCCATGTGCCGTGAAACTTCGTCAAAGTATAGTTCTAAACCTTCGATCTAAGAATATCAGCTTACGCTCGCCGCATCGCGTCACTTTCATTTTAAGCCGTGAAACGTATATGCCACATCGAGACTTGAATTATATATATATATATATATACACATGTAAAATGGTCTGAACTTTCAAATTATTAAGTACGAACCCTGAAATCATTTCCTACTTCTGTATTTTCAAGCGTTGATGTAATTTGTAAGGATCGAATAACCGTAAATTGCAATGAAACTCCGAGTATAATGTATATCTTATCTGTACAATAATTTAAAGGTATTTAAAAATCAAAGGTGATGTCAGCAAATAATTTAGAAGAAAAGGTGAAACAATATCGTTCATACGTGGGCGTATATTTTGTAGAGAGAAGTAGAAACGAGTCATCACAAAGGAAATAGCGAAACCATATACCTATATG
Source organism: Apocrypta bakeri (assembly GCA_018906985.1). NCBI lineage: Eukaryota > Metazoa > Arthropoda > Insecta > Hymenoptera > Pteromalidae > Apocrypta > Apocrypta bakeri. The sequence continues at coordinate 12,788,354 of JACCIA010000006.1, read as the reverse complement.
ATAATATAACACAAAAGGATGGCATCTTTGCGTTGGATGTACGCATACTATATATGTATTTTTTTTTTGTTTACTTCCTATAGACTAGTAAGAGAGTGGGAAAGAAAGGGAATTTTTTCGTCATAGGGCAGTAGCATTAATCATGAGTTCTCTGCGAAACTGCCGCAGCTAAATTGAATAAATTATGGTAATGAATAGAGACGAGTGAGATACTTTTGACTTGATGAAACGTTTTCCATTTTCGCGTGCTTACGAGGTCAAAAGGAACAAAGGTGGACATGATCCATATTCCATTTGATTGAATTATTAATTTTTCACGTTGAATAACTGGCATAATCTTCCTTACCGTTTTTTTTATGAAATATGCTATTATTAATCGTAATATGTATATTGAGAAACGAATTCGAAAAGTAATTTTTCTTAAAGTAATGACTTTATTCTAGTAATTGCTTGCATCATTAGTTCACAAACGATAGCATCTGAAGTAAAGTATCGTTTTCCATTTCTCAGTAGATGCAAGCTTTAATGAAACTAATGCCTATTCCGTTCTCGTTTGCGATAGACAAATTAATACTCTCGTTACTGCTGCCGATTGTCAGTTATATTTATCTATACATGAATGCGCTTTGACTTTAGCAGAGAGGATCTTCGACCTGATTCAGGTGGAAGAGTAAAAGGAACGTATTTGACCTACTTATACTCGAATTCAAATGATCCAGCTCTTTCACAGTAGCTATGTGCATAATGTAAACATTGAGTTTCATTGCATCATACTCTGCAGTGGATGTTTGATTGAAGAGAAACCGTTCGAATTAAAGCATGTGTGCATTTTTCGAGGATGCATAACTGGTAAGAGGTTGAGTTTGAGTGAAAGCAAATATTGATGAATAGTTTATTACGATAAAATTATATATTACTAATGCTTTTATATTTCTCCGATACAAAAAACAATCTTGTAATTCATTTAAATTCTTTAACCAAACGCGTTTTTCATTGTAAAAGCGAATCGATACGTACGGAAATGTATACCAAAATATGCCAGCAAAGAGTTAAAAATGAGTACAGTGGATAAACAGTGAAAACAAAGAACATTAGTATAGCATACAACTACGCTTAAAAAATCATTGATCTAGCCTCAGATAAAGGCAGAAATATTATTCTACGTAAACAAAAATTACAATTGATCGAAGAACTTTTCAAAAGGTATATTAAAAATAAACCGAAGAATTTCACAGCGACGGAATAAAGCTTGCTTTTATGTTTACGTTCAAAATATGAACAACAAATATAAAGTGTTAAATTTAAATTCTAGGTTTATACTTCTGCGCCGGCCTATGTAACTGTGTTTACCTCGCGTAGGATTAACTCATATAATTTATTTTCTGATTGAATAAAATAAAATATAAAAAAATAAATATCCAACTTTCCAAAGGATTTCAAGAAATAGTAAATTCCACTGTAGCAAAACTTTACTGTCGAAAGAACCAAAAATGTATCTATTGATTTTATTGCATTTTGTAAAGTAAAAAATAGACATATTTACCACAGAGTATTCGGGACGAGGAAAAAGTAAAGCAAAGATTGAAATCTTGAACAAAAATTGCGATTAAACTTTTCACCGAATAGCAGGAAAGTCAGTATATTTGAAGCAACTTGAAGTATATGAATTGTAATTAAATCATACGTTTACTTTCTCCTTTTTTATTTTTTCACTCTTCATACTTTGCTTTCCTTTCTTTCTCTTTTACGCGCAATTTTATTCTGGGATCTGAAGATTTTGTAAAAGATGCAATCGTACTCGAAGGAATGAACGACGAGAATGAGATGTTTGATTTGCCAAACAGATATCATTCGTACGAAACTGAACAACTCATTTTTAAGTATAATTGATAAAACAATCACGATTGCAAGAAAAAAGAATTTTAAAAATCCGAGTTCCTCCGCCGATAATCTAGACAGACGTATATATACCTATATGTAAGATAAGATACTCACCGTGTAACTGAGAGAGTGACTGTAGCGCGTTGGTGTTGCAATTTATGAATCCTGAAACATAAGAAAGATTGGAATTAGTTCTCCTCGGTAAAGTTCTATGCGCCTGTGGGCATAAATGACATTTTTCCACGTATCTTCATGCAAATTGAAAGCGACGAAGAGAAGATAAGGATATATTTCTTCATTTTTTTCACATCAATTTGCTTGAGTTCCTCGGTGCGCGTGCTCATGATTGGGAATTATTAGTTACGAAGTATGTTGGCTTATTTATCATCGAAGTGTGGAATAGCGGATTCTTCAAAGACTAATGTTGACTGAGTATTTTACAGTTATATATTGGATGTAAGAAAATTTGTATTATAATTTGATATTTACAGCGATTCTAACAAATTTACGAAGGAAAATGCCAAACGTGGAAAGTTAATGAACGCGACCCACCTACAATGTAAGGAAAACCGTGCATCGCATAAAATTTTTCTAAAATCTTCGCTAATACCATATACTCATCTCCAGCTTCGTTATATATTAACCGCTGTAAAAACGGCGAAAAAAAAAGAACGAAAGCAGTAACCGCATGCCGAAGTCGCACATTGTAATTTTGACGAAGAGCGCGCGGAATTTATGCGCCTGCGTTTTATATACCAGCCATGCACGCGCAACCGCAGAAAAAAAAACGAAAGAATGGTCGGGGATAAAAATAAAGATGCGGAGTTTGTTCTCTCCCAGAGAGACGACCGACTTGGATTTTGTTTACATAAGAGTCGAGTATGTGTACGAAGACTTAATTGCTCTTAAATTCTTGATAAAGACTTGAATTTCCTTTGTGCGTGTGGATAATGCGATGTGAAATCACGATGATACAGTGGATCGATTAGTCATACGTGCCTTGTTCGCAATAGGAACTGAATTGATTATAATCCGTTGGGCTTCTTAATTGCTTTCAGAATATCATCTGAAAATAAAAAGAAAATCCGGCGCTACATGAGAACGAGTCAATGCAGTCCTCTCGCGCGAGTTCAAAGGTTAAGTTACGTGTCATGGGAATGTACAGATACACGCGCGTCGACACTCTCCAAGCGAAATGCATTAAGGCGCGGACACGTGTGTGAGCATTCGTAGAGATTTTTACCGCCGTCGTCGTTCCGGCAATTTGTCGCAATCACTGATTGTAAAGCCGTGGAAGGTACGGTGAAAGGCATTTTTATGTACAAGTAGTTCGAAGAGAGGTGATAATTCAATTACACACCGAGAGAGCGCAACTGATAGCAGCCATTTAAACGAAAAAAAAAACTTTTGAAAAAAAAAAAAAGTAGAATAGTCAGTTGTGTGTCGGTTTGCGTAATGTTGTACGAACAGTCTTTATGATGAAAAAAACATCTCATTGTAAAGTCGGAATTCGGAGCGGCCCTAGTCTAATCTCGTTGCTGGTCTAGTAGTGCTTTTCGACACATCCGGTGAGCATTCGAAATCACCGGACGACACGCCTTGCCAGCAATTGCAAAACTACGACTGCACGAGATATCTACGTTTCATCTATAATTTTGTCATGGATATATACACACGATTGACCCATATGTTTATAACGTCGTGAGAAAAACTATTGTTCAATCATTGCCGCTGAATCGAATTCAAAATTTCCTTCTGATCGATTTGCCCAATCGGAGCTGTTTGTACGTGACTCAACTGGATGTCAGAAATGTTTTCAAGGCTCAAATTTACTCCAGTTTCATTTTTCCTGTCTTGAAATAACAGTTGGTTTGCGCTAACTGTTAAAATTGAAACCGGTCGAAACCGGCTAGAGACAAACGTGTCGAGAGCAGGATCTCGTCTTTCTCTAGTTTCTCTCTGGACTAACGCTTTTTTAGAGCGTTTTGGCTTCTTCTATTGTTACTAATGCTGCGCTGTAGACCAAAGTAATCCTTTTTGAGCCAAAAAGAGCAAATTTTTTTTTCAGACCGAAAGCTTTTTTTTACAGTAATCGTAGAATTACTTTACAACTTGCAGGCGAATCTAACTCGTCGGCTTCTATCAGATAGTACGGAAAGTTATAATAGGATACTATAATATAACTTTTCTACGTTTTTTATTTAAGTTTATTCCTCTCGCCTCAAAAGTATGAGTATACTTTTGAGCCGATGTGTAGAGATGATAGCGAAACTTGTATAAAAAGAACAGACTCGCTTTAGTCGAGTCTAATACTATATTTGTATATAGACTCTCACGTTAAGGTGACAGTGCTTTTGATGAGTTATAGATAAGCGTAAACGGTACGCTAGTTTATCTCGATTATCCATCTAATTTTTTGTCAGTCTAATAAACCGGGCGATTATTTATTGAGTTATCAAGATGCACAGAGGTTAGAAGTCATTTTGAAAACTATTTTTGAGAGACGTTATTATCCACGTGGAAAATTAACTAATAAACATAGAACATGGTTAATCTTCCAGCAGGGATCTTTCGACGTCACTATACTTTACGACTACTTTACTCAACATGCACGGAGCATCTCTACGGTTGAAATTCCAATAAGAGTCTGTGAATTGCGCTCTTCTCTTACGTTAGTAGCGCCGGTCTCTAATCATTTAATAAGATAAATTACTGGTCCAAAGTAAAACCCACAATCTTCTTCTTCTAGGTGTGTTTATATATATATATATATATAGACTGCGATGAACGAGATTAATTTACAGTTATTAAAATATCATTAAGTGCATTGGATCGGCAAATCGTGTCGTTTTTCCTAAGAAGATAGGAGCGAAGGCGTCGACGTCAGTGTGTTACGACAAGAGGAGAAGCGAGAGAAAGAGAGGTCTTCAGGTATAAGAGGTAACTTGCAAGACCCGTGAAGCAAGTGGTTTCCTAAGCGACAGTGACTCACTTTACTACTTGCATACATGTATATCTATATCTTGGAAGAAAAACACGCCTTTGTCAGGTATATTTTAATTAATTTTCTAAATTTTCTAGAACCCGATTTGGCGTAGAATGACAGCACGTTATAATAAAAACTTTCCCCGCATAAACTGCTGTGGTATTAGAGGCAAAAAAAAAAAAAAAAAAAAGTAAAACGTAGTATATTCCATAGAGCAAATGCGAACAATATAAGTGCACAAATTGAGAGTCACAATCGTTAATTCAGTTCTAGACCGGATGACAAAGTTGACTTTTCCCAACGACGTTATAATTCAACGATTAAACGCAGTACGCATTCCAAGGCTCGCAAATGAATTACGTACGGTGATTCTTGTATAATTCAGTTAGAGCGAGCAGCAATTTAACGTTTCTTTTATCAACACATCAGAGAGGAGTAAAAGTGTTTGGGAAATCATTTCACAGAAAGAGCAGCACCTTCTCTTACGCGTCAATACCTGTCGTACACCAATAAGTCAAATCATCGTCACAGTTACTGCTTTGTCCCTCGACGTTTTTCCTTACACTTTTACGGATGTATTGAACGACTTTTTGTCAAGTTTCTCCTTTTTTTTTTAACTCCGTTATAACCGTACAGCCTTCTCTTCATCCGTTTGTGCCGACCTCGAGAGTCAGCGTTATACGCATGGAATATTGTCTCGAATCCCTTTACAAACGAAGCTGGAAATTTCGCAGCTTCAGCTAAGACTTCTGATCTTATCTTTTTTTCGCCACAGTTTGACCTTTTCAAGCTATAACAGTCTCATATACGCGTACGTAAAACCCTCGGTGATTTACCCCCTTGAACAGTCGTGGGAACGCGTGCGGTATTACTGCGCTTCTTCTTCGGCTCTATTTTCCGCGCTCAGCGAGTTCCTCTGTTTTCCAAGCGCGAACGCTCGTAACGTTTTGTAGTTTCGCACTACGCTGCGAGCTTCCGTTTTATCTTCCGCGTCAGACGCTTTTGTTTTTTGATTTATTCGCGAGCTGTGACGCAACTGCGGAGAGAAGCAGAGAGAGAGAGAGAGAGAGAGAGAGAGAGAGAGAGAGAGAGAACGGTTTCTTCTTTTGGAATGTAAAATATGTCGGGAGATTTTTTTACTTGAATTAAATAGACTAACTGTTATTATATATTCTTTTGAACGAGTCATTGTATATATGTATCGCATATACATGTATATGTATATTCCCGAGTGTATCATACGACAAATTTTCTCCGTAAACAGTCGTCAAAGGCAATTGTGCAATCGAAAATAAAAATCTGTTTTTCTCCGAAACGAAACAAACAGAATCAACGTCTTGTCTACTTCGAAACTATTCCGAACGTCCAGAATACCGTTTCTGTTCGTCCATTTCATTCCCGCAAGCTCTTTCCAAGACAACAATATATTTTACTTCTCTTCGTAAAAACCTCATGCGGCTCGCACAGCACTCGCACAAGACGAGTCATCCGTCATTACGCTCGACTAGGGACATATTGGGTCCGAGAGCGTTTTACACGTGCATCGCAGAGTACTGGTTGCAGCGCAGTAATGAGCGGCGACAGATGCGCTGCGCCAAGCCGCGCCACGATGATTTGCAATCTCAGCTCGGCAACAGTGCGAGAGACGGACGGATAGTGGGGACGAGATGCATTCGTCGCGCGAGCCAGTCAAAACCGTAGCTATGGAGACGCTATGAGCTCGTTTTATACACACTCAGAAGATCATGTACTTTTCAGTCAAAAGAATTTTATTTTTCGCTGAATGCTCGATGCCCGATTCTCGATGCTACAGTCGATGGTCACGAGATCGAATAAACTTCAATAATAAACGGAGATGTTTTAATCAAAACGATTTATGAAAATCATCGTCGGACATTGCAATCCTTTTACAACAAAAGATTTTCAGATTATTTTCGATTTCGCTCGGAAGGATTACTTTTGCTTTAAATTGTTATTTCGTCAATATTCAAATAAAATGAAAACTATTTTTCTATTCCTTGAAAAGAATATTGATTTACTTCAAAATAATCTTCCTTGGATTGAATACGACGATTTGCACGTTCAAGCAGGTTAACGAATGACTTTTTTAGCTCACTTTTAGGTACAGCGGTGAGAATGTCGGTCGCCGTCTTTTCAGTGTCATCAAAGCCAGCATAGCGTTTTCCTTTCATGGTTAAATGAAGTTTTCCGAACAAAAAAAAAATACAGTGAGTAGTTGGCATTTAAATCGAGATCATTGGTCAAAATCTCGTTGATTTCTAAGGTCTTTTTCGCTTTATTTTAGAAGGAGCAAAACAAATGGAGTAACAAAATTATTGCTATAAGTGTACATAATTCTGATTCATCGTGTATTTGATGTCTGATGAATTTTAGAAATAGTTTTACCAAGTTTATAAAAGACAACGTAGATTTTGAGAAAACTATCAAACTGTCTACGAGACCCAACCGCATGTCACGAATATTGAACATAACAAGACCAAAAGATAGACACTCGAGCGAATAAAACTTTCGAATGACACCTTGTATATAAGAGGTAAGTTTCGTTCAATGGCCAAGATGTAAGTTTAATTGGACTATATTTTCCTTTCTTTTTTCACAACTCGTTATTGTAATAAGAATATGGCTTTTTTTTAATCAACGAGAGATGATAACAATGTAATACAGAAAAAAAAGGAAACAAGTGCGTTTAATGATCGGAAGAAAGGTACGATAAATCACACCATGGAAAATCAACGACTCTACTTTGATTTAGAGTGCATTTTACAGCACAATAAAAGGCGCCATAAAGTCGACATCTTGGGCCGTCAGAAGTATGGCAAATATTGATGAGTAGCGGCAAAAAAATTGTTCCGAGTGAAATGTATACAGCGAAAGCCGAGGTTGGAAAAAAAGAAGAGGAAGAAGAGGGTGATGGAAATTTAACGATTTCTCAAGCAATGAGAGAAGCTTCACTAAGACTGAGTCATTAATCTGATGCTGGTGCTGCTGGTGCTGCTACTGCTGCTGCATTTATCATTTTCGCGCTCAAGGCGTTCGCTACTTTTCTTACAGTTGTATCGAGAAGAAATTCTAGCTTCCGATGCTCGAGTTAGGAAATTTCGTTCCTTTTTGGACTCGCTCTTTCCGACGGAAACGAGTCGTATTCTTTTTCTGAATCCGACCTAAAACATGTTTTCCAAAAAAAAAAATTGATTTCTTCTAATGCAAACACTGATTATTCAGCATTGAAATAGCAATTTAAATACATACATTTATGAACAATACCACAGGCCCGTACTAAAAGCAAAAACGTATAAAGGAAAAGCTTCAGTCTTTAATCAAGCAAAAAATAGCAAAAGGCACACACATACGAAGAATGTGCAAATATAGCATTACCGTAGCGCATCTGAACCTCAAAGGAAGCTAACCGAATCCGAAAAATTCCAGGAATATCAGAAGACTTTACTTTTCTATTTCTACGGTAGTCGTGTGCACGAACAAGTGAGAGAGGAGAGAGGAGAGAGGAGAGAGGAGAGAGGAGAGAGGAGTGACGAGCTGCAACAGAGCATTCAAGCGTTTGACCGAATCCACGATTTTTCTCTCGCGCGCTTGTTCGCGAGATCTTCCCTATATGCATTTCTGGCATGACGCCAAACGATCGACTGCGAATCGAGCTCCAGCTCTATATCTATATCGTGATCTACTTACTCCGAACGACGAAAAAGGCCATTGCGTATATGGGATGCGATGAAAAATATCGATCTTTACGTAAAAGTATATGGAGCGAGTTTACAAATATTTTAACGGTTATATGCAATATTACGGGGAAAGTATGCACGTCAACAGCTCATTAAAAAGATACCATTAGAAACGAGCGCAAAACAAGTGTCTCTTACGACTAGAGCAAGTACATACAGCAAATCCCATTACGGAATATCTTGTGCATATATTCTACTTGCTTCTATGCAGGTATATGATATATGCGTGCACTGTGCATATATGTATACTGTGTCTATATATATAACGAGCAGTATTAGCTCTTGCTATATATTCTCTTATATATATATAGTTCAGCTTCTCTCACTCGCAGTGAGTTGACACCCAGCAGCGTTCCTCTATCTGACTCTGTCGAGTCATCGACTCGTTGCGAACTTTCTAGATCGACCGCGAGAGTAAACTCGTGGAGACGGTAAAAAAAAACGAGCGGAAAAGTCTGCGAGGGGAAATCTCTTTTTATTATCCGAAAAAAGGCGCGAAATTCAAATCTATAGAACTTGTTTCCAACGCAATTTCCTACATAACTAAATCGGAAGTACCGTTTTATATTTTTTCCCGCGCGTCGTTTAACTGCTTCGATGAACTCGTATTATATACAGTGCAACGACGCGCAAGGTTTCGAGCCAATGCAGTCGCAGCGTTGCGTCGCTGCACACGTGCAGCCGCGTGTGTTGCATAAGTCAGGAAGTTATAGTCCTCTTCTTCGTGTCTGTCCCCCCCCCCTCTCTCTCTTTTGCTCTGTATGCGCTTTGCTCCGTGGTAATTTTCCTATACGTGGTTGTAAAGCTTCTAACACAGTTTCATCGCTGTACTCGAGATTATAGGAAACGATGAATTGATTTTTAAGAATTGAAGATAATTTTCATTCAGGAAATCATTGTTATTCAAACTAATTTAACTTAAATAATAAAAATAGATTTTTTATTCATAACAATTACTCTTTGTTTAAAACAAAAATGTCTTATTACTAAAACAAGTATTTTGGTATAAAATGATTATATTCTCGTATTAGCCTTTTGTAAGGTACACTAGGAGGCGTCGAATCAAATTAGCCTGCAAGTAGTGACATAATTTTATGAAATCCAGTATATTTAATGTTTCAGAGATAGTGATGATGCGCTGCTAAGTTGTGGTACATCAATTATTAAAATTGTATTTAATTAGAAGTAATGTTGCGTATTTCGAGTTGCTGGATACTGGAGATGTTTGGAAGAGAAAATATTTTTTTTAACGAACCATTTCTATTTAAACCAATAAAAAACCTTTCAAAGCATGGACTTTGCAAGAATATATGATTCCTCTTGAAAAAGATGTCTTTTCGACAATCTATTTAAGAATATTGACTTTTTGGGCCAACAGAATTCCTTTTGTTTCTAATAGTTATAATTTTTCAGCGTACACGACAAAATAATGACAACCGAAGAAATTGTGTCTACTAAAAATTCTGAAAGTCAAATGTTATTCAACCTTCTAATATAGCATATCACGCGATTTAACTATAAATTGCAGCATATACATTATTTAGCCTTCATGTTCGATATTACTCACTCAATATCGCACATAAGTCGAGCAAGTTACATCGTAAGCGCGAGAACCTTCGTACCTTATACACGTACACAAGCTATTCCATCGATTACAACTGGAGCCGCGAGCGAATCCGATAATTGCCTATCGGGCGCAATCGACGCTCTCGTTGCCCTTGCCCTTTTCTCTCTCGGTCCCTCCCTGTTCCGTAATTAATTAGTCCCCGTCCATTTACTCCTTTGCCCTAGCCTTAATCGGGCTGCTAATTCGGATCGTCAAAATGGCAATTTTCTCCGTGGCTAACGAAATTTTCGACGGTACTGATAGCTCGTTCTCCGCGTGTTACCCCTTTCTGTCGGTGATTTTGTCTCTTCGTTTTCTCCGTCTTATCTATTCGTCGTTATGCAAGCACGTTTTCAAGCACAAGAGAAAATTGTTATTATTTGTATGTACAAATAATAAGAAGTGTATATAAAGCATACATTTTCATACAGGCGTGTCTAATTGCGGTAGAAAATAATTGTTTCAGTAAAGTAGACTAGAGCGCGGCTTATTGTACGACTCAAAAAAAGGAAAAAAAAAAACAGATTCACAAAAAAGATTCGTCGTTGGCAAGCGAGGCGCGAGAAAAGGCGTTCACGCTTCGGAATATTCAATTTCAAGCGGTTCGTGTCAACAATTACGAGCAATGCTGCAAATTACGTTGAGTCGCTTAACGCGCATGCGCCAAATAACAGAGCAGCTAGCGAAATTACAAAGCATATAAGTAAAAGCCTTGAGAATAAACTGGCCGAGCTGCTCTTCGACAATAAAAACAAAACTCACTCCCAATAAATTACGGTATCCCGGAAGTTCGCCCGAGTCCTCCTTTTCGAAGTGCCCTTGCAATTTCCTCTCCCAAAAAGCATTTTGAGTAAAAAGAAACTCTTCGAGGTTAAGGTCGAGCCTTTATCGTATCCATCTTTACGGTAGTGTTTTCATCTTGTTGACCGAGTTAATGTAGCATAAGTAAGAGAGAAGGAGAGAAAGAGATTTTCGTATAGATTACAAAAATTATTAATGAAGTGCTACACATGAGCAGAAGTTAATGAGAATTTCTCTCGTACGTTTACTACGCGTTATGATGCGGTAATGACGTAGTTTCATGAAATCAATCCCCCATATAGGTGTGTATTTTAATTGAATCTTAGAGAGTAGAAATTAATTTTCATATTTGTGCCATTGCTATTTGCGAGTTGCACATTTTCTCTGATTACGTTCACTTAAAAAGAAAATGCCGTTAAATATCTCCAAAAAGACCTATGTATTTTTGAAGATAATTCTGAATCCAGATGAAAGCAATTTTATAAAAGATCCTTTTTTTAAAAGTTGTAGTCTCTTAATATAAATGCTTCATTTTGGAGTACAGATAAGATTTCTTTCTGAGCAAAAATCGATGTATTTTCTTTTTGAATAGCCATGATGTCGAATCAAAAGGATTCCTTTTGCTTGGAAAGTATAATTTGTTTCAGCGTTAAAATGACTACATTTTATAGTTACTAAGCACCGTACGAATAAAATGAAGGCCAATAAAAGTCGCTTCCTCTCTCGCGTGGAGAAGAATAAAAAAAAAATTGAATCTTTGAGTTGTAAAAACAGCCGCGCGGCGATGTATAAATTACCCGGCAGTTGTCTTTACTGCGGGTCGAGTTAGCGAAAAACGAGTGGTTATTATATTCTAAGCAGGCGAAAGCGTCAGTAGCCGTAGGTGTACTCGCTGCGTGTATGTATACGAATACCTTTTCGAGAAAGGCACGCTATATATAAACCCACGTGAAACTATACAGTAGACAGAGAGAAGAGCGAAAGGCGTCCGAAAAAGCATCGTCTGCGTACGAGGTAATAAACATTTTTATGATCACTCTTTCGGTGTATAATCACATGAAGTCGGGACATGTAAATCATCTTCAACTTCGTTATACCTGTCCGCGTTTTCCAACTGCACTGAACGGCAAATGGATGCTGCGTATACTCGTACGTCTGGTGAAAAAGCGCTGCGTGTGTTTTGATACGCAGCGCATTCGCGGTTGAGAGCTGTTGATTTAATTTGTTACGAGCGTAGAAGGTTTAATAGAATCTATTAACGTCGCGGTCGACGATAAAAGTGTCAACGGTTAACCGGAGGCTAATCAATGTGTTCTTTTCGAAGCTATTATAAATAACACGATTGACTTTCGAAATAAAACGTTCCGATTCCGAATTTTTACAAAAAGCTCGTTCAGAGATTCAATTTGACAGTCGAGCTTTTAACAAAATATACTTCTTAGTGATATGTTTATACAAATAATACACGATCTGACAGAGAGTAGAAAGAGTGGAGGATAATAATTGACTGTAATATGAAATGCGATAACATAAAGAGTATATGCAGTAAATAGTACACAAGTGCAGTGATGAAAATATATAATATTATATCTTATTTTATAGTACAATAAGTTACAATGTAATTACCCGGTGGAGAATAAATAATGTATTATTGTAAAGAATTTTGAGAAACGTATAAAAAATACACTGCACTACCAAAAATTAAAAAAGTTATTAGCTATAGAAATAGTTATATTGTATAAGCGATTAAAAGTATTAACACAGTTAATTTCAAACAAAACATATATTCAAATTAAAATAAAGAATTTTGTAATTACTCGATAAAATACATATGAATATCGAAAACTTTATTAACAAATTGATTATAATAAGTTAAATGTTTTCGATTGCTTTTATCAACTTCTATATTTAATAGTCTATACCAGTGTGTCGACTAATGTAATTTTCTTTCAGCTCGAATACACAAATAAATAAATGAAGAATAGTCGCATATCCGTTTGATGAAAAGCGTATTTCCTGAAATTGCCGTACAATACATTCGAGAAGCGAGACGATCGACTCTTGAAAAAAAAAATGGAATCACGTCGGTGCAAGCCGCATGACAATTTTCCGAATCAACGATTTTTGGGGAGATTTTACGCTGGAATAGAGAAGCGATGAAGAAAAAAAGAACGAGCCAACGGAAAAGGTGTAGTGACGCGAATTCGAAGTAGCGCGACGACGATTCACGAGTCTAACACTTTCACCGCTCGTGCACACGCGCGAGTTTAGAAGCTTGTTTGACGGCTCGATTTCTGTGCAGCGGTGCGGCCAATCATTCGCGAACCTGTATAAATCTTTTGAGAGAGAGAGAGAGAGAGAGAGAGAGAGGCGAAAAGAGAAAGAGAGAGGAAAGGTATCGATCCACTAGCAATTTTACCATTAGCCAATCGAGGAGGTCGTAACTTTGAATGGATCTATTGGGTTAGATACATGTTAGAGACGAAAATGTGGTATGTGCCAAACGGATTTTTATCGGTATGCCAGGACTTTCCATAGACTACGAGGTACTCAATTGAATGAGAAAAAAAGGAGATAAGTCGATACAAGGGTTCTCGAGGTATTCGGATCGATTGGAAATTCAATTGACTTCCTTGTGCAGTATAAAATTAATTCAGTCTGTAGTTTTGGACATGGCTATTCTCAAAAAGCTTTCTTCTTTCTTTTTCCGAAAAAATCGATTTCACCGCGTACACACACACACACATACACAAGTAGACCTAAAAATAAGATCCTTCGAAATATAAATGGTACGTTTGAAGATAGCAGCTGCATCAGACTTGCAGCAGCCGTGAGCTTCTAAGCATCTCAGCCGTTCGCCCATCCATCCGCCTCGACTGTACAGTTGTCGGCTAGGCCACGTAGCTGTAATGTAGCTAAATGGGTTAATATGCACATCCGCGTATCTCGTAGTATACCGGCGGCTGCGTTTATGCTACCGATGCGTCTGACCCTCCCTCCCCTCTTCACGAGGGCCATGATGTTATATATATGTCGACATCTACCGGATTGCGTTCAACCGGATGAATCTAGAAGAACTCGTTGTTATCTGCTTTTTATTACCTATAGTCCGTGGACCTTGTTTAACATTTTTGTGGCTGAATGCGGAAATCTCGTTGACGTTTGTTATTGTCAGTAGGTCGATGGAATTACATTTTTAATGGATTAAGAAGAATGTGGCTATACTGTCATTGGGGAAATTATAATTGCTATGTTGTCGAGCGGGAAAACTTTTCATTGTTAGATTAACGAAATGATTGATAGGTAAGTGGACGATTGTTTTTATTTCGAAGAAACGTTTTCATCTTATTCTAGCCATATTAGCCTACTACAGACTATTATATGCATCGGTGCTTCTTTCACAAAAATTCCCTTCAAAAATTGTTTCCCTTGAAATTTTGGGAATTTTATTCAATTTTTTTCCGATACTTATGTAGAAGCTACATGTTGAAATTTATAACTTTCTAGAGAATTAATTCACTTTAAAGAATAAAATCTAAAAAGTGAGGAAGTAATCGCCGCTGTCAGATCTATACAACTGTTATACAAAAATGAGGTTATCAGAACACAGTATATTTGCTATAAATAATGGTGGTAGTGCATTTGGCCATGAAACATTAAGTATATTGTATACAACAGTTCTGAAAAAGTTATCAACTACTCAAAACTCCCCCAAACAAATTATACGGATATAACATAGGTACAAATAAGATCATCATAGACTTTCAAATCAATGAGCAATGAAATTAACTGATCAAAGTATACGGTCATCTAAAATACAGTGTGTTCGATAACTTGGATCATAAAATGAATACGAATAATGAATAGTTGCATTATTTGTATTAGCTAATCTTGTTATTCATGCAATTCTTGTGCCAATAGATTAATGGTCCAAAGTAATTACAAGAATTACAAGAAAGCTGATACGAATACTATAATTATTTATTTTTATTCTTGTATTATAATTTAAATACTCATCTATTGGTACAAGAACATAAATTTGTATATACATTTAAGATCGAGAAAATTGCTCAAACCAAGTCTAGTGCTGAAATTACATCCACGCATTTATCGGTGCCATTAAAATAAACATATATCTTTAAAATCGCGAACGACGCCCGCTCAATCACTCGATTCAAATCCGCAAAACATTCACTCGTGTACATAAGATTCCACGTTGAGCATTAGGTGAATTATCGGAGCGCTTACCGCGCGCGTGTCTCTCTATTTACCGATACTCTGGGCGTTTCCAAATCATGACGTCAATTCTTGATCGTCATCGATACACATCCAAATGCACGCACACTACCGTAGACGCTTGAACGACGGAATTAGAAAGTATACATCGCACGCTCACGCATACCAACGCAAAAACTGATCGACAACCTGACATTTGGCAATCGATTACACTCTTTCGTTCCTCGCTTAATTCCGCAATTAGACTTGTGGTTCTCCTATTTTTTATCAACCAGCAGTGCCGCAAGGTAAAAACAGTGTCAACGTGAAAAAAAGAACCTTTGACAAATTACTGCAGCAGACGAGACCCGTCGGCAAATACACTACACACGAATGTGGGTCAGATCCTTTTTCGCACAAGACGACTCTTTTTTTTTCTCCTGTCGTTCACGCTTCATGGCACTTTTCCCCCGAGTGTAAAGAATTCATTGAAATAATGCGAGATGAAATTATTCGATGCTTGCGGCAAGTTTATAGAGAAAATTGTTAAACGGCATTATACAATCGTATGATATATAAATTACTTGAAAAATGGATATGACGAGTGTTATTTGACAAAACGTCCATTTTTTTATAAACAATCGCTTTTAAAATGTATTGCTAGTAACTTATTAAAAATGTAGCCCAAACACTTCGACGCGTCGTCTAGTCTGTTTACACTTGACGCGCAGTCGGTGACGTTAATAAAAGTGAATGTTAATAAAGTGCTTGTTCATCATCGCTTTCATCCATCAATCAATCAACCGGCGGAGAGAATATGAGCTAGTTTAAAAATGTAAATCATCTCCGCGTCAAGATAAAAATAATAAATAATTATCGTGGCAGTGCGTGAAATTAAAACAATAAAAAAAAATTCGTTTTAAATTTATCTATAATTAGTCATATACCATCTGGACAAACAAACAACTCTCTAACTTTTTCCTCTGAATCTCTACCGCGTCGTACAATTATTAAATGTTTTGTAGATAATTTCTCTAGATCCATTTCGACGATATAGACCTTATCGAGTGTATAGGCACATTATAAAACGCCAGTGAGATCTGTGAAACCCGGAAATTCCATTCCTTAGCGGCAAAGGAAGTCGGCGACATCAGAAACGACACCCCAAACAAAAAGTGTTCAACAACTAAAGTACAGTTTGCCTTGGTACGAACACACGTAATGGTGTATCCATTATATAAAATACGAATCCTCTATCGAGACAAGGCACAGGTGAAACGCGATAAACTACGATAACGGGGATAAGGTACTGGTATTATCGCGGCTCGTTTGGAGATAAGACAAGATAAGGTAGCTCGATAAAATTGGGCAAAAAGTGTACTGCATTGTGATGTTCGTTTTTTCTTTTTATCTCGACGATTCGAGGATAAGTTTCAGGTCTGACGTGCATACTCCAATGCGCGAGTTTTTTTTTTTTTTAATCAAACTTATGACAGTACCTTGCATTCGTAGAAAGTTTTACTAACGTACACATTTTATGTGCATTATCAGAAGAAAGTTATTATATTGTGACGAGTATTCGTATCATTAAACCTTTATTACCTTAACGGAAAAAACGAGAAAAATCAGCGAAAATATTCGTGTATAACAAGCAGCCATGCTGAGCTATACGAGATGACATAAACTTCTGAAAAGTGTATTGAGTTGGCGGTTGAGAAGAAGGAGCCTGGGAAATGCAAGATTTTTCTGAGAATTAGATACACAAGTACACGAATATTTCTTATATTCGTATATGAAAAGGACATTTATTTCTGAAAATACTATTCTAACTCGCTTACTTAACATTATTCGTTTTGCTTTAAATTTCTATTAACGTATTCATTACATGCATTATTAACGTTTCCACATAGTTATTATTCTTTTCGAAAAATCATTTAAAGAAATAAGCCAAGATGTCACATATACAATTCGTAAAAATGAGTTTTGTTTAAGTAAAAAATGACACGTGCATATAGCACATTTTCGTTATATAATATCTGCATAGTGTCACGTTACATGTACATAATGAAATGTTGTTACTGAAGAATATCCGAGGAATTTTTCTGTACATCAATAAATGTATATAAAAATAAATGTTTCCATAATAAATATACCCAAGGAAAATTATTTACTAAAAAATTGCTTTTTTGTATGTTTGAATAAAACGTTACTTACAGTAAATATATTAGATTAATTAAAAATTATTTATACAAATTCATCGATTCCATTCCAGTTTACATGTGCTTTATTCAGTGTAGTAAATAAATACATTTTCAAAAGCAGTATATAAAAAAATAAATTTTAAGTACACTTTCGCGGGGCCCGGTTATGTTCCAACACGTCTTTGCGATGCTAGTGTGAAAAAAGACAAACGAGAACGCATCGCAATGAGTATATATATATCTATCGAGAGTAGTCGACACCGGTTTGAGGTTCGTTCTATTCCCGGCCTTGCATCGTATGTTACGTACACGCAAGAGCGAGAGAAAAATTACGAGCAAAGAACCTAGATGCGCGGTCGCAATTTAAAACTGCGTCGGATAGCGAACGTATCGATGCTGAATTGCAAAACCTCATTGATTTAGTAAGTGAATAACAGATCCTTTACTAAACTAATTTAATGACTAATTTAAATGGAAAAATATAATTTACAGCCTATTTCAAACGTTCTTTCAAATGAGTAACTCTTTTTTTGACAATACTCTACGACGGGAATATAAGGAAGAGTCGTTTTCAATTATTTCATTTGAATGGGCGATTGTGTTCTTCTTCTAAGAGTGTCACAAAACGGCGACGCATCCATTGTCTTTCTCGATATGTAATGCGCACGAGTAGCTTCGCTACTTTTGTTTTTATCATCTGACTCAGGAGTTAAAAAAAAAATTCGAATTCTTTGTGCTGCGACGTTTTTTTTTTTATCGAGACGAGAAATAAAATTGCAAGCATCATTCCACTGCGCGAAGGTTTCTTTACTCACGAATACCTGGGATTCCTGAGTTTGTAGAACGCTAACGTACCTGAAACAGAGAAAATACATTTTTTCGTTAGATTTCTTTGCTGCCTTTACGCTAAATTTCAAATTTATATTTAAATATATATATTTATAATTTAAATTTGTCGGAGAGCTTTTTGGCGCGAAATTTAATACACGCATTTCTCTTTGAGCCCACGCAAGTGCGTGTATCCCCTTGGGTTTCAGCAGCAGAAATAAAAAAGAAAAGAGAACATTCAAGCATGAAAAATACAATCTCATTTGAACGATCGCGTATCCGCAATTTATTTTCGCTCACCATTTCTAAAAATATGTGAACTTCCGTGCGAGAATTTGAAATTCCATCTGTATAGTGGGCCAATGCGTGGTTTAGTCTCTTACTTTTGCACGTGCTATATAATATCACAAAGTGGACGACGGGACGTCGTAATGTATACGCGTGTGCTTTTAGGAGCTCCCCGCAAGTATTAACTAGTGCAGGTACCCGTATATACGCGCGCTTAATTAATGCTGGCTTAGACGGATAGTTTGTACGCTATATACCTATGCTAGCTATGCACAAGAGAAACTCAATTTGGGCACACGTGTGCTAGAGAAGCTGTATACGTTAAAGCTTGTTTTCGATGGTATTAAAAGAAGTAGGAAAATTTATTGTGAAGTTAAATAATTTGCTCGGCGTGCTTTTAACTGAACGGATTTATTAACGCTCTTAGTTACTTTACTTTTACTCGCGATGCAAACGTTCATCCAGAAATCTTCTTTTCACGCCAAAATCAAGTATTTCTGTACAAAAAGAATTACGATTCTATTTGTATTAGCTTTTCCTGCTGTCCGATAGCTGCTGTCTAGTTAAATCGGTCTCCGAGTGAACAAAACTCGGCAAGCAAATTGAATAAAGTTTATTTTCGACATATAGGCGTTGAATACCATTCTAAAATTGATATTTGATCGATTGTTATAGCCTCGAATGACTGATAGAATAATTGAAATCGACGTGAAGTGGTAAGGCTAAGAATTAAGAAGAACTTCGTCACCAATTTTCCTATTCAGCGGATCGAAACTTTTCGAAATCTGTAAAAGAAATGTGGAGAAAAGGTGTTGACACAAGTCACCTAAAACAACAACGGGAACTCCCGGCAAACCTCTCGAGTTGCACAAGAGAAGACGAAAAGAGGCTCGCGTGCCGATAGAGCCTAGTTCACCGTTAGCCGACTGTTCCCGGCTGGTTATCCCCATTAGCCTTGGCTTTTGCACCAAGTGCAGCGAAGCCTGCGTAGGTATATTCTTATACGCTCTGGGAACTCTGTTTACAAGCCACTTCCCTCGGCACAGACCAAGGACAATCAATGGCACTTCCGGCTGCTATGCAACGACGACGGGGGACTTTTGCCCGTGACTGTCTCTCTCTCTCTCTCTCTCTCTCTCTCACTCATTGAGACGAGGCAAGCGGCAATTCTTTCATAACTAGTTGAGTTATTATACCTTCGAAGGAAATGTAGGTGTTTTTTTTTCTATATTAACGAAGGAATTTTACGTGTAAACGCTCCTGTTTAATTTCAAGTCGTTAAGATAAAGGTTTCTCGGTATATATAACGCAAACCTTGCCGATGCTTCGGTTCAGGAAGATTGTACACTCATTACCTAAGAGTAATGGAAAAAAAACAGTGCGCATTGCACACGACAATAAGATTAATATCCACATAATTTGTCGAAACAAGGTCTAGACCAACGCGCTGATGTAACGCTCGAGTAAAGTGAAATAAAAAAATAAAAAGTTTCTCGAGTCAGCGAACAGAGAAAATATTGTAAATCGTCTAAGATGCAATCATCGTCTGGTTGAGCTAAAAGCCCCGTTTTTTGTGTACTTGCCTATACACACACATACGCTACAGACCACAAAGGACACATCGATGTCGGTGGTCGAATTATCTTGAAGCTATCTATTTCCGTATATTAATCGACGTCCCCATCATTAATGTCATTTCACATAAGTCGGCGACGATTAAGCTAAACAAGCCGTGGATAAATAGTTCCCAACTGAAGTCGACTTAAAAGATGAGAGACCAAATGACTTTAGACTTATGTCCCGGGCAATTTTCGTATACGTGTGCATGTGCGCTTGTCGCGTGCGTACGCGGTATATTAATATACGATGACGAGAGCGAGTGCAACAAGCCAGAAACTGAGACACGCGTGGATGAGTGAAATAGGCGAATGCGGATTCGATGCGTTGCTATGATGGAATGCGAAGTACTGATTTTCCTTTTTCATTTTATATAATTATACACTGCTAAAGACACATCTTGAAACTTTCCAAAACATACCTAGCCTGCATTTACGCGTTCAAATAGCTTGAAATTTAAAAATAAACACACTTTATTGAAAAAAAATGCAAAATAAATTGCGCTGACGAAATAAATATTAAAATAAAACTAAAGGTGTTCGATTTCAAAAAATTACTCCTTTGGAGAGACCTATTTTAGAATTTTAAAAATGATTGATTAGTGATTAAAATAGTAAATTGTAGCTAATAAGTCTTTTTAAAAAATCTAATGCTAAAATGCGTTTTCAAACGTACGTTTAAAAAATATAAAAAGCTTTGTCAACCGAATAATATATAAAAAGTTATTTTTCGATTACTTTTTGTTCTAACTTGTAGTTTTAAGACTGTATTGCCAACCTAGACGTGGTATCTGCGTTCACCTTCTACATGATATACTTATACGTATTTTTTCTGTTTAAATAAATAAATAAATAAGAAAGACACTAACATGCATATTCGCCTTTATACATTTTATGTATATCAGTATTTGTAGATATGAAGATATACTATCCATCTGCGGGTACGGGCAAGCGGAAGTAGCCTAATCGGCCCTTAGCCGTTCTGATTCTAAATAACACCACTAGCCATTTGACCTCCTCCACCTTCTCCTTGCAATACATTATGTATAGGATTATTCTATAGAGTCATGCGCACAAAAGACAATCGGTTTCATTGTCTAACAGTTCGTGAACCGATTTAGCCCCGGGGTTTAACGCGTTAGAATTCGAAACTATGTTAGGGCGGGTACGATTATAAATTATACGGTTGGTGATTATATTCCTACGGCGAAGAAGAGAATGTATTATTTTTTATATAATTAATCTTACGTTTATCATAATATTTGACTACGTGGAAAGATTGACAGAGACGAATTTCAAAAATTAGGTTTTTAAAATTCCGAAATCGAGGAACTCGAATTTCCTGCACATGTCTCTCAAACACGTGTTAAAAATCAGCTGCTATGCACACGTGCTTTCCTGTTGTAACCAGAGCCATGTTTTCCCTTCCTAAACGCTTTTTTACACATTTATTTCTAATGTATCTCTTCGTTATACCATTCGGTAACGAGTAAACAATGTTTTTTTACTTCTATTGGAACTGGAAAAAAGGATACACAACGTCGAAAGTTTAAAGGGATAAAATAAATGACAAACGCGCAAGGAAGAGTCCAAGGAAGAAAGAGGAAAGAAAAAAAAGCGGAGTCCAGTCGCGTGGAATTTGAAATTTATTAGGGGACCCTAGACTTTTCATTCGCTCGGGAGTTTTCACTGCAGCGTAACAACTTCTGCTGCCAAAGTGAGACGCACACACGCTTTTCCTGGCTGTGCACGTACGGAAAACTTTCGTGAAACAGCACAAGTTCTTTCTAGTGGGCGTTTGTTAAAAAACTCTAGAGACGCCAAAACGATGTTAGATCGGCCATGCGCTTCTTTTAAATAATGAACGTTTTGCAGTAATGAGATTTTCGCTCGAATTTCATTATCATCCACTTACTCTAAATATTCCTCTCTGCTTTTGAGGGAAAATGAATACCTTTTTGTTAAATTCTTTTGATTCGACAGGAAAATCATTATTACCCAAAGAAATAAACACCTTGAATAAGAAATCCTTTTTTTAATCAAAACAAATTTTTTGTCTCAAAAAGAAATGATAATACTTTCATTAACTTTTTGTACTATTTGCTAGGAGGCGTCCGGTCAATTAAACCTGATAGTGGTAAGATCATTGTATGATAACTATATATATAGCAAACTTTAATATTTTCTTGCTTTTTATTAAAAAAAAAATGTCGTCGTGAAAAGGTACATACATTTTTTTCTTTTAGCTTAAAAGGATTTTTTTCCTTCATTGTAGCGATAATTTTTAAGGTCAAAATAATAATAAGTAATAAATCTTAATAAGTATTAAGCTTTCGAAAAACATTTAAGTCTCATACATACATACATTCTCTTATATTGCAAAGTGCAGATTTTCCACTCGCACACATAATCGAGCCAACTTTCGCTCTCTTTATTGTACTGTAGATTGAAAATAAAAACAGCTCGTCGTTCTCGTCATACGTATATAATAGGCGACTATTCGTCTCACAATTCAACAAATAATTGCCATCAAGCGTCTCTCTCGCTCCCTCTCTCTCTCTCTCTCTCTCTCTCTCTCTCTCTCTCTCACGCGCCATGAAACGAAAATTCCGTTGCGCATTGAGACTCGGCCTCCGGGAAATTCGACCGATGAAAAGAGCGTCGCTCAGAACAATGTCGAGAGAGGAGTAATGGAGGATTGTGAACCCCGATGTATGCGTGGAACGACGTAATGCAACCAGGCGTTTTGTCCGACAAAACGGGACGCGGTTTTTCTTTCTCACTCTTATTCTTTCAAATTTTCTAAAGGTTTCATACGATGTATACAGGGATATTCCACAGAGATTAATTTATGCGCGTGTACGATTCTTCAAGAGTCACGGTAGTCATACTAACTAACGATTGTTTACAAAAAAAAAAAAAAACATAACAGGGAAGATTGACGTGCGAGATGTTATCTATTGTGATCTACATAAACGCATCGATTAGTAGAGCTTGATTTTGAGTCAAGGTCTCCGATGTGAATTACTCGACCTCTTAAGGATTTCAAGTGAGGCACATTGCACAATTATTTTTAGTCACACTGATGGTTCACTATCACGCGACATACTTTACTGGAAATCATACGAGGACAATGACGATGACAGTTATGAATTGAAACGTTAATGAAAAATAAAAACATCAACAAAGGTTTTGCTTTCTGTGAATGCAAGTGAAACAGTTGCGTCGATTCACTTATGGACGAGTTGAAATCAGGAGCTCATTGTTATGATTGTAGACGTTGAATATCGTAACTCATCAAAATTATTTCACCACTCGCTCGTCGTCGTATACTTATTTTGGTGCATGCATATATACTTCAAGGAAATTGGTACCTGGAAATTGAAAAATTACACGACCGAACTCTATTTTCCTGGTTCCTGGAGTCTTCCGAGTAAAAAAAAACGTATAACACATTCTTTTCAGCTAGTCGGTCTGTTTATATATGTATAACCAAGTAATGAAATCTAATGCAAAATATATCAAATTAAAGAACTACAGTATTCTTATTTAAAAATCCTTTCATTCAAAAAGATCTTTCGAATGTAAAGTTATGGGCATTAAGATCCCATAATTTTAGACATTATTCATATCCTTATAACTTTTCAACTAGTCGGAGTTTTCATGATACTCTTTAGTAATCGAACTTTTTGTAAGCCTTTGTTAAATACTGTATTTTTATTAAAATTTGAAAACATGGTTAACGTCATATTGATAAGAATATACCTGCATATAGCATATAGTTAATTGCACAATGAAAAGCAATACCAAATGCTTTTAATTGCAATGAAGTCTTTAAAAAAGACCTTTTAACCGAGGAGCTATTGAACTATAAACAGAAATCTGGTGCTTTCCGCTAAACCGAGACCTGCTTGTATTATTTGCACCTCTTTCAAGATAACTTATCTTCTACTAATCCAATATGAATCCATTTTTTTAAATAAAGATCTTTTAATATACTTTTTAATTATATAGAAAGCACCCATCAATAAAAATTGTGC
The DNA here is from genome assembly GCA_018906985.1 of Apocrypta bakeri. NCBI lineage: Eukaryota > Metazoa > Arthropoda > Insecta > Hymenoptera > Pteromalidae > Apocrypta > Apocrypta bakeri. The sequence goes on along the minus strand of JACCIA010000006.1, from coordinate 12,764,134 downwards.
AAAATCCGGCAACTTAAAAGTCTTAACAAACAATTTAAACCTCTTTTTGCGTTCTCGGACATAATAAGCACAGAGTGGCGAGCTGAAAACATGTGGTTTTTTTTTTACTCGGAAGGCAGCCAGGAATCAAGAAAATAGGCTTCGGTCGGGTTGTTTTTAGTATTTTGCGGAATTGCTCGTGTATTGAAATAAAAAATACAAGTTCTTTTTTCCTCGAGCTAACGAACCAATTTGCTTGCGCTTCTTATAGCTGCGCCTGCGGCTAGGGTAGAACGCGAGACAGGACAACTGGCGCTGCAACCGTTCGATCGATAGTTGAATACCCTCTCAGTTGACATGCGTATATTCCAAGCTCTACAATACGGTACCTGCGACAGCCGCTTCTCGCTTTCTTTCTTTCCTAAAGCCCAAGACCGCAATCCCTCTGTTCCGCGAGGCTATCTGTCTGTTTTCCCCCGATTTGCTCCGCTTTCACCCGCATGGTCTTATACGGAAAAACCCCAGAAGAAGGTCTTCCTGCCGAGAGATCGATGAGACAGCTATCGTCGAGTCGGCGATTCGGAAGATGAAAGATGCCGTTTTTCGAATTGTTGAAAAGCATATGGGACTTTTTCAAGGTGCGTACATAATCAGTGTTTACTTCTTAATACTTCATAATGCTCGTGCTATTCAAAGTTGTAGCGATATGCATGGAGCAAGTGGTCGTTTCTATGCAGCTGAAGAACAAAAAGTGACGACTCGAGCAACGACACAGGCGTGTATTGACGCAATCATCGACTGTCGCTTTCTCACTCAGTGCGCACATACAGAGCTGGGGAATTTCCATTCAGGCAGATCTTTATCAGACCATTTTCGTCGGTGCAATGGATACAGTCAATCTGTGTGCTTTTGTTCACGGACGCGTTTAAGTGTATCGTAATTATGTAATAAACACACCTGCAGATGATTAATTCAATTAATTTATCGTCTTACCTAAAGGAAGTTTTGTAATAGTAAAAGGTGCGTGTATTTTGCCTTATCTCAGCGGTTGGAAATTCACTTTTAATCTACCGAGGAAATTTATCCATAATTTGTTCAATCTTTAATTTTTTATTATGCGTACCGATAAATCTAATAGATTAACAAGGCCTTAGACACTTTTATTGCATCAAGTTTCCGATTCCATGTCATAATCGTATCTACGACCTTGAAAACTCGATTGAAGCTCGCTAACGAATGAAACGAAAGGAAGTTTAATACGTGACTCTTGAGTGACTGTTCTGAATGTTTCAGTGAACTAGAAAAATATGAATCGAGCGATAAAGTCTGTTGTAATTATTTTCTACAATATATGCTCTGATAATTCATTACTCATTTCATTAAGTTCACTTTGGAATAAATAAATCGTTCGAAATTTCCGGTATGCATTAATCGTAATTACAATTAATTATTATTACCGTTCCCTCGACTAGTCGAATGCGTCACTACTATCTTGAACCTATTTATATGTGTCCATCGTGCATTGGTGAATAATTGATTGCCCGATACGTTTGAACCATAAGCTCTGGAATTTTGACTCGGATCAAACTGACTTTAAAAATGTATAGGGCACCTTTCGAACCGTCAAGCAGCGCAACGAATAACTTTCTGCCCACGAGAATTCAGCAATAAATTGTACACCGCAGCAATGCAAGCGCCACCTCCGAATTTCAATCGCGCGTGGCCATATAACGCATACACAAAGAGCTATTACGAGACGAAGTGCACTGAGAGAAAATTTATGCATTACACGCACGCATGCGCGCGATAAGAATCGCGAGGCGCGACGTTTCAATTCAAATCGCAAGGCGCGAGTCTTCTTCCCGAAATTCTCGAGACGAAAGTCTGAAGCTAACTTCGCGCGTGGGAAGTGAAAGGTTTGCGATGGGGTCGTGTGGATGGTTTAACGAGTGAACCGAAGAAAGTTACAGATTCTGATATTTTTACTTCGATATATAGACGGGTAAATATATAACGGTAGTTGAAAGGAAAGATTGCTATTATTGGTAAATATTGTGATATGCGATTGAAATGATCTTTTCCTCAAATTGCAGAGATGAAGTGTATATATACAGTATGACTTACGCTCAATGCTCGTTTGTTATTGTTACACTGGAGGAAATCATACTTTTTGGGTAAAAGGTATAAACTTGGATAACAGATATAAATTTTGGAATCAAAACTTGTTTGCTTCAACGGCTAATGTTCCTTTTATTCCAGATTTAAGCATTTTTCTACAAAGTGATTAGATAAACTTTCCGTACCATCCGGTTGGTGCTGTCAAGTCAATTAGCCTGCGAGCAGTCGAATTTAGAAGTGAGAATACTCCTTTTGATGTGTATAAATAGAATTATTTCCATTGCGCTTTTTGTCATTCAAACTGATGGTATTTTAAGTTTTTCGTTGCGTTAGTATTCGTTGATAAATATTACTTTCTCACGAGGCGTTCGGCATAATCGCGAAGGAAAATTATCAAAATGTATTTCATAGGTGGTACATATATACGTAATAAAATATGGAAATTTAATAGGTAGCAAGAGTCGTAAAACCTACGTTAATCCCGGTAAGTTGTATCATTATACAACAAACTTCATCGCCACGCAACAATTTATTCGCGATGTATATACTTCTCGCTTATAACTTATTCGGGATGCCAAGTCGCTTTATACATTTCTCACCGACTCATATCTATATAGAGACCGCGAGCAATTCGACGTTACGCAAGTAACGAGAAGCAAGCGCACTTTACGTAAAAATAACAATCAGGAATTTCGAGTTGTAGGCGCACATATGGGTTTACGAAGCCCGGCACCGCCGACGGCTATACAAAGCCGAGAGATCATCGCTCCAGCTGCTGTGCAGCTACCGATGCTGTTGCCTTTCTTACGCTCTTGGCCTGAACGATAATAAACGTTATTAAGATGATGTACGGTAGAGAGGAAGCGTAATCGCTCTACGAGATTTTACATTATGTGCAGACAGAATAAATATCGAAAACATTTTTCCGCGCATAATACACAGCGCAGTAGGAAATAGGCAGAGTAGAGAGGGAAAGAGTAAAAAGTTAAGCGGTTCCTATTGTATCGTGTTATTAAGAAATTTATTTGCCCGTTTGAAAATGAAGGTACTTTTGCGTTTTGCTCGACACGTCGGTTCTGATGATATGGTAAGGTATTTGTAACAAACAAGAGAATAAAGGATTTTTTTGAAAGCCATACCGGTAGACAACAACATACCAATATAATATCGCTATAATAGATGAAAGTTAGCAATTAAAGGTACGCAAATGGCAAAACTTTCTCAACGCTATAATTCTTTTGAAATAAAAATATTTTATTACAGTGTGCATTATGTGTCACATAAATGTGGGAATCTGTTACAAGATAAATAGGAAATTTTCTGAAAATTGTAAATTACCAACATTACACCGAAGATTTAATTCTCCTCGGACTTAACCTCAAAAGCGTTAGTGATGATATGTCAAACATAACTATTCTACCAAGAACACAATTGCTGCAGCTTATATGTCTAATAAAAAAAATCTAATACGTGATAATTTTTCCTTTACAGCGCGATTTTAAATTCCTACAACGTCACTTCCGTTTAGTAATGTAATTTCACTCGAAGCACCATAGGAAATGACAGAGAGAGAGAGAGAAGAGAGAGAGAGAGAAAGAGAAAGATTACCGAAAGCATGACGACTCCTCTTGTCGGGACGATTAATTTAGAAGGGGATCTTCTATTCACCCGTTGGCATTTGGCTATATATTAAAGGTTGATAGGGGATGGGAAACTGCGCGACGCAAAGCTTTTGTGATAGATTTTTAAGTGTTAGAATGATTGTAGACAGTCTTTCATGCTATGGCCAGTGTCGTGAGAGACTTCGGGGTAATTGAACGTGAATGTATAGCATCGAAACGATTAAAATGGAGATTGGTGTTGATTCTCTATTAGTTTAATCATAAATGATGAAGACGTTTGCTCTCTTCATATATTTGAATTTAAAGGGTATTTAATATTTCATTTTAATCCCTAGTAAGTACCCAGAGATTGAATAGATTAATTCCCATACGAGAGCCGTATCAAACGATCCAAAAATTCATTTTCAATAGCTGCTCCTCTTAATGCTGGTAATAGATTTCAATGGACGAGAAGAGAAATCTTGCTTGAATCGATAAGCCATAATTACATTCCTCTGTGAAATCTGCTTATTGTTTATTCTGCTAGAACTTTATAGCTCGTGTAAATACACTTATATGGGAAAAAAATAAACGAATTCCATACGAATGAAACGCTCGTCTTAAGTTTCATGCGTACATTGAAATAGCCGGAAGATAAACGTCTTCATAATGTCTGCGTAGATATAAATCTACATCGCTCTTTACGATTCTTGTACACTTTAATTTCCCCTTCAATAAAAATTCCAAGCTTTTTTGGAATCCGTAAGCAAGGGCAAGTGCACTACTTCGATCCGTCCCTGAGTTGCTGTACTTATACTCAACGAATCGATATCTTATCTTCAAGCTTAGCGATAACGTTCGCTTCGATTTTTTCCTGCGCGTCTAAGCCGGTTTTTCTCGAAGATCTATATCCAAAGAAGACATCTCTGTGTACATATGAAATATTCTCAGCCCTTGAAACCTTTTATTACATGTCTGTTTCAATGGAAAAAGAAAAGTATTTTTATAATCTAAATATACTTCCTAAACCTTGCACTCGAATACAGTACGCTCAAAGAAATGATACTTTTTAAGCAAAAGGTGTGTCCTTTTGAGTTAATCGTTGCGATTCAAAAGGAGTAAACTCCAAAATTCTGAATTTTTGTTGAAAACTATAACATTTTTATTGACTTTTCGAACTATACGGTAGGAGGCGTCTGTTAATATAAGCCTGCGAGTGATAAAGTTATTCTATTATATTTAATTGTTTCTGTTCTATATACTGACTGTAGGTAATACTGCGTATAGACTGGAAATATTAGTTCAAAAACAAATAGAACCATAAGGTCCAAATAAAATCCACTTGTGAAACGTTTGTCGTTTAATCGTCCCGTTATTTCCCACAAGGATTATTTTTTCTTCAAAATGCCATATTATTTTCAGAAACGCAACGTCATTTGATTTTCCCATGTCTAGTTTAAAATACTTCAGTTATTAACACTTCAACTGCTTTATCAAAAAATCATTGCAACCCCTCGACAACAGCTCCGGGCGATAAGAAGAATACAGGATGTATAACACGAATCTATAACAAAACAAAAGTCATGCACCTATTATCATCGCAGTAAGGGGAGAAATAACTAGCGTTTCGGTTGCGTCACGTAGCGCAGGATGAAACCTTAGAGGCGTTTAATGCGTGCAGCCGCAAGATCACTGATAATCCTGCGTGTCTCCTATTCTTCCCCTCTAGAAGATTGTTTCTCTTGATCCTGCAACGGACTCTCTTTTCTCATTCCCCTCCACCTCCTTTTCCCTCTCCTTTTCTCTCGACACGTCCCACTTCTGTCCGTCAAAGCCAGATGGGTGTGCGCGTGTATTATCGATTGTAGCGCTGTCGTGTACAGTTTGCTATACGGAGCCTGTCTAGAAGCCGCGCGTTTTAGGGGGAGACGCGTTTTTTGCGTGCAAAATATCACGCGGTACAGCGTTTTTGGAATTTAGACAGTTGGCCATTTCTTTCTCATTTCCTTTTCTAACAAATAAGTATCTATAAGACTTGGATGTTTTTTATTATTAAAAATTTACGAATACGTTTACTTAATGTATGGGATGTATGGGATATTCAGAAGTTACTTCATAACTTACGTAATAAAAGTAGGAGCGAAACATCGTGATCGTAACTCACCTGCAACAGAAACGATAAAAATTCAATTAGATAAATTATTCGTTAATAAAAATGTCTTCTAATCTCACTGCAATGGCGAATAGAGACTGATTGTACAATATAGGTGGCTTCAAGAAATTCGTAAGTATTCCTTTCCGACTAATTGCGCTCAAGGGAGTGTGCACTTACGAAAATTAATTCATCCCTATTAAAAACTAAAATGAAAAGAGCGAGACTTCTCGAGTGTAATACCTTGCGCACGAATAAAATGAATACAAAGCGAAACAACGTCGTCGCCTCCGTACGCTTTGCTAAAACGACTTCATAATAGTGGGCGTCAAGGCGAAGAAACAATAAGAAGCCAAAAACGAAACGGACTGGCATATACATACGCGCGGGTGTTTCATTTTTTTGGCTTTGTTCACCGAGCCTCCATTCTCTGGCTTTTAAAATCTAGATTAACACGTTAGCGGTTCTCGGTAGAAGACTGCAGCGCATGTAAATAAAAACAATGTATTCTGTTTTTTAGTTCTCATTTTATTTCTCATCAAGAGCGTCGGTTCTAATATTCAATTCGACGAAACCTATCCGCAAAATTTCCGCCTACATAACCATGTTCTCCATGCGTATAATTTCTCTCCAATCTTTATTCGACACTACGCCCAACAGACACACGCGCGCAAAGGCAAAGAAGACGAAAAAAAGAAGTAGCAAGGGTTGCAGCTCGTCCCTGAAAATTGAAAAGGGCCGCTTGCGTACTCGCGATATAGAGAGAAAAAGAGAGAGAGGAAGTTTCGCATGGCGTGGGCGTCGAGTTGGAAGGGACTGCCGGAAGAGGGGCGAGACGAGGGGGTAACGAGGAGAGCGCAAACTGAAGGGTGCCAGGTATATATTATCGTGTGTATAGATCGTTATGCATGTGTATGGGTACACACATAGTGTATAGTGTGGGGATGGTTGGGGAAGAAGACGCACAACACAAGTGAAAAGTTGCGCAGGTCAGGCCGTGAGGTCAAAGGACTCCTGAGTCTTTTGTACTGTACCACCTTGCGTGCACGAGACTTTTTTGATATTATACTCGCAGACATATGTATAGTGTTTGTGTGTGTGTGCGTGTGTATGTTTGGGTAATTCTTGAACAGACTGACCGTTTAACAAAAATTTGTTCTTCCAAATGAGTTTGAATTACCAACTATTTGTCCAGATTGTTGATAAAATATTTCTGAAGCGTTTCTAACAATATTCGCATTTATTTTCCTTTCTATCAATACAACTGAAAATTACTTCATTGAGTAGAATTTATAAATTGATTACGACAAACACATACGACCTTCAACGTACTTTTATTTGAACAATTTAGCAAAATTCGCAAACGCTCTCTTGAATTTGTAGTGACAGATCCTTGGGGAGCAACGAATTGTTGAAATTCGACATAAAATGCAAACGATCCTGAAAATACCAACTCTGACTCTCTGTAACTTGGAAGCGGATCGTGTAAAAAATGTGTATATATAGTCCAAGAGCAGTTTTAAAGTATTTATAAAAAAAATTGTTTTCACCGATCAATCATTCAGAAGATTATGCACGCATATAAATAAAGCTTGCGTGATTTAGCAAGAGTAAAGCTAATCAATAACAGTCTATATTTCTCTCTCTTCGTTCACATTCCCATACTTGTATTGATGAGATATGAGGAGAGAAAGATCGTTAAAGATATTACGATGACTGAGAAGCAACGCAGTTATCCATTTTAAAGTCTCAATTACGTATTTTATTATGATAAAGTTACGTACACACCCACAATTTTCACTGGGTATAACGATCCCGACTCATTACCCTCCAGTCCCATAGCCGGGCTCGCTGTCTCGTATATAAAATAAACTTTTACAACGCAATTAGAGCAACTGCCCCATAACCTTTGTTGACATCCCACTGGAACTTTCACTCCATTATTTTAGAGTTCAGTTCTTCAATAGTCGTTGCCTAAACCGGCTTGTAACGGTTACGATCGAAATCCTCTTCTGTTAGAAAAGAGTCTGTATAATACCATACATCTGTTTCCATTATACGCGCGATGCATCGGTCGAAGCGTGAAAAATTCTGTGGCTTCCATAGCGCAGGTGTATCTCACCTGCGACGATTTAAACTTTACCAGATTACTAAATGAAAATTACGCGCAGTTTTTTTCATTTTTTTCACTAAAAAACAATACCAAGTTAAATAATCGAATAATATGTATTTTTTTTTAATTTGCACGAAATCATTTTATATTTAATTCAAAACAATTAATGCATTAGGTATATACATTTGCATAGAACAATCCATAAATCACTCTTTGGTGAAATAATTTTAAAACGATTTAAAACAAATGTATTTATTATATAAAGCTGTTGAATTGTAATTGTATTTTCGATTGGAAATAATTCTATGAAAAATCATTTTTATACGAATTTATTTTTAAACGTAATTTTATCAATTGTTTACTTGGACCGATAAGAAGAAATTGAAAATATTTGAATAAATAAAAGAAAAATTCGAATTAAATGCCCACTGCTTTACTCGGTATTTTCAAGGCCTGGCGTTCGGTAAGAGCTCAATTTTTTGTTCGCCTCTTTGAAAGATACTTGGCTTCTTTATTTGGTAATGGGATAGTGCTACCGCAGGATCGAAAGTGTGGGATACGGTAGGCATTAGCGTTTTTTCGGTAGCTTTTTCAGTAGTAGTGAGTGGGGGTTTTGTAATTTAAAGCGCATTAAGAACAATCGATGACTGCGTAGTTTTGGTTTTTCCTGCCGGAATATTACGTGGAAACGAAAGAAAGTGAAAAATATAAACTTTTAAAATATATTTTCAATCAATCATGATCATCGCTCATAGCAATGAATAAAATTCTATTCTCGAGCGATGAGCAAATTTATACGATAATTATATATGTATTCATAAAGATGACATATAATATACATGAATTTATATACGGTCGCATAACAAACTTGACATCTCATTAGTATTATAATGAATGATTTTCGCTCAATAAACCATTCATTCTTTTCTTTTCACATTTTCAAAAGTTCGATAATAAATAATCGTACCAAGCTTCTAAAACACTGTGCACGAAGTAACGCATATTTCAAAAAGCGTTTTCGATATTTCCATATACTTCCGAGAGTGAACATTCAGTTAACCGAATGCCTATCGGTAAGTTAAGTTACTCGAGTTATCGATCACTGAAAAACATCTGCCAATCATTTCACCATCGAAATACGCCCTGACAAAAAATCGATATTATGGAGCCGTCAAATTTCCGCCAATTAAAAACTTTTACCAAGAACGTCGAGTCTTGACAGACATCTGGAAGCAAGTAGATATAATTAATCCCCCGCTCGTGATGAAAACGTATAATGCACTTTTACGTATATGTGCACACGATTGTAGTAATTACTCGCGACAAGCCGATGGACCTGTATGTGTATATATATAGAGAGATGAAAGGGAAAACGCGTTCGCTTCAAGGAGATCGAAAATGCCACAAGGCAGATGAGCGTGGCCGAGGAAAAGTTTTCCGACTGATTAATTATCAAAGATTTACATGCCAGATGTTTATGTACTGATATTGATTCTGTTGAAAAAAATGTTGGCGTTTCTCGCTTTACTCATAGCTGATCGTTTAGTGGTTGCTATAACGTAGGTGTTAAGCTGATCTGTCACGTTCAGTTTGTGAACACGCTTTTATAATATACAACACTATTAACGAGAAAGGTATACTCATTCTGTGGCATATTGTACGCAACGCAACCTACAGTTGCATAAAATATTAATATATGCTGATATTAAACCTGGTATGAAGTAAGCGTAGAATAAATTTTACCACTTATTGGATATAATTTGACTAGACACCACGTCCCGGTTAATAAGAAAATTTCATGTAAATGTAATAATTTTCGACGAAAAGGACAGACCCGTTCGCTGAAAATTCATGCACTACATCGATTCTGCAATATTATTAGACAGATTGATACTAATTTTACATTCACATTGGACTACTGCGTTAACATCGAAAACACGACTATCAAGATCGCCGCAGCTTTCGAAAAACAGTTAAATAGAAAGCAGAAACATGTACAAGTTTGTCGTTCCAAAATTAAAATAAAAACTCGCCGGTAACACAGGAAGTTCAAGCAGCTCCGCCGATAAACGCGGAGATTCAAGAAAACTCGCGCAAGGAGTAGAAAGTTGCCTTTTTCTAGGACCGGAAATTAGAGGCCGCGAGTCGATTGCTGAGCAAGGACGTGCGAGTTATTGCGCAGATGAGAGAGAGAGAGCGATATTTCTCCCGCCTTGACCTTCGATTCTGTCGTTGCTGCTACTTTTGCAGCGCTCAACTGATGTATCCTAAAGCTCGCGTATTGATAAGTTGATAAATTGTCCTGAACCGGCAGATCGATATGCGCCTTGGTTTTATACGTCGATCGTGCAGTGAAGAGTTTTCGCGCGCGAAAATTCAGAGAAACATTTTCGAAGGCTCATTTGGATTTGTGTATATTTATGTAATCGGTGTTATGCGTTGAGATAATTTCTTCGAATGTATAAACAGATGTTGCCTTACATTGATAACTTGTATTGGAGCAACTTTGGCATCGATAATGAGTCTGCGGTTTGTTCAGGGGGAATAATTTTTTTATGCGATATTAACACATGCTGATTTTTTTAATGCAAATACGCGGTGCTAATGATTATTGATAAACAGTCGACGAGTCAATCAATTACATTTCAGTCATACAGTTGACATTCTCATATTGTATAATAAATACTTTTTCTTTCAAACAGTACATGCACATGCATATACAACGTGTACAAAATTAATCTTTCCGTGCATTGAGTTTTACATTTCTATAATTTAATAACGCATGAAAGTAATTACATTTTAATGAACCGTGTTCCGAGCTTCAGGGACTTGATTAAATTTGAGAGTATATTCTAAACGTTCAACTAATTCTAACCGCACTGTAAATTGTCAATTATCATCTAACCACATAAAGTAAAAAAAAAAAAGTCAAAAAACCGATAGAGAAAACGTCACTTGCATCTCAACACTACAACTGCAAACTTTATGATCATGCGCCGTCTGCAACAAAATTTATCAATTTCTCTACGATGTTTTACAGAAAAACTTTGGTTAGAAGAAAATCACAAGAAATTCCCGCAGCAACGCTCATCATCGGTGCCCCGAAGCTTCTCACAATCGGTTTCTCAATTTCTCGGCAAACAACTCGTCGTGGCAATTATTTTGTAACACACACACACACACACACATACCAATAAATACATACAAATATATATACGTGTGTGTATGTGTATGTATACACGAGCACGCGCCTATACAGATGCAGGCAGATTGCAGAAGCAACGCGTTCTTTCTGTCTCGTTCTTTCGCGCGTGCGCCTTGAAAACCGGACGAACAGCGAGTCGTCGTCACGTGTTACGTACCGCTGTACGGCTGTACCGCCTCTCGCGTACAATATCGCGCAAAACGAGACTGACTGCGCCTCAAACGCAATAGACTCTGTGGATGAATATGTGTGTGTCTGTGTGTGTGTGTGTGTGTTTTCTGTTCATTGGCTTGTTTTCGGATGGATCTTTGACGTGGAAAATTTTCAGCTTTGCCGCGCAACTAACGAATTCTATGTTTATGTAATGGTCTTACTATTGCATGTAATAGAATAATAACACGCAAAGAGAAAGAGCGACATACGGTAGCGCGTAATTTTAGCAAACAGTTGGAAAAAATAGGTAAAGGAAACATAAGCACACCCGTCAGCGTATAATCTGCAAATTAGCCTAAACAAGAGAGAGAGAGAGAGAGAGAGAGATCGCAGCTGTAGTTGTGTGGAAAAATATATATACATATACAAGTCACGTGTCTTACGTGCGAGCTGATCCATAAACATACAGCAGTACGCATCTGTATCGTGCAACTACAAGTAGTTGTATATACCGTATTACCGTAGCAAGTTTTCACACACACACACATATATATATATATATATATATATATATATATATAATGTATATTATATATATGTAGATACTTACTGTATGCACACACTTACATGGCGTGTCGTCACGAGACGGATCGAGCCATATCGAATGGCCGAGACAGCAGAAGAGGGAAAAAAGGATGCATGCATGCAACACGAGAGGGATATCAATTTGTATGCGGTGACTGTTGTGCGCTTGTATAATGCACCACGTTTTCGAACGGAGCACAGCTTTAAGTACACTCTGCAATTTGTTATATATATATATACATAGAATTGCGGTGTGTAAACGATGAGCGGTAGAGATAATTTTCTGTTCTTATCGACGACCCAAAAAAATGAGAGCTTCAAACGGAGCTTATATTATGATACATAGGTAGGTGTCAGAAGGAGAGGAGCCTTAGGAGTTTGATCGATCGATAGAAGCGAATGATCTATTTTTGGCGTCGCGATGATCGAGTCGCTGGACTGGCGCATCATCCAAGTTTGAAGGTGCATGCCATTCTTCTTCAACGATGTTTGTTGTTGTTTTAACTGCGGCTTCACTTGCCGAGCTGTAACCTTGATTTTTACGAAGAAGAAATAAAGTCTCGCGCGGATCCGATGTAAAAGATCGTTTCTATTGTCAAAAAAAAAAAAAAAAAAAAAAAAATGTACTCAAGAAGAATCTTTTATTTGAACGCTCGGTGCGTTGTTGTACTTGCGCAGCAACACGCGGACCATAGAAACGAAAGCCAAAACAAACACGAAGACACGAGAAGAAAAAAAAGCACATACAAGAGGTGCTTATAAAAATCATCTCTAATATGAATACGCCGACGTGAAGAAACGTGCTCGAACTTTCCTGTACGAATAAAAGGCGTTTCTTATATGCAAATGAAAGTTTTTAACCAGGTCCACATTTATCGCTAAAACGGTGAAAGTTAACCGAGATATAATTTTTGTCAATCTCCCCTTGCGTATTTCTACGTGTGTCCGTGTACGTATATATACATATACGAATTGTATACGAAGCACAATTGACGCAACGAAGAAGGGATAGTACCGGAGTGTCTTTAAATTTCGATGACAATTCGTGCGTGTAGTCTAACGAGCAATTCTTTCACGTATCTCAATGTAACGCTGTAAGCAGCAGCAGCGACGACGACGACGACGATGTGGCATTTTTCTCTTCGTCGCGCTCGATACGCTCAGAGCTTAGCCAAGAAAATTATCTAATAATAGGGATGCGGGAACACAGCCTATCATCCAAATAAAACTGGATTATTCTCTGGGTTTTTGAGCTAAGTGCGCTCAAGGTTTGTAGCTAAACGATTTTTCGATTATGTCATTCCTCTATGTGTATTTCTGTTCATATAATATATACTTATATACACGCATGCATATGTGTACGAGCAACGAGTTTTTCCACTGCAATCAGCATAACTCTCATACATTCCACTAGCAGCTTCTTCAATTACGTCAAAGCTGCTTACAAACATTAATTAAAAATCAATACCGCGAGTCGTGATTCCCTTCCCTTTTTATGCATGTGTGTGTGGGTCTATATATATATATATATATATATATATATATATATATATATATATATATATATGTATATGTATATAGATATATAGATATAGATAAGAAGAACGATTGGAAAAATTGAAGACTAATATGGCCGTGCGGAGTAGTAAGTAGAAAAAGTGTCGGAGCACCGCCCAGTAAAGACATAAACAATTGCGTCACCTTTGTTGTAAAACGACGAATTCCAGGTGTAAAGATCAGCGGCGGTCGCCGTTTCCGGCGGTGCAGTCCCGTACGCTCGGAACATGGTTGCCTGCTGCTGAATTTTAGCGATTCACAAATTCTTCACCAAAAATCGACCTTTATCACAGGTTATCCTCTCGTTGAAGTGAAATCAACTCAATCGATCTATCACTGACACTCGAATTCTGTGTAGATATTCGGTAAATGAGTCACTTCACTAAGATTTTCGTCTGCTCGGAAAGTCGGGGTTCCTGGTTGTCTCGACACGTCGTTGAGACGGAATACTCGGTTGAGGTTGGGTTAGTATGCGCCGGATGAGGTTAGGTTACGTCACTCTGTGTGTGCGGCGGCGCGAGACGACTATACGTGCGTTTGGCTGTGTAGGTGTGCGTGTCTACTTCGTATCTCGTCGCCGAACACCGCAGTCCGCATTTATTTCTCTTTTCGTCTGCTCGACTTCTGGCCGGTGGCTTTCTGCCCGTCCGTCGCTTTATTGCAGTCGCACACTTGTACGGATGATAAAGCACTCGGAGTTATCAGTGGCGGCAACAGTGGTATCGGCAGTAGCAGCCATCGGGGTGCATCCGCGAGCGCATCCTCGCGCACGCGCGTAAACTTGACACTGTGCAGTAAAGGTACTCTCTCTCTCTCTTTCTCGCGCGCGCGCGCGCCCGCAAGACAGAGATAGAGAAAGAGAGAGACGGACGAAGAGTAACCGGATCGCTTGGCTGCTCGCTATGCTCGCTATGCACTCCTCAAAGGGCTAACGAGCTTACGACGTTTCACGAAGGTTTTCCCTCGCTCACGTGTAGATACGCGTTTTGCACACCGAAATTCACACTTTTTTTCGCGTACAAGCTAGCGTCGACAAATTGCGTACGCATGCAAAAAATCTATACATGGAGTTGCACCGGTTGCTCGCGATTACGTTGAGGCTCGTCGGTTTCTGATATAAAGCGGTGGTGGCGACGGCGGCACAACAGCACGGTGAGTGGCGGTCCGCGCGGCGCGAGCCTCGACTAAGGAATGAGTATGTCTCGAGCTAGCGCTGCTGAGAGTACGTATAGACGTCTGGCTCGGCGATGGTCCCGGCGCGCGCGGCCCCCCGGGCGTGGGAGGAAGCGGTCGCAGGGAGGGGCGCTCCCCCCTGTTCAACACGCTAAGAGAGACAGAGAGAGAGAGAGAGAGAGAGATTCGCGGAGGGGAGACTATACATGTGTCTATACTAGCTCGTGTACTCTTCTGTGTTGAGATGAGAGAATACTTGTGTATATATGTACGAAGAAAAGAAGGGACATACGCGATAATAGACAAGTGGTGGGTGCAAAAATAGGAAGCGATGTTGATGAATGCTGATTGCCTGCGTGGTCTATGTTATTATTCAACTTGTCTCGCGAATATAGAGGCAGACAGATGAGAGCACGTGGACTCTTTTGCCTACATTTCTGTGCATAAATGTCTATTTGCGTAGTCTCTTAATTACGCATTCGATAATTTAGCGCAGACGGAGAAATAAATATATCTGTAACCCTCCGAAGCAAAGGAAATCCTTTCGAGCCGCAGAGACGATCTCTTCTCTGAATCAAGAGGAAACAAATGTTCTTGTTAGAATCTTTTGTTTTAAAAAGGATTTATTTAAAAAGAATATTTTCGCTGCCAAACGTATCCCCAAGTAGTCAACAACATCGTATACGCTGAATTATCTAAATGTTCAAAAAATATTTAATTTATAGATAAAAAAAAAACATCGTTACATAATAATTATACAAGAATTGTAGCGCTTGCAGGTTGATTCGATTGGACGCCGCCACCTATCGAATGTTATGCAAAGTCAATGAAAATATAAGAATTTTTTGAACGAAAGGCGTTTAGCCAAAGAAACATTCGTTTTGCCTTAGAAGTATCATTATTTTCGTATCACGTATCCTATATACATACCGGTATATAGATATAGGTATAATGCGCGTGTGTTTTTTCACTGCTAATGGACAGAGGCGCAACTCTATTTAGGAGCTATTTTCAGCTCGCAGGAATGAATTTTCGTAAAAGTTGCCGCGGGAGTATACAGTTAGCGTGCGCGCATTCCCTCGGTAACCAAGGTTATCGCCCGCACGCATAACTCAAAATGAAGCGAGAAACGCACGTTGCCTAAGCTAAGTCTCGAAACAGAAGTGTATACATAGGTGCAAGATATGCCGCCGACGAGGAAAAGGGAAAGTGAGACGATGGAAAAGGCATGTGGATAGAAGCGAAGGGCAGATGTATGCGTGTATATGCGCGTATGCGTGTATATCTAAAAGAGTCGACAACCGAGGAAACGGCACACGCGCTGGATGCAGATCTTTTTATACAGAAAATGCAAAAAAGCACGAGAAATGAAACCGGGAACTAACCGACGCTTTCGAACCGTACGCTTTTTTAACTGCTTTAAATTCAACTTTATATTTATGCACAGATATAGAAAGTTTGCAAATCGATCGGCGAGTTCTGATAAGCTCTCTCGCGAATGTTTTATTTTCATTTCGGCAAGCCATTCGAATATGAAGTTATAACGTTAATAGCCGATCGCAATTTAACGCATGGTCACGGGCGTGTGGGCTGTTGATAAAGCTTAAAGGGACGTTTATGTATGATTAATATAGTTAATTCGCGCCCTATTATAAAATGCAAATTTCTCTCCGCCTCTGCCAGTTTATATCATTCATCTCGCTAAAATGTTGCTAATCTTCGTGGAGTCAAGCGATATGTCTACAGCGATCGCCGTGTGTTTTTGCAATAATTTAGCGGCGTTTATTCCACTTTAAATGCATTACGCAGAGCGAAAGAATATTCGATAAACTGCAGAAGGGCGACGTTGACAAGCGAATTCGACCCTGCTTTTGCTATCGGTTGCCGCAGTTCGGCCTTGTAGGGTGGCTTCACTCGACCGACAACAGGGGAAGAAAGACGACAGCAAAGACAGAAGGCGAGAGACGTAGCTCGTTACGCATGTGCGTCTGCCGCTTAGTTCATCGACGTTGGGTTCAATCAATGCTTTTGTTTCGTCGATTGTTTAACTTGGACGACTGATACCTTCTTTTCACGGACTCCGAACTATTTTGGGATGCTCTTGACGCTTTGATAATTAAACGTCGAGCAAGCTTCATTGAGCGTATTATACATCGATAGAAATGATACTTTTTAGTTAAAAAGGACTTTTTCAAAATAAATAGTCATTTCTATTCGCAAGAAGTAAAGTGAATAATAAACCGATTTTGCATTGGAGACACATTTTCGGCTCAAAACGAAATATACTTCTTACTTCAAGATTAAGCATTTTTCTACAAAATGACTGTACTTTCATGAAGTTTTCGTATTACTCGCTAGGAGAGCTGCAGTCAAATCAGCCTACAAGTGGTAAAATTATTCTGTGTACTGTAGAACGAGATTTAAAATTTTTTCATTTAGTTTCAAATGATTATTATTCCGATATGTTATACAATTCCAGAGACATTTTAAAATGTCAGAAAAACGGTTTTCTTTTTTATTGTACCCACAGCAAATCCTAATCTACTTCTGCTAGGATAGACATGTGCGGGCGTTAGGCGAGCTTTGTATGTAATTTCAATTCATCGGTGCTACTAACTACAGCAATGAATTGGCCAACAAATTTTATCTAAGCACAGTTATGTATAAACACTCGATAACTGGTATAAACACCCCGAAGACCCGTTAACAAATTGCATCGTATATACGTACGAATGCACACGAAATTGAATAAGATACAAGAATAAACCTCAATAAGTTTTTTGAATTTCTTTCTCGAAAGCTGAATCCACCGATGAAAAAGTCAAGAATAAAATTAGAAATGTTGGTAAATAGACTGCCGAAGAATAGGATATTTCGCGAACAAAATACGCGCATCAGGCGGAGTGTACATTACGTACGCGCGGGCGCTCAAGAAAAGAGAGAAAGGGAAGCATGAAAAGAAGTAAAAAAAAGGGGGACAGAAAGCCACGCGAAACAACAGCCGAAAAAGGAGTCGCACGTCGTATATGCGCCAACGTTCTTTCCTCGTATATAGCTCACACCGAGGCTTATGTGTATTCGCATGTATATATATATATATATATATATATATCTATATATATACATACATATATATATAGACATACAGAGACGGGTTCTCTCGTACTGTCAGTCGGTATATAAGCGAAAAAAAGCCAGAGATATCGCGCACGTACGTAGGTATGTGTATAATACGAGGCAAGTGAGCGCACGTACACGCTTATATACTACCAGTTTGTACGGGTGCGTGCGTGATATTTTGTACGGGAAAGGTTGGAGTAATATTTTCTCTTTTTTTTATTACCAGTGTAGGATAATTAAGTTTAATAAATATGAACTAACTTAGCCCTACACAGTAGATTGCAGGAGGACGTGTTTTGATTCCTCGATGCGTTTTCTTAGTCATTCGAATCTTTGTGAAACAAAATTATTTCACAAATATTCGACGCGTATATCGCAGTGTCCGAGCAAAAATAACTATTATAAATAATCTTAAATAACTCGGCGAGAGGAGATCTTTTTGAAACAAAGGGAAAATAACGTTCTTCCAAAATCCTTTTCTTTTCAAAGGATGCCTTCAATCGCGAATACAAATTACAAGTCAATTATAAATATATCGGGTATAGACCCTATTATATAGTCATAAATTGTAAAAAAAATGTATTTTTTGCAGGTTGATTTGACTAGACGACGTCTACCAGATGAGCGAAAAGTTAACGAAAATATAATGAAATATGCATAATAATTTGGGAATAACGTCTTGGTCATCACGTACACGTTGATTACTGAATTTTCTTCCCTTTAAATAGCAACGTTTCGAATGAATGAAAAAGATGTAAACGTTAAAAATACATACGTTGTATCTGAAACATATTACTTATTTGAGAGCATTATCTGCTAAAAGTTCAAGAACAAGAATAAAGACGCAACATTTTCATCCAACAGATAAGACGGTCTGAGCAGACACCATAATCCAAAACAATCTACGCGTTCATATACACATTGCGAACTCTCGCGCAGTGTATAGAATGAGAGGAAAGAGTCAAGATAGCTCAAGAACTCGATGAGTCAAAAGAGGAGGTCGACGTCGTTTCGCTCTATCTGCCTCCTTTTTTCGCGAGCGCGTGGGCAGCAAATCGAGTTTGCCGCATCGGACGACCGAATCTAATAAGGCGCCGCCGCTGTCGCCACTGCCGCCGGCCGGCACTTCATTCAATCCTTTGGCTAAACCCACAAAGCCTATATACCCATCTTTTGTTTATTTCTTTCGTCTGCTGCGATTATATAGCTGTACGAAATATTGCAAGATCTTGTCTTTCGCTTTTCAGTCAACTGAATAGAATTGTAGGAGCCTTGATTGTTTCTCCTAACGATCTAATTCCGACCCTCTGATTGGCTTTCGCGCGCAATCTCTTTGTACGTTTATATTTCTGACCTCAAATCGTAAAAATTCTCAATATATATGATAATATAGATATAAGAACGAGCCGAGTACATCTGGATATCTCTAGTTTTCGAAGGAAAAAATATGAAACTTGATTCTGTAACGTGTCATTTTGCCGTATACAGTCCTAATTGATTTTAATGGTTTTGAAAGTCATGTAAACACGGATATCTCCTGTAGACATCATTTTTTTAATGGCATAGATTAAAAGACACGTTGAAGCTTCTGATTAAACTTAAGCTACAAGCGACATCTGGAAAATTAGTTAACATTTTATTCGCAGCTAATTATGGATTTAGAGCCGATATATCTATATATGCATCTATGTATAGGAAGAGCAGAGAAAATGAAAAAAGGCTTTCGAAAATTTTCTACCAAGAGATCGCTTAATTAGTTGCCATAGCGACGATGGAAGCGCTCAAAGTGCACCTCTTTATCACTCCCGGAAAATTGAGCAAAACTTCTACGTATTCATCCGTGAAGCTTAAAAAATGTCGAGTAGAAAAATGAAAATTACTTTTATTTCTTAGCCTGTAGCTTGTTATTCTCAGGAGCGTTTATTACCTGAATGACTATCTGAAATAAATAATGCAACGGAAAACCAAACTTTTCTATTGCGCATCAGCCGACAATTGTTTTCGTGTCGTAGAACGTGTGCGCATTTGTAAGTATTTGTGCAAACACGCGTATGTCTACAAACTGCGCCGTCACACTAACGGCTAACAAACTAATAAATATGTCTTGCAAGCCTACAGCAACAGTAACCTGATAATGCGCTCAAGGCTCTTCAGCTCGTAGATCACAGTATAAAAGATCGATTTTTTTTTACTAATTTTCACCTTCTAAGTCTACAGATTAGTTAGCAAGAAACAGATTTGATGATATATACAACAAAAAAAGTCATTATTCGAGATTTCAAACACACTCGTCTTCAAGGTTTATTTTTAATGTTTTTGAATTTCGAATTTACATCTAGATGAGGTCTTCAGTACCTTATCTTATCTAAAATGAACACGTTTAAAACTTACTGTTATGATTTACATAGCTGACATGTATAATACAAGTGTTCAGGAGCACCTCACCTTCGTACACTACGATCTGGACAATGAAGTTACAAAAAACAACAGTTGCATTCAAATGATTAATATTGAAATAATTGGCAATTTTGTTATAAACAATATTTAACATTTCTTTTCAATCGAATGCAATTACTTTATAATGACACTACTGATATGAAGTTTACGATAACTTTCGATTTCTAATATGGTGCAATTAAGGCAGTGTAATAATTTTAAACTGTAAACTGGTATTTATACAATCATACCACCTTTAAATGACATACCTGCTCGAGGTAAGCTCAAATAACTGTGCTATATTTACATATACTAGAAATGCTTCTTTTTTCTGAAATGAAAAACAACAGCGCGTGGCAAGGAAATGAGAAAAACAGTAAATTTCCTGTTTAGAGATTGGCTTTGCGTAGAGTATAAAACGAAGAAAATGCGCAAATATACGCGACCTGTGGTTTATTCGAAACAAAAAGTTTCGGACAATATCTATATATATATATTTAAAGTATTGTTTGTAAAAACTGTTCTAATTATTATTTTTCCACTAAGAGTATAACGTTATCTAAAAATTTTAACGAGACGTACAGTTGTGCCGTTCAGTTCTACACTTTCTAAAATTAACTTATTGAAACGCGCAAAATACTATGTTCGCTATACAAGGTAGAAAAAAGGTATAGGAAATGTAACCTATTTGCATAAGTAAATCGAATTATAAATAAGTTTTGGATAAGAGAGTGAGCGAGTGGGAGAGAGAGAGAGAGAGAGAGAGAGAGAGAGAGAGAGAGAACGAATTTGTTCACTTATTAACTCGAGTGATTGAGTTACTAAAGTCGATTTCACTTTTTTAAAAGTTATAAATGATTCGGCATATTGAGCAAGCGCGATATTTTCACGTACTTGAATTTCGAGAGAGTACAAATCGCATACTGGTATATATACATAAATACATGCCAAGATAACCATACATCAAATTCACGTAGTTCAAAAGCTCATAAAGCCGTAAACCTTTCCGAAATATCCTCAAAAGCCTTACGAAATTTATCTTCGTTCCTTCGTCTCGTTCACCTCCCAGTCTTACCCGTAAAAACGAGCTACACGCCTTGTGCTTATCGCTAGCGACTGTATACGCAGAGAAGCGCAATTCCTCCGTTGAGATAATCGATTCGGCGACTAGTGCTAACGCTTTATATACTCTCTGCAGCGCAAAAACGATAACGCAAACGCGAGGCTCGTAATTTAACCGAGGTTGCCGCCGTTGCCGCCGTTGCCGCTGCCGTTGCCGCTGCCGTTGCCGTTGCCGTTGCCGTTCCTATATACTGCTATACTACTATATATACTTCGGCTTCCGGCGTATATCGCGAAAATCCGGACTACGTGCGCTGCAGTGCGAAACGAAGAAAACGCGGCCGATTAGCGCGAGGAAATTTACTGGAAATGGTGTACGCGAGCGCGATGCCGAGTTAGAGATTCGTAACTGGCGTTTTCATTTCCAGTGAGGGGCGAAAGTTCGGGATTTTAATACTCCAGAGTTGAGTGAATTTTTATACTTTTTAAAGATAGTAATATTTAATATGCGTAGCTTCGAGTCTAGAGACTCGCATAATATGTATATATGTATAAGTGTGTGGTATGTGTGTACATGGGTGATTCTCTGATAGATTGACAGTGTAAAAAAATTTCTTTTTCAATTATTTTAAACTGGTCTTTGGCACTACGTGCATAATACCTTCAGCATATTTCAAAGATATGTCTCACAAAGTTGCTGTCTTCAAAGTTACAGAAAATCAAAGTTGAATCGTCAAATTTTCAAAAGGTTCGATCGTCCGTAACAGTATCACAAACAATTCATAAAGTTATTGTAATTCACTTTACAAAACTGTCTGTATTGGTAGCGAATTCTGAATCGATCTCTCTTTCTAACTAGAAATAAAGTTATCGGTAAAATATCAATTTTTCACGTAGAATTGTGACTTTGCTTATACCCGGCATCGCTAAAATCTATATTTCTCGCTAAAATTAATATTACAAAATACCAAAATTACATTAAATTTTATATTTTCACGTCAATCCAGTAAAATAAATTATACTAGTCGCAGAAAAGAAGTAATTTTTATTCGATACTATTAATAAAATATTAATTAAGTGTTTTAACTATATATTTGCAAGTACTCCCCTTTCTATCACTACACCACAAACAATTTAAAATCATTTAGGAGCAATGAAGTATTTTGACTTTATCAATCTGTCGGAGAATCGCCCATGTACAGAAGTTGTAATCTACGTGAGAGCGAACAATTGAAATAGTATATACACGTATAAATGTAAACATTGTACCTGCGAGTACATAAGACACCGCAATACGGTGTCGATCCAGAAAAGCGCGAAGTGACTCACAATAAAAGGCTCTCGCCCATGAATAAAGAGGAGGAATAAAGCGCCCGAAGCGATAAGAAGCTGCTGCCGAACTTTTCCTGAATAAGCGTTCTATGAAGGCGCCATTGTTAGTGCGCGAGCGCGCATATGAATTATGGAAGAAAGTAGCCCGGCGAAGGCGTGCTTTACCGTCCCTCTTTCTTTTCTTTCAATCTGTATGGGGTATAGGTATATTGCATCGGTATATGGTATACCTATAATACGTGTAGCTCGACGCTCGAATCCTCGGCTTAAATCGTATATTTACGATGCACCGAAGGAAACCGAACCGAGGAGAAAGAGACTGACGCTCGCGCTCACGAGAGTGTCGTTCCTTTTTTTCGCGCCTCTCTACACTGCAGTACCGAAGAAGAAAGTCGCGAGGGTCGGCTAATGAATGGAGCATTGTTTAATGTAGCTCTAACCGATTTATATACCTGACGATGTATTTATTTATCGTTGTGCTAATATTTTTTTATGCTACCGTAGTCTCTACGCTTATTTTTCAAAGATTTATGCAGAATGCAGAGATAAACTGAATAATCTCCGTCTCTTGAGTATTGATGAGAGGTCGTTCAAGAAGACTAGCTACACTAAAAAATAACCATTCGAAGCGAAAGAAATCCTTTTGATGGACGAAGAAAATAATTGCACACAGCTTGAGAAACACACATCCTTTTGAATAAAATGGAATTCATTCAAAAAGAATACTTTTGCTTTGTTGTATATGTAATCATAAAAGGACCTTACCGTTTGCAGGTTTACTTGACTAGACGCCACCTATTGCTTTAGTTTATACATTTCGAATAACAATAATTTTTCTTTCGATTCAAAAGGTTTTAACAATTAGGACGTGCCTTTTGCCTGGAAAGTATCATTTCTTTCAGCGTAGACGAATATGAAATGTTTGTAACGAGAGGAGAAATTATTTCAACTTTCTTATACATCTCGAGTTCGAATTTCGATTTCCATAAGAGAACTTGGATTACATCCCAAGGGTAAGTCTCGTACCCATCGGGGATATCGATCGTTTTTTTTTTGACTCACGCCTTTGATTCGCTCCGGATGTTCGCGACGACGTGTACCGCAACCTGCCGGTAGAAAATTCAATTACACTCGGCTCAAGCCTCGTTGTAATTTACTTGCGATAGTAGTGCATTGCTTTTAATTAATTCTTGCTTGGAGAATTTTCAGAGAGGTGTTTGTGTAATATTGCGTTATTGAACGATTAAGAAATTTCTGGTTAAGATTCTTCATTTTCTTTTTTTTTTAACGTGAACTCGAACACCGACCGTGTGTCGTTCTTGAAGTATTTTTTATTTTCATTTTCTCCTTACGTATATACTATGCTGTCATTATCCTACATTGACTATATATATTTACTTCTCTAGTTAACAACATTTTTATGAGCTAAAAAGTTTTAATATGTATACATAATTATCTCACATTGTGTTAACCTATGGCAGTTGGCTAATTAAGATATAAATAAAGATATTGATCAATTTAACAAAATAACTACTAATTAAAATTTCAAACTTTTCTAAATACCTAATCAGCGAGCGAATCTCTCTATTGCTTTGAAAGTCATATATAAATATATACGCGTGTGTGTGTGTGCTATACTGAACGAAAAAATCTGATTCATCTCTCATCCTCGCCTCGCTATGTACATCGGAAACTGGATATCCCGTTATACACTACTACGTGTCCTTCAAAAAACACGCGTCATTCGCAAAGGTAAAATATAAAGTGAAAGAGGGGAGAAGAATCGAAGTTTATTCGTACACACGCGCAAAACGCTTAAACTGACAGCAAGGTTAACTATCGCGAGTCCGCGACCTGCAATTATACTATCGATGAGTATATTTGTATAAAAGCACTTGCGACATATATGCGCGCACTTTGACTCGCGATTTTTCTGACGCACAAACTTACGTAACCGTACCGTTCGATGCAAATACCGTAGAAATATACGAACGCGAAAAAGCGACAGTTGGTATGTATAATGAATCGAGAGAAAAATGTTTTTGCATAATTAGCACGAATAATATCCGTTTTTTTCGATATGATTTATTAGCTTGGGATATGTAGACTCGCGCGATTAATTTATATATATTATATATACATATATATATATATATACCGCGTTTAAGTTTATGTTAGATAAGATGCATCAATATACTTTTTTTCGAAGCTATTACAATTTAGTTCGAGTCGATACGCATGATAAATCTTTGAAGAAATAAAAATCTCTTAGTGTAATCAAAAACATATCGCATACTTTTTTCCATAAGTTCTGCAGTAGCAAATGAAAGTCAAGTACGCGAGACGACGTCCAGCAAAAGCAGAATAATATCTCGCAACTATTCGGCGAGCTAACTTTTATATAATATAGAATCCATACAGCAATACGATAATACAGATTAACGAAACAAGAAAACTTTTTCTTCTAAAAAATTTTAAATTCGTTCTCTAACACTACACCTACGGTTCACAAACAGTCACTAGAGAAAGAGAGCAAATGCAGTTAAAATCACTTGAGTAATATTTTATCAACAGTTGGAAATAATGATTACATATCAAACCCGCCTCTCTCGATTTAAATCGCCACGACATAAAATTACTTTATTATTGGATTTGCTTCGAAATGAATATGGTTATAGTAAATTTGTTTTTTTTTCTGAAATTCAATTTTAATCAGAAATCTTGATTCACAAATACCTCGAGAATGTGATAACAATTTTCCCAGTAACCTAATTTTTAGCGATGCTTGGTAACTGTCAAACACACGGTTATACGTGTAAAATTGACATTTTAATCGCAGTAAAGTAATTCGATCGCGATAACTTTATTTCTAACAAGAAACAAAGCACGATTCACATTTTGCTACCAATATAGACAGTTTTTTAGTTATTCATGAATCGTTTGTTATACTCTTTCGGTTAATCGAACCTTTTCTATTGAAAGAATTGATCAAATTTTGTAATAAAATGTTCTCTCTTGTAATTTTAGTGGCCGGAATTTTTTTGACGAGCCACGAATTGCTGATAATACTACCTTTGATTCTCCGAGATTTTAAAGCGGTTTGAGAGAAAAATCTAAAAAAAATGATGAAGATAGATACAGAGCCAAAGAATAGTTTAAAATTATTTACTAAAAAATTTGTTTGTCCCGTCGATTCGTCAAAGGATTGTTTGTGAATGTATAGGTATACAGTATATACATACATATATCTCTAAATAAATAGATTAAGCATTGTTTCGTGGCTACAGTGCGCAACATAAATGTGTGCCATTGTTAATAGTCGCGACGAAAGCGCCGTTTTAATCGACGAGTTGAGAGTATGCTATGGCGTTACTTATATAGCGCAACGATAAAATCGCCGATGAATTAATGAAATTCGATTGTGTTTGTATTCAGTATTTATGACTCTCCGCAGAGAGCATTGCTTATACGCGAAGTTATAAAAATTAAAATTAACACGGCGGTACATTTTGAAATTATTTATAGATTTATAAAAGAATATTGGTTTGGTATATAAAGCAACGTAAAGCTTAAAATTCATTTGTTTTACATCGAATGCCCTGATGAAATCAAGCCATATATTTCCAATTACTTAGACTATCCATGAAAAGAGTACGAAGCCTTTCTATTGTCGTTTTAATTATGTAAGAGACGCTGCTAACTGCTGTCAAGGCATTTTGGCCTTGACTGAAATCTGTCTCGTTACCTTGCCGACGGCGTTGTCGCGCCTGCCGCGAGTGATAAGCGGTCCTGACGCTCGCGGCACTGGAAACGATGCACTATTATATAATATACACGTACAAGCATGAGTATACGTATACATACGCGTACGCATTGCCGTCGACCTAGTTATTTAGTCAGGGGTTATGCAACTAGGTACAACCTGTATGTACACGTAGATATAGACGACATGTCCATTCAACCTCGACCGTCACTGGGTTTGCTTTGATTATCGATTTAATATGGATGCGGATATGAGCTTTATCGACCTTCCTATAATTGATTTATCGTTAATTTCACTCGTAGCTATTATGCTTAGCACTCTTTAGTCGTCGCCGTTCCCACCTCTGCTCATTGTTCGCCTTTCGAAGTTTCGACATTCAAAACATTCGCGTATTTCACTAACACAAAGATATTCTCTTAATCTGAAATAGTGACTATTTATTATTACCTTATATTTTAACTACACCAAGATCTATAACTGGGTAGGGTAAATTGCGGATTGTTTATCAAATACGATAAAAGTAATAATAAAAGTTATCTAATAATAAAAATACACTTTCATTGTGATGTACTTTAAAAATAGTATGCATTCGATTGAAATTAGTGAAATGCAATATCTATAAAAATGCACTGCTGTCAATAGTAAATATCGTCACACTGTAAAATTACTTTTTCCCCATTCTTAATGCTGATTTTTCTCTATTCAATATGCCACTAATGACGATAATAAGTAGATATAGATGAACAAAAGAAATCTACTAATTAATATATCCGTGTGCATTCCATGTACAAGAGGTGTAAACTCTCTAACTATTTCTATTCGATCGCTTTCTTGTTAAATTTGAAATACAGAGAAAGATTTCTCAATCAATAATGGCACTCAATTAGTTTTCATTTCACTATTCTTGAAAATTATTTGATGTGACAATATTTTTAGAATTTAGTCTCCAATAAAAATATGTTTCGTTATGAAATAATCGTTTCTCAATCAGTGTATATTACCTGATCGATAAGTCATTATTAGTATTTATTTTTAGTCATTGTATTTACGCTTATTCAAAAAGGGAATTACATTTATATTTCATGCAGTTTAAAACTTATTATTTGTAAAAAGATAAAATGCACCTCCAAGTAAGACGCTACTAACAAAAAAATTGGAATTAGTTACATTAACTGCATTGTTTGTACATATATTTAATATTGATGTTGCAAATATGTATACCTTAAATTTGAGCTTTAATTCACATCTTCCGAACGTCACGCAATTAATTTAGAAGAATAAACAAATTCAAATTTTAAATTTTAAATGGCCTCACTTAAGGGTGTCTTGTTCGCTCGATAAAGAATTAAAAATCCCATTATATCCCAGTATATATATTAATAATTAAAATAAAAAAACGAATCACCACTGCAATTATTATCGAACAACCAAGCATTTCAATAAAAAAAACATCGATATAGTTAACAACTTGGCAAACGTAACTCGCGCTCGACAATCTCCGTTGTACCAGCAATTTTTCCCTGCAGCAGCATCATCGTACTGCAGCAGCTGCGTGAGTGAGAATCGAATTAAAGCCGCTATCAATCCGCGCGAGCTATAAACGAAAATGCATTGGCGCTGCGGGAATTAAAATCGGCGTTCGTCGAACACTTCGCATCGGCTACTCGCCGCCCTGTGTGAGTGCGGTTCAGGCTAGACTATTTCTGTCGATAGGCTATATCAGTACGCTGAATGCCCTTTTGACAGATTTTTTCTCTCAGCTGCAGGTTGTTCCGATGAATATTTATCAAATTCTTTTATACAACGTTTTCACGAGCTGTTCTTCGATACTATTTTTTAGTTCATAATTTTTCATCGCTTGCATATAGTAATATTTTAACAAAAAACAAAGTAAATTACTATTTGCGCATAAAAAAAATATTCAATCGCGCGAAACGTACATCCCCGCAGCAATTCATTAAACCAAACAGCCATTCGCTTATATAAAAGCCGATGAAAATCCAGTGCACGCGTAACGTCGTAAAATCTAATTTTTTTCCCTCGAGCTATGAGCCATGCGACACGACGGCTCAAGCCTCTCCTTTGACTTTTTCACGGCCTACGCTACTCCACACCCCGATCGTTCGCTTAAAAAAAAAAAAGTCCAACGCGAGGGGTGCAGGCACGCGATAACGATATCGATCATTTCTTTCTGGATGGAGAAAAAAATGCGGAGTTGAGTTACGGAGTCGCGTTAAAGAATTACTCGGTATGGGCATACTTGGATTTTTCGAGTAAACACCTGCATCGCACGATGTTATTTTTATCGTTTCTTAAATAAATTCTTATATCTTGAAATGAGATACTCAACGTTAAATATATTATTCTCGTTATCGGAATATTTTCAGCGTTTAATCGTATGAAATGATCGACGAGCGAAATCGTGACGTAAACACGATAGTGCCCTTAAATAAGAAAGAATGAACTCTTCAATTCCAATAAAGATAGTAATAACAAGCTTGAACGAGTATAAAAATTCGAATTATACATTCTTCCCGTACATAAATTTCAAGCTGCACGCGTTAAAAAGCAAGTTACACAAAGGGAAAATGCACGTTTGAAAGAGAGCGTATGTGCGCGAGTCAGCTTAATCGACGACGTTCACTGTACACGATTTATCGACGTCGCGACCGGTAAACCCTTTCGATTCGGGGAAAACGCTCTCTGGTCCCCCCCCCCCCTCCATCCTTTTTTGTTCGGAGTCTCACACGTGCGACCGTACGAGATAAGCACACGCGCATTGTTATTTATTACTCACGTGATTGTCTACGCTCTTGATATTTATTATAGGGGTCTTGACTAAGAATGGACGGGCTTTTCTACTTTTCCGCGTGAAAAATCGAAAATTGATGTACCTCTGCGTTTTACAACATTTTCTTCCTTAATTAAAAGTCCACGTTTCTGGTTAAAAGATTTGCTTTTACATTGGTTACGAATGCTTTATATTAACTCTCTATCTAATTTAAAGTTACATTGCCCAATTTCATTAAAGTACTCTCTAAATCCGAAATAGTGAAAATTCATTATTTGATAGTGAATATTATCGAATAATAAATTACTAGTATAAATGATAGCGATTATTCGCTGTATTTCAATAAGTGAAAATAATTCACTAAATGAAAATATGCATAATCGCTTCCGAGAATAGTTAAAATACCCTATCTTTTCATTCGAGGGAGCGTAAATTTGGATTTTTTTTCTCGAAATATAAATATTCTATATTATACATTATTATATACATTATTATAATTATGCGCGTACGTTAACATATATTTTAATGTTTATACACATAAAAAATTTCTTGTAATATTATCGAAAAATGAAATAGTGAATATTTCACTGATTTCCCTCCAAAACCAGTGAAATCCTGATTTTGGTATCTTTCAATACGCTGCCAAATAGTGAAATTTCACTACTTCAATTTTAGCGAGTGGTAAGTACAGTAGACACGGGTATACTATACATTGCTCAAAAAACAAGCTCGATTCAACGATATGTGCGAGTATAATATATGTGATGAAAAATACTGTTTTTGACAATGGGGACAACAATGGAATTGCGAACATATATACACACTCAAATCTTACTTTATAAGCCAGCGAATGTATAAAAATTCATTGTCATTTTGATCAAGTTAGCGAAAAAAGTAAACATTCATTACTAAAAATAAGAAAATAATACAGTATTTCAGTAGTGAAATTTCACTAATACAGCAGTGGAAATGGATTCACTCGCAAGAACATTCTCGATGAATTTTTCACAAAATATTTAAAATTTAGAAAGTAATTAATTACAGTGCAATAAATGAAGAAGCCGTTAAAATGCCTCACAGTCGCTACAAATCCTGAGAATAAAAACGTAATATCAAAATGTACCGTCCGAATTCTAAACTTTAGCGGTGTTTATATATTTCGAGACTAGCGGTATCGATCGTCTCGACCAGCGACACATTTTAAGAAGCTCTCTGGAGTGACGTCGTACAACTCAACAAAATGTAAGCGCGAGACAAATATAACACGAGCTCTCCGGCGCATAAAGCATTGATTTTTCGGAGCTTTTTTTAGCCACGCGACCTTGTACAAAAAGTTTCAAAAGCAAAAATGATTTAATCGCCTGTGCTCTCGCACGTAATCTACCAAGCACTTATATTCTAACACGATTATACGCAGTAATACATTTTTGATTTCGCACAATATACACGAAACGAGACGAATGTAGCTTCGACAAGGGGATGCGTAAATAAGTGGCCTGAGAAATTTCGTTGCGTAACGGATCAATCGATCGAATTCTTTTGTTCAAACTCGTACGTGCGTAAGTGCGATACAATACGGAATGTACTTACGGGGAATTCGGTCTATTATTGTTGCATCAAGGAGTGGACCCAAGGATTTCAAACAATTCTATACACTTGACTTTGAAGTAAACAAATTTACTTAATACTAATATTATGAGGTAAATTTAAATTTATTTATCAACTTTCAAGTCAAACTACTATGTATATTCAGTTTTGAGAACATTAGTTTGGAAAAATGTAGACTATTCAAAAGTTGTTGCTCTAAATCGGCTTGATACCTTTTTTATACTTCTTTTTAATGCACTTATTAAAAAGTTGGCATTTTTAATATAAAATTATAATATATTCCGTATAATTTATTTGAAACTAATTTCAACTTTGGATCGGAATACCTCGGTCTGTAAATCTGAAAAAGTTTGACCTGGATTCCTTGATTAGGTTGACGCAAAGGCGTTTCGGATTAAAAGTATTTTGTTAAAAATAACGAGCTATTGTGTATTGAAATAAAATAATTAGAATGTTTTGCAATAATATTTTAACACAACGTACTAATACCGAGTGTATAATACATGAAATCTGATGACACAGAGTGCAGGAAAAACCAACGATATAAATAAAAAAGCGCGAGAATTGAATTTTCCTTTACGAGTAAAAAATTGTTTCAGTTTTATAGAAAACAAAGTCAACGAATCTAAGAATGAACATTCCGAGCGAATTGAAATTATTAAAAAGAAATAGATTACTTAACGTTTTAATGTTAACAATGCGCAAAGGTGTAAACGAGACAAGCCAGATTAATAAAGAGAAGAAGTTATAAACCTTCTCATTTTTCGAGATGACGAGCTGTTTCTGTCAACGGCCAGTATATAACTCATAAACTTTCAATCCATGCAAACTTTCCTCGGTCAAACAATAAGCTCGCAAATGCAAAGTCCGCGTTAGATGCAAAGACGTGAAAAGGCGTTTCTATGACCAGAGGCCAATGCACTCGCGTGTTGGCGGGTGAAATCCCCAGACACACGGAAATGACGCAGCTGATGGATCCTGACGTCGTACTTCGTCCTGCTGGGATAGCTCGGAGATTGATGAAGCTATATGTATACGAGTAGCATACATACATAGATACATAGATTCTCAGTGGTGCTTCGACCGGAAGTTGAGAATCTCGTCCGAAATCGAACTTTTATTTCTGTGCCGACTTCTTCCGGTTTGAATTCGCTCGTCCTCGCCGGCATTCAATCATTCTGTCTGTTTACGTTCGTACCTTTTTTTTTTCTTGTATACTGAGTCGTCAATGTGCTGTCCATTCTTATGACTGATGAAGAGTGTCAGCTGATGATTATTTATCCTTTTGTGGAATCTTGCGATGTGATAGATGACGAGGCTGGTTTTTGGCCTACATATATATACACAGGCACTGGTGTATACAATAGTGATATACTCGAATCTTGAAATTAGTCAATTTCGTTGTTTATCTTGGGTGTTCTACGTATACCGTTCGTATATATATATATGTTGAACTACTGTGACCACCGGACTGTAGATACTCGGGCTTGGAAGGATAAAGTCGTATCGATTAGGCGAATTGTTGAAGTTGTGGGAGAAAGGGGAAGGGATATGTAGGCTATATATGCTACTCCAATTGCTGTCGGGGCTTTCCTCCATCAATCTGTTACCGAAGGATGATAGTTGGACAAATAATAGGTATAATCAGTCGCAGCTCAATTCTGGATGATTAAAGAGTTCTGACGTGGCATCAGAGAGTCCGCAATTACGCGAGCTAATCTACTCGGACGTTTGAAGATGAATACGTTTTGATAGTTTATATCGGAGTATCCAAAAAATTGTGTATGCAATGGTAGAGTACATACATAAGTTCCCACGTTCGAATGACTGAGTCGAATCGCTAGACGACTGGCTTTCTATTTCGAGAGAAATAATTGAGATTCCCGGGGACACAAGAAAAGACAATTAAAAGCAAATCCTCGACTGATTGCTTCTCGTAAATGTGTCTAGAACGATGCGAGCTTAAGTCTGCTAATTATCCCAAGATCCGTCGACGACTATAGGAGATAGATAAACAGATACAGCAATGGAAATCAACAAGCAATAACAACAGTCGAAAGGTAAAAGGAAAAATATGGACAGATCGTTATGCAGCTTCGTTATTGCATGATTTAACGACTGCCTACATTTTACAAACTATTTTTCTTCGTCCGAGTAAACGCGCGATCGCCGTATACCAAGAAATTTTGCCTCCAACGATCAAATCGAAGACGAGAAATCCTACGATGGATATGAGGGGGAAGATTTGCCTCTTCGACGATCGGATTTGCCTTAACGACTGACAGTAGTTACGATGTCGACGAAGGCTTCTCGTTCTTGTTGTCGTCTGGCACGTAAGGGAGAATTAAATTTAAGGTCCTGTGTGCTACTTCGTAGCGAAAGGACAGAGGAAAACGTACACAGCAATCGTTCCGGTATACGCGTCATTTATTCTAAAGACTAGTGGGGGAGGGCTGGCTTTCTACTGACTGACGGCTTTTCCTTGGATTCAAGGGATTAAGCTTCTCAGTTTGGATGCGTTTACGGTACGGGCTTTGGAGCAAACTTTTGCGATCGGGTATTGATGCTATCAAAGAGATTGCGCACAGCTGCGTTTTCTTTTTCGGAAAATCGAACAATTTAATTGGTAACCTACGAATCGTTATTTTTAATTAGATTAATGTATTCATTCTTTAAGTAGATAGTAGACCTTTTCGGATAAATCATTCGGTTGCAAAAGGAGAACCATCGTTATACACAAGTAATAAATTTCAATTTATAAACATGCATCTTTTCCCAATTATTTACCCACGGGAATTTTCCTTTTACCACAAAATTGAATATAATGATTTAGTGCGAAAATTGGTTAGATTACGTACAATGCTCCCACTTATTGGGTGAGTTTAGAAGTGACAAAATGGAACAAATGAACCTTCCAAGACAATGTTTTCCTTTTGATTTGAAAAGACTTTTTTGTCAAGCTATTTTATGGCTTTGATTAAAAAAGATTTCCCTCTCTTCAAACGGTAAATCTATTTTAATGCGTTTTTAATAATAACATATTTTTTTATATACACTAAAATATAATAGGAAAGATTCTAGTAATCGGATGAGAAAGTCAAAAGCCTTTTTCTTATTCTCATCGTAGAAATGATAATTTAAATTCCCACGCGATTTCGTTGATTTTACCTCTTTCACGATGGAAGGCGCTTATGCCCGAAAATCCGCAATGATTCCATACGATTCCATTTCTCTTTCTCTTTTGATACCCGACTGAGCACAAGCGCACACGAAAAATAGGTATCACAGAAAAGACAGTCGAGCTCGAGAAAATCGATTCGGATTTAAAGAGATCCGAGTGATCACGTAAATAATTGAACCGGCATAGCCGGAATATAATATAATTGAATCCTTGGAATATTTTAAGCTGTTAAATATATATAGCTATAGGTTTATCACTTCCAATTTTTATTCAAAGTTTTCTTTCCACACTGTATATATCTTGAATTGCTAAGCTTTTATATACGTAGCTCGTTAATTGTATCTCGCGAAATGGTAGCCAAGAAGAAGATTAAGAGGATCGAAGCCATAGGTACGAAAGAAAAAGGCGGCAATTGGCAAAACGAGTAAGTAGATAGATGACCTCGAGGGCGAAAAATACAATTAGGAATCAGTGGAGGAGTTAATTCCATGACCAGCAGTCAATGGGCAAAAACAACACGAACTCGTATTGAGAAAAAGGAGAAGCAGTACGTAACGTAAGGAGATCAGGACGTAACGAAATGAGATATCGTTGAACACAGAGTCGGAATAACGAAATTAAAAGCCACCGTTTGATTCCTCAAAAAATATATTCCTCAGTTCACATTTATCGACTACTACGCTACTAATCGATCTAAACGTACAACGATCTTAAAATGCTATATAGATAAGCAGTCACAATGGTAATCGAAACTGTACTATGCTTTCTCTTTCAAAGCCAGGAAATGTGATTTCGTGCAATTTCAAAATAATCAAGAAAGAGAAAACAATGGAGCATCCAACTGTAAAAATAAAACACTTCTTCACTCTATATAGTCGATCAATTCACGATGTGTATTATATTCCCGCGCAGTAAAGACGTTATATATAACCAAAGAGAATAAAAAGTGCAATAAGCCTAACAGAAAGCTCAAGGAGAGAAAATTGAATCGCGCAGCAATCCGGAGAAACGGTACAAAAGCAAGGCAGAATCTCCGCAAAGCTCTAATTGGACTGTAATTGACGAAAAAAGAAAGGAGAAACAAAAATCGCTTATAGAGCCTCGTTTGCACAGTCGAGCGAGCGCAAACGCAACCAGCAGACTAAATAGAAACGCACGCGCGCAGAGCTCATCGTTTTCATTGTTGGAAGCTATGCTTGCGCTTTTTAAATTACCGTATTTAGAGCTCGAAATATTACGAAATGATAATGAGTATCATTCGATAAGAAAAGAATTCATTATTTCTAAATTAGCAAAGAAATTGAGAACAATTACGTAGAAAATTTTTTTATTTTTCTAATAAAAATTACTATCTTATTATTATCTACATTTTTTTAGGTACGGCCGTCATACGGAAGTGCCTTATTTTATAGTTGAAATTATTAGCCACCCAATTCTACGTTAAATAGTCAAATTTGTGCATAAGCTTGCAGTAATAATTTTTGATATTGTAACTATAATGTATTGTTGATTTTGACATAATTCGTAATTCCAAATTTAAATGCATAAAGACCAAAACCAGATTGAAAATGAAAGTTCAAAATAACCGGTACTTCGGTGCAATTTATACAAGAATTAAAGACACTGATGTACGCAGAGAAAATGTGCGTCATCAACGATCTTCGTACAAACGTTTGATGGCTTAATCAAAGCTAAAATATATAGGTATTGCTGAAATATGTAAGTAACTTATTTAAAATGAAACTGGTATCGAACGTACACGTACAATCTTCCTCTATAATGTTTAAATAATTGTCAGTTAGTCATAATTCAGATCTATCGCGAGACGAAAGTAGAACTAATCTCTTACTTCACCAACGCATAATAATGTGATCGTTTAGCTATACTCGCGATAATTGGTGCTAAGTTCCATACTGTGGGACTACGCCATTAGAGTCTTGCGGTTCGCGATAAATGATAATGTATATATATAGTCAGGATGATAAAGAGATTGAAAGCTACGAGCACTTTGCGCGAGAATCTCACGAAAATATATGTCCCATGTGAACGAAGGAAGATTGTCGAGTAGTGCACGAAGCTCAAACTGACGTGTGGTAAGGGCTAGAGTAAGTTATGATTATTATGATGAAATCTTGAAATGCAAACTATTAGTTCCGTTTACTTGCATACATCAGAATAGAAATTATTTTAAAATATATGTAATTATACATCCATGTGTTTATATACCTTACGGTCGGTAACGAGCTTCATGCTGATAATGATACGGATTAAACTTAACGGTCAGTGAGAACACAGCATTGAGGTCATGGTTTGGCAATTGCATACCTGTAACAGAAATAAAAGAAGAAAAAATTATTGAATTGAAACGAAATTACATTTTTAAATAATCGTCAAGTGTACGATAGAGGATAATTTAAAAAGACATCATCATTAGCGATGAAAGAAAACGTATATAGAAAGCGTTATCGGCTTATTCATCTTCTCCTATAAAAACTACCAAAGGAGAGTCGAAAGTGCAAAGGCATCGTCGAAGACAGAAATTAAATCGGGAAAATCATATCCTTGTTACCCGGTCGAAACAAAAAGATTAGAGAAACGAGTCGGTCGCAAGAAAGCAAAGTTCGCACGCGACCGAGCAAAATTCAATCTCTGCGGATCACTGAGGCAAATGCGCGCGCGCGCAGGCGACTCGTTAAGGAGTCAATTCTCGCGAATCGCATTTTATTTCAGCAGCTTTTTTATTAATTTTATGCTCGTCCCAACTTTTTACGACAGGGTTCAATGAATCGCTTGCTGGAATAGAGACGATTCCTACGTTTTTGATTGTCATGTAAATGGGTTTACAGCGAGAAGAAAGTTTCATCTTATTCGTAGATGAAAAATCCAGTTTGCTATATACTATAAGGTATTATAATTTAAACTTTGATCGTATTTTATTATCCTCTAAAATGGTTCAAATATTATTATTAATAACGCATTAAAGTAAGTTTTAATTTAAAATTATAATTAATAGTGCATTTGACTTTATGGAACGTCTACAATATTAATTGCATGCGCGCTAAATTAATCGAAAGAAAGATAATTATTTTGTTGAGGCAACGTCGCGTAACGGGAAAAGCGATCGATCTCTTGGAAGGAGCTTAATGTCGTTGAATTCGCTTCGACGAGCAGATGGACACCGACGACGACGTGGAGTCTTCTGATTACCAGAAAAGAGATAATGGACTCTCTGAAGTCGAAGGAGTCGAGAAAGTCTATCCTAAGATGGATTATATTCGATACTGATCGAGAGAGCTTCGTGATTATACTGTCCTGATTCTCATTATGTTGGAACGTTACACCAAAGGAAATAATAATTTTCAGTCAAAATGTATGCCTTTATTATCACTATCACTTCTTCGAATCCAACTTTTTACTCAACAATGAAACGATTTTCTTCCTAATGATTATGTTTTCATTAACTTTTCGTACTATTCTACTGAACAGTACGAAAGGCGGTGTCTAGCTAAATTATCCTGTAAGTGGTAAAATTTATTTTATGATTACCACATAACAAGGTATAAATCTAGCATACATTACAATTTTATGCAACTGCGGATAATATGGCGTATGTTATATCGACTTATTGAGTAAGTTTGGAAGTGAGAATATTCTTTTTCAATGAAACAGAATAATTTCCACTCATTAACGATTTCGTGAGAATTATTCATATTTTCAGTAACACGAATTTGTTTCCTTTTGATTAAAAAATCTTTTTGACAAGCCATAGTTATTTATTTTTATGCAAAGATAATATTTCACAAAAATATCTCGTTAAATTTTAGTCTCGTTTAAAAACAACATTAAAATTTCAACGTTCGCGAGTATTCGCTTATTAATTCCCATAATGAATTGCGAATATACGATTGCTCGATCGAGCTCAACGTTGGGGCTCAGGTAATTGGTTGCTTAAGTGCCAATTAATCGGACCGACTTCCTAGTTGTGTTTGGCGTTAACGTTTCCACTCAAAACGTCGCGCGGCGCACCTACTTTGTTTGCGTACTTTTTTTTTATTTCAGTCCAACCCTTCCAGCATTTAGACGGTCACCAGTCACAGAAAATGACGATACCAGCGCAAATTACCTTTTTTGCTTTTTTAATACCCTTAAACATTTGATTTAGGAAATAAGTACTCGAATCATGTTCTATGAATACAGAAGATTGCAAGCTTAATTTTTTTCAAGAATATTTCATAAGAGATGTGCTGATAAAAATGCAGGGAGTTTTAAATTGAATGATCAGAAGAAGAATTTTTCTATGTAATTTATTTTAAATTCCTACGCTGTCCTCTTAATGGAATTAACTCTGTTTAATGTTAAAGAAATACAGTTCAATTAAAATTAAGTTACAATATAATAATACGAGGTATTTATTGATTTTTTTATTGTAAAAAAGACAATTAAACCGACAAGTAAAAATAACTATTTGTGCTTTGAATACATAATAGATAATACATGAACTTTTTAATAGGAGCTTTCGGCAATAAAATGATATGCTTATTATATGTGAAATATTTTAATCAATTCAACTTATACATCTATTGTAAGAAAATCCAATGCTACTCTAAAAGAAATTGTAAGGCATTATGTGGTGAAAAACGTTCAATTGTGTGGTAATATCCCAAGTAAAACAATGTAATACATTGTTTATTAAATTAGTATAAAATCATTTTTATACAATTGATGTATACAAATGATTCTATATAATTGAGCTGTGTATAGAATCTGTATAGATAAATGTGAATTAATAAGAGGTATAAAAAGTGACTCTCACGTAAAAAATGAGGTTACGAACAATCTAATTTTGAATTACAAAAGAAGAAATTCGATCGTCGAATTTGCAATCAATTTGATCGAACCGTTTCGAATGCCTTTTGACATCAACTATTTGAGCTTACATAAACATGTATGTATTTGTTATAGTAAAGTGTTTCCTGTATGTAAAAACCATTTACATACATAAACTTCTTATTCAATTGTTCTACTTGAATAAAAACAGCGGAATAAAAACGTGAAAACACACAGTTGTATATACCATACTATACAATACATATTATGCATCTACTTGAAGTATAAATAATCAGAGTCTGATAAGCCTTCTGATAATGTTGTCTGATTTCTATGAGCAATAAAATCGCTGTTTATTATTTTCAGTACATAACTACGGATGTAACCCTTAATCCGCCTCGTGCGCGAGCACAATTTCGATGAACGAAACAAACATAAAACGGGATTAGATTCTCACGAAGATCTGCAAGGCAGAAAATAGACTATATACAGTGAACGAATTATCGTCTTGCGTTCGTAAGTGCACGCAAGACAGGAGAGAAAAAAAAGAATCCCCTTGCGAAATGACAAAGCGACAATACGCTCTCAGAATCTCTTTTCTTTTTTTGTCTATTAGATCTGCGGTCTCGCGCGTCTGATAAACGAAAGAAATTCTGCGGTTTCGTTTCGTATCCCATGAAACTCTCTCGAATCGCAATATGGCTTTCCACTCGCTTTTTTTCTCTCTCTCTCTCTCTCTCTCTCTCATTCTCCTCGTGAACGTCGACATTATTATTATTACGCTGGCCGCAGAAATGCGGCAATTTCCCTATTGATCATTGTCACTCGAAATGGCCAATAAAACTCGCTCTTCGCGAAGTACACGCATACGCGCAGCAGTAACAGCAACTCTTTCATTAAAATCTTTAATTAATCCCTCGATCAAGTGGTCGCAGTACACAATGTTGCTTGCGCGAAGAGCGATATTACGTAAAGCTTTCTAGAAAATTCTTTCCTATACAACTCGGAAAGTTTCAGTCGATCTCTGCATTCCGTTGTGTTCGTTAGAGGTGGATCGAAATGCTACTTCTGACGCTTTTGCACTGGGCTCATAAACTTATTGGATTTATATAGCTGAGATAAATTCTATATCTGAAAATTACGCAACACGTAGAGAGGGTTATCTACAAACTGTGATCCAAGATTCCCCCGAGGATATGCGAATGCCATCGTTTATTTACTTTTGGAAAATCACTGCTCTGCCGGTATAATCAGCTGTTTATATGTAGAGAGCGCATAAGGAAAGCCGCGTTTGCGGCTTGTTCGCTTAGCGCACTTAATAAACAGACATTGCAAAGGTTACGAGCAACGAGAAAATTAATAACGCGATGAAAACCTTCATAGCGACGT
Source organism: Apocrypta bakeri (assembly GCA_018906985.1). NCBI lineage: Eukaryota > Metazoa > Arthropoda > Insecta > Hymenoptera > Pteromalidae > Apocrypta > Apocrypta bakeri. The sequence continues at coordinate 12,723,989 of JACCIA010000006.1, read as the reverse complement.
TAAAATGCTTATGTACGTAGTACGAGTACACCAGACAGTGTAGACATTCTGTGCTTCGAATCATATTTATCCGTTTTTACATTTTTCGACCTCGAATCATTGTTTCGTTTTAATTCCGAGATTCCAAACTTACTGCTGAGCTATATTAATATTGACAAATTCAAATCAATGCTTGATTTACACATAAGACTTGTTTAGCATCAACAGACCTCTTTTAATTTACACGTAATTTTCTGCAATGAAAAAAGTAAGCATTTCAAGCGAGAGACATTTTCTTCGGAATCGCCAAGGAAAAAGTGGCGAAGCTTAATGTTTTACAGTAATATTGACTAAAAGTTCATGAAAATACGTGATAATTATTTTGTAAAAAATGTTGATTTATGCAATAAATAGAACATCCGTTTTGAATAACAATAATTGTCTTTTCGAATTAAAAGAATGTAACCAAATAGAACTCAACAGTCTCATTTCTTTCAATGTGACAATTTGAAAACGTTTATTACGACCTGATCGAACCCACGTTCGAAATGGCATAGTGAAACTGGATATTTTTCAAGAATGTTTCGGAGAAAATTACTATTAACGCAAACACATTTCGCCGAAAATACGTTTCTATAAACTCCACAGTATCTTATAGATTCTTTTTAATACAGATGATTTTTTATTATTTTAATTTTATTTCAAAAAAAGATATAATACTTATTTATAGTTTCACGAATACATATATTACATTCTTGAATAATTTATATCTTTATTATTTTTCTTCGATGAATACATTATTTAAATAATAACTATATTACCTGCGCAATAAAAGAATTAAGAAGTGAAAAGTACTGTTTGCTGCATACACATTATCTGCCGCAAAATAACTATAAAATGTAACTAAAATACTGAATTTTATTAATTGTCGGTGGTTAAAGAAAGTGCACGCATAAATAATGTTTTAATTTTTTTGTTAAAAAATTCGTTTGAGAGAAGCAAACATATAAATAATGTGTATGTACGACATAATACGTATTTCGATGGTATATCCAATTTCCCTGGAACATAAAAATACGCAGAAAAAAATGAAATAAAAGCAAAAGACTCCGCTGAAGCAACTAAAAATAAAAAGTCATAAAATAATTGAAAACTACCTTAATGTTTATGGAAAAGGAAAAAGACAAGAAATTATATCGCTGCAAGGTGAAATAAATGGGAAAAAAGAGACTAAACAAGAGCAAAAATTCAGTGAAAGCCTGTTACGCCTCTCTCACACATGCGCTTTGGCTCATAGCAACAACATCTTTCTCTCTCACCGATAAGCTCGAAAAAACGAGCTCAATAAAAGCGCACTCGTGTGTATACGCACAGCTCGTCGCGCGTTGCTTCGAAAAGAGGCGTCGGTCGTCGGGTTACTTTCACTGCACACTCCCGCGACGCTATATATGACCATAATTGAAACCTGTTTATTGTCGCCTTTCCTTTAAATCACTTTAAAGCAGGACTTTCGTAGCGCTGATGATAATTTATACATCGCCAGGAATTTTTTTTATTCTTTTCCTCGCGATATATGCATCACCTACTGACGGTTATCATCCTGACTGTTTTATAGTTTATCTCAACGATACACTGTCGTCCTCTCTGGGTTACGAGTGAGAGTTTAGACGGCATAATAATAATTGCAGCCAACCCGAGGACATAGTCGAGGAAACGATCTTGGAAAAGTATAAAATCGCTAATATTGATTTACAACTCGTGTCATCCAAGCTTCTGACTTTCGAATCGAGAAAGAAAATAATATGCGCTCAAAACACCCTGACGCAATTGTTTTTATTCAGCGTCGACGACGGGAAAAGAGACTCAACGAATGAGAGAGAGAGAGAGACATCGGTAACAGCGGGGCGTAATTATGGAGAACGGAATTTCATCGCGGCAATGGTAGAGAGGGGGATGAGGCACTGCGCGAACGAGCTAATTAAAACTTGTGAAATGCACTTTGATTAAGCGTCGAGTGAGTGGAGGGACACGAAGACGAGGTGGCAACGTCGGCGGGCTAACGTAAAAGATGCAGTCGAGTGTACTGGTGGGCCAAGTTTATTAACGTATTATTCTTGTGTCTTTCATAAGGTTGGGGTTAGACTTCCTATTTATTTGAGGCATTTCGCGCGGTCGATTACCTGCTGTCATTTTTTTGTCATTTGGTTAAATATAACTATAAGAATAATATACATTACGAGAAATGATCCTTTGGAGTCGAAGGGAATGTCTTTTTTGCTCAATTATTTCCGATTCGCCAGCTAAGTCATTGTTATTAAAAGGGAATAAATACGAGGAACATACATTGATTAATTTTTCATACTATGCAATAGTGGTACCGTTTGGTCAAACGAACTTGCTTCGTGCAGCGAACTATTGGTAATATTACGTATAAAATGTCGTCTTTGCCGAATACGTTGGAAGTAAAAATAGGCTTTTGAAACCAAGTCGATTGTATTATACATTTGACGTTTAAAACAACAGGATCTTGCAATAAAATGTTTGTCGTTTTGACAAGCTATTTTGTCTTTCTGGCTCAAAGAGATTTCTTCTGCTTCAAACGGTCGTTTTTTCGGTGTGGAAAAACAAAATAAACGCGCGTAATAAATATTTCAAGCCGATGTACAGCGCGGGGTTTAACGGCAGCGTGGATCTCGCGCCGGTCGTTCAAATAAAATAAATTAAAAGACGCATATACTACGCAACTGGAGAGTATATAGTCGGTAATAACTTAAAATTTTACGATTGAATTGAAACAGGTAAAATCGAGCGTCAATAATAAAATTGCGTTTGAATTGCGAATACCCTGTGTACGTATATACGTTTACTCTAATTACTTCGAAAACACAAAGGGGAAATGAGGTGAAACGCACGTCGCAACGTCAATCCCACACTGACAGGGGTTCAATACGCTGAAAATCGTAGAAATAAAAGCAGAGAAAAGAAAAACAAAAAAGCTGCGTCAAATTGCCGCTCGTTACCAGAAAAATCCGGGCGTCGAACGGGCGGCAGCGCATCAGGCGCCCACGCGACCCTTCCTTGTTAAAATTCGATATATCGACAGCTGAGAGTCAGAGCTAGTGACGACAGGCCAGAGTCGAATTTCGTCAGTCGAGAAGAGCGGAATGCCCGGCATTTTTCTTCCGACTCTCCATGGCTTTCGAGCTGCGTACGTTATGACACTCGATATAGGCAATAATAGGAGTGGTGTGCGCTATTGTCATATGATCATCGCGCTAGCTCTGTAGACCGGATTTTCGGAATTGAATTGCGCGAAAATTATTTGAATTTTCAATAGTATTTTCGGGAATCGCTATCACTGCTCTTTCTCCTAATCACTTCGTAGTTCGCGATAGAGTTCGAATGTAACACCTGGATTGGTTATTTAATAGCACGGATAGAGCATTTAATAGCATTTTTACGGATTGTCTTTTTTGGGAAATAGAGAAAATTCGGTAGTTGTTTTCACTATTTGTAAATGTCAGAATGGTGTAAGTTTGTTGGAATTGTGGAAATTTTATGACTCGGTAACGCGCATCATACTGCAGACAGATTATTTACGAATAACATGAATAATTTTTTTATCAAAGTAAATAAAGTCAGTAATAATAAGAAGAATAATCGATTATAAAGCATTGTGTTATGTTTTTGTTTTTGTTATGTTTAATAATTCATTCGGATTTTAAAACTTTTGATTTCGTGCCATGTATCATACGATTACTTTTATTTCACTATACTTGTTAGTGAAAAGCCGCCTAATTCAGTCGTGAATATGATTTCACTCTTAAAAAAAGTTAATTTATCAAATTTTATTTTATTTATTTATTTAACCAGAAGATAAGTCGTCGTTACGTCAAGAATACAGCGATATTCTTTACCAACTGACTTTCTACAGAAATGCAAGTAAGCATCTATTCGAAGGTCTGGTCTATAGCAAAACCATCAAGGTAAAATGTCGTTTATGTGTTCATGGGTCAATAAAAAAAAGAAGAAAAATATTCACTTAGACTAATCATTCCGTATAATTAACGTTTTTACAATTTTTATATTTTAAATTTATACTTAATATAGCTATAAATGATCGCGCATTATTATTCTAATTGCGTATTTTTCCTTATGCAGCCTTTAATTCTACTTCCATTATATATACTTGATATTACATTCAATAATATTTATTGCTTTAAATACTAAAGTAGCTCTTTATTTATTATTATATATTATAGTGTTATTACACTTTTCTTTTTATTATTTCGATTCAAATATTTTTGAGTGCATGCACACGAATAATTAATGATTCATAGTTAAATTGCTGTCTCACATTCAATAAGTTGTTCTTTATAACGAATTGGTTTTAATTTAAACTTTTAATTTAAACGATTTTCCAGTTTGATGTAGATTATAATTTTGACAATTCAATTTAACATTCATTTTATCGAGAGTAGAAATTTAGTGTATCAATTGCACTTACAGTAAAATCGATAATCGATCAGTTGAAATCAGCACACTTCGAACGAGTTGGTAAATCTCGCAGTACCGTGAAAATAAGATAGCGAAAAAGCATAGACAGAAGTAAAAGAAGGAGTAGAAGGAGTAGAAGGAACGCGGAAAGAGGTCATTGCTTCGAAGTAAGGCTTCGGCATAGCGAGAGTGCGAAGGAAGGATCCGACGATGATTTATTGGACAACGATCTCCTTGCGAGTATACCGCACGTATACACCGACTCGCACATCTAACAAGAAGAGGCTTCGACACAAGCCACTCGCAAGCGCTTCGATTACAGCCAATATTTCATTACGCGGTTGATGTGTAAGCAGAGGATTGCGCACTGCCTCGAGTTCTTCGATTAACCGACACTCTCGATACAGCTAAAAGCTCGCCAAGTGAAAAACTGACGGCTGAAATGGCCTGTCGGGATCGGCCAAGTGGTCGCTGATACCACTTTAACGATCTGGACTCTGTTGTACCAGTGGGATGCCGAGGAAGTGTCGAGGAGAGCTAACCGAATGCATTGTTCGGACACTACTGGTATGTATACGACTAATAAAATATGGTATGTAAAACGAAAACAATTTCAGAACGGTTAATCGTCTCTTGAGCGCACACCGTTTCCTTCTTGCGAAGCTCAAATTAAACTGTCGATCAATAATTTCGTTCGTGTCGCAAATGAGCTAAAATTACACGTTATATACTGCATGTGGGTATAATTTCAAAGGGAAAAAGTCGAAATCGATTTTAGTGACTAGCATACGTCGCTTGAATGGTTCGTGGCCAAAAATAAGAAGAAACTACGAAAGCTGTCAAGTCATTGAAAATCGATAACTGAACCCAGCTGCAAAATGAAAACCCCCAAAAGCAGAGAAGAATCGAAGTCGAGTAATACAGAACTTTTCTACTGCTACTGCTGTTCGTATCCTTTTCTTTTTGCTCGTTTAGCACTGGTGTCTAGTCCCTCGAGGACGAGATTATGTCTCGTCCCTGGTGTAAGTCTGAAGACACGTAAAGCGCGTAGAGACGCAAGAGGACGGGAAAAAAGAGAGACACAGGTGCGTGACGTGTCGAGCTTGTTTGCGCGTGTCCTCAACGAAACTTGATCATTTTTCCGATAGCTATGACAGTTGATTAGATCAGCGAATTTCTGGTTTTGCTTATTTGATTCCATCTCCTTTATCACCTCAAACTGTTCCACGGAATGGATAGCACTGCTTTTTATATTCGATATATATTAGTTTTAATAGTACACTGAGATAAATTGTACAAATTGAAATATATTTTTTATTTATTAGCCAGAGTATTTACACAAATTTACAAGGTAATCATAGCGCATTGTAATTTACTTGGCAAACCCACCAGTTCAGAGGAACATTTTTCCTCCACTTTGGATCATATAAAAGAGAGCAAACGTGAAATTTATATTAATTTGGTATGTCTCTAATATGTACATTTTGGAGTAGTTGTAATTTATTACGATGCATTAGATTATTTATATGAGTGGTCATTAATTTGTTAGCGAGACATATGCTTTTCCTTATATTAGCAGAAGGATAGTAAAGAAATTTAACCCTATTTAAATCGGACTTTCGTCGATGTTTTCTTACTCTTTTGTACTCGAGCTATACCAGTGCATAAAGAATAATGTTTCCTCTGCGTTACTTTATTGTGGCTTTAATCTTATACGTATTTATTTATTTTTGTAATGTTTGCGTGCACTCTGTTGTGCGTACTGTAAATAAATAAATAAATAAATAAATAAATAAATTTCTGGTAAAAGTTATTGCGTTGTGTAGAAGCGGTTTGGATATATCTTCCGAATAAGTTTTCTCGTAATATACAACCTAGTATATCTTACTCTGGAAACATACCAGAAATCGCATTATCATATTTATTACACCGTTTCGCGCAATGCAGCCATCGGATGCTCTCAAGATACACACCTACATTATGATAATTATATATTATTTTCGACAATATTTCTGTTGTAATTCAGAAAAATGCTTAATTTTCGATCTAGAGGTATTATATATACTCCCCGTAGAGACAAAGTATCGCAATTTTCAAACCAATTGGAGAAAACAGAGAATCGGTGTTCAACGTAGACATAATACGCGCGCGAATTCACAGTTCCTAAAGACGGCAAACATCAAACTAAAGCGGGTTCTCCTCGCGCAAAGAGCTCGAAAGGTCTCAAAGGTCTCGAGAGGCAAGACGGCGATCTAACGGAGAGAAAGAGAACGCATCCCAAGAAACCCGCAACGACATTGTTCGTATGCGGATCACGAACCATGCAGTGCACATCGCTCCCGGCTCGATATGATCTAGCAGTTCGTCGGAACTGTTTTACTCCAGCACGCCACGCGATGGCCCCGCGAGTGATGCATAAATTCTGACTCCAGAGAAACCGAATATGTATACAGAGTATACACAGAGTCTATACACTACTCTTTCTCTGACGAGAAGACGACGTTTTTCTTCGACTTCTTTGTCGAGTACACTCGGAGCTGGAGAGAAAAAGGAATGCGCGACGTTTTAATGTTGAATTTTCGTTCTTTAAAAAGAAGCGGCTTCGTAGGAAGCATATTTTAATATTTTGACTCGTTTGATGCAAGCTACGTCGATCGTTAATATTGTACTTATCGTTGAATAATGTGACGTCTCGCAGGCTACTTCGACAAGACGCTATCAACCGGGTGTCTCGTAGATCTATGTTTATTGTTCAAGTTTATTGCTGCTGAAATTAACATTGATTTTCCCCTCTTGATCCGAAAGGATTGAGCCGAGAGGCCTTTGCTTCAAAAGTATCATTTCCTTCACTGTATAAACATATACTGTATTAAATATGAAGTACAATACTCGTGTAGTTTCACCGATTTACAAAGTCGTAAAACGGCACGGCACATTTCACCAGCATCGCTTACTAGTATTATAACGCAACCTACAAAACTAAATCCTCTGAAATGTCGAATTACAGTAACGGAAGAAAATTTCTAAATCCCCACGCACATAAAAAACAAAACAAAAATGAGCCAATTAGAAAACCAAGCGCGAATCGCGTCTGCCTAATTAACCAGTCCACCTGTGCGCTCTCTCTTTCGCTCCTACACAACCGCGAGACGTTCAATAAATCGCGAATTTCTCGACATAAACTTCGTTACATAACGAGAGATGCGCAGGTTTCCTCTTCACTCTAACTCATTCGCGCGTCGTTAGGATTTTAATCCCTCTCCGCGCAACTCCTCCCGCTAGTCGCTCGTTTATTTTCTGCTGATGCTGTGAACGTCGAGTTTTCGAGTCATAAAAAAGACGAAAAAGAAAAGAGAAGAGGTGAATAAATAAATAAATCCTTTGGTGAGATGCGCTGGCTTTTCCGGGTGAGGAGACGACGCCCCGGGCGAATTTCACAAGCGGCTTTTTAATTGTTGAAAAATAAACGACGTGCGTGCGAGTGTCGCTACTTTTTCTCAATGGGATTATAAATGGCCAATAAGTACTTTGGTTGACGTGTAAGGAACGTTTTTCAATTCTATCGCCACTTTGTTTCACTGTTTTGTCACGTTTTGAAATGTTAATCGTAAAACATTTATTCATCGCGCTTGGTATACTCTATTTCAATGAATATTATCTGGCTGTCGCATATCTGTAATTTATAAATGAATTCAAATTTGCTTCTTTCGTAAAAATTAAATATTATATACTAATTAATCGAGTAAGAAAATTAAATGGGCGCGAATTTCATTAAATTTCTAATTAACAAGTTCTGGAATTCATTAGCAGTCAACTCAATAAATATTATATAATTTCATTTTATTGATATCAGGATACCAATAAAATATATTGTAATCATTAGATATTTCATTAAATCATCAAACGTATATTATTTAAGGTGGCTCTAGCGTCGAATACCAAGCTTGGGACCCTTCATGCGCATATATATACCAATTTATTGAAATGAGAGAATCAACAAATTAATTTGTTAATCCTTTCTCCCTTCGTAACCCCAAAACTTATGCCGATTCTGATAGATGTGACACTGCCGCACAATTCAGAACGTAAACTGAGTTTTATGTGCACGAGCTTTATTCTTTAATGTTTTTCACATAAACAATTTGTAATCGAATACAATAACAATGTTGGTTTAATAAAAGAATAATTATTTAAGCCCTGCATTGAGGATCCCCGATTATGCAACATTACCGTATCTGTCGTAAATATCTTTTTGTCACGCGGTATCTTCAATATAAATGCTATAATTTATATATAAATTGGTGTTGCAATATTTTTTTAACAAAGTTATCTTCAATTTACGAATGAGTCTCATAAGAATCAATATAAAATCTGAAAATGTTCTTCTAAGTTATTCTCGCAAAATTGATCGAAAGCCAATCGAGTTCTGAATATTGAAAGTATATTCTATCTAATTTTGAGGAATATATACGTTTTTAAAACAATTGGTAAAGTCAATTTAAGCGAAATATATATATTATTTAAGTTTCCATTACCTCGACGATTATAATCGAATTCAAAACTGCTTTATATTCAAATTCTTTTCTATACTTTACCAACTCAATACAATTACTAGTTGTCGAGACGGGCGAGCTTTTTTTTTATTTTCTCATTGTCGTCGTTTGCTCTGCCTTGAATAGCGCACCGAGGCTATTTTTATGGCCGCGACGAGACGGGGAATTGGAGTCTTGGGGGGTGAATTGTTTCGTTTTGTGGGGCCAAAGTGTTTGAAAGTCTTGTGGTCGTCGATCCGTAAAATTGTTGGAGAAGTTACGTCGATTGCAAAATTTATAGGTAATCGATATTCTTACAGTTTGCACAACGCCTGCGTGTGAAGGCATATTTTTAAATAATAATTATGCAATTCTTAAAAAAAGTCCTCCTCGAAAGAAAAAAAAATTTCACCCAAAAGGTCGAGTCCACTCGAGTCAAAATCACACGGTCGTACGACCCTGCGTACTCGTTGCGATTTCGTCTCTTGCGCCCCAACGAATGCAGCGCAATTATTTTTTCAGCACTTTAAGCGGAGTTGAGCCTCGACAATTTTTTTTTATTTCGCGCAAAGGCCAAAGCAACGAGCCTAGGCCTCGAGCGCTAGACGTCGAGGATGAGGAAAAATACGCCTCGACAACCTTTGGCGCACATGACCCTTTGCCCAGGATTAATTAGACGCGTTAAAAAAGTTTCCACTCCTGCACTGATCTTCTGTTTTTACTCCTAAACTCGTTCTTGGCGGTCTTAACGACATTTTTACTTTCTTAAATAGTTATTTTAATTCCTATATTAAAATTATCATTAGAGTATACGAGATCAATTAGAGGTACAATTCAAAGGGTTTGCGTATATGAGAAAGCCCATAAGGCGGGACTTTGAAATCATTTTTGTCAAATTGAAGACATTTATTTTTACTTTCTTTGCAAATGATTCGAGTCTATGAAATCGTAAGGGCGAATACGAAATTTTTACTTTTCGGGCGCTCGCAATTGGTATATTAATTATTCACTGAAACGATTATTTTATTGAGAGATCTTTTCAACCGACCTTTTATCAAATGAAAGCTCAATACAATAGCTTTCATTTCAGGTTTCGCATACTAAAGTTCGTTATGCAGTAGGTTAAATGTGTACTTTTAGATTTAAAAAAAAATTGTTTCTTAATGCTCATCCGTATACATATAGTCTATGTCACCCAAAGACTCGGTCTTTCGGGTCAAAGCTACGGACGTTAGAAAAAGACTGTTTAGAAGTTAAGTGATTTCCTCAAAATTGCGTCAGTTTAGAGATTATTCAAACGATCTTAGCTTTCCAACGAGTTGGTGTTTTTTGGTAATTCTTTTTGGTGATTACAGTTTTTATCAGCTTCCTTCTAAGCCATTGATTTGTATTAATTTTGATAAGGATATGTATAATTAATTATACTAATGCTGATAACTCGATGTCAATGTACATTTCATATCTGAAAAGTAGACGCTAAAAGCATTAATTTGCCAAAAGAGTGATTATAAAAGAGCTGTTAGTCATAAAATTATAAGCACTTGAACGAAACTCTGAAAAACTATATTTTGTCACTTTATTAACTATTAATTATTTTCTAATTAATCGGTTTGAACCACTTTTTTTCAAATCAAAGCTTTTTCAACATAATGCTTAACTGCATATTTTTACTCGGCAAGCTAACGACGGATTTGATGAAAATTGGAAAAATCCGCGGACTGAAAAATAATTTGAAACTTTTTTAGCGTTATCGACCATAAAATCCGAGTGGTAAGCCGATAAAAATGCGTAAAGGGTCGTTTTTACTTGGGAGTTACCCAGAAACAAGAAACATAGGGTCGGGTCGATAAGCCCTTGCGAATAATTTCTCGATTTCCAGGTACGGAGTCATTTCCAGTATTTCGTGGATTTGCTCGTATAATTTATAATATATCGCAATGATGCGTTTTATCGAATTGTAATTCTGTAGCTTTTAGTCAGCGTTAAGAATGTGTTCTTTGCTGAGATTCAAAGACAAATGTTACGCGTCCGATAAAACTTGATAAAACCTAATACCTCGAGAGCAGCACTAAAGCAACGCTATCTTCGAGAGCGCATTTATATACGAGTGCATGTAAAAGACTCACGCACCTATATAAAGAAAGTTCGTTAGCCACGGATCTTGAGTAATATCAAAGGGCGATGCGTATGGAGGAGAGCCGGGAAAAGAGGGAGAAAGCAGAGGAGCAAAAAATGAACGAAGAAGTAAATACGAGATAAGTCCGCTTAAAGATCCTCTTGGCTGCTCGTCACGTGCCCAGAGGCCAATCGAACGTCCGTTAAGTGGACATTAAAGCCGGAAACGGACAGGCATAAAGCGAACGAGAAAAAATCGAATGCTTTACCGTATAGATATATATACGGTACTATATATATATACACACGACAAACGGACGATATAGAGGAATAAGAGTAAATTTTATTCCCCGATGATATGAGTGTGATTCATTTGAGTGAAATGCCACAGTTAAGGATGGATATTTCGTTAGAGGAAATTATGCTTTTTACTCATATAACATGAGATTAGAAAATTGGGTTAAATTTTTTTATTCTTTATCATTCAAATTATATTGAGCTTAGCTACTGCTATAAATTAAATAATTATCATTTTTTTATGATACGAAGGCATAATAAAAGAAATATTTTATTTATTATCACAAATAAAATATCTACAGAGGAGTCGTGATAATATACTCATTAAAAATGCAAATAAATATTAAATGTTTTATACGAGTTGTACTTTATCTTAGTGAATTTTCTCTTAGTAAAGATATCGATCATTGCAAGTTCCTCGTACATAGCTAATCAATACTCTAGACTAAACACGAAACACCTATTTAAGTTACAATTTAATTTTACTCTAATTGGATTAACAATATTTTTAATAGAATAAAAAATCTATATAGCTCGACAGCCTTAAGATTTTTTCTCACTGTTATAAACTGTATAATAGTTATTAATTATCAAATATAATACTTGATACTTTTTAACTAATAATTTTAAACAACCAGACAAGTAAGCTGAAATATCAAAATTGAATATAAATTATATTATAAATGCAATGAAGTGTTTTATTATTATCGGATTATTATCTCATCAAAATTTTACTTTAATATTGAACTTTATAAATCGTTTACTTTTCATTAGATTTATGTAAGTACATTTTTTCGGATAACAATAAAAAGGGTTTTTAAAAGAGTTTCTTACAGATATTGGTGATTTTTTCATAAAGTAAATATTAGTCCAATTTTTTCAAATACTCCAGCTCTAAGTACCAGAGTAAAAAAATCTGTATTATAGAGCGAAAAGTTCACTGGCACATCATTACTCTTAAAGTTCACTCGGATCGTTATCCGAGTGAACTTTAAGAGTAATGATGTGAAGGAATACTTTAACCAGTGGCATATACTTGGAAGATATTTTAATTTCACGCGTGTTAAGTGATATTTCACTTAGATAACGAGTAATTTAAGAAACAGTATAAGCTTAGATAACATTTTGATACAATTTTAGAGTAACGTATAAAAGAAATTTTACTCGAAACTCGAGAATGAAAAACTTCTGACTTTTAATATTAATTGCAACTCGAACCTGGAGTCAATCGAACACTCTAGAATTTCAAGGAGAATACATTGCAAAATTACTTCAACGTCGTTAAAGTAACTGTTCTTTTTTTTTAAATAAAATTATCGTGAACCAAACGAGCGTCTCAACTACACTACCTCCCGATGCGCTGTAACGGCGACATTCGCTTTTTACTCTGTGAGAAACGCCTTTCGTCGTAGCCCTGCGGATATTTGCCGAGCTTTGTTCCTACTGCTTCAACGACGTCGGCGTCGTGCACAAAAGAAAGAGATTCGAGTCTATCGTCGCTGTCCAGCCGTCGCGCCGCGTTCATTTTTAATTCGGCTGCGGTCAAGAAAACAACGACCCTATCCCTGGCACATGCCGTTCACTGCGCTATATAGTAACCCTCTACGATGTCACAGACGATGAACAACGAATATCCCCAGGGCAATGCTTCGTCATCGCTCTATATAGTTTTAACAAATTCCTCGCTCCTGCATGCACCTTTCCTTATTTTAGTTATATGTTTACATAAACAATTTCTTTCGTACGTTGCAGTTGAAAATGTGTCTAAATACGTTTTTGAATCCAATAATTCGCGTTCAAATATCCACGTGGAATATATTCTACTCTCCGGGTTTGAAAAGATAACGGGACATACACAGCAAAGGGCAATTGAAGGCCAACTCACGACGACGAATCGAAGCGAGGATTTGTCAAGTCGGACTATTGCACGACGCGACGCAGGTTTTCGGGCGAAAGGTAAAGCGGGGAAAGCATTACAATTTCAAATCGGTCTCCCGATGAATTAAAGATACTCGTATAGAGTGTCGCAGATACGAGCAGAAGAACGGCGTCGTTTTCGAACGAGAAACACTATAGAGACTCATTCCTGTTTTTTTTCTTCTCTCTTTTGAACTTTGTTTCGTTTGTCGGAATCAAGTTTGTTTTGCAAATTCAAGAAATGCATCTGAGCTCACTCGATCCAAAAGTATATTTTAACGTTTTTTATCTTCACTCCTGCTCTTATGCTTGACGATATAATTAAGACGGTAAAATGTCTGAAATTCGTGTAAATTTCCAATTTCATCTTGTACGCGTAAAGCTGATTAAAGCGAATAATTTAATCGCGCGAAATAAAACCCACGGACAAAAATCCTTTCCCACGCAGATATAAGTTTATACGTATACACAATTAACATTGATATACAACATTTATCAACAAGAAGTACAGTCTTCTGAATAAAAACGAATTTTATTTACTAACCGGTAGGTGGCGCGTAGTCAAATTAACCTGCAAGTGATGAAATTGCGTTGCAATTGTTATCTCACATCTTTTAAACCCAGTACATATTAAATTTGGATGCATCTATGAGTAACATTGCGTAATAATATTTCCACATGTTCGTTATTTTCCAAAGTGTACACGTTCTTTTTGAATATAATAGAAACATCTCCACTTTTAAAAGCGAATTCATTTAAGACACGAGACTTTTGCAAGAACTCTCTTTGTCTTACGATTAAAAAATACATCTTATTAGCAAGCTATTTGAGATTACCTTTTTAATGAAGGCTTTCAATCCAGCATGGAAATTGTTAGCTTTTATATTGTGGCACTCCTCTCGGATTCGCGCCGATCGCAATGAATCACGACAATTGTAAACTCTCCGCGTTATTCCGCGATAGTTATTAAAGGTTCAACGGATTTGCAGCTATTGCTTTTACGGGCACGTTCGCATCGTAGCCATGCATGTTAATGAGCCACTACTGCATCCTCCTCCACCCCTAACTCAATGTATATAGCTAGTCGTGGTTAACGTCGCGTGCTCTCGACGAAAGACGGAAAAATCGATGGTCCAAAATTGAAACGAACCGCAGACCCTGCGATAGCGCAGAGGAGAAACAATGTTTCCTATAGTCAATGATTAATTGCCTGATCTCGTGCACACGAGAGCTCGCTGTTACCAGTAATTTTCACGAGGTACGATATCGGAGCTTCCGGAGAATGATGTTTTTGTTATTCAGCTGGTACTGCTAGTTGCTGAATCTTTTTCTTCTTTTTTTTTTAATTTACTATTTGATTTAGTAAATAATTTGTTCGATCGTTAAGCAACGATTGCGTTTACATAATAAGCGAGTACGCGCTATCTGTAGGGCTTTCTCCTTTTTAAGTTTACAAAAATAGATGCTTCTCGAATCGGAGGTTGGATTAAAGCATTGAAACCTCTTAATTCTAACCACTCTTGACCTATAAATTCAGATTTCCCCTCGAAATATTTAAAATTCGCTAGCAGAAGATAATTTATTCGACTGCGTTCATCCGCGCGTTCGAACGAGGGGACGAAGTATGCCGACGGGCAATATTTAGATTTCTAAAGTCACCCTGTATTGCACATCGTTTTGACCTGTGCTGTATTTTCTCTTACTTTAGCATTTTTTTGCATTCGATTTCGAGAAGTATAGCGATTCTTTCCCACGTAAGTTGATATTCGTGATTTTAGATTATTAGTCGAAACGAGAAAGTTAATTTTGAATTATTATTCGGATTCTATTACAAGAATGAATTAGAAATACATAAATATACATAAATTGTACAATTCAATACTCGTTATGGCAGCAAAAATTAAGTAGGCAGAATAAATATTTCCGAGATAAAGTCTATTTTCTAATGTACAAAAAGTTACTATGCAAAGGCAAACCTTTACTATACTGCCTCGGGTAACAGCTGTCCGGAACAAAGCAGTAGCATATGCGCTAGTCCGCCAACGTTTCTTCTGCAGATTTGCATATAAGCCGCCTCGTATACCGCATTGACCTGTACACTCACGGAATTTCACTTTTCTCGCCACGAGATCGCCGTCAAAATAATATATGCGAATGGTTAGACAGTATTCAAACAAAAATATTGTAATTTATCGTAGCCCACGCTATCCCTACGATACTTTATCGTTGCACAATTATTACAACTATTTTTTTATTATTTAAAGTCGGAGCCCCACTCAGTAATAGCAATTGTAATCGAATGTTCCATTAATATTAGAATAGGAATAAAAATATTGATTAATATAAGAATATTGATTAATGGAGAAAATGTTGAAAAAGAATTCCGCAAAATGCAGCTCTATCTCTATTTAGTTTAGTTTTTAAGCTAACTTAAGTCTTTGATTAATTACTGAACCAGGCCAGCGTACAAGAACATTTTTTTCTGCTGGATTACTTTGCGTAATGTACATATAGAATAATTATCATGTAAATTTTTTTGTACGTGTACTCTGGTTGGTCAATAAATAAATAATATATCTAGTAGTGTGTAGCAATAAATGTAAAAATAAGAAAAATAAATACAAATTAATTATAATAGTTATGCAATTTGTGGTAGATGTTGCATTATTTTGTAAACTAATGGTCGTTGAGTAGTTAAGATGGTTCCTATTTAGTTTGCATTTATTTCTTGAGATTTTAACAACTGGACATTCCATTAAAATATGCTTTATCCTCGGATTGCCTTCGACGACATTTTTGTTTAGCAGATGGTTGTGTGGACAGTAAGTAGTAGAACTTATACGGCGAAAAACGAACTCGATAGAGAAAAAAGCCGGGCTTCCAATCGAGAGAAAAAAAAATAATAACATAAATATAAGCCATCGCACTGTGCACATAAGGCACCGCAAATTCTCGTTACCCGAAGTATATCGCGTAGAGCAAAGTCAAAGCCAGAATAGCGAAGATCGAGCAGAAGAAAAAATATAAGAAGGGGAATCCGCGAGCAGCGGTATAATGCCGATCTTCCTTTGTCGCCGTCTATACGATCAGCCGTCCCTTTGCTTCACCCGTCGCCCGCTCTCTTTTTTTCTCTTTCTCAGCAGCTCAAAGTCGAGCATAGAAAGTACGAGACAGGGAATATCGCCCAGACGACGAGCTGTGCACGCACGAACTGTCGCGTATCGAGGACGTGGCTATCACCTATGGGACACAACGTTCGCGAGAAGATGCTGCCGGAGTGTAAAAATAAATTGCATTGCTGCTACTGTACGAAGTGTGCGAGAATCGAGGGAGAACGAGGGAGAGCGAGGGTCGTCTTGCGTCGCGTTTTTTTTTCCACCCACGCATTCGAATGACCGGATTTGATCGAGGGTTATGCGATAGATTATTTTTTGAATGGGCTGGATTACGTGAGATCGGCCTCGCGATGTAAGAGTCTCGAAATGGGAATCTCAAAATTTTTCATTTTCTTCGCGTTAGTGCGCGGTGATGTTGCAATCGATTCAAACGAAAGATACTTCGGTTTGTTCATCAACGATGTCTGCTTTTGTACTGTTTCAAAATAGCGTTTTCAAAGTATCGACTTGCGATAAAAGACCGAAGAATAAATGTACGATGTATACGCATTACTCGCAAAGAAAGTATGACTCACGAGTGCAATAATTCGTTCTCACGCTTTCAAATTGCAAGCTTCTCGAATTCATCGTCTCCTTTTTCGTCGAGTTCGCGCCTCATCCGTCATTGCATAATCCACACGAGGGCAATATCGCGTCGGTCCTCCAATTCATAAAAGACGCACCTGCAGACGTCGCGACAATCTCCATATTCTAAAAGCAGTAGTCCCAAGTCGGAGGTCATTGCCGGGTAGACCTTCTTGAATCTATACGCAGAATTCCCGACGCGATCTTTTCTGCATCTGGGGATTTATACTTCTGGCTTTCAATTTCGTCGCGAAGACGCCTCCTCGTAGCCTGGCGACAAGTTTTTTGAAGGATTTGACGGGACAGCCGACTCAGAGAGTGAATATTGAGAGAGCGAAACGAAGAGAAGAGGCTTAGACCAATATTGCAAAGAGATCTGTCGATATTTCTTTTACTTGTATATTGAAAAAATAACCATTTGAAGCAAAGGTAAATAAGTTTGAATGGTTTTTCTAATAAAACATCCATTTGATCCAAAAGAATAATATTTTTCTAGTACATTTTTTTTAAGATAATTTGATATCGAATACTAGAAATGATTCTGTTTGATATGAGAAAGAATCAACCATATCTTCTATAGTCGCGTACAATTTTAATATACATCAAGTTTAAATATATAGTGTAATCAAATAATAATTTGGTCACTTATAAAATATAATTATTTTGCATAAAAACGTATCATCTAGAATATAGTTCAGTAGATAGTAAAATATGTAATCCTATTAATAATTTTCGGAAAAAAATTCCTCGTTGATCCAATTTGATTTCTTTCCCCGACTGCGAAAAACTTAAAACTTCCCCTTCTACCATTCCATACGGAATATTCTGCGATATCAACGTCGCCGAGCGATAAATTCGTTGTAACTCGTCTTTATCGCTCATCCGATCCCACGGCACGTAAAGGCGTTATCGTCGTTACGCACCGCGCCATTCGTTTACAAGCCAGGACTTTCCGCTTTATCAATTTTATCGGCCGCGTACTTGTCCCTCTGTTTATTTTCATTTTTTTCAAGGATTCGTATGTTTTCTCAAGAATTTCGGGGATAATTCGAAAGAAAGTATTTCCTGACATAAGCTACCGAAATAAGGTATTGTTATATTTATTATGGATAGAAAAGTTTGTTATCTTAAGAAGTTAGTTTAGCAGTTGTTGATTCTTGTATTGGAAGGAGAGAAGAGTTATCTTTGACAGACTCAGTTGTTGCGAGCTTCAGTGCGTAAATTGGCTATGCGTGATATCCGGTTCGTACTAAATTTGAATTTTGCATATTTGAATATTGACTTCGCCAAAATAAAGCTGCAATTGAGCATTTATCGAGGTAAAATTGTACACGTTTTGTTTTCAAAATTCGAGTAGTAATGTTTACGTTAAATAAAATAAGTATCTGCTTGTGGTAAACCGTCCGAAACTTTATCAACTATGAAATTTCGATAAAATGGATATATTTCACGAACAAAAATTTAATTTTGTGGTTTTAATATTCTTGATAAAAAATGGAATCATCCAAATTTCACAATATATTTACAGATGTACGTGAGAATAATATATGAATATAAATAATTAAATAATTAAGTATCACTTAAACGATTAAAACTTATTTTCTCGCGAGAATGGCAAAATTAAACTTTTTATACTTTTTTAAAGGCAAGGCCTGCATTTTTTCCTTGGATTTATTACTCGCTTGCAAGGGTTCGAAATTTCAAGTTTGCGTGCCGCAGTCGATCGTCTCGCGGAATTGTTTATCGAGCCGCGTGATCGCGTTTTCCTTCTCTTATAGCGGCCCCACGCGCGTGTTATCCGAGAAATAATCGTTATTATGGGATGAATTGCCCCGGCGATTGCAGTTTTTAGTTCAAGATTTTTTTATTTGTCGCTCCGTGCAAAATAATAGCTGTTTTATCTTCATTATGTGGTTTTAGACGCGGATGAAAGTTTATTTTTAAGACATTGTTTTATATCGATAATGCACCGTTTTATTGAGAATATAGTATTTCTACAAATCTTTTCCTTATTCTCTTCTTTCTCATGATTAAATAGGGATAATGGATGAGAAAAATCCACGGCATATACTATATAGAAAGTACATTAAATTGCATCTAAATTAAACAGAATAAAACAAATAATAGCAGAGGTAAAATGTGGGAGAAATCCTCAGCAACCGAAAACAATTTCACCAATATTACATGAATCATAAGCGTAATACTTCATCATTTTGACTTTTATAATTAATACATATACAGTACCAAATAATGAATTTACGCTATTTCAAATTTAAAGTCAGAATTGTGCAACTAAGATAGTAGTGAATATTGGCTTTCGAATTCATGAAAATAATATACTAAATCAATTTACTGTATTAAAAAAATGTCGTTTGTGTAAAATAGTTATTAACATTTTTTTTAAAGCGAATTTACTTTCATTCATTTATATGCTCAATAATCAATTCCAATGTAAAAGATTTTATATAATTAACCATAAGTTATGACTTATTACTACACTTACGTTATTGAATAGAGAATTTTACTAGATTTTACTTCACAAAATAGTAAAGCGTATCTATAGTATTTATAAAACTACACTATATAAAATAGCGTAAATTTACTAAATTTTGTACTGTTTGAAATATAGAAAGTACGCACAAACTTGCTTTTTTACAATGCAGTTCAATATAATTGTTAATGTTGTCAAACCACCCGACACACATCACTTCTGGATTATTAGATTGGATAAAGCTGTATTAATCACTTATACCCAATAAGAAGACATGGCTCTAAATACAATAACATAATAAGAAATCGATACGTTCGTTCACATCTGCGAATCTTCATCAAGCGTCACACTTGAGTGAGTCTACGAATAAGAGCAGAAGTTTAAACTTGCAAAATATTCTCATATTTAATACGAAAAAAAAAAGACTCGTGGTTCGCATAATTATGCTAAAAGTTTCGAGCGCGTAATAAAAGGATCAAATTCAGCGAGTGGAACGAAATCGAGCAAGCGAGCAATTTTTTTCCGAGGATTGTGGAGCCGAGCTCGCGGAATTAACACTATTAAACTTGACGTGATGAGGCACCGCTGCAGCAAATATCACACGTTATTGTGCCCGCAGCGATGTTTTTTTTCTGGATTTCATGCAAAAACATCAGTTTTTTTATATCCTTTCGCTTCGCCGTTTACACACCATAGTCGAAGCCAACTATAATCTGTACAAACAGATGCGTTTGTATAGATTAACTACCTCGTTATGCTGTTAAAAAGTTCTTAGTATTTTAATGAGCAAACGCATATTAAAATTAATAATTAAACTGGACTTCCCGCTTAATTAATAATGAGCTACTAGATTCTTAAAATGTTATCTCGAAAGTAGGACTCCATATGTTAAGAATAATTCAATGAGATTTATCAAACTTATATTATGCGTGTTTATTGATTTTTCGACGAGATACATTTTTGCATCGTATATTGCAAATCGCATTGCATAATTTACTTCTAGCATTTGTATAAAGAGATTTTTTTCCATATTCAACAGTATATCTATATGTATATATGTGCAGCCTTAATAATCCTGAAAGTATAATTGAATGTTTTCTCATTCATATCCGAGTTTCCGCACCACTGGGACACACGTTCGTTTTAATAACGGGTAAGTAATATAAGGAATATAAGGAGAAAAAATTTTAAGAATATATATATCATTTGCGCGAACTTTTAAATTAAAAATGTCTTTGAAGCACGTACACGATCTAACAAATGCTTTTTGCTCGTTGCGCCTGAAATGTTTATTTCGTATTTTAATAAAAGCTCAGCTTACTATGAAAAATAACAATATCGCGCGTCGAGCAAAATCTCGGTGCGTAGAAAAAAAAAGATATGTCAAAAGAGAGATGAAGGGAGAGAAAGAAAGGAGATAAGGAAAAAAAATAAAGAACCGCCGTATAAACGTTGTCCACCATATTCGTGTTCGTCAACCCTACGGTGATTTATTGCACGAGATTTTTAATATGGTTTGAAGGTAACTCCTGATATGAATAGCAGAAAGAAATAAGAAAAGGCGAGTCGGAAAAACAAAAAATTGATATAGGGCCGAGGCAAGGTTTGACGTACTTTGATGTATTATCAACATATATGCGGTTATTTAGTTTAGTGATTTTCCTAGTCTATCTACAGAAAGAAATAAAACATTTCAGACAAATGGAATATCTTTTGAGATAAATTCTTTTGATACGAAAAGAAAATCATTCTTAATTAAAAGGAGTAAATTTGAATATTATACATTCACTGACTTTTCGTTCTATCAGTTTGGTAGCGCTTAGTCAAATTAACGTGCAAGTGATTGGCATAGTTATAAATGAGTTTGATTGGATTGTAAGTTATATTGCGTACATTTGAACATGAATATATTATTTTTGGATCGAATAGAAATATTTCCACTTGGTAATGATTTCGAGAAAATAATTGACGTCTGAAACATGTCAGATCCTTTTGAAACAAAAGGATCGTGCAAGAATATTTTTTCCTTTTGGCACAAAAGAATTCTTTTTAACAAGCCAGTTAAGATTATTTTCCTTTTCGTTCAAAAAGATTTCTCTGCTTCAAATGGTTATTTTTTCAGTGGATTGATTTTTACTTGAAGAATAAATAGAAATATTTGAGATTGACTTTAGATTACTCTCGAGATTTTTATTTTATTTCTGAAAAATGTTCTATTGTAAAAAATAACAATAATCAGGTCGAATGTCTCTAAAAAAGCTGACACGATCGATTCTGTAAAGAAAAGAACGACATCGGTAAATTCATCCCAAGCCACTACTACTGCACGAACCAGCCGAGTTACACATCGAAAGAAAGAACTCGAGAGAAGCTTTTCCGATCTTCTTCCCCGAGATATATCCCAGGGATAAGGTCATAGGAAGGTATTAGATGAGGTGAAGGGAAAATCTAGCTCTCTCTTGGCCTCATCTCCACGGAGACTGACCTCGAGCAGATGAGACGACAAAATCCCTCGACGAAAGAGTAGTTTTCGGGGCAGCTCACCTATATGGCGATGTCTACTCGAGAGTTTATAGTTTCAATGAACTCTTTTGATGCTTGGTATATATTTCTTCGGAACTTTTTCCTGCGCTAGTAGTTTTTTGCCTTTTCTCATATTTTTTTCTTTCGATCAATAGGTTTTAGATTTTTTGCTTACATTGAAACTATTTGAAAGAAAAGTAATCCTTTTGTACAAAAAAAAATAATAATCTCATATAACTTAAAAAAGAAAAGATCTTTCTGAAACTAAGACTTAACCACTTGCTGAATTTGACAAAGCACCACCTATCGTGTAGTTCATTACAGTTGATTACAGTTTATTCCTTTTGATTGACAATAATTTTTAATTCGAATCCTCAATACATTCCTGAAAAGCATCATTTCTTTCAGTATGTCGTATGCGACCGATTTCTCATTCGAAAAAAAGACTATTTTCTTTTTAAAATAATGATCTACTCAAATTAAAGAAATATGTAACTGCAGAGAATTTCGCATTTCTGTAATTCTCATATTAATAGGCAATTAAAAAAGTATTCGCTCATTTTCATCGAATGCCTTGGAATGAAATAAATTTCGTATGTGCAGAAAGCGAAACGGGTCACAAAATTACGAGGAATTTCTCTCCTCAAAGGGATCCTGATGTCAATGCATGAGACGCCCATCCTTTCCTTTTGTTTCTATATGTACCTCATAGGTACCGTTAACGTACACATACAAGATTAACGCGATGTACACAATCCTTTGCCAATGACATAACCAATTTACCGGTTCTGCAATCCTCTAAAGAGATAGAAACATTACGAACTCGAGAGAGAGAGAGAGAGAGAGAGAGAGAGAGAGAGAGAGGGAGAGAGAGAGTACACGTAAGTTAGAGCAACAAGAATTTAACCTCGTTTTAAGCGAGTGTAATACGAAATTTTCCAGGTCTCGCACACCGAACGTATTTATTCAATCCCTTTGCAACTCAACGTAGTTAGCAGGCTTTAAAAAAATGTATGTATCTAAAAAATACTGCTATACGCTACAATTAATTATTAACAAAATTAAAGGATGAGAGGAATTTTCATGCACTACAAGAAGCTATACTTTTGAGGCAAAAAGTATTTCTATTCCGACTAAATCCTTTGGCTTCAAAAGGAATAAATAGTCTTGAATAATATACATAAATTTCAAAAAAAATGTTCCTTTAACTTCGAAATTCAATTACTACATTTTCATAGCCTTCTTGTGCAATAAAAATATTCTCCTTATAATTCAATACGACTAATCTGAACTAAAAGCAACGAATTAAATAATGAATTAAATTTGACAGGAAAATTATTCAGCCCAAAAGTACTTTTCGATTCCAGAGCTTTACACACAAATAAAAAAACTTGTGCGTATCGCCCACGTCACCGTTTTACGATACAATTTTTTATTTCCGCAATAAAGGTTCTTCGACAATTCCAGCGAATCTACATACAACAATGACAAACAGGCGTATAACGAATTTCAGAACCCTAAAATTCGCCGTTATAGGATCGACACAATAGTGGCTTACAGAAAAAAGTTCGCACGGTTGAATTTCAATGTGCGACCCAGGTGCGGAGAAAGAGAAAAAAAGCGCATCATCGACCAAATTTTTCACTGTCACGGTCGGCGCTTGATTGCTTGCAATCGAGTTTTATATCGCGGTTTATTCTGGTGGTCACGTCGTTGCGTAAATTTTCGTCAAACACGAGGGAGGCCGAGATACATTAACATGAATATCGACGAGCTTCAGAGCAAACCCGTGGAAAAGTTATACACGGCTCGTTTCGATCGACTAATACTAACTATTTCTTCTTTTGTCCGGAAAGTAGAATTATGAGCGTCATTGTCATTATTTGTTGAAATGTGCGTAGCCAAAAAGATTAACTCAGAAACATTTTCCCTACTTCGCTGACCCTAGTAGAAATTGACCCGTGACTCAGTATTGGGCCAGTACTGATATCCGTCTAGCAGTACTGCAAGCCAGTACCGGCCCAGTATTAGACCAGTACAGGGCCAGTAGTGATAAGAGCTGGCCATACTTTAAAACCAGTACTGTACCAGTATTATATGATTACTGTGCCAATATTGCACCAGTACTATGCTAACAACACGCCTGTATTGAGGCAGACTAGTGCTAGTATTGGGCCAGTATAGTACCGCAACTCTGGCTCGTTCGTATCATCCCGATATTGCAGGTTGAACTAGAATTAGCTCGTTGTTCCAGTACCGGCAATTCCTACTATAGTATGACTAATGGGATATGCTTCTTACTGGACGCAGATTTAATATAGATTTTCCTCGGGTTATGAAAATCTGTATATTTTACTTCGATAACATTTTCTTGGCTTTATAAATTTGAAATGAAAAAATAGGAATGCACTATTCTTGATTGAAAAATTCCTGTTAAGTAAGGTACAAATTCGATTTATTTTATAATTCAGTGAATATTCGCTATTTTTTAAAGTAAAATTCAATAGAGTAAATCTAATAGAGTCGTATACCAATAATTAATAATGCAAATTCTTTGAAATCCAAATTGACGTGAAACAATTATTGTACGCTTTAAAATAAATATAATTATTACTGACTGAAAGTGGATTTAATTTGATAAAATTTGATTAGCATTTACTAAGAAAGAAAATATTGACGAGAATTTTCATAAATTCACCATTAGTAAATAATAATGTTAATGACTGAAAAAATACTAATTTCTAAAAATTATATTTCTGAATTTAAAAAATAGGATTCAAGAGATACATGCAAATGTTCTAAATATTTATACTATTTTCAATCCAAAAAGCACAAATGGGTGTGGTACTTTAACTACTCTAGATAGAAAATATGAATTGTAGGGAAATTATTTTGACGTGTTCAACCAATGAACAGTCACTACTTGCGTAGTAACACAATTTTGTCTGAAATAATGAAAATTCTCTATCTGACAGTAAATTAGTGAAAATTTATTATTTCAGATTCACAGAGTGCAGGCTGGTTGAAAAAGATAACGAAAATTCGAAATCATCTCTGGTCCTTTCAAACGGACGTTAAAATGAAGATTTTCGACTTCAGAATTATCCAAGCAATATTATTCTCGACGAAAAAAAAGTCACAAAAGTAACGAACTTATTATGTAGTAATGAGTGGCTGGATAAAAATAAAACTAGTGAAAGGTTGCCTGGTACGACAAGCATAAAGGGTAGGAAGAAAGAAGCATGTGAGTACGTAGTGTGCAGAGTAGTTTCACTCGGAGAGAAATTCGCTAAAACTTGACCTACTTACGACGAGCGCGACTGTCGACTCTTCTCAAGATGAAACTGACTGGAAACGACCAGAATCTAACAAGAGACCTTTTTTTCAAATTTTTTTTTCAAAAAGCACATAATGGCACTAGAATAGCTATAGCGGTTTCTTTTCTTTTTTCACAATTTCTGTACACTTTATGAGTACATGGGTAGGAGTCAATTGAACGTGTCATTGTAGGCAGAATAGACTATTATAGAGAATGTAAAGATGTTGCTCATATATCATGCTGAAATTGTTAGAGTGAAAATTTCTTTATACGAATGAATTTTCATTCTCAGAAATAGGTCATGATTTATTTTATATTCACTATGTATAATAAACTAATTATGATATATAATATTCGATCATTTTTAGATAATGACTCTGAATACTTTGGTAATTGAGCCGGATGAACTAAATAAGTGAATAAATTGAAAGAAAATAGCGTTATTAATTAAAATTATTAATATTTATGAATACCAATTGGATAAATGAAATGTTTAAATAATTTGTTTTGCTAAGTTTTCTTATATTAAGCCTCTGTCAAGTAATCGCGTTTACTTTTCATATGATTTATGCATACGTATATTTTTTTCGATGATAATAAAATGCCTTTTTTTCTAAAGTTTTTTAAAATGTTTTTTTATAAATTGAAACGAAAACTATATTTTTAAATGGGAAATAATAACCTAATTAGTTTGCTATTTTAACTCTTAGCTTTTTCTCTAAGCTTCAGAGAGGGATAAATGGCTCTGAATCTCTCTCGGGTAATAAGTATTTTCATAAATAGCATATGCATAGATGATATTTTAATTTCATTCGAACCTATGAGCGATATTTCTCTTAGATAATGAGTGAGTTGAGAAGTAGCATAAGCTTAGATGATATTTTTAAGCCAGGCCAGAGACTTACAGTAAAATGTTAATCAGATTATACTGTAAGCTCTTCATTGAAAGATCACATTAAATTTACAAATAAAAAGTTTTATAGTTCGCTATGATTCTAAAAATACGTCGAGATTTATCAATATTGGCAATTTCACTAATCAGTCGAGCATATAAACAGAATACTATACAAAGATTGTAAACGTGTACTGCATATCTAACTGATTCACCTATAAAATTACTAAAATAATTGATGTTGTATTACAATACAGTGCATCTTACGCAAGAGTTCTATAAATATTGAAATCTTTTTTATTGAAGATAGTATATCAGTTAAATCGTTTAATTACATACATTTTTGTAGGATTCTATTTCGAGATAAAAGTAGTTAAACACCGATCTAAACGAGAGTTTAAAATTGATGCTTTTAATAACTGTACAAAAATTGCCAATAGAGATCGAATGAACAATTTACAGCTCAGCATCTCGTATCGGAGTATTCCTTAATGCATAAAACTGAAAAAAGAGCTGAGAACACGTAAAGTCTTTTCTTCCCTTTTTAACACTTTGATGGTCGACGAAGGCGCACAGTCCAACTTGAATGCCATCTATCGCCCCAGGTCTACCATAGCGAAGAGAGAGAGAGAGAGAGAGAGAGAGAGACTACACTCAGAGGCACGACTTCTGCAACGAGACGGCTATTCATCCCTTCTTCTTTGCTTTTTCGGCGATTCAGCATCTCCCGCCTAATCTTAACAACCCCCGAGACCTCTTTGCAGCGGCGCCGAGCCTTTCACCCCTTTTTCCTATAGCACGGAAGGAATGAAACGGAACAGAAGAGTGCGGACTTTTAAATGACTGCCGGTTACCGTGGACGATGCAAAACGACTCTCTATTTCGTAAAACTTTTTTTAAAAATGCTAGACTTCTTAGAAAAGGAGGAGGTTCACGGCAGTTTCTATTTTACCGACGGAACGGAATGTTTAATTGAAAAAAAATCGTACTCACTGTATAATCGAAGAAAGTAAAAGAGAGTCGAATCGATTGGTACATACCTGAAACATAAAATTATTTTTTTACTTTAATTGGAATTCCGAGACATGCCTCTCGTCGTTGCATTTATATCAAGATTAAACATTCTCAAGCTGCAATTAATAAGTATTGAAAAAGTAGAGAATGTGATTGAACAGTAAAATTGATTTATTAAACGAGTTTATTAAATAGCAGACAAGCTTTCAATTGCGTCTACATGGTGGTGATCGAATATCGAGGCAAAGATGTCACGTAGCTTCAAGTGCAGCTCCTGAGCTCGTCATCAGCTACTGAAGGAGGGGACTCAAAAGACAATGTAATCTCTTGTCCCTTTATTCATTCGGCTTTAGAAAAATGGAAGCTCTAAAACTCGTTGAAACACCATTGAATTCAACCACACCCTCTGTATCGCTTCGATTTATTTGACCATGAATTTTTTTTTCAATATACACGCGATCTATATGACGGTTGAAAAATTACTATTTCTCAGCCATCTTCTATCACACGTTATAAAGGTCAATTAAAATATTTTCAAATGCAACCGGCAAAAGGCGTTTTGATAAATGTATAAAAGTAAACGAGTCGTTCCCACAGAGCGCAGAAAACCTTCTCAATCGTTGCAGTTTTAATTGCGGTTTCAAGGAGGCAAAGTCCCTTGGACTCGAAATGCCGAAAAAAAATAGCAAGAGAGAAGAAAATCCAAGGAAAAGCAAAGTAAAAGAAAAAAAGGACAGACATAAAGAACGAAAGAAGAGAGAAACGTCCATACCCTGCAGGAAAAACAAAGAACCAGCGCGAGAAAGTGCAAATAATGACCGCTTAATCGGCGAGTCTTTACAGTCGAGGTGGAAAAAAAATTGAGCCGAAATAATTATAAAGGCTGAAATAATGAAGGTGCCGGTCCGCTCAAAGCTTGTAATAATAAAGTACAAAGGAGACGAAATAAAAGGAAACGCGGAAAACCTTCACAGGTATAACTATGTATATGCATGAAACTGAATCGAGAAGCGGTAGTCATTAAAACAAAATTTTCGAGTATCTTTTTTATTCTTACTGACATTATACCTATACGCTGCTTTGTAAAACTTCGTTCGAAGACATTGTTAAATCGAGAAGCTATCAATTACCGCAAATAACGTATTTTTAGATCATAGTCAATTTTCGTACACGAATGACATATAACAAATGATCACCGAAGAAGGTAACGATTTGCATAAAAAAATCTGTAGGAGCCAAAAAATAATAATATTTAATAACTTGTCAAAGAGACGTCTGTTTGAAACAAAATATTTGATCATTTACAGACTCTTTTGACCGAACACGCTCCATCGGATAGTATAACCGGAAAGTATACATCCTGCATCGACATTCTGAAAAGTCAACAGCAAAAAAAAACGTGACGTAAAGCCTCTGCAAATTTTAGATCCAAAAAAAAAGCAAACTATTCTCATCACAGTAGCCCAACATACTGCGACAAAACGCTGCAGGTTGAACCCAAGTATATATGCAACATCAGTAGCAGTGAGGCCTTGTCCTTTGATTTGCTGGCGTGATATAACGATCGATCCGTCTAGGACGCGACGTTTGACGCGCAACTCGGTGCAATTCGTTTCTGAAATTGGAATTTTGCGCTAGTACAGTAACGAAGAGAAGAGACCGTTAGATTTTTAATTAAGGCAAAGTGTACTCCAGATTGGAATTCACGAGGAGAGAATCGCGCTAATTAGAAAATGTATTATCAGCTGGAAAGTGAATGGTCAAAATGGATTATTTGACTATCACCGACCGCAAAGACTTTTAGATCCAGCAGTTGGATTAAGGGCTTCTTTTAATCGTTTTTTCCGCAGATTACCTAGATGTATGCCGAAGATTTCTTTACCTTTTCCAGTCTTTTTTTCTCACTCAGTTTTCGACTTCTATACATTGTAAAAAAACGTCACCTCCATTACCGTCTCCTTCGTCACCTGTCTCTTCATGACAAAAACGCGCGCTAGTCGAGCCCGAACAAGAAAGCACAGTAAAGCATAATACACATCCCCTGTCGAAGTAGGCGCTTACCTCCCCCCACCCTCCCCCATCCTCCCCTTCCAACCCGTCGAGTGCATCGGTGAAACAAGCTCCCGAAAACCCAGTCGCGTCGCCCCTTCTCGCAGACCTTTGTTTTTACCGCCTCCCTTAGCACTTTCTTCTTCTTCTTCATTTTTTCACCGACGCGTCGAGTCTTCTCTCTTTCATGTATCGACGCTTCACGTAGCT
Source organism: Apocrypta bakeri (assembly GCA_018906985.1). NCBI lineage: Eukaryota > Metazoa > Arthropoda > Insecta > Hymenoptera > Pteromalidae > Apocrypta > Apocrypta bakeri. The sequence continues at coordinate 12,694,414 of JACCIA010000006.1, read as the reverse complement.
CGTGTTTCCGCGTTCAGTTTTTACGACACGAAGCAAGATTTTTTTCATACGGCTGTTATTTTTATCTTTAAACCAAAATGCACTTTGTTAGTGGTATAAAAAAAATAGCGTACCTTACGAATGAATGTACTGATGCAATTTCGAGAAAAAAAGAACTTAAGTGAATGGTCTTTTTTTCTTCAGTGGTGTATTTAAAATAAATAAATATTTACTGATCGCTTAAGATTAGTGAATGTAGACGTATTAGTATATAAAGAATTTGAATCTATTACAATCGTACTGCAAACCAGAACATTGAAATTGTGTATTATTCAAAGATATTCCAAGAAAAATTATATCAATATAGTTTTATCAAAGTAGTAGCAAAATGCTGCACACTAAATATTGTAAATATTATTAATATTGCATAAATTGTAAAGACAGCAATTATATGAAATGAATATAGTCTAAGTGAATAGAGCAATTTTTATTTAGATTTTTTTTTCATTAACCGATCAATACGTAAAAGATCTAACACCTTTATAGGTTTCTTATTGACCAATTTAAAAATAAATGCATAAGTCACTTTCTAATTAACGAAATTTTCATATCTACATCCCAAGTGTTGATTCTTGACATTAAATTAAAATCAGAATTTGTTTAAGCCAAAAAACATCCTCAAATCTTATCTTCTCATTTATTCGTACCTCTAACCACAAAAAATATCTTTTGATGTCTGTGACACGAGACGGAGCTGCGAAAATCCAGGCGACGCTCGCACCTTCAAAAATAAAAGCAGCGTCAGAGAAAAAAGAAGCTGCAGCAGAGGCAACGCAGAGTTTCCGGCTTTTGCCTTTATTGGTGGTGTCTGAGGGTCGTCGGCAGGCCAACCTCTTCAACCCCAGAGTTCTCGAGAGGGTTAAACAGGCAGAGTACCAGTTCTATAGGCGCGAGAGGGGAGTCGTGCAGACGCGCAGCTACGGTTTTTTTACGTCAAATGAAAAATCAGCGTAATCAGATGTTTGCTTAAGAATACACGAGTTATATTACCGGCAACAATTGTAACTATCAATTGATCTCTGCATAGTTTTTTAATCAAAATTTTCAAGTAAAATATATCCACGTAAAGTTTATTCAACTATTCATTCGTAAAAAATTTACGACTATTTTTTTTTTTTGCAAAATGTATAGTTCACTGAGTTGAATGAAAATTGAATGTAGAATTTTTTAAATCAATATTTATTTCCAAACGTGACAGTTTGCACTGGTTTAAACTATATCTCTATTCAGTATTTCTCACCTGCTTTCCGCTGTTTCGAAACAGTGGCAAAAAATAAAATAAAAAAAAATCCGCAACGAAGCTATTGCGACACTTGACGCAGCGTACACTGAGGGTAACCACTGCACGAGTGGACTGTGGAGTCGTCTCGTCGCGCCAAGTACTCCGGGCTCGATTTGCGTGCGTGCAAATTGAAAAGCTTGCTTTTTTCTTTCTCTTCCAGATTAAAGCTTCACTCAGGTGCGCGTTCATTTCTCATTTATTCGAAAGCATTGTAATATTTCCTAGAAACTAGATCCTTCTTTGACAATTATTCAAAAGTTAATGATTCTAGGCTTTATTACTCGCCAAATGACAAAAAGCATTTTGACTACAATAAATATGTCGGTGAATCGAAAATCGAATTTATTCATAAAATTCTGCATAATAAATGTTATTTTGGTGTTTAACTTCCCATTTAACATCGTAAAGTAATATCGAAATTGGTTTTAGCGTTGTTCAATAGCCGTAATTGCATACCGGTCTTTTAGAAAATACTAACTTATACCAGTTAATAAAGTTATTCAACGACAAAAAATTATAATACTAATTCAATTACTGATGAAATTTTCGTGGAAAATTAATTTATGTGCTGGAGAAAATCTCATTGAATTTAAAATCAAATAATTCAATCTCATATATTTCGCCATTTTTATTATACTACACTGCCTTCGGCCAAGAATGAAAATACATTTTTCTGCTTCATACGGTTAGATGAATAAATCCTATTCATAGTCGTCCCTACTTCTTCATAATACACTATAAAACCTCGCCATTTTCCAACGACACACATCGAAATCTGTTCCTATCAGAAATTCGTATAAAGTCGATTTTCCGCGCACAAATCCCCGAGATAAAAAAGAAGGAAACTAAGAACGAAAGAAAGGAAGTAGACTTTTTTTCCTACACTGATGGATCAATTCTGGCCCGATAAAAAGGCGTGCGTTTCTGCGTTTTACCATAGAGCGGCAGGCTATTTCTTCCTTCCAGTGTAAGGAACGTGCTTCGTTGCAATAAATCAAAGACTCGCTATCTCTTTCTCTTCTTTTTGGCTCTCTTTTATATATGTTGGACAGTGAATACGTCGATATCGCTATTTTCAACGTATGCAAAAAATTTCGCGAGATATTTTATATTTGTTCGACGTGGACCCTATACGAGCGAGTGTGAGTAAGAATTTCTCGACATTCGTATATGTGTATATAGATAAGATTTAGAATCCGATAGGACTTTTGAACGATTGCGAGGAAAATGGGATTTTGAGTTGGAGGTGTGGGTGTAAGGACGATCTCAAAAATTGTCGACCCATTTGGAAGATATGGGAAATGGAAAAATTTTACATATTCTTATCGTCATTGCAAATAATTCGAAAAATAATAATAGAAAATACGTTTGCTCTTAAATTTTTAAAGTGTTCGATGTTCGAGTAAATAGCGAAATTTTTATCTTTAATCGATTTCGAGAGATTTGTAGAGTAATGGTGAACTTTGAAAGTGAGAATTTTTTTACTCAGAAATTTACCGCGGTGTTTCTATCTGCCGTTTAGAGTAAAATATTAATACTATAGTAAAATATAAAATTACTTTAACGCCAGAGTAATATAAAAAGTTATTATTTAAACTTATTCCGTTTCTTAAATTATTCTTCTTGTGTAATTCTTGTGTAACCGAAGTCTGTCTCAATGACACGAGTGAAATGAAAATATCACCGATATCGATTAAATTAATTATGACCCAGTGAACTTTTCTCTCTGAAGTTCACAGTGTGAAGTACAGAAAATTATTATAAGAAAACTTTTAGATAAACAAATTATTTCAACATCAGATTAAAAGATAATAGTAATAATAATATTCTTTATTTTATTTGTTAGTCATTATGCACTTCCGCATATTTACCGGAACGTTCAAAGTCATAGTTGATTCGAAATAAAATTTTTTAAAGTTTAATAATAAATAAAATTGATCATTGCCCTTTTCCGAGTACTTCACTCTAAACATTTAAGCACGGATGATTATTAATTTCTCTAGCTAGTAGTTTTACTAAAGCAAAAAAAATCGATTCGACTAACGAGCGCATCAGTGCTGCATAGAGATGCAGCTCGACAATTACAGCGAATCTCGTGAAACATGCAGACAGCTACTGAAAAATTAGAAAATTTGCATCACGCCGAACTATTTCCAAAGGATCCAAAGCGCGCGCTAGAAAATGGGTCGTTAGCGCGCTCGTTTACTTCTCGCGACAACGCATTACGCTTTACTTGGGTCTCTCGTGCAATTTTACCTTTTTTCCTAGAGAGAGAACAATTTTTTTCGTCAGAGCTTTAAGAGGAAATGCGCAGTATTTGGGTTGGCGCCGGTGCTGCACCCTTTTTATGAAACATTTAGTAGAATCTTAATAGGATTTCTTTAAGCCTTAATAGTATTTTTTAAACTAATAGTCTTAGTAGTCTTTTTCTAGTCTTTGGATATACATTGAAAAGTTTAAATATTATAAATGCGACGAATATTCTTTGGGAAGAATTACGTTTTCAAAAATACGTGAGATAACGATTCTATGTGCTGTGTATAATATTTAACTTATTCCAATAAAAAGCGTCTACAACACAATATTTTATGTTTATGTTTCCAAGAACTTGTTTTTAATTCAAATTAACGTGACAAGAAAGGGTTTAAATAAAATTCGCGGTACATTAGAATATTTCAAAATCTTGGACATTTTTGTAAAATAGATCGACCAAAATGCGCCTTACTTCGCCAACAGATTTTCTGCTCATAATAAGAAAATATTATCTCTGAAAATTATTTCAATTTGGTAACTAATGGATAACTACAAAAAAAATGTTCGCAAGTCATTCAAACGAGAATTTAACTTTTAACTAAATTTAAGTCCATCTCAGGTAGCTGTTCGTTTAGTAATATATCTCATCAACGAATGAAGAGGAGTCTTTTAAATTTAACGCTTGGAAGGATATGCCATTTTCATCTTTAGCTTATTTCTAAAAATTTGACGATTCTTTAAAAAATAATATTATTATAAAATTATATATTATATATTATACATATATTATATATAATACTATATATTTAGCGCAATACTGGGCCAATGTCTAACTACTTGCTACTAGGGAGGTGACGGACACCAAAATGTCCATTTTATACACTTAAGTGCAATAAAAGACATTTTGATTTTAAACTGATGAACGAACGACGTAGCGAAAATGCTTTTAGATCGAAATATGTTTAGTAATTAAAAAATACGTACGAATTGGTTTCATTTCAAATTTAAAGCGTTTATCAGCGTTTTTTGTCGATATTTTTCGAGTATCGAATTGAGAACAAAATTAGAATCTAAAAATATTGTCAAAATCATTTTAAGCTTTGCTTTTTTAGATTTCTTTTTTAAGAAGTAATTCCATTATATGACTCTATTACCATTTATTTCAAAAGATTCTTAGAACCAAATATACTCACGAAACAAGATGAAATTTTCAAACATAAAGCGTCATAAACGCTCCTCGGAAAATTTTCTATAACATACCCGTGGTGCTATTGCGCTAGTGAGCAAAGCCGTGAATCCATTTACTTTTACCCCTGTATACATATACGCGCGACACAGGGATATGCCAAGTGTTTTCCAAAGTTTGTCAAGCGTGTAGCTTTTCGCGAGTGAGATAGAGAGAAAGTCAGCGGAGCATCGCGTAATCAAGCTAATGCAGGTAAATACCTATAGGGATCCCTAAGCAAGTGTTTGCTTTCTACTTCACGGACTTTTAGGGGGATGAGAGAGAGACATCCGCGTTTATGTATGCGGAGCTATTGCTGATGTGCAGGAGTGCCTTTCGACGAAAATGATACGTCGATTAGTTTTTCACTTCATCGAATGATCATCGATTATATCGAATATGGTCAACTTTCGTGATTACATTTTTATTATCCACAAAAATATTATTTATCTATAATGAAACATCGCTACGCGCGAGTTCAAGTTTGACGAAGACAATTTTCATTCTCGGAAAAGGGCAGTGACCAATTTCACTATATTAACATAAGGGACCAAAATAGCTTTCAAATTCTAAATTAGTTAACAATGACGTTAAAACGTGGAAAAAAATTTACGTAGATTTTAATATATATATAAAGAAAATGTAATAGCCCATTTTTTCTCATACGAGCTTTGAGCTTGTTCCTTCAAGCTCCGTGGCAAAAATTACTCTAACTCAAAAAGTGAATAATCGACATTTCTAAGGTTCATTTGCAAGTCCAAAAATCTTTCTACTAAAGTTAAAATGTTTTCATTCAAAAAGCTTCCCACTAGAGTTAACGTAAATAATTTTGTCATTCACTCCGGAATAAAACTGCTCTAAAATATTAAAATAGTGCCTAAGATTTAATTGATTATAATATAGTGTATTTAATGAAAGTGCTCTTTAAATATTCATTCTATTGCAGATAATAGCGAAGATTAATTAATAATTTCATTAAGTACAGTATGTTAACTTCTCATTACAATTGCATACTAAACTAAATATGGCTTTGACGTTAAAGCTTTTAATAATTATATAAAAGTTATGATTACATATAGTTCAAAAGAATATAATGCGACTCTAACACTCGCGAATTGAAAGAGTAAATGCCCGCTAGGACTAAAACTCGGAATACAAAATGCGATAAATATCCATCTCGACTATATATTACAGTGAATAATCAAACGAGCCGTATCTAAAATCTAAAATATTAAACTCATCCGTGTAATTGGTCATTCCAAACGGTACGAAATTTTGCGGAACTAAGCCGTCCTCATAAAAAAGCTCGCACCCCCCTCCCATCCAGAAGTCGAAAACTTTCCAGTCTCATGTCTCTGCAAAATGCAGAGGCTCGCGCACGTGCTCGTCGTAGTCGTTAAATGAAAAAGGTTGCGGTACAGTTCTCTTACCTTTCAGTTGCTCCGGTGTGTCGGCTGCTCCGGCTCGCATAATGTCACTCAGGTAATGCTCCAGTGTTCGCATGCTATCCAGCGGTGAATTTCCATTCGCCGTCATGCGCTCCTGTAAATAAAATACGAGGGGTACTTTAACCTTCCCAGTTTGTTAACAAGCCTAAACGTCACGTTGCGATTGTGTACGTGTATATGTATATGTATATGTTCATATATTTATATATGTAGAATGTACATATAGCAGTAGGACAGTATTCGTCGTTAATTTATGCTACAAAATCACGTGTACGGACTGCGGGTTGTTGAATAAATTAATGCATTTACATGACATACATTATGCTAATGATAATATATGAAAAATAAGGATTCTGAAACGTTGATGGCACGGTTCGTTGATTTTGCTTCGTGTGACCGTTCATGAATTTATATACGATTGTATCCACACACCGCTTGCTTATACGGTTGTTAATCAACATTTTATCCGCTCCGGAAAATTCATGATTTACAAAGCCTACTATTTCTAAATTCTTTGTACGACTCGTGTCTTTTTTAATAAATGTCTGTAACGGGACAAGAGATATCTATAGAGTGATGATTCGAAAATTAGAATTTAAACTTATTCCGATAGATGGAGATGTATATATACCAGAAAATAAATGTTGTATAATTATGCCACAAAATAAAAGTTTCATTGTCCGCAAGATTTAAAAATACTTAAATTTGGTGGTGTAATTAACCATCGAAGAAGCTTACAGAAATCCTAGACCTCAATAATGAAAGATGATGAATTCCCTAATATTGGAAAAAGATTCGTGTTTTACTGCACTTTTAGAAACGTTTTAATTTAATTATTTGGAATCATAATTATAAAGGTGTTTTGTCCCCTTCAGTTACATTCCGAAAATAATTCGCTACCATTTATTAATCATGGAATTTATTCATTTATCTCGCACTACTCTCTACAAATAAACAAGTAAAAAGAATAAGAGTTATTATTTTTCCAAATTTGAATATTTGTAGCGTATTATTTTTATCAAGGAACATTTATCATAGCTGTGCTATGTTTCTATAATAAATGTTATTTATACTTTTTCCGTGACTAATGTAATAAATCGTTGCGTATTATTTTCGGAATTTAACTCGGGCTGGACTCCTTATATGTATTCAAAAGCTCTATAAAGACATGGACTTGACAGACGGTTTTCCCAAAGGTATATGTAGAAGAAAAGCACTGAGCTCTAGGATTTATGAATGGTCATGCTATGTATCTTTATCCCAAGTATAAACTGTCATCCCATGAAGGTCAACAAGCAAAATCCCTGTCATCGACCACGTCTAGCTACTGAAAACGTAAAACGTCCTCTCGGCTCTGAAAAGATACTGTTCATCCTGAGATGGTCGAAAAGCATCGTGGAAGGGAAAAAGAAAGACGTACACTTACACGCACAGAGACGCTTTCAACCGACAGACCGGACTCTATTGTTCTTAATCGAAATGAGCTCTCTTTTCGAGAAGACGGCGAGTCTTTCTCTCTTGCAGGATGGTGCTTCCGACGCCGCAGTTGAAAAGTGAAAAGCCGTGCGCGGCAATGGAGGAACAGAATTATTCATGAAGGATGAAATGCTGAGAAGTTCATCCGAGAAGGAAGAGTAGAGGCAGGTGATTAACCCTTAAAGGGCTGACTGAGATTATTTTCTTTCTGGAGACTTTTTTTCTGACTGCTATTAGCTGGGGGATTTTAATTGGGGATAAAATTAAACCGTTCAATAGACCATTTATTTTGAGAAAAATTTTGTGTAACTCACCGCTAGGTGAGTTCATAAAAATTATTACACTGATAATAATGTTTGATGACAAATTATTTTCAGTATAAGGTAAATAGATTTTTTGCAATTCGCATATTTTTTGTGAATAATTAAACCAATTAGTATGCATAACGAATTGGTATATTTAAATACATTTTTACTAATAATAATCATATTATTTACGCGATACAGATTTAATTTAGAAATATTCGATCAGAATGAAAAGGTATGTTTATTCAATCAAATAAATATAAATAATAATTAGATTCAAGGAAATATTTTCTCTTATTATAAGTGACTATACAATGGAAATTACTTATAAGTATCGTACGAATGTTCTTTTATTTAGATTTTTTTCAGTGTACTGATGAGGTATTTTTTCAAGAGTCTTGCAACAAATAGATAACTGCATAGCTTTGACGCTGATTGAAGATATAGCAGACCCGTCTCATCTTGTTAAAATCCCACAAGACCGTCCAAAGTCACAGAAAGTCGCTGTCTCTGTCTCTCTCAGGTCTGTCTGAGATGTCTCTTAGACGAAACGATACGAAGAAAAAAAGGCAAGAAAACGGCAAAAGGCCAGAGAAAAGGGACGACGAGACAGGAAGCTTCGAAGAAAAGGAGAGAGCCATAATAGACCACTTGCGCTGTTAATGCGAGGCAGAGAGAGAGAGAGAGAGAGAGAGAGAGAGACGTAGAAAAGTCATCGCGGTCTTCAACTCGCGACGCAAAAGTTGGACGCCATCAAAAGAACGGCAAAGACGACCGGATTATTTTCATCTTCTTCTTATTCTTGTCAATACCTTTGGTTAGAATGTAGGAATATCAGCCTTATCGTCACGATGATTTATGTCATCATGATTTATGTCGCAGAGATTTATGTTATGATAATTTATGATGAATGTAAAGAGGATTTGATTCTTTGAATAGCAAAGAATGATTTTGTTATTTCCTACATAAATCTTTCTCTCCGCGAAATAGTGAAGCAATTCAATTTAGAAACAAATTTTTCAGGGCGTATTCTTATGTATTGACTTGAAACCATCAATTTCATTCCTTTTATCCCGAGAAATGATATACGTCGTTAACTCAAACTCTTACTTCCTTCCTAATATTCAACAAAGTGTTCGTTATAAATGTTTGAATGTTATGTACGAAAATTTTATTTTTTGAAAAATCTCTCATTAGGAAATAATTGCTTAGTTATTCGAATAAAATTTAATTTGTTTTCAATTAACGATTCGCTACAATTATACTTAGATATCTTAAATAAAGCGTATATTTTTTCATTCAATAAATATAATAATTAGATTCGAGTAAGTGATTTCCTTAGATTGTCCAAACAGATTATTTTTATTCAAATAACTTTTTCAGGGCACGTAACCCGAGACGTTCATAAGTAAATTCGGAAACGAAATAATTACGAAGTAAATAACGCTTTGATTGATACCCATCGAAACCACAGATTCGTGCTAAATATACCTCACGGGCGTTCACTGACCCGCAAAAAAAGAAAGAAAAGGAAATCCGCAAATATCCTTTCTCGTCCTTGGCGTTGACCAATTGAGAAAAACGGTCTTTCTAAAGGAAAATAACGGCAGGCCACCACGCGCTCGCAGTTGTTTTATTGGTGAAAAACGTTCGCAGAGTGGTTGACGCGAACAAATGCCTCCACACCCTCCTGTTATTTTCGCCATTCATTTTGTTTTTCTCCGAATGCGCGTGTGTGCGTCGGCTCGATTTGCTGTGACTCTTCATCTCAGCCTTTATTCCTCTTGAAATAGCGTGAAAAGAACTGTCAATATACCCTATGATTGATCGACTTTATACACGGAAACATATTTTTTTCCTTCGAGGGAAGAATTTTTTAAGAGTGTTTTTATTATTACCGTAACATTCATTAGTATTCCGAGGGTGAATGAGTTAAGCATCGAATTTCAAATAAGATTGGGTCGATTGTTTAAAATTTGTAATTATTATTTTCTATAAGTCTCGAATACTCGCGCGAAAAGTATAAAACATTGTTATATACCAGAACAGTAATTTCTATAAAGTATTTTCGCTCCAGTTTTAATTGCACGAGAAGTCTATCTGCCATCGAAGAAACAAGTCCAATGGCTGCATATGTACTCGAGTACCGATGCACGGAAAAGACCGTGCATTAAGGCAGACATCAGTGGCTAGTGATAAAGGTACGGGTATAATCAGACGTCGCACACAGTAATTAATAATGGTAGCCTGGATTATGTACGTTTTATTACTGAGACAAACATGTATATGGTAGATTACGAGTAGAAGTAACGGATTGGAAGAAATATGGAATAATAATTTAAGGGTAGTAGTTTAAAATCGATTAAAATATTGAAAAATTCATCGCTTTAGTAATCAATACGTTTGTTTCAACGTAATAAATCACTACCCAAAATAATCGATAATGTCCTTTTCACCTAAACACATACAGGTATTTTCAGTTAACGCTATAATCAAAATGAATCGCGAAAACAATGCATTGAAATATCGCGTCACTGTGACAAATTTACATTTTCTTCCAATCAAGATCGATCGAACCACAAACTAGAAATAATCATGCAATTGGCTTTTGGCTCGTACAGCACTATACGATCCGAAAGAATAAAGGTAAAATCAGCATCGATTGAATTAAAAAAAATAGCAACTGTGACCGCAGAGGATAGAAAGGACATATAAGTAACGCGCACGGTGGGGCTGCAATACGGCACTCTACGACCCTGCGCACACAGTTTCCACTCGGTATAATCGTCGGAAGGCCTGAGGTGCACTTTCATACACGCATAACAAGTCCGCGAGCGCGAAGCCCCACCCCTCCTCCTTCTATAGTCAAACTGCATAGCTCTCTCTCTTACTCATACACATTTAGAGACACACAGAAACAGACGCGGAGTGCAGCGTCACGTGCTAGCTAAAATCAATATTGAGAGAGCAGAAAGGGCGTCGACAGCGACGCGATCCCCACCATATCATCCAGGCTCCACCCCTTCCAACTCCCCCCACCCTCCTATGTATATGTGTGTGTGTATATATATATATTTCTTTCTTACCCCTTCGGGCTTGTTCAGCTGTGTATAGTAGCGTACGTTCTTTCTAGTATTATTTTTGTGAATAAATCCAAGTCGCCCCGAAAATAAATCTCGGACAAACGTAGATTTATATTGCACCGCTAACGAAATAGCTTGCGAAGGTGCGTGAGTTTAAAATTTTTTTTCTCCCTCATCTCGCGGGCTTACTTTAGATTTTTTTAGGTTAATGGACTGAATGTGCGTAACCGGGGGTTGGAAGGAAATTTACTCCCTCCTTCCTCGCTGGTTTTTCGTGGTTTCTCTTCTTGTTTGGGTTTACTTAGGAGAATGAGTAGGCCTTTGTTGGCCGATCCATCACCCGACACACGCGGACTCTGATAAACACTAAGTGCATGCGCATACTATTTCAGGGACGCGTTGAAAGGATTACGTGTATACGAGTTTAAGACAGATATTCCGGAAGAATGCGAAAACCCAAGGCAAGGGTTAAATTCAAAATGCAAAGGTAAAACCGCATGAATATAAACATGAAATTCGCGTAATTTCAAGTATCAACGCGGATTTCTAATCGACGTATCTTTGGATTCGCCAAATTTCTTCGTCCGGAGAGAAAGCTAAAAAAAAATAGCAAAAAACGATATAGAAGAGGTGCACCGGGAAGTAAGCGGGGTGGGAAGGCGTATCTCGTCGTTGGCAATTGGTCGTTTCCCCTTGTGCGCATTCTCCCATTGGTCCGCCCCTCCGCTGCACCAGTTTTCCTGGGAAACCCCCTAGGCGTCGGGCTCCTTTCCTTTCATGAATGTGCACTGCCACCGCTACTGCAGCTCGAAATTGGGCGACCCGGAGGACTGACTAGTGCGCTGCGAGAAAACAAGCCGAGGTACACAGGAGTGTATATGGGAACGATGGTACCCCCGTGGAAATTGATTCGATAACAATACCCATATATCGAATTGTTATGTTTCCCAATCAGAAAAGTAAAGTTTTGCATCGAAAATAAGCTTGCACTCTGAGTACATTTTCATACGAAATTCACGATAAATAATAAATGAAAGAGGATTTTTCCCTTTGTTATAAAAATAACAAGTAAATATAGCGATTTATCACAATGTTGATTGTTATTAGCCGTTGGGAGTTTTTCAAAACCACTGATCTATAAAAGAAACGACGTATTTACCGAGTTACGACGACAAGACGAGAAACAACGAAAAATCAGGAGAAAGAGAAGAAATATAGAGAGATTTAAAGAACATCACAAAAGCGCATCGGAAGATCAAGAATCGCGAGCGCAAACCGTTTGACCCACTTTCGAGTTATACGCTGCGCCCAGTACGCTCGTAAAAAGCAATAGCTCCAGCGCCACCACTGCTGCTGCTGCTGCTGCTGCTGCTGCTGCTGCTGCTGCTGCTGCTCTTCATCTCTGTTTCCCTCCCTTTCCTGCTGCGTCCGTCCCCCTTTCGCTCGTACTGCTTCTCACGCTGCCTCACTCACTCTCGGTTCAGTGAAATTATAGGTTCTTCATTCATGCGCTTTTGTTTACGCTTCTCGTAATGAAATCAGCGACTATCATATCCCTCCCCCTCCCCCACCTTTCCTCCTCTCTCTTTCTCTTTCACTCTCTCTTTTGCTGTATTACTTGCCGAGGGCTTACTTATAAAAGTATTATAGTGTAATTGTTTTAATAGTCGACGCAAAGTCTTTTTATTTTCCCTATACACTGCAGCTATATGATAAGATAACGTAAACAAACGATGCGGACAACTCTTGGTTAAATATGGTATATAAAAGATCGTAATCAACACGAGGAAATACGAATTTAAAATGGAAATAGAGGAAGCACCTTAGTCTTTTTTAATCAGAAATAAAAATATCATAGACATAATAATCGTAGACAAAGAGAGAATTCAATGAATTTAATTAAAAAAAATTTCATTTCGTCTATATGTATTTACTTCAAAAACACAATAAGCCGATGTAGCATTCTCCTAAACATTTATTTTTATACAAAATTTTAAGTAACAGGGGTTTTTCTTGAAAAATTGTTGTGCGATTGCCTCGGCACGATTTTTCCCCTTGACATATATTATTCAAGATTCCTTTTAATTAAAAAGGCCATTTCTGTTCGTGAAGGCTCCCTTCATTTCTAGTATGCTTAAATAACTCGATTGTAAGTCTACCTATCAAGAATTTAACTTTTTAATCTTATCTATTGAAACTTAGCTTAGTTAGAATTGCACGACTACTTTCAACAAGTTACTGATATGTTTATTCTTAACAAATGAACTTGGACTGTTAACAAAAAAGTTTTTATGACTTGTAGAAATTTAATAGTGTAACGAATGGAAATTATTAAAAATTTGAATATACCGAGCGACGCAAAATAAAAACATACAAAAATTTAGTAATAATAATAGATGCAATTCATATTATCTACATTGATATCGTAATAAGTTTTAATTTTTAGTTTTTTATTAAGTCTTTGCAAGATATTTTACTATCAGATCTATCTATAGACCAAAAAGAACGATACTTTTCAAGCAAAAGGATTACATTTTTAGCTCAATTCCCACTCTTTTAGATTAGAAAAGAAAATCGTGATTATTCGAACGAATTTAGTTTCGTCTGATAAGAAAATATTTCTTTTACTCAAATAAATCAGCATTTTTGTAAAAAAACTATTATAATATCGTTAAAATTTGTATTTTCCATTAGAGAACGTGGAATCGAATTACTCAGCAAATGGTAAAATGATGCATAGATTACTATATAACAAGGGTACACACGATATATATTAAAATCTGATGCAACTACAGATAATATTACGTTTAATACGTGGATTTGTTCAAATGCGAATAACGTTAATGTATCCTTTAAGAACACTTGCTTCATTTTGATTAGAAAAGATATCTTTTTGACAAGCTACATAAGATTATTTTCTTTTAGATCAAAAGAATTTCTTTTGCTTCTAATAGGTATTTTATTTCAATGTAGAAAGAATGTCTTCACCTGATGAAATTGATATGTAGCGTTTTGTTCTACATGATTGCTACTATCGTAATTTTCTTATGGGATTAAATAAATAAATAAATAAATAGAAGGCTTTGTCATTGGTGAACCATACGTGCCACTGCATTGGTAAGAAACCACTTTCTCTGACGTGTTGACCTGGCAGACACCACACTCTCGAATCGAATTACTATATGTACTGTATACATATACAGGTATACCTTCAGTATAGACTCTGGCAACGCCGCAGCTTCTATTTGTCGCAGACAAGAGATGGAATCATAATATCGAGAATCTTTTATAGTCTCTGCAACTGTTCAAATTTTCGAATTCCGTATAGGTTTTGACGGGTGGCGATTGGTTTTCTGTGTTTCAAGATCGCGAATTGTTTTGAAATTGCAACTCGTCAAATGTTGGAATTGATGCTCCTGTTTTCCATTTTTAACGTCCGTTCATTAGATATTCTTTTATTCTAGATGTATTCGTTCGACTTCACATTTCTGTTATAAATATAAGTCACATCGATTTATAGAGCTTTTTAAAATGTTTTAACACATATTGGATGCAATTTTTTTTATTTAATTTAATTGAGTACATCCAAAAGTCAGATTAATTTTCTCGTGTTTTTTGTTTTAAGAGGATCATTTTTCAGCGAAAATGACGGGATTCGATGACTATGTTTTCGTAGTGGTTCAATAATACTGTGTAGCGAAAACTTCGTACGAAAAAAGAAACGTTTACTTCGCAGTATACTTTTTTCACACAGTCTTTGTATTACTTCAAAAGTTCAACATCGCAAATAAAATTGCATATAATCATAGAAGATCCAAGAACTAAAGGCCTATATAATTCTTGAGAAGTAATTACCTGGCCTGCTTTCAGCAAACATTCCCACTCATACACCTTCTCTGACTATACTGTACGCGAATATAACGCACAAGTAGTAAAAGCATGTTCATTCATATAGCCAACGGCGCATTCTCTCGACACAAAGTAAAGAAGCTGCTGCTTCTGTTGCAAAAATGACTACCTCGAGAAGAAAGAAGATGCTCTATCTCTACGCGAAAGACACGAGGTAAAGCATTTTCATCTCTCGAGAAAATCCATTTCAAAAAGAGTTAGCTCACGCATTAAATCACTGACTCGTCGGGTTTCGAAAGAGACGTAACAAAGGTACAGGGTTGAAGCGTGAAAAAGAGAGGGAAAAAATTGCGGAAACGGATAGAGAGAAATGGCGGTTAGCCCGAAGACAAATGTACGAAAAAAGAAATATATATATATATAAATACAGCCTTTTGCTTGTAAATTGTAGTTCTTTTTTTAAACTTTCAAATCGAGAAGTTTAGTCAAATTTTATGATGGAATCGAATGGTTTGTTTACGAAGAAGCAATCGAAAAAAAGTCCGTTTTTTCGGTGTCTTTCCACAAACAATATCGGCGAACAAAAAATGAGAACTCTGCAAAGCATCCACGTGACAACAATAATAGCTAGTGTCAAAGAAAATTTTTTTTATCACGTTCACGCATGGCGTACATGAAAGAGTATGCAGTATGCATAAAGCAGCGCGTACGCGAATGCACAAAAACTCCGCGCGGATGACAAAAAATGAGTGAGAAAAAAGAGGAGACAGGAGAAAACAATCAGTCTTTCTTGAAGTGTTCCGTTTCACGCGCGCGTCTAGACCAGAAAGCAGTACAATTTCTGTCAAGTACAGAAAACGAATACGAAATGTATTTAATCTAATTTTACTTATAAGTATCGTTGACTCATAAATTTCATGGAAATTAAGAGTATCTCAAATTATAGAAATAATGCGAAGGGTCTTTTTACGCGAAGCTTTAATAGCTCAACTTTCCCTTGAAATTCAAAACTAGTTCGTAAAATATATTTTTAAATTTCAGATTTCCAAGAATATGTTACATTTAAATTGGCTATGAGGAAAAGGAGGCATACGCGAAGGAAACCATTGCGATCAATTACGAGAGAGGTGCGGCTGCAGAGCAACGAGTTGGAGTGAATTCACAGTATGGTGTTGCCGGCGTTAGCTGCAGCAGCGTTGGCGGCGGCGACACCCCCATCGATTTTTCCAACGAGTTTCCCTCGCCGTCGTTTTCCCCTCGTGCACACGAGAACGAGGGAGTTGAGCGCGAGTATAGACTCGCACATAGGTGCTTTTCCTCACACGCGCATACAGCGAATTTTCTCTACGCTAGCTCGTTCCCGAAAAAATATTTTTTTTTCATATTGTATTAAAACATTTTTTTTCTTTTCGAACGTTTAGTACATTTTTTTTAAATATTTTTACTGCACCGGTTGTTTCGCTCTGTATATAAATGCAGTTTACTTTTTGGGATTCGGGATGTTCTCTTGTTAGAACTCGACATACAGCTTAAACATTGTAATTTTATACCACAGTTTAAAATCTTTTTTCGTAAAAAAAAATCGTTTAATTCATTTCCTTGTAATAATAAATTGATTATGAAAATTATAGGCTGAGGCGTGAGCACTATAGCACAGGATAAAATAAACAATTATTTACCCTGGCAGAAAAATTAATCAGCAATTGAGCATCGGTCGGTCAGCACACATCAGTTTCGTCGACCGTTTAAGCAACCGTTGATCAAAATAGCCTTTATTTTCGTCACGTTACACGCGATCGGTTGTAATAATAATAAATAATATTCATGATCAAAGAATAGAAAGAGTTAAGAAAATGTAGGGAATAATAATAATATAGAACGTATAGAAATAGAACAAAGTTCTTAATTTGCATATATTTTTGCGATCATAAATAAATAATGGACACAAATGTACTGATGAAATTGTATTTTGCCATATTTCATCGTATAATATGCAAATGGTTTGAACTAGAATACTAGAATCATTAAAGAATTAAGCAAAAAACATAAAATATATATAATTATACTGAGAAAACTGAATAAAATTGTTAGAAATTGTTATATTGCAGTTGATATGTATAATCGATTTGTTTAACAGTCTAATTTCAAATGAAGCATCTATTAAACATTGCATTAAACAAGGTAAAAATATAAAAATTTCCGTCAAAGAATAGTTTATAAAAAGTTTAATTATTTGATTATATTTAGTTCTAACAAATATTAATTCAAATATGCCATTAATCAACGAGTTACTGCATTATTCTCTAACAAACAATGAATAAATAATTGAATCAATTAATATATCATCTTTTTCAACTCGTTCGCCAGGAACTAGACAGCACCGATTTCGGTTCTTTGTCATTTTAATTTCTAAACGTGAGATACGTCAGTGTTATGGCTCCCTTATTGCGACCATACAATATGTCGGTTACGGACAGAAATAAAAGGAACTCGAAATTTTTGTACGCGTCACTGGACGAAGCAAAATCGGTCCGTGAAGTTTTTTAATCAATCACGATAAAAACAACGAATGCAGCTCTCTCACAGCTTTTTTTGCTTGAAAAGTACGCGTCCTGTCCACAGGCTATTATTAATCTGCGAATGACACAAGTCCTCTCACTTCGACCTCGTGTATTTTTGATCCAGAAATTTTTTACGCTTCGAGCGCGGGTTGTTTACTCTTCTTACTAGCGACGAACAAAATGTTTACCCTCTGATGAAAAGTTTCCTTTTCATTTTATTTGAACTCTGTACTACAATCTCTAGATTTCCAACGCTGACCAAACATCTACATATGACTCGTGTAATAACATTGTACATTTGATAGCTTAATTCACCACTTTCAAGCATAACTGTCGGTTTATGGTCGAGATAAGAAAAATAGCAAACTTCAACGATCATTCAAACTATTAGAAAGTATGAAAACTGTCGTAAAAAATGTCGAGCTGCAAGTAAGTAATAAAACCTCGAACGCATAGAAGCTTCAAATCCGAGAGACCACAAATCCCCGATTCACCAGCGCACAGAAAAGTTTCAAGAAGAGAAGCGCGAGGAGAAAAATAAAGAACGCCAGAGAAGACAGGAGGACGTGTAGAAGAAAGAGGCAAAAAAGAAAGAGGAGGAGGTGGTCTGCGAAAAGCCAACGACGAAGGAGAGCGCTTTCAGCCAGAGTAATAGAGGAGGAAAAGTAGGTCACCCCATTGGAGGACAGCTGCAGTGAGGGGTTGGCTCGATGCTGCTGCTGCTGCTGCTACCGCTACTACTACTACTACCACTACAACTGTTGGCTAGCTTGTACTAGACGCTTGTACTATTGCAGAAACTGGGAGATACGCGGAGGAATGAAAAAAGTCTGGAATAACTTGAACGCATTAGCATAGTGAGCTTATTTTACGACAGCAATAATGTTTTTACTTTCACTATGATAAAAATGTATCCCTTACAGTAGTATCCCTTAGTAGTAGGGTCCGGTTTCAATCGACAAGAATGACGATGCCAGTATTGACGAGACCTAATTGCATAATAAAAAGTAAGAATAGAATATAATCATTTCAGTAACTGTAGCACAAGTTACGAGAAAATCAATATCCTGCGCATGAAATAGGAGAGAGTATACGAAAGGAGTCAGTAGAAAGCGCCGGCTTGTGACAGACGTCAGGATTTGTTAATATTTGCATTTGCAATAGTGAATTTTTGTGTTTGTCATTGCATGAATAACTTAAGATTAATCCTATAGTATAATATATTAGAAATACAGTAGAATAAATAAACGGAGTTGTATACTCACGATGTATTGCTGATTTCGATTTTTATAACGAGAGTTATTCTGTGCGCATACCTGAAACAATAAGAAATGTTAACATTTCTCTCGACGTGCTTTCAAATTATCTATCGCGCACACAGTCAAGCATTCATGTCGCAGAGGCACCAACGTTCCTGCAAGCTATGCCCTAAAGCATGAAAAAAAAAAGAAAAAAATTTAATTCCGGACGTCAACGTTTCATCCGATAGATAGAGCTTGCACAAAGCTCGGACTCGCATCGACGCACAGAAATACGGGATTTAGCAGGGCGACGATGCTTGCACATAATGCACATCACGCAGTACGTGCACTCGCAGCGTTCACTCGTGTAAACAGGGACGACGTCACGGGCAATCGATATCCAAGGGGGAATTCTCTCCGACTATTACTAGCGACGAAGTTGCCAACGGCTAATATTATTATTCCTCCTTGGTATAAGGGGTAGCTTTTCCGAGCATCGAGCTTATGATGCTTTTTCTCAAGAGGGTTTGCGCCCCCTTCTTTTTTCGGATGCGTCAAACGTTCGCGGTAGAGTGCATTGGATCGAATGAAAAATCAATCAAATATATACACGCTTATTCGAGTTTTCTCTATTCATTTTCTTGGCTTAGTTCTCGATCAAAGAAAATTTAACAGCGCAGTGCACTTTGTGCAACCACGAGGAAATGGACCGAAACAAGAAGGGTCATCAGTCGAAAGGTCACCCTAACCTCAATCCTTTACCAGGAAAACTCTCAGCGAGAAATCGTGTACTCAAAGAGAAATGGAGAGAGATAGAGAGAGAGAGAGAGAGAGAGAGAGAGAGAGAGAGAGAAATTGTCCCTCGACGGATGGTAAGTTCTAAAGAAGCAAGAGTGAAAAAAGTGGCCCTGTGACGAAGGGAAGAAAATCTGAAAAAGGCAAAACTCGAGGGGTCAACTCCCCCTTAGATGAAAAAAAACAGTAGTGCAGGAGAGAAACGAACAAGGCAGACACAGCATCTCCAGTGACCGCGAACCCTCGCGCACGTATCGGAGGTCTGCGCGCGCAGCCACCCCCGGGGGTTGGAGGAGGTGAGGCAAAGGGAGGGGTGGCGGAGGGACTTTCGAGGCTTCCCTCCTCACAGGTCGGCTCATTTATCGGGGATTTTACGAGGGTGCCGACGCTTCTGGGACGCGACCCACATTCCTGGGGATTCGCATCGCGAGTTCGCTTCATTTAATGCTGTATTTTTCGTTTTTGTCGCCGCTGTTGTCTGGTTCCCGACCCTTTTATCGCTGTTTGATTAAACTTTTTATTATAGAACCGAGACTGTACGCAGATATTTCGATTCAGGGTAACTCGACATTGCTTTTAAGTCTAGAGTTTTATAGATTGTTGTCTGGACTGAGGCACGAAGCAGTTGATTCGTGCCGCGATATCGAAAGATCTAAAATAATATTCATATTTTAGCCCCACCACCAGTTTCATGCACTGAAAAAATAAGCATTTTAAGCGTAAGAATGCTATTTGAACTAAAACAAAATAATCTGAAATAGTAAAAAGACATCTTTTTAATCGAAAGAACAACATTTGCTTTCGTGTAACTGTTACCGAGTGCATGTGAATCTATTTCATTTAAGTAGAATGACTTCCACTTCACTTCCAAACGTATCAAAAAGTCGAAATAATGTACACAATATTACTTAAAGTTGCATCAAATTTTAATGTATTCTAACTTTAATCCTCGTATTATAATAATTATAGAATAATTTTACTACTTTCAGGCTAATTCGATTAGACCCCATCTAGTGGATAGCATGAAAAGTTGTACTGAAAATATAATAATTTGGAGGCAAACAAATTCGTTTTGATTAAAAGAGCTGCGTTTATTTTTCAAGTTTATTCCTTCCGAATCGAAGGGATTCCTTTTGCCTGAAAAGTATTATTTCTTTCAATATTATATTCCATAATTTAACGTACACTTCGTATAATATTTTCACAAACAAACTTTATCAGCCACACTAATCGGGACAATTTCCTAAACAATCAATTTCCTTCCAGGCTTTAATTTATTTTAATCAAGAAAGCCGCGCATCTCTTGCATTTTATAATTCATACAGTATATTAGCCAAACAAATAGAAGCGATGCGTAGCAATTCAGGAGAGAGAGAGAGAGAGAGAGTGCGAGAGAGGGCGAGTTCAGCACTTGAGCTTCCAGAAATCTATCCTCACTTAGAACCTCTCCATATATAACGAAGTTATCGATAGCCCTCCAGCCTAACAGGTACACGCGAGCCTTATCCCTTAAAACTATCCAAGACAATGAAAAAGTACCGCGAGTGAGAGAGAAAGAAAGAGGGACTCTCCGATGCAGTAGCGAAAATGTGGGTGAGGGAGAGTTGGATGGTATCCCGTTGGCCGGCAGACGAGTAAGGGCGGGACGAGCCGGGCGTTTGGAGAGTAGAGAGGGGATATAGAGGAGGGAGAGAGCGCAGCGCTCTAAAAATCTATATAACCAGCGCACAGCCGGGTTGACCTATATACGCCTCGACCAGCAGCAGCAGCGCCCCATCGTTGCAGAAGCAAGAGATTACCCGTGCCTGCGGAAGAAATTTATACTCTAGCTGCGGGGGCTTTATTCTTACTATTTTTAATGCTTTTATCTCGCGAGGTGTAAGGCTCCATGCGGAATTGTATTTTACTTTTTCTCCGTTCTTACACGTTTTAACGTCCTCGTACTCTATGTTGATTTGGTCGAGTCTGAGAGGAGCTTTTCGTAAGTACAAGGCGTTTTCCGCGACTTCTTTTTCGATTTACAGGTCTCCTTTTGATGCAGAAAGATTTCCAATGTCGTTCGATAAGGGTGTAAAAACTTTTACGATTTTCCTTTCTATTTTGGCGTAGTTTTACTGTTTACCGAGGGAAGAATGCGTATATAGAGCAACGATTCGCAACGATTCACGTCAGATTGTACAGCTTCTCAAATGCGTGTCTGACGCAGTATCGAACAACTTTCTACTTCGCCTCTACAAATAGTCACTTTTCCAACTATCCTTCTTTGCATCTTCTATTCAAGTTTAGATAGACACACAGAAGAATGGAAGAAAGCTCGAAGATAAATTTAAGTTTATTTCTACTTTGATCGTTGTGCAATTGACGAAGGGAATGATTACAAACATCGATACAGCGACTATTTAATCATCGCTCATCCAGATAATTTTAACGAAAGGGAGACGCAATATTCGTCCCAGCTAAGCCCACGCACATGCAGTCCCATCAGGATCCGCGCCGACAAATCGATCAAACGCAGGCGAGAAAAAAAAATAATACGTAAACTCCTTGCCGGTTAGCTCTCGAACGATTAATCGCGAGCTGGCAAGTCACTAGAGCGTCGGGGGTTGACTCTGACTCGCTGTGCAGGGGAAACTCACCGGGTCTCCCTCGGGGGTGGTTTTTCTCGATTTTGTATGCAACTCGGAGTCCCTGAGGCACCGTAAGCCAGTAGCGAAGCCGGTGCTTTTATTTCTTTACGAACTCACTGGAGGCGAGAGACTAACAAAACGAAGGTGAAAATAATACGAGGAGGAGTGGATCGAAATTTTCCGTGACCCTTCCAGAGAAAAAAGCTTGTTTTGCAAAGTACTGCCCAAAGTATACTTCTAACAAGGTCAATGAACTATGAGTTTCTCCTTTTCCGAGTTTTCACTACTGAACGTTCGGTGGATTGCTTTAAACATTAACCCCATGGTCGAATCACTCTCGAGCGTTACTTCAAGGGAGTTCTGCTGTACAGATAATGCAGATAAAAAGTTGGCGCAAAGCTTGCGAATCATTGGCTCGTAAACTTGAAAGCTCTACACGAAAAGGCTTTCCCAACCAACAAATCCTTTAAAAATTATTCCGCCAAAAGATAGCCTGCGCCCTTTTGCATTATGCGTCCCTCAAGAGTAATATTGGAAGGTGAAATTTATTTCGAAGATTCATTAAACATCTGAACAACGCATCTGCTCCGTATAGGGATATGAAATATCCCATTGAATGCCCAGGTGCAATTCAGCCCTTGGTCGATAAAACTGATTCTCTCTCGCTCTCTTGCACACATGCGCAAGCTCGAAGAAATGAAGAAGATGAAAAGAGCAGAAAAAGAGAGAGAACTCGAATAAGACGAGCAAGGAAGGTGGAATGCCATTTGGCGAGCGAGGAACGCTCTAGGAATAGATACCCAACCGAACTGGATGAGTAACTTGCGTGTCCCTCTAAATTCAGACGGAGCGAGTTTCTTGTTACACACACGAACGCGCTTATACGCAGTTCGGTCAGATAAAAGTGGGGGGACCGATAAGAGAAACAAATGAAAGGAGAAATGTGCCGACCGACTGATGCAAGCGTTGACTTTTACGAGGGTACTCGCGAAAGCTATAGCTTGTCAGGCAATTCCTAAAAAGTTGTCTTTTCATGCTCTTCACCGAGAGATTCAAGATGCCCTACTATTTAAGTTAGATATCGCTGAAAATATTGCCACTTAAGACAATGCTAGTCCTTCTCAACCAAAAAGAGCATAATCTTTAATAACTTATCGAAATGACATATTTTTTAATCAACCGGAAAACGATCCGTTTGTTTCAATTAACTTGTATTACATTTAGTTGCATTAGATTTTAATATAAACTCAGTGTAAATATTATTTTATAGTAACCAAAGAAGAATTGTTCATTTTGATATAAAAAAAGAGTTAATATACGGCTTGAATAGTGTACAGTTTTCAGAGATAAGATTATATACCAAGTATACAAATCAATTTGTTTGAAAAATGTATTAACCAGATATAGCAGAAACTCGATAAATATTCCATAATTATTAAGCGACTGCGATAATAAATAATTTTGATAGAACTTTTAATGCAATAATTTAAAATAAGGTACAGTAATACTTTGCTCGTTGAATATTTGATGGATTTTATAGATTTCCTCTCACACTCCGTTTTTCCGTAAACTAATAATAATTCTGTCGATGAACGATGTAAATATTGCAATATTAAACGAAATCGTTATAAATTAAAAATATTTTATAATTTCAAAAATGAGCAAATGAACGGCGTCGTTGCGAAAGAAAAATGGGCGTGACAGATAGCTCAATCGTTTTTTCAATGAGTCGCTAGAGCCTTATCGTCGCCATAATTCGTTACGTTATCACGCAAACCAGACGATAATCCTACTCTATTCTGCCATAAAAATAATGACGCCTACGGCTCTCTGGATTCAATCTTCAATTTAAAAAAATCTCCTAAGTATATACTATGCTTCTTGCACGACCTACCGACACAACTAAGCTTTGTTTTTCCACATGATTACCATGGCGCAATTTATAATTAATAGCGTAGACTATTCCTGCGATTTCAGAAATACCTATCGTAAATCTTCCAATGAAATAAATAATACTTTTGAGGCAAAAAATACGTCATTTGGACTCAATACTTTTGATTCTAATGGGAAATTATTTTTATTCACAAGGAATAAGCTTGAATAATAACTCTTTTCATCAAAATCGTACTTTTGGCTGAAAAATATGTTCTTATTTTACTTCAAAATTAAACGTTTTTGTGCAAAATGATTACATTTTCATAAAATTATCGCCCCATTCGACAGTAGGCGACTTCGAATTAGGCTCTAAATAAAAAAATCAACCCGGTATATTTGATTCTGAATTGATTCTGTAACAGCGACGATTTGTTGGTAAACTATGATATATTTGCTATAAAAATATTTACATTTGACGTAATATTTCGAATCTTGGGTACATTTGGAAGCGAACATATTTCTTGTGAATCAAATAGAATCACTAAAACAGGATACCAATTTTGAAAAAATGAGTCACGTTTGAAGCAAGATGAATCCTTTTGAAATAAAAGTATCTAAAGAAAAGTTGTTTTCGTTTGTTTCAAAAATATATCATACTGACAAGTTATTCAAAATGATATTCCATGGGACAGGAAAGGATTTTTTGTTTCAGATGATCATTTTCAGTGACGCAATACTGACCCACAAAATATTTCTAAGGATGATCGAAGTACTCTGTCGCTTTAAAACAAAATTTAAATCCCATTGTATTGCAACGACTTTATTGCATAGAGCTTGCTATAAATTGTATACCTCTACTTCCGAACCGGTAGAAAAGTTCACATTTATCAAGCTCATGGAAGGCCAACAATACAACCACGACAATCAGAAAGAAGGCGTAGCCCCATCAATCATACGAAGCCACAGCTTCCAAAAAGCTCAAAATTTCGACCGAGCCATTCCAAAATCCCATGACCATAAATTCCATTTGCACGTTACATAGACATTCCGAATACCGTTTCGTTCCTCCACAGCTACAGCTCAGTAGCGATAACATATATACCGAGCTCATTCGAAATAACTCATTCGATTGCCAGAACACCGAGGACTGACACTGTGTACATGTCTACGCACCCACTCCCACATACACCTGTGTGTACATACGCATGTACTTATATACCCCGGTATACCCGTGTCTGTGTGTCTTTATATGCAACACTTCGTCGTAACTCGACGCTCTATGCTAAATCTATCGAAAGCGGTGACGTGTGATTTCGGGGACACACGAACCGAATAGAGTTTACAGGTAGATAATCTTCTAGGAATAATCAAATGCGATGAAGATAAAGAATGATTGATAAATAGTAGTTCGATATTGTGTTGGGTAACTTTGGAAATTGAAGGATCTTGCGATAATTATTGCATTGCTATATTAATGTAAAAAACTTGATTGCAGTTGACTGGAGAAAAGCGGCTTAAAATAATAAAGAAAACAATGTACTACAGCAATTCAATAAGGGACTATATCTTGACTAATATTTGTATCCTATACGTATATTACCTATTGTTAGATTGGCACAAGACTTGATTATGTCACATGACAATGTTGTGCTTATAACGCAGGATAAGATAAAAAATTATTTATGCAAAGCAACTATAATTGGTTAATAATGAATAAACTATCATGAAATACTAAAAGGCAGTATTTCAACAAACTATGTCAACCAGTGGATTAGAAAATGTTATCTTTAGAAAACTCTTCAGGAGTTTCACCCTATGCATAAGGGTAACTGCATAAGAGATACGGAAATGCGTCTAGTGCAATATATTGCGAGAGGTTTTCGGCATATAAACTGCGAGTTGAGAAAGAATTAAAAAACGAATGCGAAGGAGACAAAAATCAGAAACTTGGCTTAATTTACAATGCAAATTACACATTTGCCTTACGCTCAAGGGACTTGCGAAGTTACAGCTGCTTAAAATTACGATTGCTGAAAGATACTAGAGCTGACTCGCTCTAAGTATATACGTTTAAAAAATTTGCCACATTAACGGAATTATTATTTAATTCCTTTTGTAGCATCTTTTATACTCTTATTTATAGCATAACTCACGATAGCAAAGGGTTTACACAGAGAAATCCGATCCTATCATACTAAAGCTGTAGGAATTATATGGGTATGTAAAGAAAAATACGCTTTCAAATAAACTTATTACTCCTGGCTAACATTACACATTTAATATATTAAAGCCCATCTTAAAAGAGCTTTCTATTTAATTTCAAAATATACGAACTGCAAAAAACTCCAATAATAAATTTCGTAATCAAACGGTAAAAGCCGAAAAGAAAGGAACAATTCATAATAAGTATTGAAACGTCACTGACTGACCATCAACCAATCGAGCATCATCGAGTCCCTGCATTATAGCCATGAAATAAAAAAACGCCGCATTTGGCCAGTGATGAGTTTGTTAAGGGCCACCAAAAAAGGGTCGACGCGCGTCAAACTGCAGACACATCTACCGATAGCCTTCCTCCCACCAAACAATGCGGCATCGAAAAGCTCGTCGGCCGCGACGTAATTACGCGGCGGCGTTGGTGGATCGATTTCCAAGAGAAGGGAAGCGAGGGAAAGCTAGAGAAGGGGATGAATATGGCGCCTGTTCAATTAATTATCGCCGTTGCGGGAGACTTCGTTACACGCGCGGCTATTATTCATTAGCGATGTAATTGTCGGTAGGCAAAATAATATCTGACCGTGTCTGACGTGCATGAGTGTGTCCGCGTGGAATATGGTCCTGCAATTGTGCCTGTGGTGGCACCTCTGATAGCAGTACATTAGTACCGAGACGAAGCCACACCAATGAAATTCTTAAATATTCATTCGTCGATCCACTGAATCGAATGAGCATTTTTGGCTAGATCTTACAAATTGGAAAGGAAAATCATTAGAATTTTAAAGCAATGAACTTTAATAGTGAAAATTGATTTTTTCACCAAAATATATTTTCATTGCTTAAAAAGATGACTCCGAAAATGAACGTTTTTGCACAAAATTCTTGTATTTTCATTAACTCTTCGTACTATCATTCCATTATTCATTTGTATAAACTGTATTAAATTCTTGATTATTTCTAAAAAAGTCGATATCGATTTGGATAAAATGATTTTCGCTTGATGCAACACAAATCCTTAAAAAAAAAAATTTTAAAGTCTAGAGGTAGTTGGAACTGTAGGTGGGAGAAATTCGATTTTTTACTGGAATTTCAACTTTTGACCGAAGAAGGCAGAATTATATTCTAATGGCGAGGTGTAATGAAAGGTGACGAGTACTCATGGAATGCATTCAAGATCTGCTGATATATAAGCGATGAATTTGACATGAATTTTCTGAGAATAATATATAGGCAATTTTCTGTGTTTACTTGAATTTTACCACATACGAGTGTACTCCAACGTGTAACCGATCAATATTCGTAATACGACTAATTAAAACACATATATAAATGTTTAATGAGTACTAGTCTGCAATTACGAAGAGAACGGTAATTAAATTCTTCGCGGCTATACCAACGTAATTGATCATCGAGGAAAAGCTTAAATTTCTAACGAGAAAAGCCCATCGTTATAATCAAAACTTTGAGGCGTTCTGATGTTATTTTCTCTTTATTGTAGGCAAAGTTGTTACAAGAGTACAATTTAGGTTAAAAGCTAAGTGATAAAACAAAAAAGCGATTGCTCCTTCTTTTTCTCCTTTCGACGAAATTGCGCATGCAAGATTACGATTGCGCGCAGGAAGTGACCACATAAACCGCCAACACGCCGACGTAAACGCGTTTGCACGAATTCGACAGAATTGGAAGAAAAGGAATTTCGTTTCAACGCGAAAGAGAACAAAAATTACTCGGTTCAACTTAGTCTCGATGGACGAAATAATTTCGATAATTTTGACGAGCGCGACATTTCACCAAGTCATCGAAATCCAATCTAAAACGTTGGCTTCCTTCTATTCGGGAAATTCGAAGGATACGTACTTTGAACATAGACTGAACCTAATGAATTATTCATAATCGCGAAAATTCCTTCTCAGCTTATAATTCCAATCAGAACGCAACTCATCGCTTTCCAACAAGTCTATCCAGAGTAGATCAACAATGCAAGCGGCAATTCGAACTTTTCCAACACGGAAAAAGCATCTACAGTTGCGCGAAACGTGAGAAAGCCGTATGGGTAAAAAAAAAGCGAGGAACACGTTGATTTCATCGGCTACGGCGACGACGACGCGTATATATATACACGTGTATGTGTGTGACCTGAAAAGCCTCGGGGCGACTTTTGTTCTCGCGCGACGCCGGCGGAGGTCTATCAATAATTTATGACTACGACGGCTGCGTCGAGTGTATACATATTCGTATCGATGCGACGCTTTACTCGGCCACGTTCTTACGTATAGAAAGAGTCATGAGATGCTTTTGTTTCCGAGGAAGTCGCTTTTTTATACACAGAAAGAAATGATGCTTTCGAGGCAAAGGGAATCATTGTTATGAAAAGAAGTAACCTTGAATACAGATATAATTAAAAATACTGACGTTTTTTATCTAAATAATTTATTGGGACCCAAAAAGATGTGTTCCTTTTACTCCAGAATTAAACGTTTTCGTACAAAATCATTAAATTTACATAAATTTATCGCACTATCCGATAGGTGGCTAGTCAAATTAGCCTGCAAGTGAACAAATCAACCCGGTATTTTTAAATGATACTGTGATAGTCGCATGCTGCGTGGTTAGGTGTAATATATTTGATATACCGAATATTGGAATTCGAAACAATATTTTCATTCGTTGGATACGTTTGAAGTGAAGTTGTTCTATATACCAATTTTGTGAACATAAGATACGTTTGAAGCAACGCGAATCCTTTTACGATAAGATCATACTACGATTTCTGTGCTATTGATGCTACGTTGTCACATTGCAATGTATTGTGTAATTGGCACACGATTTACAAGGATAATGTTATGTTAATTGTTTAAAAACACTCGTTAACGTGGAAAAAATGATTATTTACAAGATAATTCAAGTAAATAAAACAAAAATATCGTTTTTGAATCGCATAGAATGACTTCCATTCAATGGTCATCTTGAGGAAATGATTTTTTCATTTATATTAAAAAAAATGTCTTTTTCTTTTTGATTAAAATGTTTATATGTCGAGTATATAGCTGAGCTGTACATTTTCTCGAGTCGATACCACGAATAACCGAACCCAAAGTCATGGATATCGAAGTTTGTTCTATCGTAAGTTAATCGTTAAGATAACTTACGACGATGGTTATTGGGATATTCGTGCAGATTATAGATACACCTATAGTAGGTAATTTTGATAGCTAAGGCATTCAGGAAGCCGATGAAACAACCCTACAGTCAGTTGGAAGTTAGCTGCGATGGAAATAAACTTGCCCCCGCTAAAGATAAACTGTGATATCGTTAAAAATAATGAAGACGGACGCTTTCATACAAGGATAGAAACACGTTGATGTACTATTATTACTATATGATGTTCGATATACATTACGTGCGATATACAAAATAACTTGATTGCTCATTTACTGCAGGATATTCTGCAATTGCAAATGTTAAAATAAAGATTCCAACTTACAGTCTCAATTCTTACACGCTCATTTAACTTCTTATACGTACCTGTAACATAAAAAGGACACAATTGATTAATTAAAAGGTTAGACGATACAATGCAATAATCAAGCTAAATTCAAATTTAACGAATGAGCAAACAATTGCTAGCATTGATTTTCGGGAAAAGAAAGCACGTTGTTCGCAAATCTTTAAGTTCGTAAGTTGGAACATCGCCGCAGAAAATAGCACTTTGAAGAACCTTCAAGTAAGCGAGGTGTTCGTGCGGGTGTTAAAAAATTCACGAACTTGCATTCACTATAAGATTATTATTACTTCGACGGTTAGATCTTGAGATATTCTAATGTCGTACATAATTCAGCTAGAAAACTTTGGATCTAGTGAGTAAAACAGGCCACTGAAAGAACCACAAGAAGTTTGGACATTCGTATACGAATATGAGCAAGTCCACAAAATACTAGAAACAACTCCGTTCCTGGAAATTGAAAAATTATCACACCGACCGGACCCTATTTTCTAGGTTCTTGGGTATCTGCCAAGTAAGAAAAGCTCTTTATATTGCAGCTTGCCACTCGGATTTTATGACTGGAAAAGCAAAAAAGTTTGAAACGATGTTTTAAGACTTTGGGGTCCACAGATTTTGCAAAATTTCATTGAGTGAAACGTTCACTCGGCAAT
This sequence comes from Apocrypta bakeri, assembly GCA_018906985.1. Classification (NCBI taxonomy): domain Eukaryota; kingdom Metazoa; phylum Arthropoda; class Insecta; order Hymenoptera; family Pteromalidae; genus Apocrypta; species Apocrypta bakeri. Next base: position 12,663,983 of record JACCIA010000006.1, on the reverse strand, counting down.
CGAATATTTATAGGTAAAAGTGTGTTACAAGATCTACAATTTAAATAAAAATTAGTTCAACTTGGATTAGTAGAAGAAACCAGTTATAGTATATAATACGATCAATAAGCCTATTTTAGGATTTTATTCCAAGTTTTTGCTTTTGGTATTTACTTTTCAGAATTAGAATTTGTGTTACCATTACAGCACGTAATTACATGTATTTTTATCAATATTATGAAAAATCAGTTTTGAATGACGAGCATATGTTAGCCAGTTAATGATCAAAAAAGAAATATTTCAATTTCAAAATCCATTGTGAATGATTTTTTAATTAAAAACCCTGCAGATTTAGTGCAATTTCATTTATTTTATATAAGATTTCGTTACTTGATTATCTCCATATAAATGCATATCTACTGAATAATTAAATTTAATACATAACATATGAGAAGAGAGGTAAGCTATCGTGCTTTCATTAAAAAAAAAAGACTGGTTAAAAAGAACCAATCGTGTAAAAAGTTATTATCATCTAAGTAAGTAATTTGCCAACGTTTATACGATTTCCCAGAATTGGATAATTCGCAAAAAAAAGAAAAATCGTAAATTTTCAATAAATTGCTTTAAAATCTCACCTAAAAGGTCAGTTATAAGTATCAAACGAAAAATGAGACAAAATTCGATTATTCTAAAATTGTCTATTTTTTAATGCAAAGCTTATTTATCTTAAACTAATGTCGATACTTTTAATTTTTAAATGCAAATAACTTTATCTTCGGGCATCCAATGTTGACGATTTTAATTTTAAATAAGGGGTCTTTAATTGTATTAGTTATGAAAACCGAATTGGCAAACGGAAAGAGCTTTTTTATTCAAAAGGCACCCAAGAACCAGGAAAATAGGGTCCGGTAGCATATCACTGTGAATAATGTTTCGATTTCCAGGTACCTCGTTTCCAGCATCTCGTGGATTTACTCAAATACAGAACTCGTTTCCTAATCTCTTTGTCTTTTTCTCCCAATCACACTCGTATACACGCATACATACACAATATACATGTATGAAAGAAAGACGAGGGAGCTCGAAGATTCAAGAGTCTGTAGAACGATTGAAGCTCACTATAGGTACTATAAGGGAGAGTAGCTGGCATATATATAATATATATATATATATATATATATATATATACATATCCCCTCTGCAATATTTTCATGCCCAGGGGGGAAACACACGCGAGCAATACTAGTCCTCGTTGGTAGTCCCCCTTCAACAATTGCCCGCCGGCAGATAGGTGAACGATACCGCTGCGAGAAGAAAAGTGTCGACGATAATAATAAAGAGAGATGGACGCGAAGGTGTAGCTCTCTCTCTCTCTCTCTTTCTCTCGCTTCACTGTGCCCGGGCTATCGACCAGCGCGCAGCCTAGTATACGCGACGAGTCGATATCGCCGGCAACTTCTCTCTCTCTCACTCTCTCTCTATGCGCATCTCTGGCTGTAAAGGCTCTAGCGAGCTATGTGTGAGCGAACGATACTCTTCGTACGGCAACGAAAGAGCCACATAAATATACATGGATGCGCAAATACACACGGCTGATCATAAATATATAGACGCAGTCGAACGGAAACTCGTCCGAGGCTCAAGGAATAATTGCGGATTAGGACGGAGGAGATTTAGAAAATCACGTACTAGAAGGGAGGTTTCGCAGGGCGACACGTTCAACGTGGCACGATTCGCGAATGTAGACAATGGAAAAATCTAGACTGACAGAGAGAGAAAGAGAGACGATGTTTAATTAATTCAAGTTCTGACGTCAACGTGTTGCTGTTGCTGCTGTTACTGCTGGAACTGCTGGAACTTCGATAAAGCTTGAACTAGCTAAGTACGTAATTGTGTATATTTCAAAGAACTGCTATAGACCCGGAAAGTTCCAGAAAGAAACTACTTTCGAAAATCTATAGAGTTTATACAATACCGTGGAATAATAAACGCACGCAAAGTTCCATCGTCTCCGACCGACATCTTTTTCGGTAATCCTCTTCTACATTCTTCGTATATAGAAAAGATTTTTTCTATATATATATATATTTTTTTTTTGAACGAAAAATTAAGACTTAACGGGGTAAACCTGAGTTGATTGTTGAAAATACAAAACTATTTTTTTGGTCACAGTAGAAAAAAGACAGCTTAATCCAGATAATTATAATTTTAATGCACAATTTTTGTATTTTAAATTAATCCATTTGGTCCGCTCTTACAAACATTTTAATTCGTTTTATTCGCCGTTTCAGAGGTTTTCTAAGCTAAAGGAAATAATTTTGATTGGCATGTAAAAAGAAAAGATTGTGCGGAAGTAAGACAATTTTTTGACTAATATTCTAATAATACATATAACTCATAATAATTGATACTTTTTCGTTTACCTATATATACTTTTTTCCTGTTATTTTAATATAATTTTTTTATCAGATTAATTATTACCATTTTACATTTGTATTTCGCTTTGAGAGGATGATTTTTTCAGTCTACGTAGTCCATCAATTTTTCGTCTGATTGTGCTTAAAATGTCCCTTTACAGTAGCTTCGTGAATTCTCGATTCTATTCTCTGGTTTACTTCTCTAAAATAATCCTTCTTTTAATTTTCTTCCACGCGATTGACCATTAAATTTCGTATATATATCTTACGACCGTGTAAAATAAGTTATTAAACGAAGGATTCTTTTAAACTATCAAATCAGAGAAGACTGTAAGCTTAGTCTGGTGAAATTTGGTTGATTACGAAGCTCAGAACCTGTTTAGTAAGCAACTAAATATGCAAAGAACACTTACACGAATTAGCAATATCAAAGACAGAAATATTGTACGAATTAGCTCAGCGAGTAACATGATATATACATTAAACAAAATTTTACCATTTTTAAGTAAATTTATTTATTAAAAAATCTTCTTAAATGCAACGCAGCTTTTTACACATAACTATAAAATGCCCTATTACTTCGAATCAGTTGTAATTTGTCTGTGACCAATAAATCATGCGTTGTTTTCATCTTTCAACTTCATCTTACCCCTCTAACTAACAAACCACACAAATACATAGACATATCTTAAAGCGCAGTAAATATGAAATGTAAATTCATATATATATATATTAAACTCCGTCGGAACGCCAACTTCCTGCAAGACTCACGATTTAAACTCGCAGTTTCGTCTATTTATTATATACTATACATACAGTGAATAAATTTGAATGCAAGTATCCATATGCGGTAGCTTACAAGCTTAGCAGTAATTATTCACTGGCTTTTCCGCGTGAATATAGAATAGTTGCCAACTTCTACTGTACAGGCAGAAAAAGCGACTAGCATGACCAGCGAGTGAAACGGGAAATCGGATTTGCCAAATCGTGATATTCAAAAAGGTAAATTTCCAGATCTTCCATGATCTTTTTAGCCTTAATTAAGCGTTTGACCTGCGTGTTTAGCGAACGAATTAAAATTGATAAAAAAATAAACGATCCTAAGAAATTTCATTCGCACTTTGCAAGAGCACAAGTAGGTCGCGATCCGAGTACGCGCCACGCGATAAGTTCGCCATTTTAATCTATAAACCGAAACGTGCTAATTGCAAAACGAAGGCCACGCGCGCCGACATGTCATATATATATATATATATATACAAGCATAAGCGCAAGGAAAAAAAATTACATTACGAAGCACCATCGCCGAACTACTGTTTCTTGAACCTGTCCCTCTTTTACGAACACCACGTTTACACATACTACGCTAACTATCTCCCCGGATATGTATGTGTGTGTGTATATACGTATATATATATATATATATATATACATGTACATTAAACTTGGTGAGTATTTTATTTCTCTCCGGCTCATATACACGTGTAATTTTGTATTTTTATAGTCTGGTATTGCAGTGAAGTGTGGCTATTTGCTGACGAGAATCGTGACGCAATCAATTTGAATATTTTCAAGTGACTCAGCTCGTATAGGTGAATGTGGAATCGTCGCAAACAAACGTGACTTTTGAATAATTCAACAAATTGGGAACGAACATTTTTCCATAGAATCAAAGAAATGGATCGACGCTTGATTGAAGAGCTTAATTTTATTTCGCATCTAGATTGCTTTGAATGGAAACGTATAGAGTGGAGCGTTAACGAAAAAAAATAACGAACGCGTAATACGCAGCTCGTATGTGTGTTGGTTACTATGCAACGACAGATACAAACTTACTCACTAAGACATTTATTATTTCTATAAACATACAGGTCAAATCTATACCTCGACTTATTCCCATTGAAAGTTATTCCGATACAAGGGGCGTGTGCAATAACGTTGAGTAAGAAATTACTGAAAACGACGTATATTGCTTATCGGCAAGGAAGTTTCCTTTTCTCCAAATGGTATTTTTATTAAATATTTTTAGCCTCTAGAATCTTTGCTAGTTTCTTATTCTTATGTATGCTCTCTTTCTATATACATGTTGTCTTTGCCTCTTCCTCACATTTTTGTTAAAGACGGTTGTTATCTTATCTTATCTCTTCTTTGCTACCGCGACGCAGTGTTTCTTCCTCTTAGGCGCGTTTATTATTTTTTTCTTTTCGAACAAGCCACTTGATTCTCATTTAAAAATACGTTCAATTTGGAAAATTAATTTAACACGTACAACGTCGGATGCATTTTTCGATAAATATCGCTTGGCGATACCTCTCTCTCTCTCTCTCTCTCTCTCTCGTATTCAATCGCAATATCAATTGCAATCATTTGCGTATAGATAGGAAGAACAAAATTTTCACTACCAAATCACGCGATTACGAAATTTCAGATCTTCGAAATTTTGTTTCTGACTCGACAAATCTGTATACGAGGTGTAAAGCATTGCGCGTTGCTGTGTTGAGAATAAAACCTTGAATTTAAGCGATAAGTACAAAGCACACGTTAAAAATTACTAGCCGTCGTTGTCGTTTATGTTTCGATTGTTTCGGCTGTCCCGAACGAGAACGAGTGCGCGAGTAGAAAAGTCGATTGGCCGGCAAACATCATTTTCGCTTATCAAGCTATAAAAGTGACGGCGCGCAACGTGGCGCATTGCTTCGTTAGTGCAGTATTGGGCCTCGTCGACGTGGTGTTACCACCTGCAGGTTTTACTATCGTGATTTACCTTGAAGACTCGGTACTGGCACGTGTGTCCACAATTCTTGATTTACGCAAATGCGGTTGACTCGGCCTATTGTCGAGATCGTCGTTTGGTACTTCGTTAGAGTCATAGAGGTCACGTTGTATCGTCAGTTTTTTTTTATGTACGCATAGCCATTCTTACGAACAAGATTAGATGGGGCTTTACAGATAGAAAACTATAAATAATCATCGATAAGGATACTTTTGAAGCATACATTTTTAAGCAAATCAAATTTGTTTGTCTCTAAACGAAATGATTATTTTACTCCAAAATTAAACAATTTGGCGTATAATCAAATTAGCCAGCAAGGGATAAAGTCGATTTATTATATGTTCCTCATATTATGGTTTAAACCTGTTAAATTTACAATTAATTCCTAAGAAATTGGTACACGATCTCCTAATAAAACAAACGGATCCTCCAAAGAAAACGTTTTTACTTTTGTATCAAAATGATAAATAGCGTATTACACAAGTAAGCTCCGACGAATACGACGCATACGTATTTTATCATCACGGATAATTTCCACAAAGTTATCCACCTTTACTAATATCGCTCTTCATTGAAGTTAGCTCATTCATTTGTTCCCTATGTACATAGAAACGTAAAACGGTCATCGCCACTGCTTTTCAACCCTCGGGATATCTGCTTATATACATATACAAACACACGTCCCACTGGGTCGAAACACGCGAAGTAATAAAAGCAGGTTACAGTTGCGGTGAAATTGGGCACACTTTTATTTTAGGGTGAGTTGGACTTTACTCTTTGATTTATCGATTTTACGAACGCAAATTTTTCTCTTTTCTTTTTGTTGAATAATTTACTTTGATAATAATTTACCGCGTTGTAAACGGAAGTAATATTTACATTTATTAGCAGTCAATTTTCTCGTAAAATTGTAATTCTTTATTCTTCGGTAAATAACTTGTAAACGAATACGTAAAAGAGACATTTGGGGAATGAGCTGTGAAGATTCTTAATGAGATTAATTTTAATAAGACGTGACGAGGACAATGCGCTTCTTTCGAGTTGCACAAATAAAATCGATACTTCGTTGCTGGCCCTGTTACTTCAATTTATTATCGGCAGTATTTATTTATCAAATAAACGGCTCGTGAATAAAAAAACAATTTTTTCATTGTTAAAAAAAAAATACTGAATTTCAAAAACAATGAAAACGTGCTCTTAAGTGTCTTCATCCGAAGCTGACTTTCAATACGTCGCATATATGGATGTTTGAACGCTTTGATAGGCGATGTTTCCCATACATATGAATGAAGTTTGGCTAATGCACTTGATGTATGTACTGAACGTCCACAAAAAAATATATACACGAAGAGTTGAGAAGTTTGAAAGGGCTTTGCAAATTAAATTTTCGCATTGTCAAAGTTTAATATTTACGATTCAAAATTTAAATTCGAACAACTATTTTATACCGTTTTTTAATCCTTAAAAGCTCGTTACAAAGATAGATATAGGAACTGCATTGTAAAACTGCATTAATTTTTTTTTTAATAGTATTAACGACGTTTACACACCAAGATAGCGACAGACAGAGAAAGACAGAGATTAACGGCTATGCGAGTTTTCGTCAATTCGGTAGGTGCGAATAGGTAATTAAACTCGGACTCGGGTTTAAGCAAATGCTGTGCTGTGTAGATAAGGTAAAGCAAAGCAATGGCAGCAGTCGCGTTTCAGCCTAATTGTTCATGAATGAAGAGAGTTTCGCATCAGAAGCGTATAACAGTTGACCATCTCATTGAAAAAAGTCAATTTTCAAAGTTCCAGTGATTTTTAGTAAAAATGACAATAGACATTGCTATAAAACTAAAACTATTTTTTAATTTGATTCCAACAACAATGTGAAAAAATTGGATAGCAACTAATCTTAACTGTATTATTGGTATCATCAGATCTCGTGTATCATATTTCATCATATGTGCATTGGCCTGCAATATTTTTGTAAAGGATTTTAATTATTTTATTTCGATAAATAGTTTTTTTAAATTATAACAAAAAATTGTTTTTGCTTAATCAAATACGTCCACGAGTCAACATAACCGAGGGATCCAAATCAAACTTTTTCCGAATCGTAGATTGAGGTGTTCCCAACAAAAATTGGAATTTCTTTCCGATATATTAAAAAAAAACACATAATTTTTAAGCTGATTTGTCATAATCTCAAATGAAATACATAGTTTTGCTTGAAATTTGGCCAATAAACTCGAATAGTTAGTTTACCTCGAGCATTAAATATGTTTAAAATGAGTAAAACGATAAATACATAAAATAAATAATTTAACGACTAAATTTTCTATTTAAGTATTCCTACTTTGAAAAAGTAACAATGTATACTTGTGAATAAATCTTGCACTAACTGCAAGTACATCTCTAACGGAAAATTCATCTCTTGCAATGCAGCCTTCTGAAACGTCAGTCAAAAGAAACCTAGAATCCCAAAAGAAGGCCATCAAGTCCAAACTTCGTCGCAGACACTCAAGCATGACGGTCTATCGAGGCAATGCGCTTTCGGCACTCGCGTGGCACACGCTCTCTCTGTCTCTCTCTCTCTCTCTCTCTCTCTCTCTATCTTCTCTTAGACATCGCGGCCATTTCACCAGGCCGACGATGCTATTTTCGGCGGTCGGCCAAAATAGCTGAGCTTAAACTTCTGCTAGACATCTAAGAGCTCGAAGCTCCGCTGTTCTAACGGGTTGCGAAGGAAGTGGGTCAGATTTTCGCCGAGGACCCCTCGAAAAGGAGTCTCTTTAGTCCTTCTATATTTGCCTTAAGAATCTACTCCGTCTGATAAGAATTTCACACGTGCCAGCCAATGAGAATGTCGACAAAGCTTAAAAAGCAAAATCGTAACTATGCCGACATTCGGTAAAACAAGAATGTACGAGTGAATACTTTTTTTCGAAACACGCGCAGCTATAAATCATTGCCGCTATCTCGGGCACGTGTGAAGGAATAACCAGAGTTTTTTCGCCGATAGCACGACGACGCGCTGTTTATATCGTAACGAGAAGAATTCTACTTTCAAAACATGTCGTTGAAATTGTACAACCACAAGGGTTATAGAGGGAACGAAGGGGTCAACTCTGTATAGAGGACTGCTGGTGCAACGACACTAAAACGAAATACGAGCGGTACTGCAAAGAGCGAGACCGGCTAAATTTAAAAATAAACTCCTCTCTCACGTTGCATAACACAACATCTAGTGTTCGACCATTTGGATTTGGAAGTCACAATGCTTCGATGCCTCCACTCTCTTCCGTCATGTTCTTCTTCGCCGATATTGCGTGTAATCGTTAATGTTGAAATAGTGAATATTTTCCTGATTTTCCTGGTCACCCGTTTTTTTACTTCAAGAATCATTATTCTATGATTAGCTAAAGTAAAATAGTGAATTTTTACTAATTATAAAGTGCAGCCTATAATTATGATTTGTCTTCGTATTTAGTCCCATGTTCCAGTTTAGAGCAACAATTTTTGGAAAAATGGAATAACGACTAATTACTTTGAGATCAGTCTGCATTTGTAAGCTGTGTATTTACGTTTCAGAAAGTGACTTCTTTTGACTTTGTATCGAGTCTGCACAATTCGCACATACATGTACTTTTATATTGAAAAGATGAGCAAAGATGTTTCATAGGCGTTGGCGTAGTACCTTGAGAGTTCTCTCTTGGTTGAGTCAGAAAGAAAAGAAAGAGAAGAGAGATGAGTTTATTTTCGTAGTCTGAGTATTAACGAATGTCACGCAACGTCGCTATTTTTGAAAATTCTCGCTGCATGTGATTCTATATTTACGGAAGTATATATGGGAAATTCTCGATTTAATACGCCATTGGAGTATTCGAAATATACAAAACAAAAATCTCGCGCTATACGTCACATGGAAGAAATTGTTCTCGATCGTGAATTATTAATTTTTTTTTTTTTTAAGATTTAAGTACGCAGCAAATAATAATGGTTATCGATACATTTTTGAAACCAGCAGATCGCGAATTGAATGAGCCGATTATAGATTTAACAATACGAGCTAATTAAGTTATACAGCGCTCGATTTCATTGTGATACTTTTGAATGAAGCGCCAGTAAACAATACGGCTATGATATTATACGATCCAATATTATACCTGCATTATGTAAAGAGTGAGCGTAATGAAATTTCGTTCGATGTATTGTATAGTCATATAAACGTGTAAATTAGTGATTTGAACGATGAAACTCGAAACGCGATGAAAAACAAGCCTAAAGAACTTAACCGAGATTCAACGTAGAACAGACACAGAGCGAAATCATTCGCACCTCCCACAAATAGATATGAGAATTTATCGCACACACACGCACCTGCTGATAAGGCGGCATCTGCAGCAGGTCCCTCTCGTCGGCTGCTGTGACCTCAAACGTTGGCGCCGTCTGCATGGGATAGAGGTTTCCTTTGCCTGGATAAGAGGTGCTTCTGCGAAACTTAACCGGACTGATGCTGGACTGATGAGCCGTTGGTCCAGGGTGTCCAGCGAAGGTTGGACTTGGTTTTCTTCCTTGAAGATTGGCAACTGCTGCAGCGGCCGCAGCTGCGTGCAGATTCGAGTGCAACGGAGGTAGATTCGGCACGGATCTACCACGATTCCAGGGCGACAGAGCTGGACTGGCCGCAGCAGCCGAGTGAGCCGCCGGATTCTGTCCCCACTGCTGGGGTCCCGCTTGGGGACCACCCGACCACGCGGCGTAGCCCTTACCCTGCAGGTATACCCCAGGATGCGAACTCTGCTGCTGCTGCTGTTGTTGCTGCTGTTGTTGCTGCTGCTGTTGAAGCTGACTGTGCCGATTTCCCGGTGCGACGCTCACGCCACCACCGTGGTTGCTCTGCTGCTGCTGCTGCTGCTGCTGCTGTTGTTGTTGTTGCGCTTGTTGCTGCTGTTGCGGGAAGTTGTGACTAGCGGTGATCGCTCGTCGGGCTCCAGCAGCCGCCGCGGCGGCCGCAGCGGCACTCGACCCGGCGAACAGACCAGCCGGACTATTGGTGGGGAAGTTCTGGAAAGCCGCGATCGAGCCGTTGACCGGTAGCGCGTGCAAACTCGGCGAGGTGTCGTCGGCCCAGAGACTGGGCACCCTAACACCGGTCTCGTTACTGAAGCCCTGCAGCGCGCTCGAGTTGCCACCGATGCTGCTGATCGAATCCTTGTCGATGACGACGCCCGACGAGGATGAGCTCGAGGACGTCAAGCTCGCGACGCTCGCAGCCGCACTGATGGCGATGCTATCGACGTCACTGGCTTCTTTGGCGATCTTGTCGTTCCCGACGTCGAGACTGCTGCCACCGGGAGACAGAGGAGCCGAAGACTTGTTCGTCGCAGCCGACTGCTGCTGTTGCTGCTTCTCGATTAGCAGATCGTCCTGCATGATGAGACTTTGGTTGAGGATCGAGTTGACGGGGCTGCTCGCTGCCGGTGAGAACAGACTGGTCGCCGCGTAATCGCCCATATAAAGTAGCTGGTTATCCACCGTGAGAGGTGTCTCGTTGCCGTTGCCTCTTGTTATTCTTCCCGAATCCTCTTCTTCTTCTCACTCGCGCACACACACACTCTTTTTATTTTTCTATTATCACTCTCTCTCTCTCTCCCCTTCTGTCCTCTGGCTGGACCGAACTACCTGCTACGGACTCGCGCACGGGGTTTGTTTTGAAGAGAGAACTTTGCAGCGTTGCTCGCTGGTAGTAGTAGTCGTCGTCGTGCCAGTGGCGCTGGAGTACACTAGTAGTGGTGCATCGTCGTTATAACGCGGCGCCTGCGAAGCTCGTGCGAGAGAGAGAGAGAGGGCCGAGCTTGCAGAACTATCGATCCAGGGGCAGCACGCTCATCGGGTAGAGCTCTGCGCCTCTGTATAGCGGGACACTGGGTAGAGGAGACGAAGAGAGAGAGAGAACACCCGGAAAACTCGCTCTCTGCCACGCACGCACGCGAATGAACCGGACAACACCACCAGACGGAACACACTGACACACTACTACTTGCGGGGGAGGAGGGGTCGGGGGTTTCGTTTTTCCACCCTCGCCGCTGCTGCTGCTGCTGCTACTGCTGCTGCTGCTGCTGCTGCTGCTGCTGCTGCTGCAACTACTACTACTTTTCGCTCCCTCCTTCGTTTTTCCGAAAAGGGGAAGGGGGACCGAGAACACTCGGCTCTCTCTCGTGGGTTTGAATGTATAGTTAATCGAAGAGCCGCGGGCTCGTCGTGCTCGCCTCGATCGGTCGGGGCTGCTTGCTTGTCGCTCCTCTGCGTAGTGGCATCTTCCTCCGCCTGAACGCGTTCTTGACTGTCGTACGCGATGTTACGTAGCTGGCTTGCCCTCGTGAGCCGAAAAATCCGAGATAAGATAAGCGCGCGAGTTGCTTCCTCTATCTGTCTCGGCGAAAAAAAACGATAGCCCGCACGCGCAAGCACACCTGCACACACGCGCACTCTCTTGGCTATACTGACAGAGGGCAGATTCTCTCTTCGAGCGCGAGCCTCCGCATCTTTGATTGATGTATCACTGCAAGCTCACTCGGGTGCTTTCCTTCGCCGAAAGCGATCCCCCCTGTGTCCGCGTTGTTGCGTCGCCACCTGCAGCCCGTACTAACTCTATTGCACTGGCGGAGCTTCGCACCGAGAGAGGGCTGAGCTTGCGGAGCAGACGACGCGAGTTATGTATCCGTGTGTGCAAAGAGAGCCACTCGGGCTCTTTCCCGAAGTTGTGTAATCGGCCGAAGGAGGATAGGAGGAGGAGGAGGACGACGGCACGCAGAGCGGCGTTGCAGCTCGGGTTCGTTCGGTGCCGTGGTGCGCCTGCCGACTTTTGGAACACTGAGTGGCGCTCTCCTCACCGACGACTATAGCCTCGATCCGCTTTACTCTCTTACCACCACACGGACCGTCGGAGCTCGTCGTCGGCTACGAGCTTAGCTTGTGGCGTGTGGCCAAGGGGAGGGGAGCACTGCGCGCGCGCGCAAGCGAGCTTAGACCAGGGAGCTCTCTCGGCGCGGCTATACCTATAGCGCGAGCAAAGCCAGAGAAAAACCTATGCGGGAGCGAGCGAGTAAGAGAGTTCGCGCCGACTCCGACGCCGACTCCGACGCCGACGCCGAACGCCGCGACGCGAGGCTAGCTCTGCTCAAATGCGCGCGCATCTCTACCTGATATTCGCGAGCGGCGTTAACGTACACAGTACACGCGCACCTACGAGCGCCTATTCTAACTCCTCTATACCCCTGTTAATCTACGCGTACATGTGAATAGTGTGTGGAGCGGCGGGTCACCTCGCCGTCTACGAGCTCTCTGCACTCCAACGTATATGCACACGTATGCGCGCGTGTATACGCGTAAACACGAGGTAAAGCGCAAGCGCTGACGAATGCGACGGTGAGGACGCTGAGAGGCGCAAGCGCGCGAGGTGCCTGCGATTTATTTATTCTCTGCGAACGCGTCAAATTCGAAGGGATCTTTCCTATGCCAATTATCCAATGATCATTTCGTTCACATTTCACCATCTCGATCAGTCTCTACGTCATCGTTCGCACGCGATTCTTTATTTTACTTGCCTCATCGTCGTGTGAAATGGAGCTGACTTTTTGAATGCACTCGGAGTCACTCGGGTCAAAGATGCGTCGAGAAAACTACTCGGAGTAGATTTACGAGCACACGTGTTCTCGTGGACACAAGAGTGGCAAATTTAAACACTCCTTGTGTATACGGGAAATTCGGATTCTTTTTTTTAGATTGGAAAATTCGACTTGTTACATCCTTGTTACATTGTTTACATCCGATCTGAAAATAAAGTAAATAATATTGTAATGCATCATTTCTATGTAAGTGTAATTTGAGTGCATATTTATTTATTTATTATGCCGAGAATAACGCATTACACGCTACAATGTTATCCAGCAGAAAAATAAAGTATTCCAATATATATAAAACTATTCTTACTCATGCATTACATATTACAATATGTATTTAGTCTTTTATTTTCAAATCATTAGATCTTTTGCTAATATCTATTACTTTTAAATTTTGATCATTATTTTGATTACTTTAATAAAGCTATTTATCACTCATAAATGTACATATTTGGAAGTTTTCCAGTGCGAATTATTTCTGTACGTTAACTGGTTTCTTTTGAGGGAAATCATTCAAGTACCTTAAGTGTACATTTTCCGAATCATCGAAACATTCTCATGATATTATTGTATTAATCAGAAAAGTACAACGTCTAAGTCGTAAAATTATCGATTAAATAGTTCGTACAGATCATTTCACCGTGAAAACACGAATTGATTGCATTATCGTCATTTATCCGTGTCAATGCCAATGATGAAGATTGTTGTATATCAAACGAAAGAATGTATATGATAATTTTTTATTAAGCTTGCGACTCGCACTCAGAAGTCGATGTCGCAACGTCGACTCGTCAATTGCGAAACGACTCTATTTAAAAAAAGTCGATCATTTACAGCTGAATATGAAAAAAAGTATACATACGCTTCGGTACGCTATCTAAGTAGAATAAATCGCGTATAAAATATATAGATGAGATCAAACGCACGAAGGAACAAAAAAATACGGAGATGAACCTGAGGCGGTCCAGAAGCTGTAATCAGACGATGATCTCCTAAAATACCAAACACTCTCTACTCTCCCTACGATTCTCGAGCATCCCCCAGGATCCCCCTCAGTTCTCCCTGCCGTCTGAGAAGCTCCGAAAATTCAGCATTCTCCGTCGCACAATTCCAAAAGTCAGCAGCTATGTTACCCCGGCGTACGCCCCTCCCTCCGGGCACCAGTGCTGCAGCGACCCAGCGACCGATATATAAACCGGCGATATTGCATAATGCTTTGATAAGAAAGAACGCGACGGACTGGAATGGGAAACTATAGAAAACCACAATAGCGCTTATCGTTACTCGCTAGGGACGTAAGACTCGTTTTAAGATGGTAAATACATATTCCTTTATTAGTTTTAAAGGTGGGAATATAGTTAAGGAAATCATCGGAGGAATTTTTCTCTCCGAGACTCGTATCCTTTCCATGTGAGAATTGATAATTAAAGTATTTTAATCAACAGCAATTCGTTTGAGTCTTTTATAACGAGATATCTTTTTCGATCGAAAGGAAAACAAATGCTATTGCAATGTCATTTTGTTTTAAAGGATTCTTATTGATATTTACATTAGCCGCTGATATTTAGCCGCTTATTTGGTTCATCTAACTAGACGACTCTTAGAGGACAGTACAATAAGTTAATGAAAATATCATTAGCTTCTAAAAAAATGTGGAATTTTTGACTAAGAAACACTTTTTGTCAATGAAAACAATTCGTTGCGAATAAAAAATCGACGTTTGCAATTAAAGTTTATTCCTAATGAATTACCATGATTTCCCTTCGGAATGAATCGTTATTTTATAAAAAGCCATTCTTTCACCTGAAAAGTATTACATCTTTGAGTGAACGATAATCATTAATTGTTTAACGCAAAGCCACTTTCGCGTCCAGTTTTAATCCTCTCGAGCAATACAATAGCATCGAGAGCAATGGTTCAAAAATGAATTAACATTCGTTGTAGTGTTGCACACTTGCCCGATGCCAAGTCCGTATACACGCAGCAGACAGCAGTTATACGGCAAATATCGTACCGTAGATAAAACCTACGCGCAAGTGGAGTCCGGTGCGGTATAAAAATTCAATACAAAAATATCGCGCATACACATACATACATAGATGCATTCGCGACTCACAATCCGGGAAATTTCAAAAAATCCGATAAAGGATGCTGCAAACCATATAGCGGCACATCTACATATTATACACCTAGCCACAGAGCTAGTCGTTCAAACGAGTCTGGGATAAAAAAAAATGTTTCGCGTATTTGGATTTGCACACTGCGGAGAGCACCTGACGCTAGAGCGTTTCGCTCTTTAGTCTCGATGTATAACTCTCTCTCTCTCTCTCTCTCTCTCTCTCGCTCTATGCGCAGCTGCGACGACCTACATAGTGCTCTTGGGTCGGTCTCTCTCTCTTCCTCTCGCCCATTACTCGATGCGCGCTATGCCTCGTAAATTCGTGCGCGAGGCAATCGCACGCGAGCCCCTAAACAAACGAGTCGCAAGGGTGGCTGGGAAGGAATAAAAAAATGGGGTGAGGGATAGCGGGTGGCTTGTGCACGGCGCCGCAGATTTAATCGCGGCGTGAATTAAAGATTCGAAAAAGCTGGGCTGATACTGCTATGACGACGTTATTTATAGTTCATCACAAAATGGGCTTTGGTCTTATTTTCCTAAAGCTACAGATATCACGACCAGATTCGATGCTTTCTTATTTATTGCTTAACGTTACGACAAGTATAAAATTTCATTGTTACTTTATGAATCTTAAGTCATATTTAATTCAATTGTACGACTTTCAACGTTTCGATTAAATCTATTTAGACAAACTATATGAATTATATAGTTTATTTGCACCGCTTCGCCTTCTATATTATATGCACTGAAAAAAATAGCAGCAAAGCTAACTGAGCTTTTCATTCAAGGGGGACAAACTTGATTGTAAACATTTTTCTGTTCCTTTTATTAAAAGATTAAGCTTTTGTTATTGATTGACTATATTTTAAAAACTTTTCGTACGAATCGGTAGGAAGCATCTATAGTCTAATTATTCTACAAATGTTAAAAAATTATTCTACAACGACTATATAACAACATTAGACTCCGGTGTATACTAGTAAAAATATTCTTTTTGACTCCAACAGTATCACTTGCATTCGATAACGATTTTAAATCAACGCGAATCTGTTTGAAAAAGAAGGATCTTGCATGCAAATGTAGTTTACCATTTAATTCAATAAGATGCTTAAGATTCTTTTCTTTTTGCGTCGAGAGAATTATTTAGCATCGATGGCTATTTCGTTCAGTGTTCATATCGATGAACTTGGTGTTCAAGGCGTCCTAGAGCGCCCCCTTGAGATAGCTGTATTCACTTGAAATATGGTTAAATTCAATCGGTTGTTATTAAAGAAAAACTAATTCTACCAGTAAAAGAGTCGCTGCTAAATCAGTAGGAAAGGCAAGTATAGAGCTTCATTAGAAGCAGTATCGTGTATTTCGTGAAACATATACTATGCGCATACAACAATTCATCGAGGTAATCCTTTGGACGTAGACAAGCATCGCTGAAACCTGCTTCCCCGACTCGCTTCTCATAATCGGATATGCCGGAAGTAGCCGAGACGGCAGAACCCGACGCGTATTTCTCACCGACGATTAGATGTCTGTGTACACTAATGTATATACTAGACGACCTAGTCTTTTACCTCTATGCACGATCCGCACAATCCGGATTAAAGGCTGTGCCGAGATGAAATGGGTAGAAATTGCCTTCGTTATTCTCAGCGAGGAAGAAACGATGGGCTTTTGCAATTGTGATTATAGCTACAGCTGTCTATAATAGTTGTTATAAACAAGAGAATTTTTCATTTCTAATGGCTCAACGTGGAGTACTATAGAAATGGGTTTGGAGTATGCCACAAAAAGTGCAAGGTAGTGCGAAATTTGAGCTTGTAAGAAAATAGCTGAGGTGCCGGATTTTGTTTCGACATCAAGTTAACAGCTGCTGATTCGCAATCATTTTCAAAGATTCAAATATTTCGAGCGAATACAATGTTGATGAACGAGTACGGGAAACAATAGACTGCCTTGTAATAATTACTTAATATACAGAAAATTTGATTGAAAAATTTGATTGAAAAATTTGTTAAAATATTTAATCACGGAAATATTGAATTTACTACTCTGAAGTTGAAAAATTGTAACAAATATTATCAAAATGAATCCGTACTTCATTTCTTTTGGCTTAGAAGTAGTTCGACGAATATTAAGCTTAAGATACATGTATACCTACGCATATTTTAAGCGCCTGGTGATATGCAACCAAAAATTCGCCGATGTATTGACGAAACTGCAGTTGTAAAAAAAGAGATAACAAATGAATGACTTAACACAATGATGCATTGATGTTAATACATCAAATTATTTTTTTACAAATGTGTAACAATTGTCACTAAAGAACGTTAAATAAAACGTGAAACGTTTAAATGGTAAACTGTTCTACAGAAATACAGGGAGTGTCGGTAACTTGGTCAGTGGCGCCCCCCAGCAAGACTTTACCGAAGATACAGCATATTCCGCGAAAGCGGCGGGACGCTTGAAATGAAAAGTGCATCGAGAATATTTTCAAATCGTCTTTTAATTCTCTCTTTGCCTCTGTAGTAAAGTCATGTGAACTTTTCCAAGGAAGAGCAGAATAAAAAAAAAACTGAAAATCGAAACTGGTTGTCGATCCTCGAGAGTAAAGATCGGTATGTAAATGCATTAACAATCCTAGACAGAGACGAAGAGCAGCAGCAGTAACAGCGCACAGTCTACACGTACACCCGGGAAACTAGTTCTCTCCTAAGGCATTCCTGGAAGACGTAGGGGAGAGAGAGAGAGAGAGAGAGAGAGAGAGAGAGAGGGAGAGAGTCTGTACGGCCATTCGATCTTCTTTTTTCCGCTTCTAAAACTCTCGTTGGTTCTCTCACGCAACTTTTCACTTTTTCCATGCTTTATTTTCCATTTCCTCTCTCGCTCGCTCTACTTGCCTCCCGACGTCTCTATGAGACGAGTTTCCTCTATGGTCCCCCGGGATTTTTCCGACTTAGTTGGAATCTAAGACTGGTTTAACGATCCAGTTCTCGATATCTTCTAGTTTATCGTCGGTTGCAGCTGTGGTTTCTTGACTGCTTTACCTTGGCACATAGAGATGCCACGGTCTTTAAGTATCGGCATGCGTTTGCGCATTTGGGTGTGTGGAAAATTCGAATTATTCTATTTCCGAATAAAAATAGCGAATTTTTCTTACTCTGTGTCTTACAAGTAAGTAGAGATCGGAATACTTTCAAGTTTAGTTGCTCCACGTGTCGATAAGTGCTCGACCCGCAAATATGAACTGTAATTGGCCAAGAGTGTGGTTATCAATTCGTAATCGAAGTTTCATTCAACCGAATCCCCTAATGTAATAATTCAAAGCAAATAGACCAATTGGATTCTTGTAGCCGAGCTTTATAGGCATATTTTCCTTGGTTACAGGTCTGAATCTGCGCATGAATTTAATAGTGGGGGGCGCTCTTACTTTTGGTACATTTAACTCGCCGATGACGAGAGATCGGTACGATCGGTATGTTTTCAAGATCGTAATTTCTACACGGACAAGTACTTAACCCGCTTGTATAAACTGTTAACATATGTAATGCCCAAGAGGGTCAAATTTCTTCACGCTTAAGGCATGACATTGAACCTAGACGAAGAGTTTCACCTTACCAAATTTTTCTCTTTTATACGCACTTAATTTGCGTAATTTCAAGAATAGAACTCGCGCAGTAAGTTATGCGCGTACCAGCAAAGGTTAATTGGTCGAAAAAAGGCCCGAGGTATCATAACCAGGCGTCTTCGTTCTTTTTTTTTCTCCACAAGAGTAATAGCCATACTCTCTGTGTCCTACTGTCTGTTTCGCGCTTTCGTACGATCGTTAACTCTATTTTTATAGGATTATTCGAAGATAAAGGAAAAAAAACCTTGAATACGTAACAAAATTGAAAGAAACGTTTCGCACAAACGAGGCGGTCATCAACTGTATCAAATTACGAGATTCTGTAATTTCGAATTCAAACGATAAATATAGGAGACGAATATAGTAGTGGTGTACAACATAAAAGGCCGCGAAACCTGTTATATATATAAATCGATAGCGCGCGCATATTTTGCAATCCACATTTTATATAATCATCATTTTCGGGAGGTCGCGATGTTTGATTTCCAGTTCTCCTCAGCAAACGTTTTATGAAAAAAAAAAATTTTTCAACGCATTCCTATAGCACGGCCTACCACATCATACGACATGTTTGCGTCACGAACAGCCTTTTAAAAATTCAAAGATAAACGAGAGAGAGAGAGAGAGAGAGAGAGAGAGAGAGAGAGAGAGAGAGAGGGAGGGAGAGAGAGGGAGAGAGAAAAAAAAGGAAAGACCACAACAAGGGTGTGTCCCGCGGTAAATATAGGTAACGAATCATGACGAGGATCGAGAAAAAAGAATGAGGAAAGCTCGCCGGCATCTATATGCAAAATCTGATGCTGCATCCCCGATAACAGCTCGTCGTTCGAACTAATTACATCATCAACCTCCGAGCGATACAAAAATGCCCAACGAATACGATGGAGATGAGCCGAATACTGATAACTGCCTACTAACAAAAGCAAAGGGCTGTATTATCAGTTTTAGAAAATATATCTTAAGCCTTCATATTGTTCTAAGATGTTATTGAAATTGGAAAACTAATTCGATTTTTTTCAATTTAAGCTAAAAGTAGGTATTGCCGAATAAAGGGATTAATTAAGCCCGAATTGAATGCTAGAAATATTACAAAATCATTGATTAGAAAAGTAAAGGTATGATCATAGCACAATAAAAGTAATTCACACAGTGCTGCTGGTTTGATTATTGTTCCGTATATATGTGTTTAATTTTTGCATTTTTAGTTAATTGCCATTACTTTTTCGGCTATAGAATCAGACAATTTTCACCAAAGCCATTTATTTACTTAGCTACATTTATTATTTTTATATATATAATATGTATTAACACATGATTAACTAACTTTTACATATACATATGAAAAAAAGTATTATTTTCGAAGACACAACAATTAAACGCGTATAAGAGTGGCCGATACCAAACCTAGAAGGGTCAAGTGCATTAATTTGTAGTATAAAAAGTTACAGTTACCTAGATAAAGTTGCCTTTTGTCCATGACCAATATATCGTTTTGTATTACAGTCAACGATGAATTCAGGTCTACCCACAATTTTGCATAAAAAATCATGCGAAACTCAATGAACACAAAGAGTACTTACGTATTAGTCGTACCGATTTTCATTCTAATGGTATTTTTAATCATACGAGTTATTTTTATTTCATACAATCTCCCACCTTGTCCGGTAAAAGGAATGTACTCTTTGTAATGCTTGTGGTTGCAGAGAGGGCGAGAGACATCGACAAAAGAAACATACAATAAAAACAATATCGCAAAATCGCCTAATCACGAGGATCGCCGAGGACTAACTGCAACAGCAACAATAGCAGCATCAGAATGAAGAATGAAATTCCAAAGCGTCGACTAGTCGGTTCTGTTTGCTACTTGTCTCTGTTCAGCCAATACATCCGCAACGAGTTCAAGACACACAAGTCGATGAGGTGAAAAAACATTATGGTCGCAGACACGCTGACTGATGCGCTTCTGCTGCTGTTGCTTTTTAACCGTGCGAGTCTGTGAATAAGAGGAAATCGGGAACGCAGTCGTCGGAGGGAGACCTTCAAGGGCAGCGAGGATGAGCCGAAGGATGTCCGGTAAAGAACGAGAAATGGAGTGCGACAAAAGGGCTCCTAAAAAACAAATAAACGAGTTATTTGCCGAGCAGACGAAATGAGAAAGAGAGAGAGAGAGAGAGAGAGGTCTAAAAGGAAGACTCCGGCTCGCGCGAGCACAGCTGCTCTCACTTAGTTTTTCCCTCTCTTTTTGTATTGGGATAGCCAAGAAAGGAAGAGAGAAAGATAGAGAGAGAGAGAGAGAGAGAGAGAGAGAGAGAGAGCAAAAGAGCCTTCGAGGCAAATAAAAATGGGCAACGAAACGGAGAGAGCTAAGCCGAATACAGATAATTGTAGGTTGACGAAGAGGGGGAGGTCAGTTTCATAGACAACTGTAGTTGGATTTGATGTTGATGTAGGTTATTGATTTTCAAGTAAATAAGCGCATTTTCTGATGAATCATAAATAATACCAAATTTTAAGCTACATTTATAACAACGCGTGTTTTGGGAATTAAAATTTCAATTTTTACTCGTCAAAAAAAAATCTTTATACTTGTTAAGATTATATTTTATAAACTATTTGTAGTACATTGCAGGGTAGGGCAATTTTTTAATAAAATCTTATTAGAATATAAAGTTCATTTTCAATTGCGATTTATACATAATTTTTCACGTCTTACTTTACTAATGATTTTAGATAATGAGGTATAAAATTCATTATCTTGGTAGTTAATATATTTAATGAGCTAACTCACCAGCAACATTAACATCTCACAATATATATTGACCTATACAAAGTGGCAAATCCAACATATCAAATTATAGGCTTATATCACTTATATTCCATACAGTAAAGATTCTGTCCCACAAAAAAGTAGAATTTTATTTGAAAATCAATTTTATTTTATAAAGACAAAAGGTAAGATGGGCCCGATGAATAATTGAACAGACTAATCAGAGTA
Organism: Apocrypta bakeri; assembly: GCA_018906985.1. NCBI lineage: Eukaryota > Metazoa > Arthropoda > Insecta > Hymenoptera > Pteromalidae > Apocrypta > Apocrypta bakeri. The sequence continues at coordinate 12,642,405 of JACCIA010000006.1, read as the reverse complement.
CAATAATTTAGACTAGTTTTCTTAAAACTAGTTATTATTCCTAGATCTAACGAAAGCGTTTGACAAAATTAATCCTAAATTATTATTAGATAAACTAGAAAAATGTGGAATAAAAGACTCTGTATAAAAAGGGCAATAGTAATAAGATAGTACGATTAATGAGGTAAAACAGAAATATCAAAATTATTAATACTGGCATTCCGCAAGGAATGATACTTAAGCCAGTTACTTTATCATACATGTTAATATTTTATAAACAAATATGCAAAAGGATTGAATTATAATTTATTGCAGACGACACGGCCATTATCAATGACAATGAGAAGTGGGCACTAGTACAGGGTAAAATGAATGACTATTTTGATAAAGTGGCTAAATAAATATAATTGCACAAGAATGCAAAGAGTTATGAGAATTTACGGATGGGAATAATGAACACCTTCAAGATGAATCGGAACAAACATATCGAATTCATAGTAAACGGAACACTACTTAATATACGTTTTTGCAAAAATAAATGAAAATAACTGACAATTTAATGGACGGAAATACACTGATGGAATTCTATTTTGTCTCGTTTAGTAGTATAATAAATTAAGATATAATAATTGCATCAAACTCAAATACTAAAAATAATAAATAAAAATTGTTTTCTTGGGAGTAATCAACCATTAAATGTTAACGACTATTTGCCCAAGAATCGATAATACAGAATTAAGAAAAACGTATTAAAAGTAGATAAAAAATGATAAATAAATATATTGTACCGAGAAAAATATTGCAGTAATGAAATTTTTTAAAATTCTGCCAAATCAGTTAAATTTCGAAAATAGAAACTAATTACAAATAAAAGTGTTCCGGTCCATCAAAAAGAGTACATTTGAAAATGGTGAAAGAAAGAGATGAGCCGTCGACTTGAGAAAGTCAGAACAAAAACAGTATCGAAAAATGGACAAAGGTGCGAGGATCGTTTCAGACTAAAAGCTGCAGATAAATAAGAATGAAATTCCAAAGCGTAGACTAGTTATGTTTACTACTTGGCTCTTTTCAGTCAATGCATTCTCAACGAGTTCAAGACACACAAGTCAATGAGGTAAAAAGCATTAACATCGCAGACACGCTGACTGAGGTTATATTGTTGCTGTTGCTTCATAGCCGCCCGAAGCCGTGAATAAGAGGAAATCGAGAGCGCAGTCGATCTGGTAGTTGGAGAGACCTTCAAGGGCAGCAAGGATGAGCCGAAGGATGTCCGGTGAAGAACGAGAGATGGAGTGCGACAAAAGGGCTCCTAAAAAACAAATAAACGAGTTATTCGCCGCGCAGACGAGATGAGAGAGAGAGAGAGGTCTAAAAGGAAGACTCCGTCTCGCGCGAGCACAGCTTCTCTCACTTGGTTTTTCACTTTCTTTTTGTATTGGCATAGCCGAGAGAGAGAGAGAGAGAGAGAGAGAGAAGGAGCCTTCGAGGCAAATAAAAATTGGCAACGAAAAAGAAAGAGATGAACCGAATATAGATAGTTGCAGACTGATGTGCGTGGCCCCTTCCATAAATTGTTAGTTATCATTTCGTAGTAAGATGTCGTATTTGGAAATTTCGAGTTTAGACATGTGTAAATACTGATTTGGGAAAAATTCAACTCATCATCTACGAAATCGTTGAAAATACACTCACTGTGACATATTTTATAAAATAAACCGGTTGCCTTTTCTCTGTCTTAGAATTAGCAACATATAACTAAATGAGAGCAAAAGCTCTTAACCCAATAGTTATTATTAAATTATGTATTAAGGTATAAATGAACGTGTATTAAATTAGTTTCATTAATTATCGTTTTAAAAAATCAATAATGATCTTATTTATATACTTTTACTCACACCCATACATTATACATTCCGATGAATTTTGGTAGTCGAATGCTTCTCCAGGAGTATCGCATGTAGTATACGCATTACTGAGTTTTTTTAACGAGTAGGCAAACTTTTCGGCATACTAGCATTGATTACAGGTGTACATAAGAATTTTATGGATTTGATAGAGGCGCTCTCACAGTTTTAAGATTTTATTCGTACTTAACATCTTCAAGGCATAGATGCGTTTCAAATAATGTTATTCTTTAAATTAATACAATTGTACTAAATAAATAAAACTTCTATTTGTTTTCATTGATGAATCCTTCCCCGAAACATTGCCAAAGTACGAAGGAAACAAATTTATCTGAGAATCACCTATATATATCTGCGTGATAATACGATAATGTATCGAATACAAAAACGGATATGATAGGCAGAATGAGTTTTCGAACCAAAGCCAAACCAAGTCGGGAACGACGAACCAACGAATTTAGTCATAAGATATGTAACCTCGAGGGTCTGAGGCCAAATGACATTCGTTGACATTTTTTCTGTATATTCTCAAGATAAGAACTCGTGTATAGATATCGTAATCATCCTTCTTATTATTACGCCATTGCAATTTGTGCGGTTAAATGCGTGTCTCACTTCCGAAACGAATGCACCTATTTAGATTCATATCTCCGTTTACGATTTTGAAATTATCGAAAGAGAAGAATGCGTCTGGAAGAGAAGTGACAGTCGCAGAAAGGGATAAGTCGTCGACTCACACTCATACTCTCTCTCTCCATAGAAACGGTATCGAAAAGTGGGCCAGATGCAAGGTAGGATCGTCACAGAGAAATAAACAGCAACGCGGCAACAAGAACAGCGCGACGAGATGCAGCTAAAGAAGAATGAAATTCCTGCAGTGCCGGCTCGTTCTTTTTGCTCCTCGTCTCCGTTGAGCAAGTGCATTCACAACAAGCCAAAGACTGCACACAAGCCGATGAGATAAAAAGCATTGTCAAAGCAGATACGCTGACTGATGTGCTGCTGCTGCTGCTGCTGCTGCTGTCGTAGCTTCTTAACCGCACGAGTCTGTGATGATTAAAGAGGAAATCGAGAGCAAAAGTCGTCGGAGGGAGACCTTCAAGGGCAGCGAGGATGAGCCGAAGGATGCCCGGTGAAGAACGAGAGATGAAGTGCGACAAAAGGGCTTCGATATAAAAAACAAACAAACAACTTGTACACCGCACAGACGAGATGAGAAAGAGAAAGAGAAAAAGAGACCTTAAAGGAAGATTCAGTCTTACTTGCTTTTCTCCTTTTGCATTTGTTTCCTTCGTCGTTCTAGCAGTGGATTCTGCGAGTCCGAATGAAAAATCGACTGCATTGAGGATTGCTTTGTATTAGGCGAACAAGGCACCTTTATGCGAGGCTAGCTTAAATTACAAATTTTAATTTGTTATATTAATTGCGTGTTATCTATATATTTAATACTGAAGTTCTAGATTCAGTTTTGTTACACATCTTTAAGTCTCTTCGACGACCACTTACGATAGTTGCTGAAAACTCTCTCTCTCTCTCTCTCTCTCTCTCTCTCCGTAAGGTCCCAAATGAATTAGTAAGCAAAAATACTGGTTAGTACATTCTTTCACGCATTAATAGGGAGTCTTGTCCCGAAGAAAGGTGCCTTGTTTTCCTTTTTTCGGCGAGATGCTCACGTTGTTTCTAATTTTGTTCCAATCCAACATTCCTTTATTAACATTGTTAAAATAGTCAAAAAATGATTTCAAATATTAACAATTTATTTTATAGTAAATATTTGTCTTAAAAAACAGAAGGATTAATTATAGGACCATTTCAAATTTGAAATAAGATGTCAAATGTTATTTTCAAAATAGACGCAGGGCATACAAGCAGAATAGATTCTGATTTGATAAAAAAATCAATTTTTTTTATCAAATTCTTATTTGATAAAAAAAATTAATTCCGTAATATGTTTCTTAAAAGTTTTATTTTGTATAATTTTGCACTTCGATCGGGAGGAGATCTAAGAGGAATACAAATCACCGACGCACATGACTGTAGAACAAAGAGCCAATGGAATCTTACCGCCTGTGAAAAAGAAATATATGAAGTCATTTATAAATCAAATATTAGTGTGTATAATAATAGAATAATCGTGAAATAATAGCTATTGCTTTTTGACGTTTACAGTCGTTTTATAATGATCTTTTCAATTTCTATAAAGACTTTTCCTTTAAAATTAATAAATCAATTGTGTTTCACTGTATAAATAGAATTATGGCATTGGAGGTATTATTTAAAACACAAAAATCAATGCATAATCTTGATCTCTTATTTTTTTCCTTTTTAAAGGCTAAAGTCACAGAGGCGACAAACGAGCTATAAGAATCGTCTATTAATTTTTTCTCTAATATTGTTTACACTTTTCTTTCGATATCTTTTCTATCTTCAATCGTGTACTTATATGGTCGTTTCGAGCAATATTTATCAATTATCAGATCGATACGTGCTTCATATCCTTTCACTGTTCTCACATCGTGCATGCCTTTAGCAAAAATATGCTTTTATTCTTCTATTAACTACACAGTTTCGAATTTTTATTTTAATTTTAAAATAATCACGGATAAATTACTAATGGAAGAATCTGATGTTGATTGGTACGATTCAATATCAATAAAAAATACAATAAATTCGAAATGGAATATCTCGAAAGAAAGCTCATGTAGTATTACATTTTCAAATGGTCAACAGTCAGACGCGCATTTAATTATAAATAAAATCAAGGAGCATTGCCACGATGTGCACTAAAAAAAGATAAATTAGAGCTGTTAAACGTAAATAAAGATATACAAGATCAAACGGCAAATGACCTGTTTCATAAAACATTTAATAAAAAATCAATTTTAAAGGAAAAATATGATGATCATGAAACTTCCAAAAGTAATTACAAAGACAATAAATCACGTGTACAATATGTAAAAAAGAAAACAATAATAAACAATAATAAAACAGGAATAAACTCGAAATTATGATTGTTAATTTTATTGATTTAAAAATTATTAATTTTAACTCGAAAATATAAATTCTTATTTCTTTATTCGTATGAAATTTGTTGAAAAAATAAATAAAGTTTCGATTTAAAAACATTATGTGAATATAATTATATATTATTATTATACTTTTAAGTAAGTGCATTTTCTGATCGTTAAATTTTATGAATACTTTTACAAAATCAAGTAAATATTATCTTCTTTCAAAAAAGCAATATTATAACAGATAAGTTTTCTTCGATATATCAGAATTTTTTCAGTGTACAAATTCTAACATTTAAATAAATTTGGATTTTGATATTTTAAAAATAATTGAATGTATTTAAATTATTCACACATCCGTCTTGTAATTTTTTTATTTGATTACAGCAATTAACGCATTAATAAAAATAATCGTATTAGTTTTGAATAAATGTTTATTAACAACCAAAAACATACAGTTATTTAACTAAAGAAAGTATTTTCCTTACGAAAAAAAAACAAATTTTTTATTAAAGAAATTTTCTTATATTTACATCGCTGATGAGTGAGCGTTTAAATCGTCGATACGATCGTTATTGTACATAAGAATAAAAAGTGAGATCGTCTCGTTAATTATTGCAGGAGAGCAATCTTCAAAACGTAAATAACGCATGGGATTGCAAAAAAAAAAGAAAGTTAATCTGAACTAGAACTAGAAGCCACGCATATTTCATTTTTGGCACATGAATATCAGAGCGAATACCGCGATGGCTGGACCAATCTAGATAAATATAGTTGATTAGCATGCGATGGCTCACTCCTGTTATTCGTATCCACATAGGTAGATGTAATTCGGTCGGCCCGTCATCTATCATAATTTTCCAGTCAGCCTCTACTCGTTCGTCCCCTTTATCCTCCGTGTATTCCGTATGCAAATATACCACCGTGAGCTGCGCGTCTCGCATCGTGTATACGAGGAAAAAAAAAGAAATAACTCAGCTACCGTATAGACCACTCGCATGGTCAGCTTGGCATTCGAAGAAAAAAAATAAATTTTTTTTTTTTTTTCGATAATCGATGATGTAAGTTTTTTGGCTATCGAGCGTTGTTATATATAGATATGAGTATTACATTATAGCTCTTTGAGTTATAGGACGAAATCATTAGACGAAAAAATGGTTAATGTGTTAAGCAGCACTTTTTATTCATAAAAATATGTTTGTATAACCTAGATGAACGGAAATTTTAATATTTACAGTAGAGACGTACAATGAGATTTTACATAACTTGATGTGCGCGTGCGACAAAATGATTGACGATATATTATATAGTTAACTACTTAACATCTGTTTTATAACATAGAATTATTCGCTTAAATAAAAACAAAACAAATTCTTTAAGATTAAATGTCTTGACTAAACTTAAAAGCTGTGACTTTCTAATGATTATAAGATAGTGATGCGATGACAATATTACTTATGTATGTTAACGAAAAAAAGAGCCCATAATTTTTTTTTCGTCACGTACAACTACGTATAGTCAATAAAATGGTTTCAGTATTTCCGGTTCTCTTCGTAATATATCGTAAAAAATAGATTCTATTGTTTCCAATCAAAATCGAGCATATATACGTATACATATATATACCTGCACATTTATTCAATATAATCTACTTTTTAATAAAATATATTTTAAATATTAAAAATCCTGATAAGATGTATATATACATATATATACATATATATAATTAAGACATGATGTTTTAATATTTAAAATACTTAACCTGGAAACATTTAAATTATAGAGAAAAAACAATGATTAAAGCGCATCTATATTCTAAGGATGACAATCAGTCTTGTCGGGTGAATCGTCTACGATGAGCAAATAAAACAATCTGTTCTTATTCAAAAATAGACAATCTAATAGATTCTTTCACCTTTTGTTCGCTTACTACAATAAAACAACATTGCCAGTAGAATAGCGTATTGTTTTTTTTATTGATTATAAGATTTTGATCAATCGAGAAGTATTTATATCTTTGTTTATAGAGTATATATTTATATATATACGATTTTAATATATAATTATTCATAGCAAATGAAGTATTTTCTACTGAATTCGAAGCATAAGTATAATATCAGAAAAAAATCAGCGAAATTTGTTTAAAATAAAAAAATTCGATGTAATGCTCATTAGAAGTTTGACCAAGTTTATATAGTTTTGCCTTGTTAACACTGTGCGTCATTCAGAATATATGAGCACTGATTGTAAAAAATACATTAACGATTGCGTTGGCGATAAATTTTTTATGACCGTTTAACGCTGTTTTTCAATCTCGGATAATTCATTAATTTATCATAGCAATTATCGACTTTTTATTTAATTGCATGATTTTCATCGTTACTGCCGATATAAAGTGCAATAAATATCGTTCTATATCATTACCACCTTTGGAGAACGTGACGCGACTCAAATAAAATAAAACTATAAAAACAATTGCAGAACATTAGGTATAGATTATACTATATCGTTAAGTAAAATAGAGAGCGATGATCGTAGGAACATGCTCTCCCCCCCCCCCTCTCCATCTGCGCTGATGATAGTTACGGCGAAAAAAAAAGTTGAGTAATTCAACTTTTAAAAATTGCTAAAATCAGCTAAGGACCTGAACGCTTTTAGCTTTTGAAGCGCTACCATCCACTACGCCCAAACAGCTTTTGCATTGATATACCGTTGCGATCGTGGCTCGCCGAGAGCCGGCTAGCACAATTGTAGCGGGAAGAAGAATGACCCGTTGCATAATCTCGAGGATCGTCGATTGGAAAAAAAATCTTCCATCATCTGGCAACGAAGACAGATCGAAGAGATGACTTCCTTTGGCAGAGCCCATCAAAGTTCGTCGTCGACCTGCACCGACGTTGATCTTGGTGTCAAGACCAGGTTGAAACAATCAGGTGGTACTGCGACACAGCTTGGTTGTAGCTTGCTTTTCACGTCGACGTTTTGTGGAGCACTGATGTCGTATTTCGACAAGAGTCCTGTCAACACTACAAAGGCGAAACCCTGTACGAGCCTCTGACCAATGCACGTTCTTTTACCGGTAGAGAATGGAACGAAATGTTCTGGTCTTACGACTCTGGTTACAATTTTACCGTCTTGTTCGACATCCTTGAGGAATCTGCCTGGTCGGAATTCCTTGGAGTCGGCGCCCCAGTAGGACTCGCCTAGATTCAGGTCGTAGTTGTTGAGGAAAATGACGGTATCTTTGGCGACAGGATAGCCACCGATTTCCGTATCACAAGTGGCCACATGTGGAACGATCGGTGAGCTAGAGATCCTTAGCGTTTCCCAGATAATGGCTTCTGTATAAGGCATGTCGAGTCTGTCTTTTAAAGAGACCAGTTCCGACGCTGCGCCATACTTCTCCTTCAGAACTGCGTCGCACTCTGCTTGAATTTTCAACTGAACATCTGGGTGTGAAACGATATTGGCAAGGACCATCATCACCAGATTACCGATAGCAGAATGTCCACCTAAGAAATCCTCTAGTTCGAAAATAATATGTTGCCAAGAAAGTTCTGACTCGGAACTCTCCAGGTGAAGCAAGAGAGCATCGGTGAAGTCACGAGGAACTCCATTCTCTAAATCGAGACTTGCTCGACGAGGTTCGATGATTTGTTTGAGGATGAAGCTACGGATGTCAGTTGCCCAGTTGTCCAAGCGATCGAGCTCTTTCTTGTAGAAGAGCTTGAGCCAAGGTAGGAAGTCCACGGCATATCCTTGGTTGATATCCCAGAAAATTTCATCGAATATACGAACAACCCGGTTGAACTGATCGTCAGAGTAGCCAAACCGGGTTGAACACATATATTGGGTAAACATGTTACCGATAGAACGGAGGATCAAAGGCTTCACCGCGCTTTCTCCACTGAGAACTCCGGCGTTGGCTGGTTGCTTCAACTGGTCCAGGAGCTGAGCCATCTCATCAACAGCAACTCGGGACAATTCTTCTTGCTGGAAACTGCCTCCGCGAGGGGAACAAAAGCTACGAGCGATCGAACGACGTTTGCGCTGGATGTCTGACCAATCGCAAAGGGCAAGAGCTGAAAATTCAAATGATTTCTTCGTTAGATACACATAATCGAAATAATGATTAAAATAGCTATTCTTTAATGGTTTCAATGACGCGGCACCTTCTCAAAGATATGCGAGAGAAAAGTAGTAGTATAGGTCAAGTTGCAGCTTTCTCTCTCGAGTTACTACTCGCGGTTGCATCATCTCATTGACCGACGAATTGTGCGAGCGCGCGAAGCTGATTAACTTAGATTTGTTGTCTTTATCGCGAGAAATAATCGTTAGTTACGTAGCTGCGAGTGCGACGGCAGTCGAAAACATGTTAATAATTTATGTAAGAGATTGTATATTGCGATTAGCGGTGGTTTGAACTTGACCCGAAAGAGTATCTATATCCTTCCAACAGACGTCGTTCCGCATTCTAAGGACGTCGAGTAAGCGCGGAGAGGAAGATCAGTATATATAGTCAATGATGCGAGTATGTAAATATGAAGATACAATTCTCTCTCTCTCTCTCTTTTAACTGGCCTTGACCTTGGACTTATAGCACGGAATTACCAAAATTTTCCAAATATCATGCTCTTCCGACGAGTGCGATCGATCGATCGATTATATAAGTACATCGTTTGAGGTGTGACATGAGATACGATTATAATAATAGATAGATCTATATTTATGTTAAACAGTTATACTCCGAGACGGTGTTTTTTTTAACGCTTTCCAGAAAAGGGTTTTTCCAGATATATTTCACGGGTAATGCCCTGCACTAATGCTTTGGATGTTAAAAGTGCGAGGAAAAATTTTGAGAATTTCCTTCGTAAAACGCAATGTCATCAACGCTGACGGAATTTCGGTAAATCTAACATTCTTGCGTAAGCGAAAACTTAAGATAAGCTTCCGAGAAAGAGGCTCCCTCGTGCGCTATCTCTTCTCGCATGGTTAATTCGACAACATAAAAGTCTCTTTTATAGGCTCGACTCGCTTCCTGCTTGAGGATCCTCGATCTCTACGTCATGTATCAAGCGTAAGCTCAACCGCGAAGAGACTGGCTCGCTCGAACCTACTCCGAAGAAATTAAGAGTAACCGGTCCGCGATAACGATTTTTGCCACTGGCGCGCACCGCGCTCGCGCGCAAGTGGTCTTCACTCTCGACGAGCTCGGACTTTTCTTTTCGCGCAGCATCCGTACGAAGCTCCATCGTTCCGAAAAAGAAAACTGAAAGTATGCGTAAGCGTAGAGAAATGGATATTTGAACAGGTTTTGTTTGGAAAAATTGGAAAACGTTACGAAGTCATTGAACAATAACAGCTAAACAATGGCTCTACAATTTGTGTCCTACAATAGGCACTGCTACGCATGCTTTCGTTAATTGCATATTTATTATAGAACTAATCTTAATTACGATTAAAGACCATACTGGTAACGTTAAACGTTTTCATCAATAGTCAAGCAGATGATGACGATTAAAACAGGGTCAACAAATCGTTAGAAGTCGTTATAATTACTATACAATTATAGTAATTCTTACACAAAAGGCCCGTTAACATTTTTACATCCACTCCAACGTCATTTCGTTACCCTGCGAGCTTATTCCTTTGTCATTAACGGAGAATCGCGCGTCAATGATGAAATGATACTGTGACGAGGAGGGAAAAGAAACATTTCTCCGAGAAACTGCAGGTACGGTCTAGAACTCGCGCATATCAAGCTTCGTCTACAATACTGGATTCTAGAATGATCTTGAAATATTGCGATGCATCGCTAATAAATTATCGAATTGATACTCTTTTTATCTATCTTTTGCAATTATAATTTTAGGGCGTCCCTGCACACGGTAGCGTTGCGGCGTTACTGAGCTACTACTGAGCAGTAGCTACACATACTCCGGTACACTGTGCTTACACTGTACCGGAGATGATGTGTTAAATGACAAGTTTTACGTTTTATTTACATACTCATTAACATACGGAATTAACGTACCGATTTTTCGAAATACGAGTGAGTGACAAGAAAGAAATGACTATTGAACTATCGAGTTTATAAATCTGGCTCGTCGTACCTATCGCTACTACATACATAAAAGTCATAAACGAATCGCAAAAAATTTATTTTTCAACGTACGTAAACTACCCTGTACCGGCTAGTCAGTGCCTCGTGGCACGAGCCCTTGCCACTTATCCTTATTTCAATAAGTGAAAATTGAAATGTCCCTCTTATTCGCACAGTATGCATAAACGCTATTTAGCCATACAGTCATAGAGTTTCAATGAATATCCTACGCGCGCGACTGATCTAGATACACGAAGCGGCTGCAGCTTTGGCGTCTGGGCGAGTTGAAAGTAGGATTAAAGTCAGTTAAAGGCAGAGAGAACAGAGCAAGCGAGTAAACAAGCATCGAATGTAGTCGTTACGCGTACGTTATAGGGTCGGCGACCGAAGAGGCGATTTTTCCTGTAACGTCATCGGCAACGCGCCGCTATATAAACGATTTCTATACTCGTTTTCGTTAACCGCATTGCACAGAGAGAAGTTGTTGCTCTCCTCTTGTGAATCACACGCACACATACATAGGGACAGACGCGCGCGTACAGTAAATTTGCGCGTGCTGCGGACTGCGATCCCGTTAATCTAGATCGATGGCGACGGCGGCGCGCTGGAGCTTGATGAAAATAACAGTAAGTCCCCAAGCGTTATGTGTCTTTCTGTGAATTAGCCCATCTTCCACCACACGTGGCTACTTATATACACACACGCGCGCGCGCGCACACACACCTCTGAGTCACTTGTTTATCAACCTATTTAACGTACAGTGCGTCTCGTGAAAAGAGGAAAAAGCGTCACTTGCCCCCCTCCCTCCATCGTTCTTCTCATTGCCCCTTTGGCTTTCTTTTCTATACAGAAACTCTGTCTGTACGTCTCTCTCTCTCTCTCTTTCTCTCTCGCTATATAATATGTGCAATAGAAAGTGTGTGCTGTAACTGTAATTTATTTATACACCGAGAATATCTCCGCGTACAAACCTACGCGCGTGTGTACACGCCGTGCGTGATCGACTTTCGTTTACCCCGTTGTTTTTGTTTTTGCACAATTTTCATTATGTACACGCCTTAAGCGCTCCGACACCAAATGCTAATCGAGTATATTTATCAAAGTCTTTTTCCGCGCGACTCGTTATATTATTAAACGTATTATTGGAACATGATGTAAGACGAGTAGATATATATATTAATAGGCATAGAGCAAACCGTAGTGTTTATACGTATGTATATATATATATATATATAGACTGAACAGCACGTAATTTCGCATTAAATTTCGCGTTCCACGTAGGCAAGGCATTTCTCTTTAACGAAAGTTTCTCTAAATAGCATATATATACGATTAAGCTACGTTTTGTTTCATTCGACCTTTACCGCTGTACACGGACACGCGCTTCCATTTGAATACTCATTTACATTAAGATTTATTCCCGACAGGATACACATGATAAAATTGAAATAAAAAGAATCATCACCAGAATCACGATGGTTCGATAAAAAAGCTTAGCTCATCGAAAACTACTGTAATATTCGTTACATACAGTTTTTCGTATATACACGCTCCCTCGTAGCTTTAAAAACGCGCGAAACATCGCGTATATTTCAAAAATATTTTGCAAAAATCAAAAGCTTGATCCGAGAGAATTTCATCACGAGACTTTAGCCCCGGTCGCTTTATATTGGCCAATAATGCGCGCAGCATTCGTATCACAATATATATACGTATATATGTATGTCTTTACGTGTGGACGCGTTGGCCAACGCATTAGAAAATTTCCCGAAATAAAAATCACCGACTGCGACGAGAAAACCACATGCGCTCGCGAACTCAAGCGCTGAGATACGATAGCTTTCGAAAGTGCACTCGTTGCACCGCACGTGTGTGTCCGCGCGCGCGCGCGCGCGCAAGATAGCCTATAAGCGCTCGCGAGAAAACTCAGCCAGACGACGAATAAAAAGGATATATGTACACACACACACACCCATATATATATAAAAGTATAGAGTATAGAGTAGATACAGAGAGACTCACAAGTCGCGCAAACTAAGGTCGAAGATCATGTTCCAGTCTAATCGTATGCCGTTTACATTAGCACCGAGATACGGAATACGCGTTGCTGTACAAATAGTAATGAAGAACATATGCTTCGCAGAGCGAAGAAAATATTTCCTATGGCTATTGTATGTGTATATTCTATATACATAACAAATAAATAGCAAGAGGAGCGGAAACAGCTTCCGCAATGGAAATCTGCGAATGACCGTACTTTAGCTTAGTTCATCTTCTACATCGACAGTGTGTAGAGAGAGAAGATCTCCCCTTGACGAAATCGATTTAGATTTACAATGATGTTATGAACGGCCTGTCCAGACGGCGCTTCTATAATGTTTTCAACGGTAGATCGATCGACTTGGGATAATAAACTTTCAAATTGATCGCTACGGATGCAGGATCGCGAGACTCTTGCTTCATCGTCATTTAATGGCATACCGATCTTTATATGCGTATTCTGATTTTTCGAACGACTATTTATTATGACCTACTAATCTTTATGCGTGCATCGAATTTTCGCACAACTACTTATTGTGACATACCGATCTTTATTCGTATGCCGATTTTTCGTACAATCATTTTTATTTTGACCTCCGCGATCTTTTTATTCACCGATTTCGCATACACATCTTACCTCCCAACGTTGCGCGTCACGTGTTAATCGGGCGGCGCGTGACAGAATCCGCGACAGGTCGATTATAAGGGTTAATGCAAAGCGGAGAGTCGCGTGCACGTAAACGAGACTCGCGAACAGCGACGATCACAGCCCGAGAGTGAGTGAGAGAGACAGCGAGAGACATATGGCGCGAAGTACCTTTCTCTCTTCCTTCTCAAGAACGGTAATCCGGATCGATTCAGGCTCGCGAGCGCCAAGCCGGTGAATGGGGTCATTGCCAAGTCTGAGCATTTCAATAACGATCATAATTCATATGAATGAACGAGAGGAGAGCACAGCAGCCGCCCCGAGTGTGCGAGCACGTTGTTGTTGCTATTTTTAAATGCCGATCAGAGGGAGGCTCGCGATAAAGGACCTGAAGAGATTTGATTTCGTTGAATCTCATTCTCTCGTTCTCTCCTTATCTTATTCTCTCTCATTCTTGCTCTCCCCTATCTCTATCTTTATCTCTTATTTGACATGCACGTGATGAGGAAGAAGAAAGTCAAGTTTTCATTGAGTCACGCTGCACGTGTGAAGCCATCGCACTCCAGTAATTTTCAGCTGCAATCGGTAAACTTTAATGCGAGTTATCAACCGATTTATTATTTTTTTTTTCACTTCTCGTTTTCTCTGTTACAGCTTATAAACGCACGATACCGATCTTTCGATACTTTTGAATTATCTACCGATTACTTTTTCTCATCTCTTCTTTTCTCTGTTACAGGGTATAAACACGCGATACCGATCTTATACTTTGTACAAGCAAATCGAAAATAATAAGAAGTACTGTCATCCGCTTGGATTCGAAGATACTTTTTAAATAAAAATTTGAACTTACAGTTATTACGATCTCCACCGAAGAGTTGATGAAATCTCATAAAATCGGGCCTTCCGCCGAAATGACTGCCCTTAGTGATGAGCACCTCCTTGACGAATTTGTAGCTGCTAACGATCACGCATTTCGAGACTCCCAATTGAATTTCATAGATATCTCCGTACTCCTTGGCCATGTTCGTGAACGCTTCGAATGGTCCCCCATGTCCTGCCAATTTATGGAGACTACCGATCAATGGAAACGCTCTTGGTCCCTTTAGGCTTTTCTTCGCCGTCGTAACGGTCGTCAAAACCTCGTCGTTTTCCTGTTGTTTCGAAGGTTTTCGTTTCCACAATCCAGCCGCCATAACTATGTCCTCGAGGCGGCCCAGCCATCGATTCACGATGAGCAATGCCAAGCCCAGGAGGACGGCAATGACGAATAACAACCAGAACACGGTATCCGATGCCATGGTTTGCTCGCGCTACTCTTCTCTCTCGCTCCTTCTTTTTCTCTTTGGCTTCCCCAAGGTCAAGGTCAAGGACGCCGCTGGCCGAGAAAAGTTTTTCTCTCGACTGCAGTGGTTTTTACCGACTCTTTGCCGAGAAGGGCTTTATTCCTTCCTGTTGTTGATGGTCTTCTGAGCGTTCTCCTCTGCTGGCGAGGGTTGATCTTGCACTGATGCTCGCTTCCGTCGATGCTATCGGCGAATTAATTTTCTTTCGTAACTGCGCCTTTGCGTTGCGCAGTTCTCATATATATATATGTATATATATATTTTTTTTTTTCACTTTTCTTATCTCCTATGCTATTTTTAGGTAAATTGTATTCGCCAGTCGACAGGATGTGCTCGAGATAGTTTTTATATTTCTCTTGCGCGTTTTTCACAAGGTGAATTCGAGTCCTTAAGTGAAGGGGGAGAGGGGCGCTCGCTCTTGCGTAAACGAAAAAAATTAAATCTTTCCCGTCTGGCTTATTTCTTCTTCCAGACTACTTCCGCTGGTGATAATGCCGGTATTGTCGAATGCACCGAGAGCGAGGTGGCTTTTTGTTGACAACTGTGGAGCAAAAGACATTGGATTTTTATAAATTCATATTTTTTTTAATCAAATTTTGCCTTTTACCACCCTTGATGCTTTTTACAAATATAGACGTGCGCGTAATTTTTTTATTTCTTCTCTACGATTGATCGTGCTTGAAAATCGAAGTCATCGTTACAGAAGCGAAAATTGATTTATCAAATGCGTTCGCAATCGAAATTCCGCTTTCATACGTATTTATCGAAAATATGTTTAGTCAGTTCATAGAACAGTCACGGTAGAATATAACATGATAGCCGTTTGACGACAAGATAAACTGTAAGCTTGCAGTTAAATTTTTGAAATGACGTTAACGTTTTCAAAGTAAAAAATTTTTCAAAAAAACTTGGAAACGTGTCTTCAAAGATAAAAAAAAATCCAACTACCCCGAAAGGAAAGTCAGTAAAAATTCACAGAAGAATATTGAAAAGATAATACAAACGCACTTACCTGTAAAGTAAAGCTAGATGACAGCAACCCTCTAAGTATGTCAACCCTCCGTAAGAGGATAATTCTCAGTTACACGACACGAAAAATTGAAAAAGCCAAAAAAAGCCGTGTGTCAAAAGCAGTCACGACGAAGTGTCTGTTTTACCAGTCACCGCGTGTGCTCTCCTGTCGGTGTGTTTTCGTCGAGTGGCCCGATCGGCGACTCGCTCCAGAAATTTAAAATTGCCGTGCATGCGTCTCTCTCTTTTTCTCTCTCCTTCTCTCACACGGCACTCCCTCGCTATACGCGTTAAATGGACGCGCTCGGTCTCACGAGCAGTCTCTCTATCAGTGGCACAGGACACTAACTCTCCTGCTTCTCGGCGACTAAGCGCTCGCGTAATGGAGAGAGAAAAATGAGGGCGGCTCTCTTTATTTCTCTCTCTCTCTCTCCCTCTCTGTCTTTCTTTCTTTCTATATATGTATATATATATATATATATATATATATATATATATATATATATATATATCAGCGTGTGTTATCCGCGCAGGATCGCGCCTCGGAGTGACGAGTGAGACGCGAAGGCTCTCCCGGTTGTACTGTGTGTCTCTTGTATACACGGCCTCTCTTAAGTGCTCTCGCGGCCGCCCCGCCGTTGGTGGTGCTGGTGCTGGTGGTGGTGGCTATCGTGTCGCTGTGGTGGAGGTTGCACCTATGGGGGCTCAACAAGACGCAGATAGAGCGCGAGCGACCGACCGAGCGAGTGAGAAAGAAAGAGAGAGAGAGAGAGAAATGAGATGCCCCGACAACGGTACCGTTAGAAGTATATGCCACCGGATGCGAAGAGACAGAGAGACTCTCTTCGCTGCGGCTCTCGCTCTTCGCTGCTGCTGCTGCTGTTGCGCTCTTGCTGTTGCTATATTTTTTCTCGCGGACGAGCACCCGCAGGCAGTTATACTGCGGCACTTTCTTCTACCGGTATATATACGTAAGCATATTAAAATTTCGTGCTACAGCTTCATGTATATATATTTATATATATATAAAAATATATAGGTATATATGTATATATATATATATATATATATATCTGCGTCATCGTGCCACCACTCTAGAAAGAGCTTTTTTATATACCGTCATTTTTTCTATACGGTACAGAGAGTCGTATGATATTTTATTTTTACTTTTACGATGCTACTATTCTCACAGCAGAGGGTACGACGTAGATAATGAGTGAAAAAATGCCCGTTTGAATTTCCGCAATGATTCCGTAACGCACTCAGGAATTAAAATAGCAATGTCACCTGGGATTGAAAGGAGCTTTTAATTTACTTGAACTTACATGTACGTCGATGGATCTTGTTTAGATACAGACGAAAATCTTTATTTTCGAGACGTAAACTACATTTGGATAGCGATTGTTTTCTTCGCAGCGTTTCAAAATTTACCCCTTATCGAAGACGCGATGCACGTTGCGAAGGATTCTCTCATCTGTTTATCAAAATGATAATTCGAGAGAGGAATTTAGTTTCGTTTAATCGAGTTTACGTGATGTTCACGTTTCTATACAGCTAAAAATAACAATTGCACATTACTGCGTTAGTTGAGAAAAAAAAAATCAGTCACATATATGAATACATACGTGCATATATAAATCAGAGTCACATTTGTGCGGATCGCCACAGACGTAACGGGTATTATGTTGATTTGATATTGTAACTATATACTTACATCCGAGTTATCCGCTTGTAATCTGCGTTGCACTAAGTATACGCATCTATGTATTTATCCGCACACTTGATAGAATACGATAAAAAATTAATTATAAATATTTAATGAATTATTATTAAAAAAAAAAGAATAAATGCAATACTCGTCTTCAATCGCATATTTAATACTTAGAATGCACATAATGCACAGAAGACTAAATAAAGTCACTAAACTGTGGTCAGTAATTGCAGACTTTTAAGAACGTAAATTTGGTGGAGTCAAAAAGAAACGTATATAAGGCTCATCGAAGGTGTTTCATTCTAGTCTCTCCGACAATGAGAGTGAAAAGAAAAAAAATGAAAGTCGAGCCCCTGCGAAACAAGGACTTTAACCGTAGATATATAGGTACATATATATATATGCACGGGTTCATATTATGTGCAGCTTTTGAAAGCATCCGTGACGAGACGGAAAACAAAAGCCGAAGAAAGCTAGAAGCAGCAAGGAATTCTCAGAAATTTCACCAGTATGGGAGTTACCCCGAGCTGAAAAGAACAATATACAGCACAGGGGAGAAAATCGGCGACTATAAAGAAGATTAACATCGGAGCCGTCTGGGGGCTCTTTCACGTGGACAGCTTTTCGGCACACACGTGCTTCACCGATCTCTCACTGTTATCGCATGGGAATCTCCCCAACGGTTTTCCAGGTTACTCCAAATTTACGATTCAATGGGCTTAATAATTAACGACAGTCGAACCTGGTACCCCGAGGAGTTTCGAGGTAAGTTTTTTTTTTCCTTTCTTTCGTACACGATTGGGGTATTATAATTTGTTAAGATGATTGAAACTAAAACCGCTGGGTTGCCAGCGTGTGCCTATATATATGTGTGTGTGTGTGTGTGTGTGTGTGTGTCGCCGGAGGGAACGTCTGTTATGAGATAATGACGGAATCGGAGACACTAATCTGTCGTTAATGGGTATTTCGTTGGCTAGATTACGGAAAGCTAAAAGAAGTCCTTGTGTCATATTATATATATATATAAATGAAGAAGCTCGGTTATGCGTGACTCAGCTGAATAGCGCTGTCCGCAAAGTACCCGAAATGAGTCGATCGGAGTCGGTGATCGAAGCAACAGAGTTATATGCTAGACGAAATTTATTATATAAACAACCGTTTACTCGGACACTGACCCGCGATATATAAACGAACGACAGCCGTTACACAAGTATTCGCACAACGAGATCGACTCGAGTGATTATTTATAAGTCAAGGTACAGCTTTTCTAATGCTCTTGCACAAACGCCCTCATAAATCTGCATTGAACACGCGCTAAAGGAAGATCAGCTGAAAAATCGAGCCGATCGCGATCATCGACAATGAGCTACCGCTGTACGCGTGAAAACCGCGTACAAGCATAGACAGAGAGATAGATCGAATCCATTGGGATTTCGCCATTATATTCGCGTTCGTGAGAAATTGAATGCACGCGCATATGTGTGCGACTTGTCACTTTCACGCGAGCGATTGGTCAGCAGCTCGTTTACCGAAGAGTATAAATTTCAAATGGACAATAAATTACGAAACGGCATTCTGAGCTCCTGCATGGAGCCGCGCTAATTGTACTAAAAATTAGAGGCGAGCGCGAGAGATCGCGCGACGTGGGAAGACATTGAGAAAGTCCCCCACGACGAGGATACGAAGGTTTATTTTCTCGCGGTAACTTTGCACAATAAGCACGCGTACGCGCTTATATTCCAGATGGAATTTGGAAAACTCTCTCTCTATCTTTCGATCGATTCTCTTCTTTTGGCCAATAATTCTTTTTACTCGACTATTGCTTTTTTCTTGCACAATGCGCATAAATGTATACGCGTGCGTACGCGTGCGTGTATATTTATGCGTATATGTATACGAATGTATGGATAATGTACGTACGCGCGTGCGCGCGCGCGCTTGTGTTCTAGATGGAATTCGACTATACTTCTTTTTTTATTTCTTTCGGATGTGCTATTTCAATAAAAGTGCGTATCACAAATGACATTGGTATGTAAGTATACTTTGGAAATGAAAAATAAAATGTCGGATATGTCGTATCACTGGACACCACTTGACACAGTTCTAAAAGCGCAGCGAAATTTGCTAGGAAAGCAAATTGTTCGAAGGTCGCATATCTTTCATTCGATTATATATATTATCTTATTATTATATTGTCCACGTCACCGACTAAAATTACAATGACCTCGTCGTCTCTCTTTTCAACGATATCAATTAGGAAAGCTATAGAAAGGTGAAAGAAAAAAACGACATTTTTAAGAGTCGCATTGTCGATTATATTTCGATAGCGCATACGAACCGACAAACCAGACCGACGGGGAGAAAAGTGACGACCTATTCAGCTACGCGAAAGAACGCGCAAGCGCAAAGGTGTGTAATGAGGAAACGATTCGCGGGGGAGGCAAGCAAAAAAGGAGGGAGAACGGAATGACGGAGCGAAGAAAAAAAGTCTGATCGCGCGTAGCGAACATAATATTTCGCAGAAAATACGCGTCAGCAGCGAGGATATTAGAAGCCGGCAGAGCTCTTCGTGTCTCTGTACGTTCTTTCATTCTATCAAAACGAACGATCACGTGCACGGCAACGAAGAGATTATTTTGATTAGAGAGGAACTGGCGCATACAGACAAGGTAAGAAAGTGTATGTTATACTTTCGAAACTCTGCGGAGCACAAATTTTCGCTAAGCATATTTATGTATGTATATATATATATTAAAAAATCGGTATGTGCGCGCGCACATCTGAATCTCAAAACGCAATCGGCGTGATATTCTACTTCAAGTGTGTATGTATATATACGCATCGATGTACATATGTCACATCCCAAAAGCGAAATCACGATCGTTCTCCTTTTGAAGTTTGGAGCGCATCAGCGATGCCTTATTACCCCCGTAAACGTGCGCGCAATCTTATCTTCCAAAAAGACAAGTCAACCATGTACGAGATTTGCGAAAACAATTAAGTTGACAAAGTCACGAGTAAAAGCAAAATTAATCGACGGTCGATAAAAAATCGGCTCACGCATGATCCGGCGCAGTGCGTGCATGCGATTCGACGCGTCCTTGAAACGCACGACCTTGCAAGAGCTGCATTTTTTCGGCACGTTTCCAATTGGCCTGCTACTGGTTGGTATCACGCGCGTGTGCTGAACATCATTCTTTTAACAGCGAAGAGCCGAGGAAAGAAGAGGTCCCCGAGAGAAGAAAAGCGCGACTCGTGTCGCGTTTCACAAACACCCCGGAAACTCTCGACGTGTAGAAAGAGAGCAAGAGAGAAAGAGAGAAAGAGAGAAAGAGAGAGAGGGAGAGACAGAGAGAGAGAGAGAGAGAGAGAGAGAGAGAGAGAGAGAGAAGATGCATATACTGAAAAGCTAATATGAGTCGAGAACGAGGGCGGAAGCTCGAGCGCGCACGTGTTAATGATATTACGTGTTGCGCCGCGCGTACTTATCTAATAACACTACAATAATATCACTTTTCGCTGGATATAGCGGGGCGATAAGCGGGAGAAACGATTCTGTCCCCTTGTGCACACGCGGCCGCGAAGGCCATGTATTGTCTTTGAATGATAAGAGACACCCGACGAATTGGCGGGGGAGGTGGAGGGGGGAGAATCGAGCTCGACGTAGTGTCCGATTTCCGCTTTTTACAACTTTGTTTCACGAGTGCGAGCTTTGTGTCAATTAGACACGCGCGCGCGCGCGCGTGGGTGGCAACGGGGCGAGAGATGCGAAACTGAACACTAACCTTGTCGTCACTGGGGCAAAACTGACATGGCAATTGTTCTTATTTTTATTTTACTTTTATTTATTTTTTCATCCTTTACGTTTTCTTTTTTGTTTTTTTTTTTCTAGAATTTTAATAGTTAGATCATTTCTAACGTTCCCGTACGGAATGAAAGACAGCTTATTTGCAATTTATAAGTAAATTTTGTTTTCAGATGCATAGCCGTTACGTGTATAGCATTACTTATTTCAACCAAGGTAGGGGGTGAGATAGACCTTTTTTAACTCGCTGAACGTATAAGCGTTAGATTTATCAAAGCAACATTTGCATTTCAAATCGACGGTCAGGTAATCGATTCGAAGAACTTGAGATAAATACGCCTAACCGAGCTCATCCTCTTTGTCACTTTGAATTACAAAATGACGGTAAGAAGAAGCTGCTGCCATTGAAAACTCGGCAGACTCTCGTAAGCTCGAGATGTTGTCAATTTTTATAATCCAGGTCTCTGTGTCAAGCGTTTTCGACTATACGAATAATGTGTGTGCGTGCATATATTGCACTGGAAAAAATTTAACTCGATCGAGATTCGAGATCTTGCGGAAGAAATAAGAATTCTAATAATGAACTTCGATGCAAATTATCGGAGGAATCGTCGATCGATCGAAATAAATCGCAGTATAGGAGAACGAAAACCGATACAGTATACAAGTATATCTACAAGTAGCCTTCGATCGGGATCGCTCGGCGAATAGAACCTGAAAAATGTATGAGTCTCCAAAATCAGCATGAAAAATTAAGGGAGGGGGGAGAGGGTACAAGCACGGCAAGCGAGATGCATATCGTCTATAAGTCTCTCGAGGATCTTTTAACCGATCGATCGAGAAAAGTACTTTTTTCTCTTGACCTGCAATTCGATGCGCTTTTTTCCCTTATTTTTCAAGATAAAAAAATGTCAACGACTCGAAGATTGTCTTGATAAATTCACTATCTACATGTATCCTTAGAGTTTAACGTTTCTCGCTCGTTTGCGCGAAGACTTTCTTTTTATACCGATCGGCCGAGTAAAGTACTTTTTTTCTATTATCTTTTTTTTTATTCTCCCTTACTGTTGAACGTTTGCACTCGAAAATAGTTTAGCTTGACATTGCTTGGCCAAGTGTATTGGTTTTGAACAACTGTCTCTATATCTCAGTAGATTTTCTGTTAACCACATGCCAGTCGACTGGTGAAACTAACAAATCATACGAGACAAAGTATTAAAAGTACAATTTTCTTCAATAATACAATTTTTTAAACATTTTTTTGTATAAATATAGTAATTTTATAGCACACAAGCGTGCGTATGTACACATATTTGTAAACAAACGTATATATCAATAAAGCGCACGTTTTGCAGCATATGTGGAAATATAAATCGGTCAGTCGACTGGCCAACGGTAGCACCAGTCGCTACCGAACTATATTGGCCAGCTTTAGAGGAACCATGCATAACAATTGGGTTAATTTTTTCCAGGCCATTTTTTTTATATTTATAGTGCTAAATAAGTGGGATGACGAGTAGCGTTTCGCTTCGACCAATAAAGTATACATTTATCCTATCGACCAGCGTATTTCTATCGTCAGGGATGAGATGTTTTGTTTGCGCATAATCAATGTTGATCTTACATAACCAATCTCCGTACTTAAATTTGAATTCGTACTTGAATCTTGATAAATCTTCGGAAACTCGAGGTGCCAGCCAGACTCGGATGTAGAATCAATTCATTTCTATTTCCTTTTTTTTATGTTGCTTATATAACTTTGAACAATAATTCAGAGATTTTTTTCCTTTCCTGTGGCTTGAATCAAGGAGACAAGGCACTTTTAAAAATATCGTTCAAAAATTTGAATTTAAAATATTTTCAATAGTGCAGTCACATTTTACACTTTTTTCAATACTACGTCTATATTAGTTTCTTTTTGAATAAAGCTTAAAGTCGTTAGTATAGGAAACTTATTTTTCTGTTATCTCGTTTTATTTTTTTTTTATATATTTTACTTGGGAGATTTCCATATTGTCAACTAATTTTCACCAGACAAAACATTTCCTATAGATTAGTATTATTGGATCCTCTGAATAATTTTCTAAAGTGATATACAAAAAAAAATGATTAAAAATAAAAAAACTGTAGTTTCAACCAATTATACGAATATGTCTTCGGAATTTCAGCTTAAATCCTCCAGTAATTACTATCAAGTATAATAAAATTTTGCATTGATGCACGAATAAAACAACGTTTATTATAATTCACTGCATAATATGACGTGTGCAACAATAGCATCACAAATCGGTCACTTTTTCTTGCGGATGATGGTAAAACTTGTATTTCGCGACGTAACTAGCCGTAAAAAGCCATAGATAAATACATATATCTCCTAAAAATTTGGAAAAAGTTGAAATTGTAAAAACACGATTGAAAATATTAAAATTCTAATTTTCGGAATGTCCCGGCAAGGAAAAATTTGTAACTGTAGGACTTTTCCGAATGTCCGCGTATACTGTGACACTCGATCGGGGGGACACACAGACAGACAAATACGAAGAAGACACTTTTACAGGCGACGTAGAAAGGGAAGGACTCTCGAAGAGGAAAGAAGAACAAGAAAAAGGAAGGGCTGAGCGCGAGGAAAGAAGAAGAGTTTACGGTCTACTTTTGAACGATGGAATCCGTGATCGTACGAGATAACATGTTACTTCATCGTGTTATGCTAGACTTTTTTTACGTCTGGAAAAGAGGATGTGTTTCACATTCTGGTTTTAACGAGCCGACGGGAAGTGGCTCTGGGATGGCGAGGCGATACATAATTTAATGAAATGTCTCGTCTCTCACCGCTGATTGATCGTAGCTCGTACCGGATTATAAATCCATTTCATTCTAGTTTGTGATTCGTCGAACGGATCGATGCATGAAACTTATTGTAAAAAGTTATTGCAATTGATATACGTGTGTATGCGTACGCGCGTGTGCGTATGCGTATGTATAATTCTATATGTATGCATACACTTGTGTAGATTTTTTTTTCCATCGCGTTAATCGCGTTCTTCGATAAAACAACGACGGTTGCGCGTTTCAAAAACTTTCTTTTCCTATCAGGGTAAAAATTTTTTTCCACGCAGTCTCAACATTCTTGTGCGCGTGACGTGGCGCTTAGCTAATGACCTGTAAGATAAGAGGAAAAACCGTCTCGACCATTATATACCTCTAACGGTCGTTCAAATAATCGAGGTCGTATCTAACTACATGATATTTTTAGTGACAAAAAAAATAAATAAGAATTGTGAAATATTCCAAACCCAACGGACGACATGCTGTGTAAAATAAGCTTGCAAGAGCGACGATGAAAAATAAACGTCGAAGAAACAATGTTAATTATTAATAACCTCGTCCTACGTTGCAAGCCCACCGAGGACTCGCAACAAAAGTAAAATGCACCGCTGTCGGCGATTTCCAAGGTACACCTATGCGAGCATATACATATATTTATGTATATATAATATGCAGAGCAACGAGCAACGAGCAACGAGGAAAAGAGTCGCCGAGCGCGTCGATCTCGCTTTCGTCTCGATCTCAGCTCTGCAATGCATCGGTCACTTTCCTCCGATGGAACAACACCGCATGCAGCCAGAGAGAGAGAGAGAGAGAGAGAGAGAGAGAGAGAGAAACGCATAGAGATTCTCGCCGTGGGACCGAGATCTATCGAGACGTATATTTACATACACGTATAAGCGTGTATGTATATATATATATGTGTGTGTGTGTGTGTATGCATATATGTGCGAGCACCTGTTACGCACGCTTGTCTCGCGGTCAGACTTGTACACGCAAGAGAGAGAAAGAGAGAACGCTACGCGTCGAGAGAAAGAGAAGCGCGCACGAGAGAGACCTATAAGGAAGAGTCAGTCAAGTTCAGGGTCTTCCAGTTTCTCGACCGGCTGCTGGCCGCTGCTTCCATCGGATGCAAGACGCGCGCTCGCGCGCGCGCGCTGCTGCTATGATGTCAATAATTGTCCGCCCCGAGGGGGACCCGCTCAATTACCGGCCAGGCCTCGTCGTTAAAATCAATCAGCTGATCAACCTGCCATTTGTGTACGCGCGCGTGTGTGTGTGTGTGCGTGTGTGGATTTTTTTATTGTTGCTACTGCTCTGCTACCGATGCTGCTGCTGCTACTGCTGCTGTTTCTGGACGTTACTCTTTGCTACTGCTGTATATATAATAGCTGAGCAAATATACGCTCGAGGCAGATTGACTTTCGGATATTTTTTGACGCATTTATTGATGAGCTCTTGATTGGTAGGAATACCATGTTCATTCGACAAATGAACACTGTTGATTAGAGAAGACAGGAATCTTATACTACTGATTCTCGTCGAATCGTTTTTACTTCTTGCACGACTTATGTAAGATATACGCCAATGTATTTCTGACATCTGATAACAACTTCGACAGTCCAATTGTAACTTTTATTTGAACGGTATATATATATATATATATATGTGTGTGTGTGTGTGTGTGTGTGTGTGTGTGTGTGTGTGTGTGTGTGTGTGTTACGATAAATCTGACTTAAGTGGCCCATCATTTTTTTTCACCATTATTGCACCAGGCTTAAACTTAATATAGCGCGTGTGACATAAACCCGTCACCGACTTTATTTTTCTCAATTCAGTTGATGTTTTAAACGCGCGTACGTATATATATATATATATATATATATATAATATATGTAAATGTAGTTAAGAGGAAAAATGCAAAGATCTGAGCGTTTTAAAGAAGACATTTCCATAGTCATATTTAATTATATATCTTCGATATATTCTTCGATTCCATTAGATTTTTCACTTACGTCTATGATTTAACTAATAAAAATAACAGTTAATGCGCAACGAATACGAAATCAATACTTGACTGCGGCAAGTGTATTAGCCCTGACTACAAATGTGCACCAAGTCAAGGTGAGACCTAAAAAGCAGACGAAAAAAGAGATTCACGAAATTTTCGTCCCAGACCTTCGGAACCAGAAGCCGGGCCCTTCTCGATTTACGTGTAAAAAAGTGTCGTCGTAAATTCGAGCCCGTCGCCCGACGTTCGCCGACGTCATCAAGCCAGAATATTAAAAGCCCTACCGAACATAAGCTCGACACCATATAGTTAAACTTGTCTGGATGAGCTACTGGAAATGCATAGGATTTGTGCTAGACACCTTGGGGCCCTGCTTACCCACTTTCGTATTTAGCTCGTTTTTTTAAACTCCCGTTCTGCTTTATTTTCTAATTTGCCTTCGGCTCGAGAAAGCGGATCCACTTTTATATAAACCGTCAACAAAATAATAGGCTGGAAAAAATTAATTCACGAGCTTCTGTATATTGATTGATGCTCTAAATTATCCTGTTAAATTCGTCGAATTTTTCTTATTTGATAATTAAAACTGAAAATTAAGACCTGCTCTGTTAGCTAAGAAAAAAAATTATTTAAATCTAAACGCGTTATTTATTTGACTAACGTCATTTTTAAAAGACGTTTAATTAATATCAATAAATATGTACCTGTACCGCATAAACTGTATGTTGTAAATGTTTGTACAATTTAAAAAAATATATTTCAAAAAACAACTTTACTAAATCTTTACATATTGCATTTAAATAAATACTCTTATTGGTATTTTAAAACAATATTTAACGTATTCAAGTAATTCATATCAGTATCCAGTAGATTTCTTATTTGATTATAGTAAATTGCAATTTAACATTAATTGAACAAATAATTGTATCCTTTTCAGAAAGGTATTTTTTAATAAATAAATGTTCAATGTAAATAAATATATCAGTGGTTTTATTACTTTAATCCAGTTTTTATTAGTTCGACCTAAACAACTGTGTAAGAATCAAGTTTGATAGAATTTGTATTAATAATTCTACACATTATTTATTATTATAGAATTACACTTTACAAATTGAATTACACTAAACAATAAAAATTGGCAAAACAAAATAGCGAATTATAATATCTGTAAAAATACACCGAAGAAAATAAAATTGAAATACAAAAAAGTAAATTATCGAGAAAGTGAATATTAATATTCCAGTCGTATGCCACGAAAACGAGTACAAATACTCGTGTGGTGAGCCAGTCCATTCATAAAGTCGAAGCTGCATCCCCCGAGTGGAAGACGATTTTTATCCGAAAATGTAATGTATCTCTCTTCAACGAAACTCAAACCTACTCTACAAGTACTCGTGCGTGCAAAGATTCTCATTTACCGATCCTGTCACTCGGATCAGCTCCAAAAAAAATGTACATGAGAAGAAATTGCGCTCACGTCGGGTGTAAGAGGGATGCGAAGAGAGAAAAGAGAAGTTGTTCGCGAAAAGGAATTACCGACTCGCGCGCGACATATCGTATTAGGGAGGGCTGCATGCGACAGGCAATAATAAATTATAAGTCGGGGCCCTTCCCCCTCCCTTGTCCTGCTGCAGCTGCTGCCCACCAAAAATACATCAGTGGGCCCAGTTCCCCCACCATCACCAGTGAATCAGGCGACATTCGCGATCCCATGAGGAGAAAGACAGAGGGGACTCTTTTTTCGATTTTCCTCCCGTCAAACGTCGCAAGCATAATTAAGGCTCTGTGTGATGCACACCAAGTATCGTGGGCCCTTGGTCAAGATTCATCGGAAGAAGGAGGACGAGGAGGAGGAGGAGGAGGAGGAGAAGGAGGAGGGAGAAACGGCCCGTTTTTAACCCTCTCGTGGGACCGAATATTATACGGTGAATCGAGTTTTTTCAACTCCTTTTTTTCGCGTGTTGATGTTTTTCTTTGAACGAGCTTATGAAACTATCGGGATATATTATAGATTATGTATGTCGCTTACGTTACAACCAGTATAGTGTAATATATTTACCAATGTCAAGTTTATACTATTCCGGTTATGTCCATAATTAGAATGCTAAATCGATCTCAATCGATGCACCTTCATAGATAAAAACAGAATTTTAATTATCTGTAATCTAATCTAACGTTTTTTATTGTTGCAGTAATTACGGCACTGCTACATAATAATACTTTTGTTTGCTCTGGTTTAATACATAATGTATTATATGTGGTAATAAGAAATAAAGTTATTGACCCTCTTAGAATTTTTATCGACAGATGTCACTGAGTGAAAATTAATCAAGACTATACAACCTTGGTGAAGGAAATAAGTTAACCCGTTACAGTCATACTTCACGCTTTAATCGATCAGTTTTCCAAGAAAAAACCCAAAGACCAGACGTTCAACTTTAACGTATATTTACATCAGCAGGTTTCTCGTTCTCGGAAAATGAAGAACCGTAGAAAAATATGTCCGGTACAGCTTCGTTACGAGTAAATGTTTTTATCGAAAGAAATATCCGTTGAATTCTATTGTGTTTATATAGCGTCATCTTTGATCGAATAAAAATATTTGATTAGATTTTTTAGCAAGTGACAAGCATTAAGTTCCTTTCCCTCGAACACTGAACAACTCGCCCAGTGCAGAGTCAATATTGACATTTTATTAAATCAATAATGAGGACAAGACATACTTTAAAACTAACACTGTGACGATATTGTACCAGTACTTACCATAACATTATTGTACTTACATTATATTAATGTCAAACTATATTTCGATTACAATTTCGTTCTCTTAAGAGCTACTGATTCTTTTTCTACGCACATGACGGTTTGGACATGACTTTTAACCGATTCTACTGTAGATAATGTCTTCGGTAAATTTTATACTCAAATGATGACATCCTACGTTTACATATTACAACATTGATATAAAGTTATCGTTAGACGAAGATTAAGTAGATGAAGGGTTCAAAATCGAATCTCATTATTCAAGAATACATTATTCAAGCACGACGCAGTTCCAACTCTACTCGAAAGCTGGCACAGCTGTGTTGGGCCAGCGCTTTGCTACAATTCTGGTTCGTTCTTGCGATCTCGGAAATCGAACTAAAGTTTCACCAGTACTGGTATCAGTAAACTGTTGTATACTGTTTGTTGATAATGGCCCTAAATTTTCAGTATCGGCCATTTCTACCACGATGACTCGAATGATGGTAGCAGCTACCGAGTGCCGCTCTCTACGAAAGGGAAAGACAAACAAATCATTAGACAATGACATCGACGCTACTTGCGTATATTGTAAGATTGAAATATAGATTGATTTATTAGTTGCTACTCACATGTACGAACGCACGTAAGCTTTCTCCCAATGATAAAGCGATCCCGGATCCTCGTAGCTCGCACTTCATAACTAGGTCAGAAGAGCAAAACTGTAATTGATCGACCGTCAAGCTCGATACACAACTTTTTTCCCCTCCAAATTGTAAATAACTTGATGAACTGTCTAGAGAGAGAAAGACGTCGCAAGATATTTGTATCGCAGTACACAAACGAGAAAGACCGAAACAGACACAGTGAAAAGAAGAAAGAGAGACAGAATGACAAGCTGTGACTCGTGTATCGAATCTCGGATACTCGGGCACTACACGTGTCTGTGCTTTTTTTTTCTTTCTCTCGGTTTTACGTTTGTGCAATTTTATCACGTGTTCTATTCACGTATTCTTACGCGCAATCGTTTCCAAGAAACTGACCGTAGGGACGACGCATTTTCAATTGGACCCGACGAACGGGAGAGTTGACTACCGTTAATGAAATCGCATTATATACCGGGAAAGTTCGAAAACTTGCGGGGATGAAAGTGGGGGAACACGTGTTTTTTTGTAGGGAGGCATTAACCTTTCTTAAACTTCACTCCACAGACAATAGAGAGTGAATAATTTGTTTTATTTAATTCTTTTTACCGGTGATGAAGAATAATTTCCATAGGATTTCGTACCGATCCCTTAACCGACGCAAAGAAATCGAAATCAAAAAGACGAGTTTTATCGATCGTTAAAACATGGTTTGAAATGAATTTTACCATGAGGATTTCAAAGGTCAGAAACTGGTACGAAATATTACGAGGTCAGGTTTTAATTAATGGCCAGTTATTTAACTGAAATAATCGAAGGAATTCATGAATTGTGATTGCGAAGAACGATTTGCATATCGTACAAAATATAGCAAAAAAAGAAGTTGTCCTACTACAATAGAGAAAAATATCACGAGCCAAGATCACATTTATCAGTGGCTAAAAAATTAAAGGCTGCGTATACGAGCCGAGGACTGATTTTGAAAAATCTAATTAGCTTGAAAGAAATAAAAAAAAAACACATCTTTCAAGTTTGCCGGCACAGCCAGAGCAGGCTTCTCGGAAAAGATAAAAGTAACATTTTTGGATGAGAACAAGTGCGCTGTTGAGCAGCACCTGAGGGGAGGAGAGGGAGGGGGTGGAGGAATTTCCGAGTATACCGGCCAGTCGCGATCGCACCTCTACCTCCTGTGCGGGCCTAAGTACTTACTCTCTCGGAGGCAAGTCGTCGCAATGGTCATACGCGTCGACAAAATAAAATAAAAAGCAAAAGAAAAAAGGAAAAAGGCCACAAGCGTCGTCCTGCAGGTCTTGTTTTCCAGACTCGTTATAAAGCCTCTCCGTGGTTTCAGATTAAGGAAAAAAAACGGGCGTGCGGCGCGAAAAAAAAGCACCAAGTCAAGATAAAAAAAAAAAAAGAAAAGAACGAGCGGTAGGAGGGAAGCAGCAACAGCAGCAACTGCTTCAACGGCAGCAACGGCAGTCGCCCAAACGGCAGAGGGAATCTTAAAGGCGATTTTTAACGACCCTGGGCTTTGCAAATCACGATTATCGAATTTACTTTCGGTGCGCGCGGTACGGCGGCCAGAGTCTCGCATCAGAGAGCCTCGCGGAATTATTTATGACTGGCGCGTAATTAGAGCGCTGTCGCGTATTTAAAGAGCTCGAGAAACGACGAACACGACGACATCGCTGCTCCGCGCGACGCCAACTTCTCAACGAGTGCGTGTTTGAGGCGCTTTTTTTATAAATTACTTTCGACTTCAGAATATTATCTTTAAAAGCGAACGCGTACTGGACGAACTTTTCATTTACATAAGTATTTATTTTGCATTCGATTGCAGGCTTTATATGCTTGACAGCAGTAGCAGCCGCATCAACGGCAACAGGACTGCAGTTTAATAAAGTTTCTTCCTTGCAATGTCTCTTAGCAAGGATAACAGAAAAATTCATTTTGTGTAGGTCATTTTGATTATTCATACGAATAATTATAAGGCTCTGATAAAAAAATAATCATTTGAAGCAAAAGACATTTTTTCGAACGACAAAGATAATAATCTTAAATAGATTGTCAGAAGACATCTTTTTTCTTAAAGGTTCCTGCATTTTCAAGACCATTATTATTAAGAATTATAATATGAAGTTTATACAAAATCGCAATTCAATGATAAATATATCGAGTTCAACCCTTGTTATAAAGTAATGTGTAATAAAAC
This sequence comes from Apocrypta bakeri, assembly GCA_018906985.1. NCBI lineage: Eukaryota > Metazoa > Arthropoda > Insecta > Hymenoptera > Pteromalidae > Apocrypta > Apocrypta bakeri. The sequence continues at coordinate 12,610,411 of JACCIA010000006.1, read as the reverse complement.
GATTTCATCACTTTCTTCTTAATTTTTTAATAAAAGGAACCGAAACAATTTGTTTTGATTTAACAAACTATACTTATTGTGCAAACTTATCTGTTTTGCCTCTGAAGAATAATTTCTTTCCCCAGTGATGGGAAGAATTTCGATCCTTACTTCTCGGCTGTAAATCGCTTTTTTTCAAAACATCTACAATGTATGACTTTGAAATGACGAGCATAAAATTGTATAATTAAAAATTTAAATATTTTTTACCTAAACATTTTCTTTTTAATCTGGCTTGAGATATAGATTACTCTAGCTACCGCAATGATTGAATGAAAACTATACGCGCTCGATTAGTTATGCCTACGCTGTCCTCGGTAAAACGTAAATTACAAGCTCAACTTCGGCTTTATTTTGAAATAGTCCCAGACATTTCAAGTACGATTGCCTTAAAAAAAAAAATTGAAAAAGCAAAGGTGGTGGGACTTGATAATTTTCATGAAATTATACTTGGGCTAAACAATTTCTATAGATAATAAGCCGAAAATCGGTATAGGAATAACGAGTATGGCGAAATGAATAAACAAAGTAAAAAAAGAGACAAGTACAAGTTTATTACACGAAACTCTCACGGAAATCCCATTGGAATCTCTTATCTGCTTTCTTGGAATGCCTTAAAAAAATCTTTAAAATGCTTATAAGAATTACGCAGAAAGAAGTCTCAAATCGAGCACACGAGGCCACTGACACTGAGTCGTGGAATCTGGAAAAAAAGAGGGGAACCTTTTTACTCTACACGAATTGCGCAATTGCACGTAAGCGAATGTCCACTCAAAAATAAGTGAGAGGTAGTCCTGAAATTTCCGGAATGATATCCCACAATATAAACAACTGCGATCTCGTGCAGAGGGATCATTTCTTGATGAAACCTGCGCTATTTCAGAGCCGCAGAAATTATTTCCAAATATATAATAAGTACACGGAAAAATAATTGTTAAAACATGTAACGATTTGATTGAATCCGAAAAGCATTTCTTAGAAAAATCCTAGAAAACTATTAACTTCAATCTGATTATTACATTTCTGTTAATAATGTGCTTTTTATCGGTACGTTAAATAGTAATAGCGATTGCATTAAAATGAATAAACTTTTCGATTCTCCATAAAATTATTTACGGTATCCATGCAAATTATCATCTCTATTCAGTACGTAATTATTTACTGATAATTTTAATTAAAAAAAAAATATCTTCATTTATCAAAAACATGTTCGCACATTTAGCTATAGTAAAATCATGTAGCCAGTGTACTTTTTGCAAAGTACGTTATAATAATACAAACCCATTGGAGCAGCATCTAAATTAAAAAGCCGAAACGTTGTTAAATCGTTGTCTATCCCCAATACAGATGACGAATAAATAAAAATCATCGAAATTTAACAATGTTAAGTGAAATAATTTACATTCGCAGCTTCTCTTGTTTTGCCGCAATTCTCGGAAACTGCGGGTCACCGTTTGCACACATCTGCTTATGGAAATTTCACGAGTACAGGGATTTACTGTCTGGGCGCCATCATATCAAGATCTATATATATTTATACACAGTAGCATTCGGCGTGAACTGAAGACAGATAAATAAGATTCTTACAAAAACCGTAAATTATCGTTTAATTATATGCTTTAACAAAAGATATCGCATTTCGAGAAATTTCGAAAAAAAAAATTTTTCGTTAAAAATGATCACGAGAGAATCCTGATGTAAAATAGTCACTGTTACACAATGGCTAAATGTGTAAATAAAAGTAAATACATCTTTGACGCGACGAAAGACTTAATGGGCAGGTATTTTGATAAAAAAAAACCTGCACATTAATTTCTCGTTAAATAAAATTAAAATGACTGCAATTCTGTTGAAGCAGAAAAAAAAATGTTTGAGCAACGAGCTATAACTAAAACAATTAAATAAAAATATATTGAATGAAGGAGATAGAAAATGGTAGAACAGTGAAAAAAGCTCGAGAAACGGTATCAAACCGATACACACAATACCTCTCGCTCTTCAGATTGTATCATCATGGTTGAAAGTGAATTTATGCTCGACAATTTTAAGAAAATAAAGCATATAATAATAAACTTTGTATTTATTTTTTTTTTATTTAACCTTTTTAAATTTTGTTATTCAAAATTAATGTATTTAATTTGGTTATAAGAAGTACCAAGATTCGAATCTGAATTCAAGTAAAATACAGTTTAAATGAAAATGAAATTAATTAATGTTGTTGTAACACGAATAAAAAAATTCTCGAAAAGCAGGTGATTAAAGAGTAATTACACCGAAGAAGTCACAATAAGCCGATTCTGTTCGGATGAAAGCAGTTTCTTTAATAGATTTAATTTTTCCTAAATACCCATCGAAGCAACGGTCATTTCATATACTAAAGTGAATTAAATAGTGCTGTACTATTTACTAAAGCGTCTTAGCGACTCAGGAAATTCAGGGGGAACATCGCTGATTGCGAGATGTTTGATACATAAGTTTTAGCTTAATATGCTGCCTACAAACATGTGCAGATTCTGATATGTAAACAATTTTATATAACAAAGCGCCGTAACTTCATAATGGTGCAGTTATCTAAACGTCGCGTTTCTTCAATTCAAATCTGAGATAGTCATTAGTAAAAAAAATTATTTTTATCATTATTAAAATCAAATTTAGACCTAAATGAGCCTTATTAGACAGATGATTTTTTACTGTATCAACATTAACTGCCATATTATCGTAGTTTAATTTTTTCGCAATGCATTTAAAATAGTGCGCATGATAACGCGGTTGTAAAACTAGTAATATTCAAAAATACACGTTTCTTAATTAAAATGTATTAGGACAGGTCACAATACAAGCTGAATTGAAAACATTATTTTTAGTTTTTATAAACAATCTTGAAGTATGATGCGAATAAATCCACGCGATGGATTCAATCGTGACATTCGGAATTTTCGATTCGATCGATTTCGCGATTTACATTATCGAAGCATGGATGAATGAAACAGCAATAGAATTCTCACATTTACATAAAAACCTGCTTATATTATACAGTACAGTAAATTATACCATTGAGGCAAAATTAATGCGTTTTCGCTAAATCCTTTTGATTTTTTATTGGCTCAAAAAGCAATACTCTCCGGTCAATGGAGTTTAGTAAAATTAGCCTGCACGTATAGTAAAATTATACTTATATCATATGTTACTATCTAATAAGGCTTGAAGCCGAAATATTTAAATGACTTGCGACTTGTATAAACTTTGTTATAATTTTTAATCAATTTTCCGCGGAAAATTATTCACGTATCAGCAAACGCTTATTTTTTCCGTATAAAGTGATGAGTCTGTTTAAATAGAACATAAAAAAAAAACTAAATATGCTTATAAAGTTCAACGAGTAAAACGGTGAAGCTCGCGATGAGATTCGATCGGTTGTAGGAAATGTATTTGAACGACACTTGATACCTTTCTGTAAGATAAAATCCAGACGCATAAAGCGCGTCTGTAATGGAAAAGCTATGATTAAAACAGAACAGTCAATCCAAGAGAGTCTGGAACACGTGATTATGCATTATTTGGAAAGAAGAAAAGTACGGAAAAGCCGCAGAAAGAGAGAGAGAGAGAGAGAGAGAGATCGGTAAGCGCAGAATTTAAGGAGCTGGTGATCCGGATCCGATCGTCTGGCGAGTAGAGTACAGCTATACGCGTATGTATCTGTGTTCAAAGCATGCATAATCCAATCGGGTGAATAATAAAATACAATGGCAGTACAGGGATCTCTCGATCCGTGCCTTGCGGCACGGAGACCTATTCGGTATAAAAGGCCAATGAAGGTGGGATAGCTTTTCAGTTAGCTCTCATAAGTCCATAAAAGCGGTGTGACACACATCGTTAGGAAACGTATGCTCAGGTTACGTACAGTTCGATTACAGATTATCTCATAAGCGATGAACCGCGTTATTTTATACATGCACCCCGATTTTCGCAGAACATATTTAGATTCATTTGCAAGTTGACCTGGGCCGCTTAAAGCGCAATTTTTCAAGGGAACTGAATGCAACGACTGCCCGGTAGATTGAAATCGACTATTCTAATTTTTTAGTGTTTACTGAATTATTTCATAATTAATATATTACTGCACCTGTACAAGTGCGCGTAATGGTGAGTACTTTTTTCACGTATAATTAATTACTATTCATGATTAAAACACTTCTTATAAAAAATAAAAAAGGACTTACACGATATATTATTGTGAGATAAGAAAATGTGTTGTTACAGCTAGAAATCCTTACTTTCTTTTTAAGTACTTCGTTAACTCGGAGATCCTTCCAAACCCATTGTGTCGAGTGATTTGTAACTGAAGCTCGGGGCTACTGTACTCAAAACAGAACTTCATACACTTTCCCATTTTTGTTCTTCCTATACAATCGGTCGGTATCAATCTGGTGTCAGAAAATATTACATTATATATATATTTTAAAGAATTTTTCGATAAATTATGACAAGTTTTAACTGAATGTTTAAGTTTTTATTCGGTCGAAATACCTCGACTCTATCATTAGAATAGTTTATCTGAAAATTCGATCAAAATTTATCATACATTTTTTCAATAAAAAATGAGGAGCTTTGTCAGATAAAAATCGGACTCATGGTTCTCGAAATCGGGAGGTATTTGCACACGCGTGTACCCGTGGCAAATTTCTGAAAATAGCTAATTTGAACTCTGAACACCTTGAAACGTATTTTTATAGAATTTCAGCGAAACTTTAAATTGTACTATTACAAAGTTTCTTTCGTTTCCAGGTGTCAAACATACTCATAAGTTAATAAATATTTATATAAAATAATGTTGTTAATTGGTATTTATAATTAACGCATTCGCTTCAATTTATAGTTTTCTATAATATCAGGATTCCAACTTTTTTTCAACTTAAAAAAATTTCAGGTTATCATATATCTAAAATTCTGCAATCATCGCAATTCTCAATTTACGAAAAACGTCATTATTATTTCCCTCCCTATTAAATTGACAAAAAATATTTGGCAAAAATATGTATAGAAAAATAGAAATAGTTACACTGTAAAAAAGAAAACATTTTACAAGAACATAATATAGATGATAGTTTGCGCAGAAAAATTTTCAAGCAGTGTCATCATCTCTTTATCAAATTCTCTTCTAAGCCTCTCCCTTCGTTTTTCTGTTACCCTTTCTCCCACCTTTAGTCTCCTCCTCACTTTCCTTTTGGTCGCTCTCCATAACATACGAACTACAGTACGTCAGCGGCGTTCGCTAAAGAAAGATGATTGTCGAATTCTGCACTGCCGGTGCGCTCGCCGGTCTTGTTGCACTAGTTTACCTGGGCTTTTTTTACAAAATCAAGTGGATAGAAGTGAGTTATTCATTTATTTATTTATTTTTTTTTACTTCTTTCTGCAGGCCGCTTTCTTTCGATTTAATTAACCAAATTGGTCATGTATATTTCTCTTTCTTTGTTTAGCGATAATTTTATGTATAAACATTGCATGTTCATTCTGAAACTATTACTATTTGAGGCAAACGAAATGTTTTTGAGCCAAAAAAAGACATATTTGTTACCCGACAGGGACAACATTTTCTCGCAAGAACGTTTTGTTTTAAAGGATTCATGTGGCTTCAAATTTGTATTGTTTTTTTCAAAATTGTTACCTCGTGGAATATATTCTATTTCGTTCAGAGAAAGTATTTTCGCTTAGAAATCCATGAAACAAGTCGAAATATAATACGCAATGTAATAATTGAATCAAATTTTAATGTATACTAGGTTTAAACCTTGTTATATAGTAATCACAGAATAACTTTAGTACTTGCATGATAGTTTGACTAGACGCTTCCTAGAGGATATTACGAAAATTAAATACAAATTTAATTATTTTATACATACAGAACAGCTTAATTTTGGAGTAAAAGATACATTTATTTGGAGACAAAACATTCGTTTTCATTAGAGAATGTAAGTTTATATCTGAAGCTTATACCCTTTGAAAAAAAATAATTTTCCTTCCGGATCAAAAGGATTTAGCTGAAAAGGGCATTTGGTTTGCATCAAACGGATTTTGTTCAGTGTATTACAATGACAATGCCAAACGTGTTTATTTAAGTAATATCTAATTTATATATACATTTGTGAATTCATTTAAGAGTACACTTGCAGACAGAGCGTAACTTTTAAACTCAATATATTATTATGAAATTGCATTGCATTTTTAATACTTTTATAGGACTTAACGGTTACCAATTCCAAATCGTCAAATCTAATGGCAAAGTACAGGACAAACGTAAACCACACTGTGAAAAATTTACCACCAGTTTATCCAAATGGCTGGTTTGGAGTGATCGATAGCCGAAAACTCAAGAACGGTGACGTAGAACACGTGTCAGCACTTGGTCACAATTTTGCAGTATTCAGGTTTCTAATGTATAATTCATTATATTAGCAATAAGTATCGAAACTATAAAATCCTCTCTATCATTAGAATCATTCATTGAAAACGAGTTTTTCATTATCTTTTTAGATTTCGAGATATTATCTAGAAATTATCCTGATTAAATAAATTCTTTCCGAGATCAAAGAATACAATTTTCCTAATCTAATCGTTGTATACCCGAAACCACGCAATAACTCTTAATATCAATCGCAAAGTGTATATTGTATATTATGAGTGTAATACGACAAGATTACAGCTGGAAAAAGATGCGCGAAAACAAATATTTGTCAACAAGTTTCTTGAGAGATAATAATGACATTGATCGAATTTACGCAGTCGTGTGATTACTTTTCCTTCTTCCGACTTCCGTAAAACACAAACATGACGACAGTCAGGATGAAAATTCAGCAATGACTTCTCAATAGTTTCTCAAAGTGCTTATTTATTCTTACTATTTATTCATAACGCGTTTAGTACCTCTACTTAAATACATTTTATAAGACTTATTTAACGACCTGTTACCTGAACATACATTTAAGCAGATCGTTAAGTCGAGTAGCGTGTAAAAAACGGTCTTCTTGCATGATTTAAATATTTTCGTTAATTATTTTAATCTCTGATTGGCTAAAGAGAATGTATTTTTGGATTATAGAACCGAAAGTGGTATAGCTCGAATCGTTGATGCATTTTGTCCGCATTTAGGAGCTAATATGGCTGAAGGTGGTCAAGTTGTAGGAGAAGAACTCGAATGTCCTTTTCACTGTTGGCGTTTTTGCGGTGAATCTGGCCGTTGCACTACCATTCCATACGCGAAAACCGGTAATTATTTTATTCTCTTATTAGAAAGTAGTGAAACATTAATTACTATTAATCCAACAAAGCAAATAAATTGCTGTTTATTGGTGTCGTTCAATATAAAACAAAATGTCACACGAACTAGAAATAAAAAATGTTAAATATTAAACAACGTTATGAACAATTTAAAAGCATGAAATTCGTACAAATGTTTAGTACCGTCAAATGTAAAGGTGAAAGTATGGCAAAGTACAGAGGCAAATGGAGTTATATTCGTATGGTATCATGCCGAAAATATTGCCCCCTATTGGTGGCCAATACAAGAAGAGGAAAATGCAAAATATAACTTACAATACCAAGGACAGAATGAATTTTATGTCAATTGTCACATTCAGGTACGTACATAATAATTTGACAATTAAAATATATTTAAGCATGTATCATTGAAAGATTGAACTACAGGAAATTGCCGAGAATGGTTCAGATTGGGCTCACTTGGGCACAATACACAGCTCAGCCATCTTACCACTGGATATATTTTCAAAAGCGATGCACCACACGTGGACTAACATAGTTTGGTCAACGAAGTCGGGTATCTTACAAGAGGAAATATGCGACGATGAAGAATTATCGATGCAAGAAAATAAAGAGAAGCACATCGCCAATGTTAGTTTTACCCACAGTTTAGTTCTCTTTAACAAGTTCTCTGTATTGAAACTCGATGTACGAGCCAGACAATTGGGCCCAGGTTGTGTTGAGATTTACTTTCAAAGTGGCTTCGGACCCATGTTTATTATACAAACTGTCCTTCCGGTGCAACCACTCATTCAGCGGGTGACGCACTCGATGTACGCTCCCTGGTATCTCGCGCCGTATTCTAAAATGATTCTAGCTGGCGAAAGTATAATGTTTGAGAGGGACGTGTACGTGTGGAACCATAAGAAATATATGCACAATCCTGTATTAGTTGGCGAAGAAAAGTCGATCAAGGCTTATCGCAGATGGTATCAACAGTTCTACTCGAAGAATAGCCCAACTTATGAATCGTGTAAAGCTTCTTTGCAGTGGTAAACGATCCTTTACGTGTGTATACATTTCTTTATTGATACGACAGCTACGAAACAAATATGGGTAGCTTTCAACTCGTACAGACAGTTCGCCCATTAGACGAGACTACATCGAACAAAATCATTTGCAGCGAAAGAAATATTTTTGAGCCAAATTTTTTTTCAAAAAGACATCTATTTGATTTAAAGGATTCGTATTGATTGGACTATTTTTACGTTATGAAAGGGACTGTATAATCTCTATCCAATAAGATCATAATATTACATGCAATAGTACCTTTACTTGATATTTGTACTATTGCTAGAATATTGATGGATATTTGAAGGCTGATTTGACGAGACGCCCCCTAGCGGATATTACGCACAAAATATTACGTCAATGAAGATGTATAATATATATTATATATATTCAACATTCTTTTAACAACAACGAAAAATGTATTTTTTATATCCATTCCTTTTCAGTAACAATGATTTTTCTTTCGAATAAAAAAAAAAACGTTCCATTTACCACGAAAGTATAATCTCTATCAGTAAGGTATATGTGAAACTTATCAGCGGGAAATATTAAACAGATTTATGTAATTCTATGCTTTCAGTATATAAAATAATTGCGAATTATATTATTTCTTTTTTTTTAATAAAAACGAATACTTTTCGTCGTTTCAACAATATTGTATTTAATGGAGAACGAGATCTGCTAGTTGCGAATGCCAAAAATGAAGAGCAGAATTTAGATAGAATATTAATTTAAATGTAAGTTGTACATTAAGAAATCGTATGCTGTAAAAGTAGAATGAATTTTTTGTACACGACGAGAAGAAACATTTATAATTGTAGTAATTAAACTTATGCACTTAAGTTTATTTAAACGTTGTAAAAACTCGGCCTTAAGACTGATTAAAGTGTATGCGTTATATCTTTTATATTTAGATTGTACTTATATCGAAGCAGCATGTGGCTATATTTTTATCCATTGCTGAATTTAGCGCCGTTAATAGAACTTCAGTTTTGAATTGCAGTTTATTAATGTTTACTCCGTCAGTTTCTTAATTATCCTCGAGCTTTGGAAAACGGCACTTCGCAGTTATTTTAATACCGTCGACTGCAATGTTAATATAAGCACCTTAAACAACTGGTTATCCTATAATATTGTGAACGAAAATTAAGTAAAAATGAATTTTTAATTTTGGCATTTTAGAATCGCGCGAAATACTTTTGAAGTCGATAATGCTTCTTGCGAAAATATCCGAGTAGAAGTATTGATTTAAAATGCGTCTAAATGCATTATATTAAACGATAAAATCGATAAATCATGTGTGCATGTTAAGTTTGCTATGATTGTATTTTAAAATAAATGGCCATTATTATAAAGTATGAATTTTTAACGTTTTTAAATAATTAATAATATATATGCAGTTATATTCATGTATCGATGACACAAATCCAGAAACTGGATGATACTTGTTGTTCGTTGATTCGTTTATTCATTTTAAATGAACTCCTCTACCTTCTTCAAAATCTTGCGATATGCTCCGGCTTTTTCCAGAAATGACAAATTATATCTGGACTTGTAAATTTGGACTTCGATGACATTTTATTTTTCTTTCCGCTCACGCGTTTATTGCGCTGATGGAAAGCTGGCTTTTTTATGCGTTGCATAGCAGTCTGATTGTCAACTTTTAAAATATTCGCCTTTTCACGTGGATATCAGAAATCACTTAACAATTGTAAATACATAGCTGCTTTGTAGACATCGTTGCTCCTATTAACTCAGCTTCAGTAGTGCTAAGAACCATTGATCGCTGTCTTTGCACCCCAACTTACTTTCTGGTGTCATATTTTAAAGATAAATCCTAACGAGTATCTTCGAGTACTTTGATCGCCTGCAAATTGGGAACCACAATATCCATTTAGTTATGTTGCACTTCCACTACGTTCATACGATAAAAATTATACTTGAAGAATCATTATTCGATTTGAATTCTAAGGGATGCAGTTGAGACTACAATATAAGCTTTTATTGGCACTGCGTACATCTTCTGCTTATATATCTTCAAAGATATTTCACAAATCATTTCCGAGTTACTGAGAGTCGCAGTTGCTATTTTTTGAACTGTAAGTTTGTTTTCAATAATTAGTTGCTCTGAGTTTTACTACATTTTTACTACATTTTTTAAATAAAATACTCTATAGGTCGAATGTATAAATCACAATAAAAGTCATAATATGAGATAATTGATCTGAAAACTATATTTTAGCTAGAAATAGAACTTGATTTAAATAACTAGCGCCACACGCGACTCAAGGGCCATATCGCATAGAGAAGAATGCGGACTTTTTCTACGCAGAATTCCAAAATTAGTTGTAAGTCTTTCGTTAACATAATTTTGGAAGTTCATAAGAAATACAATGCTTTATTTATTGTTTAAATTATCAATGACAAAGCTTTTGTAGCCGCCTTAGATAAGACTTTTGGAATATTTATCAATACTAATTCTGCTACTAAAGCAGCAAACGGTAGTAGTAATTCTCCAGAATTGTTAATAAATACTGTAATGTGTACTGTACAAAAAAAAGCAGTAAGCTAACTGAATACATATTTCATATATTTTTTGCCATTGTGACGAGTAGTGCAATATGCTTATATATTTTGAATTCTACTATTCACATTTGTGAGGATGTTCAAGCTTTTCAGCTATCAAATATTTTAGAATAAGAATATCTATTTATTCATTCGCCATATATTTTTTATAGAAGATATAATAGTTTGCTTGAAATGTACCTGTACGAGAAAATAGTATGATGTTGGATCACCATAGTTAATATAGAAGAATTACTTTTTATGATGTTGCTTGCGAAACAAAAAAGGTTAGCATAATCACGATGGTTCTTTAATAAAATCATAATTCGGTCGTATCTATTCGATTAGGATGAATTTCAATAAGTCACTTTGTTGCGATAACACTATACTTCCTAAAATTTTTTTTAAGATTAGGCGATCCAAGTGAATTATTAACTAGCTACAATGAGTTTTTATGCTAAAAATGGTTTTTAAGCATAAAAACTCTTCCATTAAACTATTTTATCTTGCATTTTTTTAAATACATGTAAATGGGAAAAAGTTGTATTTCTTGATTATTTACAACTTTTCCAATTCACATATTTATGTAGAATGCTGAGAATTTTATATTTGGCATACAAAAATCATTTTTAGCGATTGCTCAATAAAGACGCAAGTTTCTACATATTCTACATATTCAAGAACGTTTTGTTTTAAAGAATTCTATCGCTTCAAATTTATCTCGGTTTTTCAAAATTGTTACCTCGTGGAATATATTCTATTTCGTTCAGAGAAAGTATTTTCACTTCGAAATTCATTAAACAAGTCGAAATATAATACGCAATGTAATAATTGAATCAAATTTTAATGTATACTAGGTTTAAACCTTGTTATATAGCGATCATGGAATAACTTTAGTACTTGCATGATAGTTTGACTAGACGCTTCCTAGCGGATATTACGAAAATTAAATACAAATTTAATTATTTTATACATACAGAACAGCTTAATTTTGGAGTAAAAGATACATTTATTTGGAGACAAAACATTCGTTTTCATTAGAGAATGTAAGTTTATATCTGAAGCTTATACCCTTTGAAAAAAAATAATTTTCCTTCCGGATCAAAAGGATTTAGCTGAAAAGGGCATTTGGTTTGCATCAAACGGATTTTGTTCAGTGTATTACAATGACAATGGCCAAACGTGTTTATTTAAGTAATATCTAATTTATATATACATTTGTGAATTCATTTAAGAGTACACCTGCAGACAGAGCGTAACTTTTAAACTCAATATATTATTATGAAATTGCATTGCATTTTTAATACTTTTATAGGACTTAACGGTTACCAATTCCAAATCGTCAAATCTAATGGCAAAGTACAGGACAAACGTAAACCACACTGTGAAAAATTTACCACCAGTTTATCCAAATGGCTGGTTTGGAGTGATCGATAGCCGAAAACTCAAGAACGGTGACGTAGAACACGTGTCAGCACTTGGTCACAATTTTGCAGTATTCAGGTTGCTAATGTATAATTCATTATATTATCAATAAGTACCGAAACTATAAAACTTTCTCTATCATTAGAATCGTTCATTGAAAACGAGTTTTTAATTATCTTTTTAGATTTCGAGATATTATCTAGAAATTATTCTGATTAAATAAATTCTTTCCGAAAGCAAAGAGTACAGTTTTCCTAATCTAATCGTTATACCTGAAACCACGCAATATTTATCAACAAGTTTCTTGAGAGATAATTATGACATTGATCAAATTTACGCGGTAATGTGATTACGTTTCCTTCTTCCGACTTCCGTAAAAAGCAAACATGATGACAGTCAGGATGCAAATTCAGCAATGACTTCTCAATAGTTTCTTCAAGCGCTTATTCATTCTTACAATTTATACAAAACGAGTTTAGTACCTGTATTTAAATAAATACATTTCGTTATGATTGCTCGCATAGATTTAGACAGTCTGATTTCTTCTTCTGGATACAGTAAGACAAATCCCTGTGTATATACAATTGTTCACTCATTTTTATTGTAGCAAAGTACCTGAGCCCATAATCTGTTGCGATTGTCGAGTGTATGCGAGTAGTTAATATAATTATTTTTAAACTTTAGTTTGGCATTGTATCTTCATGAATTTTTTTAAATTTAACAATCTTCTTAAATAAGTTATACTTTAGCAATAAAATACTTTTAAACCAGTAGATATCTATATCATAATAATCTCCTAAGTCATCGAAGTTTTCATATTCAGTTTTGAGAAGGTTCGATCACGAGTTTCAATCTAATCGATTTCGTATTTTCGGAGAAAACCGCGAGGACAAAGTTGAGTTTTACATTTGAATACCCACGTACGATCAGTTGTAATGCGATTCTCTGGTTTTTCAACAAACGACCATGTACTATTCTTCTCGTGCGCCATAGATTTATCCTCAAGTGCTTCTTTTCAGTATTTCGCATCAGGATCTGTTACAGCCTCTTGATACGATCTTGGTTCTTGATATTCAATACTCTTTCCTTCAAAAGGCGACCAGGCATTTTTCGAGAGTCTCGGTCTCTTAAACATCGATTGGCCCTAGTTCTTTCTTCGCATTTTATCTTAACAGTCGGTTTCACTCTTGGTTTTTTATTATTACTCGATGTAGATTCTGTAGGTGTAGATGATGTTTTTTCAATATTTTGATTTCTCGCGTACGTTCCTTGATACATTTATTTTTATTTTATTTTCATCGTAAAATCGATAATAAGCTTGAATCATTTACATGTCTTAAAAATTAACAAATCAGTATCCTGAACTTTCATAAATATCCGACCCCCTCGAAAGAATCTGTAACAATCGCTGCAAATAATCGCTACAAAAGTATTCTCCCGGTTTCCAGTTTTCATTTTATTTGAGTTAACGCGCTTCGCATTCGACGTCAACTCTCTTAACGATATTTAATCCATTAATTAAATGAAATTTAGGCATCGACTCCATTGTCTAGTAGATGGCTCATCTGTTCATGCCATAACTGTATACGTACAATATCGCGTTTTCCACAATATTTAAAATTGTATGGAATAAGGTCGGAAGATTTCATTGCTTGTAATACTACTTGCATTGCTATACTATTTTCTTTTAGAATTTCAAATATTCAATGTAATTTTTATCAAAAATAATTTTTAGAGGTATAAATACTGACAGAAAATAAACTTTACGCTCACATGCTCGAGCTGCAATTTTGGAAGAATTTTGAAATGTTAGATGTCTCGATGCGCCGCTGTCGGTGATCCATACATCTGCCGTATTTTCTGGAATTTTTTTCGCCTCGCCTCAAGGTAGAACTTGTTGCTCGTTGATTCTCGTTTATTCATTTTAAATGAACTCATCTATCTTCAACAAAATCTTGCGATATGCTCCGGCTTTTTCCAGAATAAAATACTCTATAGGTCGAAATCACAATAAAAGTCATAATATGAGATAATTAGTCTGAAAACTATATTTTAGCTAAAAACAAAGTTCGATATAAATAATAAATGTGCATTTTTCGTCCTCGAGGAACTACAAGTTACAAACCACACGTTATTGAAAATCGATGAAAGGTACAAAGAATGCCGTAAAGACCAAATGTCATTCTCTGAATCTTTGAAACAGTTAGTGAAACAATTTGGAAAATTGAAGAAAATGCTGTAAACGTACATACAGAATTATTAGATCCACAAGCAAGTTGTTATTGACAATTCGAGATATATAGCAAATTAATCTATGCGAATTACTGAATGAAGAGTTTACCGTAGAAATTGGGTAGGATATTAATGAATTTGTCAAGTCATTAAACGTCATAGTAATTCAAAATGGATAGTGTTCAATATCAATGAACATACACATTTGTGTTTGTGCAAACCAACATGGTTAACATTTGTATAATGCGATAATAAATAATAAAGGTTTAAGTATTATATACGTAACAATCAACATCTATATACATACTTTTTTAAATTTATTCGTGAATAAATATCAATTTAATTACAAAAAATTTGACGGCATGAGTTCCTTGAAGGAAAAAGTTGAATGTTTTAAGTGTAAAAGTGGCAAGTCTGAAGTTTACATTTGAAAACTTCTATTGGAATTAAAACGAAGTTTAAAAAATCCTTCACTGGTTTATAAACGAGATAATTTATAAAATAATACTTTACACATCAATTAATTAAATTATTATTGAAAACATCTATTAAGCCTTTTTCACAAGAATATCATCAATTTGATTTACGACAAATTTTCCCTAAAATTATAAAAGTTATCACAAAAGGAAGCTCTTACTTCTCATAAAAATTTCATAGTTATTTTATCTTTCGAGTCTTCCTCTATTAATTTCTTTGCGATATGAAGACCAATTTTTGGTGTAAATACAAGGTAGAATAAATACATATTTTTCTATTAGATACATGTCTGTAGTAATACGAACCACAATTTTTGCTTTGAAAGAAAAATAAAATTACTCCAATTTTCTTATATAAATCCTAATTTGTACGTCTTTATACATATATCGAATAAATCAATTAATATTTTCAAATAAATGATAATTTGACTAACGTAGACAGATCTCTCGTTTCGAATGCCAACAGGCTCTACAATACTCACAATAACAGTCAGTAGCAGATTTATTTATCTGCTCGATCAACGACGCCATCTTCACGGAGAGAAAAACAAATAAAAACAAAGAGCTCACAGGTCTTAGATTCACTGTAGGACGAAGCTTTTATAGCTACGGACGGCTCGTAGTTTCTTTTTGATGGCGTTGACAAGATCGGAAGGCTGTAGTACAACGGATACATCTCTCCCTAAAGCGTTAATCAAATGCGAAGAACCATTACCCTCGTAAAGATCGAGCGGCCTATTGTTAACTTCGGTAAGAGTCCAATGGACGGTGGTACCGACATCCACTGACGGATCCGCGGGATTTGCAAGTGTCGAAAGTCCAAGGGCCTGCGCACTTGGTGAAACCGAAAGAACCTCGTTGGCACTGCCGAGCTCCAAACCAAAATTTTCCGACTCAGAGCGACGCGTTAACGTCGTTACACGACCGTGTGGAAGTCGCCTGACTATCATTTCCACCTGGAAAGTATATTTATGTATATTAATTTTTTATTTAATTTATTTCATTTTCATGATATTTATTTCATAGTATAATAAATAACGCTCTAATCGCCTGAGGAGGTGCATACAAAATCGAAAATGTACTATTGTATTGCTATTAAAAGCGATCTATAACAAAATATCTCATATATGTATAGATAAGTGATAAACAACAGTTATAAAATAAAGCGAAGACTATTATGATTATAGGATAAAATATTTATCTACATAAAAGTTAAAAACGCGAAAAACGTTGTCAACAAATAGTTATTAATAAGCTAACATTTTTCTGTTTTCGATATAAAAGTGTGTTTACCTCATAGGGGATTTATTTATGTTATTTTTCTGGTTAATTAAACATAACTAAATATAAATACTATATTATTTTAAATATTTTCGTTTAACAAAATCGCGATTCTATAACTGAAGGACTTACACGTGGAAAAGTAGAATTCTTTAATATATTTCGGACTGAACTAGCTCCATTCAACGGAATTCCAGCTACGCTTAATACTAAATCACCAATATGTAGCACATTGTGAAGTAAAGGAAGTTCCTTTTGTTTCCAACCAGCGATCCTAAAAGCCAATAAAATAATGAAACACTTTAGTACAATATAATTTTAATATAAAATTATATCTAAGAAGAAATACAATCGAACGAGTACTAACCACACAGCTCCAAAACAATCAACAAAGGCAATACTGTCTTTACAGTCTCTGCGACCAAGTTTAAATCTGACACCAGCAGGATGACTCATTTCCTTACGCAACTGTAACACCTGCTGTTCTCTCAGAGTCAACTGCGGTCGTGGTTGTCGAGGTCGAGGAGCTGCACCTGATGCTGTTACAGGAGTTGATACAGCCACTGACGTTGTTACACTAGCAGTACCTGTAGTATTCGAAGTTGTAGAACCGATTACAATGCTCTCTGGATTGTCAGAGGTACGATACTCAATCAGAGCTGCATACTGTTCACCCTCGTCACTCGAACTATGTGACCTGTGAAGAAATAATCGTCCTGGTACAAAAAATATAGCCTACTTGGAAACTCACTATAATCTATCTAATTGTTTACCACTGTATAAACAAACATTAAGTAAATCCTTGTCCGAGCTGATTCCATCAATGCTAATTCTAATAATTTTGAAATTTTAAAGTATTCGTGGTTCATAAGATTCATTTACATTTAATAACATTAATTTAGTATAATTATAGTCATTGTATTACAGATCGATAAATCAGATTTGGATAGATAAATACATAATAAAACATTAGAAAGAATAGAGTACTAGAATATCTGTACTGTATATGTACAAATTACCCTGTTTCTTGACACAGTTAGTAACTAAATTAACATTTAATACAATATGTTTGTAATATTCAATGTAATCAAGAGTCTTTCATCGTACGTAAATTGGATCAAATTCGTACCTGCTCGCTGACAGATTATTAATTCTGACATTTTCCGGTGTTTGGGAATACGATGAGGCAAGAAATACGCTCTCGTAGCTGGAGTTACCGAGTCCATCGTTTCCTCCGTTACTAGTCGCCGCCGTAGTTGCTGCAGCCATTGCCCCACCGGCGAGTCGCGGACTCAGTGGCACCGGTGGAGCAGCTCTCCCAGGCTGTCGCGATATGCTGGACAACCTCAGTCGTTCTTCGACGGCCGTCACATCGTCGAATGTAAAAACTGTTGGGGCATTGGAAGTCGATAGCGAAGCCGTACTCGCTGCCCCTCTTGAGTTTGATGTTATCTAGTGTAAAGAAAAAATTTTCCATTAATACTAATTTTTATTAATGATAAATAATGCTTGTACGTAAGAATTCTAACCAGACTAGGTGGCGGAGGCAAAGGGCTAGTGGGATCTCTAGTTGCGATTCTTTCTGGTCCCCTGGAATAGAGATTCTCTTTGGGCCTGAGCACCTTCATATCCGTAAGTTTCCTGGTGATAACTTGTACCCAGTCTAGCATAGCCTGATATGTAGGCACAGCAAACCTGAGCACCTGATCGTCACTGAAGTTCACACAGAACTCGTAATCGTTTTTAGAGGTAGCACAGAGGGTAGGGGAAAGGTGTACTACATTGCGTAGAGATTGCGACCAGATCGGGCTATGTGAAACAACTTGCTTCTGATCTGAAAAGCCTTCAAGACGAGGATCCATATCATCGTGTACACAAAAGGCCACCAAACAGCGAGAAGACTCTTTATCTAGTTTTGTGTCTGTTCGTCGCAGCCAACCATTTTTGTGGATTACTCGAAACACTACTTGAGCTGTTTTTCAATTTCAGGTTATGTAAAATTTGATATAAACTTTCAAGAAGATAAAAAGTAAGCTAATACCTTCCGTAGATGAAGAAGCTTGAGGATCTGTACTTGATCCAGCAGCATCCCCACGTGACCTATCATCCGAGGGTCTAGCCATCTCTGTTAACATTCTAACGGCTTGCAGCATCTTGGCCGAGAAGAAAAAAGTACAAAAAATCTTTTCTTTTTTCTTCTACTCTTCCTTTGTACAATATCTAAGATCATTTTATAAACGATCTAAGTCTCTTTGGTTCAAATGGTATTTGCATCGAAAACATTTGAAACATAACTGATCTAAAACATATGGGAATTCTACATTTATTCATGCATATAAAATATAAAATAATATGAATCAATATGAAATAATCAGTTTATTGTTCATTGTTGTATTTGTAAATTTATAAAAGTGTCTTAAAACAATCATTGCATCTATTGTTTGGAAATGAAAGATTTAATACAAAAAATTAATTGCAATTACTCTGATTTTAAATTGTTACTACTGTTTCCGTAATTTTGTATTTCTAACTTATAAAAATACAACCCAACAATTAATTATATACACATAAGAAACACAAGGTAAACATATGTTGCTCAATAACTCGACATATATTTCAGAGCTTCATCCATTGTCAATGAACATTTTAAAAAAATTGTATTTCGTTAAAACAAAACAATGCACATGAAACGTTCATTGTTACTTTCTAGCCTCTAATAATCTGTATAAATTAGAGTCACGAGCAAAGAATACAGAGTAAAATAAAAAAAAAACGCAAATAATATGAATAAACTAAAATTTACTTGTATTCATTTTTCGATGACATTTACAAATCTTTGGTCCACAAATGAATTAGTCACAAACAGATTAACATTAGGATCCAGCAATGAAAAAGTTGGATCAGGACTAGGCAGCTGCAGTGATTGTCCAGTTAACAACAGCAAAGAAAATCTCCTTATGCAGCAATAGCAGCTGCAGCAACGTGTTCGAGGAGGTGTGGCGCGCGTTATTTCGATGACACATAATCCAGTCGCAGCGCAAAAAAGATGCAAGATCGGAAAAGGTGACAGGGTGCGAAAAAAGAAAGCGATGATCTTTTTTCTTCCTCGATATCCTCGACTCCCACCTACACTATATATATACACACACACACACACACACACCTATAATACGTTATGAGAAGCTATAAAGCTATTGGCTTCGTGCATCGCACGTGACGCAACGAACGGATATTTATCTGGATTATTTTGCACAGTGCGCCTGCAAAATGACAACGTCCCGATGTCTTGTCTCTAGTTCTGCAATTGCTCGAATTCTAGGTTTAGTACTGTTATTATCAATGAGAAAAAAATCTGCTGTTGCGTAGTAATGTATATACTTATAAAAGTTATTAAGTACTTAGAGATTACGAGAGCAACGAAGTAGTGATTAACAAATCGCTACAAATCTATAGCGCAGCGGTTACTCGCCGGCCATCTTACTCATGGAAGTCGCGCGGGAAATTTCATTTTTATACTTATAAGTCTATATATATATATGTATTTATTTATTGAAAGGACAAGTCGTTTTTAAAATGATCAATTGAAAATTAGAATTTCAAATATTTTATATATAATAGTCATAATTTTAATTTATTCCAATATCGAGAGATCATCGAAAAATAAAAATTTCACTATCTGCAAAATTTAAAAAGAACGAATGGATATATTCAATTGAATCTTGGTAGTGATATTTTTTTTAATATTCAATTTCGCACGAATGTCAAATTTGCAATCAAATTTATAGAAATATTAAGAAGTAAAAAATTAAAGACTGAAAAAGATCGCATTAAAGAATATTATTACCAAGCTTAAACTTATAATTTTGTAAATTTAACTAACTTTTGAAACATTATTAACATTGTTTCAATCAACTTAAGGTTTGCCTATAAAGTTGTAAAAAATCACATTGATTGTAGTGAATTTAAATTCACTCTCTTTCATTTCCATAAAAATAATGATCTTAATTGAACATCTTAGAAAATATTTTTATTGATTTTACATGCATATCTTACAAAAAATTATACACTATGTAACATAATTAGGACGAAGCTAATGTTACTTTGTCTTCAGTAATTACAATACTTGAAACTTTTCCAAGTTTCTTCTCAAATTTGGAAATTGCTTTTTCAGTCGGAACATCAGGATAATTTGTGAGGTACTGAGCTACCACTTTCTTTTTTAATTTTTTTAGTGAAACTTCCCCTTTCACACTTACAATTTCTATTATTGCAGTTTTCCAACTAAATTTTGAGACACCATTCTCAGGGTTAGCTTCCGCTTCTACTGTATCATGTTGTTCATTGCTGGATTGTTTTTTCGCTGTAGGTTCACTGCTTTCATTCTCGTCACTTTCATGCTGCCTTTTTTTGGATTTCTTCTTCTTTTTGTCATTATCTTCATTTGTAGTGTCATGTTTTTCTTCTGTTACATTAGTTTCTCTGACAATATTAGAGTTATTTTGGTTTTCTTCTGAACTTCCATTTTCTAAAAATAGATCACCATTACCAAAACAATCATGAATATGCATATATATCTGTAAAATGACAAGAGTATCTTACGTGTATTATTTTTTTGTTTATTAGCATTATTTTCAGCTGTAGATGTTTTAAAGGAACTTTCCATTTTTTCCCACACGCTATCAACTATAGACATGTTAGCTTTATTTCCAGACATGCTTCTGATGAAATTGAAAAATTTTGCTTTCTTTCTAGGAATATTTTCATGTCTGGATATGGAATTTAAAAGGTTTCTTTCAGGCACTGTCAAAGTTGTGGAATTAACGAGTACATTCTGAACTACGTTTATCCAAGCTTGCTGTTTTAATTCTCCTTTATTGGCACTTGGTTTTTGTACATAATCCTTGCCACCATACCTCTGATTTTCTGTTATACATTTTGTGTGCTCGGTATATTCATCGCCACTGAAAAATGTTATTATTTAATAAGCTGATTATTAATCATTATTTAAATCTAAATAAATCATAGTACAATTTTTATTTTCCTCACCGAAAATCTTTGAAACAATCTACACAGGTAACAAATACAGGATTACGACAAGCAAACTGATAATGCTTGGCAACTTTTGGCTTTTGAAGTGAATCACCACAGTTGTTACAGGTGAAGACCACCATGTTGAGTTATTTAATCCACTTAATTATTAATCGATTCACTGATAATTTACTTTCTTTGTTTTCAATCTGTAAATTTAACAAGCTCAATTAATAAAATTGTACCATACAATTAATCGTTTCTAATAAATATAATGCATTCTATAAATTTTTATACGAGTCTCTTGAACTTGTAGTCTGTATTAAAAGCTGGTCAATAGTCGTTACAAAATTATTTAAAAAAAATTCCAAATTTATACAAATAACTAGAATAATGCACTGTTGATAAGAACATAAAGTAGCAGTACGTATTGTTTACATATGTACATCTATCAAGAAACATCAAAGAAACTCTTTCTGTACTAATTTATTGGGAAGTAGAAATTAGACGAAATAATATGTAGAACTAACGCAGACCTTTAAAACGTAGCAAAGAGCAGTATTCCAGTATAGATAACACTTAATGCTCTTACTTGTCGATAAACTTTTATTTTAATCCAACAAAGACTAACGAGCGATTGATCAACGTGTAAACACGTGTTTTCGCTTCAAGCTTGAACTATGGACCCCGCGCCAAAGTACAAACGAACCTAACTTAACTGTATGTAGTTGGAACATAACCTAATCTTAAAACCTGGCTCTGTCAAGATAAAAGATATTTTCCACCTTAGATAACAGGAAAAAGATCATAGTGGTGCAAAAGGCAGACATGTGAGATGAAGAGTAGATAAAAATGTATAAGCGCAATTAACAAGTGATTGTAAATGAGTAGTCCAACAAAATCATCGAAAATAGGTGGTACAAGTAGTCTTCTTAACAAAAAAAAGCAGTTGTGATGGTCCCAGGTAATTAACTAACTCGCATAATAATATCAAACGCAACATATTTTTTTTCGATTCGCTACCTTATACATGTCTATCAAAATGCAGAATTACACTTCGATGTACTTATACATTTATTTACATTAGCAAGAAAAATATGTATGTACATACACTTCGTGCATTATATATATAATAAAGTCTGTAGAAAATTGCACATTATAACCTAACTACCTTTCCGGATCCAATATCCGATAATCCGAATAGTGTAAATACACACATACACACACATACATACAGACACATACGCACCCGTTGACGTAGTGTCTAGTGTCGCAGAAATGCTGTCAAAATAGTACGTAAATTTTTTTCTATGAATAACGATAATACTGATTTCTCTAGTAACCTTGACTTTCCGTGCGGAGCTTACCTTGGTTTTTTTTGACGCATGCAAAGCATAAGTAGTCTAAACGAGAGATAATAAGATTTCTCGCTTTTAATAGAATTATTCAGGTGTTACTCTATTTAGTTTTACGCAAATCGCGAGCTTCTATGCATTTACATTCCATTTTAGTGGTGTATATAATCCCTTCAATTAGTTAGATGTACTGTTACGCGATTTCAATCCAAAATAATGGAAATACATGCGTAGACAATAATGAATAATTGTATCAATAATGTGTATTAATTTGTAGGTTATGTTTGACATAAATGAATATGAAATTTCCATGTATATTTTTAACTAACAAATTACTTGCACAGAGTCAGTTTTATCCAGTTGAGTTGTCTAAGAACCATTTAATTTTTCTATGTTTATTTGATCGATATAAGTTTTGATTTTTAAAGATTTAAAATTTGCCTTATTATTAACTGAGTCAAAGTAATAACTTAGTATCTGAAAGAGATATACATGATTTATAATGCATTAAATATTTCTCTTTGTTAATTTTCGTTTGATTTGTTACAGATTTCAGATTCGTAAAAAATGGACCAAACTACAATATCAGAATTAACACAGAAGTACGAGTCATTAGATAAACAAGTTGATTTACCTTCTGCAATAAAACATATAAAAGGTTACAAGCCTAGTATTGCGTACACAACTTTGCATAAAATGTATGAAAAAGGTTTTAAGGCCAAAATAGAAAAAAATCATGATGTGGCTTACATTTTCCTTAAAAAATGGATAGGCTGTGCACGATGGATACAAAAACAAAAAAAATTCAATGAAATAAGCAGTAATTTTCCCAATGAAAAAGTAATGAGTACTTCATAGTTTATATTTAATACTTTTAATATTGCACTTTTGTAATAATCATGTGTATTAAATATTTTAGATAACACGTGTGGAAAATCTTTTAAAAGAAGTCTCAGATAGTATAAAACTTGAATGTGAAACCAAACAGGAAAGACCCCTAATCCAAGGCAATTATAGGAATACAGATCTAGCATTTCAATTACCGGAGACTCCTAATGATGAACCTCAATCAAAAGAAAATGATGAAATAACATGTGCCGAACTAGCACAAATCCTGAAACAAAGTAACCAAAGCAGTGAAAAAAGATTGTTAATTATAGATGTGAGAAAAGAAACTGATTATTTAAAATCTAGAATAAATTTTCCAGACAATATTGTTCACATTCCTGCGGAAAAAATACACCCAAAGTAAAATTTTATATTTATTAATACTAATTAAAAACTATTCCCTTAAAATGATGAGAAATGGAAATTATATGAATTTTACATTTTTAGCAAAAATCCAGATTTTTACAGGCAATTTCTAACCGATGATAAAGAGGAATATGATCGTTATATCAGGCAATCATCTAAGGACATTGATATTACTGTTTTACTAGATGCTAACTCTTCGCTTGATACTATGTCCATAACAAGTGCTATAAATAATTTTAAAAAATGTTTAAAAGAATGTGATTCACCTACTAATTGTAAAAGAATAGCCATCTTAAAAGGTGGTTTCGAAAAATGGGTTAAAGAATTTCCAGAACTTGTTTCATTTAATCCTATTAAAAATCAGGTCATTTTAACACCAACAACACCGGTACGTCTAAATCTATTAACATTTTGAATTCAATATATATTCATGGATTAATATATATATCCTCTATATTTGCAGGATTCACCAATTATTTCATTGAATACGGGTTATAAATTTCCTGATTTGAATCATCATCAACCAGAAGAAACAATGTCTCCTATTTTATCTAGCAGACATGCTGCTGGTTTAGGAGTAAAAGATCCCTCAAATTTGAATTCAAAAGTACCGGTAAGGGTATTTTTAATATTAATTTTGATAATCTAATTTATTTATTTATATAAAAATTTGTATCATTCACAAGAAAACAATTTCATTAATTTTTTAGTCAAGAAGTAGTAAAATATCGTCCAATCCGTATAAAGATCTTCTGAATGAAAAAGAAAAACGGTTGGCTTCTTCATTAATGACCAATGGTAATAATAAGTATCGAACAATTCAGCCAATTCAAAAGAATAATCAAATGACTCTATCAATCCAAAATGGCATAAGTGATAAACAGCTACTGCGCTCAAATAATATAAAAGAGGCAAAAGTTGTGGTAGAACAATGTAGACCACGTATAGATCGCTCTAATAAACCAACAATTCTTGGTAAAAAGCCAACAATTTCTGTAACGAGTAGATTGGATAAAGAATTAAGCGAAACTCAAGTATCGATATCGAAATTCCATAAGCAACTGGAAAAGGGTATGCAAGATATTTGGGCGAAAGAAGAAGTAGAAACCCTTCGAAAAAAAGAGCAGGAAATTGTACGTTGTATAAATAGAAACAAAAGAGATTATTCTATTATTATAAATGGTTATTCGATTATTATAAATACGTAAAAATTGCAGATAGATAAATTAGCTCGGCAAAGAAATACACGATCGTTTGATGGAAATTCTGGTAATCTTTACCCTGATCTATCAGATATGACATCGGATATGACATTGGGAACAAGGACACGAACGACACGTACAGTGAAACCAAATTCGAAGTAAGTAAACAATTGAATGGTAACCTTTTTACGATATATGCATAGATACTTCAATAAATACTATCAATATATAGTGAGGAGAAAGCAAATATTCCAAAGCTACAAGAAAAGGATAAAATACCACCTACTTTAGTAGATCCACAGCCGTCTTCAATCCCACAAAGTATGGAGATAGACATAAAAGAGAGTACTTACAAGGAACCTTTAAAATCTGAAAATATATCCGTTGAACCGGGACTGAAACGCTCACATTCTAGTCCAAATCTCGTCCAGGTAAAGAAGCTTAAAGCAAACCATCAAGTAAATATCGCTCTTTATTTCTATTTTTTTTCTCAGTTTTTCGTCATTTCTTCATTCATTTGCATGATGCTTCAAATTTTTATAAACTAATCATTATAATATCAAAGAATAACTAATTTCATATGCATTATTATTTGGCTCTGTCCAGAATTTACCGAAGTCGACACCAATCGTCAATAGAATGCTGAAACCAAGTCAAGTTGCCGAAAACATCGACAGATCTTATGAGAATCAATGTATATCATGGAAAAGTAGAGAACAGCGGTTTGAGCCTGTATTTTCAAGTACAAAATCGGTAAGTAATTTTCGCTTTATCTTCATATTTTATTAATCAAGAATTGGCAATACCTGTTTATTTATCTTATCAACAAACGTTTTACCCGTTTAACACAATACGGATAAACAGTTTATGATTTAAAATAATTTTTTCGAAAACTATAAATATAAGGACTATCAAAATTAAAAAGCTTACTCAAGCCTCTTGACTTCTTAATATGCATTTGTATGAGTTATGTAAAATCAAAACGTTAATTTATTATCAACCCGCATGAATTTTACATTGCAGACATTCGACAAAAAGTTATCGCTGAATTAAAGAAGTTCGACGAGACTTTGTATTATTAATTTTTTGTACATATAAGATACTTCAACAACCCGAGCTAAAATCAGTTCATTTAATATTTTGTTTGCTAGTAAGATTATAAACTTATTTATGTAAATGACAATAATGTAATTTAAAAAAGTTTTCTTACCAAATAGAATTTTTTCGCATTACTTAAATCTGTTGTTAAATATGCTATAACAGTTGTATTTGTATTTGTATTCGTATTTAATAAACCAGATAAGTCTAACTTTAAACGTACCTCCTAAGGAGGTAAACGCAGTTACCTGTGCATAGGCTGGTTAATAACAGAATTTTAAATAAACTTAAAAATTAAAACTTAATAAATGACATACATCGTTATATAAACTAATATAAAGTAGAAAACAACAATTGTCAATTAATTACAAAAAAGCTGAAACTAAACAGATTTAATGTATTTAATTTTTTTCATAAAGTTTATTATTATTTAAATTCTTTGGTTCAATCAGTAGGCTATTAAAGCAAACCTTTAGCTTTATCTAGTGATAAATTAGAGATTCTAATATAAAATTTAAATCATATTCAATGGATAGTTAATACTGAGAAAATTATTTTTATTGCAATATAATATACAAATTTTTGTTGTATTCTTTTGTAATTATTCAATATGAAAAAAAATAAAAAAATCAGTTGTTTCACGTGCGAATGATTTAACGTTTTTCACTATTAAAAAACTTCTTTATTGAGAAAGCGAAAAAAATGTCTTACATTCAATGAGCAGCAAAATTCACGCATACCCTACAGCTGTACACTGAAAGGGTTTGTTACTGTTGAGAAAGTTTATTTATCAAATATATGCTTTTTCGAACGAAGAAAATATACGTATCAAAAAGTTTTCTTATAGTCGTGTAGCAAACTTTTTCCAGTGTAGAAAATGTTGACAAGACCTTGCGCTCACCCACTATACTCTAATCGCTTCTCTCAGACGTCACATTTTTCTCTGACGTATACCTAGCGCATCTATCCAATTGTATTTTCGGAATTAAATAAGAGTCACGTGTTTTACGGCTCGAACATCACGAAACAATGAAACGATGAAAATTGTCCCACCTCCGGTATAGAAATAATATTTTATTCTGACAAATCCGTCTATATATACGTGGCGGACGATTTTCTAAAATATGCCTTCTAATGGAAATATTTACATTATATGACGCTGTAAATATAACATATATTATGCTAATTATACATGATTAGCAACGACCGGTTTATATCCTTGTAAGTGAATACTTTACTACATTATGCAATCGCGTGTTTGTAAACATATATATATGTATGTACGTACGGATTACACCGCGTGATTTTTTTTTTCTTCAGCCCCAAAGAAAGTTTCGCGTGACGTCGTGTTTGAGCGCGACAAACATTTGCTCTTTGTACAAAGGCGCCACTGAATGTCCCAACAATATAATCGTCATGATTTATAAAGGTATAATTTACGTTTAGAAAAAAAAAGAAAAGAATATGCGTATCGCCGGTAGATCCATTTCTACAATTTATATTTCACATTTTTCGAATGTGCATTTCAATACACGTGGTTCATTGTTTCGACCAGCGAGTATTATTTTTGCGTATATAAAGTGACTGGCTTGCGCGAGTATACGCTCGTCGAGTCGTCCGACGTCACGCGTTTGAAATAATTTGAGCCTATTCTTTGCGACGTGCGCATGCGATGTACGACAACGAGCGTATATTAAATTGTTGAGAAAAAAAAAACAAGTTTACGAGTGTCGTAAGATGATTAGTATTTTTTTCTCAGGTCCTAAATGGAAAATGAGATTGAATTGCTTTTGTATACAGCTCGACGATTAGCTCTTCCGAGATGCAGAAAAAATATATTATTTTTGCTATTCTGATATTAGAAAATCGATTTTTCTCACTGCTCATTGATTTTAATTCGTTTCTCATTGGATCTTCTCAATTGCGCAAAAGGTACGCGAAATTTCCATTAAGCGTTTTAAACGTGTAATGACATTGGCGTAGTTTCATTGGAAAAAAATGATCGTCGTCGATTAACGAACGTCTCGCGAAAATTTTTAATCGACGCTGTAAGGCACGTGTGTGTGTGTGCATACCTGCGTTAAAAAGTAAAAATCCTTGAAAAAGCCCCGTAAAAAGTAGCTTCGCCAATAGATCAAATCTTCCGGCTCGTGACGTTCGCCTATTATATAACACGAACCTACTGACGTTCTACCATTAAACTATCCTAATTTTAGCTCAGCGTATTACGCTGTGCTAGTTTGCACGAATTTCCGCAAATTAATCGATGCAATCCGATTGCAAGCTCGCGAAAGCTCAACACGACGTTCAATTGTCTCGACAAATAATTAAAAAATAATCCACAAAGCAATTTGTATCAAACATCGTACGGATGCGACAACTGCTCCAATAGTGCCGAATTTCAAAATAATATATCTGTGTAAACAATGAAAGTCACTGACACGTGGAATTGATAGATCGATTGGATCGACGCGAATGTAAGCGTCAATCCTTTTTAATCGAAAAGTTTTACGTTTTAGTCAAAAGACACCTTTAAATGCCCTTCAGCTTGCGACTCACACCGTCGCAATACAAAATTCCGAAAGAAAATCATTTTTTGTCTCAAATGGAATATTTCTTGTACTTTAAAATTCAAAATGTTTGTATACATTAACCTGCAAGTGATCAAATGATTCTATAAAAATTATTCTTCAATTACCATACATCGAGACTTAAACACAGTATATATCGAAATTTAATGCAACTGTAGGTAATGTTTATATAGGCAATATGTATTTTTACGTATAACATTCCGATTTATCAAATACGTTTGGAAGTGTGAAACATTGTTTTTGAATGAAATAGAATGATTGCCACTCGGCAAAGATTTGAGTGCTTGAAGTAACCCGAATGCTTTTAAAACAATAGGATCTTGCAAAAAAAACAAGCTATTTATTTTATTTTCTGTTTGGCTCAAAATGATTGACAGCACGACATTGTACATTATACATTATACTATACACGACCAAATGCTCATCAGTTTGGCGTCACTCGGTTTCCACATGTTTATCCGGAGGTAGCAAAAACACACGCCCTGAAAGCACACACGCGCCTCGTCGCTGTCTCTTGCTCGCCAATTGTCTATTTTTTTTTTCTTTTTCCTTTTTACTCTGAGCTTTCGTCAGCGCCGACGTGTGCACGGATGTACTTACTCACTTACGTGTACACACGTGCGGAATCGCGAGTGAAATAAAAGTAGAGAGGGACAGACTGGTGGGAGTAGTTTTGTCGTCGATGGCATATAGGAGCTGCGTATGTAGGAAGCTATATGTAAATATTTTTTTTATACGCCAATATTATTTCGTTTGCTTTTCAGTTTAATAGCTTGAAAAAAGAGATGCTGTTTTACTATTTTACAAGCCTTTCATTAAAATCGAACGACTCTTAAGAAATGCAAAAGTCTGGGATGCATATTTATAGTTCCAGTCTCTATGAGATGCGTTTCGAAGACATTTTTTTTCTTTCTTTTTTTTTAAATTTATGTATATTGCGAGTCTTTAAAACCGACGTTCGCGACAAGGGCTAAGGTTCAATGGAAGCAACGATAAAAATTCATAAATTAACTAGAAATAAAGCCGCTTCTCGCAGACTTCCAACTCCTATAAATATTTGTCTGCTGTAACGTCTGCAGCTAAACGAATACAAATATATGTGCATGTCGTAGAAGATGAACGACACCATGAATAAAATATTAAAATTCCATACGATCGAGTGGAGGGGGTAACGCGCGCCACTGATAATGAGCCAGACAGAACGAGTCTTTCTCCTTCTCACGACGTTACATCTAATGTGCGATAATTTCGTTATCACGTGTCAGTCGCCTGGTAGCGCTCCACAGCTTCGCAACTCTCACGCATTTTGCTCTGCAATTTTTCTGCAAGCGTATATAACGCCGGTTTCTGGCCAATGTGTTCGTAGATCTTTATCTCTTGATT
Organism: Apocrypta bakeri; assembly: GCA_018906985.1. Lineage (NCBI taxonomy): Eukaryota > Metazoa > Arthropoda > Insecta > Hymenoptera > Pteromalidae > Apocrypta > Apocrypta bakeri. The sequence continues at coordinate 12,580,154 of JACCIA010000006.1, read as the reverse complement.
TTATTGTTACAATTTTCCTCCTAGCTGCAGTGCGATCCGTCAGTTTCGCTACATTTTTTCGTAAGCTTTCAAGTTTACAAATATCGCTTATAACGAAGCTGTGAGAATAATTCGCGTACAAACAGTGCAAAATGGTTCAGATAAAGTTTTTCAACGTGGTCGACAAACGCAACCCCGTAAGTAGTAAACTGAAGAGCCTTTTGTTGGATCGGGTCTCAAGTTGCCTTAATATATATGTATATGTATAATTGTATATATATATATATATAAATCCAGTGATTTATATATCAGTATATAATACAGGGTCGAAGCGATAGGGTAAATATACCTTGCGAAGGTGATATTCGGAAACCAAGCTACTTCTCTTATCGTTTAGCTGTTTTTATTGCTTTGTTGAGACACGATATTGTGCAGTACAATATAATACGAAAGATATTTGTATTGAGGAGTTATCGCGGGAAATGATGATGATACGTCGGGTGGTATCTTGTGATTTGGATCAAAGAATGTTGATTACATTTTGACTATTACTTTTGTTTCTTTATTCAAATCGTAGGGAAAAACGGCGTGTGGATTTTTTGATAAAAGCGTAGCGTCACTCCGAAATATAGCAGTTGCGTCAGGCTTATGTAAAAAAAATTAGCAAAAGTGTCTAAAAAAAAAAAAAAAGAGTTGCGTCACAATTTTCGTTAGAACGTTATTCGACAACTCACGGACTCAAAATTAATGCTATGCGCTTAATACATCGTATATATACTCGATATTGGTATGTCCGCCGGTATATTATGGCCAACGGAATTTAACGCTGGATTTGCGAGTCATTTAAGTACACAAATTTCTATGTTTTATTTTCATTTAAACAGTCATGACGTTACTTCGGAAAACAAATATTGGAAATTTCGATTTGAAATGCACGACCAGTCAAAATGACCGTTCTGGTAAATCTAGTGTTATTAATTGATACCGCCGGAGCTCACCGTGGAAACATTTCATTTTCTTCGAGCAATTGTTGACTTTACACCGAAACTTTGACAAGTAATTCATCCGACGATTTATATAGGAATTTACAGAGTCACGCTTGCGTTGCTTCTTTTTTGTCTGCTAAATTCGATCGATGCGAGTCTTTGTACGTTGTTACATAAGAAAAATCGATCAAAAAATTCGAACCATTACTTTAATTATACATTACCCGATGTACCCATATTGGGTAATCATGTGTGTGCATATATATATATATATATATATATATATATTATATATATTATATATTTTTTATATTATTAAATATAAATACATTTCAATTTTTAAAAATATACAAGTATTATGTAAAGTAACGACGGGTTTGATTTTCTGAATATAATGATTTGCATATTAAACTTACGTAACACGGGGTGTACACACGTCAGCACTGGCGCGGAATTTTGTCGCGTTATTTTATAACTTAATTAAGGCAAAATTAAAATATTAATTATGTACGTCGACAGAAGTCGTAAATCAGTCGAAAAAAATGATAGACTACCTTATTTTCGAGATTTATAAACAAATTTTAATTAAACTTTTTTAAAACTTTTTTTATCAAAACAGATATAGTTTTCTTTGGCATGTGCTTGTATATAGTTACCAATTCGCGATAACAAAAAAGAATCTATATAGATCTTATCATTGTTATTCGTTAAGTCAATCAGCTATAGTGATGTTTACGTATACACATATTGCATAGCTCCGCAATTGAATGATATAGATCTATGTATACATGCGAATGATTAGAACGATAACAAAGAAAGCAATCGCCACACCCTTTGGACATTTAAAAAAGAAGACGTTCATACACATCGGTGTAAAAATACACTCTGAGACATCTCGCGCGTAGTAAGCGTAAGCGGAAGAACGAAAGATCATTGGCACGTGTATAATTCGGAATACTCGAAGGGCTTCCCAATCCAATTCCTGCGGAACGACGCGTATATTTTATTCAGTTTTCGCATATCTCTCGAGCTGTGCGGTTCTGCATAGACTCACATTTACATACGATGATTGAGTCCACTGGACGAGGAGCAGTCGATACTTTCTTTTGGATCAGTTGATTACGCGAATTTCAATTTTCTAAAGTGGGGCTCGAGAGAAATGGTTCATCTGAGTGGAAAAATTGTGCCTCGGTACATCGTTAGTTACTTCAAAAAAGTACGGTTGGAAATTTCCTTGAAATTTCGCTCGTTATTAATTTATTTATTATTAGCCCGTGACCAACGCGATACCTTTTTTCTTTTATGGATACAATACGAAATGTACACACTGCGCGCTGTAAGACATTGAACGTTTCTCGAATTATTCATTTGCGCAATTCGAAGATACGATTATAATTGAAATTTCCCCCCTCGGAATAAAAAACTTCAGAAACGTTATCTTATATGTATTGCCGAAAATGACTATAATTTTTAATCAAACGTCACGATGAATGCAAATAAATTTCGAAACGTTGACAATGATATTTGTCATATTTTATTTCGGTCGCGGAACAATTATTTTAAAACATATATCAACTTAAATAACTCGCCATTAGAATGTTAATGACCTTGTTTTTATTCGCAATACGTTGTCATTAAAGATCTTCGCAAATCTCCCGTTCCAAAGGTCGTAGATTAGCGCAAAATTATTAGACTCAGCGTCGCGATAAGCTCGTTTTAAGAAAAGAACGCTAATTTCATGATTTATTCATCTATTTTGCACATATATTCGTAATACCATACATACCTTTACTTACACACATTAAACAAATGAATTTTTTCCCCTTTTATTCCGGAGAGACAACGGTTTATATGTTTTTTTAAAAAAATAATTACATCTATGACAACTAAGCCGACTTTCGTTGTAAAAAACTGAAACGCTCAATATTATTGTTTGCTCTTTACGCATCTTTGATTTAATAGGATAGAAAAAAGTATAGTATAATAGTGAGTAAGAGTATGTGTAGATAATCTATAGCAGATATGACCAGCGCTGATTTAACATAGTACATATAACTTTTCGTAGAAGAATGTTATCAGCTAAAAAATGTTGTAACTTATATTCTATATTATAAAAAAAGAAATAATTCCCAATCCGGCATTCATTTTTTAAAAAGTATCGATCTATTAAATGCATTATTGACGTATAATCGATACAATAATACGACAAATACCACAGATATTTTTATAGTTAATTATATTATTTTTATATTATATGAATTTAATATTTTTTAAATTTAATAAGGTTAAAATAAAATTTAAAAAGAAGTTACCGAGAACATACTTTAGCGATATGTAACAACATAAAAAAAACTATAAATTTAATATTTTACATTCGAAGTTTTATTCACTCTCAATAATTTTAAGATCGTTGTACAAAGCCTTTTATATACCCGTATACTACGCTGTGTTTGGAAAATCGAAAAAACAAAGCTTTAGTTGGTTGTATTCGATGTCCTAACGCGCGGCGACACTCTTTCGTTATGTAAAGCAGCGAAAACGTACGTACAATTTAATACTGTTACTGCAATTAAAATGAATAATAATAATTTTCTTCGAATTATTATAAACTATTTGAAATTATGCTGTAATTATGTTCTTATATACTACAACTAAATGTTCTGTAATAAAATGCAATAAATGCATTGTAAAGAAATATTGTAACTAAGAGGAACGACCTTTCGACGCCAAAAGAAACAATCTTGATTAGTATGTGAATTGAGAGGATATTTTTTTTTATTTAAAATTTACCTTTTTACTTCAATTGTCGTTATAAAAATAAATATTTCAAGAATAAACGAAGAAAAATGCTCTTTTGAATTTGTGTTTACACATTAAATGAAAATGATTTGTTTAAATTCATTGATTATATTTAAAAGGAATTTGGCGCGTGTTTTTAGCTTCAAGATGATAATTTTTCACTGCATTAATCGAATTTGCCGAGGAGGGAAAGGGCGTAAAATTTTTGTCGACAAAACAATTATTACATTTCAACAAACTAATGCTTTTAGCTTATAAGATATACGATGGAAAAGATAGTATTATCCTTTAAGCGATAAGGAATTATCGACCAACGTATAAATCAAAATCAATTGATCTTAGAATATCGTCATAATCTACAGACAATATCCTGTATTATACACGTCATTGGAGTTAATCATACGTGTCATGGCTCAGAATTTTTAAGATAATTAAAATTATCATTTATACATATATGCTCGGCCAAAATATTGTCAATCAGTCGTGACGTTTTGACAATAAACGATCTTCCGAGTTTCATCATATCGTTATTAAATTATTCAAATTTTAACGCTGACAAAGAATCTACGCCTGACAATTAATCACCGTATCAACATTTGACAAGAATTGTAAAAATTTCCGATATTGATTCGCTTATTACGTGAAAAATATTTATTTTACTTCTCCACATAATCGACCTACAGCAAATTGAATAAACAGAGTCGATAATCTTTTGGGGCAACATTGAATTAATGTATTAAAATAAAACAACACGAAATCTAACAACGAACGATCTTTTCCTTATGCTTTCAGCATCCAGGAATCACAGGTTTGAAAAACCTAGGCAACTCGTGTTATATGAACAGTATAATCCAGTGTTTGAGTAACACTTTATACTTGGCCAATTACTTTATCGAAAATAAATACGCTGATCATTTAAACCGCAATCGTATCGACAAGACAGCAAGAGGCTACGTTGCTGAGGAAGTAGCCCAAGTAATTAAGGCCCTGTGGAGAGGACAGTACAAGAGCATATCCCCACGAGATCTCAAGGTTTGTACAATTTATCTCTTATTGATAAACCGCTTTTACTTCTTGATTATTTGCGATAAATCGCTTGGGCTAGAATAAACGATACATTTGAAGCAAAAGGAATGTCGTTTTGGTTAAATCCTTTTGTTACGAAATGTTTATGTTATTATTGAATTTTACAAGTAGTAAAATCATTCTACGATAAGATGACGGCGATGTTACTCTGCTATACCAAGAATTAAAATTGAATTCAGCTATAAGCAATATCATTGCATTTTTATTAATTCAACTTTTGGATACGTTTAGAATCGAAAATACTTCTTTATAAGCTATTTACATCATCTGCTTTTTTGTTCAAAGGGGTTTTGAGCCAAAAGGCATATTATGGGTATGTGCATTAACTAAATAATAATCCAATATTTTTTTGTATCAGAACGTCATTGGCCAATACAAGATGCAGTTCGAAAACTTCGATCAACAAGATTCTCATGAATTTCTTATGTTTCTTCTGGACTGGATGCATAACGATCTAAAACAGGTAAATATACATTTCTTAAAAAACGGTTACAAATCGTCGATATAATCGGTATATTAATGACTATGGTGACATTTCGTAGAAAATGAAAGTTACATATGACAAGGCATTGACGACTGCGGAAACCGAATGGGAAAAATCGATGAATGGCCAGAGTTCCATCATTTCAAAACTATTCTTCGGACAGCTGAGGTCAACGATCGAGTGTCTCCACTGCGAGCAAAATAGCACTACTTATGAAACCTTTAATAGCCTGACCATGTCTCTGCCTGCCACCAACAAATGCAATTTGGATGTAAGATCTTCAAATTTCATGATTTTTAAAAGCTTAATCTTTTCAAATATTATTCATTCTCAACAGTAATAATCTAAAAAATTTCCGCGCAATAACTAGTCTACTATTTAAGGTCGTTTCATTTAATGACGGCGTTTAAAAATTAAAAAATTAAAAAATAAAAGAAATCGCGACTTTACGTTTAAAAAATGTTTGCTGCTTTAAAATGTCAGTATCTATCCGTATGCTTATAATTAGTCAGAGAACGCGTTGAAATTATTTCAGCATGATCCATCGTATTCCTGCAAAACAAATACAATAGTTATTATATTTTCTCTCGTTAAAAGGTTAATATAATTTAATGCAATTCTAAGAATTAAAATGCAAATTGGTAACCTTTGATTGACTCGAAAGACCCTTGTGAGAATCATATCGATTAAGCCACTTGATACGAATTCATTAAAATCAAGATATTAATCGTATCCCTTATCATTAAGATTCTTGGTGATTGTGAAAAAAATTTTATCGCAATATTACTACCGAATACATATCCAATTTTCAGGAATGCGTGAGGAAGTTCGTGAGTGGCCAACGAGTTTCAGGCTGGAAATGTCCAAACTGCAAAGTACCAAGAGATGGTACGAAGAAGTTCGATATAGCAAAGCTACCACACATAATTGTCATTCACTTAAACCGTTTTGGCGAGACAAGTGGTTGGCTCGAAAAGAAGAACACGGCCGTCGACTTTCCTTTAACAAACTTCAATATGAGGGAATACCTAGCCCAAGATAACGAGAATTATTCGCAAAGCACCTCCTATAATCTATACGCGATGTCCAACCATTATGGAACTATGGACGGAGGACATTATACGGCTTATTGCAAGAGTAATCATCAGAACAAGTATGTTTCATCTTAAAGAAAAGAGGCATCTACTGTATACATTTAAATCCTTTTGAGCCAATAAGAAAATAATTTTCAGCGGCTTATAAAAAAGATATTTTTTTAAATCAAAAGTAAGAATTTTTCTTGCAGCATCATAATGTTTAAACTTTATTGTATAGTAATCACAGAATAATTTTGCCACTTGCACTCTACTTTGCGTTTAGTACTAAAAATAAACGAAAATACTATCGTTTTCTACGCAAATGCTTAAGTTTAGAGTAAAAGGAACAGACAGGAAAAAACGTAAATTACTTTTCATTTGAAAAATCTTTATTTATTACTCCAGTTTATTCCTATTGAATAATAATTATTTTCCTTCCAAATCCATCGGCTTTGAGACATACTTTTTGCTTCCAAAGTAGAATTTCATTCAGAATTTAAAATTAATAATAAAAAACATTTTGTTATAGATGGTACAAATACGACGACCACACGGTAAGCGAAGTACACGCGAACACAGTGAAGAATCAAAGTACGAGTGCCTACCTGTTATTTTACGCTTCGGCGTCGGCTGAAAACTATCTGAACAGTTAATAGACGTTGTTCTTGAAGTATTAGAGAAGAAACACTTGCCAAGCGTTTGTGAGAAACATAGGACATTGTTGCACCGCTGCGTGAACAACCCTATAAGCGACTCGATGTACTCTTTTTATATGCACACATAGCTATGTATGATGACATACCCATCAAAAATCGTCGATACCGACATATATAGATGTCTAATCGTTTTTATTTGAGAAAAGAGGGCAGATGGAGAAGAATGAACTTTCCATTTATGTTCGCAAGCGTCGTCGAATGGCTTCAAGTGCGAAGAAGGGAGGAATGCATAATGCAAAACGAATCATCGAATTTTAATATCTCTAGCCGACCTGAAAATCGGTTAGATGTAAAGAAGAGAATCAAGGGGCCTTAGCAATTTTGCCATATGAGTACGCAACTACTATCAGTTTTACTTTAGAATCCTACTAAAGGAATGTAGTTATATATACTATCAAAGTTTTTAATTAAATTTTTTATATGTAACTACAGAAAAACGTAGAAAGCACGTGCATAAATTATATTTTCTTTTAAAATTGTTCTTTAATGTAATGTTGATAAACATTAACGGAATTCACGTTAAAATTGTTTTGTGTTAATAATTTATTTATATTTAACTGCTTTTCTTGCAGAATAAAATTTGAGCTTGCAATCACAACATATAAAAAAGTAAGATTCAACTAGAAACTTTTACTAGTAAAATAAGACATGAAAATTAAATTCCTATTTGTATAATTTAAAAGGATTTTTCGTTGGTGCTTGTAATATTTGTATATATGTAAATAATTTATAAACTTTGCAAGGATATGTATTTTTTGCACACCGAACAGAGCAAAATAAAATTTTATTGTTGATTCTTGTTATAAACATGAAAACGAATAAACTACGTTGCTTTACAATACGCCTAGATAGAATTATTGTCTATTATTCAGTACTGCATTTATTTATAGGAATACAAAGGCATTAAATTTTAAAAAAGCCTTTTTTATACTAAACTTTTGCATAATAGACATGGAAATTGTTATTTTTCGATTAAATGATCTATTTCTATTTAGAATTTAATGCTCGCGTATTTTCAATTATTATCGGAAATTGTTGCAATTTGTAACTGAATATTTTATGCTATGTGCTAGATACACAATGCTATTTGATAATAAAAATAAAAAATATTAATCAGACAACATATTTTTATTGATACCTTTATCTTTCAATTCTCACTTTCATATATATACATTTCATATAAAAAAATAATCTTTTCTAACATTATTTACAATTCAACTGTATAGTTATACATATACTTTTATGTAATGTAATTAAGTAATTCAATTCTCTTTTATATATTTCTTACAATGTTCATCTCGGGTAAAAACAAAATATTTTTTTAAGATCTCAAAGGATTATTATCTTCAAAATTTGATAAAATCATAAACCTTCACACCTGCTATATCTAATTAAAATAATGTTTTTGATTTGTAATTATCATTGTAGAAGTCACTCCTCTTCTATCACATTCTTCTGTAGTTCTAAGCTTTTGTATTTAACCAATTCCTAGGGTTCTTTAAAACTTCAATAAGTTTACTTTCATCAGAGTCTGGATTAGGTTCATGCATATATTCCCATTTAGCAGTCAGAGGTAACGACATTAAAATGCTTTCATAGCGAGCACCAGGGGTGTAAAGTCCAAATTTAGTTCCTCTATCATAAATCAAGTTGAATTCTACATATCTGCCTCTACGTAGCAGTTGCCACTGTCTTTCAGCATATCCATAGCCATCGTTCTTATGTTTCTTAACCAGTGGTATATAAGATGGAATTACAGCATTAGCACACGATTCTACAAATTTATAAACTTCTTGTTGGTTGGGTGCGTCTAAATCATCAAAGAAAATTCCTCCAACTCCTCTTCTCTCTCCTCTATGGGGAATGTGGAAGTAATCGTCGCACCATTTTTTGAATTTTGTATAGTAGGTTGGGTTGTGCTTATCACAAGCCTGCTGTAGAGTTCGATGGAAATGTATGGCATCTTCCTCATCAAGATAATAAGGTGTTAAATCAGTACCACCTCCAAACCACCACTGTGTAGAACCATCCTTATTTGTTACTTCAAAATACCGATAATTAAAATGGATCGTAGGTACCTGTAAACCAAGAATTATTAATTTTGAAAAATTGTAGCTCAATTATTTAATTATTGACTAGAAACGAATTCAAGATTTACCATTGGATTCCTTGGATGAATAACAGCACTTACACCAGCTGCAAAGAAAGGCAGAGAACCTTCGTCCATTTTTTTACCTCTAGCCCTCATTTGCTGTATAGCGCTTGGAGGTAAAGTTCCAGTGACAACTGAAATATTGACACCAGCTTTTTCGAAAACCTGTCCATCCTGCAAAACACAAGTAATACCACCTCCTCCTTCTTTTCTAGACCATCTATCGACTTTGAATTTTGTATCTTTATCTTCAAAAGACTCCAGAGAATTAACAAAATCTGCTTGAATCTTCATGATTAAAAGTTCCATTTTGCTTTTCATATCATTACGATGCTTTTTTAAATGCTCTACATTAGTTATTGGTTCTGCCAGGAAATACTTGAGATTTAGATCTGGTTGTGCTGCATAAATACTAACATTCTTAGTGCTGTAGATAGCAATACCCGTAGCAACTAATCCAACACCAACGTATCTAAGATTATACATTGTAGCTCTGCAGGTTTCATTGTTTAGAATCAATCGCAAGCGATTAAAACTTCTCATAGCTTTAAGTACCATTTTGGCTATCTGAAAAAAAAAAACGATAACTTTATGATGTAATTTTTAGAAACTCAAACATATGGAAAAAATGTATTTTTTATTTAACACGAAAAATGATCACAGGACCAACGTCATTAATACATGAATTCAAGAGATTACAATTCAATTCAAACAATTATGTATAAAAAATACTTTAATATCTTCAAACATTTATTTACAATTATTATTTATTAACTAATTTATTTTAAATAAATATTGCGATAATAAACAAATATTACATATTTTATAAACAACCGGAAGAATTAAAAAGCAGGTAATCTTACATGACGCTTTAAATACTGTCAATATAGCGATTGTATACGCCGTATTCCGTATACTGCAGTGCAGTTTGTCACGTCCACCATCTGCTGCGTTCACACTGTGCCGTGCGTAGATTATTCAGTCGGTGATTAAGGTGTATTCACATTGACACAGTACAATGAACATTATTCATTTTTAATGCAATAATTATATTATATACTACCAATGTAATATTTCACCAATGTAATTTTAATAGTTGTATTTGTGTTTAATAGTGTAGTGTACTTATTAATATTTTAAAAGAATTACAAAAATAACAAGATTAACTCGTACAAATAAATTTCATTAGATACTTATTTGAAAGCCCGTAATGATCTAATTTAGACCCATATTTTATTCATTTAAGTTCTGGAGAATTTTAGGTATATTAATCGAATAATAGTCAATATAATATTATACAACTAAATATAATATTATATAGTCGTATACGCTCACTTTTCAATGTTTTCTGGTAAAATTCATTATTATAATGATTTATAGTAAATTTACTAACTGTATTCTTGTAATTAAATTTTGTAGATGTATTTACATTCGTTACAGATGTACAAGCTCCCTTTTTTAATTTTGCCACTAAATAAAGCTTCTATATATTTTGAGTGACAAGTGTTTTCCCGAGGACATATATTTTTTTTAATTACAGTCAAATCGAACAAAAAATAAAAAAAAAAGTTTCTATAAAAGTTTTCAAAATTTCTAGTAAAATTCATGGTAACTTGTGAGAATTTAATAATTCCCAAAATGAAATATAAACAATAACAATGTATATTTTATGTGTTAAAATTGAAATAATTTATCATTACTACTATTTCATATTTAGGATAATATAAAAAAAATTCATTTTACCTTTAGAATTATCTAAACTATAAGAACAAAATTTAAAAAATATGTTAGATATTTGAAAAATGACTTAGTAAGATACCACTGATGTCACTTCCGATTGCGCAATCTCACGTCAAATCTACGTAACTGCGGTATTTTAATTTTCATTACTTTATAAAATAAATTCTTTCTTTGCAAAATGAAAGCTTTAATCAATTTCAACATTCGAAATCTGACAATTATCAAAAAAAAAGTTTTAACATCGTTTTTTGGATTAAAATTCAAAACATCTGTCAGAAAGTCACCCTCGTGACATCCGGCTCTAGTTACGTGTTACCTGTGTGACACGGGTAAACAGACAGCCACACGACTGCGCGTGTATCATATCGACATAATCATATGATCGGTAAGCTAGAAATTAAACTGTTTTTGTACCATAATTAAATGCAATAATTTATAAGTATTATTTTTAAATAAAAAAAGTTTATTAGTGTAAAAAAAGATAGTTGTACGGCTGAAAATATAAAAAAATAAGTTAATAATAGATAATATTTATTTACACACGTACGCAAATTCACAGATATTATAGAGGCACAGATATTATACACATTAAGTTAGATTTTAATTGAAGGAAATACTTCCTTTTTACAAAGAAAAACAATTTTTTAATTAATAAATTTGTTTAAAATAATAGTAAATTTCTGTTTCGGTGTATTGAATATAGCTGATGTATAAACACTCCAAAGTACATAAGAAGTTTATATAATATACGAATTTGATTCAAAATGATATTAAATATTTGAAAATAATTGCATAAAATCTGGTAAAAGAATATATATATAAATATTTTAACATAAGTTGATATGATATCATAATTAGCATAAAAGAAATGTCTTCTCGTGCATCGACTCTTGTATAGAAATTAGTTGTAAAGTGTCAATATAAACAATACATGAAATGATATATATAAATTAATGAGCGCACAAGCGACTCGCCGGCATTTAATTTAAGACCGCACAGCGCACAGCAGCTGCCAGCTTGCTGTGAAATCCGTTCATTGCATAGCACACTATAGACACTACCGTAGTCAATTCCAGGCATTGCAACAGCGCCTTAAACCCGTGGCGCGTAATCGCGTAAGCTCTCTCGCGGCAATCATTGCAAACGCAATATCGCTATTATATATATATATAACATATGTATATATAGATATACGTTATAGTGAGCCGAATATAGGAGCACTGGAGGCACAAACCGAGCAGTCCTCGCGACAGAGATAGCGCGACAGCTGTGTGGCTCTAACAAGAGAAAAGAAAAGTGAGAGGCAAAGAGAAGTTCCCTGTGTGTGTAACGAGTCGAGGCGCGAGAAATATGGCCACCGACGTCGCGAACTGATGACGTCCCTTTCCTCGTCGTCGGCGTCCTCGTACTCGCACTCTCTGTGATCCGGGATCTCAGTGTCGTTGGCGAGTCGTTGCGGTGGTGAGAGCGAGAAAGAGTAGAGTAACCTAGATATCGGCGGGGGACGACGACGACAAGTACCGCAGTACTCGCCAGGATGATGAACATGTGGAAAGTGCGCGAGCTCATGGACAAGGCGTGAGTGATACTCATTTCGGTTACCAAATTTCTTACGAGATCGTGGTGATGGATATATAAGTGCTTTATTGCGATCTTTTTTCTATATGTATATATATCTTCCTTTTTAGTGTCTTACAACTGTGATAGACAGTTTGCAACACTATCAAACTGCATCGGTTATAGTTTTTATACCTGTTTGGCTTTGTTTTATGTAAGCGTTGTAATTGCTTCAGCATTTAGTACCGAAGCAATAAAATTTCTTAGGTGGAGTATTCTAGCGCTTATCACTATGAGAGCATGTGTATTGTGAAACTTCTCCAAAGGTGCTTAACTTAAGCAATTTGGGCACAGGCATTTCCAAGTTTGTTTCCTTGTCTATTTTTAACTTCAGTTTTGATAAACAATAGCTCTACACTCCTTCTGTTCAAGATACAATAGGAATTTCAGTGTTATTTGTTACCTTGAATATATTTAATGATCAACCAGTAGATTGTTGATCTTTTCTTTAAAGGCAATGACTCAGTTTTTTGATCGTTTCAAGGATCTTGAGGCTTCTATTTATCGAGTTCAATTGCAACACTGCACTTGTAATTTTAATATGTGTGGTCTGCATTTCTGAGAGAATTCATAACTCAAATATCGAATTATCAACATATTGTATAGTTTTTTTATCCTAAGTTTAGAGCTGTTATTGGTTTTATACAGTGCTTCGCGTAAAATAGTCTTTTAAACAGGATTCAATCAATTGCACTTGAATTATAAATCAGTTTTGAATGCATATCGTCGTTGTTATATTAGTTTTTTATGAAATTTCAAGATTATTAAATAATTTATACATTATCAACGATATGATTATTATATTTATCTCTTATCTTTCTTGGTATTTTGATTTATCAATTTATTTTACCATCTAGCTATAGAAAATAATGAACATAAATGATTTTGAGTACCGATATTTAAATGCAAAAATAATTCTTTTTCATCAAAGTAATCCAACTTCTTGGTAAATAATTATGAAAAAGTTTTAATCTTTTCAGTACTTGATAAGACTTGATCAAATTAAATCAAGGTTCTTCATCTGTTAATTGATCTTTACTCATAGGTCATGAATTAGACCGTAAACTGGAGACACCCAAATTCTTTTCATTGAGATCAGGTCATGGCCAACTGTCTGGTCGTATAATGAATGAATGTCAGTTGCGCAAGATGCATGTGCAAAAGCCTGCGCAAAATAAACCATAAGCAGAAAACCAGTTTATTTGCTCTCTTAGTCCAGACAGCCTTTTACTTATTGTGCTTAGCTACTGCACCTGTTACAGGAAACTGAAATATTCCCGTTTGCTTCAAGTTCTATAAAATGCACATTATGTGAAGATCCCACAAAACTGACTGAATATGCATGAGCACTACTTTGATAAATTCCTGCTCTTATCTAATTTCTTTCATGTCGGTACAAATCAACATAGAGCACTTGATAATAATGCATGTAGTTCTTCATTAAAATACTGCAAGAATACATAGTTAAGAATTAAGTTAAAATAAGTTCGAAAACTAGTCTTATTCTAAAGCTTAACTTTTAAAACTACTACTATTTTTGCATAATTATCTATATATTAAGTGTTAATATATAGATATTCTAAGTCATACTAAAAAAAAGAAACTAGAATAGGAATACATAGTTGAGAACTGAGTTAAAATATATTCGAAAACTAGTCTTTATTTTTTTAACTTAACGACAAATACTATTATACTATTTTTGCATTATTATCTACAAATATAGTGCCACAACTATTCAAAATCTTATTGGAAAAAATGACGATAGCAGAAATTCGAAAGCAAACTCGAAGAAAAATTCTTGTCAAAAATACTAAAAATCATTATATTCTCAATTCTTTTGACCAAAACAAACATTTGTGTGTAAGATTATGCAATTAATATTTCAAAATACAAGAAGATGAAAGCAATGAAACATAAACATAGTGTTTATAAAACTCTCATGTTGTTAGTAAAAGTATTTTCCATCTTTAAATAAATTTTATTTTCGATAAAAATCCAAACACACGCATTTACTTATAAACAATAAAATAGTTTATTTTTGCACACTGACAAACTTTCACTTTTTTAGAACAAACTGACTTAATTTTCATTCAGATGTAACTCAGAAGCTCGTCGTCGTCGCTTAAAACGAGCAATTTTAAACCTTAATAGTACTGATTAGCACAAGACCGTAAAAGAATGAAGCGCCAAGTTTTCAATCACTTTGCACTTTAAAGTGGAAATTAATTTCGTTTAGAACAGATGATTCAACTCTTTAATTCCACGGTTATACGATATTAAGTATACATGAATGTTTTTTCACGTCCTTTTTTTAAAAATTGCGTAATTTTAATAAATATATACGGAATAATTTAAAAACGGAAATATAACATTTTGAAAATACGGAATACCAAATTTTGAAATAATTATTCTTTTTTTGCAATTTATTAGAAAAAATATAACGAGGTGCGTGGAATTATATTGATTTATGTATGATGTATAATTAAATTCTTCTACCGAAAATAGCTGTTTTGAAAGAACAAAATGTTTACTTCAATTAAATAAAAATTTAATTCTTGAAAATAAAATTTATTTATTAAAAAATTACTTTCAACCGAACATTATCTTCTTTGAAAAAACCTTATTATGTCCAATGTATGCATACGTACTAAATTTAAATGAAATATAGTGCATTAAAAGACATTAAAATTTTTCGAATTTCAGGACCAATGTCGTAATGAACTACACGGACACCGAGGCCAAAGTTCGTGAAGCGACGAACGACGACGCCTGGGGTCCCACAGGTAAATTATACAACAATATTCGAAAAACTCTTCTTCTTTTATAATCGTGCTATGCCTTTAAAATACTAATTGTTCTCTTTTTTTATCATTCGCAGGTGCGATGATGCAAGAGCTCGCGCAGGCGACCTTCATGTACGAGCAGTTTCCGGAAGTGATGTCGATGCTGTGGAAGCGCATGTTGCAGGAGAACAAACGTAACTGGCGTCGCACTTACAAAGTACAAACCAATTTCTATTACGTTCATTCACACGGCCTTGGCGTAGATTCTTTTTTTCTTTTCTTCTTCTTTTCTCCTCTGTGATTCTGTTTTACAGTTACGCGTGAAAATAGAACGAGCAAAGAGTTATTGAAGTGCTCGGAATTGTTAATGCCTGAGAAGGTAACGGTAGATGTGACGCGAGACGACCCTTTTTGTCTTTTCCTGATACTTTATACTTAGGAATGTGTTTTTACATTCGAATCGTAATTGCCTGAGTTTCAAATATACCAGCTCGTGCTTCTATTTCGGTATGTTCCAATTGAAGAGTCACCTGAATCTTTAGCGGAAGATAACAGAAAGGTGTCGAGAGAGTTTTTGATAACGAATGAAATAGCGCTTAAGGTAAATAGGTTCGTCGATTAATCGTCGTTTTATTTTTATATACGTTTGATCGAAGATATGGCAGTGTTTTTAATATTTATTAAACGATTTGCCGATTAATTGTGTAAGAGATAAAACGAAGAAAAGATTTTATTAATTTATTTGTATTTTATACATAAAAATACATTTAAAAAATGTTCATTGTAACAATGAAACTAAATATAAATTAAACATTTCAGTCTCTTCTGCTGTTAAACTATCTCGTGCGTAATGGCTCTGAGCGAGTAGTCACATCGTCTCGCGAGCACATCTACGACCTGCGTTCCCTTGAGAATTATACATTCACGGATGAATTTGGCAAAGACCAAGGTATCAATATCAGACACAAAGTGCGGGAACTTATTGACTTCATCCAGGACGATGATAAGTTAAGAGAAGAGCGGAAGAAGGCTAAAAAAAATAAAGACAAGTATGTTGGCATGTCGAGCGAGGCGATGGGTATGAGACTTGGCGGTGGAGGTGGCGGTGGCGGCGGAGGTGGCGGAGGCGGCGGCGGTGGTGAGAGATGGATGGACAATCCAAAATGGACGAACAATAAGCCTGGGTCCGCTGCAGGAGATGATTGGGACAGAGATAACAGGTCGAGGGGATTCGAGGATGCAAATAACAGGTGAGCATCATCAGTAAAGGAATATACAGATTTCTGGAGTAAAGATCACTTGTTATAAGTCAAGCCATATAAGTTTACTTTATTATTAATTGCAAGTTGTATATCTTTATTTTGATTTCATATAAAGATAAGGAAGTCGTAAAGTCATGCATTGGATTCCAGTTGAAATATAATTTATACAAATCATAATTGTTCCTAGTAAGATTAAATTAACTCGTTTCTCTCAATGTATTAGGCGGAAACAAAACTAGTAAACTCAATTTGTCATGATTTAGACACAAGTTAACTATTTTCTATTTCTATCCGAACTTAATAAAATTCACAAAAAATCGTATCATTTTACATTAGAAATAAAAAATAATAAAAACCAATTTAGAATTAAGGTAAATAAGCAGTAAATAAATTTTGAATTGCTATTTTCAGTGATGACGGTGAACGGGAAGATTCAGACAATGAGACGCACACTAGTCCGCGTAAAAATCCAAGTATCGGAGAGCGTCGTGAATACAAAGATACGACGGAGAGCGTTGACAGGGTACCCAAGTCGACTACCGCCCCATCAACGAACACGTCACCTGTGAAGGCTCCAAGAGTTATTAAAAAAGTCGACCTGGGCGCTGCAGCTAACTACGGCAAAGATCAACCAAATCTTATGACTTCTCCTGTAAAACAGACACAGCAGAAAAGTAAAAATGATATACTCAACGATATTTTTGATTCACAAAATGATAATAATAGTACAGGTAAATTTAAAGTTTACTAAAATGTGAATTGAATGATAGAAGACATTTTAAACAAAAAACGTTTTTTAATAACAGTTAGCAAAGCGGATAATGATGATGACGATTTCAACCCTCGAGCTGAAAACTACGTTCCATTATCAACTAGCCAAAACACTTCCGGTGGTGACTTTGGTGACTTTACCTCTGCCTTTGCTTCTGCGTCTACCGCTAATTCTCAGGAATCGGGTGGTGATGAATTCGCCGATTTTACTTCGGCCTTCGATTCTGGTTTGAGTATCTCTCAGCAGACAGCACAGTCACAGCCACAGTCGCAATCACAACAACAACAACAACAACCTCAGATCTCATTACTCGGAGCTACAATTCCGAGCATCGGTAACCCGATGGCAGATAATCTAATGTCGCCACTGAACATGCAAGTTAATGCTGGATTTGGAACTGGCAATGATCTGTTCAATACAATGCAATCGCAGACTCTTGCCAATCAACCACAGACTATTAATAATAGCAATAATAATACGAGTAAGTTGTACTGTTGACGGAGGAAGACATTTTTTAAATAATCAAAAAATTAAGATTGAAACGAAGCCAATGCATGCATCGAATTTTATAAAAATATTCTTTGACAGTTCCCTTTCGGTGTAAACCCAGAAATTTTAAATTATTTAAAAGAAAAATTAACATACTTTATGATGTCAAATTAATAAGATAATTCAATTTAAAATCTCTGTGCTCATACCTAAAGATGATAAATTATGAATTCAATCCCTTTCCAGTGTCAGACAATATAGTTTGATTGATTTCTTTTGAATTTTGCAGATAGAAAAATTTTTATTTTGTAGTATAATTATCCATTGAAAACATTTAGACAGGTACTAAAATACTTCAATCATAAACAAATGTATCTCCAAATGTTGACATCTGTACATTATATTTATTGAAAATATTTTAAATGTAAATCTTAGTTTTATAACATTAGAAGTGTCTTATACCTTTACATAATATATACTAAAAATTAATTTTAATTTTTTGTATTTTTACAGCAATTTCGAATGCAGATTTACTTTCGGACTTATCTGGATTCAATGCTGGAGTCACGCCAACGAATAACCTTAACAACGCCAACCTATTTAATGCGGATTCCAATCTATTTAATAGTACAGGTAAGGTATCATTCACGCTCGTTACGTATTGATATCAATAATAAGAATTAATTAACTCCAAAACCTTTAAAGACTGACAGACTAGTATATAGTTAAATAACTGTCGAAATTCTAATGAATTGAAGATAAAAGAAATTAGATTATTATAAAATTGATATCAGTACTAATCACCTACGCATCTGATCCTATCGTCGCATGAACTCTCTTTACAAAAATGCACCCTCTAATACAGAGAACTGCCAGGTTCCGAAAAAGGGATTAAGCTGAAACCTTGGGAATTTTTTTGTTTTTGTATTGTAGATGTCGTAATCGGTAGTGGTCTACTTTAGCTAACATTAATGTTAAATAAACTTAGTAATAAATGTAAAGTGTAAATCCATCTTAAATATTATATAATAAGTGCACAAATAATTAACTTTAAAATAACTAACTAAAAATATGTTAGAAGAAGAATAAAAATTGTATATTTGATGACTTGTAAGATAATTAAATACAATTTTTATATTTACAGTGAATGTTTCATTGTGTATATTTAGCTTTCAGACCGATAATTATAAACGGTGTATGTTATTATTTGTTATCAGCAAAGGCTTAAAAAATAAAAATAAAAGAGGTTCGTTTAATTTTTTTCGGAACTTGGTAGTCCTCCTTGTAAAATTAGCGCGTCTTCGCATAGTGCCGCCAAGTCAGCCTTAACTTGCAGCTTCATCAGGACAATCCAACGAACCTGAGACACCCGAAAAACTGACAAGTCAACGCCTACTGGAAGCCTTACAAAGTGTTTCTTCGAACAAGAGCCAGTCCAACCTCAATCAACTGAGAGGCCACATTCTTGAATACACAAAATTTTTACCTGGACCATTGACTCCGCAAAAGTTTATGGGCATTGACGTTAACAGTGAACCTGATATTATAGTGTACAGCAGAGTACTAGAAAGTTTGGTGGATATTTTTGATCCAATCTGGCCTCTGATAAATGGGGAACTCGATCAGGCTGTTAGAAACGCCTTTGTTGTAGATGGTGCCAACTGTCAGATTCTTAAAGAATCACTTTTGATACTCATCCAAGATCTGAAAGAAACTGAAGATAATAGAGTTGTTGAATGCTTCGGAATTATTCTAGAGGACTTGATTAAAAGTGACTCTATTTTCTCAGCTATAGTGAGTTCTAGTCAAAATATTGAAGTCAATGATTTTGAAAGAAGTACTAAAGATGAAACCTGGCAAACCATTGCAAAGATTATTATTTCATTACCAAATCGAGTGGCTAACAAAATGCAGAGGAACCTTCTTAATACATTTAGATTGAAGAATTTTACAAGTATTCTATGCTTTCATATATGTCGAGCTATTTATTTCCTTAGTGAAGCTGTTTATCGAAATAATATTAATGTTGACACAAAGATTCTTTCTATGCTACTGAGTAAAATGTTTCTACTATTAAGTAAAGATGATATGCAACCATTTATAGATATCATAATAGAATGGTGTATACCAAATATAAACAACATTCGAACGTTAATTCACAAAATCATAATTGAAATCGATTCGCACGGTGTTGAAAATTTTGCCGTCATGTTTCTAAAACATCCGAAATTTCAACCCAGTAGTATTGGTAATCTTATGGAAAATGAAAATTGGCGTCATATTTTAACTGTAAGAATTCCATTAATGTCTTGGTACAATGACAACACAATTATTAAGAATTTCGTCTCTTATCTTTTCTATGCTCAAAGCAGCAATGATAGAATTCTCGTTGAGTTAGTGATTAATTTACTAGACGTTTGGGGAAACCAAAGTGCATTGAACCATACAACCTTCGATCAACACCTATACATCACTAAACTCATAATTTTATCAATAAAATCCATGAAAGATCATCTTCTACCTAGTGAAAGAGATCAGATATTGAAGCTTGTTTTCTCTGGCATTCCAACTCATTTAGGATCAACTGACAAAGCAATTCGAGGAGTTGGGATGATTACTGGAGAAACTCTCACTGGTTTATTAATAACCTCTGGCGAAGTTGAAAAATTGAAGTTCGAATATGATGGTATGGGCAGTAATGTTTTGGCATTGATACAAACTTTGAAGAATCTTGAGATCCCGTCACTGGAAGAAAAAATAGAAAAAAATAAAGTTTTAACTCTTGGTGAAATAGAATTCGAAAATATGGGTAATCGAAAACTGTTTGAGTTAGGAGTAGAGTATAAAATAATTAAGAATATGTCTATATCAGAGCCAGAGAAAGTTGTGGCTCCGAAGACAGAATTACTTAAAGATACAATCGTACAAAAAACAATTGTCACCCATGAAACTTCAATAACACCTGTTCAACTCACAGAAGAACTTGACAGTGATGATGATCTACAACCGTATGACTTATCCAACGACGTGAAATCCAGTGAAAAACTTAAGCCCCTTTACCTTAGAGATATCAGAGATAACTTAGTGAATACAGAAACTAAAGATCCAGAGAAAAATGCAGAAATTTTCGAAGTAACCCTTAGAGCTAGTGAAGATATAATAAATGCACAATTAAAAAATGATGACATAAGTTTCGCCTGTGAGTTACTTGAGATTTTTCTGTCGCTACAGGAACGCAGCTCTGTTGAAGATTTCGAAATTCATGTATTTAAAGCTTGTTTAGCAATTATTACGGTTCATCCAAAACCAATAGCAGAATATCTCTGTAAACAATTCCACTCAGAACTAACTAAATATTCAGTTCAGGATAGACTACTGATGCTGAATATTTTGTGTGAAGCTGCCAATAGCCTCTCAGCTGTTGATGTTTCAAAAGAAGAAGTTCCAATCCCTGTTAAGAAAAACTACAATAACAAACGAAATAAACCTGTGAGTCTATTCATCGAAACAGATAAATCAAAGAAATACGAAACTCTATACGATGATGATTTTGATGACCCTATTGACACTGTTACTCCCAGTGTTGATTGGTACGAGGTTGTGGAACGACGTATTTCTACAAAGACTCGTCACTTTGCTCATAGCACAAAACTTCCTAAAACAACTGTGAACAAATTTGGCAACGTCGTTAAGTCCTTTTTTTATCCACTCATTCATGGATTTAACAACCCACAACACAGCTTCATGTATGAGTTACCTCGAAGCTACCATGATCATGAATGCATCTTGTTAACACGCTTTTTGGAGACTTTAGCAACAATTATGACAGCGGCACAGAATTGCACAGCAGCTCCAAAAATGGCCAGAGAAATGTTAGAATTAATTTGGGTTCTCAGGTATCATGAAAATTCAAAGATTAGATTAGCAGTGGTGAAATGTGTAGCTTCGGTACTGGTCAGTATTCCAGAATTTGAATTAAAGGGAGACTTATTAAGCTCGTTAATGGAGATTAGAATGTGGTTAATTGAATTGACTCAAAACACGTTCAAAGGAGATCCAGATAAGGACTGCAAAGTCTTAGGCAGACATGTCCTTTACCTTGTGGATTCTCTTCTGCAGGGACTAATCCATGCCTCGTGAAAATGAAGAAAACTCGTTGTTGTATTCTTGAACTGCTAGATGCTAGAGGAATAATAAAAAAAGCGTTCATATTTGTACATATGTTAAAATAGATAACAGTGATTTTTTAAAATAAAATTTCAGAATAAAATAAGTGTAACGGTCGCGCCTAAAAATCTTTTGTTATAAATATACGCTTTGTTTAAGATAAAATGTATCTAAATCAAATTGGTATTATTTAAATAATACTTACATATTACAGTTAAATAAACGCACTTTGTAATTTTCAAAAAATTAATTATTGAATTTAAGCAATTTTGTATTCATATACAGTAAAGTATAGTAAAACAACTTTTTATAGAACTAATTTTCATTTTAAATAAATATTTTTTTATGCCAAAATATTAGTTTTTTAATTCAAGTAAATAGTTTCTATTAGACATTTTTCTAAAATAGTTAATTTTTAAAACAATTATTTTATAAATAAATGTTTTTAATTATAGCAAACCTTTTTCAGTGTAAATATAGAGCCAGGCTTATAATCTACAATTATTGTAAATACTGCGAATGTACAACATAGGAAATAGAATAATGAATTAAATAAATTAAATCGTATTGTACAACGAATGACTTTAATGATCTCACAATACAGTCTTATTCACATAGTAATATTAACATATTAATATGCACCATCATCCTCAATCACTCAAAATTCTTATTTGAACCTAAGAAAAATTTGAAAACTTTGAGTAGGCATGGCTCCAGCATCGAACCTGTTGACGCCCATTAGCACTGCGACAAAGAACCACCAGTCAAACAATCAATTGCAGCAGTCACAACAAGTCGGCTCCACGTGGAAAGGCGCTGGTTTGAATATCGATTTAGATAATATCATGGGCAGCAAAACCAATAAATCTGGACCTGCACCCACTATGAACCAACTCGCGAGCAATAGTCCACAGCATCAAGCTCGACCACCGATTGGTGAGTTATAATACTTTGTTAATTCTTTACATTTTAAAATGAAGTAAATATCTTTTTCTTGTCCAAGAGTATTTAAATAAAATTGTCTATATATAGCAAAATTTTTTCCAGTCGGTCATTTGTAAAATATTGACTATATTTTTTGTGAATGACACTTAAGTTATTTATTAAATATTGATTGTGTTAATTTACAAAACATTTACTTTTTCAGGTATGCCAGCAATGGGCTTTTCTTCTCCGCTGTCACAACAACAACCAAACGCAACATTCTTTCCTGCATTTCAATGATTCTTGAAATACCCGACGAGTAGCGAAGAACATGCCTTATCTACATTACATTCCTAATTTTCCATCAGTGCCACTCACAACGATGAAACAAAAAAAGAAAACAGAACCAGAAATTTTATCCAGAAATTTTTGACCAGAATGAATGAAACAAATGGTATTAAGTGTGGATTGCATTTTTTTCCATAAAGTAAGGGCAGCTTCGTTTGTTCTTCAATGACAACGATGTCATCGTGAAAGTTGTACAGATACGAATTGTAAGTGTTGAGCCAATTCGCTCAACGTATTTTATATACATATTGTAAAAAAGGAGAATTTTAAACATGGAAAGATTCCTTCTTTCTGTTATTGTATAATGTCGGCTTTTTGAGTGACAAATGTACAAGTCGATAATGTGGAATAACGATGAAATCGAAGTAATGAATTTTTAGATTTTAAAAAGCTCTACTGTTGTAAAACAAGCCGTTTCAAGTTATAAACGGACAAACAGAAAAAATGTGAGATAGAGAAAAAAAAGTAAGAACAATAATGTGCTTCCCCGAATTGAACTTCTACTTTTGCACCAAAAATGCATAATGTGTAAAATGAAAAATGAGAAAAAAAATTTAATGGTTGTGGTGACCTTTAAACAGTTTTTAATGAATTTAAATACATGTGATTTTCAAAAATTTTACTCGTAAATAGATAATGATATCGTAATGATGTATAGATCCCCTGTAGAAATTTTTAAATGGAATCTTATAGTTCGAACATTGCATAATATTAACGTTAATTTAATTTTACAGAACTGTATATTTTGAAAAGTTTTATTTTTACTTTTTTAAAGGTTTATTTAAATTATTTTTAGTGATTTAATACAAGCTGTGTAGAATGTGAGTGCAATGGATGAACATTGAATTTTTTCAGAATAAATACTGTTGAGAAATCATTGATGCCAATTTTGCATTTTTGAAAAATGCTTTTCTACAAATTTAAGATATTGAATGCATTATGTATGTACATAGAGTGACATTGTAAAAATAAAAAGATGTTTTAACCTTTTATTGAAAACATTTTTAGATGAAAAATTCCAATGTTTCGATATAATGAGAATTATTGAAAATCACAAGTGTATTATTAATTGAAAAATAAAAGAAAAAAGAGAATAGAAAATGAATAATCAATTGATAAAAAGCCTTCGACAAAAAAAACCATTTCAGGGTTGTTTGACGATTGGTGCACAAAAGTTAGTACTACATAGATAGTTAAATGTTTTTAAGTATGCTATACCATTTTTTGTTGATAATTTTTTCAAGATTATATTTGCACCCTTTTTTTATTTAAATCGAATCATGTAAGTATATAAGTACACCTATACCAGCGACAGACTCGCTGATTGAAAAAATGCATATCG
Organism: Apocrypta bakeri; assembly: GCA_018906985.1. Taxonomy (NCBI): domain Eukaryota; kingdom Metazoa; phylum Arthropoda; class Insecta; order Hymenoptera; family Pteromalidae; genus Apocrypta; species Apocrypta bakeri. Next base: position 12,555,432 of record JACCIA010000006.1, on the reverse strand, counting down.
GTCGCAAGAGATTATAAATGAATTATAATAAAGAAAAAAACACATCATTCTAAAGATAATTAATAGATTTAAGCATTAAATAACAGCTAGGTTTGCCAAGTTATAACCATGTTCAAGATATATTATTTGTGTCTCTTACATTCTTATTTAAGAGGACGTTTACCTTCTTAATTTTGTTAATTGTGTGCTTCGCCACTTGCTTCCTCGGTCCCTGGACATCTTTTAATGTTGCGTTATCAGGGACAATGTAGGACAAGTTGCAAAGTCAGCATATACCGCGATTGCTAGCAAGTATGTGTAGATAAATTGTAGCTGTACGGTAATACTTTCATTGATAAACGTGGTAAATAAAAGTTATTTAAAAAAAATTTTATCAAGAGAAAAGAATGGAAAAATAAATAACAATCACCTCGAACTGCAATTGGAACCTCGAAAAGAGACTGAATTTTCAATGTTTAACTGTTATCGATGTATTCCTTGATTTCACAGACTTTTATGTAAATATGAGAATGAAATGGCAAAAGCTGTATAAATAATTAAGTAATAGAATTGTTATTCCTGTAACCGAATTGAAAATTTTCTGTAATTACGAATAATTAGAACATTACAAATGGAAGTAACTGTCAAAACTTGATTAAATACAGAAAAATGTAACTTGAGGCAGCTTATTAAAAAAATTTTGTCTACTATAAGATTATTAATTAAGAATTGTAATTATTGTTTCAAGTATTTATACCTATGTTGCAGTATAACTATGTCTCCATTAAATGCTCATTGGTGCTGGTAATAGTCTTTAAGCCTTGATTTTCTTTGTTTTTTTATTCCAGATTTTTTATTAATCTAGAATTTTCATACAGTTCACTGGATGATTGAATGAAAAAAGTTATATTTTGAAATTTTTGAAATAAAGATCTAATAATTCCATTAAGTTACTGTTTTATTCACGTTTAAAATAGATGTATTTATTTGGCTTTCGTGTTTTTATGTAAATAAAAAACAACTGTTTTTCCACCATTTTCATTTTATTTTTATTTATGTAAAATACAAATTTGAAAAACATTTTTGTATTCACTAAAATTATAATTTATCTCTTTTAAGCATAAACTGAACTTAAAATACTTTAATTTGTAACAAACTTTCGATATATATGGACATACAATTGATACGAAATTAGAATGTGATGGTTGTTGGCGATCAAAACGTCACAATAAAATTGCATTTGTAATAAAAAAAATTGTATTTACGCAGATGGTCAATTTTCATAGAATCTGAAGAACTTTAAACTCTTATGAACGTCATAAGGTACATTATGTTGATCAACGAACTATTGCTAAAGAAGATGTAACAATATGCTTATTTACATACATTTTTTTATATGCTGTGAAACTTTCACAGAAAGTTTACTCTAATTTTGTTAAATTCTTAAAACTTATTTGAAATTCATAGCAGAAATAGAAAAAGTAAGAAAGTATACATTAGAGCAAAAAAAATTGTACATAAAAACTTACACCATACGGTGTACGTATTTACTCTTCATCGTCGTTCTTTGACTTCTTTTTCTTCTTCTTTTTCTTTGGAGCCTCTTCCTCATCCCCATTGACTTCTACCGAATTTCCGTTTTGACCATTTACAGCTGTACCATTCGAATGACCATTTGTTACTTCACTCTTTCTTTTCTTATCCTTCTTCTTTTTCTTTTTCGGGGATTCCTCCTCCACAGCGGCAACTATTGTCGATGCTTCATCAATAGCTTCCTGCATAACTTCAATGTTCTTCTTAGGCACTTCTCCAGTTTCATAGAACTTCAATCTGTCTTCAACCTACGAGAAATATTCCAAGCATTAGCTTATAGTCTGATGTTCTTTGAGAAATAATGAAATAATATTTTATTCAACGTACCTGTTGCCTCAGTTTCTCCCCGAAGACATTGCAGGGTGTTTCTGCGAAACAATCTATCCTAGAGGCGATGGAACATTTATTTGCCAAGTACCTTGAGATTCTGCCCTTGTTCTTAGTACCAGCACGACCGATAAACGTAGAATGGAATAATAGACCATACTTCGGTGTATTACCACGTGTCTTTAAAGCTCTGAACAATGCTTTTTCAGCACCTAAAAACAATAATAATAATAAATAATAGTTTTTAATAAAATAAGTTTAGTTCAAATTTATTAAAGCTGTTTCAATAAAAATATTTACCTAGAATTTGAACGGTTGATGCAGGGTACTTGGCCAAGTTTGTGAGAGAACCTGCATGAGCTATAAGACGAGCTCCCACTTGATCACCAATGAGAGTTGCCAAGTTAGGAGCAACACCAGACATCTTTGATCTCAGGTATTCAGCTAATTCTTTTCTGTAATCAGCCAAAGCAATAACGCGGCTAGCAAACATTTCGATGTTCAAAAGATCAATAGGACTAATGTCCATTCCCATGGAAGATTTAGATGCATCAATAATGGCCTGAGCTTTTCCACTGTCCATCACAACCTCTTCCAATTCGTCTAATTTATCTTGGTTCAATTCTTTCCTATTCTTAATGAGCTGAGCTACCTTGGCATACATGTAGTTGTCAGGAACAATCTTGACAAGCTCTGGGAAGTGGTAGCTGTACCATTCTCTGAAAGTATAATAATTACATTAATCAATGAGATTAAATGTTAATCAATATTTTTTAATAATTGATTATGTAAAAAGTTCAATATTCACCTAATACGCATACTGAATGTATTAACATCTTTGTCCAGTTGGTCCAATAGAGCAATACTCTGAATAATCATGTTATCCACACGATTTACATTGAACTTAACTTTAGCTCTGGAATAACTGTGTCCCAAACCCAATTGAGCTACTCCCGAACTCTTAGCAGTAAAACCCTTGACTAAGTTATGGAAGTGGAACCTGATTCCACGAATGATCTCTGGTACAGCTCCAGTGTGATCGCACTTGATATCTAGTGCTTCGGTGATACTTGCTCCTAGCTTAGGATCGCCAACTCCCAAAACTACCTTTTCTTTCTTAGAAGCCTTGGGAACAGTGGTATCCAAAAAGAGTTGGAGGTCTTCTGGTACAACACCCTCCGATATACTGTTTATATTTTCCAATGCCGTCAAAGCAGTTTTGAAGGGGTTGAAACCAACGAGTTTCACTACCTGATTGAACCTGGACAAATCAGTGACAGAAGCTTCCACTTGGGGCAACAACATGCCGACTTCCTCGAATTCCTTGACGGTAAAAAGGGCATAGCCAGCGGCATGTTCGTACAGCACAAATAACTTCGACTGAAATCAAATTAACTTATAAGTTTTGTGTGAAAAAAAATTTAGTAAATACAAGTTATAGTATAAACGCGTTGTTATTGTTGTTTGCGGCATGTTTGAATGCCACACGTGACACAGACATAGGTTAGGCGACACATCAAATTTTTCAAACTTGTCAACGTAAACAATGAGATGTAACAGTTGAAAAATTTGAAAATCGAAGATTATAACTTACCATGGCTATTCCTTTATTTGCTCTCAAACTTTTATCTGAAAAATTCTATTGTCAATCTCAAAACATCTTCGAGCTTATTTTAACTGTTCACACAACGCGTTAACCATGTGCACCGGAAACTTCCAAAGCGGAAACCTGCGTACCAACCATATTTTAAGAAGTTCTTATGTGGCGCTTTCTATCGGCAAATGAAGAATTCTATGGGAATTCGATTACAGCGTTATCTAGCGTTGATTACGTGGTGAAATATGAAACGGTAGCGAATTTCGAATAATACATGCGTATAATTTGGAGAAAAATAAATATAATTCAAATTCGAAAGAATCTTTTAATGTAATTACTAATTTAAATGTATTTTTATTATTAACAATCACGATACAATAAAATACAAATCGTTAAATTTTCAAATCAGACAAACACAATCTTGTAGAAGGGAACATTATTATATATTAGAAATATGATTATCAGATATTATTTATCGCACACAATCATTATAGTCGAGATTAGTACCTGCCAGTACATTTGCTGGTACTGTAGTCAGCAGGTAACAATTGGTACGCAACTGAGCACCAGAGTACAAATGATCACGTGATCAACTACGAAACGGTGGGAAAATTCGAAATATTTCCTTATTTATTTTATTTGTCAAAGAATAAACATAGCATAGTAGCAAGTTCTTTTTATATCGAAATAATTCGGAAAATGGACTATTTTGGAATTAATCCTCATCATATTTTCAACATACTTCAATTGTTAAAGACGAATTACTAATTTAAAAGTATATTCTATTATTAAGAATCTACAGTAGAATAAAATAGTCGTCGCTAAAGTTCCAAATCAATGAAAATCAAACACAAACTCGTAGACGCAGTATGTATTATACGGAGATATGATATGACTTGTTGTACGGAACTACGCACTAACGCAGTGTCCCGTATCAATATTATGAAAGTGCGACAAAAAAAGGCAATACCGCGATATTCGCCAAAGAGAAGGGTGTCTGGATTCTGGGCCAATAAGACTTCGCGGATAGACACGTGGCTCAATCTACAGCAAAGTAAACGAATCGCAGCCGAGATCTCTCTCATAGCGAACTTCGCGCTTTTTGCGGAAACAATAGTATAGTGTCACATCATAATATAAGTCAGAATCACAAGTCCAGAGTCAAAGTCATATAGAAGAAAAGATACCAATCGTTTTTTCAAATCTCCAATGTGGAATTCTCGTCAAGTCTTCTATTTATTATTAAGTATCGACGAGTAATGATACATGTGAAATACTTAATTTTCTGGGACGATCCTTTGCGAAGAAAAAAAATAGGTATTTTGGAGTTATAACATTAACGCGATTAGACGGTAGAGCACAAGCATCTCGGGAGATATGGCGATTTATTTACATCACGCAAATAAATAACTCTTACGATAATGCAAAGCAGATGTGTCCGAGTTCGGTTCGCGTATATCTGATGCGGAGAATAAAGTTAAGAAAAACACGATATTGTATGTACAATCAACGAAAACAAACATAATACATATATACATCTATAGTACATATTGTGCTATTTTTCTCTACGCATTCGAAATTTTCGACTAGAATCTAGTATTTGTGCGTTGAAAAATCGACTGTTTGAGTGTGTTCCTTTATAAATGTATATCGAAATATTTTAAATATATAAGTATACGTTGTTAAATCTCCACGACTTGTTGAGGTTAGAAAATCATATGGATAATGTTTCTCGCGATTAATCTTTTAACTTTGTAAAATATATAAGAACTTGAGACACGCGCTCGTGCCGTTCGTATATTGTACGTAACAATCGGCAAGAAACGAGAGACGACAGCGTGAAGATAAAAGTTGCCGCTAGTAGCCTTAAAAATCATATCATGAGGGAAAAGCATCAGAGAGTTGCAGTAACTGCTTAACAGTACTACAACTATAAGTAGTCTTCGTTCGTTTACCGAAGTAAGAGCACATCTGTCTCTGAAATTTTTTTCATTTCGTTATAAACGCGATCGATGACAAATGGAAAATAGGAGTAGCTCCAGTTAAAGAACTTTGCGCGGTGAGTCGCATCTCCTGATTTCACGACACCCGTTTATCGAGTATAAGTTTATCGGTTATTTTCTTACTTTTTTTTTGCGCAAACCAAGAAGATGATGTAAGTGAGTCTCTGAGGAGCAAAGTTGAGACGGCGTGATATTCAGTAGAGACTGTATGTGCTGATAATAAAACGAACGAATGAAGATGAGATTTTGTGGAAAAATTACTGTAACATATTGTTGAATGAATTTATCAATGTTGTTGACCGTAAATCCAAGTCATTCGTATTGGAGAACATACAAAAAGTTATTCATTTATTGTTTTCATTTATTTTGGTAAATTATTTTGTTAATTTATGGAATGAGCTTTGGTGCAATTTGCTATTTTACTGATAATTTTAGAAGATACCTTTACGCAGTGAAAGTTCTATTCACTATGATTATTAATAGTTTTAGATAAATTTTCAAAGTAGACAGTAGTACTTTATTTAATGTTTAAATTGAATAATTTTTAACATTTTGTTTGTTGCAGGTTATGAAAAACCATTGGCATAACTTTATATCGTCAGACAATAGATAATTAAAATGGTAACCAGATTGCCACAGGAATTCAGAAGATATAACAGAAATCGAAATCAACTGAGGCATATTTTTAAGGAGACTCAGCGTGTACTCGAGGTTATAAACTTGGAGAATTTCTTCCCTGGAGGTACTCTATTAATTAAATGCAATGAGGATTAAGAAATAATTAATATCTTCTATGCAAAGATTAAATAAAATTAACTTATTGGTTCAGTGGAATATTTCACTGAGGGGAAACTCTTGTCAAAGACATGGGTCTCGATTGAGCACACACTTGTCTTAAAACTATTATTAGACTTTGATAATGATTATATATGAGCTCTGATACATTTCTTTTTTCTCAAGGGATGATATGCAGTAAAAATCATTTAGAAATATGATTTTTTTAAATGCACACAACTTCTTTTTACACAGACAGTACTTTTGTGATTTTATTTTGCATATTACTACTATTAATACTGATGTGCTAAAAAAATGTTTTGTGTTTTCTTTTTTGCTCAATTTGCTTTATCATTGTTTTTTTATTAATTGAATGAATTTTTTTTCCTCAGAGAACATTATAGATGAACTACTGCCAACGTTAACTTTTGACAAGATTACGCATATTCTTGAAAACTGTCCAGCTATAGTAATTTTTGGTCAAAACAACAAAGCCAAAGCAACTCTTGTCAATCGCATTTTATCAGTTGATGTTCTACCAATCTGCACTGGTCAATGGCGCTGGATAAAGATCGGCTGCGGTTCAACAAATCACGTGAATCTCACACTTGGCCTTGAATACGAAGTTGTAGAAAATTTACTGGCAAACGAAAAACCATGGATAAGTATTCCTCCAGAAGACTTAGTAGAATCGGGAAGTATAGATACGAATTGTCCTACAGTGCTCGAAGTAAAACTAAATCAACCAACTTTAAAGGATGGTGTTCAAATTTTTGTTGTTCCAGATACAGGTGAATTGATACTAAAATCTTTGATAAAAAAGGATAAATTCAGTTTGTTAATAAATATTATACTATAATTTTTAGGCGCTGTTCAATTATTAGCCAAAGGAATATTCAAGGTATTACCGATATTCCTTTATGCTCTGGGCGAGCAGCCTTTGTCGAACGAAAATATGGAAGAGCTCAGAAATTTGAAGGAAACGTATCCCTACAATCCGATTCTATTCGTTTCCGCTTTGGCTCACATAAGTTTCGATAATTTGGACGGTGACTTAAGTAGATCAGAGTCCCGTAAGTTTCAGACTAAAATAGATTCGAGCGGATCGCATTCCACGAGGGAGGATTCATTGTGGTCAACTTCTACTCAGGACGACTCCCTGAGGTCAAACTCGGTTAAACTGGACTCTGTGAAGGAGACAGTTGACATTGATAGTGTGAATATGGACAAAAACAGTTCTTTGGGTATGACATGGTTAGATCAGCTCACGGATCTCGGATTTATGGGTGAGAATGTTGAAGCTGATCAGACTACGTGGTTGACTAATGCTCAGTACTCACAATCAAGTGATCTCTTAGATTCTTGCAAAAAATTAGGTACATATATATTTTATTTAAATATAATTTAAATATAATAATTATATTCTGAGATAAATAATGATTTCTAAACATTATTTCAGATCGAATACTCTACTTCGTACGAAGCTGCTTACAAACCTACCTTGTAAATGTGAGCAGTTATTTGAACGATGTGCACACTACAAGCTTACGCAAGTTTATTTTAAGTGCATTTGACATGGCGCGCGAAATTCAAATTACACCCAAACGAATCCAGTATGCTCAACAAAAAGAAAGTGAGCTCTACGCCAATCTCATGAAGGTGGTTAACGCGAAACAAGAGGAACTCACGGAGCTTATTCACAATACTATTCAAGAAATGAAAGATGAAATATTACTGGCTCCAGACAACGCGACAAATCTTTACCAAAACGTTGCTTTTGAGGATGGTGAATGGTCAGCTACAGTAAGGGCAGCTACAACCGAAGTACAAAGGATTGTTCTTACTAGACTAGGCGAAAGAGTTGCCAAACAACTTGTCAACTCAGTTAATTGTTTAAGAGATACTTTCATCGGTACTTTACAAAGGTGCCTGCTGAGTTTGGAAAAAAGTTACGAACAAGATACTACTAGTCTTACTGGTAAGAATAATTTAAAAAATATAAATAATTCAAATTTTTCTTTATTGTACAATTATATTTTATAATAAACTTAAATGTTAAGAAAATGACCGAATTTGGAATTCAACAGCCAGTGATGCCCTGAAACAAATACTCTCCGCAGCTTATAACGTGGATTTACACAACTCATCACCGTCTCTTGTGCATTCGTTTCTTGAAAGAATGCGCCAGCTATTAAAATCAATGCCACTGCCTTGGTCCCCGACGCCGATTCTCAATGCTTCCTGGAGGCGCAAAGTAACCATCGACGTGTTAAGTTCTCTAAGTGCCGCACGACTCGCTCGCACTATATCCACACAGTTTCGAGATAAGGCCAAGACATCTCACGATACTTTTCAATCGGCCCTCAGATCTCTTGAGAATCACTATTCGGGAAAACTTGAAAGGACAGAAGAGCAGAGGGTAGCCATCAGAAAATATCACGCACCCAGACTTGCCAAGCTCGCTTTAGAGTCTACGTCAATGAGCGATATGGTGAGCGATCTCAATATTGACTTGAGTACAACTCTATTAATTAGGCTTGTACTTTTCTAGAGTCTAAATAAGAATTATTACGTAGGTGCTACTTATTTATCAATTGATAAATTAACCAGTTAAATGGTATCTCTTTGTTATCATATTTTTTGTTGATTTTATTAATGAGTGAATAACAAATAATTATACATTGCAATATGATACGGAGATAACATTTACTTTTCACAAGATATTTTATTTTCCAGAAGAATTTTAATCTTCTGACAAGAAAGTCTAAAATATAATGCATTCACTGACTTCGTTAACTTTTTACCTTACTTTGTTTTTATCTGTTCTATTTTCTTCTTTTTGTCGAGTTTACTAATACCATAGAAATCTAAATCAAGGAATGTAAATATGCTGATATCGTCAAGTCTTGTAATTTATCGCCTTTTGCTAAATGAATTAACATAAAAAGCATTGATGACTCAATTTCGTTTTAACTGTACTTCAGTTATTGGCATAATTCACGCTTCATGTGCAAATCAACAACAGCGATGCATTTATCATATCATTAAGTGAATGCCATTCTAATCGTATGTCTAAGTTTCAAACAATTTCCATGAGAATGAAATTTCATTGAATTATTCATAAGTCACTAGTATTATTAATATTTAATTACAATTCAATATCAAGGTGTTATAAATAGCATCCATGTATTATCATTTATTAATGAGGTAGTGAAACAAAATATCAACAATATAGTTTAACGTGAATGAAATTATAGGTGAGATTTGGAATCCCACATCAAGGCAAAGAAATAGGCCGAGGACAATACGGAGTTGTGTTTGCCTGTGACGGATGGGGTGGAGCACCTGGACCATGTGCCGTTAAATCTGTAGTACCACCTGACGAAAAACATTGGAACGATCTAGCAATGGAATTTTATTATACCCGCTCTATCCCTGATCACAAACGCATTGCAAAACTGCGAGGTTCAGTAATCGATCATACCTACGGTGGAGGATACGGGCTTGGAGCTGCTGTTCTCTTGATTACTGATCGAATGAGTCGAGATCTTTATTGTGGCATAAGGTCGGGGTTGGAATGGCTTGAACGTATACAGATAGCTATAGATGTATTAGAAGGCATTAGATTTCTTCACTCACAGGTAAATTTAATAAAATTGAATTAATCCACTAACACATTTTTCAACGATAAAATTGATAAGAGGACCCAATACTCAAACTTTACTGACTTCGAACTGTTGGTAGAAAATCGTTTGACAGAGTTATGCATTAAATTTCTTCCAATTTTATAAACTGGGTTTATTTTTTCAATCGTATGTAAGTCAGAAATGTTGTAAGTATAAGAAAAAAAAATGTTTTTTTCAGTACTGATTATGAATTTAGTATTGTTATTGGATAATTTCTATAAACAAGTTGTTTAAACAAATTACGTAGAAACTGGAAATGTGTTATTTTGTCAAAATTCATTATCAATTTCATTATCGATTTCTATAAGATATAGCAAAGGTAAACTGTACCACATTGCATATTATATTACTTTGTGAGTGAACTGATTGAAAACATTATCTCAGGAATGTCGCCTAAAAATATCGTTGACTGATTTTTTTAAGTTCTTTTAATCGGGTCAATTTTATGGATAAACGAATTTTCAAAAAATTATCCTTCCTAGTGTTAATGGATTGATTCAATTGAGTGTAAAGATAAAAAAGTTTGTAGCTAAAAATTAAAATTTTTATTTTTAGGGTCTCGTTCATAGGGATATAAAGCTTAAGAATGTTTTATTGGATACGGAGAACCGAGCGAAGCTAACTGATCTTGGCTTTTGTATAACCGAAGCAATGATGTCTGGAAGTATCGTTGGTACGCCAGTTCATATGGCTCCAGAACTTTTGTCAGGTCATTACGACAGTAGTGTTGACGTTTACGCATTTGGTATATTGTTCTGGTACATCTGTGCCGGTCACGTTAGACTTCCTTATACCTTTGAACAGTTCCACAACAAAGAGCAATTGTGGACCAGTGTAAGAAAAGGTAATATTTTAGTTAAAATGAATTACAAAATAAAATATATTTTTAAAAATGTATTTTTAAAAATGTATTTTTAAATGAATCGTTCAGGCAGCAGGCCAGAGCGACTAATAAGTTTCGATGCCGAGTGCTGGAAATTAATGGAGCAATGCTGGGCGGGAGAACCAGCTCGCCGACCACTTCTTGGTGCAATTTTACCAGTACTTGAATCAATTCAAGCCAAAGCAGAGAGTGGCTACCGAAAAAATTGTCAGCAACAATCTTCCGATTCGGAATCAAAAATAACATCGCCAGTTGAGAAGCGACAATCGCAGAAACCAATTCCAGTCCCGACAGATGATGGTTTGGTCAATGGCAAATGCCCACTCAACAACAATAATAACAACGCCCTGGCACTGCTGGACCCCAACAATCAGAGGGGTGAAGTAGCAAGTCCCATCTTCGTCCCGAGTAGGCGCAAAAAACATCCTAATGCTGTTCTGCGTACCCCAAAGCATCCAGGCTTTCATATGACTAACTACTTTCACACGAGCGCCTGCTCGAACCTGTACATACAGATGCACGAATTCTGACTGACACCACTGACTTTCTATTACTATTTTGTTCTCTTATAATTTAATCCCTTTTTTTCTCTGCGATTATCGAGATGCTGGGATGAGAAGCGTTGAAATATTGGCTATCGTGTTTTGCCGATATTGTCGTGAATTATAATTGACACTGACATAACTTATTAAGCTATTTATAAAAAGAATTTTTTGTAGAATCGCGCAGATGTATTGAACTGATAGTCACCAATAATCGGTAAAGTGGATTACCGAATTAACATAAAATTACTAGAATATGAGAAAAAATGTCGGTTTAGATTATCTAGTAAAACTATATTTTATATATATGCACACTCTACTTAAAAAAATTCATAATCACAATATTCGTGAAAAAATGTCTATAAGCTTAAAACACCCCAGCGTCTAATATTTTTTAATGTCTTTAAAACGATCAAAGTGCTTTTATGTTTTGTATGTGTTTGTAGTTTTTTATTATTTAATTTTTAGTTAATATTTAATCTGCCAATGATTGAGCATTGTTATATTAGGATTATTCTTGTATTGTAACTGACAATGGTTGATTGTACTTTATATAAGTGCATAGAAAACTGATTTTTTTATTTGCCAATTGACAAATTAAAATGTTAATCATTTTAATTGAAACATTTGAATGGCTCAATCAATTGCAGGTGACTTTCAATAATTTGAGCTTCTTTGTTTTTCGATTTCACGTGCCATATGTATTGTACAGCTATCAGTATTAATTGCACAACATCATTTCCTTAAAAATTGATAGAAATACTAAAACCAATACTTAAACAGTCGTGTACAAATATTATATAGTAGTATTTCATGTTTTGCCATAATTGTAAATGTAATTGTAAAAGATTTATATAGCATAAAAAATATCGATGTCGTTTGTTTTGATAAATAGAGAGTGATTATCAGAATTGCAAAAAACATCGATATTTTTGGCCAAAAATTTTTACGTGGCGGTGCTTACTGAAATACTAATGGACGACTATGAAAGCGAGAGGCAAGCGCTAACTTAATTGTATATTTATATATATATATATACCTCTGTTATAAAACATAATAAAAATCTTTAATCAGTTTTGTACTCGCTGTTCGTCCATCGTATTCCTTCCTATGTTGCTTTTGCATGTACTTAGGTTAGAGATTACTTTGTTATAGATACTCTTGTATATAATTAAAGTTGAATTTTTCATTTTATATCATTTGTTTACTCTTGAGTTTATCTTGATGACTTTATTTTCTATTTTTGTATAAATATTAGTATTGTATAGTAAAACAACTAAGTACACGTAAGTATAAGACTTGGAAATGTTTTTGTTCTAATTGGTAATTTTGGTGCATGTTATTTTGCTTTCTTTGTTTTTAAAGTTGATTAAGAAAAGCTTTTAGTATAAATACAATAGTATTTATAAAATTTATTTCTGCAAAAATATTTAATTTTACTACTTTTCATTTCAGATTACAAGAATCAAACTGCAAAGAAAAATAGCCATCACTAAGAATTCAAGAAGCAACTTGAAGTGAACCATTAGTGTAAATTACCTATTACTTTACACATCGAAACATCACAAATAATATTAGTCTTGTATATAAACAGTAAGTTTATTTTAAACACAAAGTGCTTTAACCAAAATTGAGCTTATTTTTGTTTGCTAGAATTCTTAAATTAATCCAGAAATAATTATCTAGAGAAGACACAGCTGCCTTTATTTTTCTTACGAAATTTGAACGAATTACTCCTTAATAGTATTAAAATGATTAAAATTATTATTTTGGTCAATTATGAAGTTATGCAGAACATAAAAATCCATGCATAGATCTGTGATAACTCAACTGGATTATCAATAAGTATGAGCCAAATAAGTTAATCAAATAACAAATCATTTACTAGAGGACTGATTAGAGTAGTTTAGAAGAGTATATATTTTTTATAATTTATTGTAGGTCTGAAAGTATGCATTATTAATAAACTAGTTATTTGTTTTCAATAAAAAAATTATTTTTTTGTTATGTACAAACTTTCAAACATTCAACAATACTTTTTTATAACTAATATCAAATCAAAATATCTAAATTCGTTTTTGCTTTTTCTAAATCATGTAAAAATTTGTAAAACTGATTTAAATTCATTTCTGTAAAAATAGATTTAGTAAAACCATCTTCATCGTACAGAACTTTTAATTGTAAGAAATTTTGTCCAACTTCGTCAGTTCCACTACTTGCTACTGTCACTGTAACAGGAAATAAAAAATAATTTTTTGATAAAATAATGCATTATAAGTTAATTAATGTTAACATTAAATGATTTTTACTTGTACTTTATTATAATACTTCCTAGGGATACTTATATTGTACTATAGATTTTTATAAATACAGTACTTCCTAGGGGTACTATTATTTATAGAAAATAAATATTTATTCCTTGCTTTTTACCAAGTCATTTATAACTATAGCTCTCTCAATAAAATAAAACAAGATTTACTTTATCTTCCGTACTGAATACACATATAAATGATGAATTTGTGAATCAAAAGATATTCTTCATTGAAATCAACAAATTCATCATTTCTGTTAATTTTATAAAATTTTTATTTAAACCACCAAAATGTAAAATATGTAAAATATATATTATGAAATAAATATTTTCTAAACATTAATACCAAATTGTTTACTTAATAATAAATAATTTTCTGAAATGCTAGTCACGGAAAGCAAAATTATCACTATTGCATACCTCCAAAACGCCAGGAGACATCAATAATTTTATTCAATGGTACATCCTCCATTTTACCAATAACTTAAGATTTTCGCGATATGTTTAATAATTTTATGTCACCAGCACATGGACATGATACATTTGGGCTTTTCTTCAAAATAATGTATCAAATAGTAATATTTGGACTAAAGATAAACAATTTGACGTTTACAAATTGTTATTCTGATTTGAGGTTATATCTATACCCACCTCCTCCACGACCACCTGACTCAAAGTGTCATCACACATATTTATATATATATATATAATATTGACTGTCCCGCCAATTTCTTAGACAAGAGATATTTTAAAAGGTGTAAATAGTATAAAGTACATATTATTGAATATACAAAATAATCTTACCATTATTTAAGTAATAAGTTAAAAGTATTAATAAATTATAAGAATTAAAAGTGTCTATAATACTAATGAACATAAATAGACTGTTATTATAATTAACCTTGTTATCATTATTGTTTAGAATGTTTTAAAAATAATAAACCGTTTAACACGTGCACATATGTATTAAAACATGTTGAAGGAATATTTTCTCGAAAATCATGCTGAAGAGCTTTTGGAAATCTTAAAAGATCCTGAAGAATTTAAAATTTTTTCTATTTACATTGAGTATGTTTTGTTTTATTAATCGTCTTTTAAGATTTATTATGTAATATAAATATATTACAATAAAATTTAAATAAATATTTATTAAGATTATTTTAGTTTCATAGTACTTTTTGAAGATGATGCAGAAGCAGCAAATAAAATTTTAAACCGACCAAGACAATACTTACCAATATGTGATATCTCAGCTGTTGAAGCTCAGCAAGAACTTGCTAAAGATAATCATATAATAAAAAAAAAAGTAACGGCTATATCACTTTTTTGGATATTAATTTTAATTCTCAAGCAATACCTTAATTTGTAATAATTTTAGATACGAACTAGAATACACGGTGTTCCTGAAAACATTGATCAAGCTGAGATAGGGGAGCTGGTCTCTACTCATGGGTTTGTAGTTCGAATATCGCAACCTTCTGTATCAATAGTTGCCAAACATTTATTGTGCAAAAAATGCAAACATGTCACTATTGCAAAGGTATGTAATATTGATACATTATTTTATAAAAAAAATATACTAATTTGTTTGGATAAACTGATTATTTAAATTTTATTCAGCTTGAATGGGAAAGAGGTAAAATTCCAAATATAAAAGAATGCGAAGCATGCAAGAAAAGGACTTTGCATCCTGAGACTTCAGTACAAGAACAAGAATGTGCAGATTATCAAGAAATAAAAATTCAAGTACGCATACTTCAGTTTTTTAAATATTATTTACATGTTGTATGTACATCATTTATTTAAATGTTACTTTTATTAGGATAAATCACAAAGTGCTACCAGTGGAATGACAAGTGCGTTACAAGTAATCTTATTAGAAGATCTAGTGGATAAATGTACATCAGGAGACAATGTTAATATCAGGTAAAAAGGAAATCAAAAACTTATATAACAAATAATATGTAATATGATTGGTTCTATTTTTTTTCCAAGTGGCTATTTAATAAGAAAATGGGGAAATGTAATCGAAGGTCAAAGACCTACTGCTACAACATTTTTACTGGCTAATAGTTTATTAGTAAGAAGAAAAGTTGCTGAATCAGATTTTTGCAGGGATGAAATTACAAAAGTTTTTCAAAATTATTGGAAAGGTTTCAGTGAAAAACCTCTTGTAGGCAGAGATAATATATTAGCATCTATATGTCCCCAGGTATAATCAACAAAATACATAATATAGCAGATATTTTTAAAATTTTTTAAAAAATTATTGCTTTACAGCTGTATGGAATGTACAGTATGAAATTAGCTTTAGCAGTTATATTATGTGGCTGGTGTTACAAAAACTAATAAGTCAGGTTGGTACGTTTAATTTCAAATTATAAACATGAAATTTTGAAATAATATCCACTTTCTTATATATTTTTTAAATAAGGAACAAGAGTAAGAGGTGATCCACATCTATTACTATGTGGTGATCCTGGTACTGGTAAATCACAGATGCTACGTACAGCAGCAAGATTGGCAGCTCGATCCATTATGACAACTGGTGTAGGTACTACTGCAGCTGGTTTGACATCAGCAGCTATAAAGGTAATACTTAAATGAACCATTAAATAAAGAAATGTAAAAAATCTATTTAATCACAAGAAAAATTTATCTCAGGACTCCGATGGTTGGCATTTAGAAGCAGGGGCTCTAGTTTCTGCTAATGGTGGAGTTTGCTGTATAGATGAGCTTACAACAATGAGTACGAATGACATGGCTTCAATTCATGAGGCAATGGAACAACAGACCATATCCATTGCAAAGGCTGGACTTGTAAGTACTTTGCACTCGAGGTGTACTGTTATTGCAGCAATCAACCCAGTTGGTGGAAGATTTACAGATGGAGAAGAGGTCAAAATGCAACTGGGTGGTCCGTTATTATCCAGATTTGATTTGATTTTATTTTTAAGAGATAAACATGATCCGCAATGGGATGAACTAGTATCAAGTCATACTCTGCAAGCTGCTATGGATACAGGAGATTACGAAAGCCAATTGTTAGTTAGAAAGTTTTCTTTTTTCTTTATTTTTTAAAACAATTAATTGATTGTAGTGAAAATTTTGGCTTATTTTAACGTATTTTAGGAGTTTAAAAAATACTACAAACTATTCTATAACTGAAAGTGTAAGAAAAGATATAATAAATTTTAATACTTCTAGTGCCGACAGCAACGAAATGTAAGTTTCTCAAATTAACAAAAGCATCCGAATTTATTTACTTATTTATTTTCATACGAAAAAAAAAATTTTCAGCAACCAAACCGGCAGTTTTAGTATATTAAAAACAACCGGACTGTGGGATGAAAAAACATTGCGCGAATATTTTGCACACGTACACACGATGAGACCAGTAATGTCTAAGGATGCAGAGCAAGTTTTACGCGCTGCTTATCTATATCACAGGTACAGACCGGAAAGACGTGAAGAACGAACGACAGTACGATTGATGGACAGTTTAGTCAGGTCGGTTCAAATTACTTTTATTTCATGATTGTTTGAATCTTAACTGAAAATTAATTGATTGTGCTTCCAAATATTAACACAAGACTTGAAGTATTAATTAAAAATGTATAATGATGCAGATTGGCAGAGGGGCATGCCAAACTTATGTACCGAAATGAAGTTCTTGTTATGGATGCAATTGTATCAACACAATTAATTAACTTGACTAATGGAATAACCAACGAAAGTTGTAAATTTCCCGAAGATCCCGTAGCAACGTACAAAGAGGAAGGTACGTTTGAAATAAAACTTTTAGACTTTTTAACGTTTTTAAAATATTTGAATGACTTACATATGCGACTTATATGTATACAAAAAATTTTTCTGCAATATAATACATTTGAAAAGTTTAAAAGCAATGTTAAAAAAATTATAATTGTTATTGATTTGCAGGAGCGGAACTATTCAGTATGCTCGATTTGGACGATCTTATAGAACGTCTATAGATAAATAGTTAAATACAATGTTAATAAATCACTCTTACTGTGTTATAACATGATTCTAGTCCTTTGAGCATTCCAGATACAGTTATGTGAGTAAATGATTTTTTTGTAATTTAAATGTTCAATAAAATTTGTTTGTGTATGCGTATAATTTAAATACATTCCATTTTAAAATCGATAATGTTTAAAAACATTAAAAATATAAATATACGTCGATTACAAAATTCAATTTCTTCATTTTCGTCGTTAATTTAAAATTCGTTACAATATTAGTTTTCGAAATATTGATATATACAACATAAATTATGGAATGCTGTTTAAAATTATGAAAGTTGTAAATTATTAAATTATGAAAACACAGAAGAACATTCAAATATTGGATAAAACTTTCCACTACTATGTAAAGCGTAGTCGAAACAAACTATTTAGTACATAATATATAATTATACTCCTTGTCTATTAAACGAGAAAGAGAACGAAAAAAGATAAAAACAAAAAACGTACAGTAAAAATAAATTCTATATAGGCTATTAATGCTCGGAAAACGTAAACAGGAGCAGCAAACGAACTATAATATCGTAAACTCTTTGGATTACGTTTTCTTGCTGATACAGCTTCTTCCGCACAGCGCCCAAAAAAGTCTATTCGTTTGTTTTTTCTACATATTTTTGTATAAGTAAATACACTCACGTTAACACGCACATCATTAACGTTTTTTTTCGTATGTTAAACTTGACGTTAGACATTTGAGAATAAACATATTAAACGCTGAAAATCAATTAAATAATGTTTAACCGATTCAATTTAAAAACAATCTTGCATACCATTAACTAACCTGAATGGAGTTTGCATTATTCACCAATGTTTTATATTTATTATATTGTTTTTTCGGCTCTAATATCGGGACTGCGTCATGTTATCTATTTGAGCACGAACCGCCGTCGCAGCAACGTTTGAAGCAACATCTTGCGTATGTGGATTGCGTAAAAATGCCGTTGTGAATTCAGCGTGAGCTTTGGACACACTTGCACCAGAGCTTCGATAGATACGATGTATCTGTAGAGAGTTTGTGTTTCGTTAGAAACTAGATTTGATTAAATTTAATAGTTTCTGCATTAAGTTTTATCTTCTGTACCTTTATAAGTAGTATTACATCACCAGTAGCTGCAATGATAAATGCCATAGCGATGCACAACAACAAAGTTCCAATAAATAAGTCCTTTGCTGATGACGAAAATGTTGCAATTGCTGTAATTATTCCGCTAAAATAAAAAATATTAATCAATGCAATTGTAGTAAAAAGAAGAAATACAAATCTATTAATTTGTTATTCTTACCATGTTCCAGATCCAGGGATTCCGATACTTTGAATTACTGTCACAAAGGTTTGGAAAAAGAATACAAAGAAAAATACCATGAAGTTGAAGGAACTGTCACATCTAAAGGAAGAAATCCAAATTTTCTTATGATTACAAATTTAAAGTGAATGAATAAAACTAAAAGTGTATAAATACTTACTTAAAAGCTTGATAGGCTGGTCTTAACCAGCACAGAAATGAAAATGGTGTGAAAAGAATAAGATAAAGGATACCCAGTCCAAACGTTTGTGGAGAACCATATGCAATCATTTGCACAAAACCACCAACAACGTTTAATAATAGTATTGCACCATGAACTGCAAAACGATTGTTTACGATAATTTAGGAGTAACTTTTAATTTTGTAAATTATTTCCAATAGAGTTTTATGCAATAATCTAAAATACATACATATCCATAAATAATAAAGTTGTCGGATGATTTTTTGAAAGTCAGGTTGAATCTCAACATCTATGTCTATATAAAAGCAAGGTTGTACACAGCATTTTTCAGGTAAAGGAGGCCAATTATTTCTCCTTGCTACAATAATAAAATTTATTATTTTATTATCCAGAAAAATATAATTAGTTATTTAGATTTTATCTAGAAATAAGCACTTACGATAATATGGAGAATTACCCATCCCTTGTTCATTCCTTTTCCATGCCTCATTTGGAGGTTGCTACAATAAGAAAAATTTAAATATCAATCCATACTAAATTACAAGTACAAAGTAAAATATAATAATTGTTAATATTTACACTTGTAGGTGAAAACATTCCACTGCTTGATTGAGGAATAGTCTGTTGAGGACTGCGTGTATAGGTTGGTGGTGGTGCTTCTTGACTCGACGTTTGCAACATAGCAGGTTGCTGTGATGTTGAAGTTGTGCCATACATTGGTGGATTTGCAGCACCTCTAACTGGAGTACTGGTACTTCCAGGTCGATCCTCAAATGGATTGTAGTCATCGATTCCTCTATTTGATATTGAATTTGCTGCTTTACGCACTGCAGGATCCTGTAGAAATGATTATTTAATGATTATAAAAATATGCTAAGGATATAGTAAAATCATATTCTTAATTTAAATATTTAAAAATATTTTGTATAAGTGACAAAAATTAATATAATTGAATGGAGTATAGGTCTAAAAGAGAAACACTATAGTTCAGAATCTTGTTACAGAATTATAAAGTTGCTGTTACTCTTTGAAATGAAAAATTGTTTTTAAATAATCAAAAGTTTTTATAATTTGTTGTATTTAAACAATTAGATCTACAATTATCTATTTAAATTATCTCTTATATCAAATTAAGTATTATCATTTATGAATCACATAGGTTGTAAATGATTCATGAGAAAGTTAAAGCTACCGAGCTTATCAAGTTATTCAAAGGCAAGAAAATCTTTGGTAATTACAGTATGTATAACTCATTATAATATAAGGCTTTATAGTATGTATAAAAGTCATTGCTAGAATAATACGTTATTTTTATACTAGTTTTTCAAAGCAAAAAGAAATAAAAATATTACTGATATCTACTGCTATACATGTCACAAGTTTAATCACCATTAACCAAAGTGAATCAATTGTTGAATAACTGATTGTCTCAAGAATGCCATTAAGTGTATAATTTACGATAATTTATATATATATATAAAACAAATACAATGAAGATGAAGTATTATAATACATTAAGCAAAATAATAATTTTGAAAATTTCTTATTAAATACAAAATACATATTCATTGATTCATATAAGTGCACAGACTAACCAGTAAGAGTAGATTTCACTCAGATAATCAACTAATCAACAGATAATGATGTAAGTACGTCCTAGCAAGTTTGCACGTAAACACAGACAGATACCCTCAAGCTCTCCAATAGTGCCCCGTATCTTTTATCAAAATTAACGAACATCAAATAATCGCAAAAGAAGTTTAAAAAATCATGCTCTGACTTCTTACACGATTTATTCTTTAAAGGTTTCATCCCATCAATCTAACCAATGTATTCTTCTTTTTTTTCTGTTGAATAACAACAGATCTCAATAGCCGATAACATTTGATTTTATCAATAAAACATTCTACAGAAAAAAACGCAAAAAAAATTCTAAGCCTGTTGCAAACGATAGCTCGGAAAGTTTACGCATCGACTAGTATATAACGCTGTGATTCGACAAAAAACGAAAGAATTCAAGAAAAATGCTTATTCGTAAAATGATTAAAAGACAGAAAAAACTTACAGCAAAGGGATCGACACTGGGCTCTCGGAAGGGATTCTCGTCGAAGCCCGACATCTTGCCTCGGATAGCTGACGTCTGGCCGTTGACGTATCACTAGTTCTCGCGTTTCCTCGCGGACAATCCTGTTCTCTGCGGTTGAATATATACCTCGGTATATATATGTATATATATATATATATATATATATATATATATAAATATATAAATATATATATAGCTAGTACAAGTAGTAGATAGAAGATACGTGATCCTCGGAGTGGAGGTTACTAGCAGAAAAGCAAGTACGCGGTATCATTCAACGGACACATCTCCGTAGACGCACTCGTACGGAAAAGCCCTTGATTTCGCTGAGGTTTATAGCTGCTGCTGTTGCCGCGACTCTCCCCCTTTGCGCGCGCGACACGAGGAGAAGACGTTCTATCTACTACATATGTAGTTACTTCGACCGATGAGTATCGAGTGAGGGAGTGGGAGGGAGAGATACGAAATACGCAGCGGAGCACATAGAAATAGAGATAGAACGATAGACGTGGATACTAACACAAGTAGAAAAGAAAAACTGCATATATGCGTATATGTATACACGCGCGATATAATGGGTATACTTTGACTCAGTTACTTGTACAAGTACACCCGTTGTTGTCCAACGGCGCGAGCGCGACTCGCGAGCCAGTAAGTACTGCGCATGACTTGATGCGACACGTCCACACGTCGAGCTTTCTGTGCACATGTGTATATAGGTATAGTAGAGAGAGAGATATATATATATAGTACTGATATTGTACATATAACAGATACAGTAGACAGAACGGCAGAAGGCAGGTGGATAGCGGATTTATCCTGCGACGAACTTGGGAGTATGACGGGTTGCGCGGTAGCTGGCGACCTCTGCAATTTCATAGATAATACAACAAAATTTGTTCGATAATTCTAAGATATTTGCTTCATTCAGATTATTCCAATTATTTAAAAAATAATTATTTACTAAATATTTAGTATATTTAATCATATCAAATATTTAATAATATTCAATTATATATTTACGTCTTGTACATGTCCGCGAAAAAAAATATACTCTCTAATAAATATACGCTACAACCAAAATGTTATTTTTCATTGCAAGAAAATAATTTTTCCTTACTTCAAAATAACAAATTTTTAATAGATACGTTGTATTAATTGAGCGAATTTCGTTCTTGACTAGTCAGTTTTTGATGGCAATATACGTATTGAAATAGTAACAATTTCGCTGATTTTTGGTAGTGACTCAACTTTTGACTGAAATCGTTAACTTAGTAATAGTGAATTTTAATTTTATCTTCAATATTCAGCGCTAATCCACTATTGATTGGTGAAATTTTTGTGTCAACTTTTTTGTACTTGAAGTGAATATTCAATTAAATAAGAATATAATATATATTTACTTTCATAGAAGGACCTCTATATTGTTATATTTTTTATTTATTCATCAATAACGGAATAATAATAATATTCATTTTCGCAATAGGGAATAATCACTTTTTCCAAAAGTATTATTTTCACTTTGTGCAAAGTTTCAGACTCAATATGTCGCAGTTGTACGCTTACGGCATTTTGAAATGGTGAAAATAGACTGCCAAATAGCTTAAATTCGCTATTTTAATTTTGGACAACACGCGCAGTTCGGTGTGAAAGTGGTATTTTATGATTTGCAATATAAAATTACCACGTACACATGTGATACTTGCAAATACGTTTAAATACATTATAAAAATGTAATAAAATTTCCATTCAATGGCTTTTAATTGAAATGACATTTTTTAAATATTAAAATTCATACGTACCTAAGGTAAATAAAGTTAAAAACGTCCTATCCATGTCCGAATATAATAACAATTTCTTTTCCTTTGAACGTATACGTTACATCCAGCTAAATTGTGGAATTTAATATATATGAACACAAGAAGGTAGACTGTGCAGGTTTAATTTAAAAAAGTTAATAAAATGTAAATTAATATCTGAAAAGTTAAAAAGTCGTATGACCTTGTACGATCTCATAAAATCGTATCTTCCGTATAGAAAGTAGAAGAAAATTATTTTTAGTTAAAAAAAAAGCATTTCAAAGCCGCACTTGACAGGGAAGTTATACGTAGCAAGTACTTGACCATATTTTCCACTTTTAAACATAAAATAATGGACGATTTTTTTCCAAATCGAAGGTCTTCAATTATACTTTGAAATGATATTTTGATGTTCAAGAACACATATGCAAAGTAGTATATTTATTTTGCAAAAATGTGCAAAATCGATCGACATTTTTTAATTATCATCTGCAAAAAAGAACAAGTTTGAAGGACGTTTTTTTTACTCAGAAGCAGGTTTCCAGTTGTTTGTACTAATAGTAGCATTCCACATTCATTAGTTGTGTCTATCGAATGTTTATACCTGATGCGGCCTTAGGCGTTAAAAAGTTAACGCACAGCCGACTCGCGAATCAGTGCGCAGTTCGTTGCATAGTTCGGAGAGTGCATCGCTGAGAATTGATAATTATATACGGACTCTATAGGCGAACACACACTTCTCTCTCGGAATGATTTTCAAAACTAACAGAAGTGCGTATATATATACTCGAATTATGCGTTGGTGGAATTATTGAAAACTCATCTGTACTTTCTTGCATGTCCATTTATTTTATTTTATTTGGATGTACATACACAATACGAGATCCAATTATGGCATTTGCTCTGTGTACTGATAGTGCCAGTGCTCATAATTATGGAATTGCTTAAAGGAGGATCGGGTACTAACTGTAAAAAATTTCTCTCGATTGCGCAAAACGTCTGTCAACAATTCAACCTTTCAACAAAAATCCTTATGGTAATGAGATGTATAAAGCGGATCGAAGTGTGCAAATGCAATAAATACGTGTCCGAGTGTGAAAAATTTCGAGTCTGATATTAGCAGTTGCGCACCCGAGCCTCCTCAAAGAGTTATAAGTATTTCTAAGTCATAGTACTACATCTCTCGCTAAAATAATATCGAGAATTGTAAATGTTGCATTGAACATATATAAAAATATTAAACAAAATTGCACGAAATATAACATAACAATTAATACTAATATATACATATATTATATTCAACAATAATGATTTTTCCCGAAGTATATTGTAAGTACTTTATTCGAAAAAAAAAAAAAAAAAAAAAAAACACACACACACACACACAATCGTTGACAAATCAGTGCAACTAAATTGTTCTCTAAAAGACACTCACTCTATTATAATCGCATTTTGTTATTAATTCGGATTTTCCTTTCATTACACAACACATCGTATAGTAGTATATTATTCTCTACATCGAAGTTTCTTCATTTACATTTTGTGCAGTAAATCAATTTTTTTTTTTTTCACGTAGATTATATATATCATATACTGCTAAAGTCCTCGCCATTCAGTGCAAAAACGTTATGGAATTACGAATACAAAAAAAAAAAATAAATAAAAAACAATAGAAAATAGAAGACGAAAACGATGAATAGTTGATAAATAGCACATCGAAGTTCGGGAGATTTACACAAGCACCATATTCACACGAGTGAACGTGATTTGATCTCCGCCGCGCATAAAACAATCCACAATAATGATTTGTTCAGATATATCACAAGTATGTCCGAGATGAGGCTCGGTTAGCTTCACCATTCGGCTGCTTCGTTACTGTCGTCGCGTTCGACACCGGGTAATCCGCTTTGGTGAAGTTCGTGTAGCCTTTGGCTGACCTGTTCGTGTTTGAGTTTGCGCCACTTTATCCGACGATTTTGGAACCATACCTTTACTTGGGCTTCCGTTAAGCCTAAAGCGTGTGCCAGATATAGCCTTTCGGGACCGACCTGTGATATATTTTTAAAAACAAAGGTTGGATTTTGTCACTGAACATATATGTATATATATATATGAAGATATTATCTTAGAAAAATAATGATTGGATGGTGTGAGGTTCATGAGAATTCGATCTGATGGGTTACCCGACTGTGCGTAAAGTTATTCGGTTCAATACTGTATATAAATTGTTTCCAATTTAATTATACTAAGACTCCAGATATGCAGTATCTAAAAAATTTGGTAACATCGGAATAATTTTCCATTGCGTAAATATTTTTTTTAAACGTTAAGATCATTCTTGTTGTAAATTTTTACGAATAATTCAATATTGGCCTTGAGATCATCGTAGATAGACCATGAACACCTTTAAGGGACCAAGACGTCTTTAAAATGAAAATGACTAAATTCAAAATTTCAAATATTTATAACAATGTAATTATAATTTATACTTTTTCTAATAATAGAAGACAGTTTTACCATTAATTTGAAATGTCTATCTCTTCTATACGTCCCTTCGATAGCTAGTTACAATAGAAAGTAGAAAATTCACTCATAGTAGGATTTCAAGTTAACCGATGGATAAATTGAGCTGAAATTTCGTAGTAATACTCTTTGATACACTGCTTTCAGTCGGAATGTAGAAATTTTGAATTGAATCATTAGAAGATATTGACTACATTACAGAGTATAACTAGCAATTTTGAGCTCAATCCATCCATCGGTTGACTATGAATCCTACGGTGAGTAAATTTTCAATTTTCTATTGTAACTTACTATCAAAGGGACTTATAGAAGAGTTAGACCTATCAAATTGAAGGTAAAACAGGTATCTCCTCTAATCAAAATAAGTTTAGATTATATAGTATTGTTATAAATATTTTAAATTTTGACTTTAGTAATTTGCATTTTAAAGGTGTCTTGCCCTCTTAAGTCAAATCCAAGGTAATCACTGTCAAAATTTACAGCAGAATTATCTTAGCGTCTTTTAAAAATAATTTACCTGAGAAATGATTCAGATGTTTCCAGAATTTTTCGACTCTCTCTACACAATTCTAAATTATTTAAAAACTATTTATGTTGTGCTAAATTTATAAATATTCTTTTTTCAAAAATAGAATATTTCTGGCTCGTCTAATTATACATTGACATAAATTTTAAATTGAAAGGAAATAATTTTGATTAATAGGATGTGACAAGATGAAAAACATTCAGAGGTGATTTTATATTGTTGTAAATTTAGTGGATTATGCTTACTTTAAAAAGTATCACCTCACCTCAAAATTTCTATGTAAATACGTATTACTTATCTATGTAATGAAAAAATGCATTTACTCAAGAGGATAATTTCAGGCAATGCCGATTCAACGTATACATATAAATCTTAAACGAAGGAATAAAATAATAATTTATAAATTATCTTTGTACAACGATTTAAATTGCATAATAATTTATATCTCAATAAAGTTACGTACATTGTTGTTAATAGAGTAATAAAATAAGTATTCTTTTTTTCGAATATTTTTTACAAGCAAGTGGGGTGACGTGAAATAATCAATTCCGCTAGTGAAGTTAAAATTTGTAATTGACTTCAAAGAAAAAATGGGAGAAAAACTATACAAAGAGTTTTTTTATTACCATGTATTGTTGTCTGGCGAATTCACCCTCGAGTCGCTCTAATTGTTCCGCTGTGAAAATGGTGCGCACGCGCTTTAGTTTACCGCCTGGTCCACCTGCACTATTAGCACTATTGCTGCCATTTGAGCAGGAACTCGTCGACATATTCTTTGTTGTACTTTCTTGACCTGAAATTTTGTTTAATCGACCTTACCAAATTTATTTCAATAAAAATTTAAGTATAACCCAAATCTGAGCACCATACGAATTTACGATTGAGAAAAAATCACGTTACTGCACGTAAATGTTATTTTATTTAAAATTCGTTAAATGCCGTAGATAGTTTTTGAACCGTTCCAAACTAGTTTAACAACGAGTCTAGTCGAGATTTGCCAGTAACGTTTATTGTATCGAATAATTATAATTCTGTTATATTTTTTTTTTCATTTATTTATACCTAATACTCTTGTTTTTTTTATTTGAAACTTCGAACAGTAAATATTGGTTTTGAAAGAAAGGGCAAATTATGTCTTGGTTTGTATTTATTGAGTTTCAAATGATACTTTACCCGAATAATCAAAATTAGCAAACGATGAGTTAGGGATTTCCTTAAAGGTGTCCAAGAAGTCAACTTTTACGGACGTCGAATTGAAATACCTACCGATAAGCAAATATATGTTTTGGTTCTGTATAACATTTATTGATTTATCCGATTTTGAATGAAATATTTAGATGATTTTGAGTTTGAAGTCGGTAAAACTAGAGTTTTGAGGTCCCTTAACACGTCAACCGCTGTATACGTATCAAACGCGGTACGTTCATATCTGAACAATAATTTTTTTTAGCCATCCTCGAACCCTGCTCTCAGCATTTACCTTGATGCTTTCTATATGATTGATTCCGCTGATGCTTATCTCTCTGACCGACAGCTCCACCCCTCAGGCCAAGAATCGCATCGATTGTGAATGACTTGGCTTGTTGTTGTTGGTGTTGCTGATGCGTAGCAGATGCTCCGTGATGCATCTGGGTGATTTGCGTGATTGGATGATGATATCCGTGATGTGGTTGTTGCGACTGTTGCTGATGCTGTTGTTGATGCTGTTGTTGATGTTGGTGCTGTTGGTGTTGATGATGATGCTGATGTTGGGAGTGATGTCCAGTTGGAAACTGACCGGGAGATGGGTCACTGTTCTGAAATAGTGGATGCGAGTGCCTCAAGCGTTCGAAGGCCATACTCGCGTCAACTGGACTTGGAGCTGCCGAGGAAGGTATTCGGCTAGATTGAAGTTGTTGTAGACTTTTCAAATCCTCTGCTTCTAGAGCTGCTGTGGATTCTTTAAAATTTACCTCACTTGTTTATATGACCAGGCTATTTTATTATGATGTCGTGTGCATGGTATATATTATATACCTATAAAAGCTCTATGGCTAACATAGAGCTTTATAGCTATCCATGTTAGCCATAGAGCTTTTGCGCAGGTAAATTAAAAAATAATACTCTGATAAATTACAAATCTTTCTGTACTTAGAGCTTTCTCCAATTTGTTAGAAAAATTATTTGATTCTAATTTGATCTAGAGATACCTGTAACTATATTAAATAATAGCAGAATTACAAATAATCCGTTTAATCCACGACACGTTACTATTCTGAAGAAACTATAAATGGATTACTTTAAGATACAAAAAATGATGTACTACGTGTATTCTTGATGAATAAAAAGTTACAGTTACCTAGATGAAGTTGCGATTAAAAAATCGTTTTATAATATTTTCATCACATATTATTACCCTTAACACATTAGCGCCTGGATGAACGTTTTCTCAACAGTACGATATCAGCGATAAAATTAAGCGAGTACAGCGTTCTTTAAAAAATTGAGTACCGAGTCTATCTGCGGCTATTCTTTCATACTTATGCAAGCCTGAAACTGAATCATAAATATCAAAGATAAGGGGTATAATGGACATTGCGAATTCACTTGCCAAGTTTGACTGTATCCGATTTTTATACGCGCTATTTAATAAACTGAAAACTCTAGCTCGTGCATAATTAAGAAAATAATATACCTTAGATTCTAAAAGTAGAACTAATTTCACGTAAGAACATTATTATCCGAATTTCTTAGGTATATACATCTTACTTGCCTGATTTCATCACTGATAATTGTATTAACAAAACGTTCAGGTGCTAATTACGAGTAGTTCACGCGCACATCAACGGAAATCAATAAATTTGTTAATAAGTAGAAAAAAAAAACATGTTCGTTTTGAATGTTAAAAATAAAATAAATCTCACCGTGAATCGGCGCAGTCGCCCTCAACCTATCCAATGCGATACTTCCTATGCAAGAGGTCAAACCGCCAAAATCCTTGATTTGAGACGGCAATCCGTAAGCTGTTTTCACCAGTTCTAGATCCTTACCGGATGCAGCCGCGGCCGCGGCAGCAGCAGCTGCAGCCGCTGCGGCCGCAGCCGTTCTCTCCAGTGCCGCGTGTAAACTTTTCTGTCGTATCTCCCGTATTTCACGACAGAAGCTATACATTGCCTCTTTTTGCTGAGGCTGAGCTTGAGATGACGAGGCTCGATATGGATGCGTCGACGACGATTCACTACTGCTACTGTATACTGGATATAAACAAGATAATCGAACTGAGCTTTTTTTTTATTGCGATTCATGTCCATTTTTACGCTTGAACTTAACGATTCGTGGCTTTCCTATAGTTATTGCGTATACTGCTTTCATTGATAAAAATGTACTTGTCATGAGCAAAAGGAAAATTCGCATTGAAGCATTGAACGTACTTTTTCTAATCAAAACGAATTGTTTTGTTGCGATAATTAATTTTCCTTTTACTTTAACGAGGAGCTTTTTTGTACAAAATCATTAAATTTACATTAACGATTCGAACTGTCCGACAGGAGGCGTCTAGTCAATTTAGCTTGCAACTGGTACTAGTATTCTATGATTACTATATGAAACAAGGGTTAAAACCAATGTATGTTACATTGAATGCTACAGTATTAATACAATGTATAATTTTGCAAATATTTTTTGCGAATCAAATGGAAAAAAATCCCTGTAATAAAAATTACACAATCCTTTGGTCTACTGCTGTAATCGGTTGGCCAATTTCTGGTGAAATTTTAGTATCTCATTATAGTAACTTATGTCATAGAAGTAATTCTTCTTTAACTATTTCCAAGGTTGTTTACTTATATTTTCATAATATAAATTATAAGTTTAATAAAGTGTACTGATCCGATTAAAATTTAAATGGTCAAAATTGAACATATATATGCATAAACTGTGAGCAATCTGTTATTACTAAGCTGCATTCACCAGATAAATTTTTTAATGTCAGCAGAGAGGGTCTGATTGCTTTGAGTTTATATTCTCTTTATGAGTAATAAAATTTTAGATAAACTACCAAATTTTTCATACTAATAATTCACATATATTATTCCTAGCCGTAGACTGTCGCATTGAGGGTATCATTGTTGACACGCGGCCTCTGTATTTCAAAGTTTCGAACACACTAACGAAAAAATATTACAACAATTGTGTGACACTGCCTTATTTGAGATCGTTTTTACGGCTTTTAAAGCAAAATAAAATCTCCATATGCAACTTACTTTCGCTTCCCCGTATAGCATAATCCTTCGGCTTATCCAGCGCCATGGGCGCATCTCCGTTTCCGTCGGTAAGCGGTACTCTGTATTCGCTTGCAGTGCCAAATCTCTGATTGTGTCCCGTTTCCTCGTCAGTTTTACTCGTCAAATCGTCCGTAGAGGCTTTGTACGGTTGAAAACTCGTTGGCATTGGCTCCGAATGTACACTACTACTATTGCTATTGCTGGTGCTATTTTCGCTACAGGCATTGCTGTTACTATCGCTGCGCTCCGATAGATCCTCATCTCCTTGCTGCATCGGTCTTCGATCCGACGGGAACTGATTACTCGTATCCATGGTTTTTATCTCGAGTTGAAACGTACAAATTTGACTTTCGATCGGATCTCGATACCGCGTTTGATTTCGTTCAATTAAATTTAGCGTAAAGTGCGCTCATTTTCGCATCCGAACGGATGATTCTTCGATGTCGTAAATCGTATGTATATTGCACACTGAAAGGAAATAAAAATTGATTGTAATTTGCAGTTTATGATAGCGTCGGATTAACGTTTTAAAATTGTGCTATTATGATATCAAGGGCTAACTAATTAACCGAATTCTACGGTGGCGCACTTGAGCTAGTGAGAGAGGCCACAAGAATTTTCCGAATAATTTAGCTTTTGAACTGGCTCGACAATTACCTACAGCGTGCAGAGAACTTCACAGAAGGTTAAGATGGATTTGTTCTATTTATTTATACAGAGAATCGTTGTATTATGTCAATTTATCATTTTTGGCAAAATTGTCTCGTATATCCTGGAAAAATTATTCTCGTCGAAGCAGAACACTCATCGCCGATGTATAAATGCCTTTTTGAATAGTATCGATGCGTTTTTTAAATA
Organism: Apocrypta bakeri; assembly: GCA_018906985.1. Lineage (NCBI taxonomy): Eukaryota > Metazoa > Arthropoda > Insecta > Hymenoptera > Pteromalidae > Apocrypta > Apocrypta bakeri. Next base: position 12,524,152 of record JACCIA010000006.1, on the reverse strand, counting down.
CAATTACGTTGAATTTGATACATAAATGAATGAATTGCAGTAACTCGAGGTTTTATTATGGAAACATTTATTTTTATCGCACAAGTTTGTAATAAAGCAACGTTTCTTGAAACTTACAGTATTCACTAAATTCAGAATAAAACGCGATCTTTCCTATTGGCGTACGAATTCAGATAATTTCCTTTTGCTTCGAAAGGCCATTTCTGCCAGTGTATACTAATAAATGTGAAAATTAGTACAGTTAATGTATGTTTACTTCTTAGAGGATTATTTTTATAATTGATTCTGGCGATAAGTAAATAAAAGCTAAGCATTACAAAATATGACTACTTTTACTTTTACAGTGTATTAGGCTATTGCCAAATGTATTGGCAAGTCGACGTTAATCAAAAGCAAATATGCAGTATTACTTAAAATTTGGTGAAACTTTGGCTAATTAATTTAAAATTATTGTTATTCTGACTTTTGCGATTATTGAACAGTAATTTACAGTAAAAGAATATAGTTGATAACAGTACGAGATCCAGCCTAAGCCATATAGTTAATATTTTCCTGGATTTGTTAAAAACATGTCTAAGCGATATCTCAATACAATTTCAACGCTCACAGGTGAAAATATTTGAAAGGAACGTCTGAGGCTAAAATCCAAATTCTATTTCACTTGGACTATAACTGTCTACGTAGAACATTACCTAAGCAAAGCTCGAAGAAAAGCTTCTCATCGTATGATCGTTGAAAAACGCAAAACTCTCACTTCACTCAAAATCATCCACTGAACAATGAGACAGCGTTACAGAACTCGCAAGCGCGCACTTAAAACAATTCACTCGCGTGCGATACCGAGGAAAAAACAGTCCCGACTACAGTAGTTCGTCGTCCGCCGCGTCCGACATGTCTCCGCGTACAGGATAAAACGCTAACTAGATTCTTCACTCTCTCTCTCTCTCTCTCTCTCTCTCTCTATCGGTCTATCTTTCTCTCTCGTACTTGCGTGGGCAGAAAACGGCGCGCGCGCGCGGCTGATACAGTGGCCGCGAATAATGATGTCAAACGCCACAGGACCAGGCCGCCAAGCGCCGCCAACGTTGCTAATAATCCTGCGGCCGCGCACACAGCCGCGCAGCCAATAATGCCGCACCAAAGAGTGACGGCCGATACGTGACGCGTCGCGCGACCGTCACAATCTTAAACGGGGATTTTTACCTTTTCTTCCGCGAGGACAATGCAATGGCTCGGAGTCGAATTACCCGCGACCTCATTGTTTTCGAGGACCGTTTCGCGATCGAATCGGGACGATTGCGACGTGTGGGTATAAGCGCTTCCCTTTGCTTGATTCGTGCACGTAGTCAAAGACGACGCGTGCGCGCGCGCGCGTTGTTTACTCGCGATTGTAGAAGCGATACCGGCGACGTTTGTTAATTGTAATTAGCTCGACGAAACGTCACCGTACGCGAGTACACGCGCGCGAAAGAAAGCAGCCCCGAATCCCGCTGAATCGACATCCTCCTTGGCTGATACTCCTATGCGGACGCGTATAGGCGAGCTCTCTTCTACTCGGATATGTATACACGGTGCGGTAAGGCAAAGTGAATTATTAATCCACGGGAAAGCGATGATCCTTCGCTGTATGCTGTAGCTGAAAAGCCTCGAGATGAAGAAGAGAAGAGTAGCTAATCACGTGTCACCGTGACGGTAAGCGACCGCGTCAATTGACTCTCCATCCTTCTCTCTCCATCGGGCTGCTCGTCTCCTCCTCCAAGCTTAAATGGACCGCTTAATGCGCGGGCGGCCGGTCAATATTTTTTCGGCGCCCCACCCGACGTCTCGTCTGATTGGCTGACTCGCGAGGACGCCATCGGTCTGAGCGAAGCCACGCCTTCTTCGGAAGACGATATCGTTGTATACGTGTGCATATTTCCGTTGTTGTCGCGAGACCAAGAGGCTTATTTGCGGCCGAGTCCGTTTTGCGCGCGACGCTGTTTTTTTTTTCGGCTGCCCCCGCCGTATGCTGCTCATATTTTACTGGTCGAGAGATATAGTTGGGTTAGGCTCCCCCGCGAGAGACTTTATATTTCGGATGATGATGATGATGATGATGATGATGATGATGGTCGATAATGCCGAAGGGTGAGAGTTTATGTATTTCACGGAGGTTGCTTGTTTTTATATACACTGAATTCGACCAACTTTCTTGCTCGGAAAGGGTAGGCTTAAATAAGGCGACGGATTTTTTTAACCAAAACGAACTCGTTGCTTTACTTATAGAAACAATTGTCAAATTTTCGTCGAGTTTTGGGCATTTTCGCACGGAAAGATTGTATTTTTATGAATTTGTACGACGTGCTTGAAATTCGGAATAATAATTAATTAAAATTTCAACAAACTCTATTGCATATTATTTGAACGTATAATTTGGATTCCTTTAAAACAAGAGTATATACAAACAAATGCGCTGCTTTTGATTCAAAGAGATATGTATTTTGTCGTTTTTTAACTATTCAAGATTACTTGCTTTTTGTCTCGAAAGCTGTTTTTTATACTATTCGTTTTTTCGTATTCGTCCGTAACGCTCGCGCTCGTCCGCGACATATAATTCAACGCTTACGTTTTAGTGCAACGTTTTAGTGCGACAATGATAAAACAATAATAGAAATTGTAAAATGTTATCTCTTTCTAAGGACATTATTTTTTCCACCGATTCGCCTATACTATTATTTATTGTATATAAAAAATACGCGAATATGCCGTTATAGATACATATCAATATTATAAGTTTAACAAATCTAAAAAGTAGATCTTCGTGCCGCATATATACATATACATTTTCTCCTGTCTGACTTGACAATGACTTGGCAAATTTGTATGACCGCGACAGTGAAAAAATTGACGTTAAGTATATACAATAACCTTGAATACTCAAGACATTCATAGCAGTAAAATTGAATTCCAACCCTCGAAGAAACAAGTTTCAAATTATAATGCAAATTCGACAATTACTTATTATGCTCGGCACTTCTCAAAGCTCAAACGCTATAATTGCTCTCTCAAAACATTGTCTTTTTCGACTAATTCCTCCGCTAATTATCTGCTGAGAAAAAATAGACCTCTACATCAGCCTGCCATTATTATAATATTATAACCGAAAGCAAAGAGCTCGTGGAGCATCATATAAGCCGGAGAAGAAGATGTAGCGTCGTGATGAGGAGAAAGAGGGGGGACGGGGCGGGTTTAAGACGGCCTAATTAAATAACCTTGTCGTCGTCGTTAGTTGGCACCTAATTACCCGAAAGCTCGGGCGTCTCGGCGACGACGTCGTTTCGGGTGCGAGCTTGCGTGCCTCTCGGAATTTCGTTCGCTATAACACTCAACCCTTGCCGTCACCGTTCTAGACGTCATTTTCTTTTTCTCGCTTTATCTCCGAGTGGCTTATCTAACCGTGCCTCTTGGAAACTTTTCAATTGGGGAGGAGCCCGCTTCGTTGTTGCTTTTTCTTTACGGTATATATATATATATATTATTGTTTTAGCAAGGCTATATACAACTTTTCATTAGCTTTGCTTTTTTGGTATTCGTGTATATAAAAAAAAATGCAAGTAATGCCAATAACAAATGAACATATGGCAATAATCTCTGGGCATTGAGAGTAAATCTGACTTTATTACGAAAGTAATTGAAAAATTTGGAATTTGTACGACATTATGCTTAATATATCTTTTGCACGCAAAAGAATTTATTTTTGTTCATATTTTCTTTTGAAAGATTGTGAAATTCTACATTAGGAATTTTGTCTCAATATTTACAAAAGTGATAAATTCACTGTTTAAAATATATATAGTCTTATTTTCACTATTCGAAAAAGACATTTACAGTGTAGGGAGTACTCGCTATTTCATATAAAGCTTATTGCTATTATTGCAATACCAGATTTTTTATTAGGTATAACGTTATTTAAATACACACAAAAATAATTTTTAAAACTAAATTGATATTTAAAAAATTATTGTATTTTACAGAAACAATTATTATTTCTATATTCCTAAGAGGATTTTTTTTGTTAAAAATGAATTAACATTTTAGGCGAACGAAAATATTGATATTACGTTTAAAGAATATTGTCTATCTATTTGACAATGCATTTGTCATTGGCAAATAGACATGTACCAAAAGCAAATGTTGATATTATTAGCAATTTTTAAAATATTTTATAAATTATTTTCACTCATTGTAACAATGGATATTATTAGTTTTACAATTCTGACTTTTGCAAACAATGTATATGTACTACGAAGTACAAGTGAACTTTTACTATTTTCTGATTCAATTTATATCTAATCTTATCTAAAAATCAAATCTCAGATACAATGGAGATAACATCTAAAAGGATAAATCGAAAGGGTTGATCTGCAGGTGCTTTTTGCCAGTACAGATAGAATCATATAGGTTGTTATATGTTGTATTTTCGATATAGTAATTACAGCATTTCACAGTACAATATCAATCATAATATTGTTGTTAATTCGATTTTAACAACTTTTAATGTCGCACTAATAATATATTTCGAATTAAAAAATATAAATACACTACCGAAACGGAAAAAATCTTGTTTGAAAAATGTTGTTATATAACAAAACGATTCGTAATACTTAACATGTAATAAAATTATTATTTAAACATAAAATTAGCAATGATAATAAGGCGATTTAACCACTTACAGGCTAAATTGACTAGACTCCGCTCTTGTCGTCGGATTGAACGAAAATAAATTTTATTAAAAAATCCTTTTTATTTAGAATGAGTTTATTTATTTAGAATTTGAAGTATTTAGTCATTACTCCCTATCTATAGTATATACTCGAGTCGCACGTATACATCGGGTGTATAATATATATACGTATAAAGCCGAAATACCAAGAATAGCAATGGCTGGTCAATATTACAACGGATGTCCCGGGCGCGTATAATACTCAGGATACATCAAGAGATCGAGCATAAGCATCGCTCACATGCGTACGCGTCTAATCGTTTGATGCAATGACACATCACACGATACCCGCACGCGCGCACACGAGCAATGCGTTACACGTCAATCGATCCAGGGGGAGACCCGGAGAGTTTAGTCGATGCTTTAATGGCATAACTGCGTGAATTATATGAATTATCTACTATGGGCCTTTGATATTGACCGACTCGGTCAGAATGTGCGCGCGAGCGCTTGGAATGCAGAAATAAGCTATTGTAGTTTCGAAACTATGGAGAATTAACGCGCTTTGATTTCTTTTCATCGTGTGTTGTATATACATATATATTTAAATAGTTATGTAAATGTACGAGCTGTAGAATTTGCTTTGCCGCAGACTTTCGTATACTGTTCCGGGGATTCAAATGATGTGCAAAAGCATCATGTGCATAAATTTGAATTTAGAGGATGAAATACGAGATATCTCGTTAGCGCGGGCATGGATTTTAATGAAAACCATATATAGAGTCTTCAGTTCGAGATGATAATGTCGTTCCGGTACCAGTTAATCAGTATTATGATATCTTCGTATATATATATATATCTATGTGTATATTGTGTAACAATCCACTTCGGGAATGGTTAGATATACATATATATGTGTGTGTGAATCCTACTCATGGCTGCACTTGTATGTAATGGGCTAGTTATACGTATAGAATCTGGAATATTGCACAAGTTACACATTTCGGTATTATAAGCTACAGTTCTTCTCATATGCGGATCCATTACATACGTATAATAGGTTTTGAATTATACAATAAAAATACTCACATACAAAACTTACACACACACGTATAATATATATAAGCAAAAGAAATCCTTTTAAATCAAAAGAAAATAACTTTATAAACAGCGAGCTAAAAAGATATTTATTTTAATCAACAGGACAACGATGAATTTGTATGTAAAAAGAAGAGGTTGAAATATTAGACACAATATTACTTATGATTGCTTGAATTATTAATATACGTCGGGTTTAAAGTTTGTTATTTATAGTAATTGTAGAATAATCTTACCGCTTTTGCAAGCTAAATTAATTAATCTCCTGTCGGATAGTGCTGGAAGTCATTTAACGTGTAAACGTATTGTACAATGTTCTTATAATTTTGGAGTAAAAAAAACATATCTTTTTGAGTCGAACAAAAATCGTTTTGATTACAAAATCTTATAATGTACAAGTATTATTTCTTTCAAAAAGACAATCTGTCGCGCTCAAAAGTATCATTTCTTTCGAGTATTATTAAAACACCTACTGATCAAGACTACTCAATGATATATATATATATATATATATATATATATATATATACAAAGTATGAACAGTAGGATCTAAGCATCAGACAAGCCAAAATACCTGATTTAGAAATCAGCTTATAGAGAGAGCAGAGGCGTCCGCGATAATGGCCTGCAATATAGCTCTACGAGTGCTGTGTATGTAAAGGGTTGAGAATCGGTGCGCGTAATCCGATTGTTATCGTGTGCCAACTATTGCGCATATACATATATATATATATATATATATGTATATACATAATATGTATAGTATATAGATACACAGCGTCGAGAGTTCCTCCCGAGCGACGCGATAAAGATCACCGGGGCAGCGCAGCTGAGCACGAAATTTCGGCGATCATCGCGATACAATGCAGAGATGAAAGGACCGACGTGTCTCCCTTGAAATGCGCTGCACACACATGTATTTATACAGATACACACGCAAACACACGCGAGGGAACTAAACTCTGCCGTTTTCCGATGTGGGCTCGTGTGATCGATCCGCACTCCGATGTCATTCTGGGCAAATCGCATCTTCTTCCGATATAAATATATGTGCTATAAATACCTTGAGGTTTTTCGGTTTGAGCTATTTAGGTGTAACATGCTTTGACTTGTAATTACAATTTATCTTACAAGTATTTTGTAATATTTGTATAAACATTGATTAATAAACAATAAAATATATTATATGTCAAATATTTTGTCAAAAAAGGTTACCCCTCTGTCCAAACATTGAAAGCAACTAGAAAACTTCTCGATACATCATTAGGTGGGGAATGTGTGGTTTTATTGCCTTGGGGCCTTTTAAAAACTATCAAAAAACATGATCTTTATTTCAATTACTTGTTTGAAAATGTTTTGTACCTAATACCTTAATCTTGCTCTCGATATCTTAAATTAAAATATGCGAATAAGACTCGCGAACGAACGTTCTTAAAACTGAATCTTAAGATTTAAATGACTTTGACAATTATTAGGAGATTATACAATATAAAAGTATTTTATTTTAAAAGTTAACTAATTTCACAACATGTCTCTTTTGTGTTTTCAGTGAGAAATGCTTTCCTTTGAAGTTAGAATTTTTTGAAAGTAGGCGCATCATGCCAAAGTTGGTAAAAATGCCAACTTTGGCATCACGTAATTCAAATAATCTTCAGGAAAAATGCCAACTTTGACATCCTGTAACTTAAATAATCTTCCTGAAAAAAAATTTTTTTAATATTAATGACGGTATAGGTATTTTAAAGGTAATTATTAAAAAGAAAAAAATTTGATTGGTCTATCTGTCAAAGAACGATCCATATTTATATTTAATGAAATAGATTTGATGTTAGAAATTTCTCCTTCTTTAAAGTTAAAATCAATCATCTAAAGAGCAATGTATTTCATTGAAAGTTGAACTAACTCACAAAGCAAAGTAAATTGAGTTTTCGATACATTTATATACTTATTATATATTATATTTTCATGTATCGAAAAGGAATTGCGTACACACACACACACACACACATATATATATAGTACAAACGCACAACGGAGTAATCTCGTTATAACGAATTCCGCGCGTTCGCAAGAGAAGAAGGTTATCTCGCGCCGGTTATAATTGACGTCGACGCTTGCGCGCATGCCTCGTCAGAGACGAAATATATATATATATATATATACCTTTTGTAAAACGAACAATTAAATTTCCGTATCCTTTGTAGGGATGTACAACGCGCTACAGATATACATACATATATACATGTGTATATGTAGCATACGAGTGTTTTTTTCAACAAGCCGCAGCTTATATGTATAAAGGTATTTTTTAATTAATTTCAAAAGCTCCGTCGTTGCTTACGTTATTTCGGCGCGAAAAAAGCTTCGATTCGATTTAATTAAAGCTCTCTCTCTCTCTCTCTCTCTCTCTCTCTCGAGAACACAAGGTAAAAAACTGTCGATACGCGAGAATATTTTTGTGAAAAATATTTCGTCGGCTTCTCAAAGAGTAACGCGCACTTTTTTACTGCTCGCCTTGCGAATACGTGTATTTCCAACGATATTCCCAATTTTCGAAATTCTTGACAAATTTATCTCATATCTATCGTATGCCGTGTATTTAAACTGTATTTAAAAATAAACTTCTTTAAAAGTATGCAATATCCAATAATTGAGACGAAAACATAAGAAAAGACAAAATATTGAAACTACGAACGCATATACTTCTACGAGTATAATAAAAAAGCTGAAAGCAGGTATCAGTAACATATGCTTCACAAGGAAAATGCCAATCACACACAACCGAGTTACTATATTTTTCGCAGTGCCATCCGCCACTTAATTCTTACTTATAATTGCAGAAAATATTATTATAATGTATATAGTCAACACATCGGCAATTTACATCTCGCGTCTTCGATTATTCCAACGCAACCCTTAAGTTACCATCGAGTATCGAAATAGCCCATCGAATTATCAGCTCGTAGATGAAAGGGAACAAATAAAATACACGAGCAAGTCAATATAAGCCCAAGGACAAGTATCATCTCTCCCCGGCCCTCTAACTTGTGAAAATCAAGAGAGACTGCGACGAAGAAATTAAGGGACGCAAATAATGAACGAGCGAAATAACAGGGGCCATCGTCGCCTAACCCCCCCTCCACCCGCTGACTCTTGATACACACGAGAGTCGACGGCAGTCACTTTAGAGGAGAAAAAGGGAACAACCAAGCTGCTGGCTTTGTCGTCGGTCGCTAATCCGTCTAATCTGCTCCAAATGAAATACTTGCGATTCCTTACCGCCTCTCCAAGCTACTATAGCTGTATACGAGATATATAGTATATACACGCCGACGGATTTATCGAGGGGTTTGTTTTTCTATTTTATTGCCTGTGCTAACGGCAGGACGAATCGCTATATGTGCGCGAGCGATACGTCTCTACACAATATTTATGCTTCGAATTCGTGCGGGTCTGCGCGACGTATATACGATCGTGCGGTTTTATATACGATTGTCTATTATAATTTATATATCTGTAGGTGTGACGATTGATTAGATTATTTATTTATTTTTTTTTTTTTTATAGACGTTGCATTCTTTATATTTTCCGCCGAATTCGTGAAATATGAGTATGTATATTGGTTAGAGACAATTTGGTAGGGAAAACAAACGTATTATATAGAACGGTATGTTGAGAATTTTGAATAGAGTTTTGGTCCGTTGGAAGTTATGTGCTATTGTAATTTATTGCGTGCCTGACGAGACGCAGAGCAAACGTTGAAATGGCGAAAGATTTTATAATTATTCAATAGTTATCGTTATTTGTCATATTTTCATACGAGCGCATCAGGTGTTTTAGCTTTGGTTAGGGGTCGCTTGGACAAGGTAGTCGTGAGAAATATTTCCGACATGAATGTCGATAGTAAATTGATCGATAGCGTTTATTTCTTATCTTCGTTTTTTTTTATTAGAGCACTTTAAAAAATTATAAAATCTCCGAAAGTGTTTACATCATTGATGTCTATGAATAAAAGCATCTATTGGTAAATTTTATATCCGTGGAGCTTTCGCGTCTGTATACGTATTCGTTACGTTTACCGTAAAAACTACGATTTATTTTCTTTTTTTTTAATATGCCTTTGCCAATCTTTTCCATTCCAAATATTGAAAATTTGTAGCACTGCAACAATTGATCGTTAATGCTCTCGAAAAGTCAAAATACTCGTTACATGCTTGAATTATACCCATGGCAGTTAAATAGGTATTTATTGGTACGGCTGATTCGGATACCGCGTACAATGTCTATAGACCGTATCTTATTTACCAGTTCATTGACCAATTATAAAAATGTTCATGAAATATTGATTGTCGACTATAGCTTGTCGAGTTGTAACGTTGTGTTAATAATTAAAATACTGTATATCAATCGCTGATATGTGGTAAGGTTCTTTAATTCTAAAAATTGTTTGTTCGCAATGGTTAGGATTATATTCATGCAAAACAAGTCTTGAAATTTTACTTCTTTCTGTAATGATCTATACTCGGAAACAATGACGTGATATCTAATATACGCGATTCTCTAAATCATGTAATTGAAAATAATACCAACAATTTTTACAATTGCGTTCTCTGTTAAAGTATCAAATCTTTATTCAGAAGCGATTCTAAATTCACCTTGTCTTGAGTAACTATAGTCTAGGTAGTACATTTTCGCTACTATAAATTCACTACTTAACTAATCTAAATTGTGTATATTAACTATCCTATGTGTAAATTCATTTACTATTTTGATCTGAGCACTAGAATACTAAACCCATTAAAAAACGAATTAGTATATATTCGAACAAAAAATTTACAGATAATAATTATAATATTTATATACGAAACGAATCTGTTTCAATCGAATAAATATAACAATTATAAATTTCGCTTCTACGTATTATGCAATCTCCTCTATATTATACCAATTCGTTGAAACAAATAAATGAACAAACAGTTATTAAAAATAATAATCATGCAGTTCGCACTTATCCACAAGACCGATTGGATAAAAAAATGTAAAAAGGGCGTTTAATATTTTATTCCATCGTGTATAAAATGGTGGCTTCGCAAAATTCGAATAGCAGGTATGCGCGCATAATAGCCATAGACTCGCAGATATAAAGAGGGTTGAGATGAGAGAGAGAGGGAGAGAGAGAGGGAAAGGGAGAGGGAGCGAGAGACCTAGAGGAAGAGAGGCAGGAGGCGGGAGAGAAACGCGAGGAGAAGTACGCATGCCCCAACGAGTGGCTCGCCGAGTTATAACATCAATAATCCTGCAAAAGATAAAAATTCTTCGCTAAATTGGCTGCGAGACCGGGGGACGAGCTGCGAACGCGAGCTCTCCCATGCGAATAACTGAAAAAATAATTAGAGCCGTCGTCCAGGCACGGTTGGTATGAAAAAAAAACATCGAATCGTGGAAAATGAATTTAAAAAAAAAATCACCGCCTGCAATTGTACGAGAAATGTTATTTCATTGTTCGAGAGGGCGAATGAATTCGTTTGTTCACGATAAATGTTTTCGTTCCTATATGTTGCGTTCGCGCGATTTGATTAGACTAGTTCAGTGTCTGTGTACTAATTCGTTTCAATTTCTACGATTCAATGAACTCTTTGGATTTCGACATTTATATATATATATATATATAATGTAGCATTAAATTGACAAACTATACAGGAAACAGTTTGGTACCTGTGAATCAAAAAATTATTCAGGTATACACACCAACTGGACCCAAGTTTCTTGGTTCCCGGGCATCTTTCAAGTGAAAAAAGCTTTTTATCCGTTATTCTTCTCACTTGTTTGCCTCTGCCGATTTTCACAGCCAAAATACGAAACAGTATTCGAACATTCGATTTTCACATTTTGGAAAAAGAATATCAGTTATTATAAATGTCCATTAAAATACGGCGTAATTATACGTTTCAAAATATCGTCGAGGACTTTCGATTAAAAAAGAATCGTCCAAACTGCATGCGCGGAATAAAAAGTTATTTGCATTTAAAAATAGAAAATATAAATATGCAGTAGTCATTAGAAAATCGTTCGAAGAAAAATTTAAAAAATGCTTATTGGAGACAATCTGGAACTGTTATTGTAATATCGTGTAAAAAAACTCTAACAAAATTCATGGAATCGTGTGGAAATATTATTTGAACAATCCGAAAGTATTATAAAAGAGAAACATTGAATCTCCCATATGCATGTATATATATATACACACACTTTTAGCGACGATCACTATAGTGATGATTCATTATAAAAAATACACTCGACTTTGCAACCGAGCAATCGTTCTATTAGTCAACAAGAACGAGTTTTTTTATTACTTTTATATCTCTTGTTTCCCTCTCTCATTCTCGTAAAAGCTTATTATAATCACTTAATAGAAAGAAAAGCTTGTTTACGAGCCCTATATACCTGCAAGCTCTAATCTAATTAAAAACAACGTCAGCAGCAGCAGCAGCAGCAGCAGCAGCAAAGGGCAAACTTCCTGCATATTAAAAGCCGTGAAATTTCAATGAGGAAGCTGCGAGAGACCCGTCCCGTAAACTGCGCGTGGGTGAGAGAGAGAGAGAGATAGATATAGAGAGCTGTGTGGTGTGCGGGTAAACTCGCCCGTAAAAACACGACAAAAGACCCTCAGGCGCAAGCACTAGCACTGTCTAACCCTCGCAGCTCTTTTTTCGCAAATTCAAATAGCTATAATTCCACGCTTCTCTATCGACCTTTTTTTACTTTATACATGTACGCATAAATATATATATTTGTAATACATATATGTATGATGTATATGCATATCGTATACGTTTCTTTTGGGAAAATCTTTATCCAAAGCAATATGTATAGGCGTAATAAAAAATAATAGGCGCTTTATTTCTTTTACATTTCCAATCGATGATCCTCTAGGATCCTTGTTCTATGCAGTTTAATCGGTACTCCTTGATTAAAATAACCCGCGATAAACACACACATATATATATATAAACAGTCTACTAATTCGCCATTCATATATGCAAAGGTACTATCAAAAACGATTGTCTTCTGTCAAAAAAGCAATTCTTAAACGTATAATTTTGTTTTAATGTACAATTTGGAATATCTTTTCATATTCCGTCATTTAGTTTACTAACCACAATCACATCCAATATTATTAAGAGACCATCTTTTGCGCTAAAACTAATCACCGCAACTGCAAGTTTCATTTCCTTAGGAAAGCTTGCAATACATAAAAAAGACAAATCTATTATGTACAACGTAAATCGCAATCGCAAAAGATTAAAAAGACCATTGAGTTAAAGAGGCTACAAGCCCGAAGGGGCAAGACAAGATAAAAAGAATCCCATTATCTATGTATATATATAGAGAGAGAGAGAGAGAGAGAGCGCGCGCGAGAGAGGGAGAAAGAGAGAGATAGAGAGAGTGCGTCGCGAGGATATACGAAGCACGGGGAGGGTATTGAGACGTTCCGAGGGTAAAAGAGAGAGAGGGAGAAGGTAGGGTGGAGCCAAACATCCCAACAAGCAGTCAAGCTCGTCGACGGCGAATCATATTCGTCGGGACCCCACCCCCATGATTATGCTTTGTGTCTGCGCTAACAGGTACACCAGCGTATACAGACTGCGGGCAAAAAGTTTCCGTGGTCGAGAGCTTCATTTTGGCTTTCGCGATTTTGAGGTTATTAGCCAGCGGTTTGCTTGGTTAATTTACTACACTTTTTTTCTCATTCGATTAGATGATTCGTAAGATTATCATTTTTTTTTTAAACTATTTTCATTAATTTGCATTACCTCTGCGAGTGTGTATAACGTACTCGTCGACTGTCTTTTTTATGCTCGTTTTTTTTTTCAAACCTTAGATCACTAAAAGGATCTTGCTTGAACTTTCCGTGAATAGGCATCGACAAGGCTTGTACTGTATATATTTCGGTATTAAAGTTGAGCTATTTCGCATTAAACAAGTTCTTAATTGAGCTCATAACTAATTAACAATGGCATACTTTCGTATTTAAATAAGTGACGATTGGAAATTACCGATTGGATCACTATATACTACCCCTTCTGACGACTATGTATTATATCCGATCGGTATTCAGACCAGAATCTAGTTAGAATTGTTTTTCATTCATTAAAAATAATACGAAAACTATTAAGTCTGTGCGTGAATTTATATAGACATTACTTTAAACTAGAGACGGGATTTTACGAAAATTTGCATTGTATTTAGGTATCATTTTTCTTTGTAAACAAATGTGAAATATCGTAATCACATGAAATTTGTGAGCTTTGCTCTTCTTACATATAAAACTTCCATATATATATATATATATACTGGCGGATCCACGAACATTTGTAACATCACGATTGAACTCGTACGCAAGATTTGCTCCTCGATCCTCGATCAGAAGACATACATTCAGCAGAGCTAATGGATATCCCGCAGCGACAGACAACTTGTTGTTTGGGCCGTGAGGGAGAACGTACACCGAGAATGCCAATATTGATTTTGAGTTTCTATACTATACCTACAATACAGAAGAGGAAGGTTGGATGCGCTATTTGGATAGAAGGCACAGCGTTCTTCTTTTGTGTAAAATTCGAGTATGCTTTGCAGGTTAAGTTCGCTTATCTTGCAAAGCCCTGCTCCGCCACTTTCCCAAGAGTTACCACGAGCCACAGATGATATACTGATAATTAGAAAACTCACTTAAGCCATCGAGAGTTCTCTGCAGTTGCGGCCTGGGGTCGATTATTAGCTAGGGAAGCCTATATATGAGAAGATAAATTGTCTTTAAAGCGTAGATGGCACTACGGATTTGTTTTACGAAGGAAACTATTTCCAACTTTCTGTGCCGAAACTTTAGTTTCGGGGAAGTTTATCAGAAGGTTGTCATCTTTTATTGTTTGTAATTCCCGCAGTCGCGCGTGAGTAACAGACGTGGAAACTAAAAAATCTATCGCTAAACTGAGCATAATTCAGTCACCTGCGCGGTAGAGCAATGATCAACTGTGAACGACATTGTTTCTCGTTTTTTTTTTCGTTAACTTTTTTTTCGAGTGAATTATTTTCAATCTTTTGATACCACGAACAATTAAGTATTCCGATGCAATAAGCACTTAGAAAAATACATACTGTTAATAATTTTGTATGTATATGCATTATACATATACTAGTAATAAAGCTTATCAGTCGCAGTCTTATGTTCGGATACTTTTATTTATAAAATTTAATAGTCGGCTGAGTTCGGTTTGTCGATGCTGAAAAGGTAATTGTGAGTAGAATTGCCTTTAAACAAGAAAAATTTTGTCAGTAAGGAGAGAGGCTAGAACTGCAAGTTTTTTAAATGAGGGACGGTCCCAAGGAGGCGTAGAGAGGGAATATTTGCTCGCGAGTTGCTTACATGGCTATTTGAGGTAGTGGAAAAAACCCTCGTTTTTATCGGGCATTATTAGGAATAATTATGCGAAACATATTGTGCTTACAGGAGCTGTAACGGATTGATTATAAGCAATTTTTATTTTTAATAGTACTACAGTCCCCGACAGCCCCAAAAATTGGAACAACCTAGAGACAACTTCATTACGCATCATTTTGCAAGTACGAATATATAGTTTTGTGGCCTTTTACAAAAATTCGAGTTAAAATATCGAGAACGAAAAAAGGCTGATTTTCATTAAACTACATTTTTGACAATTTTAATCTACCTAATTCCTATTCTCGATTAATAAATTAAAAATAATTTTAATGCTTTGACTCTGAACATTTGTTAACTTGCAATTAGTTAAACTTATTCACGTGTCAAAGGGAATTACTACATCCATCCGCAATCACCTTTGCATTTGCCTTCAGTACAGGCCTATTGATTTTTCCGTTTGATGTTTTGGGCAAATCGTCTAAAAATTTGACTCCACCGTGCAACATTTTTAATTCTCCCAAAACTGAAGCGGATAATTCGACAAGTTCTTCTTCGGTTACCTGTACAGAAAACGCAATGTCAATTTTGGTTTGCATAAGAGATACAAAATCCTTGCCATTCGTCGCGGGCATCTGCGCATGATTTTACCGTTACCTGTGAGCCCGGAATTTTTTTCACAAAGGCCATCGGTCTTTCTGAATCTTCAATGTGTGGAAGAGGAACGACGGCGACTTCCATTACACATGGATGCGATAGCAAAACATTTTCGATTTCGATTGGCGAAATCTGATGTAACTGATACTTAATCAAATTTTTTATTCGATCTACGATAACGACTTCGCCATTTTCGTCGTAAAAACCTATATCTCCAGTATGCAGCCATCCTAGTATAGAAAACATTCACTGTCAGCGCTAAATACACAGGATGTATACCTGAGTCATTCTCTGACAGATTGACCGAAAGCAAACAATTTTATATCGTGAAGATTTTCTAAGTCTTAGTGTGTTAAAGTTGGCATTTGTAGCAATTTCGACAGTTTGAGAGAATTTATATTTGACTATGATGTTACCTTCGCCATCAAAAACTTCTTGCGTTGACTTGGGATTATTGTAGTAGCCACTCATCATAACTTCAGATTGTACGCAAATTTCACCTGGTTCATTAACACCAAGTGTTTCTCCAGTATTTCTGTCGATTATTTTTACATTGATGTTTGAAGTCACGAATCCTACGGAAGACAAACTTTTGCTATTCTCAGTCTGCGATGTGATACAACCTGTTTCGGACATGCCTGTGCGAAAAGAATCGGTTACTATAGGTTGATTGACATTTGCGAATTGCAATGGTATACAAGCGCAATGTCCCGATGTGAAACCCACCGTATAGCGTCACGGTCAAGACATTGGGTAAACCTTCTCGGAAGTCTTTTAACGATTGTGGGTTTAATGTACATCCACAGGAAATGACGAATTTCAAAGATTGAAAATCGTACCTTTCAACAGCATTAGTTTTCAATATGCGGATAATCGCCAGGTTAGTTAGTAACATTCGATTGACCTTTAATAAAAAAAAAATCCAACCGTCAGTAAACTTATAAAAGAAATGACTGCCAACGAATATTTTGATCCGTTTTTACCTTGTATTTTTCAATGATTCGACAAGTTTCCTCGACTTCGAATTTATCATGCAAAATCCTTGTGCCTTGCAATAGAATCGATACGATTGTCAGGAAGAGTCCAGTTATCCAATCGCAAGTCGAATACCACATGACCACACCATCGAAACGATAGGGAAGAAAGGTTCCGGACATTTTCAATACATTTTTGTAGGTGTGTGCCACACCCTTTGTGATGCCAGTACTTCCGGAAGTTAAAAATATCGCAGCGGTATCGTTAACGTTTACTGTCCGAGGTTGGAAACTGTGCACCTCCTCGACAGTTGCCGATTTCGTTACGTCGTCGAGTGATTTGAAATTCGCATGCTTCCCAAACACAACGAATTTAGTATCTATATTTTCGAGCTTAGCTGCTTCTTCTAGTGTATCGATTATCTCTACACCGGCAAAAATGACTTTCGGTTTCAGTAAGTTCATCAAATGTTGTGCCGTTTCTGCGAATGCAAGCATACTCTGAATACACCGTTGAAAATATAATTGTATATAGCCAAAAATGTTTTAACACGACTTACTCAAATTCGTACTAAAAGGATTCCACCCTGCAAAGGTGCCTCCAATGTAAAAAGTACCTAAAATTGGAGCATATATATCTAAATTGTTTTTTGAGCAAACGACGACAATATCATTGGAACGTATTCCTTGCTTTTTTAGCCATATTCCACAACGGATACTGAACTCCTTCATTTCCGCACATGTGGTTTGCTTCCCAGTCTGAGCTTCAATCTATCAAATCATTTAATCAGCTTTTTAATAATAAATCATTGTTAACATTTTTCGTTTACGAAAGATGGGGTCTTGATAGAAATATATATGTATACTTTATGACGAAAATAAAATAAATTCTATTACCTGTACCACGTGGTGCGGATTAACGTTTAGAGCTTCAATTATGTGATTACCAATACCGTTTTTAGTTAAATCGACTGTCTGGCGTACTCCTTTCATGACTTTGTCTTCGACAACGTAGTCTTCTATATTCTGTTGAAAATTAAAAACATGTTTAAGTACAGGAGTTAACAAATAAAACTTTTTTTCATGCTTTAACTTTATGATACATACGATTTTTTGGGGAATGTGTAAAAGCTTCATCATTAGATTTTTGAGAATCGCAGCGGGATTTCGTTGAATAATAATGTACCGTCTTATAATGCTTGACGCGACGAATCAAAATGACAACGTCTTTCACAGTGCTGAGTTGTTGTTGGGCTTTGGCGAATGCTACTAACTTATCGCTTAAAATGACGATACAGGAACACAACACCATTTCTGTAGAAAGAACAATATTGTTGAGATTTACATCAGTAGAGATAAGATATGACATTCCCAAATAATTGACAAGATATTCAATCAGCTAAAAAATCATTTAGGTCAGTACCTCTAGCTTGGTTTTTTAATTTCATTTTTGAGCTCGCATTGTGCACAGTTTGAATTTTGTTGTAATTTTTTTTCTGAAAATGCTGAAAGTCAATTATCAACCTTGTAGTAAACAAAAAATTTTCGAGGCTGATAAAAATCGCTGTATTAAACATGAATTGTAAATTTAATAAACTTTCGTCATCGAAAATAAGCTTTCGTATTTACTAAGAATTCGATAGAAACTATTCATTAATCAATTCTAAAATATTGTTTTTCTTTGAAAATATCCATTACAGCTTGCATATTTCGACATGAACGCATATCACGGTTGAAAAAAACGCTAATCGCGCCTGCCATTTCATTTCGGTAAATCATTTTCAGGGTCAAACATATAAGATAAGGAAATTGAGGCAACAAAATATTACGTTAAAAAAAAAGCTTAATAAAAATCTGTTTTCTTTGTTTTTAATATTTTAACGATACACCGACAATCATTTGCAAGACGATTACTACGTTTCTCTCGATTGACCGTACGTACGTTCGAACTCAAGAGAAACATCCACATAATTGTGAATAAAACTTTTTAATTTTTTTTTTTTTGAGCTTACCATCCTTTTAAGATCCAAAATATTGAGTAAGAAAAAACTAAAAAGTTGTCATAAATGAAGGTTTAAAACAATGATTAGCCGTAAAAATGGGTGTCCAAATCATTTTAAAATTTTTTTATTATTTACGAGTTCATGAGAAGTAGAATGAGTTTATTAGAATAAAATTTCGTTATATATTCTGGCACCATTTAGAGACAATATTCAATATATACATAACGTAGCAATCTAAGATACCTGACAAAATAACTTTTTCGATGCTTTTTAAATATTCTTTATGCTGTAATTTCATAATTAAGCTAGTTTAAATAATTTACAGTAAGCAAGCCCAGCTTTGGACCAGTACTGGCCCGTTGTTCTAGTTTTGGATATTCTGACTCGGACATTTGTACATTTTTCTTGCTCAAAATACAATTGAAAGTAACATACTTTTTTTTTTAATTTATCGTTTTTTTTGCGATAAAACGTTTGATTCGTAGTTGGTTATTATGCTAAGCATTTTTTTAATATTATAGATTAAATTATCCGTTAAATAGTGAAGTCATTGTTTAAGTCCTTTTATATATTTTTTCCGTACATACCTATAGGCTACGAAGTTGAAATGACTTCTTATTCATTATCCGTTTTTATGAGCATTTCGAATGCAATCTTGTATTTTTAACTAGCCTTGGATGTATTTGTACCATTTGATACTGATTATATTTTTCCAAAAAACAATGCAGAAAATATTAATAGATTCATCGCTGTTTTAAGGTAAATTTGTAATGTCATATTTTTATTTACTTAACATTTGTGAATATTACAAGGAAGAAACATCGGTTCAATACAAATAATCGTCTACGTAAAATAATGTTATAAAATAAAAAATTATAATTTGTTACATTTTTTAGATAACACTTATCGCTGCTACCATAACTCTTATTAATGTTCAGATTTTGGGCAGTTCGATAATAATAACTTCATTCCAACTCCATCTGGAATTTCCAAGTCTATCCCGTTCGTTTAAATCTTCTTAATTACCGCGCATGTCGACGCAATAGGTAACCCGTTCCAGGACATTGCTTTTTGATGATTTCTAGACACTCGTCGGATTATCCTTAACTTTTATGGTCATATTTCACAAAAGCAGGTTTATGATAATCTATATATAACGGGCAGCGACCCATTCCCGTCAGTAATTAAAAGAGGTGCAAGCGGCGCGGAGTTGGCCTGCGACTGTCGTGCGCGGACGGCTCAGGATCGAGTCCTGAGCTCCGCGTATAATCCTCAGCTATACCCGTTATAAATCGAGTGTACATATTAGAACGATTTCGTTCCGACAATTTCGTTATTATAAAAGATAAAGCGAAAAAGGTTGTTTGCAACTGTGTTTTTCGTAAATCAATTTCTGTTTTGTGTTTTATCGTTTTTTATTTATTTCTATTTTATATGCATTATTTTTCAATGGAACTAATATTCATAAACGATAGATGAATAAACAAATAAATGAATAACGTTTATTGTTACGTTTTATAATTAACATGCACATTAGCGTTGAGGTACAACATGATGTGTCCAAATTTTGATATCGATTATTATAGCTACTGTAAAAAAATATTATCCAAGTCATTCTTTTTAAATAAATACTCCGTGTTACTAGATTAATAATATCAGGCAATGTCTCTTCGAATGATTACGCTACGTTACTTTGTAAGTACTATTCAACTTTATACTTTACACAATATACATTGCTTATAAATATACGTACTTTTAAATGTTTTTAATGTAATGAAATTATGTTAGTTGCCTTCGGATAATTAAACTGCATATTAAATGCCATTAAAATATATTCCGAGCAATTTTTCGATTTCGATGATTAATTTAAAAATAATGCCATTAAATAATTACAAATGTAAAGGATTAATTAATGTATCGAAACGAGAAACCTCTGCAAGAAAGCACCACAGCAACACCTTGTTATCGCGTGATAACCATCCGTACACTAGCGTAATGCAAAAGATAAGAAAACAAGATATATAACAACAATTCGAACCAAAGCATTCTAAACCCAGAGACACAATTAATACACGCATATAGAAAAGTAGCGACCGTCATCTTTGCGCGTTTTGAATTCCTGCGTTTGCACCCCTGTAGTGTAGGGGTACGTGCGGCAGTGACTTTTATTGCAGCGCGATGTTATGAATGCTCCCCCTCCCCCCCCCGTCCCTCTTGAAGTTTTAAAGAGCCGCACGTGCATTATGAGCCGTAGTTATGCTTTTTGTGCCTGGCGGCGGGGGGAAAATGTTATTGATGTCCGTCGGCTGGAATGAGCAATTTTGATTTCTCTCTCTTTCTCTCTCTTTCTCTCGCATCTATCTTGTCATCGTTTGATGCGGCGACGCGGAGCTCTTTTTTTCTTTCTCCGCGCGCAGTGATCGAGCGTGGCTAATTGCTGCGCCGAGAGGGGGGATGTATATCGAAGGGCTGGTGGCCAGGAATTTTTCATTAAATTGGGACATAATCGCCCGTGGAAAGAGAGAGAGAGAGAGAGAGAGAGAGAGAGAGAGAGAGAGAGAAGCCAATGCGATAATCGTGGTGGAAAAGACCACGCAGGGGAGATGGACTCAAGTGGACTGCGTATATATATAGCTTTCGTTGATGAATTTGGGAGACACAGAAATGATGAGAGATCACGTAAGATGAAGACAGTTAATAGAGACTGATTCATGGTAATTAGGTAAGTATGCGTAATTCGTTAGGTTTATTCGATGGAAGAAACTTTTATTACTTTTGTTTATGGGGTAGTCGATGTACGATGGAAACGGCGGAGATGCGCTTAAAAATATTACCTTTTCAAGCAACAAAATCCTTTAGAGACAAGGACAAAATTATCTTTAATGTCTATACAAAGAGCGCGGGTCGCTTCAGACCTGAATAATTTTGCCGATCGTTACTCAATTATAATTATTAGTCTATTATTGTACGGTGATGTCAAATTTTCCAATACGTCAGGTTTAAAAACTTTGAAATTTTTGCTCAAAATATAATCCATTATTACCAAATTGACAATTGAAAGGAAGATTTTTCGAAGCAGAAGTCGCCGTGATTTAAATATCTCTGTTTATAATTCAATGTATTCTATTTGAGTAGACACGATTTTCCTCTCGAATCAGAAGGAACGAGCCATAACAAATAAAGTCAACTTTACATTATGCCAGAGCCCGCGATCGTGCATGAACATAATCGCCTTTGCCCGCACTAATCGTTATGTCGGTCCTCGAGCGCTGACCAATATTATTTGGTAGCGACTGGTGCTTCCATTGGCCAGTGATATGCCGGCAAATGCCAGACGATTGGTCGATCTAAATGTATTTTAAACAAATGAACGCGTTGTTGTAGATGATATTGTTTTTACTGCTCGATGTGAATGTCATTCGTCAAATCAACTATCAAAATAAATCTTTCTTTCTGCAAGATTTAACAATATTGAAATAATTATTTATGCCAAACATAAAAATGCAACAACCGAACAATGTACAACGACGCGACAAATATTAATCAGATTTTCGTGATAATAGGATAATAAGTAGGTGAACGGTTTTGTTGATTTGTTCGTTTGTTTGTTAATAGTAGTTTTTGATCTCGTATCTAAGAAATGTTTATAAATTTTTTTATTGTTGCTCGAGTATCTTAAATGATATTTTTAAATCCAAAAGTATGTTTATTTAAATGCATTATTCGTTCGAATTTTTTTATATGTCCTGTCAATATTTACAGAAATTGAAATAAGAATTATTAAATAGTTACATTATCTTACGTTTAAACGGATACACTTTTTAATTTTCAAGAAATTATTTTACGTATTCAAATTTTTATTCGTCTTATCAACAAAAGTTTTGGCAAACAAAACTGATGATAAATGATCAGTTTTGTTTGCCAAAACGAAATAAAAATTAAAGATTAAAACCATTAAAAAGCCAAAAATGCATTGATAATGATATTATTTTAAAGGTAAATTTGTATATATATGCAAACATTTAATTGAAATATTTTGATAGTCAATTACTAATAACATCTATAAATAAAGTGTATTAAAAACCTTACCTACATTCATGTATATTATATGCTATTTGATAAATATTTTTTTTATTTTGATTATACTTTTTTCTTTAATATAAATTATGCGTATATACAGATCAATATTATACAATCAGAAAAGTAAGTTTCGATAGAATCAGATTTAATTAAACAAATTAGTTTACACACGATGAAGACTTTTAGTCATTTTGTTTAATTGTCAGTTGCTGTAACAGTGTTCATTAATTATTGAATTTTCGCTTGAGATTGTTTGCTTTTTATTTATAATATACTTTCGATATTAAAAATTATAATGAAAAATATTTTTATTCGAACGGACGTTCCCACGATTTCGACATTTCGATGTCTATATTGTATTATTTATGATAATTAGAAAACAAAAATGAGTAGATGCTTTTGTCGATTGCCGAATAAAAAATTATCAACAATAGCTACTTATCGAATTGAGTCAGGTTTTGTTAGATTTTTATAACTTATTTTATTATTATTTTATTTTATTATTTTGAAACTGAGTATAATCAATTTTTTACTGAAATAATTAATGGTTAATCTTTTAATTGATATTTTACAGTATAAGATAATATACTGTAAAATATCAATTAAAAGTTGTTTATAAATATTTTTTAGTTTGTAAGGATTGAAATAAAGATAATCATTCTTTTGCACATTTAATAGTTTGTATTTTAGAAAAGTAATGTATTGAAATTTGTCTATATGCAAAATAGCTTACATTATGTAATAGATTTAATATACAATGATTATTTTACTAGTTGTATGTAACAATCATGTTTTGGTAGGTTCAATAAGTTGATATTTTTCTGTCGAGCCACCAAGTTCTTTTAATTCGTTAACCAATTCTTGTGGATTTATCTTCTTGGAAATTGTCAAGGTTCTTTGATTTTTGGGACCATAGCTTTGCGACTTTAATCCAATGGTTCTGGCAAGTTGATGAATTAATCCTCTCTCATCGTTAGTAAAGTTTGGCGAAAATACCATATCTATCGATGTATCTCCTTTCGCATAATTTTGTAATACTTCTAAGCTCTTCTTTTTAAACTCTGCCATATTGTACATGCCAGGCTTCAGCCCAAGACCTTCTCTAGTCATCTGCTCTTGAACTTTGACGGGCTCTGTGATTCCTTGAGATGATTTTCCAAGTCCTCCACCAGCCCAGCCCATTAACTTCATCATCTTAGAACCAATATTATCGCTAGCTAGTGCCTCAGATTTTTCCGTATTTTGCAAGGATAAATTATCAGAAGATACATTTGGAGTCAAGTTCTTTGTAACTTTAATTGTGTAGTAATGTTTCTGCATTTCAGTAACTGCTATTGCAGAAGCATCTTTTTTAGCTTCCTTTTGAGTATCTGCTATAGCTTCTGCCAAAATCTTATCATTTAAAAATATTTTACACAATGTTCTATTTTCAACTTTGTCATACTTCCATTCCATATTCAGATCGTAACTATTAACTGCTCGATTAATTATACCCTGAGCTGTATCATTAACGTGTTCAAATAAAACTATTTCCATAGACTTGGATTGCTTAGAAGAATTTGGTTTTGGCCTTTTTACATCTTGATAACTTTCTTGCGTAGATAAATCTTGCTTTCTTTTAAAATTTTCATAATGAAGTTTCGTTTTTGTTTGTTGCGAGGATTCATCAGTATTTACTGGATTAGTAGTCTGCTCTTGTCTCAATCGTCCTGAAGTAAACAATTAGATTTACATATACATGAAATAACATTTATATAAAAGTTTTTCTAGTAACTCACAATTTCGTGCTGTACCTTTGACCTTGGAACTGGCCGCATCAGAAGCTCCTACAAAAGTTCTTTGTAATCTATTTTTTTGTTTATCCCTATAATCCCCTGCAACGTCTTTAGACAATTCAGCTATTGTCCTCATTGTTTCCTGCGGATATCTACATCCTAGAAATTCTACATTTATGAACACTTGTGCAAGACACATCAATTCGTCCAGTGAAAATTTATCACTGTGTGTCAGAAGAAATTTTTTTCGTAACTCCCAGTGCTCGTCGCATTCGTGCTCTGTTTTGTACTGATCAACATTGGCTTCCGTAATGTCACTCATATTAAAAACTTAAGGGAAAATAAAAATTTTGAACTTATACTCATAAGACACTTCAAAAGTTATTATATTTACATGAAATATACATAAGCATATCAAATTTTATAGTTACAATTTACCTCACAGTTGATACCTCACAACGTTATTAGTTTAGGTTAGAAACTGTCTCTCTAATTTATCACTTCACAATATAAGTTTTGGTTTTTAGGGTTTGTAGTATGCTTCCGATTCGAAAAAATTGGTCTGTTCCCGAGCATTTGAGTACGGAGAATGTATAAATTTTGTCACTAAATCTACGAAATATTAATGATATATTATAATTCGATATACCAAAATATGCCGAAATCGTGTCGACAACGGTGCATATTATGTTTATGTTTCGTAGTTGAACGGAAACTATAGCAAAAAGATGTCAACATGCCGCCGATGGAATACTCCTAGATTTTGTAACTAGGATGTCTGTATAGGTATATCTGATATATGTTGTATTTTCGTGGTTGAACAGAAACTGTAGACTTCTGGTATTACAGTTTTGGCGGCGGCATTTCACGAAGAGTTTTATTAATTACGATTATATATTTTCGTACTTACAAGT
The DNA here is from genome assembly GCA_018906985.1 of Apocrypta bakeri. Classification (NCBI taxonomy): domain Eukaryota; kingdom Metazoa; phylum Arthropoda; class Insecta; order Hymenoptera; family Pteromalidae; genus Apocrypta; species Apocrypta bakeri. The sequence continues at coordinate 12,498,513 of JACCIA010000006.1, read as the reverse complement.
AAAACATTTTTTTTAATAATTATAAAGTAAAATATCCAATTTATTTACGTCAATTGAATCCTTACGTTAGTTCATATTTTTGCCACGTGTATAAACCGTATGTATATAAGAGTAACAAACTTATAGTTGTTAATTATTAATTGCTTGATTTACTTCTTTTTGAGCTAACGGCTCATCGACTAATGTTTCTCTGACTATTATTTTTAGAGGTACAACTTGATAATTATCCTTTTTCATTTGTATTATAGCTATTATATATATATTTGATGCAGCCTTAATTTACACATTTCCGAATTTTAATATCTTGGTAATATATATAACTTATATTATCTGAATAGTGTTGATGACCAGCTTTGATAATCTCTCTTCTTATCTCTGTCCAAATCCATAAGCAATACTGTAATAAACAAAGTATAAATAACTCCGAAAGTGCTTTTTAAATTTAAAATATAAATTTGTCCCTATGCGGATTTAATAGATAGAATACAATTGTAAAATAATAATTCTTGTAAAAACTTATCTCAAACTAGCGTGTAATATAATTATGAAAATTTAATATTCAATGAAAAATTAAATATTAAATTCAATTTCACGTTTATTTATTATTAAAAGTAACATATTTATCAGACTTTTAACTATTACACTATATATACATAAATATTGTTACAAATTTTTTTATATCGGTGAATTTTCAAACCCATAAGTAGCATACTCTTGGGGCTTTGTATCTTTAATATGGGGGAAACCTGGATCACCAGGGTACAACGCTGGTCTACTTGTAAGAATTTTCCAGCCTCCTTTTCTGGTCCAATCCTAAATAGATGTAATATTTAATTTATTTATTTATTAATAAATAATGCAAATATGATAAACTTAAAAAAAATATAGATGTTACTTACACTTCGATTGTATTTTTGATAATAGTGGGCACCATAACAAGCAAGAAGACAAAATCCTAACTTAGCAAGAACGTGTCTTGTAATTGCAGCTTTGTTTGTACCCTAAAATTATGCAAAGAGTTATTAAGTATTTTATAAAATAAAGAAAACATACGTAATAAAAATTTTTTCACAATTATAGGACCAATGACAGCTTCAAACTTATCCATTGGAAATCTGTAAAATCTTCTAATAGGGTTGTATCTTTCTTTATAGTAGTCCTTAGGAATAATGGGTTCTCCATGCAAATGTTGATCCTTTACCCACTTAGCACGCCAAGCTCGTTCTAAATCTGTCATACCAATCATACGCTCTCTTTCGCTAGCCATACGACCCTGGATGGCCATGGCTTTAACACCACCAGTATCGGAACAGCCATTTTTATTCGCAATTTTATCTGCGCCCACTGGAATAAAAATTAATTTTTGTAATGGCTTTGAAAACGCTGTATTAATACAATGTACATCAAATGCATTATAGAGTAATTAATAACTTAAAGGAATTTAAATAGTAGTGCTTTCTTCGATAAATTGTTATCATTATAAAGTTATTATTCATACTTTTGGCACATATATATTATCTGTTAACAACAGTCAAAGTTCTTTTTTGCTAAGATATGAAAAACTGGTTTTGATGTGTCAAAAACAATAAGCAAGATTATATATAAGTATTCTATAAGTATTGATACTTGTACAAAATTATTTTAAAAATCAAGACTTTCTATACTTCAGAAGCAATTAATTATTAATGTATATATACAATAAATAAGTAAAATACAAACTTTTTTCTGCTATTCTCTTTCTGGAACACTATTGGAGAAACAGGTTATGCTATTGGCGAGTAGTGACTGCTTGGTTACGTCACAAGTAATAAAAATGGCTACAGACATGAGACATCTGACAAAAACGTCACTGCGCGTGCGCAATGATACAATCATTTGAACGAATTTCAAAATTTCAAAAAGTCTTATTCCTAACTTTTATAAGCAAAGATCTAAATAAGAATTGTACACAAAAAAGTAATAGGCTCTACTTTTATTTAATAAGGTGTATTTAAATTAGTTTCTTAAGTTATACTTTTACAAAAGTAAAAATAAAGAATAATTAAGGCAATATTTGTATTAAATCTAATTAAGGGGACAAGACACTTTTTTAAACAGTAAAAAATGATGTTTCACTATCTATTTTCATAGGAAATTGCTCGTCCTGTAAGGTTCCATTCGGCTCATTGCTCGAAAAGAATTCATTTCATATTATCATTATTTAGATCGTATTTATTAAGTTGATCCTTTCTAAAGCTCTTATATACACCATTGCACATTACTTGAATGATTTGAGTATATGAGTACTATTTTTAAGGTTTGAAGTATTTTCTTATTGCTTCATAAAAATTTTTCATAAAAATTTAAAAACTCCTGTAATTATTTGCCATTCGCAAACATTTTTTTAAAATATGTATGTAGGGATTGTAATGTCAATGATTAGAAAAGTTATGGCACTATGAAATATATCAATTTTTTAAAATTATTGATTAAAAAACTAGTTTTCTATTTTTAATAATTTTTCAGTGCATTTGAATTTAAAGTTTAATCCCTAAATTCATATACAAATGAATATATTTATATCAAAGAGTGTTTGTACCAATTTTGAGCTCAACCCATTTATTGGTTGAATTTTCATTCTATGGACAGCGAACTGTCCACTATTGTAATTAGCTATCGAAAGGACTTATGGAAGTGATACACTTCTTAAATTGGAGGTAAAACAATATCCTATTATTGAAATAAGTGTAAATTATAACTACATTATTATAAAAATATTTTAAATTGTAATTTTAGGAATCTTTATTCCAGAGGTGTCTTGTCCTCTGAATAGGACGAAAATTGAACGAATTGAGTATCGTAATTTCTAATTAATATTTGAATACAAGGAAGTGTCAGTGAAAATAAAATAAATGAAAACCAACACATAGTCATAGATAGATCATTTATTTATTTAGTCGTTTCAATCGCAATATACTTTTCTTCGTCATAAATCATCTTTCATAAGTTAATTACAAGTATCTTTTTATCTAACTGCTAAGGGTTATAGGTATTTCACAGTATTGACTCTATTTCCTATTTCAGATGACTAAAGACTTTTTTTTCATTATCTACAAATATAATATTTTGTATTTATATTTATATATATACTTTTTTTATTTATATATATCTCTTTCGTAACATTTTTCTCTTTCATTTTTTTTCTATTTTATGTAAATAAGTTGCCGATTTTTATTAAAATGAGAGAATGAAAAATAATGAAGTAAATCAATATTAATACGTGTTTACGTACGCAAAATGCTTTAACGCAAAGCCGCATAAGCATTTAAAAACATCCGTTAACAATAACGTTATGGAATTACAGTAAGAAAAAGTAAACAATTCGTGTAAATGGATAACATAGAGTGTAGTTAAATAATAATAAAGGTAAATAAAAGTCAAATAAAAATTCGTCTTTCCATAAAACCTAAATTTTATACAGAATGCTCTTATTTTTGTTTTAATTAATCGTGCTTTTAGAGTTTTTTTTCTTTTCATTTATATTTTTTAAGCTCCCCTCAAACGGAAGGAGATTAACTGTTTTTCCGGAAGAAGGATTGTAAGGTAATTAGACTATTAATGTTAGATGAAAATCACAATAGGTACTTCACTGTTTTAAAAGGTAAAATTACTTGATTTGACACATATGATTGAGGTTTCGAGCAAGTTTATCGCTGCTTAGCTCGCGTCTCACAGCCTAGAGGTGATTTAGATACGAATGCACATTTTTCCGTTCATAACGAAAAAAGTCACATGTCGCCGACGCAGTAACTACGCTTCAACGAATATAATATGCCGAACCTGCAGGCATACATGTTATTTCTTAATTTGTTTCATGTTTATTTTTTTTCATCTTTGCTAATTTTTTCTCTTTTCATTTATACTGTACGTTTGTATTTCATTTTTTTTTTATTTTATACTTCGTTTAATTTATTATTTTAATCGTGTTTTCTTTCTCATTAGCTTTTGCGTTTGCGCATTGGCGCGAAACCTACGAAAGCAAAATATTTTAAAAACCTCTTTCAGAAACGTACCGAAGCACGGATAAATCATTGGATATTTCTGATATTTATTTTTGAAAGATTTTGTGCTCAGTAGATTGCGTCGTACGCGCACGCGGCTGCGGGGAATTCATTGTGCATTGAAAAAAGACAAAAAAACAAAAAATAAAGATTCATAGTATAATTTAATCTTAAAACGGAGCAGAATCACTGCAATACTGTTTGAACCATGAAAAAGATGTTACACGCTTCTTTTGCGTATCGTCAATTTTTTTTCTTACGTGGCATATATTTTTTTTTTCTTTTTCTTTTAAAGAGATAGTTTTAGCCGTTTTTACCTATCTAAGGTTTTTATGTACAACATGTTTTTTTTGTTCAATCATAGCAACATAGTCAAAACACTTTTTATAATTCACTTTGCAAAAACTTTCATAATCATCCATCTTTAATCTATATCCTTTTTTCTCGCATCCGTGTCGTTTCTCGTTAACATTTCTCTAAAACAATTTTATTTTTTAAACCTCGCACTCGCGCGTTTTGATTCCCGTCTCTTCTTCGTCGTCTAAACTCTTATCAATTAAATCTTTCTAATATAGTCAACAGTTTTTTTTTCGTAGTATATAAGCTATGCAATACACGAATATTGCACAGTTCATTACTTTACCTAAATAGGTAAGATACACAAAAAATATATCATACACCGTCGTTAAGCAATTGTAACATATTAAAATTATAAAATATACGAATCGCAACATCATGTATATTATTATGTGGACGATAGAGCGCAATGTAAACTTACGTCGCATTACGGTTTTTTTAAACTTATTTTTTTTTTGTTAATAATTAATACGACTCTTTAATTTCTACGTGCCAGCTCGTACGTGGATATCAAATACTTTCTTACGTGAATGCGGCGTACGACGTAGTATTATTTTTGTTACTTAAGTTTGGTATTGCTTAAATGATTCATTCATTTTCTTCCCAAAGCATGCAATAGACCCATGCGTTATTAGAGCTGGTCTTTTTTGGCTGTTATTATATATTCCATTTTACGCTAAGAACCTTGGGAACCTTCGAAAAATATTAAAAAAATGTGACTACACGTTATGTTCATTATGTAAAGTATATAAATTCATAGAATTAAAATGTATTTAAGGTCCTAAACTCTACTTTTACCGACTTCAAGTTTTTGGTAAAACCAAACAACAGCGTCTATTAGTTAAGTTTCAAATAAAAATACTTACGAATTAGAAGATTGTATTGGAGCAAATTATAAGCACTTACGCATTAGTCGTACTGATCATTATTACAATGCCACTTTGAGCGCGTAAGTATGTCTTGATTTTGCAAAACTCTTTGTATAACTCTTTGTATTTATTGAATTTCAAACGATTGTCAACCAAAAGTTTTGTCGGACAACTTGAGTTTCGGATATCCCTAAATATGCGATTAAAATGAAGAGTATTTATACCAAACGGGTTGTTCTTCTTTCCTTTGTTTTTGACGGCTTGAATACAAATTTTTTAAATTTAGAATAAACATAAATAGCCTTTGTGTTTTGATAAATCGCGCACAAAAAAACAAAATCTCCATGACGATGAAAGGACAACGTGAAAATTCATACAATAATGATTTGATAATTATTTTTGAAGTAATGAAATAATGTATATAAGAAAAGAGTTCGCGTAACATCGATAGTTTTTGCGGAAAAAACTTCGTTTAAAATCTACGTACAATGCGCAGAACGCATTGTTGAGTAGTAACACACATACGCTGTTTTTTTTTCAAATAATCGATTATGTATCCTATTTAAGGGAACGTAATAAAAAAGGTCCGTTTGCCTTATGCGATTCCTTAATATAGTTACCGCATTTAACAATAATGTGGGTATATATATTATGTTTTTGTATGTTATTTCGTAATATGAAGAAAATTGATTCACAGACACCGACTAAGTAGTAGGACGTTATTTTACGTACGTGTAATTTTAATATGACTATAAGTACATTTAAACTCCGGTCTACAAGACTTTTTTCGTCATTATTTTCGATTTTATTTGAAGTATGTTGGTTTTAAAAAGACTCCACACGCGCGATTCGTCTTACGTAGTTTGGTTTTTTACGTGTATAATATGCATCTCAGCAAAAGAGAGACTATATTATAGTGGTGTGTATACGCATTATCCACGTATAGTACGATGTCCTATCTAGTAAAGAATGAAGCGATGATTCTTTTATGTTAAGAGTTCATCATTGTTTACCGCCTCCTTCATTATTGATTTTATTTTTTCATTATATCTCTTTGAAATGAAAACATGCACGCGACACTTATTCAATGGTATAATTATATCTTAAGTACGCTATAACTGTTTTTCTTCATTATTTTTTTTTCTTTATGCTTATAGTACGTCATCACCCCAAATATTTTAAGGCTAAAACTCGAAGTACCGGGGTTTTAACGACTAGTCGCTCGTAGTTTTTTTTGCTAATGTCATTGAGTATAACGCGGTTTCCACAGCGAGTTTATGCGTGTGTGTGCCTTATTTAAAATGCTCACGAGAAAAAGATGAAACAACAACATGCGTGCATAGGCCTTCTCAAGTTGAGAACGTTTTAACAAACATTTTACTACTGACCCTTTCGTTTTATTATTCTTTTTTTCATTTCTTATAATACACCCTTTTGTTTATTTTATTTTGTTCGCAAATCACGAGAATAAGTGAAGCGCATGCGCGATCCGATAGCTCCGTGGAGAGTATGCGCAATCCGATAGTTCCGTTGAGCCGCTGAGCGCAACTGCTGATAGATTTTTTCGCGATTAGTATGTGTAAAGTCTAGGCTATTATACTCTAGTAGTTCACGTGTCTATCAAGCGATTAGTACTATTACATTATCTAGGTTTTATTAAGATCATCATTTTTTTCCTAAATAACGACGACAATGCATGTAGAAAAGTGACCACCCCTCCTCTCGCGTCGTCGGTTAAACGCGAAGCATTTAGAAAGTTTTGTGGCAGTGGTTTTCGTAGATGCTTCGACCTTAGCCTCAGACCGAATTTTGATTTTTTACTTGGTTTCATCAATATTCCTCAATTATGTTTTTTTAGATTTTTCTTTTCTTTTCAGCATTCAATTGAATATCTTTTGTTTATGATTTGTGACTGAAAGTGCTAAACAGTTAGTACTTAATTCGCAATAAAATTAATTCACTTTTGATCAAGACCATTACCACGATTTTGTTGACATTATTTTGTACGCAGACTAACAATAATTTTTTTAATACAGATCTAATCAAGATACATCCAGATTTTCGCTTCAATTTTCTAATTAAAATGAAACACTATGATATTATCTGAATTAAGTGTCTAAATTCGTTTAGATTCTAGCTGCGTGTCAAAACGTTTGGATTATAAATGAAGATGTAAAAGGAACACAGACTCGTGATTCACTGATGCGCCTAGGAGTTTTTGTCGGTACAACTCATTACAGAGCGAAATTTGGTTATCTTTCACGCTCGATCGCCCATCGGTTCTGCGGAGCAAGAGCAACTACGTGATCAGCCAAAATCACAAGCTTAAACGAGTTTACACCACCTACTCCTCTCCAAGTTTCGCTTCGTATTTTTTATTTAGTCATTCACACCTATTGCACTGGCACCCTTTTTTTTATAATTTTTTTTATAATTTTTTTTTAATCCCATATACATAGCGAACTTTTGGCACGTGACTTTGGCATGATTTGCATGAAGAAACGTTGGTACCACTTCTCCTCCTAGTAATTCGTCATCTTTATCGGTTACTCGATTTATTTTTCGCCGTGCACGCGGTCGATGCTTAAACGCGACAAGTATATTTTTCTTATTGATTATACCGCGCGTAATGTGGCGCTCGATAACGGAAGTAACGGTGCTAAATAGTGCGATAATGTTAGCGTAGTCGGTAGCTGAAGTTTTACGGTGAAGATGGAAAAGTTGCTGAGACGTGTAAGAATTAAAGTGGGTATCGGTTGTGGATGCGAGGTGCCGATGTCGATTCTTGATGTTTTCGTACTTCCCGTCGATCCTCTTCACGAGTACATGGTGATTACCTCTCGGCCTCCACCCCGCACTATGAGTACTCGTTCCAATCCCTCTGTCAGCACTTCCAAGAATTCCATATCTAAATTTTCAAGAGAAAGAAAATATGGTTGAATATCTGTACTTATTAAAATTGACGTTTATGAGTAGCGTGTGAAGAAAATTAATGCACTCGATGAAAAAATACTTTTTAGGTGAAAGTTATGGCATTTTGATTAGATCCTTTTGACTCGACAGGATTTTAATCGATATACTGCTAATACGCTTGAATAATAAACATAGGTATTTTAAACAAAGCGACTGGTTTTTCGGCTCGACAAAAATATTCTTTTCACTCGAAAATTCCGTATGTTTCTACAAAATTGTATTTTCATTAACTTTTAAGTGTAAGTGGTCAAATCATTTTTTTATATTACTCCGCATAGTTTGGTTTATACCCGGTATAGTTTGCAAATATATATCTGCTATACCAGATATTAAAACTTATCGTACATTATTTTGGCTTCTTGGGCACATTTTGAAGTTGTAATATTGCTTTTAATGGAATAGAACGATTTCTACTCGACAGCAACACGAATTCTTTTAAAGCAAAGGATTCAGCAAGATCTATTTTTTTTCAATACGTTTTCTCGTTTATCATTTCGTTATTGTTTCAATATACCAGTTTCCACATTATGGAAATGCAAACAATTTAAAAAAATAAATAGAAAAATGAGCGACATTTTCTTCACATAGTACTCAATTGAAATGAACAAAGAAAATAATGATACAGTTTGATTCGCGTTCAATGTTTGTATTTTTCGGAGGTCCGGGTAGATTTAATATGACCAATTGGGCTTCGTGGCTCTTGTTAACGATTACTTCATTGAGTTTGATTGCCGTATGCATTCGCCTCACGTTATCCTCCCCTCTGAAACATTGGAATCGAGAACACGTTTTAAGATGAATCGAATTGAATGAATCGTTGAAACAATAAACGAAAAAAAAGTATATTCACGGAGTGTTGCGAGGTTCGTCGTCATCTTCGTCATCGTCGTCCTCATCGTCGTCGTCACCGCCGCCACCTCCGCCATCCTTGTCATCTTGGCTCAATAAGTAATCTCCAGTAGAATCTTTTTCCGTGGTAGCTTTGCTGGGTTTGGGCGAGCCCGTAGGCGTAACTTTCTCGTTTACGGTTTCGATCTTCTCTTTCTCTTTTTCCTTATCCTTTTCCTCGGTGGTCTTGTTCGAATCGGCTGTCTCGTCGCTAGCACCGCTTCTCACCACCTGTGACTGGGTTCCGGGTTCTTGGAAGCGAACCTTCGTCTGCTTCACTTCCATGTTCTGATGGTGATGATCGACGATCGCCTGGACCTAGAGGGGTATTGTTGAGGGGAAGCGGAAACAAAGAATGATGATTAGTGTGTATTGTGACAGGTCGAAAGAGGCGTACCGGTCTGAAGGAATATTAGTCAGGGCGTTCTTGTGTATTTTAAGCATTGGACATTGATTTTGATATAAAGAACTATTCACAACGTGCTTCGTGGCAATAATTGCTTTGAACGTTCTTTAAATTGTTGGAAGTCCTCTTCTGACGTATTATACTTAATAGAAATAATTTTAGTTCACTGTAGAATAGTACTATTTTGAAGCTCGCTCTTTTCCACAATGGGATTTACATGTCGCTGAGTCAGTCAAGGGTAAACAATTAATTGAGAGAACAAGCTGAGTTGTCTAAACAACATTTGCAACGAAGCACGGCGTTCTATTCGAAATAAAAAAATATCAATGCCTGATATGGGAATTTATGATGTAGATGAAACTGTCAACTAGTGTAAAGAAATAGTAATATGAATGTCAAATTAAAAGTACGCATGAATTTTTAAATGTAAAGTTAAACTAAAATGCCATCAGATATGATTGTGCTGTAAGAATTAAATTGTAAATCAAGAGTGCTTTGTTCTTAATTTTTTCTCATGGGCTGTCAATTATTACATCTTAATACAGGATAACACTGAATTGAAAAGGTGAGGAAGGTTCGACCTCACGTTTTTTCTCAAACGAGTATTAGATGATACTGTTTTAGTAAACTGCATCATAAATCAATTATGCTGTAATGTAACGCACTGCATATAATACTTTACTCAAGAGTAAGCCAGTTATGCTTAGACTTAATAATATATTCGATACGCAGGGAAACTAATGAATAGAAAATTAAATTTCTTGTCAAATTCTCATAAATATTGATTACTTCTGTGAGTTTGTGGTGCAATGAGCGAAGAAATAAAAGAAAAAACCATCGAGTACATATCGAGAATTACTCGGCAAAAAGGTTGCTAATAGAATCGATAGCTTTCATGTGCTTCAAATCCGGAGCAACTTTTTTGCTGTTCGTGCAATGATGATGAAAAACAGATATTGAAGAAGTCATTCACAAATAAATCGAATAATGAGAACATTGAAATTTTATGATTTACCCAGTAATGAAACGATTGCCTAAGATGGAATGATGAACAAAAAGAATACTATATGGCTTGCCACGTCTAGAACGGTACCTAGACTTTACTGTCGTAAGGCATACAATATGTTATATGCAATATGAATATATAAATGCAAACGTATAACAAAATGTCGATTGAAATACAACATATAAATAACCAGGCACAAACAAGCCCTTAAAATGAAAAAATTTAAGGGCATTGTGACATGTATATGTTGAATATAAGTTGATGAAATAAAACATCAAAATGGAGACACTAAATTGGAGAAGGACAGCTGGAGCCTTGAGGGTATTCTGACAAACCGGAGGCATATTTTCCTCGGCTGGTACCTCGTTGAAGCCTGACGTCTGTTCCACGCACGAGAGCATCCGCGACGTAACAAAGCGCAACAAACAGATATTATGCGATCAGTATAGTTTCATATGATGGACATTTCAATTTAATTCATAACAGGGTCAACATTTCTTTTTCAAATAGTTCAACACGCAGAAGTGGCAAGCTCTAAAAAAGCACTAAACAAAGCAATTGGTCCATTTTATAACAATCTACAAATTTTCACAAATTTCATCTTCTTCAGTTTACGTAGAAAACATTAGCTTTTCGTGTAACTATTTAAAAACAGTCAGCAAAAACCCTGTACATATTTACATAGCTTTCAGTGAATTGCCCCTTCCAGATCACGATACTTACGACTCCTATTGATTCCTTCTTGCTGAGCTGCATCTCCCGCAACATCTGGTTTCTCTGTTCCATTATTAGCGTCCTCTCGTACGTGTAAGCGGAAATGTCCGAATTCATCTATAAAAATTGGTGAATATTGGGTTAAACCTTATGAATTTGTATAAGCGTATAAGGTCGATTTTGAGAAAAGTCTCGATTACTGACCATCTCGACAACCTCGACCTCGGCTTCGATCCTAAGGTCGTAAAGGAACTTCTTTAGGTCTTTCTTCATCTGAATCGAATTATCCTCCATCTGAGCAACGGTGAAAATTTTTATTTTGCAGTTCTTCCATGTACGGTGCTGCTTGAGAAGGAATGGTAGAAGCATCAAAAGACCACCATCGTGAACGATCCACCAAACGTGAATGTCGCCAATGACTTTTTCCGTTGAGTCAGGGAAGAAGTTTATGCCTTTGGGTACCATAAGGGCCATCTTGGCTGCGGTAACTGATCGCATTGTCTGCAAGAAGACACGCCAGGTGCGCTCGCTTTCGGTCTGACGCCAATTGTACGGCCAACCAAGAATTACACAATTAGGTTTCATTCCACCTAGACCTGTCATCTGTACTAGAGAGCTTAAACCGTCGATTACGCTTTGGGCCACTACTACTTCCACGAATCCTTTTACCTGAGATAAAAAATCACGGCATGTAAATTTGAACGTTCAATCAATTGAAAATGACTAAGATATCTTGAGTATTTTATACCTTTTCTTCTTCCATAGTTCTCCTAAGAGCTTGTTTAGCTGCGGCAGCATCGCCGGAACGTCTCGTGTAGTCACCAGTTATGCAACCGACCGCAATGGTCAAACCCTTACTGGCTTTCAGCTGACTGACGAAAGCAAACATCTTGCGATATTTGGGAACGAGGTCATCGGTGAGTTTAGCCAGGATAAGGATCTGTGGCCGCCAGTTCTTGGTGTGAGGCGGTCCTTCCTCAAGGCGTAGCAAGGAATATCGAGCAGCTGATAAGGCCAGACCACGAATACCATCACCCCACTCCTTTTCCGCTCCACGGTATTCGATGTACTTGTAAATACAACCAGCCATGCCCATAGCTAGAAGAGCATAGTACCAGCTAGTCATGAACATCACTGCGATGCAGAGGGATAGACCGAGGAAGGACAAGCTCCAATGATAATATCTATGGTGACGAAACGTTTACGTTATTATTTTATCATCTCATTCAAAATCTATATATATTAATTATAGTTTTTCAGAACTCACTTAAATCGTGGTCGCCAGTTAGGTGTGCGTAGCAGCGTCTGAACAGCGCAGGCAAGGTTGACAAATCCGTAACACATGAGGAAGAACATGGACAACAAGGGTGCCAAGTAGTCGACATTACCCAGCAGAATACCGCACTGACAGATGATGACCGTGAGGATAAGAGCTCGGGTAGGTTCTCCTCTGCTGGAGCTTTTGGCAAACGGTGCGAGGAAAGGTATAATGCTATCCTTGGCGATGGCTTGTAATAGCCTAGGTGCACCGGTAAGCGACTGTAGTCCAGCTCCGAGAGTCGAGAGGAACGATCCCACCAGGATTACCCATTCGTTCGGCCAGGCTATATTAGCCACGACTAAGCGACCACCTATACTCTGACCAAATTTATCACGGAGTAGAAGATTATCCACGGTACCAGCGAATAACAGGACACAGGACAGATAAACCGTTGAGGTGGTGAGAATCGCGCAAATCGTACCAATTGGGATGGACTTCTGAGCGTCAGCCAAATCACCGGATCTGTTGGAACCAGCCATGATACCTGCGCACCAATCGTTTACTCAGTGTATCTAAATCTATAATATGTTCCATAAAACAATTTGAATTATCCATTCTGTACCTGTTACCGAAGGGAAGAAGATACCAATGAGGATGGTAAACGTTGTTGTGAGATCAACCTGGATCTGATTGTACGGCGGCCTGATGCTTTCGATGTCGATTTTGTTGTGTCCATAGGCGATGTACTGTCCTTCTTCTTGGAAACTTCCCATAAGGTTCTCTGCGATCAATCACATACGATCAAAATAAAACATTAATGCCATCAATCTTTCGATACACCCGCAGTACATCAAGCTGTTAACTCACCCAAGAAGATACCGCTGGACAGCCCGCGAATACCATTACGAATGGTAACGTTGTTATCCATGTAATACTGATCGCACTTGTAGCCCTTGATGCTATCGCAGAAGCTTTCGTTCAAAGCAGCCGAGTACTTGCTACAACTGGTAAGTACGTCTACGTCCTTGAGCAACCTTTTTCCAAGCACGCAAATCCTACGCAATTAAGCAATATCATCTTAATTCTCTCGTCGACTTTTCGTTTTAAGCGATATATCAAAATTAGATACGGTGCGATTCTCGGTAAAAATCGATCTCATCCTATCAAATCTCAAATCCCGTATACGGCCAAGTCTTACAAGAGAGGTAATGATTACATGTGATAAGCGTTGAGGGATGGGTTTGTTGACTTCTCACCCTTAGCTTTTGCCGTAATGAAGCCGAGCCGCGCAAATGAATATAACCGATTAGAGACGTTACCCAAACCAGATGGATGCCTATAGAAGATGAGCTTATCACCTCTTGTAAAAGGTATATTTGCGAAACGGCTTGTGTGAAGCTTTATCGCGAGAGCTGTTAATGCACACGATATGTTTGCTTTATGTAACCGATGATGAAAACTTGTTGCTGTATCTACTAGAGAAGGTTGCTTTAATAATTATAATTTTGTTATCATTAAAAAAGAACAATTTTTACTTCATTAATAAGATTATTTCTAGTAGATTTTTCATTCTTTCTTACTCTCTCTCTCTCTCTCTCTCTCTCTCTTTATTTTTCTCTATTTCTTTTTTCATTCTCAAGGGGATACTGCACAGTGATTGATGAAGTCTATATCCTCAGAGTCACTTGTTTGCTTTCTGGACAAGCTATTAATCCTTTGAAAAGAGAAAATTATGCGACATTGTAACAGAAAGTTGAATAAACGTGCGTGAATTTTCTTTTTATTTCCCCGTCGTCGTGGAAATTTGTTCTAAAAGAACAGCTTCTACTTCGACGCTCTATTTTTTTTTATTTCGGTAGCAATAACATCTCTTTCGCGTTGGCTGTGAGATCGCGTCATCGTAAGAAAGCTTGTTATTTCCTTCCACTCACTTGAGCTTGTCGTTGCCGTTGAAATTGACGAAGAGCCCAACGTAGACCGCGATGATCGAGAAGATGACACAGGCCAAGGCGACAGTAGCAAATTTATTGACGAATTTAACACCAATGAATACTATCGTACCCATAACGATGAGTAAACACGTCCCGTAAACTCGAAAGTTATTGTACATTATGCTCGCATCTTTCGTAAAGTCGCCGAATATACTGAGACTTGGTGCCATGTACGTCTGTAAAAATATTATTATATTTTTATATGCCCAGTGAAAAAGTTTAAAGCACTGAAAAAACACTGTTTGAGTGAATAACAATTTTTTTCAATATAAAAACTAATTTTTCAGATAGCCCTTAGAAATTATTTATTTGAATGATATATTTTTCAAAATAAATTTGATAAATGCCAATTTTTATTGGCCTAAATACCTATGTATGGCATTACGAAAACAATTCAGCTATGTAATAAATATTTGTGATTTTTTTCAATGTTTGTAAATACTTACTGAGAATCAAACATTTGTGTTAGAATAACTTATTCGTATACTTCAATAAATATTTACTGATAATAATCATAATTTTTATATGATATAAAATTAGTATAGATACTAATTATGAAGATATTTTTTTTTAATTAATATTTTCTTAAACCTACTCGAAGAAATAATTTTTTTTAATCAAACATATTTTTTTCATTCTTCAACAAATTTTCTCCAGTATAGATATATACTTATTTTTAAAAAGCATGTACGTCAGCGCATGCTCGTACATTATGATTATGGGAAATCAATGTTTATTTATGTACTTTTTTTTACTGACACGTAGTGCAAATTTGATGAGAAAATTATTTGAGCGTAATAATTACCAGAACGATCTCAACGGCTCCAATGATGTACATGGCTGCGGCAAGAGTTGTGCCTGTATAGAATAACATACCGACAGCCCCGCCAAATTCAGGTCCCAAACTTCGAGATATCATGAAATAAGAACCACCTGCCGGCACTACACCATTCGTTGCTATCGCGCTCATGCTGATTGCCGTTAACATGGTCTGCAAATATTATTTTTATTATTTTACTAATTCTGTCAAATTTTGAGCTTTGTTAAACTGATATCAAGAATTTTTATTCCTATCTCTATAACTATACGCTAACTTAAAAGAGTGAAAAATAATATTTTTCCCGTAAAGTGTCAGGAATTAATACTTTTTGAAAATGTATAGCTATTGCATTTTAAAACGATAATAAAAACTGAATGAAAAAGTGATGGGCTCGCTTTTAGAGAAATATTATATCTTAATATGGACTGTGTTACGAAGTGAAAGAGATGATCCAGCTGCAATGTCTTTTGACGTTTATGTATTGTCAATTTCAAGGAATAAACTGGAAACTATAAATTTACTACTTTTGACACTTTCAAAATTCAAAATCACGATTTCGATTACGATGTGCCTCTTACTGTCTGATCTTTAAATCCAAATCTGTCGCTAAATAGTTTCTCTTAATATCCTTTATAAAATTATTTGAAATTTATAAGAATAATATTTTAAAGCTATACACAGGCTTTCAATTTTTAATTGTCAAGTTAAATATTAAAATTTACAAACATGAGAGTTTGAACCAGACTTTGCATACTAAAAAATTCAGAATTTTATACTTGTTGAGGCATTGATATTTTAATGAAAATTCATTAAGATAACTAATTAAATAAGTCTAAATTTATGATGATGTCTATATTGCAAATAACAATTAAAAGGTTTATTGTCTCGTTAACAGTAATTCTTGATTTGTTTAGCAAATTTACTTCAACTAACGACGAGTAATGAAAATATGTCAAATGCATTAATTTACTTTTATTGCTACAAGTCTGAATAGTATAAATTGGATAATACTATGAAAAAACCACTTTTAATTGACAAAGAAATGATAAAAAAGAATCGAAACAGCGAACAATGTCATTCTAAAAAGGCTCGCACCGATCAATTTCCCAAAGAGTTATAACACGAATACACGTCTGACAGTACCACGAGCCACTCTACTTAGCACTAAATCTTTTTCCTCGTGAAACGTGCTCAGCTACTTTTTTCAATGCTCAAAGCTTCTCGCCCGAGTGAGTATTGAAGAAACCGTAAACCGTTACATGAAGAACAATATGTAATTCAATTCTGTCAGATGTTATACACGCATGTATATCTATACATGTACATGCACACAGTTTTATAGTTTTTTTATAGCGAACATTTATATTTATATGCAGACATCCTCTGACAGATATATAGACGACGAAGCACGTAGTCGTGATCTACGTTTTACATAACATTTATATACACGATGTTTATGTAAAATTGCCCAATTAATCTAAAGCTAAAGTCAGAAGAAACGCCCATAAGAGAACAAAAAAAGGATAATTAATACACAAACTTTTATACGTCGACCTTGTACTCTAAAAGAATACATTTGAGGCAAAACGTGTGGCTTTTTCACTGAATCCTTTTAATTTAAAAGGAAATTGTTGTTGTTCAAAAGAAATAAGCTAAAAATGCAGTAAATGAAGCATTTTTGTTCTCAACGATTATATTTTCATTAACTTTTATACTATCCACAAGGGGACATCTGGGCAAATTAGCCTGCACGTGGTAAAATTATTTTATGACGTTATTAAATATAAGAAGATTTGAACTTGTTATATTTTTATAATATTTCTATAATAATGATGACGCGTTGTTAGATTGTGATATATTTGTTTTAACAAAAATTATAATTTGACTCAACTATAGGTAATATTGCGTATATTTTTTTTAATCGAATAAAATGATTTATGTTCGGTCGTTATCGAGCTATATCGTTATACCGCGAAGATAACTGCGCTTGAAGCAACACGAATCCTTTTAATGATTTTTTTTTGCTTGAAGTGATGATTTTTATTTTAGTATAGAAAATGTGTGCCCGAATGGCTATATACAAGTGATGTGAATTATGGATAAACAAATATAAGTAATATAGTGTACTCACGACACAGCAACAGCAGAACACAATGAGGAAGCCTTGGACAGCACCGGCGGTACCGACAACCCAGGTCAGCCGAATGAATAGGATGACACCAAAGATGTTCTGGATACAGGGCAGAAAGACACCGATGAGGGTACCCATACGTGCCCCGCCGGGTTTTCCAGCTGCAGGTTTGGCATCCGGGTCAGTTGGTGCTGGTATTGTGTTGCTGTAGTCCGACAGACTCTTAAGCAACGTGGCCACTGTCGGCCTGTCATCGAACTCCTCCTAAAAAATAGATTAGACAATTTTTCTTTGTAACATTATTTTTTTTTATATTTTTACTCAGTAATTGGGAAAACAATGTATAAACAATTATCTTAGTGTTTGCGACAGTTGTCTATGTCATACACTAGAGTGAAAAACGTGTTTAATAAATATTAACGTATTAATGTCTGAAAGATCGTTTCAAATAAAACGAGTTAAAGATGTTCTTAATTGAAATTCTTTCTACTTTTAGAATTTCAACGCGCAAGCTCGGATGATTGATTTTAACCACATTGTAGTCGGCGATATTTATAAATTAGTTGAAAATTCACGTAGGTCGTTAATATTAAAATTTACTAAAAAATTTAAGAGAAATCTTTTTACTCGAAGTTTTTTGATTTGACGATTGTGAATTCAGCATTATTATTGCATAAATAATTTGGTTAAATAAGCAACGTCGACAAATACATTTTTTTTAATTTTTAGAATGCAATGAAAAAATGATTTATGCATTAAAAACTAATTCGATTTATAAATATTCATCCTAAAGATACAGCGGCATTCATAATCGAAAGATCCAAATATATTACGTAGACCTAGTGTATAGTATATTTTCACTTCTTCAGAATTAGAAAGTGCGTGTGTAATTTACATACTAAACACGTGTACGTCCATTATAAACCAGAAAAAATTCTCTCAGTGCATCTTATAAATGTACATAAACACATAATCGCAAGTAACTTTGCAATGTCTTAAATCACACTGAAGGTTAAGTATCGGTCCACAATTCTTTCAAGCGAACTTTTCTCGTTGTACTGTATTTTTCATGCAAAATACCAGTCTCCTTAAAAGTTTTAAATAAACGCGCTTAAATCACTTAGATATAGCTAGACACGACTGCGATAATGACGAAATAAATTTTGCCATTAAAGGTAGTTGAAGGTATGAATCGACTTTTCACTTAGTATCTGTCCCTTTTCAATGGAGAAAGGGTATAGTATCAAAGCTTAACGAACAAGAGGTTTATATGGTTTATAAAAGCAGCGAAAACTTTTGAATGATATTAAAGGCGAATAACAAAGGCAAGTGCTATATATATAACTGGCTTAATATCTGCTTTGAACTGTGGCGTCATACGCGAGAAAACAACAGGTCTCTTTAATCTAAGCGGAGAATGTGCCCTTTTGTCTTTGTGCTGCATAATCGGATTAGTGCTTCAGCCGAGAGAGAAAGGGATAGTTGCATATTTGATACTTCTTCGATTAACGGTTCAAATCCCCTTCCTGATCGTAAAGTTTTTATGCAGCTACGATTTTACTACCGGAATGAGCTCACGAACTTGTAATTTGAGAATATGTATATATAAGTATAATATAAGACAACTAAGATACGAACTTTCTTCTAATGGCTTTCCCTTGTCGTGCATTACCTGAAGGTATGTGTATTATACATTTATGTAGCCATATGAAAAATTTAATATAAAACTGCAGAAAAAGTGATGATAAGTATTCAAATGTGCCAAAGTATCCATCAGAAGTTTAGCACTTACAAAGAATAGACTAATTTTATACGTAGAGATACACGAGTATAGTATGTAAGAGAATAAAAGAAGACACACGTCTTGTACGCGTACGTCTGACCTATAACGGGCATAACTACTGTATCAACTAAATTTTCCTATCTTCAAGTAAAACACTTTCACGCTTTGACTATAAATGTACGACGCAGATTCATAATTGCACGTGAGCAGTGGTGCAATGAGATATGCTATACATAATATATAATGAGATATATAATGTTTTCAAGAAAAATATACTAATTAGTGCGTAATAATTATATAAGTTAACAGAGTCGAATAGATCGTGTTTACACTTGTAATAAGTGTGCTTAGCAGGTGAAGTGACAGTTTGTAAAAACTATTGAATTAAATCTATGTAAAAAGTCAGTAATATATTTATATGTAAAATAAATAATTTACAAAAAATTAAGTTAACGGCAAGTATAATAATAATTACACAATTGGAAATATTTGAAATAATAACGTTTGGTATCGTTGTTTAAAAAAAACCTTGTCCCCTTAATGAACCAATACTGAACTATTAATCCAGTGTTTTCGCAATAAATTAATCAATCAGAATTGTACAGTTGTGTAAATAATAAAAAAATGGTACGACGAATGCCACAAAAGATGGAATGTCTGTATGGGCGAGCGGTCTTTTAGATACCAGTATGCTCTAGTCGTAATAACTTTTCACCGCTACTCGGCTTAAAGCAGGAACGACGATGCAAGACTCTATACTCCCATTTATATAATATATACGTATATACACACGCGGTGTCTCATTCTGGAGACGTCACGTCGTCGTACTTATATTTCTTTTTGCCATTGCAGTCTGAGACTTAGAGCTAGCTTCTTACTTTCTTTTACCGAGTGTATTACGAGCAGAATTTCGGGCTCTCTTGGTTTCACGCGGAGGAAATTGAATTAGGCTCCGTGGCTGGTAATTATTGCTGGCGTGCAAGAGGAGACGAGACTTTAACGCGCTCGACGAGATTGATAAGGAGGGCTTTTAATTAATTGCGAGGGGAAGATTTTTTTTACTGCGTGTCCTCTAATCAGTTTTTATACAGACTTTGCGACAATAACAAACTTACTTACGAGCTCAATTCAGTTGTTTCGAGAAAATGAAATTTAAAAAGTTCTATTTTATTTAGTTGAGCATACTTTCGTTGGCTTCATAGAGAGCATTAAGAACGAGATTTCATATCATAACGTGCAGCTAGAAAAGTAGAGAAAACATCCAACCACCCTACTCTTTAAAGTTGAAATAGTAAAAAATTCGTTTTACAATGTAGTGACCATTTAAGCAAAGTTCCTAAAAAATTCAGTTACGTATGTTCTTACTTGAAATTCTTTCTACTTCTGAAATATGAGATTATTTTTAAATTACATGAAAAAACTCGAATTACTGTAAATAATTGATTTAAACAAAATCTAGAGTAGGATTTCGATAAGTTAATTTCCAGTTTTCATGGATCCTATACATTAAGATACATAATTGGTTTTAATCACGTTGCAGAAGGTGATAATATTCATGAACTACTATAAAAGATCTGAAAATTTATGGGAAATTCACGTAGGTCGTAATTATTATAATTTAACCAAAATAATAAGAGAAATCTATTTCTTCGGGAGTTTTCAGGGTCGACGATAACAGATTCAGTATTATTATTGCATAAATAATTGGTTCAAATAAATTACGTTGAAAAATCAAAATTTGTTGAATTATTCAAGTATTCATTATTACATATGTATACATTTATAAATATTATTTCTAGATATTATAATTGTTCATTTTGTGAAGCGGATATTCATTATTAAATCGAGTGTGGCCTTACACGTATATAATTATAATTATACAAAATCCTTGAAATCAATATTTATTCTTGAATATGAAATTGAATCAATTATTAATTATTAAACGTTTTAGACAAAATTATTACTAACATTTTATAGGAAAAGGAAAAAAAATTGATACCAATTTTAAAGAATTTTGTCACAATGCATGCCAATACATTGCTACTAAATGCATCGTAGACGTTAGCTCCGTGTGGTTAGAACACTTGCCTTTGATTCAGGACTTCCTGGGTTTGAGACTCGTCGTCTACCTTTTTCTCGCGACTCTATCTCTTCACTTCCATTTTCGTGACAATTTTAATGTCGGAATTAAAAAAAAAATCCTTTTTTCATTTGTTAAATTGTTATCACTTATACAAATAGTATATTCATTATTTGCGTAGCTGCACCATTTTGGGTTTTACAAATAGCAATAGACATTGCAAATAGCAATTGACAAATAGAGAATATCCATCGCGATTAAAGTGAGACATGTGCGAAATTAAATAGAAATTTGATTAAAATGAATTTTCTTTCACTCATTCGTTTCATCACTAGAATTCACGAGGTCGACACTGATTATGCTCACTCCTGTCTCTAATTCTCTTACTTTTCCTTCGCTTTATTTTTTTCCGAGGGACTTTCGTTCGTTCCGCGGCTTTTCTCTATCGCTTGTGGATCGTTAAGCGAGTTAAGTATCCTTCGAGCAATTGAAAGCGGAAATAGTACATCGAGGAAGGAAAATAAAGTAGTCGACTTCGAAATACAGTTGTTACGCGCAGTTTCCAAGCCATTATTCGGAAGAGTAACTATTATACTAGTAAAAAGAAGAGGAAATTTTTGTACTGCGCGCGATGTCGCTCCCTCTGCAATGTAAAATAAATTTAATCATCGTGCGTTTGAGGCACGAAAACGATTGGCTTTTGCGTATAATCCTTTATTCGCGTATGTAGCCAAGTTCTGCGGTTAGGGTTAGGCTCTAAAAGTTCGTTGACTGCAGTACGCGTAGGCATTCTAATTCCGGCGGAGGGATGCTAATTTCACGCTGGAATTTCCGAATTAACCCTTCTTACGATCGTTGCACGCCGACATCGTCGGTAATTACGGACAATTAAGCTCAGACGCGAACTTGATTTTAATCGCACAGCCGCTGCTCCGCTGCCAACTTTTTTGTTTATTTTTTTTCTTTTAATCTTATTACCTCATTTTTTGCTTCAATAAAAGTGATAAAATACTGTGTGAATGGCACGGATGGATCGGAGCTGTAATATATAAACTTCGTCTGTACGTGTGTAACTGTATAATCGACATCGTATAGTTATGCTTCTTCATTTCCAGACTAGTTTCAATTATTATCAAACTGGACACGTTTGCTTAATCTCGTAAAGTATAATTTAATTTTCGGATATTATTTCATTTATATCTTTTTACACAGCACTAATATAATATAATACCTATCATAATAAATAATATAAAAGAATTCGATTGTCCGTTCCTTTATAGTTAGTATCATCAAATCTCATGTATCGTATACTCTGTATTGGTACATTTCATTTCATAACGAAATCTTTGTAAACAATTTTATTGTTATTTTTTCTATTTGTACTTCGAAAACGTATTTTATACAATCAAAAGTACTCTTACGTGAACGTAATCAAGGAATCCAGAATTACTGGTTGAAAATACGTTCCGAATAAAAGTTGAAATTTCTTTCAATCATATCTCTAAATGAAAAAATCAATATAATAACATGTTCAAAACTGGCCAGTTCGTAAATAGTTAAATAAAAAGGAAAAGTAAAAGATAACTTTTTATGCAAGGCTTATAGAAATACTATATACAGTTCTAAAGGAATAAATTGACGTAGAGAGCCCTTATTTTTCTCAAATACTTTTTCATAACATAAAATAAAATACATAGTTTTGCTTCAAATTTAGCAAATAAATTTTAATTTACTTAATCATATTACTAAATACATTTAGTTGCTTCAATTTCAAGCATTAAACATTTTTTAAATCAATGAATCTTTATCTTACGACTTTACATATTCAACCAAACTCATAATCTCTTTTGAGGTATACTCAGTAAGTTTCTCTTTAAATGATAATAAATTTTATATTTAAGATAAAACTAATAGTGTCTTGATAGATTTAATTTCGACTTATGTAAAATTAATTTTCATGTTCAGTAAATCTCTCGCGTAATTAAGACGTCGTAGTCATTCTCTTGGTTCGATGAAAGCGCGCGATTAAAGATGCAGAAGATGCGAACCAGGTCAAGAGTTATTTGCACCTCGATTCTGATTCTTTTAAAGGCGTTTTATCTTATACCGAGTTGTGGAAGAAAAAAACGATATAGGAAAAGATATATTGAATGATACGTTGTTCGTGATCATCTGCTCCTTTGAATGTATAGGGGATCCAGCGATGATATGCGTGCTTCTATATCTGAATTACGTTGACCTATATTTTATGTGCGTGAGGGAGAATAGATCCTTTCAGATATATGCGTTATGTCCACGTGTTATGGCCCGATTATTCAATAGACCAAATTTCGAGAATTCTATATTTATTGATTCCTTTTATTCAAATTATTGCATTTTATTTTTATCCTTAGCTGTAGGGTGTTTTGTAATAGAAATATTTTAATGATTCGGTATTTTCGGAAATGAATAGAAGAGACTTAGAAAAGTTCTGCACTGTAAAAATTGTTAGATTCCAAAAAACGATTTTTTATAGCCTTAGGAGAATATTTACTTCGAGCTACTTCGCGTAAGATCACCGATAAGGTGTATATATGTTGAACGTATAAATGCCTATAATCGCCTCAGGGATTCAATAAGAAAATAATTTGAATTATTTGACATTATTTCATTCATAAAAACCCAATCGAGGCGATTCTTATTTATATTTTATAAATAATAGAGAAAAGGAAAGCGATGATTAATTATCATAATATTATTTTAGTTCTTTGTTTGATTCTAAAAATTACGTATATCTAATAAAAGAAGTAAATTCAATGGATTTGATTTCCTTTTCACGTGCACCCATTTACAAAAGAAAATTGCGAATAAAAATAGAGTAAATAAAATCTCTTGCCTACTTAAACTAAATCGTAAAACCACAACCGCATTATCAGAAGGCACGAGAAAAATTAATTTTTTACTCCATACAAATTTTTTTTCTCTACTATGAATCTCCAATTTCCGAGAGCTCTCTTTTTCCATTTTTAAAGATAAAATAGGTTTTCAGCCGTAAACTGGTGAATCTTTTATCGGCAAAAAAAAAATCCATACGTTAATCCTCGAGAAGATTTCCATCGCCGGTGCTCTCGATATTCGTAGACCCTTCTGACGTCTTTTTCCAGGCTCGAAATCATATTGATTTATAACCTAGAAATAACTGACACCGACATCAGCTGGAAGAAAATCTGCCCTTACTTTCTTACGCTCAGCCGATTTAGGGTATAATCGAACAGCGAGTTCTCCTTACACAAAAACCAAATATCCGATGTTCTAAATAACTCCAAGAAGAGATGTAACGCAAAAGTTGAAGTTCGACAGACGGCATTAGGAAAATGAGTTATTTGCAAGCTGCTTCTCTCGAGACTAGAAATCTCGACCCAGAAAAAATATAGCAGTGGCCCCTCGAGGAATTCCCAGGTGTAAATTGAAGCATCGCTAAATTCACGGCTCGAAGGGCGTTGTACGAGATAAAAAAAACTGGGACAGCGGAAGTAAGCCTGAGGCTGAGAGAGGATCCTTCATTAAATGCGCTCGTCACCGCAGACACGCTGGTTTTTCACCTAATTGTCCTTTGAGAAGATATTAACTCTCTCTCTCTCTCTCTCTCTCTATATATATATATATATAAATATATATGCGTTGAATGCGTGACCCTCTTATTGTGATGCAATTGTTGTGGGTTTCGAGGCCGTTTAAATAATAGCTTTCGAATCTTCTGCTTATTTTACTTGCCCTTTACTCTATTGTTCCTTTATATCACATTTATTTGTGTGCGAATACGCCTTTATAATCGAAGCTGCTATAAGTACGGGTATCTTAATTCACTTTAATCTTGCTCCAATGCAGAAGTCATGTACAGCTGCTGGTACTCGATTATAGGCTGAGAGAGCTCGGCAATCCACTTTCTAAAATTGCATCGCCGTTGAGGATCATTCCCCACGCGCTTCCGCTATAGAGTTGCACATGTATACTGTATGACAAGACGTCCTATACTTTTTCACTCTCGTTCCTTCCGTATATAAAAGTGTCTGGGACGAGTGGAAGAAATAATCCACCCGAGGCTTTATTGAATTATCTGTAGCATTCAAACCCTCCCTCCTTTTTTATCAATTCAATATATATAGGTGTGTACGATATATGTATCGTACACACCGAAAAAAGATTTCAGAAAATGTATTTATTACAACATTGCTTGAATTAAAAAACAATATTATGACGGTAAAAATTATTTATTTGAAAACGTCATTATTTTCAGTAAAACATTACTTACTATAACTAATAAAAATTAGCGTTAAATAATATTTGTACAATCACGAGTATACTTTTACATATTAAATTTTTTTTAATACTATATCTATTTATTTGGAGTAAAATTGCATACGAATAATTAATTAGTATATTTAAACGAATGTTTACTGTAATTTAAATTAATATTTAAACTTAACGTACATTCAAATAAATATAATAATCCAAGTAAATATTTTCTTCGAATTGTAAGAGAAATAATTTGTTGTAATCACATAAATTTCTTTTTGTATACTAACAACTTTTTCAGTATTAAAAGGGCACCCAGCTTTTATGTGGGTTAATGCGTTGAGAGTGAGACGTTTCTCGCTAAAAAACGATTAAAAGAACCGAGTAAGTAGGGCGAACTTAACTCCTTGAATTTAGGGATGCTGTTTTTTTTTCCTTAAATTTCATAAAGAACCGTTCTAGCTTGCGAGACTTAATGGAAGGATGTATATACGAGTCACTCTCTGTCAGATTGACTGAAAAACACATTTTTTTCCAAACTTTTTTAAACTATAGTTTGGAACCAATTTTTTTAGATTTTGTTACGATGAATTTCAAAGTTACAGAATGTCAAAGGTGGCATTTTTACCACTTTTAGCATTTTAAGGCAATTTTAAAAAATTTTATCTTGAAGCATTTGTCACTAAAAATACAAAAGGCACGTTTGTTATAAAATAAGTTAAATATTACAAACAAAATACTTTCAAATTTATAGATATAGATCATAATAAGCTTCTAAGTTATGAAAGTCTTGAAATTCAGATTTGAGAAGATTCGATCATGAGTTTTAACATGAAAAAATGTATGAAGATACCTTCGATGAATACATGGACACTACCATGAAGATTAGAAGCTGGGAATGAATGAATATTTCTAATTCTAGCTAGAAATAAAGTTATCTAGCAATTTCCCTTATATTTATAATAAAATATGTGTTCACATCATGTAATGACTTAAACTTCACTAAATACACTAATAAGACTCTTAAGTAAGTTAGTCCAAGTTGATGATGAACCAAACTTATCAATCACTTCACTATCTCATAACAATACACCAAAGTTCATGGTTGAAAGTCATTTAGGTCTTCTGGGTCTATTAGAAATACAACTTCATTCCCAAGTTTAGATCTTAATAGAGGCTTTCATAATAGTATAAGGTATCATCATCAATTTTTTCATCTTCATATCCATGATTGGACCTTTTCAGAACTGTATTCGGACGAGTAGGAGGAGTATTCGGACTTTGGTGTTATTGTTATGAGATAGTGAAGTGATTCATAAGTTTGGTTCATCGATAACTTGGACTAACTTACAAGAGTCTTATTAGTGTATTTAGTGCACATTAAGTCATTATATGATGTGAACACAATTTTACAATAAATATAAGGGACATTGCTAGTTAACTTTATTTCTAGCTAGAAATAGAGCTATATTCCCAACTTCAAATCTTCATGGACACTAATCTTCATGGTAGTGTCCATGTATTCATCGAAGGCATCTTCATGAATTTTTTTCATTTTAAAACTCAGGATTGAAGACTTTGATGGCTTAGAAGATTATTACAACTTATATTTACATGTTTATTCGTATTTTATTTGTAAAATTTAACTTATTTTACAACAAACGTGTCTTTTGTATTTATGATGACAAATGCATTCCTTTCAAGTTAAAATTTTTTGAAAATTGGCTTAAAATGCAAATTTTTATACACGTTTTTAAACACATCCACACTTGCTTCGTTTCTAAGTTTATTGTCAACTTATTGTGGTTATTTAAAAATCGTTGAATATAGCTTTATTTATATACTTTTATCTTTAACATTTTAGACATTTTTTTTCACAGTGTTGAATAACAAATTACAAATAGTTAATTTATTTAGAAATACATTCTGATTTGAAAGATCATTTTTGTTTGATACATAAAATGTATGACTTTTCGACTTGTAATCGTTTCGTATTTATAAAATTGTAATTTATTAAGTATTAAATATTCTGTTACTTCCGACAATGTTCATTTATTATACATATAAATAAAAAGATCGATACTGTAAATTTCATACTCGACTCTTCAAAATTGAAAATCACAAATCCGAATACAATAGCAATATAACAAATAATATAATGTAAATATCAAATTAATGAAATATTCTTCTTACTGATTTGTAAGTGAGAATAATATATAGATAGTTCATAACCGAATAATTACTCACTTTGTACAAGTAGAGCTGGTCGCATCTCGTCGAATCCTCGGCATTGCCGATGATGACGATTGGTTCACCATCTCCAGTCGTTTCACCTCCATCGCCTGGACAAAAAGATGTGAATAATTAGTCGTTGGTATGTAGATACAAATTTATTTCATTTCAATTAGTATTATTCGCGGATACAAGCAATCACTCGTCTCCCGGTTTCATTATCGCTTTTGCGCTTCGTGAATCAAATATAAGGGATATATACATATAACACTCCCTTTCTCCCTCCCTTACCCACTGTCGTTCATTGTTTAAGCCCAGGGATGCAAGAATTTCGTATCTATAGTTGCTACATGGAAGGTTGATTGGAGATCCGCGAAGCTTTGTCGGACGACGGAATTGTACTTCCTCGTCTCTGTGGGATTGATAATTGGCGGTTGATTGCTTTGACAGGGGACCATTGTTCGCTCTTCGAGAAGAGACACTGCGTTATCTATGTACAAAGTACATTAAAACGTTCATGCCTTGCATGACGAACGCGTGTGGGAGAGTAAATTATGGATAAATAGAGAAAATTCCTAAACGTTAGTTCTACGATTAAAATCGACGAGCGTGCTAATTACGTTGGAGATATAGAGCTACTTCAACAAATCCTATTTTCCCGGTTGATAATGACTCATTTGTCGAAAATTCGAGCTAAAATTACAAGGCCGTTGTATATGTACAAAAGAGGATTCGCTGCAAGCGGTTGCCGCTGGGGCTTATTTTACATGCGAATGGTTTATTCACTTTCGGGTTCTCTTTTAGTAGTTTTAATAGTCGCTTCGATGGTTTTCATTTTATAATTTAATACCCTGAAAATATAAGCATTCAAAGCAAAAACAATAAACTAATTTTAAACTTTGTTATATAGTAATTGTAGATTTATTTTATCACTTCAAGTCAAAGAAGACGAATGAAGAAAAGAACGATATTTTCTAAAGTAATATGCACATCGACGAAATTAATCAACTCTAATGAATTCATTATTTTCGAATGAAAATTTCGCCGTAATAAAGCCCACCTCATTCGTAATGAGCGCTTATGTTTGATAATTAACGAGTCTTTTAAATGCAGCTATTCCCGATAAGCCAGGCGAATGTGAACTATATGCAGAATAATTTACTCACTGTACAATCTAAAGGAAAATGAATCATAGTGCATAAACAGTGCAAGAATGCGATCGTAATCGAGACGTGCAATTTTCGCCCATTACGCAAGGGGATATCCAGGCCGAGAGCTCGAGGCAAGAGGCTACTCCTTTTACGTAATTGAGAGGATGAGGTCTAAGTGCACGTGTAGAGAATGTGAGCTAAGCGATGAAACAGCACTATAATACAAGAGGGAAGCCATAGGGAAAGGACCAACCTTTACAAGGAGGTTCAAACCTTTTAAGAATTTTTCACCTAAAAAGTTCTCGTCGCTGTTGTTTTGGCGGCGATTCTTATAAAGGTTAATAAAAAAGTCGCGAATTTATATATATGTATTCATAGTTATTGTAGAAGAGACATTGAAAAACTGAAGTATAGTGGACCGAAAGAGGATAAAGTATAACAGTATGCAGTGTGCGAAAAGGGTACGCTTTAAAATTTTAATATGTCAAAGTATAGTCTTGTGTCATATTTTACGGGTTTAAACTTTGCATTTTTCTTCTACTACCGCATCGAATAAGCGGATCAAGTTCTTTGACATTCATTTTTCAATGTTATTCTGGTTTCTCGTGAAAAGTTGTTCATTTTAAAGACTCAACGTACCAGCGAATCATAACTAATACTCTTCATCGTGAACTTTATCTCTCTTCGTTCACCTCAAAAGTACGACAGTGTCCGTGTATTGAGATGGAAAAATTAGTTACATTCACGTCGTGTGGATGATGGAATTTATGCACGAAATACAAATTGTAAATGGAGCTCGTTTCTAAAATAGCATTAAAAATGAATTACGAAGCTAGAAGCAACGATGCATAATTAACTTTAGCGAGGAGTGAAGAGGAAAGAGATAACGAGCGAAGTACAGATCGGATCAGTGGCCATTTTAATAATTCACGATAATTATGATGAAGCTCTTGAGTGGTCACACCACTCCACTATTACAAAACTACATTGAGATTGTGCTGCAATTTTTAGGTTGACAATGTGTTTTTACTTTTGAGACAAAGCGATCGTCTTTTCAACCGAATCCTTTCGTCTTTTACGACAAGTTATTTAAATTTATTTTCTTCTTGACTCGACAGCATTTCCTTTACCTCGAATAATTCTTTTTCAGTGTACAAGTACAGAAAAGCATATACCGTAGGTATAAGTGGATTACAAATGAAACAGAAATATAAGTTCTATTGACTAAACATCGTTTTCCATCGATGCAATCGATTGACTCTCCCTATATAATAAGCTTAAGCAACCACATTGAGATAAAAATCTAAGGTCTTAGTAATCTGTGTACCTGGCTAAAGTTGCAAGTAACTTCGTACAGATTGCTTCGCTTTGATCAATGGGAATATGGTCTGTACAGAGTGTTGTGTATACCCGTGGCGATTCGATTTAGCTCTACAAGTTTCAAAAGACGACTTGTACATATATATATATTCATATATACAAGTGAAAATTTTCATCAAACGCTTGTAGAGTATCACTTTGCCGAGGTTAGAGGATATTCGATTTTCTATTTCGAGATCGAGGGAAAAACGGAGAGTGAAAGAGAGAGAGAGAGAGCGCGAGAAAAAGGGAGGCTGGGACTCGTTCGCGTAATACCGTTATGTCGATAGCGGCGTAAAGTGAGCCGGAATTCCAGTATTGCACTTTGCCGATAGCAAGTTGTACATGGACGAGGGAAAGAGAGAAGTTCACAAGGACTTGGCAAGATATATGTGGGGCTTGGTCTGACTCGACAGGTGCACGTATCACTGGTTCTCTCGAAGATTCTTCGAACGCGGAAGATTTATCGATGCATACGACCGTGTCTGGAATGATATATGTCTTTTTATATATATATATGCTTCAAAGCACGAGAAACCGCCTGACTAATCGTCCTACAATGATCCACCCATTGGCGGGTCGGATGATCGGAGCTTTGAGGTACTCGAGTAAAACCTTGAAAACCACGCGATTGAGGCTGGACATCACCTCGCCTTTACCGAAAGAAAAAGAAAAAGAAGTGGAATACAAAGAAGTGCCGTCAAATGCGGTATAGTACCCTCGACGATAAGGCCCTGCTGTTAGCGGTGCAAAGAGACCACAATGTGTAGAGAATCGTAGAAAAGCTGCAAGCTGCTCAAACGAACTGGGTCGGCAGCTGTGACTGTCTAGGGAGGAGGTGGAGGAAGCACAGAGTGCAGAGTCGAAGCTTTAGTTGACTCGAACGTGTCTCTTCGGAGCTGCTCTCGCTTCGCGACTCCCTTTCGAGTACATTAATGCTCCCGAGGATGCAGACGTAGTGCGAGAGTTATGTGTAGATATGTACTGATATAAACGTATATTTATACAAGTCTGCGAGTTATTCCACTTTCAAATTTTTCTCTGACTTTTTTTTATTACGTCATATGCATCGCAACTTTCAAGCCGCGAAGCTCATTGTACACTCTAAATTCGAAATATTGAAAAATTTAGTATTCGTTATACTGAAATTGTTCGGTTCACCTCTGAATTAGTTATTAAATGAAAATAATTTTTTTTTGTTTTAAATATACTCAATAGATTATCTAATCACTCTCTAACCAACTCGTACAAAACATTTTATTCTTTGATTTTCTTGTACATTTGTTTGGAATTTTTATCCATTGTATAAATATTTAGATACTTATGATATGTATCGATAACAATTTATTTACATTGTTTATCTTATTTTTAAACGATATTAAAAAATTTTCTAACGAGAATAAAACAGTAAATTATTTACAGTAAAGTATATTCAAACTTTCCCAGTTGCACCATTGTGACTTTTATAAACAGTAAATAACAAGTAAATAAAATATATACTATCTAATAAAGAATCTGCAATCCATGGGATCTTAGAATAAATAATATTTTATAAATTATGTTTCTGCTTTGCCGATGATGCTTTACTCTTGTTCGAATGGAGCGAATCTCTTTATATTTTTATGTAGTAACGATGCACAGAAAATTCACAGTTTCAGGATTACCGAGCATAGATAAATAATGCTTTTCTAAAATTCATGAACTCGCTGTGTAATTCGTATCTTCTTATATCTATGCACAAAGGGGGATTAAATGTTCTATATTTAATATTCTTCTCTTGAGCAAGCAAAATATAAATTTTTTGCTATAACGAGAACTCGTCTCTCGCATAAGGCTCGAAAAAAAAATGAGCGACTGTAGTCAAAGAGGCACGAGAGCATCATATAATGGTCTGACGTTTCTGCGTGAAGTCTCTCTCTTTCTCTCTCTCTTTGTCTCTCTGTGTCTTTCGCTTTTGTATAAGCTACGCGAGCGACAGTTTCTCGCTGCATCGATCGTTACTGCTGGCTTTGCCAATGCTGCATATGCGCGCGCGCTTATCGAAGCAGCTCTCAAATGATCGTTAAAGGCGAGGAATAGTTTGTACACGAGAAGGCTCGATGTAGATGATCAAAAAGTAATGAAATTTTTTTCAAAATCTCAAATTCACAAAATCATCGGAATACTTAGTACACTTTTGAGGCAAATGGAATGTCGTTTTGGCCACATCCTATTCACTCGTATTCTAATAATAAACGTAGTATTTTGAATACAAAATTAAGCGGCCTGTACAAAATGATTATATTTTTATTAACTTTTGATGATATTTTTATTATATTTTTGTAAATGGTAAAACTATGTATGTCTATGTAAAAAAGGTTTAAACCACGAGTACACTAAAACATCATGTATGAATGCATGTAGAACTGTAGGCAATATTGGACAGATTTGAAGGTGAAAATATTCTTTTCGAATCAAATAAAATCACTTTCGATCGGCGATGATTTCCAGAAAATAATTCACATTTGAAATAACACGAATCCTTGCCACGAATGTAATGTCAACGATAGATCTGGTATATATCTTTGTTTTGCTACAAAGTAATAATATCGGATTGTCTTTATTAAGCAGAAATGAAAAAGGTTGATCGTAATAAGCATCGATGAATAATTCCGAATGACAGTCGGGGTATTACGTTTCAGGATTTTGCGATGATAATTTGCATCCGAGGACGGGATAGAAAAAGTGCGAAATTATTAAAATTCCGTCTGCGAAGCCATACATGGAACGATAAATTCAAGTCCGGGAACGAGCGAGCGCATCGGAAAATTCAATTAACGCGAGAAATTTCCCGACGGTGGTTAAATTAAAAGCCTGTATGTATGTATGTGTACGTATATTATATCATGAGTCGTTCGATGCATTAAATCCGACATTAGTGCACGTGTATAATAAGCGAGGTTAAAGAAGCGACGCTCAATCCGACGTCTTGGTGAACATCTTAATTAAGAAATAAGCTGCTATCGTAATCTGTATATATGAACAAATCCAGAACACATTGAAAACAATTATCAATTACAATCTATTTTCCTAGTTCTTGAGCCTCCTTCGAATAAAAAAGCCCTTTGCACATTGTTTTTAGCATTCTACGTGATTTTTATGGCGAAAAGGGGAAATAAGTTTCGAAATGGGTTTTTAAACTTTATCAGATTTCATTGAGTGAAGTGTTCGCTCGCCGATCGAATATAACAAACTATCCAATTAGGAGAAGATAAGTTATCTTCGTAGAAGCTAGATTTCTCGTTTTTGTTCAAATATTTACATTTTTACTAGAAGAGGTCTTTTTTAATTATATGTTTTCGAAATTACAGCTTGTGGTATCTACTTTTTAGATCCGCAATTTGCATTCACCGAGTATACTATAGTTAACTATACTATACAAAATAGGTACTAAATTTACAAGCATTTGAATAATGTTGAGAGGCTGGATTAATAAGGATATCTTTGAGCACCAATGACAAACAAATCGTTTAACGCTTATGGATGTTTACAGATACTGAGATTAAAATCTGTCTATTCTAAATAAGTCTTTTAAACTATTGAACAAGTTGGCAAGGAGAAGGAAAGGAGAGAAAATTTAAACATTTCTATCTATAATACGAAGGCTAAGGTGCACAAGTATACGATTATGTACCTAAAAGTCGTTTCTATAAAAGACTGCATCAAGGTTAATCGCCAATAAGACTTGACCAGTAGTATATGATATCATCAAATATTCATATTTTCTGAAGTTCGCTGTAATCATACACACACCGTTTAGTCGCAATGGTACATTCAACGAGTCAATTTTCCACAGTCCAACAATATACGAAATGACATCTCACTCACAAGTAGGTATTTCGGATATAAGGTATAAGCGAGAGCAATTTCCTAGAAAGCAAAAGATAAAGCGTTCGGAAAAAGAATTCGACGTGAGGTTAAGAGAAACGCAGTCGACTAGAGCAATCGGAAAACGGTGAAACGCCGACGCCGATACGAAATCGCCCCTTCTAAGTCCTAGCTATATATTTTTTTTACGTTCCATTTCCGGATCGAATTATATGGAGAGAGTAGAGTAGGCGAGAAAAATTTCCAGCTTTTATTTTCATTACTCTCACGGACAGTTAACGCCATGTGGTGTCCGTTCAAGTTCTTGATTCTTCTAGTAGAGAGTATATTGCACGTTAGATATTTCAGATGTGTGACGTCTTTATTATATGGCTTTGTGCGCGATATTTCATTGTCTTGTTGTTTATCGCTTTTAATTATCAAGCTTTTTTGATATCGCGAGGAAAGTGCTTTTTCAGATAAGAAAAACTGCTTTATCGTTGCTCACACTGAACAACAATGAGAATATTGTGAATAATAAAATTTTATGTACTCCAGTACTGTTTGACGCACTTTTTTAATACATCGGTTAAAAGGGAATTTCTTTATTTTCTATACAACGATTTCTGTATAGCGTATCTACGATTAGTAGGTATACACGTTTGCACATTTACATAGGTATACAATGAAATGTATTATACACTTAAAGAAATAATAGGAAAATAGATTAAATGAAATTTTTTGGCTCACGAAGAAACCTTGCTTCGCGAAAGTATTTCTGTCAGTGTGCATGTAAATCTACTTCGAGTAGACAGCACAGTTTGAATCGAAATAGTGATTTCTCGCTGTAATGGTAAAATGGAGAAAAGAGCATAATGGAGAGGAAGTTTTACACGACAACTGCAGCAACGGTTGGAATGCGACGACGGCGATAAAGATTTTTCCTTGCACGTCTTAAAGATTACGAGTCACCAGAGAGGGATTTGTCGACTTGTTCCGCATAGCATGTCGCGATGAATTTCTAATGCCTGCTTTCATCGAGTTACTTATGCATTGCTTTTTTCTCTCGGTATAAACTTTAACCGTGACCGACGTGATTTCCATCGATCTTTTAGATTTATAAAACGTTGCTTGAAAGTGTTGCGCGTTAATTATCAAATGGCATTGAATATTCATTATACTCTCGTCGTTGAATTCACCTCCACGAATGCATTACAATTAAGCGAGTTATAGAGAGGAAAAGAGCGAGAAACTGACCGGTACATCTAAAATTCATTCGTTACTCTAGCACAAAAGCACGCAACGGCCACGTACCTTTCTCTCGATCGACCTCAAACTTTCCACAGCTACATGCATTGAGATAAATCGTGGAATATTCAATTTTTCTCTCTTTCGCTTTTGCTACATTTCTCGTATGTAAATTGTACTTTTCTGCATAGTTTATCCTTCAAGTTCTCAGGCTGAGGTTTGATTTAAATCGTCAGGGATCGATATAGGTATGCATTGGAAAATTCCGCACAGCTTCAGGGGGGACTGTTCATTTTTAAAGCTTGTACATCTCATAGAATTGAAGGACGTTGTTAGGAGCGACGATAACAGCTCGAGGCGATGGTAGATGTGATTCGATACGAGATAGAGTTTTTTTCTTTGGATACTTGGCGATTGAGAATTTTGGTCGAGAGATTCTTGGGAAGACATCGTTTTTTTCGATCGTCACTTCACATCGAAGCGACTGTACTATTGAAATTCTTCTTTGGTCGAAAATGGAGCATATTTACTGGATTCCATTTCTGGTTTATATGTTTTTATACAAAGAACGTGGTATTATCAGAAATCCAGTTTAGAGCGCATTTCCGGAATTTCTGTTCATTATTTGTGCTGAGTATTCTAAAAAAGCTTCCTTTTTTAAATTCGATCGAAATTCCATCATTGCGAAATAAGATAAATATTTGCAGATAGCTTTGACAAGATGCCTTTAAAGGACAGTACAAAACGTCAATTCAAATGTAAAGTTTTGTACAAAAATACTTAATTTTGAAATAAATTTGGTAAAAACAACTATACGTTACGGGATTTATCCACGTCAGTCTCGAAAGTAGAACATGAAAAAACATGACACGCAACACTTGTCGTACGAGCTCTTTCTTTTTCCAGTCAAAAATCTGTCCTTCGCATGGTTTGACGGAATAAGGGCGAAATAACGAGATTATCGGGCGATTGCGAAGTTTTCTCTTCCGTTGTGATGATGAAAATTTATGGATGTACTTTCTAGAGAATGCGAAAAACGTCGCCTCTTTGTAGGCTACAAAGTATCATTTTTCAAAACGATCCAACTTTTCGACTTTCTGGGCGCGCCATTATGTGTGAAAACTCGACTCGTTTCTCCTATACGCGTTTAGGTATCGATACGTGCCTTCTCAGGAGAAAAAAAAAAGAAAACAAAGCAAAAGAAAAAAAGCAAGATAAAAATACAAGAACACCGAGGAGAGCTCGGAGAAGTTGTGTGCACAGCGACCGAGAGGAAAACCCGTACAGTGTTAAGATGGATCTTGAAAAATAACGAGGACTTTTCTGTGCGCGCGCTCGGGTTTATAAATCGAAAAGTTATCGGAAGATACGCTTTTCTACTTTTGTTCTCTTGTGCACTCGAGGCTTTTTTGCAGCTCGGTTGAGTTTTTCTTTTATACTATTTATAAGTATACAATTATTTTCTATAGCATTTGCTATACTCTATTTCGTGGCAAAAACTATATGTATATATATATATAAAAAAACAAAACAAAAAAGAAAATAATTAACGGGAGAAATATGTTTGTGACCACAGAAACTAATGCTTTATTTATTCGCCATCAACAGCGATTCTAAAGGATATATTGTTTTGCGAAAATAAACGTTTTATCACATGTGGCTCGATGGTAATTAACAATCGATGTTATTGTGTCACGAGCAGCAACGAACTTGATGAACCGTGAGCTTGTTTATGCTCGTTATCGAAATAATGAAGCTATACAAGCTGTGTGCTTTAGATAACGAGCTTTTTGAATCTACAATTTTGACGATACGAGGAACTTGTCTTTCAGATAATTAATAAAAATATACATACTCTGAAGACATAAATCTTTTTGACTGACGTTTATTGGAGTTAAAAAATTCCTCTGCATATACGTTTGTAACAAGAATGCTTGGAATTCGGTGGAAGCAATGCGCGCGCGCACTTACACATAACTCATCGTCAGTGTTAACGCTTGAGTTACCTTGGCTATTTTTTTTCCTACCCTACAGCTGGACACGGTTACTAGTATTTTCCTTCATCCTTTCGACTTAACTTCGTATAGAATAATGTGTACTACATGAAAAAAATAATTGTTGAAACGAAAGAAATTCTTTCAAATCAAGAAGAAAATAATCTTAAACAGCTTGTCCAAGACATATTTTTTTATCAAAAGGAACAAAATTTTATTGCGAAATTATTTTACTTTAAAAGTATTGCTCTAAACGTAAATCCTTTGCTGGAAATCGTTACAAGAATTCGAGATAGTATACACAATCTTACTTATCGTTACATCAAATTTTAATATTTATCATAGCTGTCACGAATATATACGTTCGAGTATGTGAAACGAGTCATCAACAAAAGGCTGCAGAGTCGGACTGCGATGCATTAGCTTCGTTCTTTAATTTTCAACGTCGCAGGTTCGAGATAAGTCACGCTTTGAGCAAACGTCTCCGAGCGGATACTACGAAAAGTTAATAAAAATATAATGAATTTTTATAAAAATGCTTAATCTCAGAGTAAACGAAACATTTCTTTTTGATTCGACGAAAATAATTCATTTTAATGAAAATCTCTTTATTATTTAAGATTATTACTTTTGAAACCAAAGGATTTAATAAATCTAAAGTATAATTTTTTCAGTATATATTATGAGACACAGATGAATAATGCACTAATATGAGATTTTTTTGTTAAGTTTTTATTACGAGGAAATGCAGTAGAGTGCCCTCTTCTGCAATTTTTTTCTTCGCTAATCCATATATTTCAGCGTTCGATCGTAAATAAAGATATTCTTTTACATTCTAGAGTAATCATATTTTTTTATTACTTTATAAGAAACTAATAAAAATCAGGCTATTAAAAGATGATGACAAACTAAAAGAAGAATATTTCTGAACACATACAGCAAAATAATCATCGCAAACTTGTTAATATAAACCAAACAAGACTTTTCCATTGAATCATGCATCTCGCCGTATGTAACTTTCAAATGGTGTCGTGAAAAATTCAAAAGCCACTTCATTATATACGTGATTCCCGAGTTAGCACGTTATTTGCATAACGTGGAAGCTGCACTACAGGAATAACTGAATATTACAGGGACACATACGTCAATGAATGAGAGAGAGAGAGAGAGAGAGTAGAGAAAAACTATATTACGCTTTCTCCCAAAAGTTCTTACATTTTTAAACGAGTTTTACGATCGATACACTCGACTATCTCGTGTGGCTTTATTTATTATTGACCTACGATTGGGAGAGAAGTACAAGTCAAGGACGCTGCTGGAAACTTGTATGAAGGAAGATGAATACTTTGTATTTTTTCATTTATATATATAATATCATCCAAGTTTTCTTATTTGGCGTCGAGGTCAACTATTGCTCAAGGGGTGAAGTTCTTTTATAAAACTAGGAGCAGCCGAAAGTGGTAGATAATTTGAAAATTCACCGCCGAAGATAATCGAGGAAAGTTTTGATGCGGAATTCATTTAGCGATGCTATTCCACTTATTTTTAATTAAAAAAAAAATTACCAATTTTTTTTTTATTTCAAAATTGGAATTTCAACAATTGGATTCGACTCGTCGTTTGCGCCTGTATACCGACCTGATCTAAGTAATACATACTTCGTTTTCAGTTTCGCGTTTTTATCAAAATGTTTAATGTGCAAGCAAATTGAAAAACCCTTTAAAAGCAAAAAACCTGATCTCGTTGCAAGTTATTTGGCGAAAAAAGCCTTGGCAAAGGATTCCTCTTTATCTCAAACAGTTGCAGCCACAGTTCATCGTGAAAAGCCCGAATAATCCTCACTCGGTTTGCTCGTCACTGACAGCATCTGCCGCTGGCCTACATATACACTCTCCACGGCCACGTATATTTACAGGGTCTCGCATTAGCAGTAGGTTCTGTTTCAATGTCGGCTTTGCCGCTTGCAAATACTATATCTGGTTATTGCCGTCTTTAATGGCACACTGAGGCTTAATGAGCGACCGTAAACGCCTGGCTCGACATCGAAGTCTGACGGACCGAAAACACTCGTCTGAGGGAGTGAGTGCGTGTGTGGGTGATATACAGATAATCAGTTGGATTAATTGTTCCTGTCCGCTTCTATGCACGTTTACGATACCAAATGCGTCAAATAGTCCCAGCTGCAACGCAGAGCAATGGATCTCGAGAAATAATAATGTCGTTTGCAGTGTGTATCGTATACTGACATTATATACAGAACTTCAAATGTTGTCGAAAAACCCGCGATTCTAGTCTATACTATGTGTTTATTGAAATCGTTACTGAAAACAAATACGTATTTCCTTCTCTCATACTATCTGTAATAATAATATTTGTTATTTATGTGAAATTTGCTTGTATTTCCAATTAATATTTAAAGAATTTAAACAGAAAATATTAGATTTAAAAAGATATTTCTTTGAAAAATATATATTTTTAATTTTACAAAATAAATGAATACTCAATGTATCTATAATTTTCATTCGCTGTACTTGTAAATTAATATAATAATAATTTCAAATAAATATTTGTTTGCAGTTTATGTATAAATTTTCTGCATTCCAAATATGATTTTTAAAATAAATAAATGTTCTTACATTCAGCAAACTTTTATTCGAGGCATGCTATAGAATGGCGAGAATATTAATTTTCAAAGTAGTGATTCCACGCCATTTTAAAACATTTTTATGTATAGAAATTTGTCTAATAACATCTGTCAAATTTAAATAATCTTTTTCTACTTTGATGTTTTAAAACAATTTTATAAACATTTTATGGGGCTTTATAAACGATACTTATTTTAAGTAAATACATCGAGGACACCATTTCAAACGAGTTTGAGTAGATATAAATGTTCGAAGACGACAAAAATCATTTTAAAAAGAAACTTTGCTTAAAAAATTACGTAGACTTATTTTTAGATAATAGGTATTGCGCGATTTTTTCTGAAATTATTTCTGTGCCGAGTAATACGTCAAAAGAGAAGCCCACAAAAGTTACTGCTCTTCTAACATTAAGGGATAAAATTACCCGTGAGTTTGTGCACTATTGAAAGTACATTTGTATATAATTTTTTATGTATACGAGTATTCATAACTACTTTTTTCCGTGTAGTATTTTTAGTTAAAGAGTGCCACACTAGAATAGTGCGGCACAGTAGGTCACGAGTCTACGCCGAGTTCCATAACGGGACAATTTAGCAAAACTTTTCCCATAAAATGGCGCATGTTGTAATATTTCTGTCTTCCTTACGCGCGATACATGTCCATTTTTGGATGTGCGAATAAATGCGACTCGCGAGACAGCCTGCAGCAAATTGAATAATCTACACATTTCGCATGATGGATAGACAGCAATCATAAAGTTAATAGTTATCAAAATGCCAATAGCGAGCAGAAGAACCGAGAATTTCGTCTCGATCAATAATTCTAAATTAAAAGCGCATTGTGTTCAACTAATTGAGAATAGTTGAGCTCTCGATAATCTCGTTTATTCATTGCTTTACACGAGCATATTTTATACGTGTCCGCATGTGTGTGCTATGACCAGGAAAAACTCACACACACACACACACACACACACGTTTGTTTGCGGTACTTTGTTTTGGCAGTAGCGATCGTGTGATAAATTTTTGGAACTACCCGCCTGTTACATTGTCACAAGGGCGATCTTTTGTTTTGCGAGCCCTTTTTACGGTGGCTGCATACGCGGAAGATTGGAGAGATTCGGTGACGCTTTTTCCGGGAACGTGCGCCCGATGTGTTTTCGCAGGATGAACGATAGGCAATCGAGGGGATTGCTTTTGAATGAAGTTATGCTATTTTTTTTCGCAGAGACTGTTTTCGTTTATTTTTTGACATAGCAACAGCGATCGTTCCCATTGACTGTTAATACACGAGGATGCGAATACCGTGCAAGAACAATGAAGCAAATTTTATTTTTTGTTTTGAGTTTACACTTTTAAAAATGAACCAGTTCAGTTTCTTCGATGAAAAATATAGATATACTTTTTTTAGGGCTTCCAAGAAGACTCACTGAATGAATAATTTTAAATGTAAGAAGTATATGACACACACCGACATATTCCAAATCTGAGGTTATGCAATTCTTGATCAAGCCAACATTGTTTGAAGTATCTTATTAAAAAATCATCAAGAACTTAATTTTACTTCATTTGAATTCGTTATACCTCACAGAAATCGGATAATGTAACCTCAATAAGTAAACAACTTGAAGAATTTAACAAAATTGTACATTTTGATTTTCCGTTTAAAGAAATATGCCCGTGAATATGAAATTCGTAATTAGCGAGATCAAAAATGTCCGAATTAATGAATTCTTCTGACATAACTGGTTATTTTTTCAGAATTTACAACCTACGTAGGTGAAATTGTCTGACATTGAATATTTCGAGATCTTTTTGTGCAAATTATTTCTAATAATTCATGCTTGCATATAGCACTGCAAAAATAACATCACATTCTACAAGTAGAACAAATTTTGCGTAAGAGCACGGTCGACTGAATTTTTTGTGGTACATTTTGCCTACTTCATTTTCTTCGAAGTAGCAAACTTTTTTGAGTGTAGAAAAAAAAATTTTAAATGAGATTTGATATTTTTGATATTTAAACTTAAAAGAGAGTATATTAAAAGTACATTTCTATTCATAATTAAACTTGAAAATAGAACGATGAACAGAGATGATATTACTGAACGAATATGCCTACGTTTCTCGTCACGTCTCTCCTTATTAAATCCTCGCTTTTTAGTATTTATTACAATAATGATCTTTTCTTGTTTTTCTAATCACGGACTAACCACACATAAGGTCAAATTGTACGATCAGTTCAGATGCGAGCGTCTGTGACATGTGCGTAACACATTGTTATCCCGGCAAACAAGAATAATAAAGGAAGGATCCGAATTAAAAGCTCACCAGTACAAGTCACTTGATGCGAACAAGGTATGCGAAAAAAAGTTGGCTACGTCAACTCATAGTTAGCTTCTATACGGCTAAACTCAGGTCTGAAAAACTGGCGGATAACACGACGTAGAGACTCCAAAAAAACGCGCACAAGTACACCAGACGGTGGCCGTATATTGCTTTTAGTTTACGTATATTGGTTTGCTTTATAACGCGTTGAAAAAGGAAATTAGATATTGATGAGGAGATATTGGAACGATCGTATTGCGAAGAAAAAGTATAAAAATGAAAAAAAAATTTGAATCTTATTATCTTTCGCTGAATTTCATAGGATAATTATATATCAGTAGTGTATTTATTATTTCGTACGGTTATGAGTTATACGGATTTAATTTGATTTACCCTGCGTAATTCATTATAATTTATAGTGTATGAATCGAACAACTAAACTTATTTATTATTACAAATTCAACATTTAGATTGAATAAATTAAATTTTAATTTTGAAAGTTTACATTAAAATAGGTACGTTCGAGCTTTATTATAAATAAATTTTGTACACACGTGGGCTTGAGCGGTTTCAGTTTTGTGGTGTTAATATTACTTTTGATAATATTTCGCGCGATAAAACGGACATACTGCGGAGATCCTTTTACGAAATATATATAGTTGAAATTTTAGCTTTCCGGACTGGCATTAAATAATATATTCGAGAAGTGAATATATTCATTTCGCAAAGTAATTAAAGTACGAATTCTAAACGTACTATATATACTAGCTTAAAAATTTTCTTCTAAGCGAAACTATCGGAATAGAAAAATATAAATAACCATTTCGAGAAATCCTTTCGAGACAAAAAGAAAGTAATCTTAAATTACTTGTCGGAAAGGAATCTTTTTTCTCTTGCAAGATGATTTTGATTTAATGGATTCGTATTCATGATTCGTTATCAGGTGGAAATTGATTTATTTGATCCAAACAGAACATTTTAATATATATTGGCTTTGAGGTTTACATTCTTGTAAGACACAAAACATTAAGAAATAATATTTATTATTCAAGCTTAAAAGATTTAGCCAAAAAGGACATTCTTTTGCCTCGAAATTGTCATTTCATTCATTATAATGTAAGTTTTAATCGGAGAAAAGGACTTGAATTTAAACTTAAAGTGATTAAGACGTTATTTGAACGCAGTCGCCTATTACATAGATAACAAGAGGAAACGACTCGTTGAAAAATCACGCGCGAAAATTGGCCGGAGGACACTACTAGTCTTGACTGCAGAGAAAAGAAAAAAAAGGGAGTTAGTTTCTCCGTATGCAAAGAGTACTCCTTTGTCGCCAATGGCAAGACAGGAGTACCCTTTGATTCACTTTCCTTATTGTAGTTTTTGTATCAACGTTTGCCGTTATTTTAATAAAAAATAATAGTGGACGTCCTTCTATCTTCGATAAGATAGCTCGCGGTGCTCGTTCATAAACTTAATTATTCTTTTTATCGTCAGTAACAGACTATTAAGCCAGCAGAGTAGACTCGCGAACAAAGAAAAACTAAAAGTCCTTATCGTAGTCGTAGAGAAGCACAGTAAAATCTTTATAAAAATCTTAAACATCAAACAATTCATTGCAGCTGTACTAGAAGCAACCGACAAGCTCCGTATCTAACGTATACAGCCGTTGTTAAACGCTTTCGGACGAAACGGATCTTTCGCGAGATTAAGCGATGTAACCTTTCGACAATGTATATATATATATATATATGTATATATAAATATATGTATATATAAAAATATGTATATATATATATATATATATATACATATTATATATAATGCAAGAATAAACAGGGAACAGGCTATTTCTCAGTTTCTTGCACGTATCTCTTGTTCGAAATGCTTTATATCGTACTTGGCTTTACGTCCCAGCGCGTCCTTTATATAGCTACCTGGCACACGCCTTGTCTCGACAGTCTTGCGCTTCTAAAGC
This sequence comes from Apocrypta bakeri, assembly GCA_018906985.1. Taxonomy (NCBI): domain Eukaryota; kingdom Metazoa; phylum Arthropoda; class Insecta; order Hymenoptera; family Pteromalidae; genus Apocrypta; species Apocrypta bakeri. The sequence continues at coordinate 12,454,142 of JACCIA010000006.1, read as the reverse complement.
TCCTGAGTAGCCGCTTTTGCCAGACATATACAGATTTTTTTTCTTTTCTATCTTTCTTGTATATAAGCTTCCGACGAGGTATATAGGTTTATTCGAGCGCCTGAAGAAATTGTAAATGAAAACACAGGAGGCTGAGCTTGCGTTTCTATTTTTAACGTGTTCTTTCAGCAAAGCTTTACTATATAAGTGCCACGAGACTCCAGCGTCTTCGACTCTTATTAGCTTCGGCCTCGACATCCATGAGTGTGTTATATTTTTCTTGTCCCACCGTCGCATATACATTTCAATCCTCGCGCGGTCTTCAAAGCTCTTTGAGAATCAACGGGGTTTGTGTGCGTTTGCCACCTGCACGTGTGGCGACTGTAAATATAATTAGTTTATTTTTTCATACGCTATATATATATATATATATAACTATAATATATAACATAATTTCTTGCGAAGCAACTTATCGTGTATTCTATTTATTTTTTAATCTCGAGATCGACGATGCGCATTTAATTCTCGGATTTTACGCGAATAGCGAAAATGCCAGCGCTGTGCCATGAATATTCCGCGCGCAAGCCATTAAACATTTTCCGCGCGAAAAAGAGACCCACGACGACAATAATGCATTCTTCCACTTTCGTATATATATATATGTGTGTATGTGTATGTATGCGGTGCAGTAGTCGGAATTAAAAGCGGTGATACTCGCGTGTATTAATTATTTAGCTCTATCTTTTCTCTCCTTCACGCTCTTACTGCCTTCAAATATATATATATATATATGGGCGATTCTCTGAAGAATTATCATTTTAAAAAGCTTTTGTTCATGTTTTGGAAATATTTAATTAATACTACTACAAAATTTTCATGAATTTTATTTCGATTAGACGAAATTCAAAAGTGTATATAAATTTTCAGGAACGTAATTAGAGAATAAAAACATACAGAAAGCTTTATTTAATAACATTTACTCGACTTAAAGAACAGTATGGATTTTCATAATTTGGTAGTGAGAATTATTTTCGCGCTTTTGGTTCTTTTAAGATTTTACTAATCCTTTTGATTATTGAATCAGAAAAGTTTGCTTTTAGGAAAAAAATTCATCTATTTGATGTATAGTAGTGAATATGACAAAAAACATTTAAATATTCGGCAACTCATAAAAAGTGTTCGACGACTAAAAACTCTTCAAAATAACATTACTTATAAAAATATATACTTTGAAATCAATAACGAATGAAATTAATGATTATAATATATAATCAATTAGAAAACGACGTGTTCGATCACATGTACCGTAAAATGAATTCCAATAATCGAATACTCTAGGTTTCTGATTGGACGAATGTTCTGCCGTGAGGAGTATTATAGATACTGAAAATATCAAGACGAAAATATTTCATGCGCTTGTTGTCGTATCTTAGTATATTCTTACGTTTTTTAACGAAGCACAATAGAGAAAAGCAAATTTTTCTCTTACTCTATATACGAGAGTTTTACTACTGCGATTCCGTAAACATGTGCTTTCAGTTTAAGTACGTTCATTTAAAATTGGCAAGATTCCTATAGTTGTATATGCGCAGTTTCTTCTCTTTTTTAGATTGGCCAGTGTAGGTCAAATTTTCTTTGGTTCTTTTATGAAAAATCAAGTGTGTATGCATAAATTTGGTGGTTGAGTTTGTGGGTATAACTGCACCAAACGCAGAAAACTTTAACTAAAATATTTATACTTGCCGCAACACACGTATCGAAAATTCAATAAACGTGAAATTCCGTGGCTGCCAAAGCAAAGTCCCTGTCGTCTAAAAATTATATACATAAATTCAGGAAAACTTTAACTCAACATTGCAATAATCCATTAGTATAACCACAGCAAATACATTCTCGATACAATGGATCGATATACTTACAGACCTACTTTACGTTTTTTAGAATAAATTATTTGCGTATGACAAAAACTTATTAATTTTAATGTTAGATCGGTATTCATAAGCAAAATTGCCAACTATTTTAATTTAATTCTATATTTATTAGCATTCTTACATTAATAGGTAATAAATGTATAGTTTACGAAATAGTTAATAGTGCACTATTTCAAATTTAAAGAGTACCTAGAATTTATTAATTTCCTATTTCTGTTCGTATAAACGCTTATAATAACTTTTTTTATGAAATAACGCACAAAAAACTTGCAGTTCCTATTGCAACTGCATCACAGCCTTACTTCATCGCGCTCGGCTAGAGCCTAATAGCCGATTATTCAAATTTCATCGAGTGTAGAGAAGACTCGCCGAATTCTACGATAGTTGACTCTGTATACTTTATAAAGGACTGGTTCTCGTATAAAAGTGCAACCGAGCAAATTGAGCACGCGTCTCTTCGAATTATGCGACTCACTTGCTGTATACTCTCTTCTCGCCACGATGTGCGTTGCATTATGGCTTTTCGGACAAGATTTCCGAATTCTATATATATATATATATAGCTTTCTCTCAGTCTCTCTCTCTCTCTCTTTCTCTCTTAAGTTTGTGTGAAAGGGGTTACCCGGTTTGATATGTAGGTGACGACATACACTGACGTACAAAGAGATGACACGCGCGTGCAAAGTCGGTCAAACTAGATATGCCACCGCAATGGTCGTCGTCATCGTCATTGGTAAGTTATAGAGAAAAAGACACTTGGATGTGCTACTCGAGTTAAATCCATTTTCGCGCTTTATTCCATTATACTATACGCTTAAATTCTCATAGTAAAAATTACTCTGTATTAGAGTGAATTTTCAGAAAAGAGCATTGTTTAACTGTATAGAGTTCACTGTATAGATTTTGAATTCACTCTTGTAGTACTTGACATACCTGTATACATTATTATTCCTTTTCATTTTTTTTAAGTAACCAAATAACTATTAGAATAGAAAATAGCTTCTACAGCTTTTAAAAGTGTTTTTAGTTTAGCAAACTAATTATTTAAAAATTATCAAATTATTTTTAAAATAATGCTTATGAATAATAGAAGAATATAATAATCCTATATTTTTTTATTATTCCGGTAAAAGCTTTTTAATAAAAATGCTAACATTACCTTTAAAGTTTACGAATAACAAGGAGTATTTTAACCATTCGTTTTAACAATTGAAAAATCCTCCCTCTTAAAGTTCACTAAAATTCTAAAAATCCGTCTATTTGAATTGATTTTGTAAATTTCACTTTACACTCGAACACCGAATGAATCGAGCAATCTAAAATTTTAAAGTGATTGTATTTGTCGAAGAGAATTCGAATGAAAAATCGCAGCCTAATCGCAAAGCATTTTGAGATTCAACAATGCATGTAGGGATTGGAACCGACCTTGCATGCGATGGTATATTCCGATATGGGATTTTCCCGTTCGGTCTTTCGGAAAGATTAATTTTCAAACGCATCGAGGATCGCAATGCGAGAAAGAGAGAGAAAGAGAGAGACAGAGAGAGAGAGAGAGAGAGAGACAGAGAGTGAAAAAGTAGGCTTTTTATGCTTCATAGAAACGTCCCATTAACCACTAACGCTCATTGATTGTTCAATGGTGAATTAAGAAGCCGCTTTAGCTACCCATCGTGACCAAATACTTATACACTCTTATTAAATTTACATAAAACGTTTCCGATATTAAAGAGATTGAATATATTTCTATAATGAAAATACGCTGTGTAAAAATTCTTCGGACACTTTGTCGCGAGTGGCGTCAAATTTCACGAAACTGATTTGCAATTATAACTGGCAAGTCGCTTGAAGCTTTCACCGCGGCGTATAGAGCAGCTTAAAATAAATCGACGTTTATAATAGAGGGAAAGTTTCTATACGGGCGAAACAAGCGACAATGCCATTAAGATAAAGAAACCTCAACGGAAATGTTAACGAATATAGTCAATGCTGGTAAGTTGGTGTATAGGGTAATCACGCGATTATGCCACGAAGTCACGGCTCGTTATGTTTACTGTATATGTATGGATGTGTATGTGTGCACTGTGTATACGTATACGACAAAGGCTTGAGCCCGGTCGTTAGCGCTGCTTTGTTGCGAGTCTACGCGGTTTGCGGCTCAGCGAACCGACGGACTACGACGACTCAACGGAAACACGCTAACCGTTACACATGCGTCCTTCAACTCGAGAACTATCGTCTAATTCATTTTGCATCGTACTGTAAAATTCATTTACTCTCGCGTCCGATCCACTGAAAAACATAATCATTTCAAGCAAAAGAAATTCTTTTCAATTATTTCAACCTTTTTTTTTAATCAGAGGGAAAAACATTTTTTTGTAATATACTTTTATTTTCAAAGAAATCATTAAATTTGATTAAAAAAGGATATTTCCACTTTCTCAATAATATTCTCAATAATACACGCACTATTGCCTAAAGTTAAATGAAATTTTAATATTTTCTATAGCAAATGTAATAACGCATCTATTACATTTGCTATACAAAAGCACTGTTACAGAAACGATTAAATATATCAGCTTTAAACCTTTTTATGTAGTAATAATAAAATGATTTTACTGTTTGCACGAACATTTGATTAGAAGTGGCTTATCGGTTTGTATGAAATGTCAATGTAAATTTTTTACGATCATTTTGTACAATAATATGGTTCTGAAAAAATGAAGTAGTGAATATTTGTCATTCAACGCAATGTATTTTTACTGAAATTACAATTCGTTACTTTGTTAAAATTATTTCGCTGAATGCAGGTTAATTTGTCTAAACGCCTCCTACCTACAATTATTTTGTATCGGAAATAATAAAAAATCTGTGTTTTTTATTGAAGCTTATCACCTTTGAATCAAAAGAATTTAGTAAAAAGGACATTTGTATAAATTCAAAAACTTAATTACTTACAGTACATATTCATACAGTAGATAACTAGATCAAATGTGATTACAGGCTATTTTTAAATTATACAATTTTCATGTGCGAAGTAATGAAAATTCACGCGAAGAACCGACTAAACGATGGTCCGAGAACAGTAAGCAAGAACGAGTCTTGGAAAGGAAAGGCGACAGTTGCGCAGCTTTTCTCAGAACTGAGCTCATTTGCCTTTGAATCGTCGGATGAAGGCGTCACCTGCTATACACCGAGTAATCTCCTTTTCTACCCTGGATTTCTGTGTGTACTACTGGTGCAAATTTACATATATTCATGAAAGACACAGCGTACACGTACGTATGCACTTATCGCGGGAGATCCTCCTGGTTAGCCGTCATCTTTTCTTTCCCCCCAACCTTTTTTTACGACTCTAGAGGTAGCTCTTTTACGATCGGGATATATGAACGTTAGAGAACTTGCCGAAGGAGAAAGTTTTGATTCGAAGGACGAGTGACGTTAATGTAACGCGTGCGTGTGTTATACTGTCAAAGTCGAAGAGGAATATGCGGATAGAAACGTTTTACGACGAGAGGCGTTACTGAAACTCGGCCAATTTCCATTGAATCTGCCTGCGAATGCGCGAGGTATTAAATTTATAAATATATTCGAGTGAGGTGAAAATTCGACTTTCGTTGATAAGCTTTTAATTATTGCATTGGAATTATGTATATTATCGTAAAAACGGAAATAATATATTGGTTATTTGACTTGTTATTTGCCAGGTTGTACTACGTAGTACCACGTTATGTAATGAACTCGTTATTTTCTTTTTAATATTAACTACGTTCTTTTGCAGCTGCTTTATATAAGGCTTTACAAAACAGCGATAATGAAATTCCGTTTGATAATGTCTTATCTCTTCTCCGGCAAGTTTGCTAGATGTCTGTATTTAATACAACCTATCGAAGTATAAGTCGCAATGAAGCAGTTTTTTACGGCGGCGACTGACTAACAATACTTTGAGAAACGAAACGAGAGACGAAGAGTTTTGTAGCTAATAAAAACAACTATTAACAATTTCATGCAATGCCAGTTGCATGTACACGGCGATAAATCCGATCAAATGAAATCAGTGAAAACGAGCTAGCGTTATAAAAAAATATTGAACTTTTCTCGAGAAGAGTCGTTAAACATCAAATCGTTAAGAAGCAATTTCAATTTTTTCATATTATACGACGATGTCGATAGAAAATATTAAACTTCTATTTTTAACTATACTTATTTTTGCACCTTCCATTACGTACCCGACGCTCAAAAAACTAAGTTAAAAAAATGTATCGAAAACAAATTTTTTTTAAATGCTTTTGAATCTATCAATTTCAAACGACGTCACTCATTCGCTCTTCCCATTAAAGTCATATCTCCTCTCCTAAAAATAACCCATAAACTTTCCAGTCCCTCCGTATATTACATTTCAGTATCGATTTTCTTGAATCCCAGAGACCCATACTCATAGGGTTTTTTACGTGGTTCCCTAGACTCATTATTCACGTAGGACATCCGCACACGCGAAAAAAATTCATTAACGGAGGTTCGGTAATGCGTACACGTATTTTCGAAAATGCCATGTATAAGCCTCTGTTTAACTTTGCAAAAGGTGTATAAAGTTGCAGCTGGAAACAATTTACTCGTCATTTTTACTTCGCGTACTATTGAAACTAGTTAAGGTAGTCGGCATTAGAGAACAATGGAAGAAGGCAGAGATGGAGATCGGAAAATAGTTGGCGTTTGATCGCGGTTGGAAAGTATTTCGATTCTTTGTCTTTTACTTTGGAATCCCGAGTGTCTTCGCTTGTGTAATTATGAAAGTTTCGAAAGAGCTAAACATGCGCGTCGTAGTACTTTACGAGATGAAACTTAAAATTTTCTTATATCCAAGGATTATTTCACAAATAAACACTTTTTTCACCATACAAAATTGTTAAATTATGATTTGTAGACAAAGGACCATCAGAAACAAAGAGTGCTGGAATATTTGTCAGCGACAGTTACTGGGTGGGTGAAACTGTTAAGTAATTGTCGGAAGTGTTCTAATTAATTATGTCGCAAAGTTGAGAAAAGTTTCTGCAAATATAAGATTTTATACTGAAAGTAACGCTCTAACTCTTGCTAATTTCGCTTGATAAATTCAGCTCATAATTTTAACAGCAGCCTCAAGTGTTACTTTGAAAACATTCGAAAGTTAAAAAAAAATCATAAATTGTATATATATATATTTCAAAAGCATATCATATCTCTAATTGATATGAATAGTACATAAGTTTCTTAGTAAAGAGAATTTTTATTTTTAATTGTGAAATTTCCTGTCACCGTACAGTGAATACTCTATTAAAATTCACAGAGCTCGAGTTTACGCTGAAACCGGAGTTTTTAATGATCTTTCATACAGCTTCCGAGTAAAACAAAACAAGCTCCATAAAGTCCAGCGTAAATTTCGCGCTATATGTTACGTAAGTGAGAATCCATCGGGATAAACGAGAATTCAGAAAACGCGTAAATCTACAGCAGTATATCGAGAACCGTGCCAACAATTCACAATCCAGATAATTCAATCGTAAAATCGGGTCAAAGTTACGGAATAATACGGGACGCCGCGAGCGCGCACTAGTATCATACATCGCGAACAAGTAGTGAAAGCCCGGGTAGCGTCAGACATCAAATGCACATACGTATACACAGCGATAGAAGAGCAGCTGTACATATATATATATATATATATATATATATATATACATATATATGTATATGTGTGTGTATGTGTGTGAGTGAGTATGTACATGTATATATGTACATATACTAACACCCCCTACCCTCTGCTTTTAAACTTCGATCGTATATTTTTCCTCGGCCCTCGAGCCTCGAACTTGTTTTCAACGTAGAGAACGCTTCCGGGCCCTTTCTGGGTCACTGTCAGTAACAGCAGTATCATCAGTAGTATAAGCTCGTAAAAGCCGGACGAGTAAAATAAGCGTTTGGTTAGAAAAACAGGGTGGGGGTAGGCGAAGGGGGCGAAAAACAAACGGATTTTGTAAATAGAATGGAGAGAAAGTGAAGAGGGTAGAAGGAGCGAGAGATAAGTAAGAGAGTAGTATTAAAAAAAGGGGGTCGTACCAGCGCCCGATTCGACTGCTCCTTCGGTGGTGGCTGCGGTGCAGGAGGCGGCGGCTCTGGGGCTGCCGCTCTCGGCCTTATCGCCCATGCTGCTGTAGCTGGTTCAGCGAGGAATGGGGCGAACGCGCTCTCACTCACGGGCTTTCGATCGCAGTAGCAGCAGCCTCCCTACTGCTAGCCCGCGCGCACTCTCCTCCCTCTGTGTTTGATGCTCTCTCTCTCTCTCTCTCTCTCTCTCTCTCTCTCTTTCTCTTCTCTCTTTTCGACCTAACCTAGAAGTTTCACTCTCCCGTTCTTTAAACCTTCGGATGACGATTCCCGCTTTTTTCTTGCGTCCCCCTTTTGACGAGATGAATAACAGAGACGGCGACAACAACAATAACAATTCAAACGAGTTAACTATATATATACAACACACAGCGAGCGAGGGAGGGGGTGAGGCTATCACACGCGCACGACCCCACCTTCCTCTCTCTCTCTCTATCTCTCTTTGCGGGGCTACGAGAACCGACACGCACTCAACACTTGAGTCTCGTCTTAGGCTGCATTCTGCATTTTTTCAGGCATTTTTTTAAACCGCTTGTCTCTCTCTCTCTCTCTCTTTCTTTGTTTCTCTCGGTATTACCCTCGTCACTCGCGAGCACGCGCTCGGCACATGTGTAGACACAGGGCAGGGTCGCCACTGCGCCACACGTTCTCCTCGTCTACGCGGAGAGCTGGCTCGAGTAGCACTGGACTTGTATCGGTCTCTATCCCTCTCGGCGAAAGATGCTGCCGCTGCTGCTGTGCTGTGTGTGCGTGTGTGCGCGCGCGCGCCGCGCCCCCGCTTCTCTCTGCTCTCCGTGTCGTCTGCTGCTCCCCTTTTCGATCAGCTTCTCGCAGAGCGAGCTAGAGCGCAAACTGGAGAGAGACAGAGATTGTGTGGCAGTCACATGCGCGATGGTCAGCGTGCGAGAGGGCAGAAAAAATGTGAGACGAGAGCTAGTATGCGTGGGTGTGTATATATGTATGCGAAGTCTTTGCACGCGTATATACGAGAGAGAGAGAGGATGAGGGAGCGTCTTTGGGGCTCCGTCACGACCCGTAACGTCCCGGGCGTAGTGAGCTGCTGCTGCCGCCTCCGCCGTTTCCACCCTTGTGCAGAGAGAGAGAGAGAGAAGCGTTCGCGCCTGCGCGAATCTCTCTCCGGGCACATCTCTCGGACTCTTTCTCTCTTTGGATGCTGCGCGCCTCTCTCTCCCTCTCAATGCGAGCTTTTGTTCTGAGCAAAGCTTTCGCGGACCCGCTCTGGATCTGTCTTCGTGTCTCTTTTACTCTCTTTCTTCACCGTAGGATTTACTTTTTTTACAATGTCATTTTCTCGAAATCGAATATCTATCGATTCGTTGATGAACTCAAAAAAATTTATCCCATATCACTGCTTGGTGAATTAGAACTTTAACCGTAGTAAAATGGAATAATGGGTCAGTACTGACAACTTTTATGCAATACTGTAAAACCTATTAGCTCAAGTAAGAATGGATTAATAATGACCCTATACTAAGTAATAATAATTTTTCCGCAGTACTGGAAAGAATATTGGCCCAGTATTTAAGCAATAACGGAGGGGACACATTGTAAAACCAGTACTGCGTCAGAATTGTACCAATATTGTTCCAAACTTAATTATCTGTATTTTAACAAAATAATATAATCTAAAACAAATAAAACAATAAATGCAATGGAAAGTAATGTTTTATCTTTGGTTCAGATTTGATGCACCAGTATTGGGCCAGTGCATTACCAGAATTCTGGCCCGATCTTATCGACCCAATATCAAATCAGGGTTTTACCAGTATACTGTTTTTCCCTAATGGCCAAGTTTTAGTATCGGCAATTTTGACCAGTGGAGCTTTTCCCTCGGCGATCTTCTTGTTCATCTTCATCTGCCTGTGCTACATAAACAAAGTAATAACATTCGGATAGAAATCCATCAAAATCCAGCTCTTGGAATCCATTGACTATCTATATATGCTTGTAACGTGAGAGATAGGAGTAGTAGTTGGAACTATGCTTGCGGTTGACTACACTTGCATTCCACGGGATTATCGTCCGCGCCCACAGAGTCGATTGCTTGCGCGGATTTCGGTCGAGAAGCCGAGAGGTCAGCGCGCGTTATCTCACCCATCGAGAGCTGGTGCAGCTTTTTTTTCTTCTTCTTCTTCTTCTTTTTTAGGGAAGGGAACGAAGAGAGACGAAGAGAGGGGGATGACTCGTCGATGATGTCTGTGCAAGATTGATTAAACTTCGAAGGAGTCATTTGTTACGAGTAAAATGACAGGTCGGGCGAGCTTTTCCAACAGAACGAATCTCAAGCTGCGAAAGTATTTGTACACGAGGTAAAGGGGAGTCCATTATATTATATCCGTTTCTGTAACCGCCGTGAAATATTTCGATTAGCACTGGGCTCTATATGACGAGGGATGTCTGCTATCGAGCTGTGCTAATTAAACTTTATTCCGAAACGCCTTATTGATGGATGGTAATTTCACGGAAATTCCTTTTGAAATATACGATGCATAAATATAGCACGACGTCAAACCAATAAGTTTAAATCGAAAATCATACATTCGAATTAATTGGAAAGTCGTATTTACGCTTACGTATTGTCGCATCAAATAATACACATGATCGTTATACCTCATGTAGGAAAAGCTGGCAAGCTGCTTTTGAGGTATCTCCATCGATCGGTATATTGTGTATTATACAGATACATGTTTACAAATAACCAATAAAGACGTGAAAAAGCAAATGCAGAGGTTTCAAATAAATCAAAAAATGGAACTCTATAGTCTTTTTCTCTCAACTTTTCACTTGGCAATAGATATAGTCCGTCGATAACCGCATATTCAGCTCAAGTTTCAAAAGCAAACCCGGAAGCAACTTTTCATACAGGCTTTGCTACGAAACTTCCTCTTGGCTCTTGTATATAGCATCGACTCCTTCGGCGCGAAATCTAATAAGCCTCACCCTTCCGTTCTCTCCTCTCTTGTCTCTAGTATAGCAGAACGAAAGTTACATTGCCGGAATTTCGTAAGCCTCGGGGTAATTGTATGTTTCATATATATCTGTATATCATATATATGTGTATACAATGTGTAAAGCGATATTCGCAAGAAATTTTAATTGGCCTTGACCTGCATTCCTTACCAGCTGTATAGATAGGAATGGAATATCGCGAGTCTCTGAAGTGTCTGAAAAGATGGATAATACTTACCGCGGTCTCTTGTGAAGCTGAGAGTTGTGTCTCAGTAGTACAAATGAAGCTTTACACCTGCCACCGAATGTTGATTTTTTTCTAATTATAACATAAGAACGCATACGATACAAGAAACACTGAACGAAATGATACTTCTGAGGCAAAAGGATTAAACTTATTGAAGATTATTTATCATTGATAAACATATATTATTTAAAATCTAAACTATTCTTTTTGGTTTAAAAAAGAAACGTTCCTTTTTAACGATCATATTTTCATGAATTTTTCGCTCTATCCTCTAGGAGGCGTCTAGTTAATTTTGCTGGCAAATAGTAAAATCATTCGACGATCGCAATCAAAAATATGTTTTTTTTTGACAGGCCATTGAAAACTATTGTTTTTGGACTCAAAAAGATTTCTTTTGTTTTAAATGATTATTTTTACAGTCACCAATTAATTTTTTTCAAAGTAAGTTTGTAATTTCGACGAAAAATGTATGATATTCTCGAGAAAAGGAATTTTCAGAAACTTTGGACCTACTTCTCGGCCTATTTCTGTAATAAATTTAGGATAATCGTATTAGTTACAGGAGACCGCTATACCACGTAATATTAAGTTTCAAAGTGTTCGTCGTGTAACTTTAAATTACAGCTAAAAAATTCACTTCAACCGGTAAATAATATGATACGATATCGAGTTTCAAAGTAACCTTTCATAAAAAAATAACAAGTAAAAAAACTATCCATTTCACAGTATGTGTTTTATCGAAAAATTGAACGAAATTGATTACCAAGCACTCGAAAAAATACATGCATACTCTCAACTATCTGATCGAATTCAGCGTTATCTTGGTTAGTGCACCTACGCATGTACTACCGGTGTGTATATAACACTACAAGTCTATTATTATCCTTTTCAGTGACCAGTATGAAATATGTAGTCGCCGCTGCGACGACGGCTTTCGATTATCATCCTGACTCGACTATTTCCTCCCGATATCTCCAAGTACGATAGTCTCGGTCCTCCTTTTTCTTGCCGGCGTGCACCCGCGCGCTTGACCCGATTTCGCCAGTGCTGCAACTCAACCTTCCCTCATTCTCTCACACTCACTCTCTCGCGTTCGATGAAAAACGGACACTTTTGTATTTGTCACTTTCGCGAGGGAAGAGTCTCTACGAAGGCTTCATCTGTGGGAAGACGAACAGAAATACACGTGGTTGACTCTTGGCTGCGAGTACACCGTATGTTTCTATAAATTAAAAAAGTCAAATTGAAGTTGCAGACAGTCTGTTTTTGACACATAACGTAATTTCTAAGTTTAAAGAAGTGAAAAATTCACTTTCAAAAATAGTGAAATTATTTTCAATTTCGAATTAACTTACTTTTCTTTAGATTTATAATCATTTATTGATATCGCTTGTGAAAATGGTAAGTCCTATAATTATATACTACTTTCTAAAAATTATTAACGAATTAAAAAATAAATTGGACAAATTTCATTTATTTGGTAATGGAGAAGATATTGAATAATTTGCTGATGAGAATGAACATTCACGTGATCCACTTAAAGATAAAACAGCATTAATGTTCGCAAAATCAGATTAATTACTTTATCATTATTATCATTGCAGATAAATAAACAACATTAAAAAGCAAAGGTTCCAAACATTTACATTATTTTCAATACAAAAAGCACACATTAATGTAGTGTAGTTTAAATATTCTACGTAGTGAATATGCATTTTTTTCATTAGTGAATTATTTTCATTCATTCAAGCACAGAATGTTCATTATTTTTATAGTTGCAACATTCGGTCATTTATAAAGTGATTGTTTACTAATTCAGATTTAGAAAATACGAATATGTTCTTCCTTGGTGAATTTTACCGAAACCATAAATTTCAATGAAAACAGAAGATATAATCTCCTTTTAAATGCAAATCGATACGAGATACTGTTTCATGAAAATGACCCGATGAGTAACTTTCATGGAGGATAAAAACGTCAAAGTTCAGTGTTTACGCTTGCAGCGAACGCGCGTGTGTCCCTCTTACGTAAGGCATGAGGCTCTACGGAGTTAAAGCTAAAATGCTGGATTTAGTAGGTATTACGAAGCAGCTGCTATATATAGATATATAAATATAATATATATAGATTACCGGGCAACGGGTGTCGGGTGAATTAACTCTTACTATCGTCGGTACTTGACAGAAGCAAAGGTACAACGTCAAAATCGGTTTATGTGCTTAGGTGATTATTAGGTACTTTCTAATAAAGATAAAATTCTACGCGCACAGGCACACTCAAAAAAACAAGCATTTGAAGTAAACGAAATCCTTTCGAACCAAAAAGAATACCATCATCTCATGTAACTTGTTAAAAAATTATCTGTTAACATTCTTTTGTCAATTATTTTGTCATAATAGAACCAGAATAAATATTATTATATTCGATTCAAATTGAACGTTGTAGAAACAACAATTATTTATATCGGATTTAAAGCTTGTTATATAGTGATCATAGATGATTATAGAGTGATTTTACTACTTCCAGATTTATTTTATTATATATATTTTATAAAAAGTGGTTGCAAAAGCCAACCAATGAATATTCACTATTAATGCAGTGCGTTTTTTACAGATATTATAATTTGTTATTTCGTTAGAACGAGTTGATAACTTACAGTTTACCTATAGAGTAGTACGAAAATATAATTATTTCGTACAAAAATGCCGAATTCTTTTGTTATAAGGAACATTTTTGTAATAAAAAAAATTCGTTTTGATTACATAATCTATGTATAAATCTATACTATTAAATTTCTTTTATCTCAAAAGCATCATTTGTATAAGTGCTGACTAGGACTTATGTACTCGAAGCTTTTATTTTAACGAAATAGTATGATCTAATATTTTTTTTCTACTATGTATAACAGAACCATTTATTTATCGTGAATTATTCAGTAAAAGTTGCTGGGAAGTAATTTAAGAAAGTTGATCTGACACTGAAATCGGAGGATTGTCAATTCTAATTTGATACGACTGAGATGGCTCACCTTTTAGAACTTTTAAAGTGTTTGCATTTATTTGAAAGTTTAATGCTATCTTAGTGTTTCCGGCCGCGTCTACGACAGAGTTTTCAAACTTACGCTTTGATTTTGATGCATCCTACGAATAGACAGTGTACTCACCTGAAACAGACATAAAAATAACGTTAGTCAAGCGGCAATTGATAATTATTACAATGTTACGTATATAAAAAATAATAAAATGTACTTAAAATAGTATATAACATATATCATAGCAGAAATAAGTTTGAAAGAAAAATTGGAAAAATGCTATTTTCTACTTTAATATAAATTTCGAGTAAATTTGAACATTTATTTCGGATTCGTAATCAGTGACCTAGAAAGTTTCGGGAGAAATATTTCTAAGCGTAATGAAAGTACGTAAACCAAGAGGAAACGCATACGTAAGCCGAGGCAAATAATGCAATAGTAAGTTTATTCTTATTGGTTTCGTTCGCAGAAATAAGTATAATGCCGTGTAATAAATTCCAAACAAAGCTATTCGTGATACTATAAAATTGAAAAATGTAGCGTCGAGCTCGCGTTTGTTTGACTTGCTTTTCACATGAAGAAGAGAGGAAAATCACTTTCCTGTCACGTATATTCAATATTTTTATAAGGTTCGGAAATATTGCATATGTAAAGTTTCTTGATAATCTATATAAGAAAAGTCTTGATAATACCGCGGGAATTTTGCAAATTTTGCGCATAATATACAAAGGAAAATATCGGGGTAAACAGCGAATTTGGTTAATGAGCGGTACTACTCGTGCCAGCAACACCTAGTGCTGGAATGCGACATAGACCGCACGTTGGGATCGATCTTCGCGAGAGAGGCTCACCTCCAATCGCCACCTGCCCGGAAAGTGCTTATCCGCTTTTGCCTCGCCCACTTCTGACTCTTTCTCTCTTTCTCTTGTTTCCAGCAGCGAAGCTCTTCGAAAATCCGCGAACCTCGCCAAACGCGATACTCGTGTCGCTCTATTTTTAATGGCGGGTCTTCTCAGCTGCTTGTATCGCTAGTACTTCAACTTACTTTTTAAGCGAACTCTTGGAGCTTACGAAAGCCTTTCGATTTTTCTACGTGTTTTTCTTTAGCGCTTTGGCTTTAATTATTTCGATTAATCGTCTTGAAAACATCTTAATTTCTGTACTGGAAAAAATTATCGTTTGAAGCGGAAGAAAATATTTTGTACGCTTCTTTTTGAATAAAAGGAAAATAAATTTCTTTTAAGATTCTTTTGAATCGAAATCAGTCCACTTTATTAAAAAAACAATACTTTCACTTCTAAACGTATCTTAACAATTCGAAATACTACAAGTCATGTTTTATTCTCAATTTTTTGAGCACAAAATGTTTATTTTTCAAGTTTATTCCCTTTGAATAACAATAATTTTTTAATCAAAAGGATTAAACGAAAAATTTGTTTTCAGATAAAATTCTTTCAACTGAGTTCAATTTGTACGAGGTCGTGCATTTTCAAACACATGCTTTAGATTACACAATTGATAAAAAATAAAAATAACCTTTAAAATATTTTTTGGGGTATCTACTTATACGTGCTGTTTCACAAAAGCCTCACGTAAGCAATTACATAGATAGAAGGAGAACGTTCCAGCTAATCAATACTAACTGATATTTGCACGAGCCCAGAGAGAGAGAGAGAGAGAGAGAGCCGCACGAACCGAGGCTCTTTTTCAATTAGGTACAAAATCAACAGGTATCTATTTAGCTATTCTAGCTCACCTAACGATGCCTACTTAAACTTCTACGAATTTAAACTTTTCAAAAATCATTTGCGATATGTTGAAAAAGAAAAAAAGCACTTGGTATAATAGCATCAGCTTGCGTTGGAGTTCAATTTGCATCTTTTTATTATATCTGTTAGTGAATACCAATTAGGGGCGGATGTATGCTTCGTGCAGTAATAATAGCTGTATACCGAGTTATTTTCGCTCGCATGCACTCATTGATGTTTTATAAGCTGTCTTGCGAATTTCTTGTATTTTTATTCGAAGGAGAAAAGCCGTGACATTAGGTTATTATCTTTGCCAGGGTCATCACCAATGATGTCACAACGAAGATTCAATATTTCGTGTTTAATTGACCGAGACATGATTTTATTGCAATTTACCACAACTTCTCGTATACGTCTGCAAATGTTATTTTTCATTTTGACTTTGCGGAGACAATAGAGATGCGATACTGAAGACAAACAGGTTATTACAATACAATAGAGTGCTTGCTCCCAACAAATTGCGCTACTTTGTTTGCTCGTTTCAAATGGTGTTATGAGATCGCGTCGAAAACAGCTTTTTAATGAGTCTCGTGCGAAATGCGAAACAAATATATCTACACAGCTCGAGTAAACTAAGTACATAATCCAATACATATATTTATTTATATATCAATAAAACTCGAAAGAGAGTTGAGCTATTTTTAATTTATTAAGCTCGAATTGAAGAGCTCGATAATAACGAGATGTGTTTCTCGTTGTTTGCAACATAAATTCGTGATGTGAGATACAAGTGATATAACGAATTTTACATCCAATAATGAAAATCTCTATTTTTATGTTCAATATATATAATCTGATCAACAAAATATTTGTAGAATGTAATATAACACTGGAAAAAACATTCGAAAGATCCATTTGAGCCAAAAAGAAAGTAATCTTAAATAGCTTGTCAAAAAGACATATTTTGGAATTAAAGGAAAACAATGCACTTGCCAGATCCTTTAGTTTACAACTGTTTCACTAAAGTCGAAATAATAACCTACATTTTGATTTTATTAGCTACAAATTTAAAATCATGGAATTTATTTCCACTTTCAAGTTAATTTGACTACAAACCTCTGAGCGAATATTAAATGAAAATATAATAATTTTGTACAATAATAATTGTAAAAATTGAAGAAGTGAATGTTCAATTATGAGATATATCACAACTCGTTATATCCGTTAGACTGTTTTTGAGCCAAAAAAATCATTATTTTGATTAAAAAATTTATGTTTATTAATGAAGTTTATTTCGGTTAATCGACCATGATCTTTTCTAATCGAGAGTATTTAACCAAAAAGACATTTCTTTTGCCTCAAAAGTATAATTTCTTTCAATGGTAATAGAAAAAAATGATTTATAACACGATTTCTATTGAACTGTCGTGTAAGCGAATACTAAGAGATACGATTCGATATGGGGACACAGAATTGAAGAAGTAATTTGATCCGACAATCCATTAACATTGGAAAGGTATGAAAATATATCTACGTATATTATATTTGGATACATTTCACGTTATCTTTGACTTATAAAATCGTTTCCATAATTCGAAGGAAAACGAGTATATATTATTATACGGCAAGAAACTCTCTCAGCAAAACGAATCTTTACAGTGTAATAGTGATTACGCAATCCTTCCGTATGACTTCAGTCAACCAACGGATGCAATATAGAAACAAAGCAAGAGCCCACGTTTTATGTTATCAAACATTTACACTCAACTTTGATTGTCACGACTAGCTTTGCATTGAAATACAACAGCCGTAGAGACATGCTTCCTCTCACGGTGTATAACGAAATTGATTAGTTCTTTCCGAGCCACTCTTGCAGCTTCTCAATTACTGTGATTGCCGTACAATACGCCCAGGTATAGCAGTTACGAGCTTTTCTTTGAACCTCACTGCTGGGGTTAACATTCATTTTCCTACTTTCATCAACTTCTCGTCTATCTTTCCGAGAAAACATTTTAACGTTTTCACTGTATTCTTCAGCAGCTTTGACTGTATTGAGATTCATTTCGATTCGAATCTTTTTATTCCGAGAATAGTCTGTGAATGGAGAAAAATTACGAACAACTGTCTTCTAAACATTCATTTGTCTTTTAGTGAGGCATATAAAACACACTGCGTTCGCGGATAAAAATCGCGAGTCGCTAAATCATTGATAAGACGGGACAAGAGAACAGAAACAGCGTACAAATATTTATATATGCATAGTCTTCCTAAAAGGAATGTAGAGAAGAACCTGAAAAATGGCATTCGAGGCGCCTCCTGAAGCTAAATGATTTCCTAATACACATAAGGGCTGTTTCATCTAATTCGAGCATTTGTAGTGAAAGCGAACAACCTTGAATTTACAAAAATTCGGATAATTCCACCGTTTCGATTGCGCTATATCTTATATACGATATACTTATTCGTAAAGCATATTCTTGAAATTTAAAATACTGAAAAATTTACTATTCTTGATAGTGAATAAGTGAATATTTCACTTTTAAGCGGAGCGAAAAAAATGTTACAATGCAGCGAATATTTTCTATTTAAATTGGTACAAAATTAATCACTTAATTAAGAACAGTTATTATCCCGTTTTCGGTAATATTACATGTGGTTATACTGCTATTCTTAAACCAATAATTTTTTTTTTAATACATTATGCATACTTCACCTCTGAAATAATTTATGAAGGATGCACCCATAGAAACGTAATCAGAAAACTGGAAGAAACTACCCAAAGTTTTCATTAAAAAACCGCTGGTTGCACGCACGGTAAATTTTCAACGTCGTTTCGATAGTAAATTCGTAAGTTGTGATGCTGCGGTGGTACAGGCTCCAAGCAAACTCATAGTCTTCGATAACTACATAAGTTTATTAAATTGAACTCGAGCGTGCACTGTTGATGCTCACTCAAGCGCGTCGTAATTATGTTCCGAATTCAGAGAGTTTGCTCTTGTCGTTACTGCACTTATCGCCTATTTAAAAATAAACTTTGTTTTTGTTTGTTTGTCGCCGTTACACGCGTTAATTTTCAACTGTGCATTGAGAAAAAACATTAAAAACAAAAGATATATTGTTGAGTCAAGTAGAAAGTAATTTGATCAAGCGCTATCTTCCGGGTAGTACGAAACATTGATGAGAACACAATCATTTATACAAAAAAATGTTTACTTTCGAAGCAAAAAGATCGTTAATTGAGCAAAATAATCTTATTAAAACAATCTATATTTGGTATATAAGATTGTTCCTTTCGAATCAAATAGATTTAGTAAAACATTATACTTTTGTTTCGAAAATATCATTTCTCTCAATATACAATACATTATTACTCGTAACTCAATGACATTTTCTTCTAAGCTCAGAGACAAGTGCTTAAACGAGATACTTATTAAATATTCAAAGAGCAAGAATTTTCATTATGCAGAAGCAGTATCTAAGTGTAAAAGCATTCGGTCACCCTCGAGACGAAGATAATTTGACTTGCATGAAATTACGCGTCCATGTCCAACGATTTTCATTCCATTCGATCGATCGATCCCTCTCTCTCTCTCTCTCTTTCTCTCTTCACTTTGCCGCAGCAATAGCACACACTCCGTAGAGTGGAAAAGGATCACACGAAAGTTGACGAGGAAGAGGACAAGATGAAAAAAGGAAACCGCTATATATTATATAGGCGAAGGGATATTTTTCTTGCTCTTTGGGAATAATTTAAAGTTAAGATTCTTTTGAAATGCTGCGGTACTTTCACTCAATTTTTTTTCCTCGTGGCATCGTATAAACTCTACGGTTTTTTGTCATTGCCATATTTTCATAATTTCATTTAAATAAATTGAATTAGATTGTTTTGTATATGAGAGAAATTTGCGAGGGCACTTTAAATGAATTTAATGGTTTAAAAAGGTTTAAAAGTGAAAAATTTGTAGCCTAGAAAGTTGAACGTTGATATTTTAAATGCGTACATAATAGAAGTAAAGAGTAAAGGATCTCTACGAGTAGTTTATTTATTCATCTATTAAATTAGGTAATAATAATAATTTTTCTGAAGATGAAAAAGACTAAAAAATAGTCTTTTCGTTTAAACGAAATGATATGGTTGAAAATATAGTAAACGGTTGCTTAACTTTAACGAAATTAAATATTCTAACACAGTTATGAAATAATAATTAGAAGTATCGTCGATGATATATGTTTAAATGACATCGTGACGCGGTGCCCTGCTTTCCTTCGCTTTTTCTCTGCCCTCCGAGCTTCGGGGCCGGGAGCAAGGTTGCGTCGACAAAATAAGGATTTTCCGGGCCTTCCTTCTCCTGTGCTTCGGCTAGCACAGGTCTCTTGCCCGACTTGCAGACCACGGAGAGGGCCCTTCAGTGCTCGGATTGGTTTTCGCACTCTGGGCGTGTTGGGGAAAAGTGCGGGATGCTTGAAGGAAAAAAACAGACCGATTTTCCGTAATTTGGAAACTTCGGCGCACTCGTCGAACCTTCGTTTATTTCGACGGTAAATAACTGGAGCCACTGGGATTTAAAATTGCCGTGGGGAATGCTATCGCGAAGAGGAAACAGTCGAAATCGACTCGAGTATAACGCTCCTTTTGAGAGAGAGAGAGAGAGAGAGAGAGAGAGAGAGAGAGAGAGAGAGAGTGGTGGCCGTCGTATGGATGCGCCGGTAATGAGATGGCTGGCTAGTCTGGCCCGCTCGCTTTAAATAGTAAACTGATGCACCCACGGAGTAGATACGCCGAAGTAACAGTATATTGTATACTCACGAAAGCGCAAAATAAAACGGAATGAAATCGCGAATTGACAATCTACTAACCTTAATTATTTTATAAATTATTTAAGCATTAAAATATATTTTTGAACTATAATCACCTTTCCCTTTGAACGCTACTTACTTTGAAAGAATTAGCGGATATTTTACGTAATGTTCGCTATGCTACAGACCGAGAGAAATATAGATAATACCTTTGAATCAAAATACATTCTTTTTGATTAAATCCGTTTGATGGAACAGATAAATCATTGTTACTTAAAAGGAATAAACTTGAATAATGAATGATCATTAATTATTATAATTAAACGAAATTATTTCTTGGGTCGTCAATCATGATTCGGTCTACCGATATTATTCATCCTCGGATTTCCACCAGTGCGTTTCTTTCATAATAGTGAGCCCCATATTCGTCTGTGCTATACGCAGATCAATCTCATCCCTAACCTTGAGCTCTCTTCTTCCTATTCTTTTATTCGCTTTTATTATATTGTCTATTCAAAGCAGTATACCTACGATATATTACATTTGAAAAATCGATTACATGTGTTGCGTGTTTCTATTTTTATGAACTTTTCGTGCCATCCGGTATAAAGCGTCTGGTCAAATCGGCAAGCAATTGATACTTGGTATATATAATCGTCTTTGCAATAATTATGATGCACTGTTAGGTTGTACCACATTTGCTACAATCAAAGATGATTGAACTACAGCTAAGACTGCGTATATTACATTGAACAAGACGAAAGCCGTCAGTCAGATTGCATAATTCTGCTCATACACATGTATGCATTTACATCCTTATATACGTACAAAACGGTTGCAATTTAGTTTGTAATTAATCGTCGCTTGTGGCCATTTCTGCTGATGTCACCTAATTATACAAGAGATACGTCAATAACGCTCCGTCAGTGAATACGGATTTAATTTTTTGGCTTCGTTCCAGTCAAGTTACACGTAACTCGCTAGAATTATACATGTATTATATATAGACACGCGTACAATTATAGACTTATTCTGAACAGATCAAAGCATGCACGATGATTAAATTAAACGCATAATTTGTCCCGGAAAGGGAAAGAGAGAAAGCGATCGATTGTGTAATGGGTAATATAACAATTTGACACGATATCAAGATTCAATTGGTTCACCGGAGAAGAGAAAATATACATAAATGCTCGTCCCTCGATAGTGCCCCTACCGAGTCAGCATTCCAATGGTAAGGACGCTGATGTAGGCATCTTCGGCTCGTTATACCTCTATAGGGATATATAAGAATTCAGTTTATACGGGCAGTTTTCCGAGGTTACGAGATGAGAAATTTACGTCAGTCGCCTCGTAGTATTAAATAAAAAGCTTTCAAAGTATCGGTTGTACTTTTTCGCACTTTGTAATATTCGAAGATTACTAGTAATGAGTCAATGTTTTCAGTTTTAATAATAAACTTTTTATCGATGAATTCAGGTGTATTTTACATATTTTTTACGTTGTACCCTAGTAAAAAATAAAGCAACCGCTAAGCATTTGACTATACAATTTGTTACTAAAATACATCTTTTTACTCTGCTTAATAGTGAAAAATTGACTAATTCAGAATTGAAAACAATTTCATTCTTAAGAACAGTGAATTTTTCACTCATTCGCAGATTTAGAAAGTACGTGACTGCAGACTCATACCATAATTTTTGGTAACTATTTTGTGTCCCTACTTTTTTCATTAAACCAATAATTACATTTTATCTTTTATCTCTGTCTTGCTGAACTCGCAATAGAGCCAATTATTACCGCGGACTGGAAATGTCGTTTGCGGTGCAAACATACAAGTTTTAAATAATTTTATCGAAGTTCAATTATTAGCTTAATGTGTGGCAAGGTATCGATGTGCGTAATGGGATCGACATTATTACGCCTGCGCGTGTTTGGAAATAAGGGCAAGCTTTATAGTTTAATTATCTGTGCGTATTGAGAACGGATAACGATGTACATTCGTGAAAAAAAAAATAATCGCAAAAGCTATAAAAAAAGTCGTTTCGCAAATATGCATACGAATACGCGTTCAACAGAACCAATATTATTCTCGAGCATCACAGTAAGTTCTATGCATACATATATCTTCGAATGAGATCTGCAAAGCCACGTGCGTGTATTTTGACGATTAGCTATCGAACAGCTCTCTGAGCAATTATGTGATTAGACGCTGGATTGAATCGAAAGGTAATCAAGCTTTTCCGTTTCGCATGTATACTGAGCTTTGTATTTCGTACGAACTCATCCGTTGATTTAACTTAAATCAGAATGGCTTCTATTTGAACGAGTGAAATAATTTGCTAAATGGAAAAGTGAGTATTCATCATCTGGTGCAGTTACCACACACCTCATCAAATTGTCCTTTTGAATTGAAAATAACTTTGGTTTATAATACCTTCAATAACTTTTGATAAATTTCTGAAAATCCTTCGACAGTGATATTAATCATTGGTATAAATGGTTAATAAATTTGTATGATGGTATATCAACTTACGGTTATCAATAATATATTTATAATAATTGATTGCCGACCATATAATACAATAATGGTTGCATGTTTGATAATCAATTCTGGTGTTAATTAATTAATACATTATAATATTAATAACAAAAAGTTCATTTTTTAATGTATATAAAACTGGTCTTTATAACTAACAAATATCCAATACAATGTAAAATTCATTTGATTTTCTCTCTACTCAATTGTAAACAATTCATAGCCATCAAGAATGCTGAATTTTTCTATATTTTGAATTTATCAATAATACTTTAAGATTTTTCACAATTAAAATAATATTGTTTTTCAAAAGAAATGCATTGAAGCTCCCGTATGTAATAGTTATTTTCATCTATAATAAATATCAAATATATGAAAATAATGAAGAAAAAGAAAAAGGTTGGGGATTAACGAAATAGATTAATACAATGTAAAGCACGCAGCGCAGGTAATTGATTTTTCAAATTCAATCTACTGTAGGTATACTGCTTTGAATAGTAGATTTAATAGAAAACGAAAAAAGAATAGTAAGACGAGGGCTCAATGTTAGGGATTAGGTTGATTTAATGTGTAGTGCGTATAACAGAGGCGAATATAGGGTCACTATGGTGAAAGAAACGCACTGGTGGAAATCCGAGGATGAATAATATCGGTAGGCCGAATCATCATTGAAGATCTAACAAAGACTCGCAGATTATCCATCCGAGTTTCCGCGTTTTCTACGAAAGAAATCTTATTATTTTTTACGAACAGGTTCTGATTAATCTCGCTGCGAGATCGCCTCGACTAATCTTAACGGAAAGCAATAAATTGTTCGCGCAGTCTATCATACAGAATAAGAATACTGATATTATTTCTATACCTATATTTTGAGCCTTCGGAAGCAGAAATCTCATTATATTTGAAATCGAAAAAAATTCTGCAAAACGAGACTAGTCGTCTGCATCTTCGGAAAAGGTCACTCGGTCATCGGTGCGGGTGGCAACGCAACTAATCTGATGAATGGCGCAATACTCCCGTCATGCAGAAACTGTATATATATATATGTATACACACACACACCCCCTGAGCCTAGGTTTGCGTGCATCCGAAGAATTATCGCTCGCTTGAGCATTTTCTGTACCGGAATAATAATGAAAAATCGCGGTAAACTTCCTCCCTTTTTGTATTTTATATGTATATACATATACACGTACACGAGAACATATATATAACTCGCAAACTCTCGAGATGCCAAGCGCTCCATTTGAAAAAGCAACGGATACCACGTCGTATATTACACGAACAAAAGAGTTATTCGAAGTCGAAGAAAAAGAGCTGTTTACGAAATGATCCGCAGGTGTAGCTAAGTTACGTTTCCACTTTAAGTGGTAATTACGGACGATGGTCACTTAAGTTAATGAGTGAAGTGAAAGCTGGGCTTGAACAACGAATTGCCGTCAGTGATATGATAACTCTTGGACGGTATTATAGACGATATGTACGCGCAGTTGCGTCAGATACTGCTGTTGCAATGGTATCATTACTAACGGAGTTTTGATCATCGATCACAAAGCTCAACTCAATGTTACTATATATGCGTACATTTTATGCATTGAATATCTTGCTAGTAGTGTCGGTCGTGCTATAGTCAGCCGTGCGCAAATGGACGTTATCGTGTATCGCAAAGCAAAGAGACGTGCGCGGAAGAGCGATATGCGCGTCGAAATTATACGACATATACGCCCGTTTATAGACGAGTAAGTGAGAAAGATTCCTCGGTTCGAGTGGTGTGTTTTATACACTATATGGGAACCACGGTGAAAAAATACTTGCAAGATCCTTCCAAATCTATCCAACAAGTTGATATTAGCTATTGTTGAATCAAATTTTAATACTTGGAACAGCCAATATAAATTAATTAAATTAATTAATAATAATTTAATTTTATAACTTAGACGGTGAGCACAAATTAATCGAATAAATCGTATGAAAATATAATAATTTCGAACAAAAATGCTTAATTTTGAAGTAAAACGTTCGTATTGTCGTCCTTTCATATTGAGCAAATAAATCATTTCGATTAAAAAAATTTATGTTTATTATTAAAGTATATTCTTTTTGAATAACAATAATTTTCCTTTTAGATTTTTTAAAAGGATTTATTTACAAAGTCTCGTTTTTTTAGCTCAAAAAGCTCAGTGTAGCTTATCTCGTAATAATTACGAAAAAATCTGTATATGTGAAGCTTTTTCAATATTCAATATTAACGTTACATACAGATACTCGTATTTCTGATCACGTTCCATTTCAGAATAAATTTACTTGATTAAATCGTTAAAATTACTCTGGTGCCGACAGATCGGACTACGTATAAATGTAATACGTGATGACAGTAGCAAAAACTCATTCCAAGGAACTGCATAAGATTCATGTCCAGTCTCCCTTGAAATTATCTTTTCTCATTCACAGCTCGTCAACAATACAGACAATCATTCTTGCAACATAAAGAGAAAAAAAAGCAATTCGAAGCTTTTCAAAAAAAGTGACAGCGATCAAATACGCATTGTCCTTTATTTTTTATTCTCTCTTCGCGGCAATTCTATTAAGATTTACATCACTGCGGACAATGCCAAACTTTTCAAAAGCAACGTTGCACTGGTTTACTATATATACAGACTTGGAGTGAAAATGAAATTTTAAAGGCATGATCGCCTCAGGAAATTTCACCGTCTTCCGCCAACGAACAAGGAAAACAATGCGAAATTATTGCGCAGGCATGCGACGTCGATTTTAACATTCAGACCGCGAAATTAAAATACACATAGCTAAAACCCTTTTGTCTTCGGTATTGTATAATACGTCACGAATTTTTAAAGATCGGTAGGTCATTTCTAGAGGAATGGCGACACAATTGAAATTCTCCAAGTAACGATGAATGAAAACTTTATTGAAAAAAGGGTACATTTTAGAATCTGAGAGAGTGTAAATTTCTCTCTATCATTTTATAAATTCAGGACCGGTTCTCAAAGCACAGTATACTGTATAATACTTTCATTAGCAACATTTGATTATTTCGCATGCACTAGGTAACAAAAATTTTGTTAGTAATTCATGTCTAATCTAAATAAGTGAAGATGCACTTTTATTTATTTTATTTATATCATATTCACTTTTTCACTAAGTGAAGATCTGGAGGTTAATAAATATTATGTACGGGAGTGTAATTTATATGATACAAAATCATGCATAAAAAGTAATAAAAGTAAAATAAAAAGTTGTGTCGAGCAATTTATAATACTGGAACTGCATTATTATTACTCCAGACTTCAAGAGTTTCTACATATGTAACTTTAACTATATATCTATTGAAAAAAGTTCAAAGCGATATCTATGAAAATAAACTATTTTCATAGTAAAAGCGTATTACGTTGTATAATTACACTTTTCACTATTCTTAATAGTGAATCCATCAGTGAACAAAATTTTACCTACAAGAATAGCGAATTTTTTATAACTATTGCAAATTAAGAGAATGAAAAATATAAAAAAAAAATATGAATTTACATATATATTGTGAATAAAATTACAGCAACTGAATTGTATTGAAATTTTTATTGCCTTTATTTGCCTTCTTGTAGAGTTTAAAATTACATCAATTTCGCTCGCAATTATTTTTTTAATTACCATCTTTGTCGATAAATGCATGACATACATGCATACATATATATATTTCGACCCTTTCATCCAATTTGATATTCATTTCATGCCTTAATCCAATTAAAAACTTGTCTTTTTCTTATCGCTTCATCTAACTTAAGTGCAATCTCGAGACATCCTTTAAAATTCTTGAAGCAGCACCGTCGACTTCACACATGACTTTGAGTCGTGAAGACGACACAACTACGGCCAAAGGCAATACATAAAAAGACGAGCAATCGAACGAAAAGGAGGGAACAATATAAGAGAAGAAAATAGATGAAAATTGAGAGTAGAGGAGGAGACGGAACGATCGGTATTCGGAAATTTCGTCGAGCAAACCCGTCACGTATAAAACCGTTACTCAACTTGCCCTTACACAACAGTCTTGTATGAGTTCTGATGGATTATCTGTATATATATATGCGCGCGCACGTGCGAGTAGGATTTTCTCATTCCGTGTTGCAAGATACCGAAGATCTTAATATCCTTGCGAGTACAGTTGGTCTGAAAAAAGCTTGAATATAAGCTCGATAATGACGATCTCTTTGAATAATAATCTCTTTGAATAATAACAATGCACTGTAAGAAATAATACTTTTGCGGCAAATCTTTTGTCTTTTTGACTTAATCTTTTGGATTTAAAAGGATAATAATTTCATGAAAGTTTTGTTCTATTCGCTTGGAAGCGTCTAGTCAAATTTGCCTGCAAATGTAAAAATTATATGATTATTGTAATTGTGTACATTGAAATTGTACACAATTACAGGTAATATTCTGTACAATATTTCGACTTGCATATAAAATTACGATTTATTGACAATGTTTGGAAGTAAGTATATTCTTTTTGAATAAAATAGAATTACTTCCACCGGTAACAAAATAACGAACACCAATCCTTTCAAAACAAAAGGACCTTGCAAAAAAAATTTTCGTTTTAATTGAAAAAGATGTCTTTTTAATAATGAACTTTACTTTATTTTATTTTTGGTTCAAATGGATTTCTTGTGCTTCAAATGGTTATTTTTTAATGTAATAATAATAATAATAATAATTTTTTTTTCAGCGTATTAACAAGAATTCCATGTACACTTTATTGAATCGAAATACAATACTGAAACTGGAGAAAATAAATTTCAGCCTGTCCATTGCAAATGCGGGCGATTAAAATCTCCGGCTGGAAATTTGCCGTACAAAAAAATTCGCATTCGAACACAAAGTTTCTCGCAGCCAAGAGCTTTTAGAGAAGTTAATTAGTGAGATTGTTGAAGGATCAGTATGGCCCTGTCAACTCTACATTCGATGAATGCATCAATGTCGTTCGCACGCCAAGCACGAGTTTTCTATACTCGTTTGTATATAAGTGTGCAGCCGACATTTGCTTTTTTTTTTAATGAATGGTTCGAGTGTGCTAATAGCTATATCTCTATGCATGCATACATACTACTTCAATATTACGAGCGCACGTTTGGTTGGTATTTTTAATATGGCTACGAGCTACTGTAGCTTTTGCAATGAATATTTCATGAGGTGAGAAGCACACGCTCGTTTTCCAGCTGAACGATTGAACGCAATTAAATATTTAGCCTGGAAGTCCGGCGTAAATGTTTGATTGCGCGATAGTAATTGGGACATGTGTCATCGAGCCGTGTCAGTGGTTTTTCTGGATTTCACGCACGACGAGAATTAATGTTTCGCAAAAATATAGATGTATGCTTCGAATTAAACCACATATATTTTTTCTCCGATTCAAAGAATTGAAAGCAAATAACATGCAGTTGTATGTCTTCCAAGATATCCGTCCGATCGAGGAGCTTTCGAATCGAGAATCAACAAAAATATAAATAATATGCATAAAATGCAATTTGGTTATATACGTGGAAAAACTATACTTTTTAAATCTATAATAATGATTATTGGCATGTGTATTAACTATTTATAAAAGTCAGAACGATGGAACTCCGAAAGTAGAGATTATTCATTATCTAGAATAATTATAGGTAATCAATATTGATGCTATAAAATAGAAAATAATTATGTAAATATTAAGTATGATAAAGTGTAATTAATTTAATGTAAAGTGTAGTTAATTTAATTCTGAGAACATTATAACAACGGTCCAATTTATTTTTTCATTTCTAAATAATTTTTAAAAAGTAATAAATAATTATTATTGTAGTTTATTATTCACTTCTGATATTAATTAAATTGATACTGATTAAACTTCTGAAAATTCTTTGAAATATTAAATTTAGTAATATTAACATTTTTATTTGCAATAAATATGAAAAAATATTTATCGAACATATCAGCTTACAACTAGTAATAAATTCTACAACATATAATAATTGTTTTACGATTAAAAATCAAATCTGATATTAATTAATTATACTTGATAACTGTTCTTTATTAATAGCAAATACCTACTACAATGTCAAATTAATTTTCATTTTAACAAAATTAATTCTATAATATACAATAATTATTTTATACTTATGAATTAATTTAGATATTCTATAATTAATTATAAGAAAATTAATAATAAAGAAATTTAATATCGTCATATATATCTTGACTACTTCAGAAGTGAAAATAATTACATGTACATTTATAACTATCTCATACTTAAAAAGTATCTTAATTTTTTTCACTCTATAGATTATAACTCACGTACGGACTTAGAAACATTTTCTTAAGGAACTACTGCGAAATCCATATAACCGTCAGCGAAAACGAGAGTAAGCGAGTAACGTCTTACTTTTTTCGCACACGCGAGAGGAGACGACATTAGCGGACGCAGCAGCAGCCGCTGCTACTTAGGAAAGGGCGACTCGTTGAGGTCGACTTCACCCTTCAAGCAGAGCTTAAGAGCCTTGCTGTATGTGAGAACCCAGCACAGCAAAGTGGGAGGAGACACGACAAAAAAATGTCTTTAACCAAAGGGGCGCCGGAGCAAAGTAGGCCACTGGGTGATTGGGCTGCAGCGCAGGCTATCTCTCTCTCTCTCTCTCTCTCTCTCTCTCTCTCGCTCTCTCGCTCTCTTTTCCCGGCTTTTACGTCACGAACTATGACGTCACAGGCGAATGAATCCCTGCGCGCGCACGTATACATACACATACATGCATCAACCTACACACCTGGGGCAAGAACCCCTGCGCTCACTTGTCGCGTCAAATCTTCACGCAACACGCGCGCGATGAGATTCGAGATTATGCTTTTGCAAAGAGAGCTAAAAAGAGCGAGGGAGGTAGTAAGCATGAGATTTTTATTAAACGAGGTGGTATAATAGGATTTGTTTTATGTTTTTTCTAGATTCGATGTTGTTTCTGCGATAGAGACTTTAGAGATATGTATTTTGATAGAACTGATTAGATGATATCCAAGGTAAACAATCCTTAAAAGAAAATATACACAGGGAAAGCAAAGTTTGCTATATTTAAAAAAAGTTATTTATAAAAAATGCCTTTTTCTAAAAAGAACAAATTTATTTGAATTAAGGGCATCCAAGGCAGGACACCTTGGAATGTAATTATAATATACACTTATTCTAATAATAGACGACAGTTTTACTTTTAATTTAAAAGGTCTTGCTCTTCTATAAGTTCCTTCAATAACTAGTTACAACAGAAAGTAGAAAATTCACTCACCGTAGCTCAATCTATCCATTGGTTGACTTTGAATCCTACGGCGAGTGAATTTTCTACTTCCTGTTGTAACTAGCTATCGAAGTGACTTATGAATAGCAAAACCTTTAAAATTGAAGGTAAAACTATTTTCTATTGTTAGAATAAGTGTAAATTATAATTAGATTCTTATAAATATTGAAAATTCTGAATTTAGTCGTTTGTATTTCAAAGGTGTCTTGCCCCATTAAAAATGGTTGTTTTCTTAAACATAGTAAACGGCAAATGTTTTTACAGTCGAATAAGAAGACTAGAAACAAGAGCACTGAAATTCCAAACACAAATAAAAAAACCATAAAAAAGAAGCATTGTGCAATAATAGCAATTACTTATAATAATAGCTTATCAATTGAACTACAGTATTTAAATAACTAAAACATTATGCAAAAAAATTAAATATATAAATACAGTTAAATCCGTTTAATTCTAGTTGTTTATATAAATAATTTACAATTATGTAATAGTTGTTGCTGTTATCTAGAAAATATTATAGCGGTAAAACTAATAGCTCGGTATCGACATCAGCAGGTGTGATTAAGTTGAGAGGTAGTCGATATATATAGTCGAATATATAGTAGACATCGTTGGAGAAGAGAATCTTTATTCAAGCGGCGTTAGAAGTTCGTTCAATGGCGCGAGTCTGGGAAGCCTTTACGCGCGTTGAGTCTATTATAGGCACAGCAGTAGGACGTTGGAATGCCGACTCTCTTGAAGCAGTGAATTTATATACGTAAAATGACTCAACGTGATTTGAAAAAATACTTTGTAATAATAAATGTTCAAGTTAAAAAAAACTGCGTTTATTGCACCGCGTGACTACTGCATTTAGGTTTCCGCTGTTTACATCAAGCTTAAAAAGGGAAGAGCTGTGCTATTTGATTAATGGAGAAAGTATTGTGATTCGACAGGAAAGAAATTCGAGTTTTTGCGTTCTGTTTTATGACACGGCACTGCGGTAGGAGGATCCGATGATTAACGAACTTTTTATGCCTGTGTCGCGAATGTATCAATTATCGATCGACGAATTATAGCCAGTGTGTCACTCCTCGTAATTTTGGCGAGAAATTTATACCACACACGGTTATCTTTTTATTTTATGTCCTTTTCTTTTGCTTCATACATTATTCAAAAACTGATCATTTAGCTTTATAATGACGTAGAATTAAATTTATCATCCACCGAACGTATATAATTATAGATTTATATAGCTTTCAGTAAAAATATCTCGGAGTAGCCACAGCTCGTTCAAAGAAACTGTCTCGAACGTATAAGCAAGGCTGCAGTGCTTTGCGGCTTAATGAACCATACCTAAAGCTTTGCAGCAAACTCGAACGCGAAAGGGGTTGGCCCAGGAGCTTGTGTAAGGATGCTTTGTAGGCGTTACTGTTTAATGCTTCAATGTTTGTATTTGTTTAATTATGATTTTTATTAAAAAAATAAACGATTTTTTTCTTTATTATGCAGAGTAAAACATGAATTTTACGGTATCGCGAATATCCACTATTTAATCAATTGTACACGAATAATCGATAATTAAAAATATTTCAATATTAAATAAAAATTGATTCTTAAAATCAAAACAGTTAGTTACTACGGAATAACTACTACATTATTTGCTATTTTTCATAAACATGATTTAAAAATTAAATTGAAAGCAACTGGATTAAGAATAAAATAGTAAAAGAAAATATGATCTTCATATTTAATATTTACACACTGAAAAAAGTTTGCTATGTTTGAAACATTGTATTTATTACATTTTTTCTGAAAGAATAAAATGTTCACCTGAATTAAAAACAGTTTTTAATAAGGGATCAG
Source organism: Apocrypta bakeri (assembly GCA_018906985.1). Taxonomy (NCBI): domain Eukaryota; kingdom Metazoa; phylum Arthropoda; class Insecta; order Hymenoptera; family Pteromalidae; genus Apocrypta; species Apocrypta bakeri. The sequence continues at coordinate 12,421,580 of JACCIA010000006.1, read as the reverse complement.
GGTATTCGGCAGTCGTTGCGAAAATACGCGAAGGGCCCGACTCTGGCAACAGCCAATACGAGCGGAGCACTGGACATCAGTGTCAATCTATCGTCCGAGGTGATAAAGGGACATGAAAGCGCGACCAGAGCACCAGTCCGTCGGAATCCGTCCGACGAGACACACATCCGGAAACTCTAAGAAACTTTCCCTAGCCGGGTAAAGCAAAATTGGATATACTTAGCCTCCAGCTGAGGTCTCAACTCCCGCCTCGTGTCCTTAGTCGCTCAGGCATAAGGAGCCCTACTGCCTTCGCTTGCAGCGGACCTCGTCTGCTCGAGCAAAAGCGGATCTGCACCTCGAGTCCGTTTTATTGTGGCCAGGTTTGTCTGAAGAGAGACGGAACTACTCCTGCTAACCGGCGTTCATCCCGTCGGACGATCAGAAATACACCTGTATCTGCTTGGCGTACGAATTGACGCAAAATTGAAGCATTTTATATCTCCGGTTCCCTTCTACCAAAGACACCGCACTTGATCTGCCGTGGCCCTCCTTGGCCCCGGAACGACACTTTTTAATAAATACATTTTCTTAGACGCGGCAAACTATTTTTTAGTGTATTATTTTTCTTTCAAAAAGAACTTATGATATAGTGTATACTTTATTCTAGATAGTGAAATAACACTATAGCATTGGTAAATTATTTTTACTAACTTTTACAAGTAGTTAACAGATAGTACCAAAGGTGAACATTTGCACTTTCAGATTTATACAGTACATACTTGCTATATACACTAAATCCGCATATACTACAAATTGAAATATAAAATTTTTATCGGAAATGAAGTATAATATTTTATTATTTATTATGAACTCATTTATTTTGAAATCAAAAAATAAAAAATAACACAATAATTCTGGAATAAAAATTATTCATTAAGCTCAAAATGAATGAATGATTTGTTCTCTTAGCACACTACTCAACATTATTTTTCCTTTCGCTTCAAAATGAAAAAGAATTCGGAAAAATAATTCGAAAAGTATAAATCGTCGAAATTACAGATGCAGAATTGTCGCATCATTGGAACGAAATCCCGTAAACTATTTTTTATTCAATAGAAGAGAAGCGGTATAGTTTCACCGAAAAATTATGCTCTCCCAGTCGAATAGAGTTCGCGTACGCGCGTTTTCGATTTAAGGAATTCCCATATCGACCGCAGAGCGCGTAAATTCCTGAAAATCTTATACTGCATTGGATTTGCTCGACTGTGTCGTGAAGCCCTGACGAATCGACTTAATCGAGCGATGGCCTATATAACCCTGGAAAGTTGTGCGCACGTACTTACAAGACGCAAACTCTCGTTAAAGTGACGCTCTCTTTGCGAGGACGGTTCGAGCGTTTATTGCCGGGAGCTATTTCATTTCGAACGTTATATACTCTATATACCCTTACTATAGCGATAGCTTTTGAATTTCGTTTTCTCGACATTTCCTTCCTAAGAGAAGAGAAAGGTTGATTGTGTCGCAGCGCGTTGAAATATGCGTCCATTGAAATTTAGAGCACGAGAGAGAGAGAGAGAGAGAGAGAGACTCTTGATTACACGTTTACAACGTATATCTTACACGTCCCAGTATAAGTAACTACATCCCATCCATTCTTACCGAAAGATTGGTCAACTCTCTTGCTATACGGAACGTTAACTCTGAGCAACGTTAATGTCTTCCGTATAAATATCTCCAATGTTAAGTTGACTCACGTATAGCCAAACACCAACTACGACGCCGTTGGGGCTTGATTAAGGTATATACCCTAGTCAAAGGATACGTAGTAGCTTCGCAGCGTAAATACTCATACATCTGCACGTACAGAGACGAAAATTTATCCTTGTCAATATACCGAGCACAGCGTACTTGGGTTATCTTTCGACACACATACTACCACATGTACATACATGTCATAACTCAGAAATGTAGAGTGATTTTTCGCTTTCAAGCTTAGAGTACAATCCGATTAATACTATTCTAATCTAAAGGACACTAAGTGGAACGCTGTTTTTTGTAAGAATCCCATTAAAGAAAAAAACACTTTTATTATCATTATTATGAAATATAATTTTTGAAAATTATTAACTAATTAGATAATGATAGAGAAAAACACTATTTCAAGCTGTCTACATTTTTTCTTTAACGCTAATTTTGTTCTTTAGATCAGTGTTAAAGACAATGGTAACATGTAACAATGAGAACTCCAAATAGCAAATTTGACAAATGCTCTTTTCTGAAAGCTAAAATTCACTCCTACACTGTTAACAATTCAGAGTATTCGGATTCACCTTCGAGTGAATGATAAAATTTTCAGCTTAAATTCTAATGGAGACATTTTTAGAGGTACCGTAAACTTTAAGAGTGAGAATTTTTCGCTCGGAAATTTAAAGTGATTTCTCACTCTAGGGCTTAGAGTACAATTTGATGAATATGTTATTCTAAGGCTAGAGTATCTTAAAATAAATCATCTAAACAAATACTATTCATAAAATTACTCGCTATCTTAGTGAAATCGGATTGAATTTGACATTGGTTTATATTAAGAATGTTGCTATGACAATAAACTTTCCACTCTAAATCAATCAATATCGATAATTCTCATTACAATATTTATTCTTAATTATAAAAAAATCGTGTAATAAAATTATCGTTGTTATCATTATTATCAAATGTTAAATTCATAGTTATTAACTAATCAGTTTACTAGAGTTTAAAGAACACATTTAAAAGCAGTGCATCTAGATACAAGTTCGTCTCAACGATGCCGTTTGGGCTTGATTAAGGTCTATACCCTAGTCAAGGGATACACAGTATCTTCGTAGCGTAAATACTTTTACAACTGCACGTACAGAGGCGTGAATTTATCCTTGTCAATATACCGAGCACAGCGTACTTGGGTTCTTAGCTACTCTTTGGACACACATACACAAGCATACACATTCTTCCACGTGTACACACATGACGTATACAAGCAAAATTTTCCCAAGAGGCTGGCTGCGCCACGATCGTTCCAAGTCAAATTTGCACGGCTAATTGCTCCGCAAATTTACCCGCGGGATACGCTGGCTATCGCGAGGGCGTACAAGCCTTCTCTATGCGCAAGGGAAGATTCTACGCACATATTGTTTCGAAATGCGATTGACCTATTTTTTTAAATAACGTTTTCATTTCTTTTGATAAGACAGAACTTGAGAGAGAGAGAGAGAGAGAGAGAGAGAGAGAGAGCATAGTTTCTGTCTATCGCTTGCACATTGTTTTACAGCGAACTAAATGCTTGCGTATTATTTGTACGTATAGAAATTAGTGATTAACTGTCGCATAATGTAGGGTATTCCCACGCGTTAAAGGGCTCGGTATCGTTAAATTTATTACTCACGCGAGGCTTGTAATTTTCAGATAACCATGACGCAGGCGCACGAATACATTGAATATCATCTCTTCTATTATTTAAATTTTCCATTTATTATACGAAGCTTTGCAAAGGTTCGATAAATTTATGTATCGTATAAATGAGTGCAAAAATAGTTCGCATTCTTCGTCGTATACGTATATATACAGGAATCATCGAACATTGTACCTATAATCGACAACCACTCGCCAGACATAATTCGATAACCTTTTGTACGCACGGTGCATAAGCCAATAATGCCTGAAAGGCAACTTTCGGTCTCGCTTCGTGGTAGAATCTATATCGATCCCTTTTTTTGGACAAATTATATTCGTCACTCGTCTCTGTCCCCTTTTCCCTTCGGTTACGTATATGTAACCTACGTGTAAATATAATTACGCGAATCGAGCGATACTGTAGCACTAAAAAACTGCGAACATTTTTATTGCAAACTCTCTAAATCTACGAAGATGTAAAAATTCAGTATTTGATAAAGTGTATGCTCACTATTAGTTAAAGGTAGAAAGATCCAACTACGAAAGTATTTAACATTCACTGCTTCAATAAGCGATAATAATTAACCAAATGCCAAAGTATACATTTACTGACTTGAATAATTAAAGTTCGCTACATCGGTATTTGTGCTTTTTGAATAGAAAAAATGTAAATATTTAGAAGTTTTGTTTGTGAATGCCGCTCTATCTTTAAAAAGAACACATTCATATTTGCTTTTTTCTACTGAATCTACACTTGTATAATTCATAAATAATTTTTAGTAAACAGTAAATAATATCGCTATTCGCATTTGACATTCAGATTTTACTTCTGAAAATTTCTTTTCTTTTAACAATATTTTTATCAAAACCAACAACTTACAGTCAGTAATAATGGTTGATGTTCTAGCATACAATAATTGTTGTATAATATTTAAGAAACAATTCAGATGTGTCGTTATTAATTACACACAATGGGAAATAATAACGACATTAAATAGTAAATATTCACTGTTTATTTAAGATAAATTTATATTTAAAATAAATTTTATTTTTATAAAGATAAAGCTTGATATAGTGAAAAGTTGACCAATTCAGAAGAAAAAATAACTTCACAATGAAGAATAGTTAATGTTGGACTATTTAAAATTTAGAGAGTACATTAAACTACCCTGAATATTAAAATTTCTACTAAATTACTCATGCATTAATATTTTTTTAAAGCACGATCTTATTGCAGAGGAAAATGAAATTTATAAGCCGTTAGGATGTGGATTACCAGGGATTAGGTGCATAGACAACATAATCGCGTATATTCTAAAAAATGTCAGGTTTCACAGAGGATTTGTGCTTATGCTGAATGGTCGGACGTTTGTAATGCAAATCGCGAGAGAAAATGGTACGGCTGTTCTGTGGAAATGAAATTCTTCGTGACGTTTTGGAGAAGACTATTCGTTGCCCGAGATCTGATTATACGATTACGTCTACGTACTATATTCAAAGCAAAATTTCACTCCACATTTTTAACATTTTAATTATTCCTTTCATTTTCTCTGTAATATTACAGGAGTAGCTTCGTCATTCGAATTAAATACAGGCAAATCTACGTAATCGCACACATTGTACTCCTTGCTTGCTCATTATCATGAATAAACAAAAACTGGAATATCTCTGATTATACTCATGTATTTAAATAATAATTCGCTTTTACAATTCATTTACACTATAAACTCGTAAATCGCTCGAAATAAAAAATAAATACAAATTCATACATACGCTTAAATTTTTAGAGGGAAATTTACTGTACAAGAATACATTCTTACAACCTTATTACATTTTGTTAATAATCAACGAAATTAATATCGGAATAAAATAATATAGACAAGCTTAATTAGTGCCTTTTCTCTCTGATAAATTAATTCGTTAATAATTATCCAATATTATATTTGAAAATAATGATTATTTTTTTAAAGAAGATTCTAATGAACGATAACGTGTGTGTTAGAATTTTATTTACTTAAAATTTTAGAGAGTATTCTATATTATGTCGTTTAGCCTTAGAGTAAAACATTGATCATATGCTAAACTTCGAAATGAAAAATAACTCTAACAAAAATTTGTAAAAACACCTGTATTCCAGTTAACGTTGGAAATTTCATCATTCGTTCTAACATAAAGTGAAACGAGCATTCCAAAAGTCGTCGTGCACTACATCACTATTGGAATACTCGAACAATATTTGCTAATCAACATTTAAGTAACTTGGTTATATTGTACAAAGCGGATAGTAACATCATTTTCACGTGAGTTGCCTATCTATTTCGTTGCTATAGAAGCGTAATTCTCTACGTGCATATTTCGCACGTGCAAATCTGCAAGCATCTAATTTGAATGATCTCGACTGCGAGTCGAGATTGAGGTAGGCATTCCGTAGAGAGAGCTGCGTGTGCAGAACGACGTCGAAGCTCTCTCTCTCTCTCTCATTTCCTGGCGCGAGTTTATTGACAGACTAAAACTTGTTGAAACAACCTCTACGCTCATCCAACGAGTATCAACTAATACTCGAGGTATTTGTAAGGAAACATTAGTTTTATTAATGATATATATATATTCAAATTAGATATATATATACATACAGTTAGATATATTTACAAATAAAGCTTAATTCCCAACTTCTAATTCTTATTGGCACTTAAGTATTCATCGAAGGCATCTTCGTGAATTTTTTCCTGTTAAAACTCATGATCGAATCTACTCCAAACTGTATTTCAAGATTTTGATAACTTATGTTTACGAATATTTGAAAATAGGTATGCCAAAATTGGTAAAAATACTAACCTTGACATACTATATCTTAGAGAATCTTGATTAAAAAAAAAACTAAAAAATTCATGAAGGTAGATATAGTGCAAAACTAAAGTTTAAAAATATTAAAAAAAAATTTTTTTTGTTCGTTCAGTCTGTCAGAGAATGACTCATATATATATATATATATATGTGTGTGTGTGTGTGTGTGATATTGAACACAGAATTCGGTTCGCTCTACGTTTGACGTTTTTCATGTTATAGAGAATTTTGAGCAACAGACTGAGAAATTATCACTCTTAAGTCAACGACAATTCTACAAATTGATTAATAGTGCACTAATACTAAATTAATATAAAAAATGCATCTTGTTATATGAGTGAACATTAAAAATAATTATATATCTCAGCAAACTTTGCACGCTAAAATTCAATGTGATTTTTTATTCTGTAATAGTGAGGACGGAGCTTAAAACTGGAATGACCACGAAATTGGCTGTTATATTCTTTATGAACAATAATCCCTCTTTCAATAATTCTCATCATCATAGTTATTCTAACGTATAATTTACAAATAAAATTTAAGATAATCAGGTTATTGAGATTTTCATAAAAAATATTTTCACTATTATTATTAACAAATGTAATAGTGACAATTATTAACTAATTTGTTTATGAGATTGAAAAGACAAGCTTAAATCTTTTGAGAAATGTACGCTTATAAAAATTATTTATTTTTCTAAACGATCCGAGACAAAAGTCAACAATTAAGAGTACCAAACAATCGATCATATGCATATATACGTAAAAGACTCTCGTATGAGTATAACTAAGCCCACGAAGAGAATCTCGCGTATAAGGTGTATATATATATATATATATAGTCGAAATTGTCGCTAAGTATTACACCATCGCGCGCACCTGTCTCTTTTCAAGCTTTGTATTATTTGCCAGCTTGAGTATACACACGTTGCTCCGTATATTCGCATTGTACAGCTTAGCGAGCTCGACCCCCTTTTTTTCTGCACGAAAAGTCTGCCTTTTAAAAACGTCGTACGGTACAGCAGGTACAATGCAGCCCGTAATTTACGTAAGCGAAGAATTCCGTTTTTTGTAAATTCCGCGTATGTACACGCTTGTTATGATGAATGCATACGACGACTAAGAAAAATACGGAAGAAAGAGAAACTTTGCGTACTTTTGTTATAAGAGCTTTAACGCGTAATTGTACTATACAGTCCACAGAATCGCATAGTTGTATGAGTATTATTTATAAAATACACGAGATAAGAGTATTTTACACTGATAAAATAAAAAAGTGTCTAGTTCACTGTATGTTTGAGTAAATGATTGATTTTACAACATTAACTTCAATCGAGTGATTTTACGAGTTTTAATGAAATTTTAAGTGAGTTTTCATTCTGAAGCTTATAGTGCAGTTTTATTAATACGTGGCTTTGGGACTGAACAAAAATCATCTAATATCATAATGTTTCTTAAACCACTCGTTATCTAAGTCATGTTACTTTTATATCATTCGGGGCCATCAAAGTGAAAATTTATCATAAAAAACATAATGTCTTTGTACAGGATGGAAAACATAAACATTTGCGAAGTCTTATTAAATAATATTGTTTAATTACCTTCGTAACAATGTTACATTGATTGTTACAGACGATCAAAGTTTAGGGAGGAAAATAGCGTAAAGCCCATTAAAACGAAAATGTATTTAAATATAATATACGTATATTATATATACATCTAAACATTGGCCATGGAAAATTCAAGTGAATCGGTATACGATATTTTAAAATCCACTATCCTGCGCTCGTAAAAAGCTTCGAGATATGAGAGGGCGCGAGCGCAACACCTGCGAGGCGAGGTATAAAATTCACTGCGAAAATATGCGCGGCATCCGACGAATCACTTCCAAGGAGTTTAGTAGCCGGATATGAAGCAAAAAGTATATGCGCCACATGAATGCTTCATGCGAAACTGCTTTCGAAAAATTCTACCGGAGCTATAGTCTGGAAATCTCGCATTATCCATCGTTTTATCGCTGAGATGCCGGGAAGAAAAGAGATTTCAAGCGAATATATATAGCAGCTGCGAGAAGGACGAATGAAGATTAAGTCGAGAGAGAAGTTGAGAAATGTAACGATCGAGAGATGCTGGGGATAACTAGGATTAAATGCCAAACTGGATTATGCATAGTATGTAAGTGGCGTTTTCCTATAAGTCTACAACCTGTATACGTTTCGATGAGCATGTATTATACAGGGGATATTTTTTTCTTTTCCTTTTCTTTTTAAATAGGGATAAGTCATAAATATGCGAGGGATATAAAAAAATGACTTTCAACTTTTACCGAGTTTTCTCTGTATTTATGCGACCTTTTTCTATGCTACAGTTGCTATACTTGTCTATAAAGTGGAAAACGAAAGAGCCTCTCTCTTTCTTCTTCTCGAGTGTTATGGATGTAGCAGTGGCGGTTATATGCACTTTTCTAGCGTATCTTACTCTCGTTTCGTTTTTTTTTCTTCTCTTCCACATTTTCTCAAATGTCTACTTTGGTATTTTCGCCACCGGCTGAACGTTTTCTTTCGATGCCTTTGCATACGTACACCTTGCGAATTCAACATATATTTACTTTATCCGAATCACGATGTTACTTTGGAATAACTTAAGGCAGGCGAATCTTTATTTCTCTAGGTGTGTTCATGAGTGGCAGGTGTAAATTATATGCTGAACATAATAATACAAGATTCAGGAATTGAATAGTTCTATTACTCAGTGGACTCTTTTTTCTTCTTCAGTCGATCAACGAGTTTCCTTTCAAACTTTTTCAAAACACTTTGTACCTACTGCACTTACTTTTTCTTTTATAACTTGGATATATACTGTTCTACTCTTTTTATATCTACCTTTTACGCTTGTAATAACGTTGCAAGTCATTGGTCATTTGGTGAAATATTGTTGTCGACTTAACTATAATAATTGTTCACTGACAGAATAGACCTTTTCAAGTAATAGGAAATCTTGGAAAAATTGCATTGAAACAGCCACACTCGTGGTAATTTAAATTTTTGTTAAAATTTCCTTAATAAATAATGAAAAATGATACTTCAATTTACTGAACAAATATTAGGCGGACTTATTGTGCTTTTTTAAGTATACATTTTTAAGTACATTAAACGAAAATGTTTTATTTAAACTAATTGATTCAATTCAAAAAGCATTTGATATGTGTGCTTTCATTTTAAGAGGATTACCTGTTCAGTGTAAACGTATAATAAAGAACAAATTAAAAACTAAGTTAATTAAAATTATTGTTTAATATCATCAACCTATACGATATATTACAATTGTTCATTATCTCATTAAAGGTTGGATAAAAAATGGCCTCGAGCCATTTTTTCTTTGAAAGAATAAAGCAGAAGCATTAATTAAAAATTCTTGATGAAAGTTCTTTTTAAATATGGTGCACAAATTTACGAATATTTAGATATAAAAATGTTCGTCGTTCAAAGTGCATAATACATACATGTGTTACATACATCGTGAAATAGAAGGTAGTATATTTGATTCGCTTTAGTACTGGCAGAAATTAACGAGGCAGCGGTCATTGCACCAAGTTTTAGCCTGGGCAATGTGCTCTGTAATTTCCTCATCGCGATAATCCATCCTATCGTGGCTTCTGTTTTTATTCAAAACCTACGTCTGGACTAGCAAAAAGCGTCGACTCATTCATATAGTGCTTATATATTTTTCCTGGCTCAAACTCAATATTAACAAATAACATCTATAATGATTAGATGAATTATTGTGTGCTTTTTTAGCAGTAAAAAATAATTCCTATAAAAATTAGCAAAATCTGCACAGAGATCGAAGTAGTAAGACAAGCTTATACGGTTAATCCCATCCTCGGTATGCATACCGTATAGACTGATACAACTTTACGAGCGAGTTTATTTTGAACTGCCAAGGCCAATATAGTAACAGATACATAGTTAGTCGTAAAAAATGCTATATCAATCCTCTGATCGTTGCTCTCTTCTCCTGAACCGTTTACCAAGCTCTACCATTACAAGTGACTCGTCGCTCTCCTTAGTCTCTGCAATCCTGTAGATCTCATAATTAAGACATCGCCCCCAGTCCCATCCCTACTTACATTTTCTTAGAAGATCCGTGAATATATATATACACACATATACATATACATATATATAAATACATATGTATATCTAGGTTTTCTTTCTCTTTCCGACTCGCGAATACGACCCCCCACCTCGAGCTTCGGTTCGCGCACATTACTCGGCGCAGCTCCTCGATCGATAGAGCGGAGTCTGCGTCTCCAGCAAGCGCGCCCACACCTGGATTAAACAGACTGGCGCAGCTCTGGGATGCGCACTTGCTGCTGAAAGAGCGAGAGAGAAGACGACAGGGCTGGGGGAGGGGCGATAACGCCGGGCGTGTGTTCTTCGCTGGTCGAATGCGAAAATTTAGAGGTGAAAGGAATATACGAGGATTGCTCTTCTGTTGCCTATAGCGAGGCGGACTTTTTGTTTTTTTTGTCACCTTCAATCGGCATGCAAATCTCTACTCACACACACACTCTCTCTCTCTCTCTCTCCCTCTTTCTTTCTTTATGTTTAGCGAGTTCCAGAGAAGACTGGGTCACACGTATTTTTCGCGAGAATTATATTGTTCCGACTATTTGGGGCGTTAATGTGCCACGCATTGAAATTTTTTGGCTTACGCATTCGAGTTTCGTAATGAAAATTATTCTCGTTTTGACAAAGCGTATATGGGTTATTATTAAGCTTTCGTATTTTCAGTCGAATACATTAGAAAATTTGACTATAAAAGTGACTTTTCACTATAAAAAAGTACGGATTCTCCACTGTAAGTTACAATTACTTCTCACTCTATCGAAGTAATAAAATTACAATTAGAAAGAAATAAAAATCAAAAAGTCAAAAATAATTTTTTTTATAATTATTATGTAATATAACATTAGAATATTATTAACTAATTAGTTTAGAGTTTCATACAAATGCAATTTGTGTATTTTGAATTTCACTTATAAATTGAAAAGAAACGTAGAGACAGATATGATAATGAGAATCATTGAAACTGGGGGTATTTTTTATAAAGAAAGTGATACCCTAAAGCTCTTTTCTTTAAACACCAGAGTAAAACTCAAAAAGCTCAGTGGGCTAACAAGCATGTTAACTAATTGCGAATGCATAGACGATATTTTAATTTCGCTCGAGTCATTAAACAATATGTAACTTAGATATTCTTAGATGACACTTTTTGCTACTATAGCTTTAGAGTAATAAATTAATCAGATTGTACTCTAAGCTCCAACGTGAAAAATTACCCATAAAGTCCACTATAACTCTAAAAATAGAGAGAGGACTATTCGAAATATGTTGGAAATTTCACCATTCACTGGAACATGAAGTGAATCGTACACTATAAAATTTTACGGCTGTTGATTTTAGAATTATATTAATGTTTTCAATTTAGAAATACTTTATATAAAATAAAACGTTTTTATATTAACTAGCATATCTTATGTGTATATACATTTACCTTTTATTTTAACGTATTTTCTATAAAGTCGAACCTGACGAACGTAATTCAAATAAGAGCAACTTTCGTCAAACTTGCAATATCATATTCAAAACTTTATTTTTCAGAGCGAAATGAATTCAGGCGAAGTCAGCCCCCCTGTAATTAGTTTGCTTGGAATCTTTTCTATCTTTGCATAAAAGTCCGCAATACCCAGAAAACCGAATTAAAGTTTAAATATGTAATGAGACTAAATGAGAAAAAGAGAGCTTATTTTTGTTTTAATTATTCTAGAAGCCATCAGATAAAAGTTTTCGTATTATTAGGAAAAAGTTGTTCTTCTGAAGTGAATCTCAAAGAGGTAATAGTTGTATTTGTTTACGATGATCGAGTTCTACGGACTTGTCAAATGACAATACGAATAGAAATTTATAATATTAATATTATGTATCTAAGTTGAGACAAAACCACTCCAATTAATAAACCTGTACGATCAGTAACAATATATTTAAGTAGTAATACTAAAACGTTATAACGTCAAGTGTGACCATTTTTCTCTTTATAGCAAATAATATACTTTGATGGTTGCGGCTATCAATGAGCGCAGCTCGATAAAAAAAGAAGTTATTACATTCTTTAAAAACTTATTTTATTTTTAACACTAAGTACTCGCAGATTTATCCATAGTTTGAACTTGTTTTCATTACTAACCCCGTTAATAACAAAGTGAAACAAGAAAATTAAAACCAATCCAATTTGTTTTAATTAGCAAGTTTCGTAGTCGAAATTTGGGTCGGGTATATCGAATCTGCATTGAAAGTATTTTGCCGAAAACTGAGTTAATAAACTTTCTTCCTAATCATAATGTAGCCCTTTCATTGAAGACGTTTTAACAACTTTAGAAGACTGTGTGCGTTCTTACTTTAATCAATTCATACGAAATATCCGTAAATCAATTAAATAACATTTGCAATGAAAATAAATTCGCGGAATTATTAAAAAAAAAAACTAAGTAATTTATTAAAGTAATTAATTAAACAATCACTTATTTGATTACAACATTTATCATTACATACACTCTTGAGGAAAACGCATATTCTCTTTACTAAATCTAAATTCTTTGGCCAACTTTTCGTTTTGTCAAATTAGCCTGCAAGCGGTGAAATTACTTTATATATTTAATAGTTTCTGTAATAGTAATGATGCATTGTTAGATTGTAATTCATTTGTTGTACCAAATAATCAAATTTGATTGAACTATAGGTAATATTGCCAATATTATATCGACGTTAAATCGAATATTAAATCGAACAAAATAATTTCTACTCGGTAATGATTTCGAAAAAATGATTTACAAAAAAATCAACACGCATCATGTTTGATAAGTCATTTAAGACCTCATTTTTACCCCGAAAAGATGTCATAAGCTTCAAATGGTTATTATTTTCAGTCTATAAGTCCGAATATAAAACTGGACTCATATAATAAAAACATAATAAATTTTTCAATTGCAACGAAACTACAATCTATAATCAATGTGTCGGCGAGTACTAAAGATAATCCTCAAGATCAAGTGTATTTGCCGCTCGGTTTCGAGTTGCCTCCTTCACGACAGCTTTCCCATTGCAGTAACTAAACTTTCCTTACATAGCGTGTATGAAGAGCGAATAAGAGAATAAGAAGGGCAGGATGGGCTTTTCACGCGCGTGATCCAATTATCTTGGCTCGATTGAACGACAGGACTCAGAGCCGAAACGCTATTCTCGCGGATCCTTTGAAAAGATCATCACAATTTTTAGCCTTTGCTTCAGTTTTGTGTATTTTTTTCTTTATTCGTGTTATATACTACTGTTCGTATATGGAAATGAAAACGGAAAGTTTAAAATTGCTTTCAGAGCTTCTCGCGTAAAATACAAAAGCGAACGCGTGTATTGATCGCCTTCCACAGTTACGGAATGATCACGCGAGTTTTGAGACCTTTAGGACGCTTGCGTCACTGATTCATTTGAGTGTTGTAAAAAGAAATATACAAAACCTATCGCTCGTATGTACACGATATTTAAGTCTTATTTTCTACATATATTTTTTTTAATTTAATGAACACTCGTGTTTATCATTGCGGTACGTTGCATGAAATGGTTTAATTGAGTCGTTGAGATTTCCTACATTCGAAACACGCGCTCGGTTCTTCCCTTTGAAAATATTTAGGTTAACTGGTTCCTGAAATTTTCCACTGAAATCCATGCTTGAAAAATGAAAGCAAAGAAAATTTCGCCAGTTAACCTTTGCGGGGCTATACGTACTGTGTGTGTGGCCTAGTGACGTACAATAATACAAAACGAAATTTTAGAAAGCGACTTTTTAGAATACGTTAGTTATTAGTTATACGTTTTCAATCATTTAAGAGATCTAATTTCAATTTCAATTTATTTCTTTCTCTTCAGTCATTTTTTCTTCATAATAATACTCTTTTCATGATTTATTGTTACGATAACAGTACCGTAACAATCTTTTTTATTCTTGTATTGCAAGTAGCTTTTTACTACTATAAAAATAAAGTTAATAAATATTTTATAAAAATGCATTTACGAAAATTAAATTTAAGTACATTGAATTACATATATTATTTATTCTATATCGTATATAAAAAATCTCAATTTCTATTTAATAAATACTATTGTCATACCACGAATTAACTTTGTTAATAATAATTTTAAGTTTTGCTTTAGGTTGTGTTAAATAAGCTTCCAACTACATGTACAAATAAAGAAATGCAATAAAATGATAATCTCAAAACCTACGTAATAACCAAAAATCAAATATTGGAACCTTTGATTTTGTGCCTTCTAATGCATGGAAATTAAATTTCTGGAGAGACCAAGCACTGTACGGTGTGAAAGGTTGAAAACGTGCATGGCCCTTCAATAATACAAGAGCACTGCGCACAGTCCCACATATAGAACGAAAGTGCGATCACTGCTACACATCGGTCGGATTTACATGCGCGAGAGGTCTACGCCACACATACACATACAACGAGGATTATTGTGTTGCTCACTGGGCAGCAAGAGAAATGCATCGGGCTTTCGTTGTCGTCGCGTCTGCGTGTTGCCTGAACAGGAACCCGAGGGCAGGATATCATACTGGTGGCTGCGCTACTGCTTTGTGTCCGAGGATACCTAGTGTTGCCCTGACGTATGCACATGTATATATGAATATGGGTTATTCTCTGACAGATTGGCTGGTCAACGTTTTTTTTTCTCCTAAATAAATTTAAACAATTCTCCGGCACTGTATATAACTTAATGGATTTTTTTTTTATTTTTTGTACGAACTGTTTCCACGATATAGAGAGTATACTCAATGAAGTCATTTAGTGCTGCAGTTATAGGGAAGGTTGTATCTGCAAACATTGTTAAAATACTTATGAAATATTTTAGAACTAATATATAATTCATTTTACTATCTGAATTGTTACCTAAAACCGTCAAATTATATGTAATTTATAAATTTTCGCATGAAATGTAGATTAATAAATCGTTACTTTCCCAGTAATGTAAGCTACCTTGCTGTAAATTTTAATTATACTATAGTACAGTCAAAGTCATGATTATACGCGTAAGGTAGACATTTAGTCATAAAATGAGATAATTTGACAGATACATTAATTTGTAGCTACACTGATACAGAGAGATATTTTCATGAATTATTGATGCTGTTTCGAACGATCTAAAAATTTAGCACATATATCGTTATCAAGTATTTTCATCCCTTTTATCTGTTACTTAGAAACGGTTCGTAAAGAGATTAAAAAATGAACAAAGATTGTACAGATTTAAAGGATAGTTTTAAATGATTTAGAAGAAAACTTAATTGGTTGACCGATTTATTTGTCAGAGAGTCGCCCGTATATAAACATATAACTACACGGTATGCAATGTACGCGAGGAATCATGGAATTGGTGCAGAGAGCTCATGGATTCTGTAATGCAAATATTCGTCGTTTCTAACTGTTTTTGCTATTGGATATGAAAGAATAATTTAATAAACTAGAAACGCGAACTAGAGTATAAAACGGCATTAGAGATTGAGACTTTGTACGACTTCAGAAGTAGATAACTGTACGGTACGGTCAGACATTCTCGCATGAACTGTGAATACCAACCGAGCATTCGTCGTACCTGTGCACACACACAAACACGCGCACAGACACACACACACATATATATATATATATATATATATACAATGCACATCCTCCTATACAGCAGGGCTTCGGCACTCGACTCGATTCTGCTCTCCGGTTATACCGTCCGTATGATATGATATATACACGTAGAACACCTATAGAAATTCGCAGTACAATTCCTTCACCTTTGCGATAATGAAGATGACGTCGTTTGCAAGTAACGCAGAGATAATCCACTAACGTACACTCAGACACAATTAAGAGAGTGCTTTAAGATTTATGACTGGCTCTGGCACGGTGTGCTCAGGATTTATATACGCATTGTGGAATGTCGCATACGTACACAGAGACAGTCGAGGGGAAAAGAGGGAGGGAAGTGGGCAGCCTTGAACCTAATTTTATGGTAATGCCGAAGGATGGTCAAAGATGTCCCGAGAGGAAATATTGACTTGACGCTCATATGACTTTACGTAATGGTTAAATTTCAACGTGAAAGGGAGCTTAGAAGTAGATTTTTAGAGAATATGAAATTCAAAAAATATCTTGTCTCTTTTAGGATAGGGGGTTATATACGAGTATACATAACTTTAATATCAATTTAGTGGTTTGAGGAATTTAGAAGATCACGCTGTCAAAATGTCAGGAAGTTATTATTTTTTACGTATACGATTTAATTTGCAATTTATTGCGGCTTTCAGATGGTATATAATAATTAATGATACAACCAGAAATTATTTTAATCGTAAATAATAAATGTTATTTATTACACTCGAGCGTGCTTTCAATAACCGACGACATTATAGACTAAATGAACAAATCGATAAGTAATATCTTTATTCACTGTTCATCGCCGTTGACTTACCAATGCTTTAGACACTAATTAGACTTGCTAAATTCCTAGAAAGTAATATCAATATTTTTATTCACATAAAATGTAAATACATTTATGTGACAATAAAAATAAATCATTCTATAACGTATAATAATTTTTCAAATATCTGTCATCATTAATTGTATAAGATTTTGAATTGATCTATTTAAATTTAGAACGTTCATATACGTGCGAAAATTGAGAAGGATAGACTATATTTGTCTCTACACAACATGGTGACAATATAACGTTCGTAATTACTACCTAACGGGTTTAATGTATTTGCGGTTGGAATTTATGAACCGCTCGCGTATCATTACTCGTACAGGTCAATAATGTGCCAGCCGAGTCATCGTAGCCCCAACGCGGAAACGGACGCAAACCAAGAGGCCAAAGCGTAGGATTATACTGTGAGCTATCTTGTAAAAACGAATCCGGACTAGAGAATTTTATTACCACTCGCGCAGTAAATTGCGGCAGTAGGACTCGTCGTAGTTGCTACTGGAATTACGGGTCGGAGAGCGCTTTTTTCCGAAATGGCTCGAGGAGGAAGTCGTAAGTAGATAAGTCTCATTCTCTCGTTGCGTTTGATAATTTTCCAAGGACTCTTAATACCTTACGCAGCGATAAGAGAAGGGAGAGTGAGAGAAAAGGAAGAGAAGCAGTTAAGAAAGAAAAGTTTCTCGAGGCATGCGAAACAGGCCAGTAGCGCTGAAAAGGGGAGATATATTGTGAAAAAAAGAGCAACGCCTGCAGCATTATACGAAGAAAAGTACAAAGAGCAGAGGAAAGGGTAGTAGTAGGGAGCTGAGCGCGGCATCGAGCTCAATTTGACAAAAAGCCAGACGCGCGCGCGCTTGCAAGCTCCAATGCAACGCGCATCTCTCTCTCTCTCGCTCTCTTCTATACATGCACACACACATATTCTCTCTCTCTCTCTCTCTCTCTCTCTCTTGACAATGTCCACGGGAAATCAATTCGTGCGCGCGCGGGGGCGCGACCTGATGATCGACCCCCAGCTGTTCTTCCAGAGATGGGCGTATTGAGCCTGATGTTTTCATACCTTTTAACGAATTCAAAGAATATTCTTTTTTCGTAAAAAATAAAACGTTTTCTTTTGTACTTGTCAAATTGCCGATAGAAGAATTAGTGAGAAATTGTCATTTCCTCGAGAACTAAAAAATGGATAATTTTGATTCTAGAACGAATTGACCAAATAATTTGGTAAATAGTTGGTAAATGGTCAAACCCCCTGCTGTTCTTTCAGAGGTGAGCGTATTGTGATTTTTAGCGAATTCAAAGATTATTTTTTTCGTGAAAAAAAAAATTATCAATGAAAGTATAAGTGAGAAATTTCCGTTTCCCAGAGGAATAACAACGTAGGCAGAGCGAGAAGGGGAAACTTGTTTGTAAAAATGGTAGCAATCGCGAGAATGAATCGAACGCTTTGTGCAAACATTTGTGCGGCCGAGAGTAAGCTTTTTGAAATATCGAGACGCGCTTGTCGACTTTTATTTTCTTTCAAAGGTATAAAGCGATGAAAATGATTATTATCTTTCGTTATGACGAAAGTTTTGCATATGGATATATTTTTGCTTTTGATTGATTATAATTTGGCGAATATAATAATAACGCTGTCTAATTCAGCGAGGATAAAAAGACGTCGAAGAGCATAGTCATCTTCATTTATTATACGTCAGCGCATTTACTCCCTTACAGTCTCGTGGATGTTATTATGCGCATTAATCACATGCTTTACATGCAGAAGAAAAATTTGTCTTCTATTATCACCTGTTCGCACTTTAATTTACCAACCTTTTTGATGTATTATATATTTCTCCAACAAAGGCTCCAACTTATACACGAATGAAATACGAACACTATGCATACGTAGAAAAGCTTTTTTATAAGCGTACGTCCAAAGAAAATTTATCCCTGGGCTTTCATAAAAATTTCAAGTTAACCCGATCGATCAAAAAAATGATAAAATCACACTTGAGTTACACTCGTCGTCCAAGACTCCTTCGCTTTATACCCATTGGACAAAGAGCAAGTTACCATCGCTGTAGAGATGTATATAGATACATGTATGTATCTATATATATAGTAATATTACTCGCGTGAATTTCTCACCCACAATTGCGAATCCCAGCAACGAAACTTGAAGCAAAGTCTGCAGCGAGGAAAGGGAGCAGGGAAAGGAGAATCGTCGATCTGGGTCGCAGACCCGACCTGAATAGTTCATGTTCTCTCTCTCCCACCCTCGTAAGCTCTTGAACCTTTGGCGTATATTCGCCTGCCTAGACGAGAGCTTTAAGCTTTCAGACCACAAGCTCTGTGTCTGTGTGTGTGGGTGAGAGCGTGTCTTTCAGTAAGGCGAAGCGCGAGTGCATTGGGAAAAGCTACGCGATTATGTTGATTGAATCATGCCGGCTGCGATGCTTCGTTAGGGTTGGCTCATGCGCATTGCGTCGATATTCGAACATTCCAAGATTTTCCACTGATTTGTGTTTTCCACTGCAGATGTATATCACGGGATATATTCACTTTGCGATATATAATGCGAATATCGTTTGTTTTCTCAGATCAAACAATAGCCTGGATTAATGGACATGGGTCGAAACTATAATGCACTCAGTTGAATTATATTATTAACGCAAACGTTAACTTGCTAACAATTCAAACAGCCGGCAGTAGCGGAATTACCAATTCAAATTTGAATGTCCCTATTGTGTTGCATCGACTACAGCTTCTGAGTGGAAGTTCAGCTTGATTGGGGAAAGAGCAGCATTATCACCATTTTAACTGTACTTTCATTCCAATCGTTGTAAATCAAAATACAAAGTTCGACTCAAACGTTCACACTAAAGTTCAAAACATGCGCTGCCTTGTTAACGTCGCTCAATACGTGGGAGGAAACTATTCGTTTCCAGTGTAATACTGGTGATACACGAATTGTACATTATTGCACGAGCAAACATTGCAAACAGTATTTTCATGCACTTATTGAAATTGTCTAATAAATTTTATTGATTTAGATGGGAAACTTTACCAAACAGTTTCGTTATAGGATCTTTATAAAAATTTATACTGTACTTTATGTACTAATTTTTATGGATAGAATGCGGAAAAATGTTCGCGTATGCATTAAGCAATCGCAGTAATATGCAATAGTTTGCTGAATGGACTTATATATTATCTGCGCTAGATCTCATTGATTGCGGTTTCATTTTATTTCCGGTACCTCAATCGTGTCAAATACCATATCTTCATTCTCAGTCTTATCTATAAAGAAGCAAAGTGACGTTTTGACGTTATGCCGTTGCACTTACATTGAGACAGAGTAGAAAGTGTATCTGACTGTCACGAAATGGCGCTAATTCTAATTCAATAAACGCACATGCGCATCTCGAATGTGCACGTGCACAATTTACTATTTTTCTCCTCAATGTAGTCAATAAATAGTATCCGATGGAAGCAATGAAATAAATATTTGATAAAAGTAGCAACAATAGCGATTTGACTTTATTGCTTGGTTTTATACGAAGTGCTGAAACAGTAAATGCATACTTTACCAAATCCTTCTTTCAGTACCCACCGACTTATCTTAACGATGAACTACACTGCATATCTACGACTTCAGCACGTGCATCCATCGACCCGTTTAATGCATAAATGTTTAAGCCTCGGTGTGTATTACACACACACACATATATATTTATATACATATACAGATATCTCTCACGTGCACTACAACTGCTGATTTGTAAACCTTGGCGCGCGTGAATTAATTTCGCTAGGAGAACGATCGATTCTATCGGACCTAAGGTAACTGCTGGTACTATTGCTGTTGCTACAACTGGGATTATGCATGCACAACCAGGAAATCCAGCGGACGATCTGATAACGCATAATTTACCGTGTTTATGCAGATATTGAAAAATTTACGAACGACTACGAGCTTTCGGGAAGTAAAAAACATTTGCTTCTTATTTATTTACAACGAAAAGTTATGTTTTTATATAGACACGCGTTATGTTACGACGACAATGACAGTACGAGAATAGCATTCCGAACTCGCAGCAATCCGATAGAAAAAGAAAAAGGCGAGATACGACTGTTCCAGAAAATTGATCGCAAGAAACTAGCGAAGTCTCATACAGAAAAAGAGACAGGCGCGTACGCTATATATAGAATCAGCGATATAAAATCTCAAGTTTCTAAAAATAAGCGCAACACAGAGAGATAAGGATATATACCTTCGTTTGAGTGGCTTTTCAAGTGCAAGTGAGCGGGGGCCGAGAGGGGTTGAATGAAAAAAGGACAGTCCTTCGACGAATCCTTCGCAGTGGAAACATCAGAGATATTATAAGAACTTTATCTCTCGGCATGCATTCCCGGAGAGAAAGAAGAGAGAATATATAGACTCGCATTCGATTTCTATTTTACTTAACACTGGGATTGAGGTTAATTAATGATTGTTGTTGGACATTGATCGCCCCTTCGCTCAGTAGAATCGCCTGATTCGCCCTTTTGTCGGCGCCTTAATTGCGAGCATTCTTTCTTCCAGACTATGCGTGTAAACACTTATACGTATACACCAACATATAGATACACATCAATACATATAGATACACATGCAAGAGAGTATCGCAGAAAAAGAGAAAAAGCGAGTATAGCCTACTGTAGCGCCATCCTCCGGTATGACCGTGCGCGAGAACGCGGTCGATTGCGCTCGCGGTAACTGAAACTACCACACAGCACGGGCACAAGAGAGAAAGAGAGGGACTATTAGAGAACCCTCGGTGGCATCGATTTTGTCAGCGGTTTAAACGATAATGCGAGAGAAAAGATTTTTCTTCACTCCTATAGCGATCGGCAAACGCTTGAGATTGAAACTTTGATTGGCAGTGGGTTCTTGTTTTTCAGTTTTTCTTCAATTGCAAATTTCGCGCTGAATATTTGCTCGCGCGATACTCGAACGTATTTCTATTGTTGAATTCCTCGAGTTTTGAAGCAATATTGTGATTGCGCTGGAGGTTATGTATACAAATTTTTCGAGAAGATGCAATTTCAGTTTTTACTTTATTTACCGTCGTATTGATTGTTAATACAATATTGTGCATTGCTTTCGAGATAAAGTGAAATAATAATAACGAAAAAAATAACATTATTTCTAATTATTAAAGGTATTAAATTATAATTAAAGGTTCTCGTTAATATAAGCGTATTATCAACTCGTTATAATTGATTCCGCATATTAATTAAATTTTTTAATTCTATTGTTTACTGCATTAATGTTGACTTTTAAAGTGCAACTGTTTATTAACGTAATGCAAACTTCTATTAGCGTTATTTATATTTTTGTGTAAATAGAAAGCTGCTCCGAAATAAAAAGGATGAATATTAATGATAGATCATTCGTTATGGTCATTACGAAGCCACACTATAATCATCTCTCTTGGAAGGACAAGAAAAAAACGCATTTGAGTGTCAGTCGGGAAACTAGGCTAAAATATTACCTCTCCCTCGACTAATGCGTTGAAACGACCCTAAAATCCCGAAGCCTCACCCTCTCTCTCTCTCTCTCTCTCTCTCTCTCTCTCTCCTCTCTCTCTGTTGTAGGTTCGTAAACACGGCTGCACAGTGGATGAATTATTAAACTAACACAAAAAATATAACCATTTAAAATTTGACAACTGAATTATACAATATTGGTAGAACAAATTATAGCCATTTTTTTATATTTATCGAATTTTCAAACGAAAAAATAAAACGAAAATGAACAGGCGATGGTACAATACACTTATGAATATTCAAGTTATTTGCGGAAATTCGGATACCCGTGCTGGATATATACGAACTCTAATGGCCGATGAAATTTCATTGCACTGCTCTTCGTGCGAGCGAGAATAATCTCGCGCGCACTTTTATGATGCATCCGCTATGCGAAACTCGGCTTTTTAGTGAGACGTGTGTATAGTGTGTAAAAATTTACACGCCACGCGGCCGGCTATTAAGTGGTTGCGTATATCAATTTCTACTGGCTCTTTTAACTTGTACTGGTCGCACGACACCCATAAGTTCAATTTTTTTTAAAAAAAATTTACGTACATCGTAGCGTAGAGCTGTAGAACTAAATGGAAATTTCTTCTAGAGATGGACGAATGTTTACGAGAATTTTGTCAGTGTTCTGGCAGTGCGAAAGTGAATTATAGGAGTTTCAAAAAGCTGCATCAGATTTTTAGCTCCATACGCTTCTCGTCTAGTCTTTAACGATCATAAGACATATACTTGTAAAAATATCAAGATTGAATTTAAAACCTGAGATTATTAGAATGTAAATGAAATTGTTTGCACGCAGTTATAAACAAAAAAAATGCTTAAATGTATATAATAAAGTTAACCAGTGCTCATTTCTGAAAATGCACTCTTACAGAGAAAAATTAAGTTTAAACGTTTAAGTGTATAAATTATACTAAAACCTACAGTACAAATACTTTTACAAGAAATAAATAGTGTATGCGATATTCCAAATACAGCAAAACTAATAAAATGATCCAGAGGTTTGTAATTCAAATCATAGTTACAGTTAATGATCCACAAATAGCAACCCACACGTGCGTCAACATAATTACTCCTCAATTAAATCCTTGACAGTAAAAGGAAAAGTTCAAATATCAACGAGAAACGTAAAATGAAACGAAGGTGCGTAATATCTTGTACACGACCAATTTGTTCTCGACTAAACGAAATCACCAAGAAAAGAAAATCGCTGTCAAGGGAGACTCGGTATAAGAAACGCTAGAGAAAAAGCTTCAAATCCAATTTTCTTATACACAAGAGAGAGAGAGAGAGAGAGAGTGAGAGAGAGAAAGAGAGAGAAGAGAAAAGATCGATATTATACACACATCTGGGATTCTCTCCGCGTACGAAGCTTACCTTTAATCTAACGTTTCTGCAATTGTTTATATACCGACGAAGATGCAACTGTACTACTATTGCGTACGCGGACTCAGGCTTTACGTGTTAGGATTGAAGATGTCGAGCGGACAATGGACAACGAAAAGCGAGTGACATTTGCGACATTCATAAAAGAAACGCGCTATGCCTCCACTGTGTCAATCGTTGATTGATTAAAAACATTTAGTAAAATTTAGGAATATTTAGGTAAGTTTATATAAATAACAAAAAACTTTTTAACGTGTATTATATTAATTATATATTAATCAAAACAATGCCAACCTTGGTAGAATTTAAACTAGTGTAATTCATTTCCCTATCGGAATTCAATTAAAATCTTCAAATTACATATGATGTTGATCTGTTTGTAATTTGAATGACTACATTCCCAGTAATGTAAGCTAATGTTAATTATCGTGATGCTAGGTGCAGTTAAAGCCATGATTATACGTGTAAAGCAGGTGTTTAGTCATAATACGAAATAATTTAACTGATGACTTTATTTTCAGTTAGAAACAAAGCTCAATTTACAAGTTTTCAACCAATATAGATAATTGTGCAGTCAATAAAAATATAGCATTTATAATAAAATCGTTACATACATGTGTGACCTTGAAGGTTATTAAAAAATTATTGAAAATGCAAATTTCGACTCACTGTAATTTGGAAATGGTTTGTGAACAAAATCTAAAAAAAGAAATATGAAGGTAGACACAGTGCGAAAGAACGGCTCAAAATTTCATAGGAGAAATACATTTTTTGTTCGATCAATCTGACAGAGAATCACCCATGTACAATATATACACAATACATATATATCGCGCTTGACAAAAAAATTATACAGCTTCCAGAAAGAAAAAATAAATAAAGCAAAGCGTGAGAATAAACTTCGAATTTATACAACGAATATATTTTTTCTCACGCGGCGCTTTAAAATCGAACTAGTTCACTGAGTAAACATACATAGTACAGTGCATTATACGCTGTGCGAAAGTATCCGAAATGCGATTACTGAGAAACAGGCTTTTCATAAACGCGTATATACATCGTTGTAGCGAATCTCTTTTTATTTCGGCTAATCGCATCGCTCACTAAGCGAGAGCGAGGAAATTGAAATTCTCTCGATGAGCTGAGCTTTCTATCGCTTTCGGGAAACTATAAACAAGTTTCACGAGTATTTTAGAACGTCGACTGAATGCAAACCGAGATACAAGTTGTACGGGTCAGCAGCAAAGTCCCGCTTCATCGACTCGATCGTTCGGCCGAAATAATTAAAATTCGAAAGACAAAAAGTAGGTGAAATATAAGGCGATAATAGTTGAACCCCCGTAAAACCTGTAGTCATAAACAACGTGCTACATATCACCTGTACTGGAAGATATTTTTACGACTGGACTCTCGTACAAGATCGAACGCGTGAATTCCGCCTTGACGTATAATGCTAGATATAGTCCTGCCGTCTCTATCTCTCCTTGTGGCGAATTTTCGTGGCTGAAATTCCACGCATCGAGGAAGGAAAGCTCGTGCGAATAAGGAATTTAGGAATGCCGCGCGCATCGCGCTTTATACGAGCTCGAGTAACGCGTCTATAGCCCTCACATCGCATTAGCTGTGTCAAACGAGAAACTGCAGCAACAGTTTACGTAAGTTTGAAGGATGCACTCTCTCTCTCTCTCTCTCCCTCTCGCTCTCTCTCACTCTTGATGGCTGGAGAATGTTCTATATCGACTAGTGCTTTCTGCTGACGTTCAATAGAGGAGGGGCGTGCCCGACTGGATCTCTCGAGTCTCCAGAGAATAGTCATTTCGAATGAAAAGACCGAACGGACAAATAAGGGTTGTATCACGAGTGGATGTCAAACGTCGACATTGTTTGCGAAAAATCATGAATATCTACGCATACAATGAACAAAGCTTGTTAAAATAAAGTAATTCTGTTCCAAAAACTATTTTTTCGGTAGACCTAAAAAATTTACTTTATTTCAGATACTATTTTTCCAAACGAAACAAGAAATATTAGATTTAGAAACATTATTTACTAAATATGTCCTCGTTTGGACCAGAAAAAGCTAACACTGATGAATTTTCGTTAGTATAAAAAAATATCCAGTATCAATTAATGCTCTTAGCAACAGTCGCAAATCATCTGAGACTAAATTAAAATAGTTAATACATACACATTTTTTCATTTGTTTATTTAAAATAGCATCCTCAATATGGTATTAGCGACAATATTTACTATGCACATATAATTCATGTTCAAATTACAGAATATAAACTGTATGCAGCGAGATGATTGTACTCTTAAAGGTAATGTCCAATATTTGCTCAATTATAAAATCTGGTGTAGTTTTATGTTAGTAAAAAGCATCTTTTTGCGTTTCTTTTGTTTCTTTTCGTATTTTTTATATTCTTATTTTCAATCATTTGTATTATTATAACCAGACGACAAAAGTAAAATAATCTTAAATAACTATACAAAAAGTATAATTTCACCAATTACAAGCTGATTGACTAGAAAATTTCTCGGATATTTGCATAAAAATGCTTCATCTCGAAGTAACAAAAATATTTTTTTAACAAAAAAAAATGTATTTTGTTCGAAAAATCGATGTTATTTCTTTTGAATAACAATGATTTTTATTAATAAAAAAATTTCACCAAAAAGCCATTCTATCTGCCAGAAAAATATCATGTTTTCAGTGTATCGATGTTAAACTTCAATGCTTTGTTTTACCGTAGTATTTTCATCTAGTACATACGCACTTAGTTCATATTAAAGTCTATCAGTTTCTGTCAGTGCATACAGCAAATCCAATAGAAATAAAAAAGACGCGGCGACCTTTATCTACCGTAAGTAAGAATAAGATACTTTGTGTCATAGACCCCGAATAATCGGGTGCGCAGAATTCTAGCGTCATAAGAGTTCCATCAGTGTCGAGCTAATTCAAACGAGCAAAATCGCACCTCACGCAAGGTCAAGAAAATCAATAGCACATGGACGCGCGCTCTGATATATACAAGTAGATAACGATGTAGCAGCGCGCGATAATATTGCGAGTAATGTATCCGAGAAATTCTTGGACACATTACTATGACTCTATTATATATTCTTGAATTTATTATTTTCTTTCGGTCGATCTATAACTACCCTCGAACTGCACCTTGTCACAAAAGATGACATTTTAATTGGGCCAGAGAAAAGAGCTTGCAAGTTCACCATGATATATTCAGCTGAATACATAATTTTTTATTTTGGTTCAGAAGCTTTCGTTTATTATGCATGGCTGTATTTTTCTGCGAAATCCACTGGAAAAGAGCATAATTTCTCGACAGAAAGAGCCAACAAATATTTCCATGCACCACACGTTTTGCACGGGAATCTAACCCGCTACACACAGCTACAACTCTTGAGACCTAAACTTAACTTTGACTCGCCACTAGACTTTTTTGCGTAAATTCCGATTTGCACACATAGGCTGACAATTTTTTTTTTTGCAATTAAAATTTTTCTTACTGAGAATAAATTAAAATAGTCGAACTATACACATATTCCTGTAAACGGCTCTTTAAAGAGCTCACATCTCGTGGAAAATGTGTTATATAAAGGGTGTATTCACCTATAGCATAAATCAACGTATTCACGAGTGACGTGTGCTCGCTTTGTGTTCGTTTCGCGTGCGGTAAAATAAAAGCAGTCACGCGTGAGTCTGACTATTAAAGAGAAAATACCTTATGAATTTATGCAGGTATTATAGAAAATTATATTGCGTTTAGCTTGATAATTATCAATAGAGTAAATATTATAAATAGAGTCAATTTTATATTTAATAATATTCAGTTTATTGTTCAGATTTTTACACAGGATGACGCTCTTTCTCTATATAATTACGTTTGGTCGATTCGGGTAAGCCTAACAACTGAAAATCGTCTACAGGAAGTCGTAAGTTTTTCTAGCACTCTCGATGTAAATCCGTTGAATTTTCTTTCTACATTCACCCTTTAGCACCCTACTTATACATTTTTCATATACGATTTTTAAAATAAAAAATAATTTCACGACTTACTAAAATCTAAAATTGTAACGGATCCTCTTGAAAAAATTGAGTATTTCTGACTAATCTTTAAAAATCTTTTAAGGGCTATATTTTCCGAAAATAAAACTTGCTAAATTTGAAAATAATTTTTTTTGTACATAACAAAAATGGAGCGGAAATTCACGTGTTTTTTTATATTTGATTAACGAATGGTATATTTTGCATCGATGAACTTTCAAAAGCCACCATTGATAACAGAAAAACCTTCCAAATGGTCGATTATTTCTATTCAGAATAATCCATCAAAAGTAGACTTCGAAATAATCTTCTTGTACTCCGAAAGGGTTTAATGAAAGAAAAGAAAAATGATTTAATATTCTAAAATCCATAATAATTTAAAACTATGACGGTACATAAACAACAACCATGAATAGCATACTTTTGCAACAGAGCTAGCGATGAATATATTTTTAAACAAAGAAAATCGTAAGTATTTTAAATTAGGACTAAGAAATAAAGAGGGGTCAGAATCGGTAAAGTTCGTTCAGGCAAAAAACCCTTTTCACTCCTTGCGGTTAAGAGTTCTTGCTGTATGGTGTATATATAGACATGGGTACTTCCCAAGTTCTTCGCTCGGCGTCGCCACTGACTACATGGAGCATTAGAGCTTCTCTCTGCGGCTATCGGTGACTTTATCAAGCGTGAAATTGGACCCGAAGGTTTCGTCCTTACTGAGAGAAAAATTTGATTTCGGATCATTAATCCACCGTTTTCGATGCACATTCAATTTGATAAACTCAGATTGATTGAGTTATATCAATGAGACGTTTATATTAAACTCGTTTAGTCACATTTTATCGATAAATGAAAATTGCTTAACAATATATTTAACACAAAATTACGGTGCGAAGAAAAAAAGGTATTCTCTATCAAACCTCACTTTCCTTAACAATCCACCCTTATTCTTGTTCTCTTTTTGACAAACGAATCGCGATAATTATATATTGTCCTCTTTGAAGTCCTCTCGTAAGTCTGAATAATTCAGACTATTGACGCAATGGGTAAAAAGAACGAACTACCGCAGTGTCAAAGTGAAAAATATACGTGTATCCTTCGCGCAAGCGCACGCCTTTTTATACATCCTTATCCTTGTAGACCGATTTGGAGCTTGTTTATATACCCCGAGGTTTAATTCAAATCGCACTAAACTTGAAAGACAAATCGGACGAAAAAATAAAATATGTACACTGAAAAACAAGTTTTTTAATAAATTTACGTTCTGAAAGATGAAAATATTTACTTGAATTGAACAAAGAGTTTTGAATAGAATTATCTTAATTTTTTAATAAATACATTTGCTTAAATACAATAATCAGTTTTGGTGTGGGAAAAATGTAGCAATATACAGAGACTACTATTTCGAAAATTGAAATATTGAAATTTTAATGTTTGCCAATGTATTTTCACCATTTTAAAATGTTATACGTATGCAACTGCGAAATAGTGTGTCTTCTCTTTTTCATGATGTGAAAATAATTCACTTTATGGAAAAGCATTTTAAATGCACTGATTTAAAATTGTAATACGAGCTAACTGCAAAAATGATTATTCGCTTTTTTAATGTGAATAGTCACTATTCCGTAGTACTGAAAATCATTGTTGAAAACACTAAATTTTCAATATGAAATCGGTGAATTCAAATACAACTTTTATAAATAGTGAGTTTTCACTATCAAGTCAGTTAATGTTGATTAATAACGAGTTTATACTGCACATCGAAGGTGTAGTAAAAAGAGGGATCGCTATCAACGTCAATTAAATTTTCAATATTTTAAATTTAGAAAGCAACCGTCACTGAACATAATGTATAAGAATCAAGACGCGCCTCGACCGTGAAAAAAAAGAAGAAAAAACGCGTTCAAGGTGGCAGATACATACGTTGTACTGATTCGATTTTTCCACGATATCCAAGCCGTCGAGAAAGGGGGGAGATGAGTAAAGGCGGGGTAGGGCTTGCAACCTTGAACTGGATTAGTCGAATTCGAGGGAGACAGAAAGTTTATACGCGTTGTTGTCGAGCTTTTATAGCACTTCCGAGGCAACCGGGCTTCGCGCGATCTTACCAAGTCGATAAGATCCCTCGCGCTAATGCTTCTCACGTATATAAACGACCGTTCATTAAGCTGATGGTTGGCGGCTCTCTCTCTCTCTCTCATTTACCTATTAGTGGTTGGACCTGCAATGCCTTATCATTCTGTAATTAACATTCATCGGTGGAATTCCCGTCAGAGGTGCTTCAACATTCAGAAGCCAAAGGCTATGTGTGTACGTACGTGTAATGTGTGAAACAGTGTGTCGGTGTGAGATAAATGCATTTGACAACAGGCATGAACGGTATAAAACGAATTATAAACGTGCAAACTTCAACGACAGCTGCTGCTCAAACTTTCTACAAAATTCACTTTCCACAGTCAGAGCGTATAATCGAGGCAACTGTACAATATGTATATGTATATATATATTTATGCAAGAATACGGAAATGGGTAGATCCTCATGAAAATTTCATGGAGCTATACTGAGTCGCGAGAGCGCGAACAGCCTTGTTCCATTTACAATAGTGACACACACGCATATATCCATATTACTTGGCTCCAAGATGAGCTGTGCGTTATTAGAACGAAATAAGAGATGCGTATATGTTACCGAGTATAGATGTATATATTTCGTTGAGCGCGAAACAGCCAGATGGAAAATGCTAGCGCACATTATCCAAGCTCTTACTCGTGAGCTGCGGCAGTCGAAACCGAGGAGTCATTATTATACGCAAGAAAGAAATTTCAGGGCAAGCAATTTATATGTACATATATATATGAATGCATGCTATTTTTATACCCAAGTAACTACGCGAAGTTGCTGTATACCGAGGGAGAATTTTTTTATATTTTAAATATATGTAGGGATGATTTTCTCGTTGGAAAGATAAAAAAAAACTGACCTTTAACCGATACGCAAATATTGCGCTAATAATATCGAAGTCGATTAAGGCAATCCTTAAACATTGAATAAACAACTTGCGCCTGCAATAAGAGGCGGAAATTAATAGTTAAAACTTTGATCAATTCACTTCGCATCAGCCAGTGATAACCAACGATGCGAAAAAAAGTGATTTCGCGCTCCAATTACCTCGAAATCAACGCAATCAAACTTGCCGTACTGTGCATTATGCTGTTTGACTTGCATTAAAACGAAAGCTATAGCCACATCTCTCCTTCCTTATTCAAAGCTCGCGTTCCTTTTATACATCTTTCCCCTTTCGTTCAGAGCATTACGCGATCTGAAAGATTGATCGATTTTATATGTCCCGTTATGTACGAGAACAATAATAATAAAAAATACATATATGCATTTTTTAATGTACACATATATACGTACAATGCAAAACTACCATTTGTAGCAAATGAAATCATTCCGAGCCATAAATAGCATAATCTTAAACAGCTTGTCAAAAAGAAAAAATCATTATCCATTTTCTAGAACTCGTAATCAAGTGGAAATGATTCGATTCTATTCAAAAAGAATATTTTCACTCCCAAGCGTATCCAAAAAAGTCGCAAATACAATATTCGCAATATTATCTATAGTTGCGAGTGAAATTTTAATATTTGCTCCATTAGCATCGCAGAAACAATTTAGTAAATAAGAATGAATTATAAAGTAATTGACAAAAAATTGCTTTTGTTCAATTCTTTAAAAAAATTTACGTTCATTATTTAGTAGAAATTATAGACATTTTTCCTCAGGCGAATAATTGTTTTCTAAGTACACGTATGCAGAACAAGACTTTGTGCGTGCATTTTTGTAACATCATTGGTATAAGATGTACGCGACTATTAAAGCAGAAAATGAATGCGACAAAGTGTGCAATAGCCTCTTTAAAGCGTTGGTTTCGATTCGATCACTTCTCGTCCATTGTATTCCTTGACAGAATGGACGCGATGGTGCATGAAAAATAAAACGGCAACTTTCTTTGGACCTATATCTCGTTGCGGACATCGATGCACGCATAACTTTTATAATAACATATTTTCTCACTGCGATGCACTAATGGGTATGACCTTAAAAGATAATTTACGAATGACGCCGAGGGAATTAAAATTATAGGGAATTCACGCGGGACAATTGATGATCTGCGTCTTGTAGAAATTAACGACAACTCGTCATCAACATCAAACGTCGCTTAAGCTTTTTATTTTTCTTTATTCGAAGGCATCTAATGTGTGCGATTTCCCAAAAGCGGTTTGATTCGTACAATCGAAAGAATATATAAATGTTTAAGTAAACGCACAAGATACTACGAACAACTTCGTACCTGAGAATCCAGAAATTTTCAGGAGAGCACATACTGACCGGATTCTATTTTCCAGTTCCGTTTCATTCGTTCTTTTACATTGATCAAAAAAATATTTGCATTGTATACACTAATGCATGTAATTACGGCTACATAAATATTCGCGACTTTGATCTCAAAGTAAAAGAAAATTGAATGATTAATAAAATTACAACTCATAGGACATTAATGCGAGTAAAAAATCCGCTAGAAAATAATTCACGAGGCTGAAATAAATGCTCTCACGGTGTAATTTTATTACACGATATTGCAATATACTACCGTATCTTTTATGTATAAAATTCATTTCCCTTATGTCTACATTACACGTACATAAAGGTTGTGCACCGCAGCATTAAAATAATTTAAAACTTTCATTTCGCAACTAACGTAGCTCGAAAAGCTCTACAAGAGTATTGTGTCTAATATTAAAAGGCAAGAACACAAATAGCAAAGTTTTTAATGAAAAACTCTCGCAGGAAATAACAAAACAAATATAAACTACGTTAAGAACGTTAGATGATATCTTGATTGTAATATAGGCCAACCAAGCATTCAACTGAAAAACTTTCAACAACATTAGTATAACATTGAAACGAGCAGAATAAAGACATCACAGCAAAGCAAAAACGAGCTTTTTATACATTCAACAACTCTAGTATCGTTAAAAATCAACAGTCTTTCTCCTTTGTCTTATGCGTGACGACACGGGCTTAAAAATCCATTAATCCTCGCCGAGTGCGAAACAAAGCTCGAGTACGTGGATTTTTTCGACAGATGCATATTTTAAAGCAGGGGAGAGAAGGAATAATTGTCTGTCGTCCAAAAAATGAATATTTAAATTTGAAATTGAATCTTAGAACGTTATATATATATTCTTGTCGGTGATATTGCTCGTCGAGGTACAATCGCGTGAAAAAAGCTCTAGAGGATGCGCCATCGAAATTGCATATTAAACTCAGAGCTACGCTCTTGAAAAGTTCGTGGAAAAAAGGGAAAGAGTTCGTACTATAATCCGAATGTCGGTCGATACGGTCCTTTGAGAGAAAACAAATTTAAGTGGCGTTTGATTCGGAATACGGAGTTCAATTCAAGGCTGCGCGTATCTATAAAATCATGAAGCTTTTAACGACTTTAGACCTAAATTTTTGTTGTTACCATTCACAGACATTTAATTAAGTCTCCTTTAAAAAAAGTCCTTTTCACTAGAAAAAAGCTTTGCCTATATTGATTTCAAAGAGGCAATATAATTAAAACGGCAGCAATATCCAGCAAATCCATGGACACGGTTCAGACTAAATCGACGTTAATCAGCTTTTCGAATCTGTCTTTCAAGTGTCGCTTAATTACCTACTATCCTCTACATACCCGTATACACGATATAAATGGCAGTGAGCTAAATCCCGATCCCAAGAGAGTGAGAATATAGCTGTACACAGAGAACTAAAAGACTCTCTCTCTCTCTCTCTCTCTCTTACTCTACGTTGTATACACTACTACGAAAGCTTGAGCTTTCTCTCCAGCCAAAAAGCTCTCGAGAATTGGCTTTCAATTGTGTAGTACTCTGATGAATCTATCGTGTGTGAATGAAGGAAATACACACAGAGACATGCACAAAGAGAAAGCGGTTACGAAGAAGAACTACACCTTGGGTATATAACAAAAACATTTATATTCGAAGCTGTAAAAAGCAACGAAATAGTTTCAAGACGAGGATTTACGAGCTTGCGAAAAAAAAAGTTTAAGAAATAGCTACTGAAAAATTTACGTTTATCAAGTATTGTGCATTGAAAAAAATTGTTACAGAAGAAAGAAAAACTTTTCACTCCAAAAAATAATTTCTTTGGATGGAGATAGGAAAGTATTTAATCGAATGTAAATTTAAATTAAATGTGCTAATTCCTTATTCAAACGAATAACTTTTTTAGTGTACTGCATATATTATATACAGTAGAAATGGGTTGAAAAGAAAAAGTAGGTATGAGGTTCTTTGATTTTCACAGGAAATCGTCGGTGAATTCTCGAATATGTACTGACTCGACGTCAATACTTCGCCAGAGGCGGGTTATATAGAAGTCGAAAGGAGAGAAGGATTCGATTACTCGCTATCAAGCTTGCTTTATTCGCCTCTTCGTTTTTTCCTCTCGTCCATGGGACACAAAGTAGCGAGAGCAGATCAATTTAGTTTCATTTCAAAATATTGTTTACGCGTTACGTTAGATACGATAATCAAGAGTTCGAAAAATTGGAAACGACTGGTAATTATTTGGAAAATACCGATCGATTAGCGTATGTCAATTAGCGTTGAATGATTAGATTGGAATTATTTAGTTGCGTATAATATGTATACACAGCTATCAGTTTATTATTTGCAAAACTAGTTTATACTTTAAATATTAAAAGCGTACACTAGTTGTTGCAACGTAATTAGGTGAAAGAATGAAAAAAAGTTTATAATAATGAGCGATGAGCGTTTCGGTCGACAGCGCAAACTCCAGGAAATCCATTTATCGACGCGGTAGAGACTTTCCAATCGGGCCGATCGGAAAATCGAACGGCTTAATTCGCTCGATATATCGGGCTTCCCTACTCAACTAACTATCAAACCTTCTTCTTGTCGTTGTCGTCGTCGTCGTCATGTAACAGTAGGTTCATCAACAATACGCATATATACACATATATATGTAATATAGCCTTCAGCTTCTTCGATAGAATTTCGCGCAAACAAGGCTGCAGCAGATCCTGAGGTGTTTAAATACAATTTGGTTTGAAATACAACTTAAGTATAATTAAAGACTTTCGACTGAAAAAATCGTCGTGATTGAAAGCACGGAACGATACAAAGTTAGTGCAAATAACTCAATTACACGAAAACATACAAGTTCATATGATTTTTCTACTTCTCGGATGATAATTGGCATATTTTATTTACATACACGTTTATAACTGTTTCCTCGAGTGGTATTCTGGGCTAACCTTTATTAACATAAAAGCTCAATAATTAATTTTTATTTCCATGCATATATTGAGTTTCGTTATTTAGTTAGCTAATTTGTTTTTCCTCGTAGGTTATGAAACCAACCAAGTAACGAAATGCAATATATATATATATATATATATATAAAGTTAAAGTAGAATTACAGAACTTAAATTTGAACAAAATCACAAGCATTTAAAACAAGATTTTTTTCGAAGTCAAAATATTTTTTAGACATCATTCAAATGCTCACAGCTTTTTATCAGGGTGTTCTTTTCTCATCTTTCACTTTAATAAAATTGGTATTATCATTTATTCATGGCATTAACTACATAAATGCTTATCAAGGCGCGTCTTTCTTGCATCAGTAATAATCACATTTAAAACAAATGTTTAACCGAGTGTGTTTCTACGGCGTTCTCGCTTTCTCATTATATTCGATAGTGAACAGAATAACTCTGTATGCTCTTCATTAATTTTTCATTCAGAAGTTCGCCAATTAAGCTTGTTTGAATACAGATTTAGCGAGAATAAGCGGCAAGTTGTTTGATGAGTATATAAAAACGCGTCGATCATCGATCGTAACTCGATGGATAATCGAAGAATGGCGAGCACCGATTTGTATCGGACTTCGTGACGCGAACATCCGAAGATTGATGATCGGGTTAAGGATATATGCATATATATAATGTTGATGGGTCTCAGGCACACCTTCTTCGAGACGCGTCCTCCTTCTCTCGCGGAGACATTAATCAGTTCTGCGAGCGGAAGTTGGATTATTTATAGAATTGGAAGCCTTGGGATAAGAGACGCTAGAGAGTCTGTACGTCGTCGGGTGTGTATTTTCTCGGAAGCATCAAAGCAGCGAGTCCGTTTGTCATCTTGGATTTACCAAACGCGTCGAGCTGTCGCATGAAATTTTCCGATCGCGAGAGCTTGCAATTCTTTGGAGAAATGTGAAACTCTGAAAATAGAGGTTAGTAGCAACTGCACCGATCCGCGACTGCAATATCGGAATTGAAACGACAGCGACTTTTTATTCTTTCAATATACATCGTATGTATGTATACATAAACATCCCTGGTAAAAACCAGGTTTACTAACTGTTTAGCATTGCTTGCACAATGTTATTTTGCTTGACGAACAGTTCTAGCATCTACTGGAGAAAATTCCCGTTTAATTGCTGGCGGTTTTATAGCAGAATTTAGCTACCCATTGGTGAAATTATGAAATGTAAAATAAATATGGCCCCTTTTGACGAGTTATTCTGAACATCTCAGTAACATTCGAGCAGTACTTATTGCATTGGCATTTTTTTTCAATTTTATTTTCAATATTATTTTTCGTACGTACACAACAACCTTTGAAAAAGATATCCTTGGAATTTTTTTATCAAATAAATTAGCAGTTGATACGAACTAAAATTTATTTTGATAATTAACAAATTTTATTCTCGGAAAATATAGAATTTGATAAAAATGTCTAAAGAGCAAAAATGTTTAAGAATCCGACAAAAATCATTACATTTTTTCAAAATAATCGACTACAAATTTTTATTTTTCACAAAGTCGTGAAATTATAATTAGGAAAATCGTAATCGAAGCATTTAATTTAATAATATTAGAACTACGTCCGGAAAAAAACAGACTCAGATGTATATACAACATATGCAGAAAAATATATACCCATCTATTTATAGTTTACTCATATATATTTGAAAAAGTGTTCGTATCACTTAATTTATTTATATTACGTTTCTTTTTTGCACATGAGAAATGCAATTCTACTCTAGAATTATAAATCTATTTACATACATATTCAAATATTATAGTAATTTAGAGAATTAAAAAAAAATTTACATTTCAATTTAATCTAAATTAAATTACTAAATGATTCTACTAACATCAGCGCGAAATTATTATGTATTATACGTTACGCAAACAAATTAATACCTCACGCGCAAATAAACAAATCGCATCGCAATAAATTGTAACTTCTCTAAAAATGTAAATTAAATGGAATGAGAAAAAGGATGCTGAATTAGAAACAAGGCAATACAGTAGCGCACAAAATTGACAAAATGATAGATTCAAATTAAAAAAATGAAATCAAAAGAAAGAATTGATCCACCACGTCAAGCCCCATCAAGCCACGTCAACACCCTTTCAAATATCAATCATAGTTCAAAAACCTAATAATAATTAATGACATTCTCGCATTATAGAGTTACGGTATGCACAGTCGTTAATTAACGGTCCTGCAAGGCTAAACAAATTCCAAAAGTTTGTTAAAGAAGTAGAAATACCTCTACTGAAACATTCGCAACAATGAGAACGTTGCTAGTAAAATATTGATGAATGGGAAGACATAGTTGGCAAAGTATACATGAAATTTAAATATCATCTCGCTTGCATTAGAAATAAAGTTGTACTAAATATTCGAGTTTTATATAGAACTAGGCCAATAACCAGAAATTTATTTCCTCTCTTGCATAATGATCAACGGAATGTTTGCATTATGTGCAATAACGGCGGTATTACTGCATTGTAAACATTGTATTGACTCCTGGTTTAATAAATAAATAAATTAATATATTGATGCCAGCTGTCAGCCAATCGTTGACATCTGGCTGGCAAACAGTACTATCAGTCGCTGCATACCGACCAGACCGATAACTTTAATTTTTACCAAGGATACTATAGCGATTTTCCACCCTCTAGATAAGCGGCAATTGTTTCTATAGTGCAGTTCATATCACGACGTTGTAAAACGGAGTAAGCCGTTTGTGCAAGAAAAAAAAAGAATTGAACCCGTCAAGAAACAGCGAGTAATCTCTGGAAAGGGAATAAAGTTCCAAGACAAGTCCAACTCGTAAAACAGCCGTATAAGTGATATATGGTATAGATACAAATGTGTACATCTATATATACATGTACTTACCTAATCCTTCAACGATCTGACCCTTCTTGGCCGGTATCAGTAGGATGGCGCCAGAGTTGCTCATTTCGCCGAACACAGTTCACAAGCACAGTGTCACGTTGTAAATATATTCCACTTAACTATTTCACTATGTCTACTTTAACGAAGTATATTATATGTACTGTCATAGATTAAAATTTCTTCTGATGCGTAGCAGCTTATCACAGCCGGTCGCGATTGACGACCGGCGCGACTGCGACTGCCTCCTTATCCCGAGTACGCTGCCGCTGTAGCCGATGTTGCTGCTGCATTTCCCCTTTTTTCTGTATGTTCACATGGACCAGGTGTATGTATTAGTAGAGAACGAGGAACGAACGACTAAATGACCAATGTCCGATTCCCGTACGGACATTAATCGACTGTCCGATTGAACGGAAGAGAGAGAGAGAGAGAGAGAGAGAGTGCTTAGAAGTTACTCCGATGTTAGATCAGTAAAGTACGATGGAAATTTAGATTAGAAATTTTATTTAGAATAGTTTGAATATATTGGTATATACGCAGGCATTGTATTTATATGATCATTAATAATCGCGATAGAAACAAAAAAAGAAGAGACCTAATAAAATTCCTACACAAATGCACGAGAAATATTTGAACGCAGAGATAAGAAATGTATATATATATTATACAGTAATTGGAAAAGGAGAAATTTAAAGAGAGCGTACGTGACAAGTTGCCTCACCTAATGAAGTCACAGTGAAAGTGCAATTGCCGCTAGCTCGAGGATGAATGGCCTCTAATAAGAAAAAGGTCTTGCGTAAGATATGTGTAAGTGTAAGAGAAAGAAAGAAAAAAGGTATGTTTGTATATGCGCGTGTATAATATATAGAAGCGACGAAAGCTCTCTTACTCGTGGACTTTTTGACGGGCGGCTCTGCGTGCGCGAACAGAAAAATCGATGCTGCTGTTGCCGAGTCGAGCGTATGCTTTGAGATATAAAAATCGCGTGATTATTTTTTCTTTTCCACACTGAAAAGGTTACTGAACTAAAATCGTATTCGCAGCTTGGAAAAGCTCATCGGTCTTTTTAATCCGAAGCGTTACGCGTCACAAAATTGAGTACACGTATATGTACATCAGTAAAGAAAAAAAAAGTCCCAAAGAAAGAGACTTGGTCAAATAATAATGTTATTCGCAAGCTTAAAAACAAACAGCGATGAGTTAGAAAGAGTGTAAAAAATACTTATGCAACAGTAGAAGCGAAAAAAAAGAAAGCAACAGCTCTGTGGGAGCACGCGCGGCACTCTGTGTGTATCATATTTCGCGCCACTGTACTACCGGCGTGCATACCTCTGCAAGCTCCCTCTTTCACTCTCTTTACCACATTGAATCTTTCAACAAAGCGCACCGATCGTACATGAACGTAGTAGACTTTTATGTCCACGTGTATCCAGTACATATACTAAAAGATCGATGTACATATATACAAAAATAAACTATGTTTACTCACTACTCTCTCTCTCTCTCTCTCTCTTGCTCTCTGTCTGCCTCTCAGTATATCACACACCGCTGGCGAACACAACAAGTGTCCGTTAGATCCGACGTGAAAACAGAAGAAGAAGCTATATATGTATAACACACATGCACAGTATACAGATAAGAATTACGGGATACGAACAAGTGAACGAGTGAACGAGAGTAAGAAAGAGAGAGGAGGTGTGTATAGGAGAAGAGAACTGACGACTGTGGCTGCTGGTTGACCGGCGAGAGAGAGCCAAGGCAGACAAGTGGTTTCAGCAGTAGTCGGGCTGCGGCGCGCACGCCTACTCTCTCACTCTCTCTCTCTCTCTCTCCCCTTTCTCTTAGCTCGCTCACCTGCGCGACGCCGATGACTACTACTACGTCACGGGGGCTGTGCCACCGCCAGCGGCGCCGCTCTAGGGCGCGCGCCTAACGACTCGCTCACTCCCGCTCCGGCTTACTCGCTCACTCATACACGCGCGCAAACACACTAATGTGCATACACGTACATGGCTTACTATGCGTATCGGCACGCTACTATATACTGCTAGTGCTACTGCTACTGCTGGTATAGTCTATGCTTCAGAAGTCTCTCCCTCCCGGTGCACACTCCTAGAACTATACGTACGGGAGCATATATGTATACATACATTATACATATATCGGAGCCTTTGACGATTTGCCTCCCTCGCAGGCGCTTTTTTCTCTTTCTCTCTTTCTCTACTTATACGCCCACGCGCATGACTGTGAGTATGTGTGCGCTCGTTGGTTTGAGGATATATACACAGGTAAACGTGTTTTCGCGTATCGATCAAAAACGATCTGCACGCAAGCGTGTTCGTCTATGTATGTGTCAGAGACGACGACGCCTTGAACTGCCGGTTAATTTTCCTACTCATTCAACATACACTGAAAGAAATTATACTTTTTACACGAAAAGAATGTCTTTTTGGACAAATCCTTTTGAATCAAAACATTATCAATGACATTAAATAATAAACAGACTTTTTAATCAAAGCAAATAATTTTTTTACTGAAAAAATTCACTATTTTTATACAAATTGATTATATTTTCCTTCATTTTTCGTATCATCTGGTAGGTGACGTCTAGTCAAATTAGAGCTTACGAGTGGTCAAGTCATATATTACAATATAATTGTAATATAATTCGTTTAAACTTTGCTATAGTTATTAATGAATTATTAAGTGATCAGTAACGATCTCGAGAAAATAAATTCATATTTCAAGTAACACGCACCCATTTAAAAGAAAAGGGTCTTTGCAAGAGAATTTGTTTTCTTTTTTATTTAAAAAATTGTCTTTTTGACAAACTGTTTAATTCTTTTCCTTCAAGTGATTCTTTTCTTCAGTACACAGATATGTTGTGTTTTTTCTTTGTTCAGAGCTGGCTATAATTTTAGAGGCCAACTTCGAGATACTTGATTTTTCGGTTCGCGCTTATATGTACAGCTGCGTCGGTATACTAACTTTGTTTATTAATAGAAGCTGCGATATTTTTCTTGGTTTATAGAGAAAAAAACTTCTTAATGAACCGCTGTGTAACTATACCATCAAATATTCCCAACGCAATGTTTTCGTAACTTCGATCCGACTATCCGAAAAAAATAAAATCACGTAGATATTCACGCTTCAAAAGACAATGCATAGCGGAATAATATTATTACTCTTTTTTTTGCGCGCGTACGTACATGCTGACTCAAGCGCGATTTTTACCCGCACCATTGCGACTTATGCACGCTTCATGCGTGATTGAATCACAATGTATTTTCGAGCTTTTGATATCGATGAATCCGTTGTAGGATTTCACCTTCATAGAGTCGTCGTTCGCGATCGAGAATGTCTGGCTTGGCTTCTCTTTATATATATATATACTTCAACGTATACATCTACGTATGTGCAAATGTGCGAATCGGTATATAAAACGCTTTGCGTGCAGTTACGAGGATTGAATTATTCAAACAACCGCAACTTTGCGTAAGGGATTTCCCTGGCTAACAGCGAGCGTTAGGATGTATTTATTAATGATTAATGTATATAAAACTCAGTCGAGATATTATAATTTTACTGCGTTAACAAAAAAAAAAATAAAAAGTTTGATATACCTGCAAAATCCTCTTACTCTAATAACCATCACAACTGTGATAGCATACATTCCGTATTTTTATACTCTTAGCTTGTGTTAAACCAACGGGAGTTCGCGATTACGTCAGGCTGCGTAGGTAATCCAATTTCTTTTCATAAAAAGCTTCGGGCGAAGTCTCATCTCCTCTCGTGTGTTATAATTTACCAACGAGAATTCGTACAGTAGCATCGGTGGCTCGTATGCTTTTTTGCAAGAAAGCTTTTTCTAATCAGTCACAAGCATGATATACGTTTGACGCGTATGAGCATCGAATTTTACGCGTTGCTGCTCCTGATGCATTTCTACTGTCATACGAGAAAATACGAAAATTTATATATTTGTCAAACCGTATAAAAGTATGCAAATATCTCACTGTACCTGTCTTTTACAGAGAATTCTAAATCGAGTATAAAATAGAAAGAAGAAATTGTTTCGTATATAATCGTCGCGAGCATTCACAGCATTGTGGTTGGCAATGTAAATTGTTCTGTTCTCACAACTCGGAGCTTTTGGCTTATAACTGAGATATAATAAATTTACGACGATTGTTTGACGAACTATGCCAATGTATTCGTGTTACTTTTTTGCGCAGGAGACTGTTGGGTAAAACGGATTGGCCACAGGGTGATTAAAATGCAAGTCGCGTTCGTTTGTTTTCACGTTTCTTTGATTTACTCTTGTTGCGGTGTGCACATATAGGCTAATTCCTGTTCTAAACGAGAAAAAAGAGTTTTTGTTCGCTATTTCTAATTATAACATACCTCTAACAACAAACTTCTAATTATACAAAATTATATTCCTGTTAAGACGCCAAATGTTAACCAACTATTGATCCTACGATCGATAGGATATTATTGTATAGTGATATACGATAATAATAGTTATAATGAGAGCAATGAAGGCATTTGAACAATTTGTCAAATATAAAAATAAAATAAAGAATTTCATACCTATATGATAAAATATGTATTTATTATATCCATTAAAAAAATGAAAAACTTTGTGAACAGACATTTTTTAAAGAGTTCAATTTTTCGATTTCGTTTAGTTTTAAAATCTTACATACCAGCCTATATGTAAATATATTTACAACTCTATTTACCGCCTACGAATATTTACTTACGTAATTTTACTTAAATAAATAAAAAATACTAGACATTGTCGAAAAATAAATATTTGGTCACTATAGTCATTAAAAAGATATTTCGAGAACCAAAGATAAAACCTTAATATGTTTGAACCTCGAACGAAACCGTTATTCTTAAATTTTTTCTTTTACGATTTTCGAATTTCTACTGATAAACTATCGTTAGATTCTCTGTAGGAGGAAGCACAAGAATATTTTCCGGGTATCGTTAATATTTCTGCATTGCACGACATCAGTTAGTATTTAAATATATACAAGTAGAAAAATAGACAATAGCAGAAGACGATTCCGAGTCAAGCTGTATTTGTATCTTTACACGTAAGCAAAGAATTGTATAATATAACTTCTTGCCACGCAGTAAACGCATATAACAATAGGATGATACTAGATATCGACTAAACATAATATACGAGAGTCTGGTCTAAACGTATTTATGTAAATATATATCGGCTCTTTTTATAATAATATATTATTTTTTTTGTGCATATGTTAAACCAAAACCTTTCATTAAATAAATAAGCGGTAACTTATTGCATATATGCATTTATATATAGGCGATTATTTAACACATGTTCACTAAAAAAAATTCCTTTCCGGGTTATTAATAATAATTACGAAATTCATTATGATATTAGGTACACACAATTATTGTAAATTTATAATAATATTACGTATTCTTACAATAAATAAATGTTTTTACCACATTCTCCACTATAATTATTTTGTAATAATTGCCCAATTGAATTCTTATAACAAAACTTTGTACGCACATTTGCATTGATAGCGGATTTACGCACGGATTGCTCATTAAAAATAGCTTAAAGACATATTAATTACTTTCAAAATATATTATTCTCGAAATTATATCATTTTAATAAATTATGTATTTTTAATGAAAAATGCTTCACCGAAGTATATAATGTATCTTTTACATTAATCTAAATGAACAAAAATTACAAAATTTTGATTTTTATAAATCTATTTTATATATTTTTTCTTTTAAAGTATTCATAAAATTAATGGAAACTAATAGGAAAAAAAATTTAAAAAACAGTTTTCTTTATTGTTCTGGTAATTTTATAAAAAGTTTTTCTAAAGTGAAAATTCGCCAAAGAATCGCCCACACATATGCAAAATATATACGTCGAGTAAGGAAAAAGCCTCTGACTCAACAAGGAAAATAACGATCGCTTTAGTATTATATAATATGTGTATATGTACGAATCCACATCCGAATGTAAACGAAAGTTGAAGGTGCCAAACCATTCCAGGTGAGAATAAACTCTAGAACGTGTACTATTTTT
The DNA here is from genome assembly GCA_018906985.1 of Apocrypta bakeri. NCBI lineage: Eukaryota > Metazoa > Arthropoda > Insecta > Hymenoptera > Pteromalidae > Apocrypta > Apocrypta bakeri. The sequence goes on along the minus strand of JACCIA010000006.1, from coordinate 12,377,333 downwards.
TCTTTTTTTATTAACGAAATTGTAAATAAATTTCATATAGATTTTTTCCATCATACTGACAGAAATGGCGTTTTGAAGCAGAAGGAAATAATCTTGATTGGTATGCCAGGAGAAAAAATCGTCTTGAACTTGATTCAAGCATTTTCATCATGAATTGAATTGAGAGTATAATTCTTTATTCAAGAGGTATCTTTCCACTTCAAATTTTTAATATAAAAATACATATTTCCATAATAAATAATAATAAATTATGCTTGAATTTCCTATAAAAATGTTAGTTAGATATTGCACTTTTTTAAGTATATACATCTACATTAATTGACAATTTTTTATTTAAATTCCTTGACTCTATTTAAAAGACTTCCATTCTTCAAATCTTCCAAGAGAATATTTCCATTTGACATGCAATTTTTGTTTTAAGAGGATAATTTTTTTAGTAAACCTGATTGAATTTTCAGTCAAAGCTTGCGTGTGGATTTGCCCCTGTATTTATCTGTTCACCGAAGAAAATAGGCAACTAAGCAGTGTATACACAACGCCTCGGAAAAATCTCCAGCGAAGAGACGCGCGTCGATTCTTTTCCCCCTCACGAAAATTGTTGTCGTAAAAACCCCTTGTTTTTTACGAGCCGCTGTTTTGATATTCCAGGGGTGTGTAACCTCAATGTTTATAGGGGCAGCACAGTGTAAACTTGTATACATATATATATGTACACGATGTTACATGCATCCTGGTCTTTATGCAAGCTTTTCCCAGATTCGCTCGATTTTTCGCGACGAGATAAATAACCTTAGGGCCGAGAGCTGTTGACTCGAACTTATGCATAATAACACGTGTGCATCACACTTGAATTGATTTAGTTTTTCTCGTGGTAAAGAGTATACACTGAAAAAATTATCCTATTAAAGCGAAAATCGCGCGTTTGGCGAGTGAAGATGCTTTTTTTAATAAAATACATTAATTAGAATAAAAAATTTCAATTAATGTGTATGCATATACTTAAAAAAGTAATTTTTTTTTATAATAAACTTTTTTCGTTAAATATCTTCTTTTCGAAAAGTTTCAATAAAGTTCTTTGCTTTATTGTGATTAAATAAAAAAAATCTTCTAATCTATATCTATATACTTACAAAAGCGCAAGAAGTCAAAGTAACATTTTTATAGGGAAATAAAATATCATTTTTCATTATATACTACAGAAACATTTATTTTATAACAACATTTTTTCTAGTTTAGAAAAAATATGGTTGCCTTAAAACGATTTTTCTTCTTGACATATTAATCAAGATTATATACTTTATCTTCAAAAAGTCATTTCTGTCAGAGGACGATGGCTGTTGACTTATTTAAAATATCGTCTCACGATGAGCTTAAAATAAGAGTGAAAATTGGAAAGAAAAAAACAAGAAGACTTACATTTGCATAAAGAGATAGAGAACGAAATTAAAGTATCTCATTACAACTTTGAGTGTTGCTCTGTACTGCATATAATTATGCGCAATCCGATAGCGTCTATATCCATGTGAAAATAAACTTCAGTGCATAGAATGTATGTTATAATTATCCTGCTCTAGTTAGCTACTTACTTTACGCGTTGTATGCCGTTATAGAAATAATTAAAAAGGAAATTGCATCGTTTAGATGACATCATCATCATCACACTACGTATGTCTAGTGTAAGTTAACGTAAAAAAAAACAACGTTGTTATTTTGACGAAATTACGTCATTACAAAAAGCAGTACAAGAAGAACTTTCGACGTCACCGAAGAAAATAAGTTTTCCCCTTTATCGATCACGAACGACTTTTTCAAGAAAAAATATGATTTATCAGTACAGGTGAATATGATTGTATAATATAACAACAGCTTACGATGTTAATTTATAATAAATTTAATGCTTGATTCTTTCAAAATTTAAGTAAACTATTATTGTTTAATTTGAAATCATCACTTTTTTGTTATAAATATATATGAATTCAGTGTATTCAATTTTGTTTATTCGCTTGATTAGTCAATACGTAATATGACTAATCAAGTGAGTGCATGTAGTAAAAACAATTCCAATTCCAATTCCAAATCCAAATAACAATTACATCTATAAAATAAAGAATAAACCTCAAATATAATAGTTGATATTTTATCATGAACTATAAAAAAAATAATAAACAAGTCAAAAATCGTCTTTGACTTCGGATATATTTATTTTCACCAAAGCAATATTTATTCATAACGTCTATTTGAGCTTTAGCAAGCGAGTGCAACCGATGATTGAACGGGAAGAAGGCTAACGTCTCTCCGAATAATATTCCAAGCTTCTTCGACTTCGTTCCTCTTCCCTCCGTACCTTTCCATCGTTCCTTAGCGCGCTCGAAATTTAATTTGACGATCGACCTAGCATATTGCGGAAATCCATTTTCATACATCCGGAAAATGACGGGAGTGCAGTAGCAAACGTTTTAAAATTTAAATTTTTAAGCGAGGCAACGTAATAATTTCCGCTTTAACGAAACGAGTTACTGCAATGTCGTAAAGTCGGTTATTTTACACGCGTCGAAAGTCTTTTTCCAATGAAATGTCGAAAAGCGTTTACGTGCGATTCTGCACAGCGACGTTGGTAATTTCTGTGAATACCTGTCGTGACGCATCTCGACTTATTTATAAAAAGCTTTCAACTTTAAACAGAGCTAGTAGGTTTTCAGAACATTATTTGTGCAAAGACTGCTCTCTTATAGAAAATATCGGTCTAGAGAGTATACATGTTTAAGAGACAGCTGGTCGCCTGCCAATATGAGTTGTAACTCAATAGGCTTCGATTCTGGAAGGTGCAACAACACAATCGTTTTGATGATCGAAACGTTCGATTCTACCATCGCATTTGCTTTCGTATATTCATTGGGTAAACAACAATGCACGTGACATCGCGGCGTTCGACTTCTAAAATAATGTTATATTATTAGTATATCACCATTAAGCCGAATGAAAAAATATCATTAGCAGTATTTGCTATCACTATATTTAAAAGAAAAAAAAGGTTGCAACTATAGGTAAAATACTGCCTATATATAATTCACTGTTGAGTAAAGCGTAGTATTATGGACATTACAATATGGAATTTCTTTTTATTATTAGATCGATTAGATTAATCATTCTAGAACTTTGGTATCACAGCAAGTCATCTCAAGATGTCAATCTTCTCATATAATTTTTTACCAACTCGTGTTGGTATAGAATTTCTTTAGACTTACAAGTATACCGAGTTCAATCGATCAGAGAAAAGCGCTAAACAATTTGTAGAAATTTAAATAGTAATATCTTGGGTAAACAAGTCGATGTGTTCGCAAACAAACTTTCTTCCTACATCGCGCGTCTTATTCGCGCCCTCCGGAACTAAAAATACAATCTATCGATCGATGCTCATGTATTTTTTCTCTTTTTCTGCTGTCGCATATAGACGTCCTAGCACGCGTAAGAAAGAGTTATTGCAAAAAATGTATTTTTCATCATCTCGAGTACGCGAAGAATCGTTTTATCCTGGTAGGTATATGTAAAAAAATTTGTTTACAAGCTGTGAGAAATAATTAGATAACTAAGTTAACTGCTCACTCGCGTTTTATGACTAACAAAGTGCACTGTTACGCACGCCTTTACTTTGTGAAAAATGTCCGATGCCATATTTAGTTATACTACTTTTTTATTTTGTAACGTATCAAGCACAACGCACGTATAATTCGATTAACTGTATTTCAATTTTTACTTTTACGTATGGAGAAAGCCCATTAAGAAAGATAACTTCATTATTCTGGCGCAATATACTTTTATTTCTTTTTTCTCTCATAACGAAGCAATTTTTTTTTATTTTTACCTCCGCTTCCGCTATACTACAAATAAACCGAGTACGAGATGACATCAATAGACGCAGTATTAATTTTTCAATTGGAATGTATGCGCACTTTTGTCTGTACAGATGAAATTCAGATCTAAAAATAATGAATATAAACTACAATATATCATTGGATCAGGTACAAAAAGCACGGCAGAGTTGGAGACATTATTTCGATACCGTGAGAATTGAGGCGCTGATTAATAATCGTTCAAGTTCCAAGGACGTGAGGAAAAACGGCTTACGTGTGTACTTTACGGAGAAATCAAGTGCCCGAATAACATTGGAAACCGACGAGAGAAGGAAATAAACTATAGCTAGTAAAAGTAATTCTGAATATTTATGTAGATTGAATTATATGGATATTGAATTTGAAAATCAGACCGTTCATTATAATAGAGTGAATTCCGTGACCTGCGACTATAATAGATGTAAAATAAAATCAGTTTACTGTACACGTTTCTAATGTACAAAAGGCATGACATGGAATAAATAGAATATTTGATTACTCGGAATGTTTGTTTCATTGCAAATGTGTTCGATGATAAAAACGTAAAAAAAGAAGTTTTAACTAGTACCCGGCGTTTCGTTGATTATTATACTCGCGAAGCAGTCGGCGAAAAAAGAGCGTAAAGTCAAAGAGAGCTTGTGTCATAAAACTTGAGAGAGAAAAAGAGAAAGAGAGAGAACAATGGCTAGAAGGTCATAAAAATACTCTCAGGCTTTTTCGCCACAGTGAAGGGAGGAAATGTGCGCGCGCGAGCATGAAAGCTCTAAAGCCGACGCGCGCTACTGCAACATGTAAAATTGAGGAAAACCGCCGCGGCCGGAAAATAATTTTCCGACAACGAGAAAAAGCTCGCGTAAATGAAAAGCGGCCCTTTGAGTAGAGAATAGAAAAAAGAGAAAGTGCGATAACGATCATAATGTGTGATATGTGTCTGAAGGTTAAGTGAGGGGCAAGGAGAAGCGGTCATCGTACAGTCAGCCGAGCTGCGCGTCTCTGTTTGTATACTCGTATGTACAACGAAGGTCTGGCTCGCATGTCGCGAGCCAGTTAACAATCGAGGCAACCTGCATTTATGAATAAAGCCAGAGAGAGAGAGAGAGAGAGAGAGTGAGAAACTCGGTGCTAAGGTCACAGACAATGAACCTCGTCCCAGTTCAGGGCTAGCGACGTTCAAGCCTATTTCTATATATATATATATATATATATATATATATATATATATATATATATATATATATATGTATACTATATATATGTGTGTATATATATATGTATACTATATATATGGATGTAAGTATATATATATTACCCGGAAACGTTAGACTTTCCTATGTGGTATATGTATCTGCTAAACTCTCTATGAAAGCAAAAATGAGCAGAGCAATTTTTCATTATTACCTTTTTCGTCTATTCAATAATTGAATCAGTTACAATTTATATTAGTAAATAGTTAAATAATTTTATATAGATTTTTAAATGTGCACTGTAAAAAAGTTTGCTATATTTAGTTAAGAACATTTAAGTGTTAAAAAAATGTTTTTCAAAAAAGAATATATTTAGTTGAAACTAAAATTATTTTGAATAAGAGGTTACTTACTGTATACAAATAAAAATTTATTTAAATGCATTTGATTTTTTTTTAAATGTTCACATGTACACCAAAAGTTACAAAAAATTATTTAGTAAAAAGTTATATTTTACATTAAAATAAAAATACTCTTTGGAGCAAAATGAACTTGATAGAATTAAAAAAATTTTTCGATGCCAAACAAAAATTTCCTTGGATAGTGCTAACTTAAAAATCTAAATCAAATAATTATATAATCGGATTTTTTAATGCATTATTCATTGAAAGCTTAGAACAATCAAATAATTGTTAACTGCTAATAGAAGATTATTATAAACAATTTAACAGTGCCAATTCTGGACAATTTAAGTCGGCAAAAGTTAATCGATGGATTAGCTTTGGAGCTGACAACCTCACCTTTCTGTCGGTACTATACGACCAGCTTAATTTCAGATAAAAGAGGAATACAAAAGTTGAGAAATTTTCTTAACATTATACGGCGAAATGCAATTTAATTATGTTAATTTATTTATTCTAGCTATTTACCTAAGTAAATTCGTTTTTATTGTTATAGGAATCCGGAATTTCGTACGTTATATCCATATATCATTTCCATCGACTGGAAGTTCAAAAATACTCTTGTTTATCAGATAAACAGAGCACACACATACAATGCATTAAATGAAAATTTGTCTACAAATAAAAACACGTACACAGATCTTCCAGAGTAGTTGAAATTTTTTCTCTCTCTCTCTCTCTCACTCTCTCTTGTCCTTTAAATAATGAAAATAATAAGTGGCGCAAAGAATAGAAGCTGAATCGTTAAAAAACAAATCGATAGTTGCGGTCACGTCCACACTGCACTGTCCTATAATATAGTAAACAGTCATGGTCAGATACGTGGAAAATGCATTGAATTGCTGTGGTCGATATAGACTGACGTGGTAGTAACAGTAAAAAGGGTGAAGTCTAATGTCCAATGATTATCGACGACGTGGCCTTGACACTTACCGTTGGACGAGCTAGCCTCAGGTCTCTCTCTTTTTCCTTGTGTACGCGATACATGCATATAGATATGTCGTAGTCTCTCTATATATCGACCCGACTCTGCGTTCCACTTCTCTCTTATTTCTTCATTTTCTCTTTTCCGGATTTTGTTTTAGCAATAATCTATATTCCTTTCAGTTACTATTATATATAATACAATTATATTTTACCATCGATTTAGATTTTATTAGAGATACAGATATTTTCGTATTGTATATTTGAACATTTACTTTGAGGTGTGCGTGCCGCTTATTTATCCTAACTTTATTTAAGCGTTTGCGTATGCGTTTGTAAATGTTCATGTTAGTTCGAATTGAATTTGAGATTTTAATATCTATTAGTACCGAATGTATCATTTACTATACTGATAATGTCAAAATGAATGGCTACAGGATAAACGAGTATCGACGTACTCAAATTATTATTAATAAATAACTGTTATTGCAACGAAGTAAAGTCTGGATTTATTTATTTCCACGAAATAAAACAAATTATTCAATAGATTTATTGGAACTCATTCGGAGTGTAATAATAGAGCAAATCGAGAAAACGCCAGTAGAAAAGGGTCGAGTTTGGTCATACGCGTTTGAGTCTGTTGATTAATTTTATATCAAGAACGATATTTTCAGTGTTTTTACTAGTGAATTGTTGGCAATACGTTGTGAGAATTATGACAGAAATTATTACAAACATAGCCGCTAATATTTTCACAAAAACCAGAATATTACACAATCATCTTATTCTTTACTTACTCAACGACAATGACAGTAATACTGTAAAATAGTGTACAAATTGTAAAGATCGCAATTATAAAAAATTTAAAAATTGTGGTCTTAATTTAGTTTAGGCTAAATTTATAATGTAAGTTTTTTCAGTAACTCATCGATACGTAAAAGATATTTTACTTTGATAGGTTTCTTATTTATCAGGTCCAAAAAAGAGATGCTTACTTGCATCTCTGTAGGATGTTAGTTGGTCAACGCATACCGTATGCTTCATGTAACGACCTATTTTCTGGGTCAATAAATACATAAATATTCTCATTAAAATTATTTTTTCATCCAAGTAATGACAATAGAAAAATATTAATTATTATTATTAAACTGTTAAGTCTCATAATAGCTAGCAAATGCATGATGAATACAAGTAGCAAAAAATTTCATATTTTCTACAATTGATCTTATTCTATACAACTTCTTTATAGTTTATACTAGTATAGCAAATTTTCCACCAGGAAATTTCTAAACTTATATGCTTATAATATTCAAAATGAGCTAACTGGAGAAACAACCAAGCTCCTGGAAAATTAGTTAATTCAACTATATTACTACTCCGAACTACTCTGGAATATATTGTTATACCTATAGGCGATGAGTGTTATGTGTTTGTTTAACGACAAGTTTAGTTTACATCTCAACCCTTTACATAGCTCCGCAAAGGCAACGAATAGTTTATATTACGAATAGCTTAACTGTCCGTCAAATTCACAAACCACGAGACACCGTTGAATAATTACTTCGTGCGCAAATTCGCAATACATAATGCATATCTTGCGTACGACTATGAACTGGAATAATAAGCAAAGAGACACGAGGCAGGAAGGTTTTTCAAAAAAGAGTCGTTTTTTTTTAGAAAAATACTGAAATAGCGCAGCTCCACTGCTGTCGTCGTCAGAGAAATATAGCTCTCCGATATATGAGAGATACCCCGTACCCAATGCCAAGCTCGCAATATGTATCGCTCGCAATTTTTCAGATTTCTGTGGGCAAAATAGCTTCTGCTTTCGCTGCGAATCGCTATGAAATTCCACAGGCAATGCAGCTTTATCGATTACTTTATACTTTATATTACTCGTGTATGAGAGCAAATCTGTGAGATCTTGGTAAAAAATTAGTAAATAAAAATTCATAGAGGAATAACGACGATTCGTGTTACACTTTTGATTATACGGGTGCGTGAGTTCGATGCTCGTGCAGCAACGCTGGAACTGGGTCGTACGCGAATCTATGCAAGCTCGCTTCTGCAGCTTGCCTCTCTTTCTCACTCTATCTATATAGATATACCTTTATACATGCATCTGACCGAACAGTGGACGCGGTGGGCGAATATATAGCACCGAACTAGCTGGAGAGAGGGCGAGCCATCGTTGCACCGCATCCTGTGTGCGTAAGCAGATATATTCGGGACAGGACACGTTGTTTGTTCAGTTTTTCGTCATGTTGCAGTATAATTCGAAGGAAGAAAATGTTACGTTAATGGTAAGATTTTTTTTAATGTTTACGCATGCGTATGTATATAGCGTTTGCTATCATTTAAAAGTTTGTAAAATAATTGATTAAAAGGACTGGACATGTAGCTTGTATCACTAACGATGAGATTTAATTTCTCAGGAACCTAGTTATTTTTATACAGTTTTTCTATTTCTTTTGTATACACGGAATTCAATTTCAAAGATTTTAGAACAAAGAGACTTTTTTACTAATTATTTTCAATATTGTGGAATTGATAGAACGACCCTTAGTGGAAATAATGTAAACATTTATAGTTTTTAAAGCGAATACTCATTTTACGTTATTTCTCCGAAATCCAATTTTTTAAATTTAAAGTTATCTTTAGAATAGTATTATACATAATATCATTATTTACTTATAATTAACTTCGAAAAATTCTTTGAAAGTGTTAACAATCCTTTAATTTGTAAAAATGTAAACAAATTTTTATCAAATCAAATGACAGCTAAGAACAATAATAATTTATCCTAAAACTCGTTTCATCTTGAAGAATCAATTTGGATTTGAAATAAAGACAATAATAAATTACTAATTTAAAAATAAAAATAATTTCACTATGAAGAATAATAAATTTTCCACTATCTCAAATTGAGAGAGTATACGAACAATAGTTCGAACACAAAAGGTGTCCATGTACACTAACGTAAACATTAAAGCACATCATCCCTATCAAATCCTTCTCCGAATTAAATATCGACCGTTTCGCCGTGAGTTACAGACTATTCAGGAAATGAAGATGTCACGCAACATACGATCTAAACTTTAAAAAGAAGGTGGATCTTTAAGTCCCCGAAGAATAGAGGAAGTCTTGCCACAACATGTACATACTAACGCTCCTAAATGAAAAAAGATGAAGAAAAGATATGCGTATCGCCGTGAAAGAAGAAGAAGTTCGCTCTATATCCTCGACATTATTCTTCCGCGAAATCTCGAGCCTTGAAAAATACGCAGATCGAGGCTACGCGAAGAAAGCAGACTTTCGCACTGATTGCATAAACTTTATCGTATCCCAACGGCTTGCTTTGGCGCGACACTGAGGAAGAAAAAAAATCTGTATATTATACTCTTGCCCCGCAAATAGAGAAAGAACAAACGTAACCGAGCATCGCCAACTTGACCTAGATAAACGTTTTTCGTTGATATAAAACTCAACCTTGGAATCCTCGTAATAGCCGCACTAATTGCGTACCACAAAGTTTCCGATTACTCTACTCTGTAGTGCTGATTATTCCAGATTAATCGAAAGAATTATATATAATGTTAACTTAGGATTTTCTGGATACTGGAGTTTCTGTTACATTGTACAACATGAAATGAAAAATATAATTTAATTAAAAGTTAAGTCGAGACGACATCTTATACCTGCTTCTATTGGAGTAGAGGGTAACGACGTCGTTGTCTACTCTAAACAGTGGCATTTTAGCGGAGCTTTTAGAAGCAACTTGAAAATAACATTGTTACTGTATAATGGAGCATTAATAAAGGAAATGCTTTTTCACGTAACCGCAGAAATTTTTGACGTTGTCAGTGCCCTGATTTACTCTAAATGCGCACTAAAACAGGAGGAAGAGCTCGAGGACGAAGAAAGTCGAATGAAAGTTGAACTAAATTTTATTAACGCGGCACCGGTGAATGCGGCTAAATCTAGGGAAATAAAGTGTAAAATTCGAAGTCCTGTATAATAAAACCTATGACCTTATATAGATTCTATGCGATCAAAGTAACTTTATCGACTCGACAATAAATATAAAGATAATTCTCACTACTCTTTAGATTTTAAATTCTGTGATAAATTCTAAAATGTTTTTCTTCGTAGGAAATGTTTCGTAAAGCTCGTCGTTCTCGAAATATATAGTACCTAAATTACGCCCAAATCAGCTCCGAATTCAACAGATAAAATTATAAATTTCGTTTGAAAACTATACTTTAAAAAATTGCAATTATCATAGAATATGTATTAAATATATTTATCATTAATATTTAGACTAATTGAAAAATAAAAAATAATAGCAGAGCTTCTTCTTAATATTTGAGAATTTATTTACATCACTTTCAGTGTTTAACTATTTAAATATGTACTTTATCTTTTAGTTTTTCTTCGGTTTCTTTCACTATTTTCGCCTATACAAACTGTAAATACGAATGTCCACAACGAATGGCGAATGAACACAACCAAATAGTGAATCACCACTATTATAAGATTAGAAAGAAATTACAATTTGACATAATTGTATGTAATAGCGTAGAAAATTCGCATTAAACATTAAGTAAGATAATTGCCAAACAATGCACTCGCCTTACATTATGCATACAGCTTATACAAGCAGCACAATGGAAAAACGAAAATGCGTGCGCAGCTACGACGATATTGGCGAGTCGACGCGAAAATAATACGGTCAAATCACTCGCTGCAAAAGATAAATCGCGCACAAGCGGGTGAGGCTAGGCAGAGAATTCTAATGAGGCTGCGCGCGCATCGAATTCTGATTCCAGATAAAAGAGATGATTTCGTTTTCATCAATAGTTCTTCGTTTCATTTTAAAAATAGTCACCGGATAGAGAGACTATATTATATACAATGTTTAAAAACAATCTAATGTAATAACGGCTATGTAATAATAACTTTTTCTAATCTTTTTAATTTAAACAAGAACAAATTTTAAAGGATTCAATTTATCACAAAAATTTGTTGCAATGTTGTCACAATTGTGTTTGTATGTATCCGATCTGCACAGTTGTTCAATAAATCATAATATTATGATGAAAATTGTATTTCAAAAAATGTTTGATCATTTCTTATGTTTAAATAAATACAAACATATTATTCAATGTATTTATGCCAATATTCATTTGTATACAACGAATAATGTTTTACCATAAATAATTTTCGTTTGAAATAAATATTGTCTTCTTTCAAAGAAACAACTTTTTAATAAATAAATGTTCTTATCTATACGAAACTTTTTTCAGTGTATATCATTTCTATTATCGTAATCAAACGAAAATCGAACAGGAATCGGATATTACGAATGAATGATCTACAGGAACTCGAGACTCATCGCTTGATATTGAAACCGTTATTCGCTTTATATCTACGTTCTCTTATAAGTAACTTCGTAAAAATTTTAGTTTCGTTAAAAATATATCCTGGTATAAAAATGTTTTACCTTCTTGGAGAAGCACTTTTTCCCACTTATGCACTGAGATGTTACATTTATATATTTACCAACTGTACTCGAATAGCTCAATTTCCCATTTTTAGAGGTATAAAAAGAAGACTTCTTTCGAATTATCGAAGAAGCAGTATTTGTTTGTACTTTATTTTTACTACAAATGAAATTCGATAATATACTTTGCACTTTAATTACTGTAACTTGAAGGTAAATTTTAACTTGTTTATCATTGTGCATCTAATTTTCTTCATTGCAGATGCGCTAAAGTACTATGAAAAATATTTAAGTAGATCAAAAGTCTAACTTACATTCATTGCCGCTGAGGTCGAGAAAATGCTTCAACGGCGTTCCATTCTGTTCCGTCTGTTGATGCAAGGTATCTGTAAGAAAAATCGTAACTGTCACTGCAAGAACGAGTCGACGAATTATATCTCGATTATCGCGTGTGATATACGTGTAAAATTTATTCCAATCGTATATATAAAAGAAATCGACTCAAATAGCTATACAATTTATCTCTTGAAGGCACGTAGGGCATATTACTTCACAAATTGGAATAATTACTCTCTAAATTTGAAATATTAAAAAATCACTATTCTTGTAAGTGAAATTTTTTTGTTTATCAAAAATTGTTTTGATGTACACGTGTGGTCGCATCGGGGAATTTGGCAGCCGTTGCGCACATACACGACCTATCACCTTGTCAATTTTGACCTATCGTCCGAGGTGATAAATAGACAAGTAGAAGCGCGGAAAGAGACTCTGTCGCCGACAGTCCTCTCAACTGAACGTCTGAGTCGTCACGACCATGGCACTCCGTCTCAGTCCGTCGGACCGGACAGACACATAGCGTTTCACCGCTAGTCGGGAAAACCTGGACGCACTTGGCATCCGCCAGCGGGAGAACCCTCAGCTCTCGCCTCGTGTGCATTGACGCTCAGGCATAAGGAGCCCCATTACCTTCGCTCTCAGCGGACATCGTCTGCTTGAGCAAAACGGAGTCAACACCTCAAGCCTGCCTCACTGCGTGGTTACAGTTCGATTCGCGAATGCGAATCGCGAAACTCCGCTCGGTGATCGAATGCCGCATACTAATTTCCTGCACTTACTACCCTGGACCTTTTTCGGACACTACTCGTACTTTAACGTCCACGTTCCTCCTCAAATCAACCAAACTGACGGGAATTTTCAATGCTTAATCAGTTTCACTATTAAAAGTAGTTAGAAAATAGAAGAGATTTCACAATGAAGTCAATATTCACTATTAAAAGCAGTGGAGTTTATGTATATTGTATTACACTATTTTGAGTGGTATGAAATAATAGTTTGATTTTACAAATTTTCTAATTATGTAGTTAATATTTACGGGTTTAAATACTGAAATTTGAGTTTCTAAAAGCACTTGAATTCTGGAGAACATAGAGTGTGTAATACTATCATAAATCCTAAGTGATTAATTAAGAAACCAAATTGAAGAATCCTACAACTTTTATTATTAATTTCAATTATATCTATATTGCTGTTTGCTCGTTATTTTGAATTATTGTCTACTTAAAAAAATCTTATAAGTCAATTATTCAATTAGATATTTACCTATAATTGACATATCGGTCCTAACGAATTATAATTAATGGATTTTTTTTAAATTGAGAATAATAACGATTTTTAAAATTATGTTGCTTATAAACTACTTTGTTATTTTACTATAATAATATTTATATTTTATAAATATTATTAAATATATTGAATTCACCTTTGTTTTTAATCTATTAATTGAATAGTATATCTTACAAATACCCTTTTCAGTCTAAAACGCTACTTCGGGTACTCAAAATCCCTTTTTAGGGACTCAAATCTGATCAAATTTGCCACTGAAAACTTCGAGCGAGATCCATTTTCAAAGTTTACCTAATGGCTTTTCCAATGGAAGACTGTTTGTCGAAAAAGTTACTTACCATTAGAAAAAACTATTTAAAAAACAAACTTTATTTTTTTAGTTTATTCACATTTTTTAAAGGAAATGTCTAAGAATAAAATATTCTTAAATTCAGCGAAAGAATATATCAGAATTTGTTATAAACCTTTTGACAATATTGAAAAATCGTCAAAAATATAATTCGTCAAATCATCTCAAACACTATTCTACAACTATTTTAAAATTAATTTTATCACTTCTAGGTAGTCAATTTACAATCTTTAATTTAGTGAATTATTTTCAACTATTTTCACTTATTCAAATAGCGAATGTTGAATACTTTCGTAATTGTAGACTGTTGACTCTTTGTCAAATTTGTACGTTAATTTCTTAAAATTCAAAAAGAGATGAAATTTAAATAGGCCATGGCGTACATACGAGTAGACAAGTAAACAATGATGATTAACGCTGGTCAAGACCATAGTCTCATCATCGTCGCGCAGTACAGCTGCACCGCGTCAAAGCTTGTCAATTAATTGTACCGATATACCTCCCTCGCGTGACAACTCGGCCTTAGATGCAAGACACACACGTGTACATATAGTCAACAGTGCAGCAAAAAGAAGAGGTGCAAACACGGTCGCACAGGTTAAACTTTACTTCACGATCGATGCAGCATTCAATATCGCCGGGATATGCTACTGTTAAACGTTATAAACGTTTTATGTATCTGGTGTATTGCTAAGCGTATACATTTATAGTGCATATATGATATATATATAGATGAACAGATAGAGAGAACATATTATGCAACGTGTGATTACGAGGCTTAATCCGGTCGTAATTTCCGAATCCAAGACTACAGTGATGAATGACCGACTCAATTGTTCATCGAACAACGGAAATGCATCGATTAGGATTTCTGGTTATGTTATGTATGGTCGGAAACGTTATAATTATAGACCGATTTTAATCCCTTTATTGCAAATTCGGTACATATTAAGATATAAATATCATTACTTTGATTTATTATTTTACATCATTACACTATTTCACTATTACAGATTAAGAGTCTTTATCACCTACAAAGTGTTTATCACACGGCAGAAGATTAATTCATCGACCGGAACAAGGAGAATTCGCGACCTCCGGTTTATGTCATTAAAGTTGGTACGCTCAGCTGTAAATTTAATTAAATACTTTAATTTTATTAGCGTAACCTTACGGAGCTAAAGTATCTTTGATAGGCATCGAACCTATACCTAATATCTAAACGTCTTACTCACTTTCACAGCTTTACAATGCCTGTACGCGCAATTCTTTTCTAATCGTTTAAAGGAAAATAAAAAACAGTATGCAATAAGAATATAGAAAATGTATTTATTAAATATTCATAAAATAATAAATAATATCATTATTGAATTGATGAATATTTTCTTTTAAATTAAATGCATATAATGTTGTTCCTCAAAGCAGATCAACTTAAAGTCAATAACAATAATTATTAGAATAAGTGAAAATTATAATTACATTGTTATAAAGATTTTGATTTTTTAATTTAGTCATTTGCATTTCAAAGCTGTCTTGCCCCCTTAATTATATGGTGAATATGCTAATAATTGTTTCATGTTCTAAAATAGAATTTGATCTGTTTGAGTTAACATCAATAAATGAATATACGTTAGACTAGATTTGATTAAATAGCGAATATTTACTAAAATGTAAAATTAATTTGGTCTCGACACTTTGCTCTATAATAAACAGATTTAGAAATTGAAAATATCACTATCAAGTATAATAAATTTTTTATTATTTTTTTTTAGTTTAAAGAGTAGTTCACAGATGATAATCTTGTATATTTAGTTACTGGCATCAGTATTCAATAAAAAATCTCATAACTTTTAATCATCTGCCAAACTCATTGTCAGGTACAGACAACTTTTACGTTCCCAACACGTGCATTTCCATAGAAAAGGCAATGACGTATTCCTCTGTTATCTCTGTGCTATAATAAACGAAGGAAATAACTGCTAGAGAATATAAAATACACACCTAGCTAGAAAATAAGTAGTAGAAGTCGAAGAAAATGAGCGAGTTGAATGACGACAACAGAGACAGGTCCCTATACTCAATAGCATTACTAATCTCAACCTCTGTAATCTTATGCAAATAAAGAAATGCGCGTGGAGTAGATGCATATATTAACGAAACAACCAATAAAGGAGTGGGAGGGAGAATGAGGCATACGAAGCAAGTTATATTCGGAGCTACCTTGCCTGACGGAAGAGAATGCATCATTTGCATCTCCCTCTCCAAATAGTGCAACTCGCTGAAAAATATATAATTGAGTGGACTAAGCCGGAATAGACGTGTATACCCGTAACCTTCAATCCTAAAGTGAGCCCGGCTATAAACGTATGTAGGTAATATATGCTACTGACGAATGAGGAAAATACTCTTGGTATCCTGAACTTTCGATCGATCCTGGCTTTATGACTGATCTATCGTTTGCAATAACGTGTATTGTTGCATTTATTTTCGTATACTACTAAACAGGTCTTTGTCGAGATTTGTAATAACAAAAAGAAATTACCTGCCACTAATTATAATACAACTGAGTTATGAAATTTAAAGGAAACAATGTTGGATACATACATCTGTATACATACGGCGTATTAAATGTACTGTCTACATTTTAAACAGTGAACATTCACTATTTGGTGAATATTGGTTGTTTCAATAAGTGAATATAATTTTTCCAAATGAACATATTTACTATACTAGAATAATTCAAATAAATCAATACGTATATCTTGAGTAAAAACTAATAACAATATTTAGAAATGTTACTTATGAAAGTTTATTATGTATTTAATCTGTTTACGAGGAAATCAACGACAGTCGATATATAAAAGCACATTTTATGTCTCTTTTCTTGATAAATAACATCACGAATCCATTTTATTTTTTAATCCATAAATAATTTTCGAATGATACTACATTATATTATTATTCGCTTTTGATAAACTTGATTTACCAACTTACCAGTTACCACTGGAAACAAATCGTTTTATAGCAAGAGGGATTTTAAAGAAAATTGGTGCGCTTAAATATTGTGAAGTCATTTCTGAAAATAGTAAATTTTATTATATCTTTAAAAATAGACTTTTATTCAATAGTTAATATCCATTACATTGTATTAGTAAATTACTTTTATTTCACTATAGTCACTTTTGAACATTTCACGAATTAAAAGATGATTATGATTTTCATTCTAGAAAATAGTGAATTTTTATTATTTCAGATTTAAAGATTAGAGGCAGGGTTTTATTTGAAATGTGAAACGTAAGACTTCCAATATAGCTTATGACTTCAGTTGTATAATTCTATACGTGAATGGAAAGACGTCGTAAAAGATTAAGAATATATTCAACTACGTATTTCCTATAATCTATTTGAAATCAGTGAACCAATAGATTAACATCTCAGGACAGTAATCTACATGTTTATTAAAATTCAGTTAGCTGTCGTTAAATATTTTCATAATAGTACGAATAATACTGAGTACAAAAATATGACACGCATACAATGGGCGTCTGATAATTGTCGTCAAGTGCTTTAATTCGTAAGATCATTGACAATGTCAGACTCATAAGGGAAGATCATAGAACACTGGGAAAGGGGTCGAGCTTAAACTTTGCAATATAATATTTTCCTATAAAATGTAGTTTTTTATAATAAGGCCAATTAATAAAATTACTAGCAAATAATACTACATTGTGAAAAATGATGCGATAACATTTAGTAAATATTATCGCAAAATTACTACAATGCATCGTAGTGTCAGGACATACTCGTAATAAAATAAAAAGTACTATATTACAAGGCAATTACATAGTATATTATTAGTCTGATACAATTGTTGTAAATTTAATATATAATGGATACTTTTTTAAATCATAATATAGCAATTTTTACCAGGGTACTGTTAAATTTTATTATATTTTCATTTAAAAGCAATTTCAAATAAATAATTTTCGATGAATCAGGTATGAGGCATATACATGTCTTTTGTTCACTGTATATTACACATACAATTAAACAATTACCTTCGCCCTATTATACCTCAAATTTATGCTCGTGCGCCTTTTATTGTTTCATAAAGTAGAAAAATGGAAATTTCCTTGCAAATTAATCAACTAAAAAGTTAACCAGAGTTTATAACACTCTCTATATGTGAAATATTTTAACGATTGTAAACAATAATATTATAGTTATAGTCAAATGTGTTGTTTATTCTATTTATTTCTCTAATTTCGGCTGCACTTACACTAATACTTTATTACAATTATCTCTATGGGTCCGAAATCTATCCATCTTTTGTTTAGTATTATTTTATCGCGTCAAGCAAGATATTGTTTCTAGAATAAAATTAAAGTATAACGCAAGTATATTTCGACGATATGTATTAAAGTCATTTTTAAGCAAACATTATTAAAGTTCATTATACCATTTTTCTCAGTATGCAATTAATCGTTTTCTAAAGTTCACATTTAATTGAGTATTCATTTGGAATACATTCCAAGTAATGGTATATCGTAATTAGCGGAATTCAGACTAATTACATTTTTAATAGAAATTCACTACTCAGCATGCTTCTACTTTGTAAAGGCTATTTTCCTATAATTTCCCCTTGATAAAGCATCTGTAATAGGAAAGTTCTGGTTGTAATAATAGCAATACCAGGAATTGTATTGACGCATAACAAACCCCTATCGCATACACAAGTCGTTTGTATTTCATTTTGAATTTTGATTCGTTGTATTTAATTGCTTTACTGGGATAAACACGATATGTTTGTGTGAAATAGTATCATTATTAAATCATCTAGAAAATATGACATTTATTTTATATTAAAACAACGGTATGTTTTAATAAAAAATAAAAATGCCTTCATATTTTAAACTAATTAAATCCGTCGCAATATTTGAAGAATTATATGGAAGTACATTCCAAGATAGTTTAACTTTATTTCTATTCTTTCTTAACCTGTTCCCCTTCAAGTATGGCTTCCAACTTTTCCTTCGCTAAGGTAGTACAGCAAAATGGTAATTGCAAACTTTCATCCAACAGCAGGCAGTCTTGCGCGTAGATCTTATTTTAATTTTAAATTACCTGGACTTTACGTACACGAAGTGAGAATGAGAAGGTAAAAAGCATCATCAAGAAGGAACTTACAATTATTGAGAATAAGATCTAAGAAGAGCATACTAAAATATCAAATTTTCATCTAAAAATGCCTATCACAAATGTGGCGAAAAATGTATAATTTATTCTAGCAGATTCTATGTTTACACATAATAAACGTTTTCTCAAGATTTACTGTAAGGTGAAAAACTACTATGTGTAATGATGAACGCTAATCAATATTTATATTTTTGCAAACAAACGCATTTTTCGATTCAGAAGTATTACAACCTATTATTAGAATTATTAGAATATTAATATCGATTTAATGTTATCTCCATATATACTAGCACGAGCGACACTAAAGCACTGAGCTTAATCATCGAGTAAAATAATTCGTTTTCATTTTAACATTCCCATTAATGCCGCCCATCTACATACAATGCTGTGTAAATGTTTATATGTAATATGTTTAAATAGACAAGCATGGGACAGTTAATAATTAAATATAATTACGCTACTTAATTCACTTATTGATCAAAATAATGTTCTCTAAACTACTAGATATTATTCTACATTAATCAGATTCCTAATCAAACACTATAATAAAATTACTCTTCAAATATTGAAGACTCATCCATAACGTGGAAGTAGCTAGTACATAATATTAATTTTTGTACACTCTAAATCTGAAATACAGAAAATGCATTATTCGAATGAGTAAAAATAGCTCACTAAAAGGAAGTGAAGTACTTATTTACTATCAAGAATAGTAAAATATACTGCAGCCATAAAACTTTTGCTCGTAATAAATGATTATATATACATATATATATATACAATTGATTTCTCATTAAGAATAATACGCTATCAAAATAAAGTATTATCTTTAATAAATGCTACTTGATTCGAAAGTATGCAATAAGTATTTTATGTTTAAAAATCCATTCTGATTTAAAAGCTGATTTAAAAGCTGTTAAGACTACATTTTCATTCAGTAGTAAATATTCGTCACATTGTTTATAAAATTATTAGTGAAAAGTATTTCAGATTTATAAATTATGCGTATCCGAAATAGGGTGAAGAAGCATATAATATTTTTTAACTATTATGTAAAAAAATTATACCAAACAGCATAAGGGCTTCGATTGAAAAATATTGTCACGACAACTCGTGTATAATAAAACTCTCGTCGAGTTCTTGGTCGCGGTGCATATTAGCTTTATGATCGAGCTGATTGGAAGAATTAAAGCAGCGTGCGCGCAGATGAATTCTCTACGACAAAATTAATTCGCTATCGCAGCTGCCGCCTCTGCCGGGCTTTCGTTTATATCTACAATGCTTTAGTATTTGTACGAATACACGTATACGCGCGTGTCTACACATGGAGATCTGCGAACGTCAATGAGAAGCAATTGCCACAAAGCGCGGTACTGTACGCTGACATTATTAACACTGTGCGGGCATTGAGACTGAAAGAATGTGAATGCACCGGAATTCTGATCAAATAACGAAGCCTGTACGAAACCAATGTAAACAATCTGATTGCTTCCATTTTTAGATTAATAGAAAGGTTCGTTAATTCAGTAACGAGTATATGACTTTTGTTAGAATTTAACTCTTAATGCGAACATTGAGAAACATTTCGAGAGAGATTATTTTATGTTTTCTAATAAAAATTAATTTAACTATCCAATTGAAATTTACTATATTTATATTAAAATTTATTATATAATGATTAATGTTTGAATTTAATTAATGGTTTACATCGATACAAAAGATATGTATCGTGATCGTAGTGATTTCTGCCATTTAGTATGGTATGGAAAATTGGTATTACTAAAGCAGAATTGCCATAGTCTCCTTAAGTGGAGCTAGGTTTATTTAACATGTTTTTTTTCAAAACAAAATAGAGTACATTTTTTAACTCTTTGATGGGTAATGGGGTATGTCCCATATGCGAGATACCACATTTCTTTCAGTTTTTTTTGCGACAGACACATTTTGCATCTAAAAAACCACCTAAACCTTTTCTTGTAGGTTCCTTATATCTTGTAAAACATATCTTCTTAGTCAAAAAATCCATATTTCTATAATATATATATATATATATATATAATTAGTTATAAACAATCAAAATTAACAGAGCTAATTTTTTCAATTATATTCGGTTTCAAGTTACTTTCATACAGCAACCCCAAAAATCTTAAACATCATTTTAATTTCGGCTGTGGGTTCAACATAAAAATACGACCCTCAAAAAAGGGGTTCAATACAGTAATGCTTTTGACATCTATTAAAGTCCAGGCATTTATGGATTTTACAGTTTATATCTGGGTTCAGATTTTTTAAATCACGTATACCAAAACCCTATTTAGTTAATATATAAATATAAATTATTAATCCCGCAAGGATAAAATCTTTCTATTTTTAATCGGATTCTCAGCTTGAGATTACTGTTTACAAGATCACACTTTTTATAGATTACGCACAATACACACGTAATATTGGTACACTACTGGTACAATACTATAGTTAGTACTGATTTCAAAGTATGCCTGATCTTATCATTTCGGCACTGGCTGGCAATACAAGGCTGGTACTGACTTACAGTACTGCTGGTCGGATATTCCAACTAGACTTTAAACATAAATGCTATAATTAAAATTTACTATACATTAATATTAAATTAAATGTTAGATATTCAATACATCCCACCATTTTTACTTTATATTTCCTAGGATAACTTTCTCAGAGCAAATCAAAGCTCGCTACCTTGAAGATCTGATTTCTCTATAAATTCGGCTTTCAAGGCTTCAGACTGTTTAGTCGCAAGACTGTTTAATTCGAATATGTTTGGTTTGGTTTAAATTGAATCTAAATATTTTAAATAAAAAGAATGCTTATCATTCAATGGATTTTCCTAAGAAATTTATTTTATTCGAGAAATCGCTTCTCTCGGCTTAGTAGAAACGCAGCGTCCCGCTTCTACGCAAGAGCTCTCGAACTATTTCCCTAAATCTACTGCTTATCTGCGCTTAAACAATATCCAGTAGACACAACGGATCATGTAGCCAAGTGGTAAACGCGCGTACCTGATACCACTTAACTAGGAAGATCGTATATAAGCTACTTCCCTCTCTCCCCCTACCTCTCTCTCTCTCTCTCTCTTTCTCTGATGTTCCGAATATGTTATTGGTTAGAAATTAATCTCACTAATATATTGAAAGCCAAAATTATTAATGTTCTTTAACAGCCAGATGAATGGGATGGTGTAAAATAGCATTCATTCGTTACATTACCAGTTGTTGTTATTTTATTAGAATCTGAATGATGCGCTAGTAATTGAAGATAATGCGTGGGAAATACGTATATTCAACACAGAATTACGATGGCAATGTGGGTCGCTTATGGTGAACAAGAATTAATCTGCTTTTTACGAGTATACACTAGTCAATTGGTCATCATTTTAAATGATTCCTATTTCAGATTGCACTATAAACACAAGTGTGCTAACTACAACGTATACCCCGCTGTTTAATAATAATTTACGTTTATTACACTCAGATGTAGAAATGTAAGCAGATGCAAGATAGTATATCTTGTAATGCATGTTTTATGTAAATTTTAAATAGTGAAAATTCACTGTTTATTAGTGTATATTCGACATGTATAACAGCATTATTACATTAATAGTGGAAATTAACGAATAATATCATTACTCACTTTTGATAAACGTTGACTTAGAAATGCATTCGACACCAGGTATAAATTTTTTTATATCCAAAAGTCATATCAATATTTTCAAACAAATAAAATGTTAATAATAATTTAGTAAAGTGAAAATAATATACTAAATGTATATTGCATTTGAGACTCGCAACAAATCGTTGAATATACCTAAAGAGACTTTTAAGGAAAATACTTTGAAAGTGATATCAATATTTTCATTTGTAAACGATGTAAATCCAATTTTATCTCAATAAATCAACATAAAATATATCCATTGTTTTATTTTTAAAAATCCATTTTAATTTAGAAAAAAGTTTAGAAGTTCACATATTCTTAAGCGACATTAATTTTTATCTCAAAAACAGTGAACTTTTTATTATTTCGTGTTTGAAGAGTATACTTTGATATTTTTTAATTTATTGCACATATATTTCTATGGTCATATACCACGAAGAAATAAGTTTTGAAAATAAATAGCAACCGCAATAATTTTCGAAGTGCTTTGAATAAGTGATCAAAGCTTCTCAACGCCATCTTCTTTATTTCGAGTCTTACTACTTTAGAAATGGTTTATTCAAGCGGAAGGTTTCGTAAACGTCGACAAACTTGGAGAGGAACGAACGTCTTTGGAAACGTGCTGACCCCTTTGAACGGCAAAGGCGATATACTCTGATTTTGGTTTGCATGTATAACAACATGGATTGGAGCTAAAGACGAATATTTAATGCGAGAAGTCTTAATTGGATTCGGAAAGCACTTTCAACACTGACATCTACATGTATTTTGCAATATTCCGTATATCTAGAGTTTCACCGCAGATAACCAAAATAATATGCAGGCTTTGGATTGTCACGACAAGCCTGAAGTTCCATTATCAAAATGTTACAGTGTTGGATTCGCTCTGTATTCAAGTAAATGGTACAATTTTCAACATTAACTTTAATGGAGGGATTTCTCTTAGAGTTACGGTGAACTTTAAGAGTAATAATTTTTCACTCGGAAATTTAGAGTAATTCTTCACTCTGGAGCTTAGAAAACAATAATACTTTACATTAAGGTTAGATTGCCAATAAAATGTCATATAAGGTTATAAATTAAATATACTATTTCTTAAATAACTCTTTTAAGAGTGAATTATTATTTAAAATACCATTTACGCATACGAAATTTGTTAAAATACTTCTTATCCAAGTAAACATTAACAGTGATAATATGTGAAGTTTTGACTCTAAAATTCGAAACTATTTTTATTCTGGATTACAAAGGACGAAGCTTAGCGCTGGAGTAGCAAAAAATTAGGATACTTTTTTTACCAACAAGAACGCCTCTTGTAATAGTTATTATGTATTATATATTATCATTATTGTACGTAAAATACTTCATTCAATTTATAAATAAACAAAAAATGCATAAAACACAGATTATCGTTTGTAAGTAGATCTTCTAAAAATCCTCTTTGTTATCATTATTTTTTGATAATTATTTGCTAATTAGTGTACACGAGTTAAAAGAAAAGACTTTTAAAAGCTGAAAATCTATCTATATTTTTTCACGCTAAGAATAATTTTGTTGCTTATATTACTGAAAAGACGAATTATAGCTTAAAGAGATGCGTTGTCTGTTATAAAAATTAAAACAAACTCTAGTCCTAGAGAGAAGTGTTTAGTTATATAGCGAACTTGGCCATCGTCTTTTGCGAAGAGTAAAAATTCTTTCCCACAGATCCTCTAGCAACTAAGCGTGTAGGAATCACCAAGTGAATGTAAAGTTAGAAAAGAACAACTGACAAGTCGGTCGAGTAAATTGGGTAAAAAAGGAGAATTTCTTAAACTCGATATTCCTGAGAAGAATGTTAAGTATAAACTATCATCTAAATACATGTCCATTACTTGGAAAAAAAAATAAAAAAGATACTAAAGCAGTTGAAAACCAAAAATACAGTTTACCAGATCGAATGTATCGTTCTATTGATTGCCAGGCCGTTTGCCAGCCTTGATACGAAACTTAAAAAACAGGTAGTGCCTTCTTTGGATAATTATTACAGGCATTTTAAGACAATGCTATACGTAATTGCTTTATAAAATTTTTCCAGTAATAAAAATAGATGCTCATACTTATAAAACTGAATGATCCATTTAAAATAATACAAAACGATCGAATAATTGTCTTAAAATTCACGTAAGTAACAGGATTATATAATAACTCGAATGAACTTAACTGCGGTTACTTTTTTTAGATAACACAATTGTTAATTTGAGACAATTATACTGCCAGTAGTTTATTGAGTTTTTTTTTTAAATTCGCGGAAAATATGAATTTGCAGAAGTACTAATAATTTGTCAGATCTAAAGAAAATGTCAATGAACGCCTATCTGACAATTTCATTACAATAAAGTATATTACAATATATAATATTAGCTTTGCACGTCACATCTGATTTCTTGTGTAAATGCAGTCATCTTTAAGCAAATATTTTATCAGCATTTAGGTAAGATAAATGCAAGAATATTTGAAATTAATGACGCTATTAAAATTTGCTTAATACGTTAAAAATGTATTTACAAACATTTGCATAAAACTTTTCGAATTATAAAACTGGAAAAAAATTGTTAGAGTACAAAAAACATTTGTTTGGTTTCGAAAAATGATTTATTTGAATGGTTTTAGTAAAATAGTTTCTAATGAATATTTTTTAAAGCCAAAATATTGTTTATTGACATAAATATGTGATATTGATATAAATACTTTTATTATACATAGAAATTGTGTAAGAAAATACATTTTCTTAAAATAGAAATCTTTTTTTCAGCGCATGAATATTCAGTAGAAGTATATCATGAAAATTTTTCAACCACCAAAGCCTCAATTTTCCTTTCACGAATGGAGGATTTCGAAAGCAAAAGCTTCATTCAGACTTTCTTAACATAGGCAGATACTCTAAAATCAATTTTCTAGTGTAGCATATTCTTAAACATAATGGAAAATCAATAGCAAGAAAAAGGATAAACAGGAAGAGTCCACTTTCTCCTCCGCATTTCGAAACTTGCTTGTTATCGAGGTGTTAAAATTGCGAAAGGGTAAAAAATAAAATCACGTCGTCCACAAATATTTGAACAAGGTATATTTTTCTTCTGAGAAAAATCGTACTAAAATATTTTCTTTTAGACAATCATTCTGTTTTTATCTTAAATCGACCGCTGCTTACTAACTGATAAGTGACAATCTCTTCGGATAAGACGCATACAATATTGAATGTAGCCGATATTACCTGATGCTTCTTCATTTTTGTATATTTGTGACTCTTGGTGATGCAATTAAATTCTATGGAGTATGTGCAAAGAATCGAAAGAACGGAAATTTTAAGTAATAGCTGACAATTTATATTTATTTATTAATTAGAGATTATACAAAAAATGTATAATATTGAGCATTTACATTACTCAAAGAGAAATTTTTCTGTGCACTAAATGAAAAGAACTGAAACTAAATATTTAATATTTATTTACTAAACGTTGAAAATGTACTCACGTAAAAAGATTACATAAAGTGCATGCCTTTTTCTTGTTGTACAATATTAATTATTGATTAATTTCTTAAAAAGTTGCGTATGAAAATAATCGAAATTTAATGTTAAGGATTTAAAAAGAGACTTAAAACAATCTCAAGAATTTGTCCAAAAAAAATGAAATTTTTTAAGCCACGTTCAACTATTTACTCTAGAATCAATTAAGTATCGGTATGGAAAATTCGAAAAAATTTACGTTAAAAGTACATCAAAGGCTAGAAACAAAAGCGCATTGTATTTCCTGCATATAATAAGAATAGTTACGTACAGTTATTTATTTTTTTCAGTTTTTTTTTCTAAGAATTAAACTTTTTAGAATTAAGTAAATAAAAGTGTTTAAGCAAAAAGAACAAAATTCATTTGCGAAAATGAAACGTAACTAAATAATTGCAAGCAAATGAAAAATCATTAGCTCCAGAGTTGTTGTTTCGTGACTGCGAGAAACATAAATAGTTATATATTGGTAACAGATAAATCTCTATTTAATATGTTTTTTGTATAATTTTCCGTTACAACGTTAGATCTGTAACAGATTTCGATTTAGTGCCTACGATTTCGTAATGTTGTTAGATTTTGCTAAAATATGCATACTTTGATCGTATGAGTGTTGGTGTTAAATGTAGATAAAATTTTCATTTCTTGTCGGATTAATTTTGGAATTTAAATTTGTTATTGTTAAATAATTGTTAATTCAATATGACGATTATTATTATAATTGATTTTTAGCGCAATGTACGTTTTACAATAAAAAAGAATGTCTTACGAACAATACTGTATATCAAAGTTTAATCTGTAATAATTACAATACCGGATATATTCTTCAAGGTTTACGATAAAATTATATAATAATTATACTTAATCGTGTGGTTTAAGAATAATAGGTAGGTGCAGTCTTATCGTACCCTAAGCGTTAATAGTCAAGACTAATCAATAAAAAAGTCGTAAAACTTGAATTTCGACAAGTAAGTTTAGCGAATGTAATTAACCAACTTGACAATCATATTTATTTTCTATTAAAATCAACACGCTTCACCATGTATACAGAGAAAAGTCACCTGGAAAATTTAGAGTAACGTTGAGATTCAACCATTCAAAAAGCAATTTATATGCAAATGTTCCTCTTTCTCTCCTATAATTGGCTAAAAAAATATCGCTTCTCATTCGAAACGAAACGAACTGAAGGAAAAACAAGAGAAAAATAGCAGTACCTGTAGCATAAATATAAAATTAAATCAATCAAACGAGCAGTATATATATACTACACGCATGCACCACAAGAAAACGAGGAAACCCGCAACTATGCGGAACTCGGAAAAAAATTTATTCCGATACCCCAGCAAAAGTGTGGCGTAAGCTCGTTTCTTGGCACGACACAGTTGTTAATTTGCCGGAGGATTCCCCGATGGCGTCGCACTGAGTAGTAAAGTTCACCCAGAGGAAACGCGTGCTGTCGGTTCTTCGCCCACTGCAACGCGGAAAACTCTAACTTCCCGATGATAAATAACGCGATTCCCTACATTTTGTCCTTTTTCGACACTTGGCAATGAGCCACACGCGTGTCCACTCCCCGTAACTGAGTATCTATATGTGTATATATACAATACACACATATGTGTGTACGGGCACGAATGTAACGATTTTACAAATTAATTCAAATTAGCACAGCAAGTAAGTACGGTGTTTTAGCGAGTTTGCAAAATTTACATGTGCTAGTGTGGCGTCGACGAGTTTAGCATCGTTCGATTGAACGGTAAACGAGCCGAGAGGAAAATGCGCGACCTCGAGGAATAAAAGTACCATTTTGACTAGAACTGGTCACTCGTACACGATTCAAGTTCAAGGATGCCGCTTTGGAATGCCCACTATTAAGTTGATATATATATAGCTAGTAAAGAGGAGAGAAATGAAAGTGGAATACGAGACTGCTGAAACAATAGCCGACTGTGCTCTTCGATATTGTTTTCGCAGCAACGATGCACGATTATTTTTTGGCTTTGTACTGAGCGCGATGAGTCGTATAATGGTACAAGTGTAACTCGCTTCAGATCCTATTTTTATTGTTATCGCGAGGGCGAGGATAAATCGTTATTAATAAGTTTTATTTTTATTCGCAATTAAAGAAATTATTGTTTGCATTTGTGTAGAAATCGATTGTGCGTGGGGAATGTTACAGAACTTTCACAGAAGGATTAACAGTTCGAAGGAAGCCATAGGAGCAGCAACAACAACTATCTCTAAATAGAAGGCGTCTAGTCACGTCAGTCTGCAAGTGGTAAAATCATTAAGAAGGAATGAGCCTGAATGATAAACATTATATATTTTGATAAAAACAATTTTTTATTTTCATTAACTTTTCGTATTATCGGGCAGGAGCCATCTCTAGTTACATCAGCTTCAAGTCGCACAAAATCATTTCATGATTGTTTTAGAACCAGGATTTCATTAGTATATTGAATGGTATCTGCGTTGTATGTATTATATCAAATATAAATAAATTTCATTCGACTGTAGGGTAATACTGCTTATATTATTTCAGCTCTCATAAGATACGTTTGGCTGTGAAAATATTTTGTTTAATGAGATATAATTATTTCCACTTGTTAACGGTTTCGAGAATGTAATTCACGAATCTTTGTAAACAAAATGTTTTTCTTATAATTCGAAAAAGATGTCAAGATATTGCAATTTTTTTAATTATTTTAATAAGGCCGTATCTTCTATTTGGGACATCAGCAGTACATATCGTTTGTTTGTTTATTAATTATACCGAGGAATATATGGTCGCATTGATTACGCATAAAATATTACAGTTTATTCAATTATTGTATTGAGTCGTGCAGGGATATAATGTACTGATTGCAATATTAATTTCTATACTTATATACACATTCACAAAAGATTATTTCCTCTTTGGCTCATAAGGATCACTTCAGAACAATTTCAGAAAATAATAATTACAACTTGCTTGTAAATGAAAAGCCGAATTCTAATTAGGATTTTCTAAGTTTCTAAATTTGTCCGTTATAATTTTGAACATTGCATTTTACTCAATAACAATGAACTATCTATATTTTACGACGAATGGTTTGATAGTCATTGACGATGAATGAAGTCCAGTCAATTATAATTACATCTTTCGCGAACAAAGTAAAATTACTCACATTTCACTAGAGGTAGCATTAAATCAAGTTGAGAATTGGATTTAGATTAAGAACTGAAGTTAACGTTCTTATTTCAAAGCTTAAAAGTCAGATGAGGGTGAAAACTTTGACATCCTATTATGTTCTCGTGATCAATAACTTTTTATACTTAAAAAATACGTTGCAAAGTTTTCTCGTCAAACGAGTACCACTGCGTATAAAGGAACATTTGCAACAGTCAATTCAAACACTGCATTGACGTGTATCAATAAAAGAAAAAGAAATGCGCCCGTGACTAACGCCTTGGTTTAAGTTCACCGGGGGCGCCACGTATTAGCTCGTTAATATAGCTTGTCTATATAAATAGGGTATGCTTGCTTGTATCATTGTCGAAAAAGATATTCACAAGAATACAATGTGTGAGTGGTTTTATCAGAGTCTAGGCCATCGATGACAATTGATGCTCGTGAACCGGTTTCGACTCTATCGAATTCAGAACGGAAGAAGTTCTTTTATAGTGTATTGTGTACATGCGTATTTAGCGTGTTTCGAAAGCTCAATTGTGTGGATTTATTTTTAAATCAATTATTCTTTTTAACTTTGGATGCAAAAAGAAATCATAACTTTTTCTTTTAACTATATAATAATAACAAATAAATATAAACTCGACAATTTGATATATGCACGCACTATTGCCGAAGGTCTTTCAAATGCGTCGTCGTTGTATTGATAATCAATAAATTAGAAAAAAAAGTAAATTCTGCCACGAAATTCAAAATTGTTTGATGATAATTTACGGTTCAATAAATCATTGCCGAAAGAACGGGATGGTAAAATAAAGTAGCGGATGTAACTCAGTCGATATTTTGAACCTACTTTATTGACCCTCGGTAAACAACGAGATTCGTTAGTATGCGGGTACAGTATTCATACTTTGACTCTCCGCACTGTTATCCACACACATATATAGCAGAATTATTTTCTCATCGTTAATAGACCAAGAGTGACCGAAATTTTGAAAATCTTCAAGATGAAACGTAATGCGACTTTAATAAAGAAGAATGCGTTCGCGACTGGTTTGTTGAAAATTCCCATCTATAAAACTGCTCTACGAAATGAAGTTTAATTTTTGAAAGAATCAAGTTATACTTCAAAAGCCATTCCTAGTATACGATGATCAAAGGAGAGAAAAAAATGAAACGAATCCTTGAAAAGTTAGTCAACATAATGTATATATAGCATCCAAGTGTATACGAGCAATTTAATTACTCTTCGACTAACAATACTGGCACTTCAAATTTTAAACCTTCATTATACTCAAGGTTGAACTATAGGTAAACGTCGTTCTCGAATTTCATCTCGCAAAGCTCTCTCTTGCATCTCGCCATCTTTGATCCCTTTCAAATTTCCGTCCGGATTTCAAACTAGCCTTTCATTACACGCTCGACTGAGCTTCGGTAACTCTACTCTCCGCAACGAAGTCGAAACCCAGACTGTATGTATACGCTGCATGTTTTCACATGTAATAACTGCGTTCTAAAGCGCTTAGATACTGATATAACCAAAGAGACTATATATATACTGTATTTCAAATAAATCTATGCAGATTGTATATCGCCGTTGTATACGGCAATTGCTGCTCGCACTCAATTTTTTTCGCTTTCTGCCCGCTTACGTGATATAAACACACGCTTGCCAATGATATATATATATATATGTCTCGCTGGGCAGTGAGAGCCTTTATCGACCCCGTGTAGGTGCAGCCCCCTTGCCTTCGAGCATCGCAACCAACTCAACGTATACTGCGTTACTCACTTGCATGTTTGTGTCTGAGCTCGTGTACTCTCTAAATTCGAGATAGTGCAAATTTACTATTTATTAAAGTTAGAATGATGCAACTGCGAAAGTAATGAATATTAATTGTTTGAATAAGTGAAAATCATTTACCAAATAGTAGTACTTTATAGTTGAATAGTAATAATTTAACTCGAATACACTGAATGTGTACTTTGGAATGAAAATAGTGTAAATATTAACATATTTTGTTTGTAGATACTGCCCTATCTTTAAGAGGAACACGTTCATTCTTGCTTGTTTCTCCCGAATCTAATTTGATTGTTTGAAAGTGATATCGATCTTTTCAATCGCATAAAACGTTAATAATAGCTGAGTCTGAAACGTACAATACTAAATAATTTTGCCTTGTTCGAGAAATAATTTATATTTGTCAGATTAATTAACATACATATTCAGTAGTGAAAATAATTTCACTATTGAAAATGTGTACAGAATTACTTGTATACTGCCTTTGCTCAAAGTCTTCATTTATTCGAATAAAAAAATATCTCGTCAATAAACGCAAATGAATGTCAGTTAGTATTCAAAAAATGTTCATTAAATGTTAATGAACAATAATGCACACCTTCAGGAAGCGGAGTAGCAATAGTAGAGCATCATCAAGGTTTTAACTTTAATGAGCCATTTCTTACCTATTAATACACATACATTTTATTCATATTAAAAACACAATTATTAACGTTAATCGTCTCACTTTACAATAAGCGAATCGTTCTACATTTGGATTCAAAAGGAAAATCATGATTGAAAACGAATTTTATTTGCGTGCACAAAAGAAAATTTTCCATTTACTCAAAAAAGAAGCATTTGCGTACAAAATGATTATTGTTTTTAAATTTACTATATAACACGGTTAAATGCCAATATATATACATCGAATTTTGATGCCAATTTGACGCCACTAAATGTAATACTGCTGAAAGTGGAAATATATTTTTTTAATAAAATAGAATCGCTTTCATTCGGTCACAATTTCCGGAAAATGATTCATAATTAATGCAACGCGAATTCTTTTAGTTTTGTCTCTTTTGATTAAATTATTACGTGTTTTTTACAACCTATTGGCGATTATTTTCTTTTTGACTTAAAAGAATTTCTTTTACTTCAAATGCTTATTTTTTAGTATATATATGTGTGTATTTCTACACTACAGGTTGGATTTTTCAAAAAGCATTTGAAAATTGATTTCTCTCTCTCTCTCTCTCCATCTGTCTCTCCTATTCATCTTCGTACTGAGATTTTGCCTTATAAGTTTTCGCTTTATTTCGCGCATCTGGTGTCACTTTTGGCATACGCATTGTTCGCTTTAATATCGCGCGCAAAAGTTCACGCTCTATCTGATGGATTACGTTATTTGTGAGGGAAATCTAGTTGAGAAGCTTTCAAGTTACGTTACAAAGAGCGGATGCTATTAAACCTGTGAGTAGATCGTTCGAAATGGAGAAGACGAGCTTTGCAGCAGCTGCTGTCGGTGTATTTGTGTTAGAATTGTCTGATCAACCGCCATTGTAAGTCTCCGATTGAACGCACCGGATTCTACTGTTATATGCGTAAGTATAAAAATATTAAGGGGGTTTTTTATAATGGAATGCTATTTGAAACCACTGTCGTGTCAGAAATGTTAAGTTTCGATTACGTGAAATTTAAGCAAGTTTTACTGAAAATATAATAACATAAAATGGCTGAAATCGTCATCACGCGACGAAGAGTGCATTCGTAAAAATTACTAAACTTTTACAATAACAAGGACGCTAACTTGTCTTCTAGAGGATTTTTCGGATATTCGTAGTTCACTGCATATTCACTGTTCAATTACTCATACAATATTTGTGAATAATAGTCAAAGGGAAATCTTTACGTAAATCTAATCATTATATTTATGCGAGTGAAAAAATATGCGTTATATTTAAAATATTATGTATTAATTTTCTTTAAAGGCAAATTAATGCATATTCAAACGCATATATAAACTATTAATTGGAAGTCAATTACATTTTATTACACCAACAAAATACCTATGAATTTTTATTATTATCAGTAAATATTGAAATAATTAATCTAGTAATTCGTTATTTACATGAAATCTGAGAATTCCCATTAATAATTTATAGAATTTATAAAAAAATTAAATTGGATTTGTCAGAAACTGACAAATCCAATTTAAGTTTCAGACAAACTGGATTTTTCAGAAAATGTAATGCTTTCAAATTTTACTATCCTAGTGTAGCACAGTTTTGATATGTGGTATAGTAAAATTTGTCTCCCCATTAGAAAACATTGTTTGGAATCTAAATTTTCAATAAACCATATAAACAGTACTTGGTTTGCTTATATATATTTTCATTAAACTCTGCGTGATTCTTATTTGTTTTGAAGAGAACCTTCTGGTTGTGTTTCCTTTTGTCGTACGTGGGACTACAAATAAGACCGACTTGGATGACGCGCAAAGCCCTGGATTCGCATAGGAATCACAGAGTTATATGCAAGAGCATGTATATGTGTTTCAAAGTGACTCATTCGTATGGAAGAATGCGAATTGAGAAGGAAAAGAAAAACCCTCATTAAAGACAATCCTCGAAAAAGAAACTTTTCCTTGGAGACGTCTTCTACCAAAAAATAACGAAACAAATCTGATAAAAAAACTGGTAAAAATGAGATCAGAAGTGTGACCAAACGTAATAACGCTATAGTTATAACCATTCGATTATTTTTATTTAAAAATTCATTATTCAAAATACTATATTTAATTAATACTATATTTAGAAGTAAATTGCACTTTTTGGAATCAATTATTATTACCAGTAGATCTGCTTTGTTAAAAATGTATTATTTCAAAGAATTTTCTTTAAAATCAAAGATATGCTCAAATATTTTGACAACACAATTGGCTGTGTTCATTTTAAGACGAGCCTACATTAATTTTCATACGTACAATCAACTTTCATAAGTATAATGACAGTTTTAAATATATTAATACAAAATGTAAATAATATATTACTTTTTGAAAGTGAATATTTCTATCCGTAGCTGCGCCATTCCGATCTTTAAAAACAGTGCATATAACAAGTAATGAATTTGCTCTCTTTCAGATTAAGAGAATACATAAAACAATTTACTCGTGCACCGAGTAAATATATGTATTCGATGTAAAAAGCGCTTATCCGCAGTATAGATACGCTACTCCGCGGGATTTCATTTAATTCTGCGTATTTTCATGGACTTACAAGTAAAATATTGATTTTTCCGACTAATGCAATTTGGACCCCAGAAACGATGTTGTTTTTGTACCAGAAAATTCAAAGACCAGATTTACAGTATATATGCTATAACTTATGCGACGCTCTGTTTCGCTCGTTTTCTAATTTCAACGAACTCCTATAGATCTGAAATATGATAGATCGAGTTTGATTGCATAACTTTTCAAATACATATACTACATTTTAATAGATATCCGATTTTTAAAAAATATCGAACGAGTGATTTGAACTAGATAACCAGTATAGGTATACGACTTCACCGGAATATCCATTCGTTGGTGACTTACACGATTTTGAAAGGTAGGAAACTTTCAAGGCGTTCCTATGCAGTTTACAGCGAAGTCCTTTATTTGAATGCAGTATATAATAATCAATATGTACTTCCGTAAAGTAGGTCGAATAAAGCCAAAAGTACATAAGAATACTGCATTTCGTGGATATTTTACGGAAATTTTCATTGTTCAATATGAAGAATTGCATAAAAAGAGAAACGAACGGTTTTTTTACGCACTTAAGTTGTAAAAGCTTGATAGCGCAAGTTGGAGATAGAGCAGCTTCTATTGAATCATTGATTAATTTAGAAATAGAATTTTATAGCCTGTACGCCATCAAGCTTTATAACTTTGGTTCTACAATTTTTCTACATATAATAAATTTTTTTTAAACTCATCACACATTGCTTATCAAACGCCTGGCGACTGTAGACGGGGTTTTCTCGCTTTTGTTATCGTACTTTCTCAATATTTCCCTTTTCAACGAATAAAAACGAAGAGCCAATCAGAAAGCAAATATAAAATAGAATGATTATCGTATCTCGATAAAGCGAAAGTACGTACAAGATTATGTATAACATTCACTTGAAAGCTTATCACTATATTCGTGGATCATTTGGATTAAAAATACACAAAAATGATAGAAGGAATGAGAGAAATAGAAAAATGACACACGTCTGTTAAGGATTCAATACAATGCAAAATTGCAGTCCTAATTTCATCAAAATCGCCCACCGAGCGGCACGATGTTACCTCGACTTCTCTCTATCAATAGATTAACAGTGACCTTCAGATGCTTGGAAATTTCACTATTTTTATCCAGAGCAGCTTGCATATTTAACGAGGCTTCATTTGGCGTGAATACAAATACAGTAGCTCGCGGAAGGAGCAAATATAAACTTGTACTATTATAGAATAATATTGCCTCAACACTGATTTATACATAAAAGAAAATCCGATTCCATATGCGTCATTAAGGAGATGATTCCTAAATTAAAAATTGAAATATTTTAAATATTGAAGTCATAGCTTACACACTTATTCCAAACATCCTCAAGTGATTGAGAAATAGATTATTGATTTTTAATTAGGTGTTTCTTCAGTCTATTTAAAATCCCTGAACTATTGAATAGAATGTTTATAAAATGTATGTACAAAAATGTAAACAAAACCATTCTGTACATTTGGATGTAACTTATACTCAACGTGTATATTTTTCTATTTATCCGTATAGCATAAATTTCAAATAGTTGTGTAATAAAGTGATTCGAGCGCACAGCTAAGTTTTGAACACATAAGAACTTGTGAACGCTGATTATGTAAATAATTGCAGGGGAAGAAACTCGTTCATCGAGTACGTAAAGACGTCGTACTGTTTCTAATTAACGTAAACACTAACGAAACTATAGTAATTTAAAACAAATATATGTGTTCCAATCGAAAACAATTCTTATAAATTGTACAATCTGTGTATAATCAACCATTTTAGTATGTAAATGGTATAAAAATTAATTTGTGTATGCAATTTACAAACTTCCTATTCAAAAAAAGAATTTTTCCTACAAAAGACCATTCCCGTATAAATTAGCAGCTTAACCAACCAATTACATTTCTATTTTCTTCTATTAAATTCTAATCATTATTTGAAAGGTATCCCGTAGGCATTCCCTTACTAATTTACAACTATTGACACGCAAGCGACCATTGCGAAAGAAGTTACATATATACCATTGATTTTAAATTGTAATAACCTTATTATTTTTATCTTAACCAAGATAAAATTCTCGTTTAAACAAAATTGCGCATACAATATGTATACCCTACCCACAAAATCCTGAGAGCTTCATAGCTGCGTGTCTAAGTAGAGGCAATTGCTTTTTATCGAGTCGCTTGTTCTAACGATTGCGTAACTAGCTGCGTCTTTCAGAAGCTAATGTAATGCACGTACCCATAGTAAATGTCCTCCGCGGATACCGTGCATAGACAAGTCCGCACACACCAAGAATTTATAAATTAACGAAAGAAAGTAGGAAGAAGAGAAATTTGTTTTCATGTCTCATACTGTCCATACTGTGTTGAAGAAAGTTAAATTTAAGTTAATGTAGAATTTATTTAAAAAATGCTGTTTTGAAAAAAGAATGTATTAGTTTGAATTACTCTCAGAGTTTAGTAGTTTCTTTTTCAATTATTTTTCTTATTTTCTCATACGTTTAAAAAGCATGAAAAATAATACTAATAAACTTTGACAAATATATACCTTTCAAAATGTCTTCATTCATTATTCTGTGAATATGTAATATTGCGACAAGAATAATTACAAGTTTTATTTATATGTACAAGAGTATTTCCAATTAAATTCTTATACAGCTCCTATTATTTATACGAGATTAGGACACAATTATACAAACCAAAAAAAAGTTTGCTAAATTGAAGACAATATTTTATTTATTCAAAAATGGAAGTTACATATTAATCCGTCTTGTTTAAATGAAAAAGTTTAGGCACTGAAATTTAACGTGTAACGATTTTGTAAATAATTGTTTAAATCTAAAATTTTCCGTGTCATTTAGAAAAATATTAACGAACAAACATTGTACATATGTTCATTTTAGTAAGTACAATGATTGGATTGAAGTAAATATTTTCTTCGTATTGACGAAAAATATCGCGTTTTTTAGTATACCAAAGAACTTTTGATTTCAGTGTATGTACCTATAACGATGATCAACAAAAATCGACGAATCTCTATTGGTCATCGCCATGAGATGTAAAGCATCTGTGGTTGTTTTTCCTCTCCATCTGCTCGTTTTCCATCTCGCGAGGTCAACGAACCGAGTGTTTGCTTTTAATGATTCGCGTCGACGGTGAAATAGTCCGCACGCATACATATCGCATACAATTGTCGCGTACAGCGCGAGATCGCGATAAAAAAAGGTCACTGTACAAAACGCGTAACGTATGTCAAATGTGTGAGTCTCAACGCTTTACGATAGTGTTAATGTACGTAGATGCAGGGATCGGTGGTAATTACAATGATAAATTACCACGTTTTGTTAGGTGGCGGTACGTATTGCCGAGAGACTGACTTACTGAACGGCTCGTAAATGTTGTACGAGATTTATACTCGAGTGTTTAATTCATTGGGATTAGATGCCTTTTATACTTTTTAAAGCGAAAACGTTAATATGCGAATTCGGAAAATATTGCGATTATATTCGATTATTAAAGCACACGAGGATGTCTATACATGTACGTTTATTATTTTACATGTACAGGACATCCGAGGTCAAATTGTTCATTTTTCTTTTATTCGTTATGTATGTTGAGCAATTCGCTCGTGGAACAGTTTAAATAGTTTGTAAATATTCAGATAAATGGGATGACGGAGTCGCGTTACTTATACGAGAATAAATTGAGGACTTATATTGGTGTTATTAACTATCTTTGATGTGTACAAAGTTTTAAACACTATGTTCTCGGCGAGATGACATCGTCGATATACTGCGCGCTCTGGAAACAATGGAACGCATAAAAACTCGTCGATTGAACGAGCTGGTGCATTGATAGATATAATGAGCTTTTTATAAATAATGCAGCAATATGAGGACTTGGATCAGTCGATCGTCCGCTTTGTATGGCCGTAATTTATATTTTCTCTATATTCTATATGTATATCAAAATAATCTAAAATTATATTCCCAGAATTCTGAGTAAATAAACGAAAATTCCGAGGAAAAATTCCATAGAAGAAACGATACTTTTCAAGCAAAAGTATTATCTTCTTGTCCGTAATCTTTTGATTCGAAAGGGACAATATTGAGTAATCGACATACATTTTTTTTTAATAGAATCGAATGTTTTCAATCAAATAGTAACGCGACATTTTTAATGTAAACTTCAACATTTTTGTATAAAATGATTACATTTTCATGAACTTTTCGTACTATCCGCTAGGGGGCGTCTAGTCAAATGAACCTGCAAGTGGTAAAATCATTCTATGGTTGTTACATTCAAGTTTGAAGCAACTATACACATGACATTGAGTACAATATCTCGACTCGTTGGGGATACGTTTGGAAGTAATAAAAACATTCTCTTTAATCAAGTAGAACGACTTCCATTCACTAGCGATTTACAAAAAAATCGAGTCGGTTTGATTAAAAAAAAATGTCTTTTTGGCCAGTTACTAGAGACTACTTTATTTTTGACTGACGAGAATATCTTTGACTTAAAAACGTTATCCTTTCTATGTCGTCGTATAATAAGGTGATGAAAATGAACAATTGCCGTTAAAAATAAATAGAAAACAGAGAGACACTTACCGATATTAGTATCCAACTGTGGATACAGCGGTTGATACTGTTCCGCGTTGTCGGCAGCATCGGCCTTGGTTACGGTGAACCTCTCAGGCATGATGTCAGTTACACGCGTCCCTTGAAACTTCCCTCGGCAGACTAACGCCTCCTCCGAGCGCTCGAGTCTCTACTACGAAACAAAACCAAGCTCCCCCGTACACCGTCTCTTCTGTTCTCCATATAACGTGTATTGTTAGAGAGAACTGAAGTTGCCGTTGCCGTTGGCGTTGCCGTTGCCGCCTGCACGCGCGATCGCGAGTAACTAATTCGTCGGCTACTGCAACTCTTCTCTCTCACACTCACACTTGCTCTCTATTACAGTCTCTCGCGCGCGCGATATTCTATATAGACACACGAGGAGGAGCCCCTACTCCGACTCCAGTCAGTCACTGTGCTCTCTGCCGGTCTCACCGATCTTGAACTTCGCTTCGTAGGCTTTTTCTTTTTTTTATTTTATCCTCTTGTGTTGTAGGTCGAAACGCGCGCACTGCACCTGTATCCCCAATGACCCCGACTGTTTGTTTACTTTTATACGAGCGAAAGAGGATAGAAATAGCTGTCGCGGCCGATGCACCCAACGCTTGCATTTACAATGTTTTCAAGTGCTCAAAATATTTATTAAATAACCGTAGTATGTATGCGATACACATTGACACATTGGTGCTATTTCTCTTAGAAAATCTAGCGCCCAGACAAATATCGAGTTTAGACTCAGGTGAACATTTTCCTAGCTCGAGTTTTTCGAATCATTTTTTCCGACAATTTTCTTTTCTATACATTCCGGTTGAAAATCTGTCGATGGGTGTATAGAAAGCTTACCGCATCTGCGTTATATACGAGAGAAGGAGTGTCCGGTACTGCAAACAAACGTACAAATGCTTCGGAGTAGGACAGAGCACACGAGACGCTTTATCGCGTTGACAGGAAAAGAGAGCACGAGTAGCCGCTTATGTGTGTATATATATGTGTGCGTAGAGAAAGAAAGTGTTATATCGTGAATATACACTTATATATATATATACATTCGCAGAAAATGTTTTCGGCCAATTTAATGACTAACGCTGAATCTTATCGATGGACAACGACGGGTACACTAACTGCCCCTATCACTTAAAGTAGCAAATCAATAGTACTGCGGGATGAGTATCGAAGACAGAGAGCTTTCCAGTTGCCGACCACTACATACCCTTTTGCCACATGGTACGCACGATTATGGACGCCCGGCGCGCGTACACTACGCAGCACGGCCGCAGGCAGACACACGCGCACACACACGCACGCGAACAGCGCTGCTCCGTCGACCGACCACCGTAATGAGCTACACATATATTTACTTTACAGTCCGAGGAAGTTCGACTGCGCGATATGGCGTCTATTCTTTTTTCTTCGCGGGACAGAATGTGTATGTGCGGCTCTCGTGACTACCAAGCGCGTTCGTGTGGGACTGACATAACGCCGCAGCCGCACACAAGGGAGGCCTATGCCTGCTGCCTGTGTTTGACGTAGTCAGTGCGGAGCGGGAGAACGATTACACGGGGAGAGAGAGAGAGAGAGAGGTATATGTCTATAGGGCTTTTCTTTCCTTCAATATTATATCTATATAGGTATATCTATATATATATGTATATGTATATGTATCTATGTATACGGAGTTATCTCCCTCGCTCCGCGTTCTGCGTAGAAATACCGGCAGGTTTCGAGGCTCTAACTCTCACTTCGAAATCATTGCGTCATATTGCGAATTTTCTGGATATAACTAGAATTTCTTGTATATTTTTAACCAGTATAGCGGATTATGTCCTTATACATGTATATCTCTTTTTTATCCAATAAATCATCATTGCTATCGACGGGCTTTATTAGATTTGAATATTTCAACGAATGCCATAAAACAATTTTTATGTTCCACGTCGAAAAAAACATTTACCGTTACCCCGCTTATCGATAATATCGTCCTTTACGCGTCGTAAAAACATAACGTTCTATTATACAAATATACTATTTGTATAATAGAAGTTCCGTTTATTTCTTTCATTCGCGCAAAAAGCCAACTCCTATAATGAATGACGCATCTTCATTGTAGCCAAACAGAAAAACAAATAAAACGCAATTTCGACTCAGGCTACAAAGTCTACAGACGGTATAGTTTTTTTAACTGGACTGGTATGTACTACACGGATGAAAAGAATGCCGTTGAATTTATATGTATATAATTTACACGTAGCTGCAAATCGGGAAGGGTGTGTATATTTATGAAATAAGCTGAGCAATTGTATACTTTGTAGTCAGCGCCACTGCGTGAATTTGTTCTATTTCTATTTTGTTACCATCGCTCGGTATTGAAGAAAGTGACAAGACCCTTAGCCAAGCTTCTTGCAAGCTCGGTTGGGAACGTAGAACGAAAGTAGCTGTATTGATTTGTTCGGGCGGTGTCGGCTATTATAGGTATATAGGTATATAAAACCACGTACGCAAGGATTCAGAGCTGAAAAGGCGTGGGCGCCAATTTTTCTTCTTTTTCTGTCTGGCTCCACCGTATATGACGAATATTTCATCCATTATTTCAAACAGATTTTTTCGTTCATTTTTTCGTAAACAATTACCTTTACTTAATGCAGAATTTTTTTTTTTAGAAAACCATTGATAAATAATATCTACGAGACTAAGTCCAAAAATAAATAAACTGCTTGACATGAATATCGCTCACGCATATCGATCTCGACATAGCGAATAATTTTTCCTAATAAATTATCCTTTCTTAATATAAAGAAAATGTATCTTTCGCAATGAACGTGTGCTCGTTTTGCCAACATATAAATTATAACGATATTTTTCATTCAAATCGCTTCTTCGA
This sequence comes from Apocrypta bakeri, assembly GCA_018906985.1. NCBI lineage: Eukaryota > Metazoa > Arthropoda > Insecta > Hymenoptera > Pteromalidae > Apocrypta > Apocrypta bakeri. The sequence continues at coordinate 12,335,231 of JACCIA010000006.1, read as the reverse complement.
TTATACTTCGTGCGTATAATTCACTGACAAAAAGGTTGCTATATTCAACATATTAGTTTAAAAGTATTAGTTAAATTATAAATCGTATATATTATATATTTACTTGAGATTAAAAACACTATTTTGGACTTAAAAATATTTATCTGGAATTCAAATTATTTTCAGCAACGCGTTATTTATCGTATAACAACAGAAATTAGCTAGAATAGAGGAACTAATTTGTTGAAAATCGAATTGTGCATTTATATAAACGTAAAGTGTACAACGGAATTGTAAATAATTTTCAAAACTCTATAACGCATAGCGGTACATTGTGCACATAGTCATCGATTTCATTTCGTATAACCGGCTAAAAAATAACGAAACAAAAACGTAAAAGCCAATTTTCTCGTCAAGTCTCTCAGACTCGAATTTCACGTATAAAGCTTTCCATTGTACCAAATGTCCGCCTTCATTTATGTATACCTATATGGTATACCTATACCATGTACGGCATATCGAAGCGAACTATTCCCGACTTCTCTCCCTCTTTCTCTATAGCTGCTGCAGCCGAACGAAACCGACGAAATTTTTATTTTCCTTTTCCGTTCGTATAACGAGTGCGCAGCCAGCGCCGTCGTCCGTTTCGGCTCTCGATCTGGAGGTCTGAGGCTCTGGCGCAGTGTACCGGCAGTCGCGCAACGCGACTCGCAGTTTAGTGCACCGCACTTCTCTCTGTCTCTTTACAAATGTAGGTGTAGTGTATCTATATATATGTGCGTGTGCCGCGAGTCCGGCAATTCGACATTTGTGGTTTGCAGACAGTTTATCGAAAGCGCATAAAGTCCGAAGTCGCGATTTCCTACGCTTAATGGTACGTATTGTATTTTTGTAATATTATTTATAGATCGAGACTTTTCTTTGTGTGCCGCGCCTTGTGTTTGAGATTCTCGTGAATTTCGTTGTTTTTGCTCTATGCATCGGCTAAAACAATCATCGATTTTCTAACTTTTCCGTGTCGAAGAAACGAAGATAAACGAAACATCAACTTGGAATATTCCAGGCTCTAAAATCAATGTGGTAGTCTTTTTACCGCAGACGTGCACACGCAGGACAAGAGAATCCCCGTATGTATTTAACACGCTGCACAGGAACACATCGTCTCGCTCTCCCCACTTCTGCGAGTTAACTGCCATTTTTTAGCCACAAAAGTGTATGCAAGGGTATCCCCTCAAGTGGCGCTTCGCCCTATCGCAGTAAAGCAGTGCTGCAGACATTCCGAGCGATCGGCTGACCAGCTGATCGAGCGCGCACTGCACCCCTTTCTTGAGCCGGCAAATATAACAACCTCATATACATATATACACTCTACGCAATTCCTACACACGTATTCGAACGAGAAAACGGGAGAGAGAGGGAGAGAAAGTGCGGCTCTATATACGTATATATATATATATAGGTATATGCATGTACGCGAGTGAGTGAGTGTGCGAGCGTATAGCTCCCTCTCTGCGCTCGCGTCTACACCTTCGATCGCGACAGCGGCAAGCGGCAAGGCCCTTCGCTCCTCCATCGCACAGTCGCCGCTTGTCCTTTGCTTTTCCAAGGATAGAATCTCTCTTGGCTCTGCTTTGGCTCTTGTCACTTGTATATACGATCTCGAGGTTATTCACGGAAATATATACAGCTGCCTGCATCAGGAGAGGACGAAAGTCGAGGAGTGAGAGAGAGAGAGAGAGAGAGAGAGAGGTAGGTTAGGCGCGGCTGTGCGCGTAGTTTTGTGTGTATCGTGTGATCCTTTGGTGCATGATTATGTATTCGACGTTGTGGAAAACGAGAAATTTTTCGATATAATTCTTAAATTTTACGTGCATGCGTGTATGGTATATATATGCAGTACGAATCAGAAAATAGTTCAACGAGAGCGATTATTTTTCGGAAATGTAAAAAGTCTAAAGTTTCGGAATAAATTTTTTATTTCTCGGTCATTTGAATTTTTCATTTGGATAAATAAATAAAGAAGTCGCAAACCACCCGGCTGCCGATGACACAAAGGGAACTTCGCTTGCACCTGACGGCAGTGCTGCTCGTACCTCTCGTACATCTGCCCGTTGCGCGCGTACCTACACTCTAACACGCACACGCTTACACAGATGCACACATAAAGAGTCGCAACTGCTGGCATGCAATAAAAGCGCTCACTCTCTCGTCCAAGAGCGAGAAAGACGGACAGCCACGCCAAGACAAAGGAAACCCTATTAAAGCGCGCCTGCAGTATATGTAAGTGTGTATGCGTGTATCAGTGTTACTACACACAAGGTGCAACTGCCGGCGATTACACACACGTATATGCGATGCTTCGAGCCTCGAGCCGGCGGCAGCGGTCGATTTTTCTGCCGGACCCGTGCGCGTGGACATCCGCGCGTTAGGATATAGTATACTACCATATATATTATACCAGACAGAAAGAGAGAAAGAGAGAAAGAGAGAATGGGAACGGGTGTATAATCGCAAATCCGATTTGTGGAGAGCTAGAGAGTGAGGAGTCTGCGCACAGCGTGCGGTTCTCGGACATCGACGCAGGGATGTAGATGCTTCTCCTCTGCCGACGAGAGGATTGTGCACAGGCTACACTTTTTCCGAGTCTGTGAGTATATACGGGAGAGACTGAAACTGTTGGTCGAGTGAGAGAGAACGGCGAGCTGCACTCGCGAAGGACGTTGCCTTTTAAAGTCACATTCTGAATTTCGAACTCGATGTGCAGTGGCTGCTTTTGTATAAATATACTCTGAATCCAGGTGATCTTTTTATTCTTCTTCTTTTGAAAATGTGTGTGAATTTGTGTTTGTGTGTAACGCGCGTTATCGATGAACTATTCCGGTTTATTGATCGATACCTGCTTCCTAGCTGGTCTGCGTGTAAGACTTCTTTTTAATAATATTGCATTGGATTAATGCTTTTTGCTGCATTTCCTGCTTTTCTATCGATGCGGATAATTTTGTTCGATAAAAATAATTTAACATCATTATTATTCCGTTTTTGCTACTGTCTTCGAATACTTCGCTTATTCAAAATAGAGTGCGATTGTTCAGCGAGTGCATTTATTCTACGTTGATAAAAATTTAAATGTTCGCGCTGGATATAAAAAAGTCTCGTGTCTTTATGTTGTCGAAAAAATCGAAATATTCGAGGGAAAAATTCACTTAATGACGAAAATGATCGTCAATTACTGTAAATTTGGTCATTTTCTTAGCGTAATGTACTATTTATTTGTACTATTTATTCGTACGTTAACTAATAGTAATAGTAACTTGAGATAAATTTAATATTTTCCGAAGTCAGTGAGATTTAAATGTGTAAAAAATAGATGATCTTATAAATAATTGCGTTATAAATAACTCACCATCGATGGCGAATAACGTTAAAATACAATGAAAGAAATACTCGTCAATAGGATAATTACAACTCTTTCGCAAAATCATTAATTTACACCAGTTATGAAAAAAGTCTCGTGTTTTTATAACGTCAAACAAATCAATGCATCGGATTAAAAAAATCGCATACTGACGAAAACTGTCGTCAATTACTGTAAATTTAATCATTTTCGTGGTGTAAATGCATTATTTATTTATTCTTGTATTAATAAATTTATATTTATTCTAATTTAGTGATATTTAAAAATATAAAATACAGATAGTCGTACGAACAACCGTATTAAAAAAAATTATACGAAACCACGCGGATCGATAAGGAATAACCTCAAAATAGAATAAAAACGCAATACTCGACCATAACATAAGTTTTTCGAGAAATCTTTGTTACTTTAAGTCTTAACTTCTGTAAAAGCATATTGCGTAGATAAATTAATTGCATAAACAAAACAAACATGCGTCCATTGGCACAAGGACAAGGGTGAACAAGACTGTTGTTTTCGTGACCGTCATCGTCGAAGACATCGCGTTTAGGCGCGTGTATTATTGAGTTAGCATCAAGCACCAAAACAGACAGGCTATATGCCTTTTCTACTAAAAAATATGAAGATACACTGCATATTTCCGGACCGTATACATACACGTAAAGACGTATAGATATGTTTATGCAAAATTGTTCCCAAGCAGACGGCGGTTTCGACTAGAAGTCCAAAATAATAGTTGCAATAGGGGCGGAGGGGGGAGAGAGAGAGAGAAAGAGAGAGAGAGAGAGAGAGAGAGCGCGCCCCGTTGCACACGGTATGCGATCGCGGCGTTTCTGACGTCGTCAATGGCGGACAGCATCGCGCGCCGCGCTAAATCAGCTTTCTCTCTCTTCTAAACTGTCCTATGCTTCGCCGAAAAGCATATAGCCACGAACGCAGATCAGATAACGTCTGTAAATCTTAGAGTGGGAGTGTAGTAGAGCGTAGTGTTTGGGGGGCCGTCGCCGCCGCGTCGCGATATTCGCGAGGAAAAACAGTGTGCGTGTGTTTCTCTACCGCAGCTGCCGAATTGAAAAAGCTGGGGGGCATCGACGCGGATCACCACAGACTTCGAATTTAGTGGCTTAGTTGGATTCTCGAGGAGGCAACAGTCTCCTCCCGCGTGTTAATATGGGCTCCAAGAAGCACAAGAAACACAAGCGGGAGAGACTCGAAGGTATAACACAGTTCTCCAGATCTGATGCGCAACGCTAAGTTTCGCTTGCGCATTACGCTCGCTTTCCCTCAATTTTTCATTCAAGCGATAGGCTAAGGTCCTTTATTTTTTTCCTCTTTTTTACGCGCTTTTTTTCTCTTAGGCATGCGTTAGTCTCTTTGGTGTTATTTATGGCACACTTTCTTTACAGTTCTTCATTTGCATTTTTTAATTTTTTTCTGTCATGGAATAACATTTGTTTAGACACCACTGCTAATACGGAATGATGAAGTGCTGTATAGTTTTAAATGTCATAAGATATATCTTAGCGATGTTTATTAAAATTACTTGAGGTTATATAAATCGTATTAATCTAATCGTATTTAGGAATTGAAACTACATTTTTACAGTGCACATGTCCGTTTAGACACTACCGCTAAATAAAGAATGATAAAGATGTACTATACAGTTTTGACTGTTAGAAGACAGATTTTAGCGTTGTTTACTTAGATTTGTCAAGATTCAATATAAGTCCCTGTTAATTTAATTATTTTTAGGGTATGAAATTACTTATTTACAATGCGAACAATTTTTCTTGTTACAGGAGAAGGCTTTTATGCAGCACCCGAAAAGCCACCAGCTTTAAAATTAATATTAAAGGTTGGTGGAAGTTGCGGCACTCCTGAGCACGGGGGTAGTGAATCACCAAGCCAAGCAGCAATGTTGTCTCAACATTACCAGCAACAGCTGGGTTTTAATTATTCAGTAACTGCTGGAGAAGGAGAGTATGACAGGTATCTTGGACACAAAAAATTGAAAAAAAAGAAAAAGAAGAAAGATAAACGTCACAAACATCATCACAAAGATAAAAAGAGAAAAAGAGAAGAATCGAGTCAAGAGTCAGTTGGCGATGGAGATGAAAGTATATTAGAAGTACCTAAAAAAATGGCTCCAAATCATCAGTCATTGCCTACTAGGCCTATCATCCCTCCTAACAACGAAACAAGACCAACGAATGCTATTGCTGCTAGCGGCTTATCTCCTCACAGAGAACCTCGGACTTGTGTTCTCAGGAAAATTGCAGAACGTACACCACTCCAACGATTATTGGAGCATTTACTCAGGTATAATATCATTCTATTCAATATGAATAGATCTTTTACACAAAAACTATATTAAAATTAATAAATTCTTGTAAATGATTATTTTAGGTCTATGGAAAAACGAGATCCTCAGCAATTTTTTGCATGGCCTGTAACAGATAACATTGCTCCGGGATATTCACAAATAATTACAAATCCCATGGATTTCAGCACAATTAAGCAAAAAATAGACGATAACAATTATCAAATCCTCAACGAGTTTGTAAGTGATTTTAAGTTAATGTGTGATAACGCGACGACGTATAACCATCCCGATACTATTTATTATAAAGCAGCTAAAAAATTGCTGCACGTCGGTTTGAAAATGGTTACTCCTGATAAACTAAAACAATTGCGGGCAGTATTAGTTTACATGCAAGATTTGACAAAGGATGAGCTTGGATTTGAATTAGGCACAGAAGATCTTGTGAGTCCCGATTTACCCATAACCGAAGAACAAATAGAAAAAGAACGCGAACAAGAAGAACAAATGGAAGAAGCTGAAGAGCTGAGAAAAGAAACACAGAGGAAAATAAGATTAGCAAATCTAGGTAAATTTGAGGCTATTCCGGATGATCTTACTCCTGAAGAAATTTTGAAACAAGCACGTGGGGCAGCTAAGGCTGCAGCCGAAAAATTGAGTCTTAAGCGAGTTGGTTCAAAAATGGGATTTCTTCGACAGAAAAAGGATGGTACAACAAGTTTACAAATTATTGTACCTGGCGATGGAGTTATACCTGGAACAAATCAAAGGCCTGTATCTTTAGGACAATTGATTGGAAAGTTAAGTCACGGTACTGGTGCCTTAGCTGGATTCAGAGAAGATAGACGTAATATGTCAAAACCAGTGAAGCCATTATATTATGGAGCATTTGGATCATATGCTCCAAGTTATGATTCAACGTTCGCCAATCTAACGAAAGAAGAATCAGATTTAGTTTATCAAACATATGGTGATGACACTGCTGTACAATACGCAGAATCTATTCTTGACTTTGCCAAAGACTGTGACTACACCTTGACGATGGTAGATGATCTATTAGATATTTTGACAAATGGAGATCACAGGAAAACCAAGAAATTCCTTGAAGAAAAACGAAGATTAAAGGAAGAAGAAGAAAAAATCAAACATTTGTTAGAGAAACCTATTCAAGATGTGAACCGTAACATTCCTTCAGTCGAGAAAGTAAAAGTAGATATAGATCAACTGAAAACGTTATCAGATATTGGCATTGACGTTAACTTTTTAGAAACTTTAGGTAAATATTGCTATTTTTATCATTACTAATGCTAATTATTACTAATGTTAATTTCTTTCGTGTTAGTGATAAATTTTTAATGTGATTTATTTTTATTTTAAAGAGGAGGATTTGAAAGTTGCAGAAGAGCGAGAAGTTCTTCAAAATCGTCTAGATGACACATCAAGCATGTTGAGTAATCTTAGGCAAACTCAACATGATCGTCTTTCAGCCCCTCCACCACCACATTTAGCAAATGTCCCCAAAGCATCGGAAACAGAAGCTATTCTTGCTGAAAAAATAACGGAAAATTTGGCAAACATCGCGAAAAAATTACCACCATCTGCAATTGCACCTGTCGATGGATTAAGGAAAGCAATGGGAATAGCACCTCTTGGAGGTCCTGAACCAATGGAAGTTGAACCAATAACTCATAATCCTTCAATTGTCACAGAAAACACGATAATCCAAGAAAACGGAACGAATCAAGAAGCGAATAATTTGTTGCCCATATCCATGTCATTAGATATGAACAGTGTAAGGCAAGGACAAATACCTATTCAAATGGTTCTAGGACAAAACCAAACTGCATCGATGCTAAGTACAACAGAAACATCCGGAGTTAATGATCTTGAATCTGAACTTCGAGAATTCTTGGAGAGTGACCCAACGTTAGGTCACTCACCTCTTCATGATGATAAAACTTTAGAGGATATTCTATCGGAGTCTTAGCACGTAATATAATTATTAACAAATAGTCAATTGGATTCTTAAATTTTTAAAAAAGAAATTGTAAATTTTTTTTATCTATAAGTTTAAACTATAAGACTAACCTAATTTTAATGAAATATAAAGATGCCTTTAATAATTATAAATTTATTTTATAAACGTTCATAATAAATATTCCTTTCCTCTTTGTCGTATCTTAACAGAGAAATATGTAATTTTAATTTCGACATAATTATCGCGAATCAGAATCAATTTTTGTCATTGTTAATAAATATAATATATATAATAAGTAACATTACAACTTACATTGTACATTGTGTATTTACAAGATTCTGAACCGCGGTAAAACAAATTTCTTAATAATCTTTATTTCAATTCGATATAATGTTCTAATAACGATCATTATATTATGTGATATATAGACACACACCAGAAAAAGATTCTGAAAATTAGTAATGTTTATTTCAGCTGATAACTTGAACATATATATATAATTTTCTTAAAAACACTAGCAAACGAACTAATAATAACATATAAACTCACATATATGCGTGTTGAAATTTTTTAAATTTTACCTATACGTGTAATTATGTCTGTATTATAAACTTTCATAATCTATCGATTATCAATAAAATTAAAATAATATCGAAAAAACTTAATGTTTAATATTTCTTACATTATTTTCAGACACACTGAAAAAAATTGTTTTATCCCACCAAAAAATGACTTCTTTGCTTTTTTTCAAAATTTGAATAAATTCTTAAAAAATTATGGAGCAAATTTTGATTTGTGTACAGTAAGTAACATTTAACCGTAAAAAATGTTTATTTGAATAATTATTAGCAAGAATTTTTAAAATCACTCTATTGTTCTTTTAATAAAGCAATTTTTTAATATTTGAAGTTTCTTAACTGTCGGAAATTTTATTTTTCATTGAGTAAATGTGAGTAAAAAAAATCAAGCGAATTTCACAGTAAACGTTTGTAGATGGCACTGGTATCGCGCCTACCGATATTTGTCATTACAATATTTTACATACGCAACAGACTACAGAAAACACACAGCACGTTCGCGACGCAACAACCGGCATGCTGATGCTGATATACGAATACGACGCTATACGTGCATCTTCAAACTGTTGACAAACATTCGAGAATCGATCATTCTTTATAGAAATACCTTGTTTTTGAACGTAAATTCTAAACAGATAGACTCTTGTTGATAAGTTTTAAGTGTTTCATTATTAGTCTATTTTAAAAGAACAGTTATTTCATTAGTGACAAAAAAGACTGCACAAAATGTCTGGACCCATGGTTTTATGTCAGTTATGGATGGGAGGGGTGAGTAGACAAATTTTTCTTAAAATTGCATCCAGCGATGTTAACGTATAATTGCTAAATTCAAACGTCTTTTAATATGGCTGTATAAATGGCACTATAAAATAAACAAGTAACCTAACCTAAAAATCTATTGGTGTCAATTTGTAAACTTGCTGAAATTCATATTTTTAGATTAACTGTGCATACTGAATAATAGAAAGAAATCGCTTTCTGTTGAACGTATGTCAAGCTGTAATATTTATATTTTCAGCTTGAGCCGTACATGACAGAAAGTTTTGTTATGAATGCGTTTCACAAAATGGGCGAACAGCCACAAACAGTTAAAGTTATGAGAAATAGGTATACTGGAGAACCAGCTGGTTACTGTTTTGTACATTTTCCAACTGACGAAATGGCACTCGATGCCATGCATAAATTAAATGGAAAAATTATTCCAGGATCTAATCCAGTAAGTTTTATAAAGAGAAAGAGAGTTAAAATTAATATGTTTATTTTTCATTGCTTTCTTCTTCTGCTACACGTTTGTTTTTTTGTTTGTTTCAATAATCTATTTTATTTCGAGGTTAATAAATTAATTCCTTATTTACAAATATTTATTAAGAATTTATTGTTTATTTTTAAAAATCCCATTATATCCTTAAATAATTAATTACCTATAACTTATAGACATATATCTTTATTTCATTTATAAATTATTATGCTTAATGATGTTATAACAGTCAATAGTATTATGTTATATAACACTAATGATATTCGCCTTATAAAGCATAACAGTGAATAGATTAAGATGTCTTAATTCTTCTGTCATTTTCTTTGTCTACAGCAAGTAAGGTTTCGATTGAATCACGCCAGTACAACAGGAAAACCTGCAGCAGAAAGGGAATATAGCATTTGGGTTGGAGATCTTTCAACAGACGTTGATGATTATTCATTGTACAGAACATTTGCAGCAAAGTACAATTCCATTAGGACAGCTAAGGTAATATTGGACAGTTCAGGTTTTAGCAAAGGTTATGGTTTTGTTAGATTTGCCAATGAAGATGAACAGAAGGACAGTTTGGTCACCATGAATGGATATCGAGGTCTTGGTACAAGATCTTTGAAAATTTGTAATGCAGTCCCACGTCCTTGGAGCAAAGCATCAGAGTAAGACAAGTTTTATTTTCTACTCGCAGCTGGTTTAGCTTTAGAGAATACTTATTTCAGAATATTAAAAATTAGGTATTTTGAATTATGGCAAATTTAAATTACTTTTGTAAATCTTCAATGCATGAAAACCAAATTTATACTCTAAATATGTACACTGATGAAAATGATATGTTACTTTGTTTGTTAGAAATTAAAGCTACAATATTTAGAATATCGTTAATAAATTTAACAGCTCACTTTTCAATTTTAGTACTTCCAATTATAAAATATTCTGAAATTGATATCATTCTTGTCAAAGTATTTTACTATAATTACATACTTAATATTACAGTCCAAATTCCGCTCCATCATCTGACTATGCATCAGGCATATCTTCTGAGTCTTACAATTATTATGACACGTCGTCATACTGGAACAGTTACAGTGCCTGGCAACAAGGTTATTATGAAAGCGAACCAACATCAGATGGATATAGCAATTACACATCCGATCGGAAGCCTGAAGAAGATGAACTAGAACTTATCGGTATGTACCGAGCATTTATTATTAAACTGTACAGCTTCTTTGCGACAATGATATTTCAGATAATAATCTGATTTTTAAATACAATACGTTTATTAAATTCTAGTTAAAAATAATACGAATCATAAAATGGCGCTGTTATATTCTTTAATTCATTAAAAATTCATCTTTACCCTGGCAGAAATCTTGTTTTTTCTTAAAAAATTTTAAAAACTAATTTTACATTAATTCGCAGCAATATTCAAATAATCAATTATAAAAAAATTCTTTCAGAGCATTCAATTCCTGTTGACGTTGACAAGTTAAACAGAGAAATAATTGAACAAGATTACAACCTGTGGGATGCTTTGGAGAGTTCAAAGTGGATTCCCTGTGATACTCTAGAATTATGCTATTGATATTGGAACGCCACATAAACATAAGTCATTATTTGTATGTATTGCCCTAAAAGTAAATGGAAGGGAGAAATACTTAACATCCGAAAAAACCAAAGACGAAAAATAACCAGTTCGAAGCTCAACGCTAATGTATATTTTTCGCCTTTATTTAAAGCATAATTAATTGCTGCTGTACAAAAAAATTTATTTTGAACTTTTCTACTTATTTCATTATTGTTATCGTCAGTCTCTACGTGTTATTATATACAATTCCCTGATGATCAATATTTACTTCCAGCATCTTTTACTTCGCCACTACATTATGTGGTATTTGCCATCAATTTAAATATAATGTATATTTATACTATACATAGCAACTTTGTACAATAAAAATACAAAATAATACTGAAAAAACCGACGATTTCAAGAATTGAGTCATTGTACAATTAGATATTTTAGTATTAATCTACAATAAGTAATCAGAAGACATTACTGAGGATAAACATGGTACCAATAAAATCGTGTTTATATAGTAAACAGTTTATTTTTTTGCATAGTTCTTACTTTGAAGTAAAATTATAAATAATGCATATTATTATAGTCTATGTAGCTTTAGTGGAATGCTAATTTGCAAAATATACACCCTGGAAGTTTAAAAAAAATTGATAGAGTCTTTGGCTAAGATTACACGAAGCCCATCAGGTTATTGTAAGAACACAGCTTCTTTGTACATACATTGATAATTTTTTTTTCTTTTTCAAACAAAACTACAATTTAAGGCTTCTACCTAATCAACAGCAAAATTATAGCAATGAAAAATTTTCCTAACAAAATTAATCGTTACTACCAATATTTACCTTATAAAAAATGGTATATTTAAATGGAAATCTTATAATGTATAATTAATTCAAGTTAATTAATAAGTTAATTAAAATCATAAATATAACTACCATTAAAAGTTAATTTTACACATATAAGTAGTTACGTTACATACAAATTATTTTTTATATCAAAAACATATTATTGTAACGACACATTTGTTAAAAAAATTTCACTTCCTGTTTGCCGTGATAATTTAATTCGAGATTAATATTAATCATTAGCAATTTATCAGCTTCAATCAAGCGAGATTTCAGCTGGTGAATTTTCTTTATGGCAGGTGTAACTTGACAGTAGCCTTAGTAAAAAATAATTGCATATGCCAGTTGAAAAAAACTAAGCACTTAATTATCTGTGGCACTACTCAACGGTAAAATTCGAAAATTTTTTTCTTTTTTAATAACGTACGCATGATAAGGCTCTATTATTACCTTGTCTATAAAAGCCTAGTCAAGGTAAAAAATAATGACTTCTGTACAGAGCTTTTCATAAGCTCACGGCACATATAAACCTTTAATCTACGTGATCTTGGAATATCAATTTTACATATCCTGGTGTTCCTTCAAGTGGCACTGCACAGAAAGGACAAATCGCAATATATCCATTTGTACCGTGTGGTATTGCAACTTTTTCCCAGTATCTGTGAAGAATTATGGTATTTCAGTATTAGAACAATTGGATTTAAAACAAATCAATAAAACTACGTTCAATAGAGAAAGAAAAATGTACGTACTTTACAGTTTTTTCAGTAGCCATGTGCCCGCACGGACTAAATGCATATGTCGGTGGACCGCTATCAACGTAAAATGCAGGTTCAATTCCCATACACAGTTTAACAATAGGCCCAGCAACTAAACACATCGGACATCTTCTCGTTGCCTTGTCCTTTTCTTGACCCCAATCGTGGTGACCCTGTACATGGCCACATTTTAGATATACGTAAGGTTGCTGTTGAGCAGACTCTGAAGCAGCTTTTCGTGGTATGACCAGTGTATTTAAACCAACGGGACACTGCGGTCTTCCTGCGTTTATGGCATCCACTAGCTCTTCTAAATCGTGCTTTGTCTATAGAAATAAGATAGATTTAATACTCTTGTTCGAATAATACAGTATACTATGAAAACAAATTTTAATTTCTCAAAATATTTCTACAATGAATCGCTTAAACTTAATGATAACGACTAAAAGTTTATATAACGATTGTATAATACTCACAGGTGATTTGGCAAGCCCTTCAGCTGATCTCCATAACAGAGTTGCTCCGCACAAGTCTATGAGGGTACCATCTTGCAAAATGTTGTTTTCGTCCTCAACTACGTTCCCCTTTTGTTGAGCGCTTCGACTCTCTCTGAGAGAAAATACGCCACCGCCCACGCTGACTTCTCGCCAGTAGCCACATTGCGCTTCGCCACCGCAGAACTGTCCTCGTGGATGCATAATTAAAACACCATTGGTCGTCAGTCCATCTATCTCTCTGTTTTCTTGCCATTTTGTGGCTTTTTCCTATTACACGAGTATTATTTAATTATTAATGAAATCAATATTTTGTACATGCGTATGCTTATGCCTACTAGACGAAAATGAGAATTTAAAATATTTTTAAAGTCTTTTCAATGGCTAATTACACCATAAATTTCTAGTTTTATTAACTGTAAGATTCAAAGCAACCAACGAATTGACTTTTTGGTAAATTCCTTCTTGAATGATTGTACAAATTTAAAACCGAATTTAATAATATGATTTTTTTAAGAATTGGATGGAAATCCAGCTTTTAATCTTTAAGCTTTTTTTAAGAATTTTATTTCAAATCACTACATTCATGTGAAAATGAGTGCAATATTACTATTAAGTTTTAGCGCATTCAATTGGTTCCTTTCGAATCTTGTGGATAGTGAAACATGTATGTTATGGTGTAATTAGCCATCAAAAAGACTAAGTGACATTCTAGACATCTTCGATCTAATCAAATATAGAAATACGTATAAATTTTGAATACATTATTGAAAATATTTATATTTAGCATTTCAAAAGTGTCTTCTGTAATAATTAATAGTAGTAGATTTCATGTTAATAACTTACCCCTAAGAAAATATTTCTGGAGCTATCAAAACCAGCTGCGTAAATTCTAGCTATTTTTGGGTCAGAACGATCGGCAAGAATCCGACACGCAAACCTACTGATGGTACTTTGAGCCACTCGTCCTTCGCTCGCAGCAACTACTTCACTGCCACCGGGATAAGTGTCCATTACGACGAAATCAATGGGAGATTCCGATGATCTCCCAATCTGATTTATTAATTATTAAGTTAGTATGAAAATTTTTCTTTAATGCAATCAATAATTTCGGTATAAGGAAAAATGCCTTGCCTGAAACATATCTGTATCCTCATCTTCTGTGTATTCTACAATCACAGCTTGCGTTCTAGATAAAGTATAAGAGATCGAATGTTGTTTTGTATTTAAAATGGCTTGAGAGCAGTGAGGCGTTTTAACAACATAGTGCTTGCTACGTTTAACGCCATTGGGCATAGGTCTCTTGTACAAGACAAATTTACTTCTTCTTCTCCCACGATCCCCAGGTGGAAGGTATCCGTTATACCTGAACAGAAAATACAAAATTGAAACATACATTAAGTAACTTTAACTGGTTGGTATTGCAGAATAATATTGTGAAGATCCAAAAAATAACTAAAAAGTTAAATTGCCAATTGAATTTTCTTTCACAAAAATTGAAATACTTGTTAATTCATTAGGGAATTATAGGAGCAATTGAATTACATATTCAGAAACAAATAGACTGGCTTCTCGATGTACATATTTCACACCATTCTTGGTAAATCGTTTTACAGTACTACAAATTGGATTTCTGATCCAATTATTGACTACCTAGACATTTAATCCTTTCTCAGTGAATTTTTCTGGAGCTCTTGACCACAAGCAAACGAAAAGTATACATTGATTTATATAATTGAATGCTTGATATAAATACACATAAATATTAATGATAAAGATAATTTAAGACACAAACTATAGTTTTTTCTTAATTTAATGATTATTCAGGGAAATTACTGCTTTAAAAATACTTAGTAAAGTAATGTTTATGGCCTTTACATTTTTCTTTGTTTACTCTACACATAGTAAATGGCAGTAATCTTAAGAGATGACAACAGTTAACAGAGCTGTACATATACAGTTATAGCTGATAACAGAGACTCCTGATTATCTACCTTTCTTTAAGATAAGATTTCAATGACCTTATGACTTAATGTTACAATTCAGTACTAAAGCGATTCCTCACACAAGCAATTTTGACCAAATACCATATATTATTTGATTTTGATTCTTACCCAAGAATGACTAGTTCTCCATATTTTACAGCCTGTTTAGGCTTATCATGGTGATGACTCTGTGCTGTATGGGGATGAACATGACTGTGACTATGACTGTGTTTATTATGTGGACTGTGTGGTTGGCCAACAGCCTCGCCCTCTTCTACAAGAAGTGGGCTTTCGCTGCTGCCATCTGACCTGAAATTTTAAGAAAAAGAAAACATTAACTGATTATGTACTCGAAAATATTTGGTATTATTTTTAATATTTTATTACAAATATCTACATTTAGTTGCTCAGTACGGTAAGAGATTTTTTGAAAGAATGTTTTATTAGGAGTACCTAGGATGCACAGACAAGAAGATCAAAAGGAGGTATATTCAAGTATTAAATGCTATGGTTTTGATAAGTATGTACATATACGTTATGTATATATACATACATAAGATGAAATACATAAAAAATTTTGATTAGATTATAAAATTGTAAATTAATAGCAATTCATTGAAAGCTCACAATAAACATGATTTTATAGTTTCTTCTATTATCGTAAAAATTAATATGCTTAAAATCATACATAAAAAACTTGAGTGCTATTAACTTTGCAGAAACCTTAAAAAATATGTTCATACTATATATTTGCAAGAAACAAAATCAATTTGCTATAGATAGATTATATAAGTACATTCTTATTTCTAATAAATCACTTCTTGGTATCTATAAATTAGAAACACCTACAAAGAGAAACAGGCAATATATTTCATGCCTGCAATGCCAAATGCTACGTTTCGTTTTATCAAACTGACCAATTGTCCATAAATTACGGAAGATATATATAATACTAATATAGTACAGTTTCCATTATCATACATTAAGATTCTCCCAAGACTAATGTTGTCCTAGCATTATCCTTTAGTTTGGAAATAGCCAGACAATAAGTTAGTTTAGACAGTACAGTACAGCCTTGACAAACCGAATGAAGCCAGTGTCATTGTAAGCTGAGGCACGTGGTTATGCACTAGCGACTGCCATGAATAACATTATTACTTTCATCATAAAAAAGTTTACAGTTAAAATGGAAATGGAACTATTTCAGAAAGTCATAAACCAAAGAATTTAAATGTTCCATTTCAATCGCACTAGCAAAGTAAAAATCTAAGCAAAACATTTTAAAAGCATATCATTGCAATAAAAATAACACGCCAAAAAACAAATTTCTTGTACAATACACTAAAAGTAATAGCAGTGCATAAGATACAATTAACATTTAACTTAATACAACGTACACATGTACGCTTATACTTGCATTCTAAGAATTTCAGTATGAATATAATAGCTTCTGCGTTGATAGAAATTTTTTTATTTATTGTTACTCATTAAAATTATCAATATAAATGAAGCAATGTAGAAGCCATCAACCGCATTGTCATACGGGCAGCAGCTGTACTTATTCAGGATTTCAGGCTTCCTATTACTGCATCCCATGGAAAAAAACGCGCTTTCGCAATGACCAACAAAAAAAGGGTAGAAAAAAAAGCGTTATCGCCATCAGAGAGAGAGAGAGAGAGAGAGAAGTAGAGAGAAGCACCACACAATAGAGAGGTGTTTCCATGGAAGAAAAAAAGTCGTACGCGATCGGCCGTGGATTTTCGTGATCGCCTAGTAACGAATCCAGACCGTTGGGAAAAACTCTGAACAACTAAGTATATGATGAAAATCAAGGCAGGTCTAACAGTCTCTTGAAATACTGGAGCAGCGGCTTAAATACAATGCATGGGATTTTGGAGCAGTCGTCGCTCCGAAATGAAAAGAAAAAAGCAGGCTGCGGGCAAAAGGAATAACGAAAGAATAAACGATAGAGAGAGAGAGAGAGAGAGAGAGAAAGAGAGAGAGTACGCATTAGTATTCGTGTATGTGTGTATGTGTGTGTGTGTTAGCTCGAAGGAGAGAAAGATGCATCGGCGGCGAAAGCTGCTACAGGCAAGAGAGCAGAGTAAGTGAGCAAGGCGGAAGGGCCGAAAATAGAAGCGAACAAGAGCAAAACAGAGAGAGAGAGCGCTCTCGAGCGTTGGAGGACGTTATTTATTTGTTTCGTACCGTATGACCATTGCGGGATCCGTGTTAGAGCCAATTTTGCCGCGACGATCGACGCACTCCGCGGGAGCCACTTTGATCGACGTCGTCGTCGTCGTCGACGGCGCCAAGCGCGATCCTCGGCACTCGGCGATGATGATATTTCTTGTCCCTCGTTATTACCAGCCAACACTGCAGTCGTTGTTTCTCTTTTAACGTAGCCACACACATGCACACACTTTCTCACACACACAGAATAATACACCTCGTGTGTCCACCTCCTGAATTTCTCGTTCTTGCGCTTACGCACTTTACGATTTGACTACTCTGCAGCTGTCGAGAGAGACACCCTCGACATCAAGGTAGAGGGGCTTCCCTCATAAGGACGGCCGGTAGGGATGAGCAAGTTCCATGACAGCACTCGAAGAAAAGAAGAATTAATTCCTATTCGGAAATGTAGCGCTACTGCTATCGTTGCTGCTGCTGCTGCTGCTGCCGCCGCTGCTGCTTCTTCTTCCTCTTCTTCTTCGTCGAGCGCGCGCGCGCGTCCTCCTTTTTCTTCTCTCTTGTCCGAGAGCGCGCGTCGTTTCGCTTTGCGCCGCGCCGCCAAGAGAGACTCCCAAGAGTGTCTGTACACACGCGCGAGCGCAGCGGGGGAGGAGGGAAGCGCGCTGTGCAGCCGCAGAGAGAAAGAGAGAGATGCCAACAACTGTCTCGTCGCGACGATGTTGCTGGGCTAGCTACTAGCCATGTCTATATAGCTGGACTGTCGTATATACCTGCTCTGTCCTATGTATCGATGGATAACCGCCGGATTCAACGTGCGAACGCGAAAAACAATGATTCTTTTCACGACGCAAGACGCAACCTGCACGCACGCACACACTTTGATTCTCTTTTTTCTTATGCGTTTGTAATCTACATAGACAAACGCACACTCTCGCAAAGTCGCAAGTAGATAAATAATATACGTGTGTGGTGGCGGCACTGGCGCTGGCTCTCTTTCTCTTTATATATTTTTCTATTTGTGTGTGTATATATATATATATATATATATATATATATATAATGTATAAGAAGAGCGAGAGCTGACTGAGTAGGCGGCGGCGCAGTGGCGGCCAGAATGAAAAACACAATGGGTTAGAAGTAGGTACGTGGGACTGAGACTGACGAGGATAGATGATGTATTCAGTATTATGTTTATGTGGCGCAAAGCGCGACTAGCGACGACTGAGGTTTAGCGAGAGCTGCGTGAGCTACCTTGAAATACTAAAACACTTCGAGTAGGATAGATAGGACATCTATAGGAGAGAAGGACTTTGCTCTCTCTCGCACATCTTTGTACGAAAATATATAGCGAAACCTTGACTTCGCGTGGGAAGCGCCAGTAGGCGTCGTTCGCGTCGGGCGGGATATTACGAATTTATATTGTCTTTACACAGAATTATATCATGTCGTTTTTTTTTTTTTTTAGTAATGTATTTACAAAATTGTTACATTTATGCAAAATTCCAGTTTCACATTTCTCTTCCATTTCCTTTTATTATAAAATATAATTTCTTACACACTATATAAGAAGATTCGATCGTTCGACGCTCGTCTACATATGCTTTTTAACACGAGCACATACATCGTTTGAATTTTTATTTTCGTTTGTGCCTTGTAACCACTGTTGCCTTTGAATATTCTTTTCTATTTACACGAGCCAATGAGATTTATTAGTTCACCCTCTTGGTCTGCCACGCAGACAGGAGGTTGTAGGAGAAATATAAAGTGAAACCGTGCACTTGAGATGCAGCCAAAATAAATCCATACCATAAGACACCATATGGAAGATCCTATGAGAATAGATGAAAGGTTATAAACGAACCTAAGTAAATTAGGAGTATTGTCTTGTTTGTCTTACCTGCCAGACTTCAATATTTTGCGTATCGCCGGTCGAGAGGTACTCGTAAACATCCTTAAAGTAATATATTAAACCATAGAAAATTGATCCAAAACCCAATATGGCGATACCGATCATGTATTGCTTCAGTGTCTTGATTTTATTTTTTCTAACCGCCGATAGGCCAAGGAATGATAGAAACAAGCTTGTGCACCATATGTACTCCCACCAAAGTGGCTAGAAAAAAAAACAAATTAAAATTAGATTCTGCCAGTAACAACAGAAGATGCTTTCACAAGCTATCTATCAAGCATTAGACAATGTTCTACCTGTGGTACTTGGAGCTCTTCTATTTCTAAAATAAATATATTCAAACGGTCTAAAATATCAGCTGACAATTTGGCCAGCATAACGAAGAACAGTATGTAATGAAAGAATATACAATATTTCAGTCTTGACTTGTTCATGGCACTGAAAACAAATAATTTACATGGATCAAATAAACATATAGACAAATATATGATCAAAGAGGAAGCATATCGACGTAGTAAAAGGGTAGGTAAATTTCAAGGCTGCCAAACTATTACAATGCAGAAATCATGAGATACGTGTAGGTGTGCTCTTTGGTATTTTGTAGATAGCCCACCTAGTTTGATAATGCGTGGCGACTCTCTGTCTGTGCTGGAAATCACTACCATCGGTGCCAAGGGCCTGTTGCATGGTCACTCTCGATGCCATCGCTGCTGTTTTCTTTTATCAGTTTCGTTGTCTGCAGATCCTCGAGGGCGTACCGATGCACTTGTCAGATGAAAATATTCTCCCTAAAGACCGGACAGCTTTCGAAAGAATACCGAAATCCAAGGTAACGCATCCCACTGACTGGCTGTCCGTATACTTGTGCAGTACTCAACTATTTTTAAACGTGTAACGACGAGCAGCAGCAGCGGTCGGTCGGTCGGTCGGTCGGTCGGTCGGTCTGTTCGCTAGCTGCTCTGCTCTGCAGCTTGCGTGTGTGTACGTGTGGCGGACTCTTCGCTTCGCTCCTCTTCTATCTTTCTTTTTTCTACCGCAAGTCCCGCATATCCGATGTGTCATCTCTCTCGCTCTCTCTTTACCACGGACTACGCTGACGAAGATAGATATGCGATTGTTGCCATCTCTCTTGCCACGTATATTATTATACATATTATATCCGAAACGAAATTCGTTTATTCAAAAAATCCTTCTTTTTTCACAGAACGAAGTGTTTGCTTCAATTGAGAAACGAAATTTCCGCTTTGAAAAGTATTCATTTGGAATTCTAATTGTTGTCTAGTAAAATATTGATTATATTATATATGCGTAAATAGGAAATTTGCTCGAATAATTAAATTTGTTAAATCTAAATTCGTAATTATTTATCGCGAATCAAATACATCCATGTGTTTAAGTATATATTATAAGCAAATATTTACCGATAATAATGATATTGTTTATGCTCGAGGGATTTGAGTTATAAATGAAGAACGTAAATTTTTATTCGCAAATAAATATTTCTCGAGAATTATCCAACGAAATGAATTTCTTTTAAATGTATATATTTAGAGGTTACTTAATTTGCGATACTTCGAGAACATCTTAGTTTTTAGATATGAATCATTCTGTTATATATGTCGATAAATATTCCGATAAATACACTGATTCAGTACATACTGCTATTTAAACTATACTGAAAAGGGTATATAATAAATACGTATTTTTTGTAGCGGTAACTACAGAACGCAACAGCACTTTTCTATCTAAGAATGTAAAAATTTTTTTTTAAAAAGTGGTAATTTAAAATTCTTGACAAGCGGGCTTTTTTTAGCTGCACAGTCGATCGTTTGGTTCTTAGGAGTCATTCATAAATTTGCACATAATATAGCGCTGTAGATATAACGCGTGAATGAATGTTGATATATTTATAACTATTTATTGCTGTTGAATTTGTCTCATCCGCATTCTAAAATTTCGATATCAGCTATAGTCACTTCAATGAATATATTTTTTTTCAGTATGCGTATATGTAGATACTCTCAAAAAACATTCACAGATCAACGAACAATTAGATTGATTCTAAAACGTAATTTGTTATTATTATTGCGAATAGTGCAGGGAAGTATTTTTTCAATTCTACCAATACATCGTATGTAAAAGATGAATGTGAATACGGTAACTATCGAAGTTAAACAAATTATAATATATTTATTATGTAATTTTTCATATAATATATAGTAAACTTTTTAAACTTATTTATAACATAAGTAATGTACAATTTTTTAACAAAACTAATGTTTTCCTTTTGCTGCAAAAGAGCAATTTTTAACTAAAGAAATTTTCTTATTTTAACAACACTTATTTATATAAAATATTTAAAAGATTTATTTTATAACAATAATATAACCATTACTTATCATAGCATTGAAGTATAATATCGTAAAAATCTTAGTTTTTAGATATGAATCATTCAAAAGCAATATAACAAAGTATTGAAGTAATTTATCCCTTTTTATTGAAAAAACAAATGTTATATATTATGTCACAATACGTAATCGTAGAATAATAAATATATATATATCATATCCAAGGAAATAAATGAAATATGCTTTTTAAAATCAGCTGTTGTTTACAGTTTTCCCCGGTAGACGTCTCTGACGATTGCTGAGTGAACGAACCCATCGATCCGCTCAGTAGATTACTTTCTATACTTTTCGGCTTTATTGGGTCTGTAGATCGTGTGCTTATAAAGTTTTCTACGACTTTGAGGATTCTTCGAAGTGTTAAAGGATTTTTGGGCTTAACACGAAAACTAATTAATTTTGAAAGAATGCTCAATCAAATCGTGCGAAATGTTGCCCGCCGTGGTCTCCAAAGAGGTAATACTTTAGATATAAGGTATTCATCTTGAGTTATGTAATTCATATGGGAATATATGTAGTCCTAAAACTGTGTCCTAAAACAGTGTTTCTTCCTTCAAATAATTTGGCAATTATTAATGAAAATATTTATGGCACGTATTCGTACTTGAATAAGTATTGGATCGTATACCGTCGTCGTATATTGTCATAGTATTTGCTGATTACATACGACTAAAAATAACTCACTATTATTTGCTATTGATAAAAGATCAGTTTTATAAAATTACTTGCAAATTGGCCGATCTTGTAATAATTTAACACTTGTTATTGATTTGTAATTCAAGAAAATTCAAGATTTGCACGTTATAGAAAAATACAAATCCAATATTTGATTTAGGTGTTCAACAATCTCGACTCGCCCATCACGAAAGTCACTTCAAGTATGTGACTCTTGATGAGGCCTGCCATCCACAAGGACCATGGAAAGAAAACTTTGCTAAGCAGGAGAGCAAGTACACTAGGCAACTTCTTGTTGGAATTGCAACGTTTGTTTTAACAGTTGCAGCTGTAAGATAACTTTTTTACATTATTGTAATAAAATTCCATTTTGTGTATTATTGTATATGATATACACATTCAAATTATATCTTTCAGGTTGGGCACTTTGAACTTATATACTTCAATTACTCTTATCCAGTTAAAAAAGAATAAACTAATAGTATAAATAGCCAAAATTTTTTAGGTACAATAACAAGATGATATAATTTCCATTTCATCTTAAAAAAATGGCTTTACGATGTATATCTTCTAATTAAAATATGTTATTTGTAAAATAAATAATCATTATAAAGCAACATTTGTTTCAATACCATTAGTTTAATTATATTATTTATTTTATGTTACAGTTTATGTGTCGCAAGGACATATAAAACGAAATTAAAAATAAGCTTTATTTATAATTAAGAAGTTTATTGAATATTTTCAGAGGTAATGTAAAGTTACAATGATTCAATCAATCTGAGTGTATCAATTTTCTTTCTTTGAAAACCAACAAATTTTAAGGTTTTAAAAACATTCTCTTGTGATTAACATATTTATATAAGTGCAAAATAAATATACTGAAAAGAGTTTACAAAATATAAGATCGTTTTTTATCAAAAAACTGCCTTTTGGAAAAAAGAAAATATTTATTATGTTAAAAAATTGTAAGCTACTTTAGTTTATTTTAGTAAAAAATATTTTGTTGAAACTATGATTATTTTAACTTGTAATAATTTACTTCAATGTAACCAACGAAAATTGACTAGATAATATAGAGATATGAATTTCTTGAATAACTTGAATAATTTGTTTAAATTACCGGAAAGTGTATTTATTTAAATGAAAAATTTGAATATTTAGTATTTCTTTGAAAATCTAATTACATTATTTTATTTTATTAGTACCAGAACAATTAGATTCGGTTAACTATTTGTCTAGTAGATTTAAGACAAATGAAGTTTTAGGAATGAAATAACTTTTTTTATCATAATCGTTTTTTTTTCAGTGTGCGTATACACAATACACTTGCAATGTGCTGTCTCGACGTCTCGTTGCAAGTTGCAATGTTGCATAGGCGCGCGGAGTTGTGGATTGCGGTCGAAAGTACGGAAGACGCGCGCAGCGATAAATATAAAGAATAAAGTTTATAAAGGATCGTCACTGTGTGCGCAAACTATAAGCCATAAACATATAATATATATATATATATATATATATATATATATATATATATATAAACTACGTCAATGCAATATTACTATGTATAGAGTCTGTACGTAAACGTAATACGTTGCATTCGTTCTATGTATATAATATACATATAATATATCCACCTACATGTACAGAGTACGTCAGTGTGCTTGTCTGCTCGTGCAGAGTCCTGAGTCAGTATAGAGTATAGAGTGTGCGATAAGTGGACTTGTGAAAACATGTATGTATATCGATTGCAGTGTGAGTGCGTGCGGGGCGGCCCGCCGCGGCCGGCAATAGTTGCTGCGACAGCGACGACGAAGAGTCAGCAGCAGCGCAGTGGCCGCCTTTTGACAAATGCCACGATGTAAACGGAGTAAGCGCGAATTCTCCAAGAAGCGCGCACTGGACTTTTTCGCCAATAACTCGGAAGAAAGAAGTAGCAGCAGCTTCATGAGTGGGAAATGATGCCGACCAGCTCGCGGCAATCGGGAACTTGCAGTGATGGTACTTATACACGACACTTTAATTTTATTTTTTTCTTTTATAACCTACTGCGTTTTAGCGAGGTCCTTTTAGATTTCGTCTACAGAGTCTACGCGCGCGCGAGCTCCTTGCATTTTCGATTCAACGTAACGAATAATTAGTTTTTCGCTCTGCTTTGCAGATGAATTTATCTCTCGTTTTGCTCACGATCCTTGTATGTATATACATAGTTTGACAGATGTTTGTTGGACAAACGTCTTCCATTTCGCACATATTATTAGTGGCTTTGTAAGAGAGTGTGTGCATAATCCTACGTATATATATCTAATTCTGATTGCTCTTTGCGTTGCTCTGCCTCATCTGCATCGTTATTCCTAATGCATTTTAATGCTGGGATATGCTCCAAGCTTGTTTCTATGCATATATTAACTTTGCATTTTCCAGAACTATCGTTTTAGTCATTTATAAATTGATCTCTTTTGTTTTTATTGAAATGCAGGCTTCAAATGGGATAATTTGATGGAAGTTGTTCATGAACCTATTGAGAAGAATTATACGTTACTCGAAGATATTGGCAAGTAAGTTTCATCATCCAAATATGCTCTTATTTGAGATATTTTTTAGGTAGTGCATTTAATAATACATTTCTTGTGTTATATATTTGATGTGTTCTTTGATAGAGGTCAATTTGCTGTTGTTAAAAAATGTGTCGATCAAAAAACTGGAGCAGAATATGCTGCAAAAATTATGAGAAAGAGAAGAGTTGCTCGAGGAGTTGCTGCAGCTGACATTGGTGTGTATATAAAGAATTTTTTCTTTTGCAAAACCTAGATTTTCAATTAATTCTGACAATATTCTTTTACTGGTTTAGCTCGGGAAGCTGGATTACTTGCACAATTGAGGCATCCTAATATTGTGTCCTTGCATAAAGTAATCGATACTGGTACCACTGTAGTATTGCTTTTAGAATTAATTACTGGTGGGGAATTATTTCATTGGATGCCATCTAATGAAGCCGAAGCTGCACATGTTGTAAGTTATTAATCGATTGTTTATTGATATTTGTCGCAGTTTTACCGTCTCTAATTATTGTTATTTTTTTAAGATTGGACAAGTATTAAAAGCACTCAGTCATTTACATTCGCATCAAGTTGCACATTTGGACATCAAACCTGAAAATATTCTTCTGTCTTCATCGCCACCTATGCCCAATATTAAATTAATTGGTAAAATTGTTAAATACATAAATTAATGCATTTTAAAGAAACTAGACTTTTAACTAATCTAAAATTCTTTTTAGATCTTGGATTGTCACATCGATTGGTTCCTGGCTCTGAACATAGAGCTCTATTTGGTACTCCAGAATTCCTTGCACCAGAAATAGTGAATTACGAGCCACTCAGTTTAGGAACTGATTTATGGGCCGTCGGTGTTCTAACATACATTTTATTGAGTGGTGCGTCACCATTTTTAGGCGAAGACAAACAAGAAACTTATGCAAACGTTGCAGCATGTCAATATCAGTTCGATGATAAATATTTTTCCACTGTTTCTGAATTTGCCAAGAATTTTATATCTTCTTTATTAGTCAAGGATCCCAAGTTAGTGAAAGTCTCATGAACTTCAGAATTAGAGGGTTTCTTTAAATGTGTAACTTATTTTCATTTATTTTCTATAGGAAAAGAGGAACAGCAGAATCCTGTCTTACACATCCATGGATCGTAACGGTGTGTTCTCTTCTCCAATCAAGAAATTGATTCACACTTTACTTTCAAGTGCTTTTATTGACTTGTGTTTCTATTGATGTACTAATCACTTACGTGCATTAATTTTCTATTCACATTAGATTTTATTTAATTTGTGTTTATGCCTACACATCTGCACTCAGTATGCTGTCTCTGAGATTAATATCAGTACCAGTTGTGTGTACAGTGGATTCATATATTGTGAGAATGCAAACTATTCTCATGTGACCTACATTCCTGAGTAATTGTAGCGCTAGTTAAATAATTCATTTAGGATGATCAATTTTTACTTTAGGATTGAAATAACGGATAAATAAATATTAGCACAATAAAAAAGTGGTGCTGAAAACTAACGTTTTAGTACTTTTCTTTAAAAAAATAAAAAAAATAGCTATCCAGAAAATGAATTATTATTCTGGAATAAGCATTGCGTACATTAAATGAAACCACTGGAACCGCGAGCTGGACAATTTCTCGACCTTTCCTTTTAGTTTTTTCACACAAGTTGTTCGCCGTCGAGTCAGTGAGTGACATTTTTTACGCTACTATGCAGGAAACTCAAGCTTGTCAAGGACTCGGGGAAGCTCTTATCAGTGCTGTGAAGGGGGGATGTATCCAAACTGTGTCGCGCTTATTACAACAAGGCGCGCCATTGGACGTAGAAGACTTTGTATGTCTCAAAATTTTTTTCAACAATGTGAACGAATAAAATTATTTTAAATTTATCTTTTTAATTTTTAGAATCAAGATACTTTATTACATATTTCATGTAAAACTGGAGACGAAGGAATAGCCGCAATCTTGATAGATCATGGAATAGATTTAGATGCAACTAATAAAGATGGTTTAACTCCACTGCACCTAGCCGCAAAATTCGGTCATATTGATATTGCAAGACTTTTATGCACAGCGGGCTGTGATGTTGATAAGACAAATCGTGGTATTCGAGCGGATGTTACTGCGATTAAATATGGTCACACAGACATAGCAAATTTATTAGATAAATTGAGAAATGTGAGCAAAGCATCTAACGAATAATTGAATTTAACATTTATATATTACTTTCTTATGCAAATGATATTTTTGTAGCCAACTCAAAGAGAAGTGTTCATTAAGCAGTTACAACCTACTCGGAGACCGATAGATTGTCTACATATACGTCTATTGGGACACTGTGCATCAGGAAAAACTTCGCTAGTCAATTCGCTAAGATCTGGTATTTTCAATTTTGGATTTTTTAAAAGATCAAGAAGTCAAAGCCATACCTCGAAAGTACGTTTTATGTCCTTTGAAATCTTACCAATTATTTTTTCCAATTGCAAATACTATTTGTATTCTTTATCATCTACAGCGTGATCCAAGTATCGAATTAGATGTTACTAGCAAACACGATTCGCTTAGTTTTGAACATAGTGATAATGAATACGAAAGTACCATCGGTGTGGAAATAAACCGCGGTAACATAGGTGCGATGATGTTTAATTATCCATTACTAAGATTACTCTAAATACTATTATGAGAACGTTTATAAATATATTTTTATTGATGTAGGAGGAGAATGTGTGTTTTGGGAATTGTGCGGCCGTGAAGATTACTTAGTCTCTTACCATCGAGCTTTAATGGTTCATCAACCAATGCAAGTGCATTTAATAACAATTAGTTTGCGTCAACCAATAACTGTTCAACTGCAACAAGCGCGATTTTGGTTACAATTTATTATGGACAGGATTCCTCCGGAGAACATAGGTCAGTTGAATACTGATATAGCAGTTATTTTATCTAATAGTCAAAATAATTTATTTTCTGAAAAGGAGTAAAGAACGTCGAATTTTAAATTCGAAGTTTTTTAAAGTTAAGATTATTATTTCTAAGTCAATGAGTTCACTTCTTTTGAAGTGAAAACTATTAGATAAATCAGTGAAATGTTTTTTATTTCAAAGTTAAAGAGTATAAGATAAACACGTCGACTTATTTTAAACTTACTTTATTTAAAAAAAATCCTTTTTTCCATAGGTTTCGCTGGAAAATGTGCAGAAATACAAGTTATCTTAGTAGGGACATATGCTCCTGAGCCTCCTATTCACAATGCTAATGGAATAAATCTTCTTGCTCCTCTATTATCTTCTTTAAGAGAATTCACACCATTGTTAGGGGAGGAGCCTCAGGTTGTAGCTTTAGATGCTACCAATCCATCTTGCCCTGGTTTAAAATTGCTTAGAACGTATTTAAATAATTCTAGAATAAAATTTCTCGAGGTATAGATATATAGAGTCATATCGATCATATAGAGTCAAATATTATAGACGATTATCACATCAAATTTTTGTTTCGCACTTTCAGAATACACATGATTATACGTGGAATGGATTGATGGAAGCTTGGAGGGTTCACATGCAATCCATGGAAGAACCACCAATGTTGTTAGACTTAAAAGGATTCACTAATCAAGTTAGACAAGTTAATCCATTAGTATCTATAGAACATTGCAAGCAACTTGGAGAACAATTACAAGTACGTTTTATTCACCAATAGTAGTTATACGTCACGTAGACAAATATTTATTATTTATATGTTTTGGTAATTTAGGCTCTTGGAGAATGTTTACTATTGCCAGGAGATCTATATATTTTAAGTTTAGAGTGGCTTTGGAGAGATGTTATAGGTTGGCAATTGAGTCCAGATCAAAAAAGTCGTATAGGCGTCCGTACAACAGGAGTTTACACAGCTGAAGATTTTCAAGCGCGTTGTCCTTGTCCAGCTAATCAAGCTTTACAAGTTTTACAAGCATTCCATCTCTGTGTTTCTGTAAGTATGAAAAACAAAAACGATGCATTAGAAAAAATTATTGTATAAACATATAAAAATATTTCAGTGTGAGGTTGACGATGACGATTTAGAGTATGAAATACCGTGTTTAAATCTGATTGAACGTTTGCCAGGATTATGGGAACCATGGTCCTCAACCACTTTAATGCTTTCGCCACATGCAGGTTTTAGATTATGTCCAGTAGAAGCTCGATTATACAACCTTTTGCCAATTTTTCCACATTTACAAGTAAATATCCTTACAATTAACATTCATTATTATTACATTTAATTAATATTTACCATTAATACTTTTAAATGTATAATTTAGGCTCAACTAAGAAAAATTACTCAGACCTGGAACTGCCATGAATCTGACTTATACCAATGGTGGCGAGGTTCAAAATTATGTTTAGGTCCTTGCGAATGTATAGTTTCTCTAGAGGAAGAAGATCAAGGATGTATTCAAGTTTGGGTACGAGGACCTCGTGGAACCGGGTCGCAATGTTTTTCTCTTCTTGGAATTATTGTCGATGCAGTAGAAGCAACACTCGAGGTCGTTGCACCTGGAATGTTATTAGAAAGACATTGGCAAAGTCCAAGTCAATTGCGCGATTATGACGAAGTTATTCATTCTTGGGAACCAACATTAATCAATGCAGCTCTATTGGAAAGAAACTTTTTAGAAGCATGCTTTAAGAACCCCTTTAATGGACAACGCGAAAGCGTATGGGATATGATAGGGTGTGGATTACCTTGGATGGAGAATTGTTTTCCTGGAATAAAACAACCAGTTAAGAATATAAGACCAGTTATTCAAAGACGCTTGGCACAATTATTGGATCCACCTGATTCATATGGCAGGGATTGGTGTTTGCTAACTGTGAGACTTGGATTAGGCGATAAAGTTGCTCAATTTGATAGTACAATTAACAGTCCAACGTTAAGGTAAGACAAAAGAAAAGTATTAATAGGTATATAAGATTGTCTCTAGAAATGACAATTATTTTATCAATGATTATGGTTTATTTTAGAATTCTCAATTGCGCTGGACCTGATTGTACGGTTGGCTCTTTAATACGACAACTTCGAGCTTTGGGAAGAGAAGATGCCGTAAAGGTTTTACTGTCGTTCACACCTACTTATGTAATGTCAAATACTATAGAGTCTGATACTGGATCAAATCTTTCGAGATGACGATCCTACTTTTCTTAAAGATCTTGAAGTTTTTTTATAAAACATTTACTGCACGTAATATAAGATACGATTTTCAACGTGAAATAATCTTAGATATAAAATAAAGTCCATATATTTTTTGCTTTTGCAAATAATAAATTACTTAAATTAATCAAGCTTGCCGAATATACAGGTTTAAGTTAAAAATTCCATGCCGCACGTAACATTCTGATTCTAAATTTTTTACACTGTATTCGATAATAGTCATAGTTTGTACGTACAATTAGGTTATGTACTTTTCTTTCACTCTATTTCTGATTAATTTGTGATAGAATTTTGTACAATATTTATATAGGCGAGCGATTGTTTTTCTACGTTTTATTATAAGCATACATTATATAACGTAATTAACTGTTAGAAGGCGCCAAATGTTAATGAAATGGCTTTTTAAAATTCTGTCAATTTTTCAATTTTTTACACATACGCCATAGAGTACAAGTTCCAAGTGATGTTATATAAGCATAATATTTCTTACAGTACTTATTATAACTTATCGCGGGTGCTTAAAGTGCAGTGCTCGTTAGTGTGCACTGTGCGGAAAACAAGTGTCTTTTGTACTTGAATATTGTTATAATTATAATCGTAGAAGTTGAGCTGCGATTTTCTTAATAGGCTGAGTAGTTATACGTTTTCTGTTGTATAACGAAAATGTTTTACCTTGATCGATGTTATTATGAGAGCACGTATTGCTAAATAAATGCCGAATTTTTTCATTCACGTATACGTACAAGAACGC
This sequence comes from Apocrypta bakeri, assembly GCA_018906985.1. Classification (NCBI taxonomy): domain Eukaryota; kingdom Metazoa; phylum Arthropoda; class Insecta; order Hymenoptera; family Pteromalidae; genus Apocrypta; species Apocrypta bakeri. Next base: position 12,304,364 of record JACCIA010000006.1, on the reverse strand, counting down.
GACATTTACGCGTTAACACCGTTCACGTGTTCGCAATCGCAGCACAAATAAATTAACAAATAAGTTGGCACACTTATACACAATCGTGTGCACACATACGGACGTGAACACGATTACAATCGTGCACAAATATTTAGAACGAAAAATGTTTATCGTTCGATCAATTACCTATCTGGCAACCGAGGACGAACAATAATGCTTCTATGCGTTCGCTCGGTATTGTTTTTTTTTTCATATACTTGGCGATTGCAATATGCATAACGCTATGAGACCATCGTGTTTACCGTATGTGGGCTACAATATACTTAATCATACTATCGCGCCAGCTAAAGCGAAATTTTCATCTGGCAAGCTGGAGCGTATACGTATATGTATACATAAGCTACTACTGTCCGTCTGATCTCTTTTGTACTTGCTACATAGCGAAGCTTATGAAAAGTTTATACAGGATATTTAATTAAAACAAATAAATAAATAAACGATTAAATAATTAATTAATTACTCTGGTAGTATATATCCATTTCGCACAAATACAATATAACCCATTTACAACTGTACTACTTTCTATATTCGAGATAGCGGTAAATTCAATATTTGAGCAACTAATCGAATGAGTAAACTTTTTATTTTGATCATTCACTATTTATAGAATGCATTGTTATAAATTGAGTAGTTTAAGTAGTGAAATATGAGTTTGTAGAAACTCGTGAATTCTGGAACGTAGACTATAATACTGTCGCGATTCCAGTACCTTTGCCATAATTGATTAAAACAAAATTGAAGTTACCCGCGATTTTTATTATTGCTTTTTATTGATTATTTGTTATGCTAGATATTATATACTCGAGTATAGTAAGTTTAGCACAGCCAGTATTTTTGAACCACTAATACGTATTTTGATTGAAAAAAAAGTACATTTAGACTTTTGTTCTATTCACTGCCAATATTGCGTTCTATACGATTATACGTGACTAATATAAATTGATAATTACTATTTATACGTAGGAAACAATTCTGAGGAGCTTGTACTATTTAAACAAGTTAGAATAGTAAATTGTAATTATTGATATAATGGATTTAAACAATTTCAAACGGTATATCGCAACTAAACTAGGCAGTGAATATTCAGTTTTCCATTTACCCGAGTAGCTTAGCTGTACAATGCCAGGTTTCTATTACAAATAAAATGTGTAAATCGTCAAGTCGAATGTTCCGTTCAATTTGGAAAATGCGTATGACATGCGCACTTCAGTAACGCGCAAGCTCACTTTTGGCGGGAAGCAGCATTCAAAAGCAAGAGCGCGCCGAGCCGATGTGCTATATAAGAGCTTCTAAGCCGTTCTGCGATTTAGCTCGGCAAAACAGGAACGCCGCGAGACTTTTTTCCGAAAATAGCACTTGGGAAGTCGGAGATCGCATTTCGGGCGCTGCTCAGCGCGCGCTGCAGTAGTGCAACGACGGAGTTTGTCCGGTGCACAGCAGAGCAGAACCTCAAGAGCGCCTATACAAAGAGAGCGAGAGAGAGAGAGAGAGAGAGAGAGAGAGAGAGAGAGAGAGAGGGCGAGAGAGGGCGAGAGTGCGAGAGAGAGAGAGATAGCAAACGTGTGGCGCGAAATCGGGACGACAGCCAAAGTTAAGCTTGAAGGCAATTATAGAATTGGTTTCGATCGAGCGAAGGGAGCGATTGAAGGAAGGAAGAAGCTCGTCCACTCGTTTTATTTTAGTCCGACTTCCCGAGGCATCCAGTTGCACATTCTCCTTTGAGAAGCTGTCTTATCGTACAGTGAGTCTTTTCTCGCGGATTTCCGGCTTTTTCCTTCCCCTTTGCCCGAAACTTAACTCTTACCTTCTATCACGGCCTAACTAAGTATATATATATATATATATCTCCATGCTTAGCTGATCGAAATCGTTTCATACATTTATACCATATAAAAGACAAGTTTTTTTTCTCTTGCTTGATGCTTGCTCGCTTTCTTTCTTTCTTGGCGCTCACTCTCTACCCGTAGGCTCGTCTGGCTTGTGCTTGTGGATTTTGCAATTCAGGCGGTATTAGGCAAGTGAAAAGGAAAAAGTTCTCCGGCTAAGGGCAATAAAAAGACTTCACGATGGAGGCGATCAAGAAGAAAATCGCGGCGCTTAAGATGGAAATGGACGGGGCCAACGAGAAGTACGAGGCCAATGAGGTGAAGGCCAAACAGGAGAACATGCGCGCCGACAAGATCTACGACGAGGTCCGCGACCTCGAGAAAAAACTCGTCCAGATGGAGAAGGACTACGAGGACAGCAAGAGTAACTTGGAAACACAGAGCGCTGAACTCGAGCGCTGCGAGAAAGCTTTCTCTAAGGTTCGTAGTCTAGAGGTGTACCGAGCTTTTCTGATATAACAAGAAATAATCTATCTATGAACACAATCGACGCGAGACTTGAACAATTCCATTTTATACATACGGCGATATATACGTCCGGCGAGCTCTTCTGTGGAAAATTAGAGCAGCCTAGAACATTTATTTATACGTCGTTTTGCAGTGTGAGCTTTTTTGCCCGAAACCAATATGGCTGCGCACTATTCTCCCGTGAAAAAAGATCTTTTATGTTTGAAGAAAGTAGCTTTCCAAATCGGCTGCCATTTTGTTTCGTTAGTAGCTATTGTCGAAAACTATCGATTGCAGTCAAAGTTTTCTTAGAATTTTCCTGATATTTTGTTTCGAATTTCGAATTTTAGGCGCTTTTTTTTTTTTTTTTGAAAAATACAAAATTTCACCCGACCTCAATGATACAATTTGAGCGTACACTTTAACTGTTTCAATAAAAATCTACAGTTATCGAGAAGAAACGCGTGAACATTTTTAAAAATGAAATTTTTTCAACGGGCTGCCATTTTGTATCTTTAAAAAATATTCAGATTCGAACCCCCAGAGTTATTTCAAGTTTAGACGTGGAGTACGCGATTTAGATAGAGACTGAGTAAATAAAATAATATTGAGGCAAGAATGAATCGCTTTCCAAAAAAATGTAATAACAAAATCAGATTTTCATTATATTTTCTAATTTCCAGCCATCTTACTTTATCTCCAGATTAACAAAATCTATATATTCCCCCCTACAAAATGACGCAACGAAGAGTCTTCTAGGCGACTCGAGTTTTGCGACCGAGTAGGTGATTTTTTTCGCACGGAATGCCCCATATATATATACATGGCTTCTTTTTCTACTTCCATTCGTACACCAAATCTTACTCGGTTCCCAAAATGTTATTGACGAAGGGGGCGTTCGACTTCCAGAGACTCAAAATCGACATTTTCCGTGATCTCGTCAGAAGTCGATAAAAAAGAAAACAAAATTTTTTGGTCGCTATAACATTTGTATCCGTACTCGAAACGTAGAAAATACCCTCGACAATTTTCCGTTCAGACGAGGTGGCTTTTTCGCTAAGAATGCCCCGCAGTACGTGCGTATATTTATAAATGAATTGACAGGCGGAGCAGGACCGTACGTCGATGACCAAGCGAGTGCAGGAGATCGAAACTCAGCTGTCGAAGAAGGAAGAACTGCGACTATCGGCTCAGGTGAAACTAGGCCGTGCAACCGAGCTCAACGACGATGCTAGACGAATGTGCAAAGTGCTCGAGGAGAGGAGCCGCTTGGACGAGGAGCGTATGGAGAAGCTCACTTCCGAGCTTAAGGACGCAAGGCTCTTGGCCGAAGATGCCGATACCAAATCCGACGATATCGCCAAGAAGCTGCAGTTCGTGGAGGAAGAACTTGAAGCGGCCGAGGAAAGAGTCAAGACGAGCGAAGCGTAAGCGACATATCCTCCTCTCGTTGCATTTCAGTCTTAATGAATTTATTTTCTACCAATTTCTTATAGAAAAATCGTTGAGCGAGAGGACGAGCTTTTCATCGTCCAGAACATTGTGAAGTCCTTAGTTGTATCAGAGGAAAAGGTCAGTTCTCAATTTCATCCCGTACAGTGTGCCGATCAATACAGATCGAAACTTTCCGCGTGTTTCTTTTTTTCTCGTTGAATAAACCGTGTCTGCGATGAGCCTTGTAAACTGAGCTTGAAATTCGCGCGTTATATTTTATACGACCACGGCTGGGATAAAAACTGAAAGAAAAGTTTTAAATGCCTAAAAAAGTTTACGCATAAAAAAAAAACTTCTGTTTTAACGAAGAAGATATTGACTTCGATTTAAAAACCGTGCTCATTTATACGAAGATTTTCTTCTTTCTTTAGGGAAGAAAACGTAATTTTTCAATAAACAAATTTTCTTAAACGCCAATCCAACCAATCTTTCATCGATCACGTACAAATACCTTCCGTTTTGTTTTCTGATCGTTGATCCTTTGCTCATATAGGCGAATGCAAGAGTAGCGGACATGAAGGACCAGCTGAAAGAATTGAAAAAGCGATTGAAGGAGGCTGAGAAACGAGCCATCATCGCCGACAGAACAGTGAAGAAATTGTTGAAAGAAGTCGATTACAAAGAAGGTAATATATAGAACTAACACCATCGATGACAATGCAATGTCATCGGAACAATTGCGTAATTATTAACTAAAATTTTCAGACGAGCTACGAGAGGAGAAGGAGAAATACAAAGCCCTTTGTGATGACATGGACTCGACGTTCGCCGAGCTTACGGGCTTCTAATTGATAAGTTCCCATACACATATATTCCACGCTACACTTACGCCAGGCTGCAGTCGTGCTTCGTGTATTTACTCATCCTTTAACTGCCATCACTCTCTCTCTCTCTCTCTCTCTCGCTCTCGCTCTCTCTCTCTCTCTCTTGCTTTTATTTTTGCTTTACTGCCATCTGATTAGTCACGCGCACTCTTGCTCTCGCTTCGCTTGATTGTCAATGCAGCTCTTATATATACATATAACATGTGTTCGTGCATGTGTGTTGGTGTGTTCGTAACACGACTCGAATTTAAAAAGCTCAGGGCTTCGAGTCCGATACTTAGCAGTGCCGTTACGTCTTTGACGATCGTCGCTCTCATTATTTTCTATTTATATCATTTATCATCATTATTCAATCGATCGATGAATCAATGAAGTAGCACGATACTGCAGTTACGTAAATTTCAGGAAAAGAAAAAGGAAAAAAATCACATCTTCTCATCAACGGCACTCGTCATGTACAACCATTTGATGTAATTAAACTGGATAATATACAATTTGTTTATTCGTATAAAAAAAAATTTGACTCTTTTCTATCTATTTATATACTTACACGTATCCCTCTCCGTTACACACAAGACCAAAAGCTCTTATCCTCGAAATCCTCGTTGCGTTGCGCCGATTCGTATACGCAGTCGAAAGTTCAATCCAATGGTAGAGGGGGGGATTCGGCGATTGGAAAAAATAAATTAGAGAGAAGCTTCTCGAAGAACGACGTGCTCCACCGTGCTATACTTTTGTAAAGCCAAAGAGGAGCAAGAATCCAAGAAGAGAAAAAAGCTCGAGCCTGTCGTTTTGCATTGCTTCGAGTGTATAAAGCAATGTTCTGGCTAGTCCACGAGTACAGTAGGCAGCGGTGCTTCATCTCAGCTGGATGTATTATCGTTAATTGCACTCGACTGTGTGATTTCGAATCTAGTCAATAATATTTAGTCGTTTACGCGTCTGTTATTTACATAATATACGCAGTCGTATAAAACTCGATTATGAACGCGATCAAGAAGAAGTTACAAACGTTGAAGGTTGAGAAGGAGCTTGCAATGGACAGAGCTGAAGCTTGCGAGCAACAGGCAAAGGAAGCGGTTAGACGCGAGGAAAAATTTCGCGATCAGGTCGACGAACTCGAGAAAAAGCTCGCGCAGATGAAGAGCGAACTCGAAGTGAGCCGAATACAACTCGGAAAATCCATAGTTAACCTCGAGAGCGAAGAAAAGGCGTATTTGATGGTCGGTAATAAATTAAGCTTTTCTAGAAAGTACGCTAAAACAAGTTTGCTGTAGGGAAGACATATTGTTGTTTAAACAAATTCTTTTTTAATCCGAATAAAAATTGTCTTCTTTCGAACAATCGATTAAAAGTTGCACGCGCCGAAGGAGCTTGCTATATTTTAAAAATCTTCAATTATTAATAAATTGCTTCGTATAAGAATAGCACGTTTGCTTGAATTAAAAACAATCTTTCAAGAAATCATCTTTCGTCAATGTACAGCAAACTTTTTTCCGTACATTTGCACACAGTTTCTTATCACGGGCTAGTAAATATTATGTTTTCCTTACATAATGCAACTTGAAAAAAAAAGACTTTTTCAATAATTCCTATTTCTGAAATACAACAAACCTTTTTTTATCATTGCGACGGAATGTTACTTATTTCAAGCGAATTGAAATTAATGCAAATGTGCGTTTACAATTATTAGATTTTTACACATACTATCTAAAATAACACGTATATATCCGGTCAGTCAAATAAACGTTTTCCTAAGATTACCGAAGGAAATAGTTTTTTTTCAATGCGCCGCGAGCTTTTCAGCAAAGTAGTTTTAATGAATTTTTTCCCCCCCTATAATTAATTAGGTGCAGTCGGAACTTGCGATGCTGAACCGTCGGATGCAGCAGTGCATGGATAATCTGGAAAAATCGGAAGAGCGACGTAACACCGCGCAAACGAAGCTTGCCGAGGCCCTTCACAGCGTCGAGGATGCAAAAAGGTTCATCTCACACTTTTTGTTAGGAACTTTTCGAGAGAGTCTCTCGGAGTAGCTATATAACATGTATACAAGGCGAAAAAATACTATAGGATCTGCAGGGTGTTGGAGAATCGAAGTAAGCTCGATGAGGAACGGATGGATCAGTTGACTCAGCAGTTGAAGGATGCACGGATAGAAGCGGAAGATGCCGATGCCAAATCCGAGCAGATATCCAGACAATTAGCATTAGTCGAAGACGAGCTTGAAGTTGTCGAGGAAAGGGTCAAATCCACTGAGGCGTATGTATATGTATATGTATATATATATATATAAAAATGTACTGCAATCGAAAAATATTCTGTTCCTTCATCGGCTAATGCGCTCACGAATTTCAGTAAAATCGCTGAGAAAGAGGATAAGCTTTTTATAGTTGGCAACATTCTCAAGTCTCTCGAGGTCTCCGAAGAAAAGGTATCGTATATACTTGACGTATCACATATACTTGAATCTAATTATTGTATTTATTTGAATAAAAACAAATGTGCGTTTAATTCAAATAATGTGTTTCGAAATATTTTATTTTTCACTTATACCGTTTAGATTCATGAATGCATCTAGTCAACGTTTATTCGATATTAAAAGGAAACGTATTGATGAATATAATTATCGTATTCAAATTATACATTAAAAAAAAACCAAAATATCGTTGTTTCAAATGAATGATAAAGGAGCGAAAACATTCACGTTAATTGAAAATATTAAAAAAAAACTAATGCTGTTAATAAATACATTTTCTTAAAAGTAGCAAACTTCTTTCCAGTGTGTGTAGAAATGAACATATATTGAAAATTCTCATTGTTAACATTCAACAACAGGCGAACAAACGCGTTGAGGAGTTCAAAGTTCAACTGAAAAGTTTGAAATTACGACTGAACGAAACGGAAAAGCGAGCAGTTTTCGCGGAAAAATCAGTGAAATCCTACCTGGCGGAACTGGATCTGAGGGAAGGTGAGATTTTTATAAGCGTAAAACGAATATCGAGAGAGTATTTTATTGAACTATTTTCAGAGCGTCTACGCAAGGAAAAGGAAAAATTCAAGTATATGTGCGATGATTTGGATTCGACGTTTGCCGAGTTGACCAGTTGCTAAAACAGTCCGCTTCTTTGAACTCTTTCTTTTATTCACCTCTGAACGTTATTTTTGGCCGCCTACTTTCTTCGGTTACGCTCGTCTGGCTTTGCGTAACTACAACGAGCTCATGAGTTTGTATTTTTGGCAAATAAATAACAAAATCGATTGTTTATGTAAAATTCAATAAGAAGATAACGGAAATAAAGAAATTCGCGTGCTTCCCTTGAAAAAAAAGAAATAAAATTTATCTGGTTGAGTTTTGGTATCAACTGCACATTGGAAGACTCCGTCGATGATTAGCGCCGTAAAAGAAACGCAAATGGAGCGATGATAAATGAACATTTAATAAAAAAAAACACACACACACAGGCATATATATATAGCTGAAAAGGTGAAAGGTGAGGTATATTTGGTGGGTAAATGAGAAGTCGATCGATTGCCGTTTAAACGACGTTGATTTTATTTATAATCGACCGTAAGATCGACATACAATACTTGGAAACGCCGTATCGTCATAATACATTCACATTTGAAGAGTACTTGCATTCTGTGTATGTTTTTTTTGTTTTGTATTTATTTATTTGTTTATTTATTTTGTTTCCTCTATTTTGCGTCTCAATCCTAATTTTCAAAGTCGAGCGTTAGGTACAGTCATTCTACTGGTCGTCTAAAAATCGTAATGCGACCGTTGATCATACGCGTCTGAAATATACATATAAGCCATTGTCGATCGACTTTCGAATTGTCTCTCTCGCAATATGTAACATGTAAACGGACACGATTTGATGCTTATACACGGTCGTACGTATTTCAGCCTTCGAAAAGTCATATCCAAGAGGTTAATCACTCGAAAAACGGGGACATCGTACACAGGTGTGCGTTTATACATATAAAAACATGATGTCGATCGATGCAGATATAAGCTTCGCGCACATTCGCATTCAATCTTTCCTTCGCTAAACTGTGCGTGACGAACCTTATAAGTAGAGATTCAAATTCGCGCATCGTATCTTATACAATTACGGGTGGGATAAAAAAGTTACGCAATCATAACATTCAAATTCCATTTGCTGCGATCGTCAACGATTCATTTTTTGGCAATCGTTAATTGGCGATAAAAATTTGCTGGTTTCGATACAATTATTACTTCGCAACGTTATATTTTCCAGTCTTTCGTAGTTTGGTAAAATTGTTAAAAAAAAAACATAAAAAAAAAACAAAAAATTCGGGATATGTTAGGATACAGAGACAATAGTTTCTTTTCGGCAGTTTTTTTATGCGTATACAGAACACGGTCTGCGTTTCGCACGATGGAAGATATTAGTACATTATAGTGCTGAGATAGAGACACTATAGATGATTAGCGAATCGATAATCGTTTACAGTATCAAATCTCCACGGATAGGGGTTAAACTTACGGTAATATATCAAAAGGATATCGGATTTAGGAGAGTTTACTGATATTTCAGGTTTTAAGATTTTAAGAGTGATTAGTCCTTGGCTCAAATCTTTGGCACTTGAATAGTCTTATACAGAAACAACATTGTCTATAACGCGACATTTTTTTTCTCGCTTAAATTTTTTTGCGTTTTCTTTTATACCTATATCATTATTTAATATTTGTTTGTTTAATTATTCGTTTGTCTTGTTAATTGTTGTTGTTTGTTGTTGTTATTATTATTCTTTTTATAAAAGGAAAAGAATAAGATTCGAATCACCGCGAATACAGGTACGTATCTCTAAATAATAGCTGTATTTATATTGGAGAGAAAAAAATTATTTGGAGTCGAGCGCTCGCATTTGTTTAAAAAACGCTCCTATGACTTTGCGCACAGGATGTTTTTTTTTTCCCGCCGCATTCTGAAATTCGAAAAAAGAGGCATTACTGTCAGCGCAAAGCCATAGCGCGCCTAATATTTTCTTGTACATATTTGTCGCGCCCTTTATCGAGTAAACGTTTATCCACTCGCGAGATATACGTATAGCTCATTTTTGTACAGACTTTTTGTGTTATTTTTCTTCACTCACTTTTGTTCCTCTTATTCACTTATTTTTTTGGTTTGTTCCTTTTATTATAAAATACTAATAATGTAATAATGTTAATCATGGTGGTCGCTTTATATTATATATAATAATAATAATAATAGTAGTATCAACAGCCATATTATTTATATATTTATATGTATATGACAATAGAAATCAACTAAGAAAACGTTTGATTTAATCTCTCTTACTCTCACGTGACATAATTTTTTTTTTGTCATTTATATCTCTCTCACGCGTAATATCTCGTTCTCTCGATCATCAGCCGCTGCATATACATTATAATGTCGCACACCGCGAATAATTCGTTTAATACTTTTTATTTTTTCATTTCAATCCGGTCACCGTCGAAAAAGAAAAACATCATTTATCGGCTTCTGATCGTATCCCGTGGCTTTGCGTCATGACACTATAATATTATAGAGATACGCTTGCCGAATGCCCATATAGCAAGGAATAGGAGTTGGGGAAGTGGGGAGGGGAATTTTATCATAGGTATGCATATAAAAGATTACAATGTACAAACATTCGTAAATGTTGGGTGAATGTTGTGTGACATTTTTTTGCATGTATGTGTGTGTGTGTGTGTGTGTGTGCGCATGATCAATGAGTTTCGAGTATATAGTCAGAGTAGAAGTAGTAGTGATATTAGTACATGGCAGTCGAGCCTAGATCGTTCTTTGGCAATTATTCATTTAATTATTGTGTATTTTCTCTTACGCTTACTTTCCCCCAGTATAACCCGCGAGTGATCTCCTGATCTATTTACAATCATCGAGTGTGCGTGCGTGTTTGTGTGCGCTTTTATGTATGTATGTATATATATATATATATGTATATATGTATATATGTATATATATTTTTTTTATGTATATTAAGGTATGATATAATAATAACTGTGCGGAGTCGTATCTCACTCTCTACGCTCGTTATAATAATAATAACGCATGTGCAAAGTTGCGGTAAATGCGACTTTGATACAAAGGCGTGAAAGTGGATCTGTCGATGATTAGGTCTGCGAGTATCGAATTGGTTCGCGTATTTTTATCTTGTTGATCCACTTGCGGCCGTATGCGTTCGAGAGAGTTGAGATACGAGAATTTTCCGACAGCACAGTAAGAATAGAGAAGAGAATAATTATGTACATCGATGTGCGAGTATGTGTGTGTGTGTGTGTGTGTGTGTACATTGGAAAAAATAATCATTTCAAGTAAATGAATTCCTTTCGCGTCAAAAAGTAAATGGAAATATTATGCGCAATATTTTTAACGTGGCAAATAGCAATCGTAGGTTAATTTGATTAGACGCCCCCTAGCGGAAGTACGAGAAATGAATAAAAGTATAATCTGTTGGTATAACGACACTGAATTTTTGGACCAAAAGGAGCATTTCCGAGTGCGACGAAAAAATCTTCGAAAAGAATTCAGCCATAAGGACATCGCTATTACTTGAAACGCGTGATTTCTTTCAGTGTATAGGTGTGTACGAGTGAAAGAGCGAGTAATAGAATATAATTAGATGAAGGGGACGAAGGAAGGCGGGTAAATAGAATGATCGAATACAGGATTATTGGGAAAAGAGTTAAATCTTAGCTGACGAGCTGGAGCTAAGGCAGCGGTGACCGTGCCGTGGAAGCTAAACGGCGATGGAGTAATCGGAAGATGGGTTGCCCTGTTGTCCCGTCGGTCTCGACCATAGTGAACTCCTCAGTCCGAGCTTGAGTTTCTTCAGTGAGTCGATGTCGCATTCGGGCTCGTTCATCTCTCGTTGATGATGTTGAGATTGTTGTTGGTGATGCTCGCCGCCGAAGACCGTCTCCGCCACCGAGACTGGGGGTAGTATCGTTCGGAGTGAGCTCCTGCTCGGTACGTGCCATCTTCTCGAAGGAGCGCATAAATCGGACAAACGCGCCACAAGCAACATTAGTCATCATCAAGCTCGAGCTTTGAAATTTTTTAAAGCGCGCTAAGCCTGGGAAGGACCGACCCACCTTTAACTTTTTAACTCTGCGCTCGTTCGTTCGTTCGTTCTCTTGAAAATCTGTATTTCTATATCTCTGTTTAGGCCCACCTCGCGCGTCTCTCTCTCTCTCTCTCTCTCTCTCTCTCTCTCTTTAGTATTTGCTGTTATAATAATCCTCCATTATTCTAGACGAGAGCAACAAAATATAAGCCTTAGGAAGTGTCGATACAGTTTTTCATGAGAATTATTGGCATACCTTGGTGATTATTAATACAAAAGTAATCATTAGATTATTGTAATAAAGAAAAGATTGTTTACGAAAAAATGAAAAAAAAAAAGAAAAAAAAATCAAAGAAATCGTGAAAAATGTGTCATTTAATTTGCGTATTATGTAATATATATATAAATATAAATTTTTTACATATACAGAGTAATGCAATGAGACGTATGCGCAACGTGAGAAAAACTTAAAAAATTCAAGGTGGTCCGGTGGTTCCATGACTGTTTTGCATGCTTTGTGAGTTAAACGCGCGTCGAAACGGAAACATATTAAAGCCACATGAATAACGTGTTTTAAAAACAGGGGAATCAAATTTACTTAAGTATAATTAACAATAATAAAGAGTACAATGTACAGTGGGTGGCGAATTTAGATATGAAGCTTACCTCGAGCGACCCCTTCGCGGCAGCGATTTTTGCTCGGACATTGGAGAAATGTCCGAGGAAGTGCTCGACGTGCCGTGATACATGAAGTCCGAAACGGCTCGAACTGCAATGGTATGTCTCATGTGATTTAGCGTACCTCGACATATATCAGTAAAAGCTCCTTTGTTATATATATAGCGTTTGTGTATTATCTTATAAAGGTGTATAGTTATAGATATACGTTTCTGTGGATATATATAATATTGTACATGCGTGAGCGAACCGATGAGATACTGAAAAAATTGGTACACTCAGGAAACAAAAAATTACTCGTCAAAGCACACATCGGCCAGACCTTATTATACACTAGCTCCTTTGTGGCTTTCAAGCATATCTATTTTTATTTCACTTATTTACCAGAGAATACGTAAATAATCTACAGAACGTTACAAACAATATTGTTATAACTCGGCAGAAATAAAAAGCCTTTTCATGTAGCTATAATAATAATAAAAGTTTGAAAATTAAAAGTATAAACGTAGATAAAAGCATAAGAAAAGAATATAATACAAAGTTTATATATACGCGAGAACAAAAATTTTCAATCTTTGCGAGTATATATCTCGTATAGTTTCAAGTTACTTATACAATATAAACTACTGTACGAAATTAAAACAGAATAACGAGTTTTCATTTGAACAAAACCTCGTTCAAAAATACCCCTTGAAAAATAACGTTACAAGCAGAAAAAACAAAAAATTAAATTTTCAAAGCCAAAGGATTTCTCGAAAACGGAGATTTTCAAATAGAAGGTCATTTTTTAATGAATCCCTTTGAAACTCAAAGCTTTTCTTCTCATCTTTCAACTTCGCATGTAATTTTGAATAGTACTCAACGATGACATTATCCTAAATGATCAATTAAGATGTTCGCCGCGTGTCGTTGGGCATAATTGTGGCAATTGGTATTAATGTCTATATGGCCATACGATGCTTATGACCTCGAGCGCGCTTTCGCATAGCACCGACAGTCTAGCTCGAGTCCTGGTTCAAAAATACAACTAATTCTGCTGTCGCTACTTACGCTATTTCGGATTTATTTCGCGCAACCGATAGACGAAGGACGACGAATACCAGCTCCGTCTAAGACCGAAAGTACTCTCTCTCTCTCTCTCTCTCTTCCGCACAACTCGGGCACGATGTCGCACTTCGCTCGCTTACTAGAGAGTATATTGCTTATTGCCACAATACACTTTTATTTTACGAGTTTTACATTCGCGCAGTGTTGCGTTCTCGCACCTCTGTTTTCTGATTTTCACATCGATACACGCGATCTACGATATTCGCTCGTGGTCCTGCACGGACAATTTACTTAATTGCAATACAAGATTATCGATAAAAATGGGGTTTTCTTTATAATTTTGATATGGCTACAACCTTCGTAAGAAATAGTCAAAAAAGATCCCTTAATCGAAAACTTATGAGCGCTTGCACTAAACGGAGACAAAATGACGATTTAAAAAATAACGGGAGCTGCTTATATTTTCTTGCGTTTCATTAATGGGAATTTATTTTTTGTTAGTCCCATCGGAACAAATTGTTATTTGAAGCTGTTTCAATACACTTTTTGGTTATATATCCGATTGGTGAGTAAATGCAAATCCTAACTAAATTTGACACAAACTGTTGACTCGAAGTGCTGAAGTAATAGTTTCATACTTTTTTAACACATAGAGCTTTCATTTTAAAAAAGCTCACTTTGAAAGACCTCTCGAGAAAAATAAAATATATTTTTGTATTATTAGTCGTGAAAGCCGAGTGGAAATAAGTTGAGTAGTGCAAGTAAAGCATTTGAACTAAAGCCAGAAAAATTGGCGCTTTCTGCAAAAATTGTGCCTTTTTGTTTTTTTTTGTATCCAAATAAATTGAAGCTCCGATAATATGCTTGTATGAAAACTTTGTTTGAATTTTCATTAAAAAAATTAATTGGCTAGTAGAAAAGAATGTGTAAATGGCTCCTAACGACTCCGGTAAGAGTGCCCTCTCGAATAATTGTCTGATTTCCAAGTACCGAGTGCTTTCCAGTATCTCTAGTGTATTTGCTCATATATGTAGAAAAAAATTGTACTGACTGTGCTTCAGTTTGCCCGCGTCCAGTTGGTTCGATGATTCGGTCCGGGAGCTCGTCAGCTGGTCCGCGTCAGACTCGCTCTCGTCGCTCTCTACGTCCCCCTGCGTCTGGTGCTTCCGCTGCTGACGTCGACGCGATGATACACTCTTCAGCGTCTGAGCGACATTTTCGTAACCATAAAAATACCGTATGCCAATTTATTCGACAAATTAATTTGCCGATTTTTCGATTAATAATTTGCTTATAAAATCGATTTTATTATTTTATGATTTTATTTGCAATGTAGTTGATATTGTGACTGCATCCTAATGCTATTGTTCAGATCAGTTTCCCGTTTAGTTTAAAATTTCTTGTTAAAAACGAGATGAAATTATTTTTCATGGAAAAATAAATATGCATTAGTGAAATTGTAATTATTGTCTTTGTATTTATACTTTGTAATATAGTGCCTATACAAATGCATATATACGTATGCGATTCTTTAAATATGTCCGCAAGCCGACTTCAGTTCGGCTCTGATCTGACTTCGTTTGCCATTGAAAATTTCGCGCGAGGTATATTTTTTCTTTTAATTTGTGTAATTTCCGATACCACTGGTTGTATGAAAAAAGTCATTAACTGTTAGAAAGAAACCATTTAAAAAAAAATTTTTTTTTATTTTTTATTTTTTAAATCAAGATTTTAAACACTTTCAGGCTAGCTACGCACCTGGAACCCTTCAGTCCAGAGAAATATATTTTTTTAAACTTTCGCGTGGATCTTTTATTCAAATACAACGCAATTTCAGACAAAATAGCCAAGAGTAAGTAGTTCTTAGAATAAGCCAAAAATATGCTTGATTTTTTATCTAAAAGATTGGAGTCAAAACTGCCCTAAAATAAATTCAGAGATAATCTTCGGCTAATTCTGAGAAATTTTTTTCTCGGACATTTTCATCCCAAGTTTATTGTTTTGAAGAAAAAAATTCATACGTGTGAAAATATTTCTGATTTATAATTGAATTTGTTCATTACCGCGAGTGTCGTTTTGAACCGAATCGGTTTAATGCGTGTTTCTAAATGCCTGCATTAAAATCTAAATTGCTACTATATTGCAATATGAAATTGTGTACAGCAATATATCAATGGAAAGAATATTGTCATACCGTAGTGGCGGGGGGAGGACTCGCGCAGCCCTCCGTCATCGCGTGCTCGTGGTACATGAAGCTGTGTAGGAGAGTGTTGTTGGTGTGCAGAGCTCCCGCGGAGACTTCCGCGCCAGCCAGGCCGCCCAATCCAGCCAGGCCTCCCAGGCCTCCCAGGCCTCCCCCTGCGCCCTCCGATAGCTGGAACGTAGCGTACGGAGAGATATCCTCCGCCGTCTCTGTAAGCCATCGGAGGCATTGCCTACCTTTTAAATCGGCCTCGACCACACCATTCATTCGCGTACGAATATTTCCGTACATGATGCTTAACACAATTACAATGACTTTTTTAATATATAATACTTGTATTAATTTATTGACACGTGGACGAACGTGTTTAGGGTCCAAGGATGATGGAAATTCACTTCTGAGATCATGAAGAGATAAATCTCCAAGCAAAATCGTATAGAAAGGAGTGATCAGCCATCGAAAAGACTCGACGAAAAATCGTAGACAAACGTCTCATCATATATAGATAAACGTATCTTCTAACATTGGATTAAGTGTAGTTTTCATTCGAAGAATGACTTGTGAGGTGTCTTATCGCTTGAAACCGTAATTAAAAGTATCGATACGTGAAAATATTCGCACCTGGAATCTTGTCCGGCGCTCCAACATTGGCCTGCAGGGCAGCCTTGTGTATCGTCGCATAGTATCTCTCCCGTTGGGTCTCGGCATTCTGCTGGTTCTCTTGGGATTCCTTCATGGGCCGCTGGACCCGAACTTGCGAGTACCCTGCAACAGCGTGAGTAGCCTGCAGTGAGCCTGCGGTATGAGACTTGGACGAGGGATGCGGGGATGGGGAACAAGGATGCCATGGAGAAAAGGTTAATCGCGCGGCAATCGTGTGACACTCACTGTTGCGCCAACGTGCACCTATCATAGCCGCGGCCAGTAATAAAGCAGCCACTGCCACGATCAATGGTAACATAATCTTCAGGTCAGCGTAGAATGCCACAGCACCGCCCATTCCTCGCTCCGACAATTCGGCTGGTGGAGCTTAAAAATGACCTTTCTCTGTATGCTGCGACGGATTTTCCAAATAAAAATTAACCAAATCATACTCACCACCTTCCTTGGTCAAAGTGACAAAGGTGAACTCGGCCTGGTTGTTACCTGCGACGTTGTGCGCCTCGACCTTCAGCTGATAAACGGAACTCGAAGCTAAACCCGTGATGACGAACCGCCTCTGCATCTTGACATTATTGGATACGAGAGTCCAGTGGAACTCGTTGATGGGCCTGTACTGAATGACGAAGTAGAGTATCGGGCAGCCGTTGTCTGGCCAAGCGGTTAACCTTAGCAGAAGCGAAGTGGAATTCGGCGAGAGAAAAGCTGCTGCTGGTGGTATACCCGGTGGTTGACCTTGAGTTCTCACTGACAACGATTGTGAAGCTGAACTACTGCCTATCTTATTATGTGCGCTCAGGTACAAGTGATAGTTGTTGCCGCATAGCAAACCCTACAAAAGATGACAATTTTCGAAATTCAGGAAGCGTTGAAAAATACATCAACGCTTACGTACCTTGAGCTCGTGACTAGTAGCGCGGCGAGAAAGCTGTAATTCCTCGAGCGTACCGTGAGTTGTACGATAATGCAAGGTGTACTTGGTAAGTGGTGCGCCACCGTTGTAGCCCGGCATCCAATGCAGTAATATACTCGTCGAGGTCGAGCTCGACACGAAAAGCACAGGTGCGCTCGGTGGAACTGCAAATCAAACCGTTGACTTTTACGAGTCTAAAATATATGAGCAAATCCACGAGATACTGTATACGCCTGGAAATCAAAACATTTTCTGCAAGGGTAATCATTTTTTATTCTAAAGTATTATATGCTCTCTTTTCTACTGATTGCACGGGACAACGAGTGGATAGAAAGAATTTAGCTTGAAAACAATGATCTCGTGCAAAGAACTTACCATTGAAGTATTGAATTTATAGATATCACCAGTTTTGTGCATTTACTTAAGCAGTATTCAGTTTTTTAATATTTTTCTCTTGAGAACATTGTGAGCAAGCTTTTGTATAAATTAAAGCTCTGAACGCAAAGAAATTTAAAACAACTGTTTAATAATCTTGTGTCAGCAGAGTATACCGAATTTCGTTAAGTGCATCTTTTACTTGCTAATTGGATGTATGAAACTAACAAGTATATATTAAAAGAGCTTCAATTAAAAAAGTTTATCTGCAGTGAACTAGTAGACAATAAGTTATCATTAAAGAAGTAATAAGAACATATAATAGATCCATGGTAAAATGCGCATGGTAGAGATTTTCCAATGTGTTTCGTCAGACCTTCACGAATAATTTATTGATTTCCTGGTACCTCGCTGTTTCCAGTATCTCGTGGATTTGCTCGTGTATAGTATATATTTATGCTATAAACCAAGGGTAGTCTCTTACCTTGAACAACGAGGGAATAATGTAACCTGTCGCTGCCTTGTGAATTCTCGACTTGACAAGTATAGTTTCCAGCGTCCTGTGGTTGAAGATTCGAAAAAACAACTTCGCCACTCTGCAGTATTTGAATATTCCTGCTGGAATCAGTCCGCACCTGTTCGAGATTGGACTTGTACCATTCGCGACTAGCTGGATCGCCGACAGCATTGCAACTAATCGTGGCGGTACCGCGCCAGGGTCTGACCACTTGACCGCCAAAAGACGTGATTCTAGCGGGAACTCGATTCGTCGGAACTTGCGCAGCAACTTTCGAGTTCTGACCTTCACCAACCCTCGTGCTCGCCGTCACCCAAAACTGATACTCGACGTGTTGCTGCAAGCTCGTAGCCTCGAAGTACGTATCCCCTGCAGGAAGCGTACGCTTACCGTGGTTAAGTTCCTCTTGCCCATCCACCAGCCTCGTGTACAAATTGTACTTGGTTATGAGACCATTAGGCTCGAGAGGTGGTAACCAGGAGATAAATAACGCTGTCGGTCCACTCACAACAACTTTGATGTCTGCTGGACTACCCGGTACTGAAATAAATCGATAAATATGACGGCTCTCCTAGCGCGTAAGCTTAGACTTAATTGAAAATGGAGTGATGTGCAATGTACCATCTTCCTCGGTATGACAGTAAGAGACTCGCGTGGCTACACCATCGCCAACTCTCGTGTAAGCCAGTACTTGTATGCTGTAG
This sequence comes from Apocrypta bakeri, assembly GCA_018906985.1. Classification (NCBI taxonomy): domain Eukaryota; kingdom Metazoa; phylum Arthropoda; class Insecta; order Hymenoptera; family Pteromalidae; genus Apocrypta; species Apocrypta bakeri. The sequence continues at coordinate 12,285,473 of JACCIA010000006.1, read as the reverse complement.
TTCGTGTATTTACGTAATCCCGTCAACACAGTGGTGAGGGCACTGGTCTTGCGTACCTTCGACAAAATAAAGTTTTTAGAACCACTAGCGCACAGTAGAAGCGGATATAATCAACGGGAACTACTAGCAAAGTTTTCGAGTACTCACCTCCATCTCGTCGACGTTGGGCCACGACTCCCCAAGGACTGGCTCGTAATTAAGCTTGTAGCCCTGTATCAAGCCATTGGTATGCGTACTAGGTGGCGATTGCCACGAGACCTGCAACGACTTTGATGTCAACGCGGTGCACCTTACATCCTCTGGTGGTGAACTTGGAACTGCGCAGACGCCGATTATAATTATTTGATTTTAGATGTTTAGATGACTATATTTATATATAACAGAGGAAAAAAGATTGATTTTTGACAAAAATACTGCTTGAGATCAGGGAGCGCCATTTTCATTAAATGGAGTTTATTCCCTCTTTGAACTTTGAATGTCTGTAGCGAAAAATGTAATATTGTTACGAAGCTAAACTTGGCACGGCATGAAAACGTATATTTTTACTTTCGGAAAGCCGCCGAGAAGTAAGAGAATAGGGGAAGAACGAAACATTAAGCTATTTATACGATGGCATAATTAGATATCAGGTCGTATTTTTGTCGTGAAATAATCTCTCTCTACTGCTTGACTTGATATAATTAGTTTGGAACTAACCATCCTCGAGGGTCTGGGTGCTGAGCATCTCCGAGAGCGGACCAGAACCAACCTGATTGTAAGCTTGTACGATGAGGGTATACCGAGTGTGTGGCCTGAGAGCCGTGAGCCTCAATTCAGCGCCACCTTCCTCCCCATCTCCCGGTACCGAGGTAAAATTGAACGACGGGTTTGAAGACCTATATAGCGACAGTTATATTTCCCTGTATCTTTTTTTTTTACTCTAAGTCTGTTATTTACTCTTATCTCTAGAGAAAAATGCAACTAACGTGGACTCTCTGTATCCCACGTTGAATCCCTCGATGTCACCGTGTCTCAATTCAGGCAACGGTGGTAGCCACGTCACTAATATCTCCGTAGACGAAAGGGACCTAGCGGCAACGTTCAGCGGTGGACCCGCTGGCCTTTGCGGTTCGGTTCTTACGACAAGATCGGCCGATGGCGTCGACCTTCCAGCGGGTCCCTCAGCTATCACTCTTATAGTGTACCTTGTCGCGGGTTTGAGCTCGTCGATCAACGCTGCATACGGCAATGGTGGACCGCTGAGCTCCTGCTGCTGCCACATTCCCTCGCCTTCTTTGTACTGAAGGATGTATTTACTGACTTCGCTCGTGTCCTGAGACTTGTGCGACCACTTGACGTTGATGCTACGGCTGCTCACCATAGCTGTCTCCAGGTTACTCGGTGGCATCGGTGGCTCTGCACGCGCGCGCGCGTAGGGTTAATTTATTTTTTATGTAAATATTTAACTTATTAACATCTGTAAATTGGGTGTCCAAGAAGTCTGTTTATGTCAACAGTTACGCACAAGGTGTCTAGAAAGTTTTGTCACGTTAATAACTGCATAGTTATTAAAACTTTTAGGGTCCTAAAAGTTTTGAATTATTTCTCGCATTTTTTAACGAGTAAATCAACAGTGACCTAAAATTTGACATTCAACGTTATTTGAAAATCACCTGAATTTTTTGAAACGGAAACCCTCTTCTTTGGGTTAAAGAATGGCCTCATTATTTTTTAGAAAATAATATACCTCAATGATTATTCAAGCGTTTCCATTCTTTTTAAACACCCCGTATAATATATATACAATTCGCGACAGTGTTTGCGGGGTTGGGTATTTGGAACTTTGCCGATAATTTTTAATTACGCAAAGTGTGATAAAGTTGGCTTTTACGTATTATTATACGAGCCGTGAAGTTTCTTGAAAGCGGAAAAACTAAATATTAGAAAAGTTCGTTATCCACCGGCTTGGAGGTCGTCTTGAGGTAATATAATAAGGTACATAATGCAGCTGAGTTGGAAAGAGCACTAACCTTGCACGAGTAATTGAACGAGCTGCTGGTCGCGACCGTAAAGATTGCTCGCTTGACAGAAGTAAGCGCCGCTGTCAGAAGCCTCGGCCGAGGAAATCTGCAACTGCGCTACAACCCCGTCGGGTGTCGACTCTTGCTTCACTGTCACCCTGTGAAATTCCAGCCCGGTTATTATAATGCTCGATAAAATTACATTTGCGTCTATATACCGGTAGTTCGTCGAAGGATTCATCTCGTCCTTGCCGCCTTTGAACCAACTGACGCTGACAGGCTTGTCACCGTGAACCTCGCAATGTAACGTTGCCGTATCGCCCTTCTTCACAGTGACCAATCTCGAGGGTGCCGCAAAAAACGGAGAGGCTTCTCGTCCAATGTACAGAAGAATACATCAGTTTTCAAATTGATCACGTGTACATACGGCTGATTCCCTGACAGACTGTTATTTTTAAATAATTTTAAACTGTTCTTTCGCACTGTATTTACCATCGGGATTTTATTGCTTTATTTCTACGAATCGTTTCCAAGTTACGGTCATTTTTACCTACGGGAAAGGTCCTCAGGAAAGTAATCTTGTATGGTAGTGGTTAAAATGGATACTGACAACTTTGATAAGTAATTATTTGACCACTGTTTTAATAATATTTGCAAATATTTCCCCTCAAACCACTACGACTCAAAGTCACTTTATGAAGTGCAATTTATATAATTATTTAGCAATTGTATTGCGCTATCTGAATTGACTTCAAAACATGAAATATCGTATCACTTTGATTATTTTTTGGACATTCACTTTTAACAAGAAATGTAGAATTACAAATACCTTAATACTGTGGTAGTTACTTTCTCAGTAATGTACGCTACCTTTCTGTAAATTTTACCGATGCTTGGCACAGTCAAATTCATGATTATACTTGTAAATGCCTATTTTCACGATTATACTTGTAAAGTGGTCTTTTTACAAGTATAATAATAGGAGATAATTCGACAGTGAACTTTGTTCTTGGCTAAAAACGGAGCTCGATTCACAAGTTGTGACCAATATAGATATAGTTTTGCAGTCAATAAAGATCTCTTGAATGATACAAAACAATGTTATCGCCGTTTTTATTTTTAATGCAAAATGGATGTACAAATAATTGAGAATATGTATAAAATACGAAAAATACTGATCATTCCAATGTCGACTCATTATAATTTCGAAACAGTTCGAGAAAACAGCTAAAATATTCACGCAAGTATGCGACGCAGTGAAGAGAACAATTTAAAATCGCGTAGAAGAAAAATAATGTTCAGAGCGTCCCCAAACTGTCATAGAATCGGCCATATACACACATTCGCTTATCAAGTATATGTATATATACGTACAATTGACTTTAAGTTGGACAACTTTGCCAATTCCCGAGCCAATGCCGTTGCTCGCCTGACACAGATAAAAACCTTCGCGATCTTCCTTCACGTGTTGTAGTAACAGTGTCCCATTATTTAGTATCTTGGTATATGGTCGCTCGCGCAATTCCTCGTACTCGCCAGATTTTCCGCCTTTTATATATGTATCACACGGGTTATATTTTTCGTCTCTTTATTAGCGATCGATTGAGCGAAAAAAATTTATCTTTACAGATATACAATCTACTACTTGTAGATATACTTTACCGGTAGCTTTTTTCCAAACGATATTGGGCGTTGGTACACCCTGTGCCTGACAATGCAGTGCCACATGTCTGTTCCGTTCGACGCTCGTATCACTCGGTTCGACGATCCAACGAGGCGGCACTGAAATTACCAACCATTCGCTTTATCCTCTGATCGCTTTGGCTAATTAACTTCGAAGTGCAACAGATTTTTTATTCGTTTCGTTATGTTTTCCTCTTTTTTTCTTTCTTTACTTTTTGTACACTAGAGAGAGCTTTTTTGTGTTTAATTGAATTCACATTATATAGAGTGCAAGTGACAGACAGAAAAGATTCCAAGATATGGAGTGAGTGAGAGAGTGAGAGAGAAAGATAGAGAGAGAAGGAAAAAAACATGGTCTTGAAAGATCAGGTGATAATTTTATATTTTACACTTTGGAGAGTGAAAAGAATTTTTTTTTTTTTTTTCAGTTTAAGATCATTTGACATTGTATAGCAGTAGATGAAAATAAAAATTATTTTATATTAGACGAGAAAAAGTTTTATGTACAAAAACTATTATTATTATTAAAAAGAATGTCGAATAACAAAGATAATATATTCATAAAAAACCTTTAAAAGGAGATTCATGATACGATTATAAAACGTAAGCTCGCTAGTTGAGCAATCGTAAATTTTATGTTTTATATATATATATATATATATATATACAATATATTCGTCAATATACATATTAGGAGTATTAAAAGAACGTGATCAATTTTAAAACACAATTATATAGTTAAAGAGAGTTATAAAAATTGCATGAATGTATATTAACTGTACGAATAATAAAAAAAAATAAAAAGCAATGAAAAGACAGTATAAACATTTTATGTGACGGAGTATAAGGTCGATTGTAATGTATTGTATATACATAATTCGTATATAAGTTATATGAATATGTCAGCGATGAAAGAAATCAAAGTAAGATATATTTCGTCGTTTTGGATATAGAGGATAGAGTTATTGAGGTTCTGTGAAATTGCGTTTCTACTTTACACAAGACACTTTGGCTCAGGTCATCATTGAAAAATTGCCTCCCGTATAACTCCCGCATATATAACTAAGATTTATAAAATTTTTCCGCGCTCGCGATCGTAAACTATATATATATATATATTTTTTACAGAATAAACCATAACTCGGTACCTATACACACAACGCGTATATGTACACATTCATTTCATGGTACATGTATATATATATATATATATATATATATATATATATATACGAGTAATCATAATCGGGAAAACGTCATACCTCGATTACACGACATCAGCGTCGGCTAGTAACGTTTTATAATTTAATCGTAAACGTCGTTCTGAACGAATTACGTTACCTTTAACTTTTATGTGCACTCTATCTCGCCTGCATACATATAGACGAGATAGAGTGCGTATATTCAGTACTTCGGTTATAAAATCGTGCGATGATGCAACAAATTGATAATATTCGGAATCGTAAAATTTTTTTCCAATATTGCTTCAACGCTTAATCCGGCTTTTGTGCGGACAAAAAAACAGGACTTTCACGACATATTAAAATCTGATTAAATTGCCTTGTGTGAAAATAGGAAAGCCTCTGAGATTGATGTGTTCTACTTTTTACATTGTGAATAAAAAACGCTGCACAAGCGAGATATACTGGTGAATTGAAAATTTAGGAATATACGTTTCACATGACGATACATGTGTGTGTATATGTATACATATAGAGAGCAAGAGAGAAAAAGATAGAGATGCGGAAAGAGCAGAGTAAAGCTAGATGTACATATACATATATATATACAATATATATATATATATATATATATATAAAATTTATATATACGAATATATATACGTAAAAGTTGTGGAGGAGTAATAGAGTATGAAGCAAATGTCCATACGTAGCTTGTATATATATTTTCAGAATAAATACATAAAGTACTAATGGAAAATCTGCATGTAAATATGCATGTAAATATGCATGTTTTATTTTGATTGATGCGACAAGACTGTTCCTGCTACATACTGAAAAAAGCTTACAATATTAAAAAAATGGTATTTTCTAAAAAATTGCATTTTTGAAAGAAGAAAATATTTGCTCAAATTAAGAACGTTTTTGTTAGAGACAGATGTCTGAAAATGTAACATTGCGCTTTTTTCATTATATGTTTCAGTTGATTGTATGGAGAGAACGATTAAGATTCTGGATATGGAAATAGTAGACTATATTTTTCGTGGTAGTATATGAGTTGATATAACTTTGTTTAATACGTCCGTTTCTTAATAGTATGTCTTTGTACAGTACAAACTTATAATACGCTTAAATATGTAATATAAAAATCGTGAAAATAGCGGTACTACGTGACACTACGATAGTAAACTATAATTATAGTAACAATAATATAAGTGTAAATACTACTTGTACTACCTAAATACGTATATGTATAGAAATGTGTAATGTGGTGGTACTAGCGATCGACGCATGCTGGACAACAATGGCTTGGAACGTCATTAATCGCGCGTACACCACTCGCGGTGAGAAAAAGTCCAAAAATAGGTGTATTATTTATACAAACAGTCAAAAAATTTATAAAAATGTACATTAATTAATTACGAATACATATAAAATATTGAAAAGTTGTATTAAAAAACATCAATCGTATTAAAAAATGTCAACACATCGCACAGGCAAATCGTGAAAAACGTTAAGTGAGAGATTGAAAAACTTTAGCAGAGATAGTATTAGTAAAAATGGTGAGAAAAAATCGTAACAAAAATCTATAGTAAGAAGTTTTGTTAGTAAAAATAGATAAATTAGGAAAAGTTAGTAATAATACGCATGCTAAAACGAAGTGAAAAAGGTCAATCGGCGTTCCAGCGTGTGTCCAGCAGAGCCAGCGTCAGCCAAGGGTCGGTGAGCGAACGAGAGACGACATTGTCGTAAGAGGCCACTTAGTATATATAAATAACAAATAGAAATATAGAGAAAGAGGTAGAGATAGAGAGAGAGAGAGAGAGAGAGAGAAGATTCATGCTACGGTTTCTCGTTGTATTCGTCATAGAATTTCGCTTATCTCTGAAGTATATAATAATATTTATATATATTCGAGAGCGAGACAGATAGAGAGATGGATAAAGAGCGCCAACATTATGTAGAGATTGAAAAAAAATCGATCAGGGACAAAGTAGATTTGAGCTTGGTAGTGGGTCATGCACAATTATTAATAAAATATTTTTAAAAAAGGGTGACTAATGAAGGATGGTGCAACTCTGTTTTACCTTATATGTTTTTGGTCAATTCAAGCAAACCTCGGGGGGGTCCACGAGATACCGACGCATTCCCAGAGAGCCAAAGCAACGTAAACATGTAATACTGTGACACTGTGTGTTTGTGGAACAATGCTTTCAGGGGCTAATGTTTGCAACATTTTTTTTTCTTGGATTTTGGAACGTTGGTACATCGGGATATACTTGGATGGAGTCTCGATTGTAAATTCTGCTTTCTAGTCTAGCAGAATCAGTTCTTCTAAAAACTAAAAACGGTATCACGTTTTTTGTTTATTATCGAACGCACGAGACTCAAAGGAATAATTGCGCGCGACGTACAGCAGTCGTTGGTAAGAAATGAAAAGATATTTTTAAGAAAATAAGAAACCAATGATATGATGAAACAGAAACAAGGAGAACGACGCGGCCGTGTGATCAATGAATATGTGTAAAATATTTCATCATATATATATATAAATGTGAAGAATCGCGATTGGACAGGTCGGCAGCTGTCCATCTCCCGCTCGATCTTATCATACGACGAAAAACAAAATAACTGCGCGCGACACGGGAGTTGACAGCGCAGCAGCAACCGGATGTATTCAGCGGTACAGATATAGTTGGCATTTGTAGTAGCTGTGGTGATGGTAGTAGTAGATAGAGAGACAGAGAAAGAGAGAGAGAGGGAGAGAGAGAGAGACAGATAGAGTGATTAGAGTGAAAGAGAGAGAGAGAAGAGAGAGAGAGAGAGAGAGCACTAGTTACCTTTGACCTGAAGCTTGGCCGTGTACCTGACCTCGGCTGCGGGGTTCGCGGCGACGCAGGTGTAGTCGCCAGAATGTTCGGCGGCTAGATTGGATATACTAAGGAGGCTCGAGTAAGGATCTAGTTGTGAAACGTTGACAACAGAAGCAAGTTTCGTGGGTAATGGAAATGGAGTTTGACCATCTTTTAGCCAGGATATGGTTAATGGTGGATCGCCAGCCGCGACCCCGCACACCGTCCTTGTCCGCATCCCCTCGGATAGTCCCTCTTGGAAGTTAAATGGCTCAATTATAGGGGGTACTGGAAAAGGTCAAGAGAGAAGAGAGAACCATACGTGAGAGCAAGAAAAAAGTTGTTGGCACCAAAAATAATAAGAGAATTACGATCGAAAGAAAAATGAAATAAGGAACGCAACGAGACCATGAGAAAAATAAGTATAAAAATAACGTAATGATAACACACATCAGTTAATGTAGCGTAACGCTTCTATTTCTCATTGGCTATATTATGTCATCAGAGGATTACCTCGTTCTGATCCATGCGCTTGCCCTATGTAATGTCTACGTATATCTATGTGTATACTGGGTGTCAAAAAAGTCTGGAAACACCTGATTTCTTAAAAGTTATATCGCGAGAATGAAACATAAATGTGATAAAATGTGAGCCCCTTTTCTTCGACGTCTACAATCAACAACTCGCGTAATCGCTTATAATTTCAAAGGTCGAGGACATATCTACGATGATCTCATTTGATTTTTCTCAACTTCAAATCTCCAAGCTCTGGATTATCGAATTATCGAATAGGGATGCTGTAGTTCATACTTTTTGAAATTAATTATAATTTTATACTTTTTTATTTTGCTTATTATTATCGTTGCTTTTTAGTGAATTTCCATTGAATTATCGTCGATAAGTCATCGATCTGTCAAATAAAAGATCTTCACGCCAGCTTTCGATTGTTGATACCAAAGAGGTGATTATTATCGGATAACCTTTAAGATAATCGATAAAAATAAAAATAATTTACTTGGGAAATTAATAAGCTTTTTTCAAGACTTTTTGGATACCCTGTATGTATAAATGAATGAACATTCTCATTGTCGTTGTTGGTGTCGCGACTGGCGAACGCATGGGTAGAACCAGAAAGTCCAACCCACATCACACATCTGACACACAATCGCTCGCCATTTTATATATACAGTATGCATGATAAATATTGAATATATATATATAGTATGTATTCGTAATACCAAACGAGACAGTATAGTAGTATAGTACAATTATGTATATATATGTATATAGATAGAAATATACATATAATATGTATATATAGAAACTATGTACAGTAGAGGCAGAATATAGAATATAATGCGTAGCAATGTATAGAGGAGAGATTTTTGGCCCCGCCTTGAACGGACTACTGCCGCCCCCCGTCTTTTCGATTTTCTTCGTTGTTTATTTGTTATTATATTGTTTCTTTTTAAATATATACAAAATAAATAAGTATATAAAGAATTAGGGTTTTGGTTTATTTTACAATGACACACGCATACAGCCCCAACGGTCTCATCACACATTTGTCGATAAAAATATAGTGTATATATATATATATATATCGCATCGGCATCGCATCATCACACGCGCACACATGAGCGATGAACGCAAAACTATATATATAATACGATGCATCAGCTCACTCGCGCACGAGACTCACCTGTGGCAGTTTCGGCAACTTCGGGTCAGCTCAGCTACTATTGCGCCACTGGACATGCAGAGTTCGTCTTTTCGTATTCGCTAATTTTCGCATTTATAAATCCCAAGCCAAGATGCATCACTCGTTTTCCCCCCGCACGCATACATACGTAGATATAGATATAGACAGATATAGAGAGATAGAGAGCATAAAAGTAGAGTAAAAGTAGATATATATGTATATAAGAGAATATAAGTATTATATATATATATATCTAAATATATATATATATATATATATATAAGTATATATACGAGTAGAGAAAAAGAGGTAAAAAATTTGATATATGTATATATAAGGGGGGCGGTCAGGCCGTGTGGGCACGTTTTGGGGCCTAGAGGAGGATTACCATGAACCACGAGCCGTTGCGTTTGGGATACCTCGGCGGCGAGGTTACGAGCGACGCACGAGTAATTGCCGTTGTGATCTGGAGATAAACTCTCGATCATGAGTATGCTGTTGAATTGGTCAACGCTGGTGACGGTGATGCGCTCGGATGGGCCCATTGTCCTGCCATCCTTTAGCCAGAAGATCGTCAGTGGTAAGTCACCCCGTGAGACCGAACAGGTCAGGGTTGTACGTTCGCCGAGATGCAAGTCGTGATCTGCCGTGAATGGGCTAATTTTGGGAGGAACTGGAATGTCAGAAAAGAAGGAGAAAAAAAAATATTGTCGCACCACCATACATCGCAAAGCGCTTCTGATCAATTAAGATCGAACATGACCTCGATCCGCTCATGTCAGCAGCGACTTTCTCTTTTTCCACCAAACGTCAATGCAGATCCGGAATAATTTTTTCCTAGATTGTAATATCTTCGAAAATAATATACAGATAGATACACCGAGAGAAAAATTATGTATATGTATAGTGTACACATAAAAAAAAAAGAATGAAGAGCTCACCGATAACTGCGACATCGCCACTGCGTCTCGCGCTGTGTCCTTGTTTATTCTTAGCCCAGCAAGTGTAGACGCCGCTGTCGACCTGCTTTTGAACGCTCGAGACGATGAGCGTACCATCGCTCATGACCTTCTGTCGTAAGTCGTCTGGGAGCTCGCGACCTGCTCTTTCCCAACGAATTTCTTCGATGGGATAACCTGCTACGGGACACTTCAGTCGTAACGTCTCTCCAGCCACAGCAGTCACTTTTGGAATTAGTCGGATGTACGGCAGACCTAGGCGTATAGTTACTTTTAAGTAGTACGCACCCGTGTTTGGTCAGACGAGGCTCTAAATATAACCGACGCTCAATTTTACGCGGTAGCTTTTTATCGGACAAGCCCTACATTCGCTCCTCGGTTAATATCCTCTCGTATACTATATGTATGCAAGTGCTAGCGTGAAAAACTTTTTCACTACTTCCTGATATTTTATGCACTAAAGTATTCCAGCACTTTTCCGCTTGCGTATGAAACCTCCGAAAAGTGTCAACATAATATATAAGGTGTCGCCGTGGTTTGCTTCTTCGCTACAGTATAATAATATAACAATAGCATCTACTGAGAAAAATGATACTTTTCAGTCAACAGGAAAGTTATTATTTTTTGAAAAGACAAATAAATGAGATTTAGTTCTGTTATCAACGTTCAATAAATATTTTAATCTTTGATTGATATGATACATTTTCAACGTATACGTATACTGATACCCTCTTTAACGCTGATATACACTGAGAAAAAGATTAGTTTAAATAACGTCAACTTTTGTTCAAAATACAAGACAACAACGATGTCAGAAACCAACAAGATCAATGTCATTTTGATAGTTTATGAGATAAAATTAATTAAAGTGACTGTACTTTTAGAATCAGTAAGTAGTGCTTTAACTACGAACATTTGGATATTCAAATAATAAAATTTAATAATAAAGCGATTGAATGTCGTGAAAAAAGAAATAAAAGAAAAATGAATACGTCTTGCAGTGCTTACTCGATGTCTTTGTTGTGTACTTATTCAGTTCGAATTCGCGTATATTTACATTTGTAAAGAGGATTCAAAACTCCTTCGGAACTATAAGCTTCTTAAGGCGACAGTCGTGCCGAGAACGTCGCATAGTATAATAATTTTACTAATTGCATAGAAATCACGCTGATTATTTCCACCAGTCCATTAATTTTCATTAACTTTTCGCACTGTCCGATAGTCTATTCAAATTAAATCATTCTACGATTACTATATATATAAGCAGGCTGTAACGTTCTTTTTTAGTTTATCAAGTAGTTTACAAAGATATTTGTTTACTCTATGTTATTAAAAATCTGTTTTAAAAATAAAATATTACACACGAGGATGAAATAAAATACATACATTTTTTCTGTTACTCTGTATATATATATATATATATATATATATATAATAAGACTGACCGCTTGGGCTTTGACTGACTAAACAATATGAAATAGCTTAAGCTATCTTGATCTCTTTTCGAATACCTGAGCCACTCTAGGGTATTTTATATTTTACTATCAGCAGACTTACGTAATCGCTTATATTCATTTCACTGATTACCTGTGTTACAGACAGAATTAGTATTTTCGAAGGTGGAAGTGATACAAAGCGCATTTATACAAATATAGGTAAACATTTTTTGAGTAGCGTGTGTTCCTCCGCTATTCGACTCTCACTGCGCGAATCGGCAGTGCGATTCGTAGCGTCAGGACCACCTTAGGAATAATTTATAATTATAATGAGGGCATTAGATCTCGATAGGGAATTCGCTTCGTGATACGCGTAGGTCACTCTACAGGCTGCGTTTATTAGTATACTTGATTCGGCTTGTTATTTTAATTTGGTTTTATATATATATATTATTTTTTTTTAAAGGTATTTTATATTTTGTGTTTTCATTTTGATTTGCGTTCAATTATTATCTTTACCTACTTTATCCCTGAAGAACGTGATTTCGAAAGATCAAGAAAATCCAACGATAAAATTGTTTTTCTTTCGAAGATATCTTTTTATCAACGTTATTGTTTGTTTACCTCGAAAGGATTTCCGTTGCTTGAGATTATTATTTTTGCGGAGATACGAAGTGCGCTTAATTGTTCGAGTAAATAAACCTCGTTCAGCGGCACAAAGCATGAATAATGTATACATAGACCATATACAAGTAGAGTGTTCTCGCATTGAAGCGAGAAAAGCAGCACAATTCTTATCTTACCGTATACGTTGAGCCTTGCTGCATGCGTCACCTTGCCGGCTCGGTTTTCCGCCGTGCACGAGTACTCCCCGCCATCCTCGACGACCACATGGCTAATGTTCACGTGCGATATCACGTCTCCGTGGACCGTCACGTACTGGCCTATCACGAACCTTCAACATACATACAAACACGCATATAGCACACCGGGGAATCCGTGCGCTCAAGCCTCTCGGTTAAATGCTTTTATTCCCCCCACGCCCTCCTTTCCATCCTCCCTTACCTCATATATTACTAGAGACGCGGCCTGCCACGAAATTTCTATTCTATTACTAATATACAGCAACGCGCGAACAAAAAAAAAGAAGAAAGCACCCATTCAACTTTTTCACGAAAGAAGCCTCTTGCGAAATATCTCCGTAAATATATTCCCGGGATTTGCGCGCAATTTTTCGCAGAACGCTCTGGGTCCTCGTTTTATTATTTTTTTCTCTTACTCTCGGCTTGTGCACAGTCGCTCACACTCAAAGCGGAGTGGAAAAAAATTCAATTTGCTCCCGGACTCGTGTTCCGACACATGCACATTCGCAGAGGTACATACATTTATGTATATAATACATGTGTACACATGCACAGGTATATATATATATATATAAATATAAATATCTGTGTGCGTCCGCAAAGGGCATTTTTAGCAACCGACTATTTCCTTCTGACCTTTGTTTGGCTTTATTTAATTTTCTTCCCTTTTCCAGGCGCAGAGCTTAACAAGCTCCCTAGAAACTTGTCGGGCAATGAACGCGCGCGTAAAAAGTCGAGAACGATAGAAAGTTGCACTGGCGTTGTGCGCTATATGTATTATATAACTCTTCGTCCATCGGTCCATTATATATATATACACGCGTACAAGTAGATTTTTTCGAACGACACGAGCGCAGATATATAGAGCCAGAGCTAATACTATAGCCAAGCCAGTGCGGAAAACGGGGAGGCGTGGGTGTTTTATATGGGAAAGTTTCCCTATAACTTTTAGCGCGGCGCGTAACTTTACCGTTTGAACGTAATAACGGCTACGGCCAGTAGTAGTAGTATAAGAAGCTGTGCTAGTATACTATACGTATGTATAGATATATAATATATAGATGTGGGCAAACCTTCCATTGGTTGGCAGCGGGAAGCCATCCAGTGCCCAGGAGACCTGCGGCGTGGGATTTCCAGCGGCCGAGCATTTGAGCGATACCGCTGGACCGGGTTGCAGGGTTTGCTCGATGAAAGAGTAAAGGAGTACCGGCGGCGCATCTGCGAGCAAAAACAAAGCCTCCTGTTACAGAGCAACAGCAACTGCAGCAGCAGCAGCTTTCACACGGTCGAGCCAGCGCGGTATTGATCCGCAAGCGTGCGCGCTACGCTCTATTTTTGTCAAAATCCACACACACACACACACACACACACACACACTAACTTATTGACTCACATATAAATATGTCATCTATTTATATGTATAGATTGTAATGGGCCCATGGTCTTGTATAAGCACAAGCCCTGATGTCGTCTAAAAGTCAAGTATTCTGGCTCAATGGAATAAATCACCTTAAAATGGTCATTCTTAAAGTAGAAATACTTATTCTAACATTAGCAAGTATATTTACCTACGACTCAAGAGGATTGGAACTTCTCTAAGTCTCTTCAATAGTTAATTACTCCACAATATATAGAAACTTCACTTTACGTCAGATTCAAACAGAACTAATGGCTGGATTGAGCTCAAACTTGGTTTTAATACTCTCTTCGATTCTAATGTCGAGCTGGCTTTTCAACCAATTATTCGAAAAATTAATACGTTTTTGTGGTGTAATTAGCCATCGAAGTAATCTCTTCAACGTACCTTCTAATATTCGTTTAATTTTCAACTTTATTTGCATTATTAACAATATTTTTATTCTAGTTTTTGAAATCATTGCTTTAAAGATATCTTGTTCCCTTAGAAAAATCAACATATGTATCGATAGGACACTCGCGTGCATCCGGCCGTGTGAATACTCTGTGATTGGACTAGAATTCCAATCGATTTTTTGTAACACTAGATTTAGCAGCTATTGAAGTGCACCTATATCTGCTCTTTATTATTTTACTTCTCGTTTTTATTTACAATTAACTATAGTAAATAATTATTTGCCAGATGAAAATTGTTACTCTAAATACAATAAAAATCTCGCTAAATTATTTATATCCGACTCTTAACACACAGTAAGAGAGTATATTGATATTTATTAGAAATAGAAGAAAATTTCCGAGCACTTATTTTCTGTACTTATATATTTGTATATAAACGTACCTCCAAGTTGGAGTTCAGCCGATGCTTGGGCTGTGTCGCCTTCGGATCTGCGAACGATGCACTGGTACATTCCACGATCCTCTCTGCCAATACTGTTCAGCCGCAATTGTTCGGATTGCCTACCGGTGCCAGGTAGCTGTCGGCCGTCTTTGTACCAGGTGACGAAATGAGGACCCGCCTGCGGGTGAGAGCCGATTTCGCAGCGAAATTCGGCACTTCCGCCCAGGTGGACCGAGAGAAGAGCTGGTGTCACCTCGACGTGTAGAGGTGCCGTTACCACTAGTCTCAGCTCGGCGCTTGCTTCACCTCCGGTATTGGCTGCGGCACACCGGTAGACACCGCTGTCTTCGAGAGTTACAGCTTCGATGGCTAATACAGGACCCAATAGTCGTGTCCTCGGACCCGGCAGTACCAACATTGGCTCGGCACCCGTTTGAGCGTACCACCTTTCATTGAGTATTGCATTAGGTGATTAAAGCTTTAGAGAACAGTTCACTTTTTCAGAGTGCGAATTACTCTGTAAGAGTGAATTTTTACTTTAACGCAATGTTAAGGACTTCTCGAATATTTTAATTTCACTCGAGCCTAAGGGCAACGCTTCAGTTAGATAACGAGTCATTCAGGAAATAGTATAAAATTAGAACATATTAATCGAGTCAAATTTTCTACTCGCCCTTAATTTTCACTATGACACTGTAAAAATTGCTTCATTACATTTCCAATTGGGAATTTCATATTTTACTCTAAAATTTGAGGAGACACGCTATAAAAGATTTTAGATTCGCTTAAAAGCCTCTCCAAATCTTTATGATGGATACTTTTAAATAAACCTATATGTATATATATAGTATACCTGTATTCTGGAGTCGGACAAGCCTGAGCGACACATACAAGAGATGTCGACTCATCCTGTGCAACGTGTACGTTTTCCGAGTGATCCAGTATAACGGGTGGCATGACACCTCTATGATCCGCTATCCTAACGTTAGCCACTGAACTTACGACGACCTGCCTAGTGAGCCTGTGCATAGTTCGACATCTGTAGCCAGGCACCTGATCACTGAACTCTAGCCCGTGAACCAACAACTCACCCGTCGGCAGCAGGTGGAATTTTCCATCTATACATCGATTGAACAGAAAAACAAAGGATTCGCTACCGTTTGACGTATATATACAAATGGGTGATTCCCTAACAGATTGACCGGTCGAAACATTTTAAACTGTTATTGTGTACTGTATCTATCAATGAGATTTTTTTTACGATCTGGTTCCAAGTTAGTAAGAGTTAATATTGGGATTTTCAGCACTATTTGTATTTTTTATGCCTATTTTCAAAAGATAGCTACTTTTTCGTAAAATTATCTAAACTTTCTTTCAAGGTCAAATGTAAAATTATGGAACCTTTAAATTTATAGAAGAAATAAATTTATTGATCAAACTATCTGATATTACGATTAAAATGCCGATTTTACTCGTACAATCGTGAGTTCGACTGTACCTAGCATCACCCAAAATTTACAGAGACGTAGCTAACCTTACTGGGGAAGTAACTCTGACATAGTCTCGATGTGATTATAATTTACATTTGATGTCAATATAAAATATTAAAAAAAAAAGATAATGGTGTTGAATATATGTGAATATACATATACAGTATACACATACACATCTCTCTTTCTCCTCTCTATCGTCAGAGCGCGCGCGCGCGCGCAAGAGAGAGAGAGAGAGAGAGAGAGAGAGCGAGCGAGAAAGTGTGATAGCAGTATACAACGTTCCACACCCGGCGGTCCTCTGGCAGCGATCGATACCATAACCTGCGTGCAGCATCGCTGTATATTTGCTCTCCCGAGCCGAATCAGACTAACGAGCCTTTCTACATCGCGCTGCAGGCTCTTTATTGCTTTTTCCTCGATATCCAAGCCCGTTAACCTCGAGAGTTCCTCTCGATACTTTTTCTCTCTCTCTCTCTCTCTCACTCACTTTTGAATTTCCTTCTTGGCGTAGCCACGGGTTCAATGCACTTTAGCGCGCTTTCCTACAGGCTGCAGTGCTTTATCAACGAAGAGAGAGAGCGAGAGAGAGAGAAACTATTACCGACGGTATAAGAGAGAAGGGGAGAGAGAATTGTTGCGGCTCTCGTCGACGTTTCAAGTAGGGGAAAAGAGCTTCTGATGCTCTGTGGACATTATTAAAGTCGAGCTTTACTCTCGGAAACTCACCTCCTTGCAGCGAGGGGTAAATGTAGAAAGCCGGTTCCTGCAGCCAGGAGACCACTCGGACGAGATCTCGTACGAAGCTCGGTACGACACAGCGTAACACTGCGGTACAGCCTCGAGAGGCGCCTCCGATCACCTCCACCTCCACTTTGTACGCCTGGGCGACCACTGAGATATACGATGTACAAGCAGATGAGTATTTAACTTATTATTTCTTACTTTTAAATTGTCAAAAATTTCAAAGTTATTTGCACTTATGAATTATTTAGC
The DNA here is from genome assembly GCA_018906985.1 of Apocrypta bakeri. Taxonomy (NCBI): domain Eukaryota; kingdom Metazoa; phylum Arthropoda; class Insecta; order Hymenoptera; family Pteromalidae; genus Apocrypta; species Apocrypta bakeri. The sequence continues at coordinate 12,268,057 of JACCIA010000006.1, read as the reverse complement.
CAACTTTCCGTTCCAAGGACACTTTTTTTTCAAAGTCTTCCCGCGGGTAATTCTGAACAGAAATAATCTCACAAAGTTCTGAAAAAGTATCTACCGGCAAAAGATACAGATATTTTAACAACATAAGAAACAAGTCCTTTTGTATCCCATTTCGATAATTTGTTTGAATCTAAGATTCCTCCCATTAGATTTAAGTATTCCATTAAAATATCGAAATAACAAAATGAATAAAATTTGTTGTTCAATTTATTTTTTATAATTATTATATTTATCCAAGACCTCTGAAAACAACTATTATTCTTAAATCATGGGAATTTTTTTAATCAAACGAAAACCTTTAGTTTTAAATTTAACAAATTTTATTCCGGGAAATGTAGACATCTCTCAAACACGAACCCGTTAAATGTTAAGTTGAGTGTGCAGTAATTAATATATTGTATCGATAGTGTGTATTTTTATTCTACATATTGTATAAACAGCGTATTGCAATTCGATATTTTCCTAAGAATATTCACAATTCAATAAATTGCACTCATATGTTGTTATAAGCATTGCAACATGAAATTTCTTTTTCATTACATACTTCACATAATTAATTGAGCAGGATATTTCAAAGCAGAAAACAAATATTTAAACAGAGAACAATTGTCGTATATTACAATTCAATAACTACATAGTGTATTTTGTATATTCCACGATGATATCATTCGCTGTATTCTAAAAATTTAGTAAATTTATTTAATACACGATTGTCACTCACTGAAATAGTGAATGTTCACTGATCTCGCGTAGTTACTCTATGAGTTTTACAAACAGTAAATTTACTGCGTAATAAATGTTCACTATTTATTTTAAACTTAGATCGTGAAATCGGAAACGCAGGGGGCGTATCCTCGTGACAAATCGCTCGATGCGAAATTCAACACGATGAATTAATATAAAATTCACAGCATATACGGTGTTTATAAAATACGGAAGTAAAAGTCATACGGTTGCTCTTTTTCCATTGCATCGCACAGCTTCTGCCTCGTGCATATATTTATACGAAAAAAGTTCGCTGAAACTTACGGCTCATTAATAATTCAAAACTCGCGTTACGCTGCGACTGTCGACCATTCTCTCTTTTTTTTCAAGCTTCCTCTTCTCGACAATTTGAATTTTAATACGCTCGTCCATTCGTTTCGTAAGTAGGAAAATTTCCGAGATGTTAAAATTTAACAATGAAAGTTCGACATTGTGCGAGAAATTCATGTTCCGAAAGTTTTTTTTTTATAGGCAAGCGGATATAGGAGAAAAGGAAAAAAAAAGTACACAAGTATAATACAAGAGTACGGACCTGCACGGACTTGGACGTCTCGACTGAGTACTCTGCCAACGGAATTGCTGGCAACGCATCTATAGGTAGCGCTATGGACGTCCTGTCTATAAGCCGCCGCTGGAAAAGGCAGCAATACGAGTGTTCCATTTTTGAGTAATCGCCTGACTCCCGACACATCGCCGGCTGGTAAACCATCGGCCGTTGACCAGTCGATGTTTGGTGGTGGACTACCAGTTGCCGCGCAATCCAGCCAAGCGCCCGATGAGTTCGAGAACTCGACTCTCGAGGCTGGCTCGATGAGGAAGCTCGGCCCGCGCAAGTGCGCGTCGAAGCCGTGTCCGCTGCCCCGGCGAGCCGCCACACCCAGTAGCAGCAAGCACACGCCTGAAAGTTTCATCAAAAAATACATTTATATTCTCATACATAATATAAATATACATATATAAATACAGAGAGTATGTACGGGATATTTTCTCACGGGATTGACCGATCGATCAATTTCAACCTGGACTGTTACCATGAATTTTTTTAGATTTTATTCACAAACCGTTTTCAATTTACGGACAGCCAAAGTTGGTATTTTCAGTATTTTTCGCTTGTTTTCAATAAGCTTCTTGTTTTTAGAAAAACGAGAGAAACTTTTTTTAGAATACTCGTTAATCTTTTTGAATGAAATACTCTAACGGTCGTATGCACATATGTGTCACGATAAAATGATAAGTCACGTAGGTCTCGGAATGAAATTCACAATAAGATTTATTATAAATAAATTTAGTTCGGCATAAAATTATCGACCACATTATCTCCAATTGATTATAGTATCACTGAAATTATAGTATCTCTTGAGACATTTGTGAATCTGCATTTCATGTTAAAATTGAAATTATAGAAAAAAATCAAAATGATGGCACTTGTCTCGTTGACTATGTAATAACATTAGTATTACAAGTAAGAATAATTTCAATTGCACCAATTACTAATTATAAGTTAATTTAATCATTCTTTCATGAATTTTGTTTTACATAAAGACAAACTACAATAAATATAAATGAATTTCCTTTGTTTAATTACTATGAATGTATTACTACTTTGTAATAATTGTATATATAATCTGAATTAATAAATAATAATAATAAAAATGTATGTTGTAAGTTAAGATTTTCCTAAAACGACACAGACTATTCTGATAAACGATCATTTGTCCAGATTGTTGATGAAATATTTCTGAAGTATTTGTAACGATATTTCCATATATTGCCGTTCGTATCACTGCGATAAAAAATGTTATGCCCGGTCAATCCGTCAGAGAATAACCCATGTGTATATATGCACACGCAAGATAGCGCAACAAGTATTACATATGCGCCGTACTCCGAAGGTCTTTTATCATTACGTGTGCTCGCGAACGCAACAAGTTTAACAAAATAATAATCATATGCGTATACGTAAATATATATATATATATATATATATATATATATATATGAATGTGCATTTCTATATGCAATGTAAGTCGAAAAGCAAATAGCCAATTCGGAGGAGTCGCCAAGTCGTCGTTGTATACGGATGAGGGTGAGACAGAGAGGCAACAAGTCGAAAGACGAAAGTTTGTCGGGGTGGCGTACCGCCTCGGGATGTTTGAAAAACTCGCCAGCCAAGTTGTACGGAGAAGAGAATTTGCTGTTCCCAGCTTACACTGTGCTTTCTGTGTATCTCTCTATCTCCTACTCTTTCTCTCTTTCTCTCTCATTTTTCCGCGCGCGACCAACCGATGGCAGCTTTTCTTATATCCTTCACGCGAGAGTTAGTGTATTATCGAACTACCTACTGCTTTCGCCAACTTAAATTGACAACTTTTCCCATTACCCCTGACTGCACGCACACGTATATATATCTGTACACGTATATATATACGCATATACGCGCACACTCGTGTGTACACAGCCGACACGGTGTCGAATTAATTTAATTCTCTTTGTGCTCTCGAAAGTGGTTTTTAACCATTAATTTTCATCTACGATTGCAAAGCCAAACTCTCAAATAGTAGACTTTCTCTCTAAGTAATTTCCCTCCGAGTAAACAGTAGAAACTATTTGCTCAGCCTGATTCGCCGGCGTGTTTTAAACAAGTAAATTGTTAGAGGTATATCGTTACCGCGAACACATGCATTTTACTAAGCTCTACCTCGCATTACGAATACGTTTGTATGCGCACACATATACATACATATATATGTTCGAATGTATACGCGAATGCGAGGTATAATATGGATGTAGAAGGGGGTAGTAGGTAATCGAGCAAGCATTAAATGGATCGTATGTTTATAACGGCATTAAGAATATAATCAATTCCAATTCTCCTAATACTCGAAGTGGATGCAAAGGATTAGTGATATTATCAGCAGTCCAACAACAACAACAATAACAAATGAAATAATCTATATATATATATATATATATATATATATGCTCAGCTAGCGTTATGATGTACTTACAGCGTTACGAGAGTACATCGAATGTAATTAAATTACATGACGATCAGTTATTAGATCAGCTATAGATCCGAACAAAATTAACATCGATGGTACATCGATTATTATTTTACGCTAAACTCGTAAAAGTAGAACTGTACCGAAAAAAATGATTTCTACAGAATACTAGGTATAATTTGAAAAATATTTCTTTTTATTTGATCGCACCGAATGAATACGAGATAGCAATCTTCTTATAATAAACGCAAAGTGAACTTATGACCTGCAAATCCAATCCAGAAATACCAATCTAACTTAATCGATCTCTCACTCGGGTTGAGATTTATTGTTCTCGTGTATTAATAATATTTTCGGACCATACCGTGGAGCTACTTATCGACACAAAAGACACGTCGTATAGTGCGACTGAGTGCAATATATATATATATAACGATAATAAAGGAAACCGTATACTCGCGGAAAGTACGAGGAAGGAAAAGAAAATCTCGATAAAGTACCGTATATATATGGTGTGTATAATACTGGAGCTTACGCGTATGTGTATATTGTGTATGGTATAGTTATATATAAAGAGTCCGCGAATTTCGCTACATTTTATTAAGTGAAGTCTTCGCTCGCCAATTAGATGGCTTTATAGCTGAAAGGTATATTAAAAAAGGTACAATTTAAAAAATGTCCAAATTGGATAAGTTATTATCTTTGAAGAGGTGCAAAAAATAGAAGCAGGTCTAGTTTTCTTGTTGTAGTTCAAATGTTTCTAAATTTTTGACCAGGACTTCCAGATCATCAGACATTTATATTAACATTATATTGCATAATTAAGGACAAATATTTTTATCGATTTTTTTGGAACATCCATTTTTTACGAGTATATTCGTTGATAATGCTTTGGAATATTAAGACATATTGTTGATCCAGAAAGAGGCTAACTTCAATTACAAATCGCACATCTTGTCGAGAAGCGCCAATATTTCTGATTAGATTAAATTAGTAAAATTTTCGTATCACACCGAAAACGTATATCTACCGAGGTAAGTCTGACTACGATACACATAGAACGCGAAGATCGAAAAAGTAAACTCGTATTCATGGAAAATCCGAGGAAAGAAAAAGGAAAATCTGTAAAAAGTACAGTCTTCGCGTGTACGTACAGTAGAGGTATATAAAATTCATCGGTGGCTGCACAACAGAGAGAAGGAAGGAGAAGAAGGTTCTTTCTCTTAAGCATGTAAATCCCCTCGTCGTTTCCACGTAGCTCGGAGAAGCGAAGACGGCGAAAGAGAGGTTCTCTTGCATTGCCGAGGCTTTCATCGTCGCTTTGAACTGACGAAAGAGAGAGAGAGAGAGAGAGGGAGAGAGGTGGGGGCATATATGCATGTACGTATGTACGTATGCCCGGTTTTCTCGCAGCAGTGAATCGCTATGCGGGGCGCAGGGGAGGGTCGCTGGCCACACAACCGCCGCGCGCGTGTCCCGAACAATGCGCACAATCAGTAGTCCAGAGTGGTGCCGCCAGCTGCAGGCGTCAATCAAACGACCATTCGCGAATTGGCCCCGATGGCCAACCCTTCTGTGTCCTACTATGCGCTACGCGTACGCTATATACGTACAATATATACATGCAATAGCCGCTATCTATAAATCAGATTGCAAGAGTAGCAGGAGTACACGTCACGGTGCAGTGCTTGAAGATAAAAAAATAAATAAAAAAGGCTATGTGTGTAGAAGAAGAGTCGTACGACTGATTTCTCAAGGGAGTATGTGTCTCTCTCTTAGGTCACTGTCTTATCTCGAGGCCCCAGGCGACTGACTCCGGCAATTCTACTCTACTCATCGTTCGACTTCAATTAGACTCGCTTCTTGAGCGTACACCTGATATATACGCAAGGAAATTATTCGTGCAGAAGCATAGAGAGGGAGGTAGGTGGAGGTAGGTGGAGGTTGGTGGCCGGTGGGAGGTAGGTGGGGATGAAACGCGTGCAACCGACAAGAAGAAAAAGAAAAAGAAGAAAGAAAGAAAGAGAGCAGAGGCTTTACTTTTCAATCCCTCTCTTGCGCGCGCTCGCTCCTACTCGAGCTGCCTCGGGGGGTCATTGTACCCTCTCTTTCTCTGTATAGCTCGCGCGTATACAGAAAGAGCTGCTTCTGCTTGAGCCGCTGCTGCCACTGGTGCTGTTGCTGCAGTGTACGCGCCGCGGAAAGAGAAACGGCGAAAAATTTAGCAGTAATCTCTGGAGGGTTGGTCGAGGCTGTGCTGGACGGAGTAGCGGAGGCGGGGCGATTCCACGCATACTACTGCGCACAGCTAGACGAGCTGCTCGCTTTATGTGCAACGGCGCTTCTTTCACTGGCGCGCGCTTTGCGAGTCTTCTACGTCTTTCCTTTCGCCGGACTCTTCGTGGCGTTATACTACTTCTTCGTCGTCCTTTCATCTGTCTCTCCCAGCAGTAGCCCACAATCGTGCACTTTTCATCCTCGAAATTCAGCTGAATCTCGAGATTTTTATTTTTTTTGCCCCTCGCGGCGGCGCACGCTCGGCAATCGCCGGCAAAAGTGTGCGTGTATATATACCATACATATATATATATATATACATACATCTAACCGTCTTCGTCCAGCGATATCAACTCTCTCGAGGCTGTGCTGCACCGCACTCTTTCATTACTCCTTTTTTTCTTCTCGTCTCTTTTATCTTCGCGTAGGATATTGTACTCTCTGAATAATAACGACTTGAGCGAATGTTTTCATTAGATTCTCTTTGCACTTGTCTGCAGCCCTTTTTTCTTCTTTTGTGCTTCAACAATCTCTCTACGATTAGGATGTAATATTTCAGTAGTAGATCCCGACGTATGCTCCGGCAAAAAACATATTATAGTCTTATACATATTATAGTAATAGTAGTAGTATATGTATAGAACTTATACTGTAGTAGTAACACACGTGTGCGGATCAGCTGAGCTTTATCGGAGGAATGCACGCGCGCATGGCTACAGGCAGATATGCGAACATAAGTATATGTGTGTGTAGGTACGTGTAGACAATGGATGAGCCACCAGTACGAACCCTCTCTCTCTCTCTCTCTCTCTCTCTAGCTCGTATCGATGATGCAGCGTCATAGAAATTAATCGCCGAGCCTCGACGTGTCATGTGGTCGCAAACGCGCACCGTCCGATCATTTTGTATAGGCTGCTTCCCTTTAATAATCGGCCTGCTGTCGTTCTTGTCAAATCGAAACTACACTGTCGCACACGCTTCGCTTCGCGTATGCGTATATATACACACACCTCAACACACCTCGTATATCTATGATACATTTTTAATATTGCACATTGTTACAAAAATTAATATTGACATTTCAAAGTAATTGCAAGAATTATTGACATAAATACTATAATTAATCATTTTTCTTTGTTGCCTTATAAGGTAAATCCCATCAAAATACTCATCTATTGATAAAAGAGCAGAATGAATGAACAGATTAATTCGCGTAAGTAATGCACTCTTCGTTATTCTTATTTATCCTATGATAGAATCGATCGAACGCACGGCTTTCTAGTTGATCGTCAACAATAATCAATTAAGTTTATATGCGTATCCGCACATTGTCTATATTATTTATTTCCAGAATTTTCGGGAGTCAAATTCCTTTAATAATTTATAGAAATTTGACCCACTGTATATTGGTAACAGTTCTATGGATTTATTTTCTAAATTTATTAATGAGAATCGATCTATCGGCTTTAAATTTTTGTTCGTTGATTACATCTTCAACGCATACGTGTATAAGTTTCGAAGTATGTTATTCTTTAAACTAAGTAACTTATACCAAATAAAGCTTGTGTACGTTCTTAGCGAAAAATGCTTCCCTAAGAAGTTGTGATTGTTTAAAATAATTCTAATCGAACAAGAATAACAAAAAATCGCATTGGAGTGTTCACTAAATTCGAATAAAATTCATGGAAATGTATCGGGAATATTATTTACATCTTCCCAAAATAACATGGAAATGCACTTTTTTTAAAGTGTCAGAGAATCCGCCTTATATCATATACGACCATATATGTATGTACAGATCTTCCGCCAAAAAATTGTCGTCCGTCTTTCCATTCGGTAGAATTTTTTTAATAATCCTACTTCCACCGCAGCGCGGGGAATGAAAAGAAAGCTCTGCCCGGTTTCTCCGCTTGTATTTTTTCTCTTTCGCTGCTTTCCTTCTCTTCGACTCTCGCTTGCACGCACTGCAGGGTCGTTAACGCCCGGCTCGCGCAATGCTATATATACTCCATACAGTATAGCGGAGAGGAAAAAGCTGAAGAGAAAGAGAAAGAGAGAGAGAGAAGAGAGAGAGAGAGAGAGAGAGAGAAAGAAAAATAAGGCAGGATGCAGACTGTGTTCAGTCGGTCGAATGAAAATTCTTGCAGTGTGCAGTGCTTGAGTTTTCATCGGCGCATCTGCGCACCACCGGGATATATATTACAAGCCGTTGTATATACTCGTTTTTTTTTCTCTTCATATTCCACCTCAGCAGCTTCTTCCTTCCTTGTGCCCTTCATCATCGTCTTCTACCTCTTCTCCTTCTTCTACCACTTCTATACTTTGAAGCTATCTCCCTCTGTCTCTCTCTCTCTCTCTATATATATATATATATGCACTTCCTTTTTTTTATCGACTGCTTCCGTTCAATCCTCTTTTGGCGTCTTCCGGCCTGTCGACTTTCAAGATTCCAGATACGAAGTTAACGAGAGCAGACGCCAAGCATAGACGACTACATTTATTCATTCATTTTGTATTAGTCCTTTCATTCGACTGGTCGCGCGCGCTCTTGTTCCTCATCCTCGTCATCCTTTATGAGTACGTCCTCTTAACGAGCGAAATTGTCAAAGTCGCTAACGGCGACACAGAGAGAGAGAGAAAGAGAGAGAGAGAGAGAGAGAAGGAAAGAAAAGGGGAGCTTTTTAATTCCAGAGAGCGCAAGCTATTTCTACTGCGATTCTAGCCGTCCCTTTAATGGCTCGGTCCATTCTACTGTACTGCTTTCGCGCCCGCTTTGTCTTTCATTATAATAACTATATACTATCTATCTTTTTCTCTCTATATATACACTCTGGTCTCTTGAACAATCGTACATTTTACAGAAAAAAAACAGAACGACGCTTCAGTATTATATATTTTCGATGGTTCATTAATTGTGTTTCTTGTTCTTGTAATAAATATGGGTTATGCTCTATCCGGTGTTCTATGGGCACATGGATTTGACACAATTTTAAGAAGTTATAATTAATATTCTTCAATGTCTAAAATCGTTGTATTTTAAACATGTCCAAAATGTGAGAAAAAAAAACACTTTTTAAGTAGCCATTTGACAAAGAATTGCTTATACACCGAGAAAACTTATCCGCTTGAAGTAAATAACACGCATCGAATTGATGTCTTTGGATATGAAATTAATGAAATTAAATAAAAAATGTTTGAACGCATGTGTACATACGTACAACAGTGCAATAAGCTGATCCAACATTTTTATCGGAAAATGAAGTATCACTTTTTTTATGAAAACATTGATGTTTATAATATAAAATAGAAGAAAAATAATATGTATTGAAGAAAACATGTATGCGTTCGCTTGAATACGATTTTTCCTCTTGACAGATATATACAAATGTATAGAAATCAGCATTATTTACGATTGCTTCCAAAGGGCATTTCTGTCAGTATACATAAAATATATATTCACACAGAGTTACGTACATATCGTCTCGATAATTTTCCGACATTATTCAGTATTCTCGTTAAATAATTCGAGAGAAAGATCACCCGCGTACATACGCTCGAAAAGTGTGTCAGTCACGGCTTTGTAGCTTGCAAGCTCGAAAAATTGGTCAGAGCGAGAGATTTGTTTCGCGCCACTGGTCACGCGCATGACGTCACTCGCATACAGCCTCCCGGCACGTATACACACACACACTCACACCTATGTATCTGTGTGTTTATATATACATGTATATACAATACACGCATACATGCACATGTATCTTTCTCTCACTCGCTCGTTCTTTTCGATTAACTAGCTATTCATTCGGGTCACTGGATGCAGCAGCTTCGAACAGCGTTAGGGCTACTAACCCCCTGCAAGTTGTCGCGAAAAAATAAAAGAGCTTTCTCCGGAGCTTTCTAGCCGCGAAAAAAAAATTTTAGATAAATTGAATTCAGCACTGCGTTAAATTGGAAAGAGTCTGTAGTACGCGCGTAAAATTCGTATTCGGTATTCTTTTCCGACCCCGCATATGTAAGCTATATATACCTACGCGCCGCTTGATCATTCGAGCGCGAACGTCATATTTTTTTCTCTCCCTCTGCCCGGGCTGCTCGAATTTTCCCTCGGCTCTGATAAAAAAAAGCCTTGCGGCTGGCAAAAGCGAGAGATTTCGCAATTTTTTTTTTATTCGCACGCTATATATACGTAGCCGAGAATTTTTTAGCTCGCGAGACGATAAAAAGCAACCCGCGGAACGTATATAGCGAGAGGGAGAGAAAGAGAGCGCCGAGCGTCTCTGAAAATGCAAGCTCCAGTGGATTTGCCAGTTGCACACCCGACAGAGTGAATAGACGGGGGCTCTTGGTAATCGAAAGGTGAATGTAAATACATGTATATATGCGCGTACACCCTACCGATACTGTGGCACTATATCTCTCGATGAATATATAGATATATTTTTTTCAGAAGGGGTTTAGTTCACCGAAGCGAAAAAGTTCCGCGTTCAAAGCTTCTACTGTTTAATAATTAATAGCCGAAGAGACTACGTGTTCTATGGGCGACGGCAGCTTTCTTCGCATTCCTGCGTGTCTGCTGTTTCATGGAGGAATGCGCGGAGAAGACAATCGCATACCATACCCTCGACTGAGACAAACAGAAGGAGAGAGAGAGAGAGAGAGAGAGAGAGAGAGATGAAAAGGGAAAGAGGAGAATATTGAGCGCAAATCGCGGCCAATCCACAGACCTCGGAATCCGGCCAACAATACACGTACACACCCACGCAGACAGATTATGTATATATATGAGAAAGATTCACTTCGAAAATATTTTCCTCCTTAATATTTTGGAAATGTTAAAATAGTATTTCTACGTATTTCTTATAAAGTGCCGAAAACTACAATTTCTCAACTTCTCGGCTAAGCATTTGTCGCTAAAAATCATACAGATAGTTTATTCAGTGAAAATTACTGAATTGAAAGAATAATATTCTTTAAAAGTCCTTATATTGCCTTGGAGATGCTATTGCTCAATAAAATCTTATAAATGTCAAAAGTGAGAAGATAAACCTATAACTACTGGTCTATTTACTAAACATAATTAATAGACATTCTTTTTATACAGTTCTGAAAAAGTGCTAGATTAACCAAAGAGGTAATGAATGAAATGATCTTCATCATGAGATAAATACAATTCCAATCCTTGCACTAATGGACGAGTATTTTTCTTATAATACAAGAATAATGAGTATTAAAAAAGTCTGCCATCATTACTTTGCAGTGAATTTCTGAGCATTTATAAATCTTAGAAATCAGTCCAATCCAGCATAAAAAACCCAAAAATTGATTTTTAACCCTCTATAGTTACTGTAAAAGTGTTGAACAAATTCTAATATAACTCATGAAAACTCGCGAGCATACCGTTAAAGCATTGACAAAATATTGAGAAAAAAATAATTTTTCCTCAAAATACTGCCGATTCATGAAATAATACACGGACAGAAGCTTATCATTTTCCCATTATACGTACATAAACGTTCAGGTCCCGATAAATAGTTTTTTCTTTTCAATATTTCTACAGTGCAGTTGACAGAGAGAAATAACAAAAGGAAGCAAGACGAAGAAAATTCGCAAAGTTCCGCATCTGCAGAGGAGCAAAGTATTGAATAGCTGTCTCTTGTAATAGTAGTAGTAGCAGCAGAAACAGCAGCGATTCTCTCGTCGGGCCACTTAGGAAGCCGGTTTGCGAAATTCCCGACGTTCCCGGCGCGTCTCCGCGGCGCTCTCGAGCGCCATGATTATCGATCGATCGACTACTACTACTACCACTGCTACTACATACCCTCTGGCTTTATCCTTTGCAGAGAAAAGCAGTAGCCGCGAGAACGTGTCGACGATCTCGATAATCGTAGAGAAGAGGGAGAGAAAGAGAGTACGAAAGATGCGACTACTACCGTTGCAAGAACGAAAAGCGAACGAGGGAGAGAGAGAGAGAGAGAGAGAGAGAGAGAGAGAGAGGAGGCGCAAACATCCCGGAGGATATTGCCGCCGCCGACCGGATAAAAAGATTAACCGAGCAAATAGACGCGGGCGGACTTGCAACTTGTTGTACCAAATATGTATATATATATATATTTTTTTTTTTATAGCCTTTGTGCACATACCGCGTTATCTTTTATTTTCTCAACGTATAGCGGGATTTTGTATGCACTTATGAGTGTACGTACATGTGAAAAATCTGAGAACGAACAAAGCGTATATACGTATATATTGCATATACATACGTAAACTGTCACGCGTCGTATCGCTTCGCATCTCTCGGAGACTGTGCATTGTACCTATATACTGCTCGTGGTGCTACTATCGAATTTGCGTCGGAAGCCAAGGGAGTACTGACACATACGCATTATGTAGTCTCTCACGGCTGCAAAATGTGCTGAGACCGTGAAATATATATATGTATATATATATACGTATATACATACATATATAAATATATACAGCGCTGTGTAACAAAAGAGCGTCGCCCGATAATTGGCACAGCGTCGCTCATCGATCTTTCACTCTATATAGAACTATGTCCTGTCTCTCTCTCTCTCTCTCTCTCTCTCGCTCTCTCTTTCAGTAGCACCTCAAGAGAGAGAATTAGCAGCACGATTACGCGTCTATATACAGCCAAAATTTGTGAAATTGTCGAGTTCCTGCAGTCTAGTAATGTAGTCTCGAGTAGCTGACTTCCGGCAAGCAAGAAGGTGTAGAGTAGTAGTAGTAATTCGCCAACCACCGGCTGTAACTACTCACTCTCTCTCTCTCTCTCTCTCTACCTCTATCGCTCTTCGGCTTTCCAGCAGAAAGCCGAATCAGTTAGCTCAAGTTTATATTCATAACGAATAAATTATCGAGCCAAGCTTCCCTCAAGCTACTTGAGGGATGAAGCTTTCCCCTATAGCATGATCCGCAAGCTCGTCACGTCTGGCCTTCTATAGTGTATTATACTAGCGTAATCGCTCACTCCAACTCTCCACGATTAAACATTCGACGTACTTCCATATCTATCTACGTATATACATATATAGAACCCGTATTTGTATATATAGGGTAGAAAAAAGCTCGGCGAAAATCCGATAAGCTCGTCGACTTCTTATTTCGGCCTGTCGTCGTATTATGGAGTTTGCGCGATACCTTGATCGAGATAAATATTTACTTGCGCGCCTCTCTCTCTCTCTCTCTCTCTCTCCTCTTCTATCTCTTGGAGTTTACACACGTCGCCGAAACGTTTTTCCAACTCCGCGTGCGCTAGGCTCTATTTATTTATACGTACGTAATATCGTGAGTCTATTTGACGTAAATATGACCGTGATTTCTTCCCGTGAGTACGCATGTACACGAATAGAGTTAAATTTAGTATTTTTTAAATAAACGTAATACAGACAGCTGTGATTCGATCAAAGCTTACATTAGCGTCTATTTCCCCACTTATGTTCGCGTGCGCGGCTGGTAATTACGCTCTTGCCTATAATAGCGTCAAAATTTAATCAGCCGCTTCGGGCTATCGCGCGATCTATCCTGATTTTCCGTAGCGTCCTTTAATTACGCGCAGCAAACCAGTGAAGAGCTGTGGGTCCAGTGTAGCTACTCGTCAAAAATCCAATTGCGCAAGTTTCAATTAACGCGAGCTTTTCGAAAATTACGAACTTTTGCCGAACTTTAAAGTCGAGCTGGTAAAATAATCGATTGACCATCGGAGCCAAAGCACGATGTTCAGCGACGATACACCTCCCCTCTGTATAATACGTTGACTTTCGAGTGCATAATACATATATATATATACATCGATATAAGACAAAAGAGAAAGAGGAGAAAGGCTGATGTCCCGCTTGAGCGAGGACGAAAACGCCGGATCCCATTAAGGTGTGGGGGAGGAGCGCTGATGTAAGAGCTCGAGGTAAGAAGTTTTCACGAAGTCTTAGTTTCCGCAGTCTTGCTGCTAGAAAGGGAAGGGAAGCAATATCCCATTAAAGCGCCTCGCGCAGAGGGTACATAGTACCCGAACGGTCGAGAGGCTGCTGCTGCTGCTGCTGCTGCTGCTGCTGCTGCTGAGGTCTCCCTCGCATAAGAGGGAGAGAGCGAGATAGCGAGAAGCGCGCTCGGGCACGTTTTATACGGTCGATGTAGCGACACGAGCAAATAGAGACGGGGCTAAGGTAGAGGGGCAAGGCGTAAAGCGAGAGCTTTAATCATCGCCGTCTCAAAGTGCTACAGTCCTTCCGCGAGTGTCAAAGACAAAGACGCGCCTGTATAGAAACGTTTCTCTCCGTACGTACGTGTATTTATACAAGGCGTATGAGGCACGAGGACGGGGTAAATAAATGTAAAAACAAATAGTCACGCAGAGGGAAGAGAGGGTAATCCGAAAATCAGCGCTAAACTTACCGGAAAAGAGCGTGGAGCTGGTCGAACTCCTGGTCAGCAATAGCAGCATGCTCGCGTCCTCCCCTTTGCCAGCTCCGCTAGCAAACTTCCGTCTCTGCAACTCTTTGGAGTCGTCGTTTCCCACCGGCTCATGCGTAACTCTTGTTAATCAAATGTCGCCGCTTACTTACTCTATGCCGTACATGTGTACACGCACTGTATAAGCTCGATGAAAGCTCGCTTTATTTAATGGCAATCCATTTGTTCGAGGGAGAGAACGGAAAACGGGGGTTCGCGCTGCTGCCGCCCGCTGATGCGGCTCGATCGCGGCACCGGCTGCGACTGAGCCGAGAGACTCTCCCGCGGATCTGCCGCGCGCAGGCGCGTATCCTAACTCTCGCGCCAACGACCCCACCGAATACTCCACTCGCCCCCGGCCAGGTGCCAGCACCACCAATAGCCTCGCGTCTCTCGCTTTCCCATACATACATATACATATATATATATATATATATATATATATATATAATCTATATATCTATATCTATACGGTACTCTTTCGACCAGCAACAGGGAAAAACGGAAGCTGACAGCAGCCGCAGCCCTGCTCTACTACCACCTCCTCCTCCTTCTCCTTCTCCTGCTCGGCTACTCTCCGTTGGACGCGAGGAAATTTCCGAGACGTCGATGACACGATTTGCTGCAGGCTCAAGCTATATAGCTCTTTCTCATCCTCTCCCTCTGTGATCAGTTCTGGATCGAAGACGAGCGATTCTATATATTATATATATATATATATATGCTGAGCTCTTTGCCTTGCGATCATCCTTCAAGAGGATGTATATTTTTTTCAGACTCTCGTGCTTAGCGGATATGCCCGCGGAGCGCATTGTGCTGAAAAGTTCCGCGCGTAGCGCACCCGCTCGGACACGTGTGTGCGTGTGTGCATATGCCTATTATAGCCTACGTATATAATGTGTGTGTCTACGTTTATATACAAATACACGAACACGTAGGTGTATATAGCAGTCCGAAAAGTGGTTCTCCATCACCTATAGCGGCCGTAGTAATCGTTTGTCGTGTAAAGATCGTCCCCGCACAATAGTCAGACCTAAACGATTCTCACATAATAGCCACAGGCTACTCGGCTTCGTACAATAGCCTATTTCGAGGACTATACAATCAATTTAGATCCTTTAATTATTCAATCTGTACACTGCACACACGCACACTTCACATTCGTTGTTTATGTTCGCGTCAATTTTTTTTCTCTATGACTATACTCTTCTTCTATATACATTATATTATATAGAAGCAATATCAAATATATATACAGTGTATAATCGACGAAATGGCTCCCTTTATCTCCCGTTACGTCGCGTATACGCGCGTGTGCACATAGAGTCATGGATCGATTGTTTGTATATATTAATTTTTTAACTTTTTCGTGAAAATATTTATATTTGCGCGAGGCTCGCATCTCCGCGCGTTACGATTATGATTTCCAGAGTCAAAAGTTCATCGAGCTGCGTAAACAAGCGGCTATGTCGACGTGTAATGCATCGCGTTATTTATACGAATATATATAAAGCGGAGTCGCGCACAGTATGTGCATTGCATTGGATTTCCGGGAATATCCACAGATGGAAAGAGTCGTTGATTTTCCCGTTATACGTGACAGATAGACGTTCGAATGTGTCAAATTGGCGAAAAAGAAACTATCTCACGCCCCTTCTATCCGCTAGGTGTGTATATACGTGCAAAAGTCTGAGTAGAAAAGGACAGCTTCCACGGAGAGATGAGAAAAGTTCTTATATATATATCGATTGGGGGCTCTCGCGAGTAATTAGGAACGCGAGAGGAGCCTTAATAAAGTTGTTCAAGACTATACACGTATACATGGCCAGAGGGATATAGCGCGTCGACGTGCGGGGACGGAAAGAGGGCCTTTTACTTTGGCCTTTGAGATGCTGTGTGCGCTCTGCGCAGGTACCCCCACTATGTACATGCACGCGCATTAGAGACACGCGAGCGAGAGAGAAATTTAGAAAAGTGCAGGGCCTCGCTCTCTCTCTCTCTCTCTCTCTCTCTCTCTATCTTCTTTTAAATGAAGCTCTTTCTCCCTTTTTCTCTATGTGTGTGTCCGTTACCGACAACTACGCGAATGAGTAGAATGCGAGAGCTAATGGGAGGCGGTGGGTTTTTTCTCTCTTTCTCTCTCTTGCACAGAGAACCGTGTCCGAGTACGTCGTTAAAACCCTACCCGAGGCTATACGGAATCGAGGCTAGTGCTACGCGCATCACTCGTTACTTGCTTGCGCTATTGTTTCCTCTCTGCCAAGAGAGAGAGAGAGAGAGAGAGAGAGAGAGAGAGAAAATGCGGGCGTGGGTAGTGTGCGACGTGAATATATAAGTTACTTTATGGCTCCGTCTATATGCGATATCGAATTACATATACATATGGAATTATGTGACAGTGAAATTCATAGAAATGATAAGACACGAAAAAGCTACGTGAAGACGAATATAATTGCATTAAATTCTTATTCAAATTTTAATCAACGCATTGGAGGAAGCCAATTTATTCGAGATGGAGTGATTCGAGATTTCTCATTCAAATTCCATCTTTGATTTCAGAGCAAGTGCTTCGCCTTTCCGATCCTTCTATAGTCAACGACGAGATGTAATTGACTGTTTACTTCGAGATCTTTCGACTAAGAAATTCTCTTACACACTTATGGAACTATGTATATAGGACAATCTTTGAGAAGAAAAATTACTCCCCCTTGCCAACAATTGGTTCATCCGAGTAGATTCTTCAATCCGTCATCTTGTAGTTATGAATGTGTAATTTCCATTTCCGTTGGGTCTTTTACAAAAATACAAATTGGTTGAACATTAAAATATCTAAAAACAAGATTTGTTTACAGACTTACGTACTTACTGTCTATTTAAATGTGTCCTCCATGACTAAACTTCAAATAAATTTGATGATTTGACACTGAATTTTTTTTTAATCTACAGAATGACAGACGTTTTATTAGTTTTCGTCGTTTAAATTTATCTGATTTTTTTCACGATTGCGTAACTGATTATCCCCACGGGAATAAGAACTACACATTATTCATACCTGCAAAATGAAGTTTCGGAGAATCTTCTACATTTTCGGACAGACGGGGTAGATTTTCGCAAAGAATGCCCCAAATGTATACACACACGTATACACACGTATAAATAATTTTCAATTCTTTTTTATTCTTTCGCGCAGTATTTGTCTTCAAGCATTTGTTTACATTTTTCTACGAGCCGACTCCAAATTACGTATTGTCGAATTTGGCATTTTCAGTCGATTTTGTATTTAATGCCTATTTTTCATAATTTGTTGCCCCTCTGGGAATCATTTTTCACTAAAATTACAAGAGGAAACTTTCTGGTGAAATTTGCTAATCTTTCAAAATAAAGTACTTTAAAGGTAAGTATTATTATATATATACTTCATCTTGGTCTTAAAATGAAACTCATAAAAATACCTTTATTGATTGAACAATTGTCTGTATAGCTCGAAACTTGTAAATCGAACTTTAGCTAGAAACAACGTTATCAGTGGAATTATAACATATTATCACTAAAAGGCTTAATTTACATGCATAATTATGACTTTGATCTGTACCAAGTATCTCGATAATTTACAGAGAGATAGCTTATATTACTAAAGTATTTTATAAATTAAAATTTATAGTTAAAATTAAAATTTATAGTTAAAATTAAAATTACAGAAAAAATCAAAATTATATTGCTCGTCTTAGTAATCTCTTTGCTAAGTCAGACGTAAGAATATTTTCAATTAGAACTATCACTTATTTGAAATTAGTTTTAAATTTTATTAGAAATTTTGTTTTAATAGAGCTAGATACCACCAAACAGGAATTTGTTTCGTCCGTTGTATCATTATTAATGATCCTATACATAGTAATAAGTGTATTTACATGTTTAATAAATAATAATAATAATAATAATAATAATAATAATAAATATATATATACAAGAGTCTCTTTCTTTTTCTTGAGCTAAGAGTAATAGTAAAAAGACATATAATGTAATTATCGATACTTTATGCACATGTGCAATCTTTATGGACTAGAGTTAATGAAAGCATGAAGGTGAAGATTATTCCAAGAGAGAAAAAAGGGATATAATAGAAAATTTTTATTGCAGAATTCACCTCGTGATTTATGGCTTTTGTGAGGAAACGAGATGACTCCCATAACTCGCATATAACGACATTCAGGTGTGTATGAGTCTCTGCGAGTACAAGCCGATAAATCATGTTGCAAAAAAAGGAAAAAATGAGCTAGAGTCCGTAGGTCGAGTAAAATTACGCCTATTTTGAATTTTCTACGATCGTTTCTCCATTAGACTCACGCGACACGATTATATCTTCAATATAATAATTATAATATATATGCGCGCGGTCTTCCTCGCTCTCTCACTTTCTCTCCGCTCTCGTATTGCGCGCAAGGTTATCGCTTCCATTTTCAGGAAAAAATGCAGATTATTCTGGACTGACTCCAACATTAATATTTGCGAAAGTCGTCAGGAGAACGCATGTGAGCACATCCACGTTCAATTTACAACTAGTCGATACCTGCAAGTTCAAATATTTTTCGCATGAGTCTCACCTGCCTGACATTATATAACGTCGGACATTCCGATTTTTTCGCAATTAATAAAAAATGTATTAATCACTTTTATTGCATACTGCTTTTCCTTTTTCGTCTCTGTACACCTACAAAATATTCGCGCACTTTTCAAAGTAAGATTCGTTCATGAAATTACAGTGCAGAAGGTATTGTGAATCTTTAGTACGATACTAAAAGCTATGAATAATTCAAAACGTGATCTGTAATATTCACGATTCAACTTCTTCGTGTGTATATACATACATAAGTTACACAATGCGATTATCGGTAGTAATTAAAAATTAAATCGCATAAACCAATTAAAATTATCGAGGAATTAATTTACTTGTACACTTTTAAGTATAGAAAAAATAAAGTTTCTCAATAATTACTCATTGACAACCTTTCTGATTTGAGCAATTTTTAATTGAAATATTTTTCACTACTCCCTGTAAATGTAGTAATATAATGCAGTATAATTAAACACAATAATGTAATTTATTTCTAATTGAACTTTCAACACGTTATAAGGACATTTTTTTCGAAATTCTCTTTTGACGGGTTATTCGGAACGGAAATAATCTCGAAAAATTTCGCACAGTGTCCAATCTGCTATATTGAAGCTTGGTCTTTTCAATGCTGGTTCAACGAATCAAATTTTACGATTCAAAAATTAAAAATAAAACCAAGTAACGTAATTTTTTTATTAAACTTTCTTTTACAAAATGATTTTTTGTTCATTTAAAATGTGTACATCTGCTCAAAACCAGTTTTAAAGGTGCTCTGGATTTCAGTGATGGTTAGAACCCAAACATTTTTTAATTAATCAAATTTAGTTATTTTCGTAAAGTGTAGAATTTTGTAAAAATTAAAAAAAAAACAATATTGTCTTATAATGAGTAAAGAATACATTTTTTCAGGTTGATTCGTTATAATGCATAATTTTCATAAAATTTGCGAAAATCGTAATTAAAAAATAAATATGATTAAATTGAAAGACTTTTTATTATTAGAAAATTTTCAGAAATAGTGATTGCGTTATTTCTTAAAACAATAGTGTCCTTGTATCGTAAGTAACTAGTTAATATAGGGTCCCAAAAGTGCAAAAATTTAATAGAACCTTCATAAAATTTGGATAAAATAATTTTTATTTAATTTACATTTAAAGTTGATCTGCAAATGGAAACAATTTATGCATATACAATAGTAAATAATCATTTTTTAATTGTATTTAAGAAAAGTTATTGCGAATGCAAAAGGCCGACGCGTATTCGGTCTAATTAAGTAATTATTTGCAAGATAACGATCCATTTCGTCGAACACATAATCACTTTAATCAAACTGTTTCGAATCCTTTTATTAGTGAATAGAAAACACTTTACAAATAACTTATATAGTATCATTGTTATATAAGATATGCATAAAAATCATTGTATATACAGTTTATAAACTTTCTACAATGAACAAATGATCGACGAATATTAGTCGAATGAACTTAGACAAAACAGTCGTATAAAAACCTTTATAGTAATACGACAAAAATATTAGAAGTTTGCGAGCAATAATACGCGTATGCACTGTTTTTTTCCCTCAAGTAATCGTTGGAAAAGTACAATCTGGTAAAACGTTTTAATTTCTCGCTTTAACTGACTTGTTTTCGATCTACAGTCGATCTGCACATATGCGTACGTGAACTACGAAAAAAAAAATAATTTAAATAGACGACTTGCACAGCCAATGGCGAACGTACTCAACAAGCTATAACTCAACTACCCGATAGCTATATATAGACATGTATATCATTTGAAATCGTATCGATTGGTAAGCGCGAAATTTCGCATAGTTATACGAAGTGCCAGAGAAAGAGACATCTGGTTACGTAATGAGAGAATAAAACAGCCATAGATATAGAACGCGCGCGTGCGCAAGCAGGTGCCGCGTTCTATGCGATTACACATGGGTGTACATTATATAATTCCTTCGAAATATACAAGTTCAGCCAAAAAAAAAGAACTATAAACGTGTACATAGAGTAGAGAGTGTAGATATAGTCTCGGTTGGCGAACGTAATTAAAAGTGCACTGGCCCCTGAAGAGGAGTGTCGCGCGACATCGAGTATAATACGGCCGACAGACAGTCGTCGTCGCAGTCATCTCTGCTCTTGGACACGTATTCATCTCTTGCATAGTTTCGTACGGTTTCGTACTCGGGAAAGAGAGATAGAAAGAGATAGAGAGAGAGAGAGAGAAAAAAAATTCGTATCCTGAACTCGTATAGCATCAGCAGACTAAATAAACGCAAAGACTAGACGCTCTAATCCGGCAATTCCAATCTGCCTTTCTTTCGATCTTTTTCTCTTTCTCTCTCTTTCTCTCGCTACATGTTCCACCGCTGTATATCCCAGAAGCTTGAGAAAAGGGGCTCTCTTTCGCTCTGCAAAGTGAAAGAGAATGAAACAAAGACCGGCTTTAGACCTCCCTCTGCGATATATGCGCGACGCGTATACACGCGTGACAATAGGAGTCGTGCGCTCTGCAGATTTTCTCTCTTTCTCTTTCTCCCTTCTTCTTCTTCTTCTCTACGCGTTCAGAATTGATCGAACAATTTTTTTTCTTTAAACGAGCGCGCGAAAAATCCCGGTAGTTTATAGAAATGGGCCGTCGCCTAGTGAGTAAGAGATAGAGAGACAGAGAGAGAGAGAGTGAGAGAGAGAGAGAGAGAAAAGAAGCAAAGCTCCGCCCGCGGCTGTACATCTTGTGCACGGTTATATAAAAAAGAGCGAGAGAGAGCCTCATTTCGCGCTCTATCTCTTCCATTCTGCAGTGTATGTGTGCGTGGCCGTATGTGGATTGATGCTATCGGATCCAAATGGAAATGCCTGTAATTTTTATAACGCCTCGACGCGACTTTTTCTCATTTCTCCAGAGCGCACCCGCGAATTTCCTTTCTTTTCGCTCGTTGCAAGGGTACCCACGTATACTTATATATACACGGATGATTCTCTGACAGACTGACCAGTTAAAAACTTTTTTCACCTCTTAGTAATTTTAAATTATTTTCTGGCACTGGATCTGCCTTCAAGAATTTTTTTCTGATTTTTTAACAAGCCGTTGCAAAGAGCAACCTACAGAGAGTTAACGTCGGAATTTTTTAGGGTTTTTTTTTATAATTCGTGCCTATTTTCTATAACTCATAGTTCATTATGGAAGAATTTTTTTGCTAAAAATATATAAGAAAGTTTTATTGTTAAACCTGCTAAACTTTTCGTATAAAATACTCTCAAGGCCGTATATATAAATCGTAATAAATTTATAAGTTATCAAAGTTTTTGATCAAATTGTCGAAATAATTCGCGAAGATACTAATACTGACTGCGAAACTTCTCTATATTAGTTCCAATTTCTGAATCGAATTCCATTTCTAGATAAAAATATAGTTATCTGGTAGATTATCTGATATTCTAAATAAGTACTAAAACACTTATACGTATAATCGTACCGTAATGTGTACATATTATCGCTAAAATTTACAGAAAAGTAGCTTATATTACTGGGAAAGTAACAAGTATGCAGTCTTAATGTATTTATAAATTTACACTTTTTGTTTACAGATGGAAAGACAAAATCTGTCATAGAATTACCCATATATTGTACGTCTACATACGACTATCTGTGCATCTTCTGTCGTCACGTACGTGTGTATATACTAAATATATAGATATACAATACTATCTGGAAGAGTTATCTCCACCACCCGCGACGTTTAACCGTAGCAAGAGACGCGACGAAGAAAAAAATGAATCTCCGAGATGAAATCTCCGAGTTGAAAGAACAGATGTAGATTTTTGCGGGCTTGCAAAACTTGCGTACAAATCTCTTAAGCGTACTGATGTGCACAATAGAATAGCTGGTTGTAATACGGAATTGAAAAGATTTACGATCGCGTCACAAAGCCAAGAATAGTATAGTGGAGATTCCTTTTTTAATTTTTTACTTCTTTCCATATGTACGTATATATGTGTGTGTACGAGGAAAACTTTTCTCGGTACTTCGCACGTATAGCGAGGGTACTGTATAGCTATGTGATATATACCTAGATATAGAGAGAGAGAGAGAAGAGTTGGAAGTGTTCTGGGGTATTATATAGGCCAGCGAGGGAACGGGCTGCGGTCGAGCATAGCGCGCATCGCATCCGAATTTTCCGTGTTCAAGTGCACCACTCGTACCGTTCCGGCGGAAACGTCGCTGTGGGTTGACGTCTCTCTCTCTCTCTCTCTCTCTCCCTGCCGCTCTACTGTCCAAGCACGTATTAGTTTGTCTCTTTTTTTGCTTCAGCGACGTCGCGCTCGTTTTACCCCATCACTTTCCGGAAATTCACATCGAGTCTGGAGCTAAACGCAACTGCACTTACTATATATACAGGTAAATTTATTTTATTCGTACATCGTAGACGAAGAAGTGGAAATGAGTAAATGGAAAGAGCCAAAAATATATACTATTTTTCAAATATTCTTTCAAAGTACGTTTTTGCAATCGAATTTTTTGTCGGACACTTTCTGTGCATATCATTTTCATGAAATCCGATTATTTTTTTAATAATAATAGTGATATATGTATAGTTAATTACATAATCCTAATTACATAAAAACGATCTCTTGGTTGAAAAGCTGTAAGCATTTGAACTAAAACTAGGGAAAAGCGAAGCTTTTCGAAAAAATGGGACGCGATTGTATTTTTCTGCAGCTTTTCGAAGATAACTTATCTTTTACTTGTTCGATTTAAACAAATTTTTTTTATAGAAGTTCTTTCAATATACTTCTCAGTTAAGAAGTATAGCGAACACGCGCTACACTCAATGAAACTTTTTTTGAGTTTTCAGCCGTAAAAACCGAATGACAATTTGAAAAGAATATATAAAAGGCTTTCTTTACTCGGAGACAGCTATAAATCAGTAAAATAAAGTCAGGATAGCGTGCCGTCGTGAGTATTTTTTTGATTTTCGGCTACCGAGTTGTTTCTTGTATTTTATAGATTTGCTCGTGTATATAAGCATAAGGAAATGGAACACTGCAAATCGCGAGGCTATTGTGCGCGTCGTTCAACTCTCTTAAGCGCACAACTTTGAAAATAAGTGCGAAAAAGCAATCTATATATATATATATATATGTAGACACACAGCGACTTTGGCGAAAAAAAGGAAGTCGACAGAAAAAGGGAGTAGCGCGGCAACGGCGTAATAAAAGTAAATGAGCACGAGTGAATTGGAAAGCCTGCCAGAGCCGGCGGTGGCGGTAGAGGCTGCTGCAGCAGCAGCTTTCGTCCGAGTAAGAAAGAGAGGGAGATTTAAATTAACGTAATTGAAAGCGCGCGCGCGCGCTTTAAAAGGCTCAATTAGCATCGAGTCTAGAGCTTTCGAGTTTTCGAGAGATGACTTTTTGCCGGTGTAGCCTTTAAATTGGCCAAAGCTACTGGCCTCTAGACAGAAATCAGATTCTAGGATCAAAAAAAAAAAAAAAAAAATTTCCGAAAGTAGTAGAGTAGAAGGTGTATATAGATCGAGAGAGCGAGAGAGACAGAAGGCGGGGAACGTGATCGGCAATTACGCAATCCGCGATATTTCCGCGACTACCCGGACTATGCAGAGATATATACGTCGGACAGAATGAAAGCGGCGGCGCCGGAGAACGCGAATCGGGAAATGCCGAGAATTAATCCCCCGTAGTTATGCGCTGTGCTTCGTATCGCGCCAATGCTTTTTCATGCCAATTCCTCGCGCTCTCTCTCTCTCTCTCGCTCTCTCTATCTGTGTATATCTGTATCTCTCTGCGTAGCAGCTATAAGCTATGGCAATTATATCGGTAAAATTACTCGATCGCTGATTAACTATAGCAAGTATTTGCAAAAGAACCCGACTTTTGCGTATATATACACACGCATTCTCTGTCTCTCTCTCTCTCTCTCTTACTGGAGAAGACGATATCGAAAGACTTGGACCGGAAGTTGTCGTCGTCGCGTCGTTCCTCGAGGCTCTATGAATCGGCCGGAACTTCCGGCAGATCCAACGCGACAACCAACTCGGGATACTCCGAGTGCTATGCGCTCAACTTTCAACTCTCTCTCTCTCTCTGTATATATAAGACGTAGGTTGCACCACCACCAACTACGGACACGGGACTATTGACATTCTGGCTCCATAGAAAAGTCACTCGTTTTTTTTTTTATACTGTTTTCACTCTCTTCTCTCAGTGTACTTTTTCTGCTCTTTTTATTCAAGCAAGTGAAATTTTTATACAGAGTTTTACGGCGTGGAAAGTCGCCCACGGCAGGGGGATGCAGTGTGCCAGCAGCTATAGCGTTCACGTCAGGTTACTCCTTTTTCTCATTCCGCTCGTCGTTTTCCTTCGCCTTTTTCTTCCTCTTATACTCTTCGTCGACGTCGTCGTCCTTAGTCCCACCAGCCTGCAATGTGAGAGTTAGCGTTTACACTACGAGTGTCTCGTACCTTGGGTATGTATACCTATCTACACACACACATATATATGTATACATGATGGTAAGTGCTGCTGCAACTGCCAACTTACGTATACGTATATACGTATGCTGAAAACTCCGAAAATTAACTCCATTAGGCTAAGAAGGGCTACACGCTGCTGGGGTATTTTTACTTCTTTCAAAAGCTACTTCCGCGCATAGATAAACGACCCTTCAGTCGTGCCGCTTAAGCGAAAATCGATCTTAGTATATGGAGAAAAAAGAACTCAGCCGGTGAATAAAGCCATTCTATATTATGCCCTAACTTTGACTCTTGCACTCTCTCTCTCTCTCTCTCTTTCTGTACTCGCATCCCTACCTTTTCTAAGCTTGGCTGAGTTTTCCCTTTCTCCCTCTCTCGTTATCCCTGCCTAACTCCTCTGCTGTCTCTAGCTCTTCTCTTTTCTCGTCATTCTAAAGTATTCAGCGTTCCTAATTAATCTTCATTATTTGCGCTCTCTGGAACCTCCTTCCGACACACGCGGCTTGATGCGCTGCGTTTCAATGATGCTACTTCAAAAGTTGCGCAACGCAGAGAAAAACGCGTTTGACGTGCATTATGCGAGAATGAATTGCTCGTTTCTACAGTAGATTATAAATATACATGTATATATGCACACGGGGTTAGCGAAATTGCGAGACAACCGAGAGAAGCTGCAGCTCGACTTGTGGACGACGAAATTTTTTAACGCGTGTGCCCGTAGTATAACGAAAAATAATTAGGGATTAAAAATTAACTTTGGTACGCTTGCCGTTTTTCACGAATAAAGTTATAAGCTCTTGATTGCGGATGTTTGAAAAAGTTTGATAAACGTTGAGGGAGAACGATTTTTTTTGTTTTTGTTTTGTTTTTTCAAAATAACTCTCTACTTGCTCTATCGCTCTACTTGCTCAATATCAGTTATAATTAATCCCTTGCCATGCAATTTAATAGAAAAATTATAAAAACTACAAAAAAGCGAAAACATTTTCATAATACAAAAGACTCGAGCATAATACATGGTATGTATATGTATTTTTAATTATCTATTTTTCTCGATGTTTGCAATTTCGTATTGTTATAATACTGTTCGTAGTTGCCCTGGAGGTTAATACGAGAAAACAAGTGATATTGATGGGATGGAATATATTTTGGAAAAACAACGTGTTTACGCAATTTCTAGTTACTCAACTTTTCCAATCCAGAAACTTTCCACTCTTCGTATTTTAAAATTCCAGCATGTGAAAAAGACTTTTATTATTTTAGTTTAAATTTTTCCGAGTACTGTATACCCAATTTTAATTTTAGAGTGCTTCAGTCACTCTATGTTCGATGAATGGTTAAATTGCGTTAACTCTAATGGAGGAAGGATTTTTAAAGTTATAGTGAACTTTGCGAGCGAGAATTTGTCATTCGGAAACTTAGAAAGAAAATTTGCTCAATAAAACTTAGATTGGCATAAAATGACGACTTTCATTAAAAAACTATTCGATACCGCTCTACAACATTAATTATATTATGCAGCAATAAAAACTTTTTTTCATTTACCGTTTTCGGATTAATTGACATTACGCAGCCAGGCTGCAGTACGAACATTAAATTTTCCAAACTGATAAACGTATGAAAATTCGAAAAATTGAATAGGTTATTGAAAAATAGAAAAGAACATTTACCAGAAGAACCAGACGAGGACCATCCACTGCTAGGCCATGCGCTAGCTCCGCTGCTAGGCCATGCGCTAACTCCGCTGCTCCATCCACTGCTAGCAGCGCTGTTGGACCATCCGGAGCCTCCAGAAGATTTCCATCCAGAGCTAGGCCATCCGGAACTACCTCCACCTCCAGAACTGACCCAAACAGTTGGTTTCCATGCCGATGATGCAGCAACTCCAGCACTGTTCCATCCGGATGGATTCCATCCAGCTCCGCTACCTCCGCTACTCCAGCCAGAGGGTTTCCATCCAGCTCCGCTACCTCCGGTACTCCAGCCGGACGGCTTCCATCCACCTCCACCTCCTCCGTAGGTCCATCCGGAGGATGGCCAACCTCCACCACCTCCTCCACCACCGAGGGCTATTACCTTGATAATCTTTGTGCCACCGCCGCTGGGTGATTTCCACACGCCACCTGGGGGATCAAATCATATACACTTTTGTTAATCCTTCATAATAACGACGCCCGCCGGCAATGTCTGTGTCGATAATACTCGTTTCATCAGAGCCACGGGCGTTGATGTATTCTTTTTTTTTCTTCCTTTTATTATCTCTCTCTCTCCCTCTCTCTCTCTCTCTCTCCCGTTTTAATCTGCGCGAAAAACACGCGTTTTATGAATCCTTTCGCGCGCCGACCTAGACTATCGATCCGTCGAGCTTTCTGTATGTATATATATATGTACGTATACTCGCGCACTATAAAAGAACGGCATCGACAGAATGAATTATCAACACGGCCATGTATATGTCAGTGTGTGTACTGAATTCTCTGCGTTTATATATGCGTTTATGTGTATAAACTATATATATACATGTATATTGTACGTATGTATATGAACCGAGAGAATACGAATTTGAGTACAGCATACGATCAAAACCGTAAACGTGTACATGCTTGATCGATTGTCTCCCTCTGCATATAGAACGGGATATATATTGTGCATATATATGTTCGGTTGAATACGCGCGCGCGCGCGAGTGTGGATGTGCACTATCGGTCAACAACAACTGTCCCGGGCGCGAGCATCAGATAATATACACGGGGTTTCGCCGGGGGATGAAAGACGATAAAAAGAAATAAGTCTCTCACTCGGAACTCCACGGCGGAAGTTTTCAGTGGTATAAAGACGAGAGAAAAAGTGCATCGGCCGTTTCTTTCGGCTAAAAGAAAAAAGCCAGGCACCGGGGGAAAGGAGTCTTCGTGCATATATACATATATATATATATATATATATACACACACAGAGCCCGGATGATGAAGAAAGTTGAAAGAGCGCGCAGTTTTTGAATACGCGCGGGCAATGCGGGTATCTTCCTCTCTGTATATACGTATACATAGAGACTGACGTAGAAGATGTAAGAGGGCTCAGGATGAAACGGAATAATAGCGTATCTACGAAGATCAGAGTGACTAAATACGCACCGTGAACTACGCCACAGGCCAGCAGGACAATCAAGCCAGATCCGTAAAGGGGTAACTGCAAGCAAATACATTTATACAATGAATATTTATACAATGAGATATTTATAGATAGAATATGCGCGTGAGAGAGAAAAACGTTTATTTGGATCGATATCAAAAAATTCTTGTCTTTGGATAGTCCTAAGAAAATAGCTACACGAAACCAATCACTAGATTTATTTAAATGTCAATTTTCTTTAAATACGACTTTCCGCATTCACAATATTCGAATTCGCATGCAATTTCTCGAATCCCTTGATAAACGTGTAAAGAATTAAAAAAAAAAAAATATAATTTTAATAATTACGCTTTTTCATTTTAATCGTATTGCTTTCGATACATATTCAAACAAATCTTACCGAACAAAATTTTTGGTTCAAATATTTATTACTTTTGAAAGGAAAAATATTATTTTTTAATCCAAGAAAATATTTTCTCTCGTAGAAAGAGCAATTTTTTAATAAATAAATTTTGTTAGTAAACAAATTTTCTCCAGTGTATATAGGAGGCTCTTGCGAGTCACGACGAGCTCCGTACTCACCTTCATCTTTGATGCGTTTCTTGCTGGGGCCTCAGGTCCGTCGCTCTTTTATATCGTAGCTCGAGCCAAAGAGAGACTATAACGCAATCCATTGCCACCGCCACTGCACTCCTATATAGAAGGTCGCGGCGTCTAATTCTCTCTTGTGGAAAATGTGCAAGGAGCTTATCGCATAGAGGAAATCGGTTGACGCCTACACATATATATGTATATATGTATATATGTATATATACGTACACACACACGCATAGTCCCATAGAGGAGGAATATATACTCTCGCTATCTCTTGTATGACACCCATTCTCTCAACGCTCCTATCTATCCTATGTACCTATAACTGAACGCGAGAGTGTTTCTTGACCCCTTGGATCGACGAGAGATAAATATAGAGCTATGCATGTCTGAACTGCTTTGTAAAATCGATCAAGATGCATTGTATGCATCGCCGCTGGTTATACATTTACTTTGATTTTTCAATAAACCCAAGTCTTAGATCATCGGCGTTACGAATTTTCATTTCTTCGTTCATATATTTTATACTGGATGTGCATATAGATTATATCCTTTAGGCTCTATATATGTACGTGCGTAGAATATGCTCTCTGCGCAATCGTTCTTCGCGCTTATTTTAAATGCAGTTTTACGCTTTTTTCATACCTGGCTTTTATATATCTCGGCATTCAGAGAGAGAGAGAGAGAGAGAGAGAGAGAGAGTCGATCGTTATAGCGAGTGTCGGAAGAAAAATTAATTAATGCATTCCGTAAAAAAAGGTAACTCGTGCTCTTCGCTACGCAAATTCTGCACCTCGTATTTTTCCAATTTTACTGCACTCGTCTCCCATTAGCTCATACCATTGCTGGATACACAAGTATTATGAAAATTATATATATATATATACAGATAAATCATTCGTACACCTGTATTGTCTCGTGTAATTATCCTCAATCTCGTTTGTATACATGAAGGTGTCTATTGTCGCGTATAAAACTCTACAAATAATCATACTTTTTTCTTTAACACGATCCTTTCACTTGGAAGTGATACGTTTACAATGCAATTAATCATTTTTTTACAAAAGGATAATAATTTCTTTTTTATTTAGTACAAAATTCCAACATTGGGAGCATCAAATCAGCTAAATCATCCTGCGAGTAGTAAATTCGTTTTACGAAACCTGCGATATTTAATTGTTTCTGCGATAACGATGATACGCCGTTAGGTCACAATATACTGTATTGCTGCAGTATATTGTACCAAATGATAAAATTCAATTTGACTATCGGTGAAATCGCGTAATTCAGTTGGATTTGTCGATTATGTTTTTGAAAACATTCTTTTTCAATAAACTAGAATCACATTAATTTGACAAGTCTGATTCACGCTTGAAACAACGGAAATCCTTGAAATTAAAAAAAAAAAGGTATTTCTTTCGCCCGGAGTGCTTATTTTTTCAGTGTATCCGTAAAAGTGTTTCTATCGTCGCGTACAATAATAATAATAACGATAAAAGCAGCTGCAATAAAAACTCGCCGAATTCAGTATTATTTTAGGCAAACAGTGCACGTTATATCGTAAAGCCACACACAGCGCGACAACGACAACGCGCATTTTAATAACGCGTCTAGCGCAATCTGGCTCGCCTCGCGCATTAGTAATGAGAAATGCCAATTGACTCGAAAAGAATAAAATGAGAGCTCTCTCGCTTGGCTCATGTATATAAAACACCTTCTCGCATAGCGCCTAGTGGCTCTCTCCGCGGTGGTAATCCGGGTATTTACACGAAAAGCCAAACAAACGCGCCCGGCGCGCTTTCAGCTTATAATAATATCCGCGACTGCCAACGCGCGCTCTTCCCAAGCGAAAAAAAATCCTCTCCGAGAGAGAAAGAGAGAGAGAGGGAGGAATTGTCGAGGTGCGCGAAAAAAAAAAGAAAAAAACAGAAAGAACGAAAATTAAACGCATCGCTCCAAAGTAACGTAGCTCGTATATATATATACATCTATTATATATACGCGAAGCTAGAAAAAGAGCGCGAAAGAGCGCGCATTGTGCAATTTTTTCTCCAACGCGCATATACGCGACACGTGACATATTGTAAGAGCGAACGTGCGCGCGTCCGTTTCAGCTCCCCTGGGTCGCCGCGAATTCGCTCATGCGACGACATCTGCGCGTATACGAGTGTGCGCGCGTCGAGAGAGATATTTCATCTTGGCCAACTATATGGAACACGGGAGTGAGAGAAACAGAGCGAATCGCCTGATTTATGCTATATACGTCGTCGTCACGTGCGAAGCCAAAAATCATGCGGAAAACGAAAAAGAAAAAAAAGAGAAAGAGAGAGAGAGAGAGAGAGAGAAAAAATGCGCAGGGGGTAGTGGAAAGGCTATAATCACTCGTGCGCATTGTGCGTTTCAAGCGGGGGAGAAGCGAAAGAGAGAATTTCATTCAGACGAGCGTACAATCGTCGCTCGTGTGCTGCCTGCATACTCTCTTATGCACACGTATATACGTATATCTATATATACATATATATTATACATACATATACGTCATAGAGAGAGTCATATAGAGAGAAAGAGAGGGAATGAGATACGAAGCGAGAGGGAAACGGAATTTCGACCTTTTGTGTAGCCCTTTTGTTTCTCATTGCGCGCAGTAGACGACTACGACGTCGACGATGACGACGACGATGTGGAGTCAGAGCTCGCGAAAAATTTCGCGGTTCGCTTCGTTATATTATATGCACTTTTATCAGCTTTTCACGCCATAATGGAATGTTTTATTTATCGCGTCCTTTATATTCTGTACAAATGCGTATTTATTAAAACATTGCTGCTCGTTCGAAGGCGGAGAATATTTTCTTGAATTAAATGACAATATTGTTACATTGAATGATATTCGTTCGAGACGAAAATTGTAAATAGAATATAAAATGAGCTTTTATAGCTGCTTGATTTGCATACTTATACATTATCTCAAGTAAAACGTTATTTTTTTTTTCATTCAAATTAATACAATGATTGACTTCGAGTATAGATTTCGTTACTAGGTCCAATAGGAATAAATTTTTCTTTTTTTATTAATTTATCGATGTATTTTATGTATACATGTACACACAGCTGCGGTGGATGAACAAATATTATAATATTGGATTTTAAAAACGCGGACGAGAGAGACAGCGCGTTATTTTGCAACTATGAAGCGACTCTGCTATGCTTATCCTTTCGCTCGCATCAGGAGCACTACCAGAGGTCTATATATGTATATGTACACTCCGTGGCAAAGTGTCTAATTACGCCAAGCTTACGTCTCTCTCTATCTCGTTTCTGAGTGGTATGCTGTTACGAAATTCTATCTGGCTACCTCTATCTCTCTCTCTCTCTCTCTCGCTCTCTCCCTCTGTATTTCTCTTTATAACTACTCGATCTATTATACCTTAATTTCAATCGATTATAACTCGACGCGCTCCATTAACTCACCGAATCTTTCAACGCCATGTACAGGTACATAAATCATATATATTATAATTTCAGAATCACAGCAGTTATAGGTATCATATTTAACGGAAAAGTAATGTTTATTTGTATATATATATATATATATATAATATGCCTATGTATAGAGGACGCATAGCGTGTAAAGCTCGCCGCGCGCTCTCTCGCGTTAACGAGCTGCTTCGAAGCGAAGCTCAACCAGAGAAACTTGCAGCGGCTCTCTAAAGTAGTTATACTCTCAGACGAGTTGCAACGTCGGGGATCGGGAAAATTTCGCTGCAATTAGCCGGCATTCAGTTAGCTCTCTTTGCTATATATATATATCTATATCTATATATATATATATATATATATATATATATATATATATATAATATACACACGATGCCGATGTATATAATGTATACTTCAAGAGCGCTGCAACGGAGCTAAACTGCACTTGGTCGAAACTTGTCCAATGAAACACCGACGAAATAATAATAAGTTACGCATATTTTGTAAGTTTCTTTGTTTTCTGTTCTTCCGCACCGAAGGCTCTAAAATCAATCTGAAATTCTGTTCGCGCATGCATGTGAGAGAAAAGGAAATTGTTTTCTCGCTCACGGATTTCAGGGATATACGCTGCTTTCAAGTTGCGATAGCGTGAATTTATATGTGCATTACTAATTGTTTATGTGTATTCTATAAATCTGAGATCGAGGAAACATTCGATATTCTCGATCGTAAAATAACATTCACTTATTTTGAATGTATTTTTCGCTTTAAAAGGGGAAAAAGTTAATTTTACACAAGCTTGCGATTATTCAATACAGTGTATTTTTACAGATATTGAAATTCTCCAGTGAAATAAGCGAATATATTCTCTATTCTACAAGTAATATCTTCTGTTTACAAATCGCGTTTAATCAACTGTGTTAAATCGTCCAGACCATACGGGATTCTTGAACATCAAATAATTATTGTATATGTTATGTAATTATCATAATAATTATTAAAGATTGTACGTGGATTTGAATGAAAGCAGTCGAAGAATATTCGTTGAAATTCCTCTTGGTATTCAGCGATTTATTGCCAATGTCAAATGCAAACACGATTATTTATTTCATTATACAAATAGTGAATATACGCTATTTCCACTATTTCAGATTTAGAGAGTACTTAACGACCGTAAAGAAAAATCGACATTTTCCCTTATCATTATATATCCGCACGAAAACCTGAGACTATAATTTATTTTTCGCTCCGCTCATATTCGGCACACATACTCCTATAACAACATCGTTCAAGATAAACACTCGGAATAATACGATTTCGAAAACGCAGTCGATAAAGAAAGTAAAAGGACCTTACAGGTATATGAATTATAAAGCAAAAAAAAAAAAAAAAGACTTAAATGGATACAATAAGCGAAGTATTGTTTTGAACGCTACGGTTGACTGCACAGTGTTGCAACGACGCAAACGTTATAAATTGGAGGTTTTCTCAATGTAACGAAAAATAAAGTTGAGTCGTTATGCCTCGAAGCGACAGATATACACGAGCCACACGCGTAATTGAATTAAGGAGCGCCCGAAATTAGAGATAAAGGAGAGTAGACGCTCGAGCAGTTATTCACCCTAGAAAGCTTTTAATATCCCGCACTTAAGACTGTATGTGTGCAATAAATGTATAATGCACATTACATTAAAGGGTAGCAATAATTTTTCTCCAACTGTATCTAAGTGTATTTATTTAACGTCCATGTGTCAAACGAGAAAGAGAGAGAGAGAGAGAGAGAGAGAGAGAGAGAGAGGGAAGACCAAAAGTAGCAGCAATATAGAATCTTGCCGGAGGAGAGGCTCCTGCAGCAGTCTCGGCTGGAGGGATCGATCGCTTGGGCGCGCGAATCCTCGGCCACGCGCGTGCGCTGCGTTTTTGGTGCTTCTCTCTCTCTCTCTCGTTCGCTCGCAACTTTTTCCATTTTCCGAAAGCTCGAGCGACGCGCGCAGCTTTCTCCTCTGACAATAGGTCGTTACTTTTTGCCTCTTTTTCTCTCTCGCTCGGGCTTTTTCATTCCCTCCTTCTCTTGTCAAACCCAGAATGACATATATACATATATACCTGGTGTACACACGAGCAAATCTACGTGATACTGGTAACAACTCGGTACTTGGACACGCCGACTGAGCCCTATTTTCCTGATTATTGAGGGTGTCTTTCGTGAACAAAAGTCTTATAAATAGCCTTGCATATAAAAACTAGTAAGTCTAGTGAGTATTGGATTTCGTTGTTTAGTCGGTTGCGGCTATATGCTTCCATATCAAAACAACAAAGTTATTAAACGTAATTTAAAATGTATGCAATTAAACTAGAACTGCAGGGCTGTACGTAAAAGAATAGCTCCAAAAAAGTCTTTCGAGTGTATAGATATAGGATTTGAAAAAGACTTTTTAGAAGTTGAAAAGGATTTTCTGAAAATTGCGCCACTTGGGGCATTATTCAAATGCTAATAACTTTTCAACCAGAACGTCTTTTTTGATGATTCCGTTTAGTAATTGAAGTTTTTACCAGTCTCTTTCTAGATTCCTAATCTTTATTAACGTTTGACAAACGGATTTTTTATAATACCGATAAGGATTTACATGGTCAATGGTAAAATAACCGAGACATGTACCAACACTTTTATTTATAAAGAAAATAAAAAATTTGAATCAAAAGAGCTGTTTGTACTTATTGACACCTTCTTTATGTGATTTCTTTTCTGCGTGTCCCATCGAGAGGATTTTTTTTTTTTTTTACTTAATGTTCTTTTAATATACTTTTGATCCGTATTTATCCAATTGGCGAGCGAACACTCGACTCAATGCAATTCAACGAAATGCGCGAAATGAAACGTCTTATAAAATCTTTAAAAACTTTTCTCGCGTTTTCGTCCATAAAGCCAAGTGGCAAACTGAATAAAAATAAGAATGAGTAAAGGGCTTTTTTTACTCGGCAGCCCTTAAGAAACCAGAAAAGTACGGTCCGATCAATGTAGCCTCTAGAATGATTTTTCGATTTCCAGGTACCCAGTGTTTCCAGTACTTTTGGATTTACTCGTATATACATCGGTCTTTTGACACGAAGTTTCCACTCGATTTACGTCGTTGTACACAATTGTAATACTCGTATAGTCATATACAAGGCTTACCGTTTACCAACGTACTCGAGCAAGTCTCTATATACGTGTATATGCATGTCTTCTCCGTTATATACACTGCATCTATGTGCAATAGCAATTACAGGTGTAACCGTTCGGGCGAGCGCGCGCGCTTGTTTACCTCTCACGCAGGTCGAGAAAATTGCAGCAGCAGCAGCAGCGGCAGAGCAGCAGCAGCAGCAACTCCTTTCCCCGAGAGTTTGCTGACGCGTAATCGGCGCGATTGGCCAATTTCCCGCCGCACATCAAGAACGAGAGTGCACTTAATGTGTACACGTGTGTGTGTGTGTGTGTGTGTGAATGTACGTGTATACGAGTTGCCCCCAGCAGAGAGTACGACGGTAGAACTATAGAGCAGCGAGAAAGGTCAGCGGCTGGACGACGAGAAAAAGAAGCGCCAAGGTAAACGCGGAGTCGTCGCATATGCGGACGCGTGTATATACATATATAATATGGATGAACCAGACATAGATTGCACGTACGTGGTATAGCTCTCGGTTGCTATCGGCCGCGGGACTCGATAAGCTCTTCGCGCTCAATTTGCCGATTTTCCAGATCGATCAGCCGACACTTGGCTGCACCGCCTTTCTCTCCTTGCGGACCACAGCCTACGTATACGCTATTTATATATATATATATAACATATACGTATATGCACACCGCTTCGGGTCAAATAATATTACGAAAAACGAGCGAGAAAAAATTTGATACAAAATAATGCAGGTACACACGTGTATACGGGATGTAGGGGGTTGACGACGTTCCTGTGCTACAGCTACTTTTTCCAGAGTCGAGTCGAGCTTTCGCATAAAGAGAGAGAGAGAGAGATTCCGCAGGAGGGGCAGCTCGTTAACGCATAATATAAAGAGGGATGTGCGAGCGCGCTTGGCTCTCTAATGGAAAACGTCAAGGAATTACACTGTGCATACCCACGGTACTCTGTTTCTCTCAGTATTGTACGCGAGCACAGGCCCGAACGTTTTTAAATCTACTCGCACATTAACGAGCTGCGCGGAGACACGCTTCTCTGTCTCCGCGCGTAGAACGAGATGGGAAGGTGCTCGCGCTAATTGACGAGAAGGGGAAATAGAAATACGAATTTATAATTAGAAGCGCGCGAGATCTCTGATTTTGCAAGCGAACATTTTTGCGCGAGCTCTGATACAGGAGCGAGAGAGATGCGCTTTCAGAGCAACTAATTAGCGGCTGCAGTGCGGCGGTAAGCTCGTTATCGCTTTACTCTCCCGCCTCTCTTACCATGCGTTATACGTATATACGCGCGAGAGTAGCAACCCTGTACTCGAACTTTCGGAGGGACCTTCTCGATCGGGCAACAAGTTCGCTCGAATTAACGCGCGAGAAATCGAATTTCCCGCCAAGCGCCTTCCGTCCTGTACGCCTACAAATGTATATAATATGCATAAGACCGACGTATGTGGCGTGTATTTGCATCGCGTCTTTCCATCTATTCTTAAAACACTTCCAACTGCAAATTTATTTCGATGCTAAAGGGAGTTTTAAAAATAAAATTCGAATATCGTTGAATTGTAAATTTGGAATTTACTTGATTGTATTTTTTTGTATACAATCGACTTGAACAGTATTTTAAATTATAAGGTACGCTTTAGATGCTCTTTTGCTCTTTATTTTTCTATAGTAAGTGGGGACACGATGAACGAAATTCCATTATTTTGTACTCTCAAGTAGCATACAAATTGCATTACATCCTTTAAATTTTGAGGCCTACAGCTCACACTATGTTCGAATAAATGGTGAAATTTGTTAACGCTAATGGAAGGATTTTGAGAATTTCAATAAACATTTATAACTTGGACATCTAGGGCGATTATTCACTCTATAACTTACAGTACGAATTGGTTCATATCTTACCCTAAGGTTATGACTGACATAAGAAAGCTTTCGGATAGTTCTAGGAAAATATTTGATGAGAACATAAATTCAGTTTAAATATTAATTAAAATTACAGTCAATTTGTATTTGTTAAAAAGTAGAATTCAAAATTTTTCTTTCAATCAATAGTTATGAATTACACTCACGTATACTTTTTGATTGTAATCATGTTTTTCAATGTATATTCAAGAATATTTTCACGCGCGTACAGTGAGCGATCACGTACGGAAAATAACAATAGTTTCTTCGAAAAAAGCAATTTTTTGAAAAAAAAAGTTCAAGTGCGTACGTGTACAAGTGCATAATACATATACGTATAGAGAGAGAGAGAGAGAGAGAGCAATGACGACGACGATTGCGTTTGTCGGGAATTCTAAACTGAAACTCCCTTTTTTTCATCAGCACTCTTACTCGACAATATCGATATGCGGCATGGAAGCACAGCTACAGTATCCAAAGCCTCGGTTGTGCCGCGGCAAGTTTATAATTAGAGCTTCGGGGCCCAGAGGATATTGCCTCGTCAAAGGCTACTCGTCCGAAAAGGGGGATTTAGAGAGGCTTCCCCCCCCCCTCCCCTCATTCGCTCTTTGTGATCCTGCGATGCCACTACATTCTTCCATATCCCTCTGTCTCTTCTTTTCTCCGTATGAGTATACCACGCGAAGGACCTTCGTTATACTTATAACCTATTCCTATTCCTTTCGCTTTTCCCGACGACACGACCGAGTTCCATTATTGCAAGCGCGATTTTTCATCCGCGTCTTGTTTACGACCGTTGAGTAATTAACCCGCCTCTTCTTTACTCTCTTATTTATAAACAACTAACTATAGGTATAGATCGCCTATAGTTAGCAGCGTAGAGTTATTATATCTCCATAGACGCGCGCACGAACAGACAGA
Source organism: Apocrypta bakeri (assembly GCA_018906985.1). Lineage (NCBI taxonomy): Eukaryota > Metazoa > Arthropoda > Insecta > Hymenoptera > Pteromalidae > Apocrypta > Apocrypta bakeri. Next base: position 12,229,199 of record JACCIA010000006.1, on the reverse strand, counting down.
GCGACGAGATAACGCAAAAGAGCCTTCTTCCAGTTATATCGCTCTGTCTCTCTCCGGTTGCGCTTCTGCGCTTGACAAGCAGCCAATTAATGCAGATGCTTTTCCAACGGCTTCCAACGCCCCGCGCACTCGATATAGCTTTTAGTTCTACGTGTCTATATATATATATATATATATATAGTGTAGAATGAAAAAGAAACTCGCGCAAAGTGCTTTCTTTTTGCAACCCGTAGCCCGGAGCTTGTATAGTACCACTAGGCCATACTATAGCTATAGTTTTCATCTGCTTTTGGCCGACGAATGAACAGCGACAGAAAACCCGAGTCAGAGAGTACGTATATACCAGTTTTCCCGCTCGAGTGAATGAAAGTAGCCAGAAATAGTGGAAAGAAGCAAAAGTTGCAAAAAAAGATGTGAAGAGCTTTAACGCGACTCGACCCTCCTGCTCCGGTTTGTATTTTTTTGTGTGACTGGCGCCTCGATGATTTCTCTTCGAAATTCAGCTCTTGCAGATACTTTTGGAATTTTACAGAGTCCGATTCACTGTTTGTTCAAACGAATGCTTCAATTTCAAATCTAATGAAAGGATTTTTAAGCTTATAGTGAACTTTAAGATTGGACATTTTTCACTTGAAATTTCAGAGCTAACTTTTACTCTCGAGCTTTAAAGAGCTTACAATCAAATTGGCAACAAAAGTCGCTTAGCATTTTTTTTTTTTTTTTTTTATAAAACGTTCGTAAAATATTTTTTCAATACATAAATAACATTTAAATCGCACCCGTTGTTGTTTACACTATTATCAAAAAGAATATTTGTTAATTATTAAAATTAAATGTTTTTTTTTAAATGTAAAAGTAATTTTGTTAAGAGTTCGTATTGGAGATAAGGAGTAATAACTTACATCGACTATCAGTGTAAGTTAATATTTGTGTGATTTCACACTTTGAGATTTGGCATGAATTTTCCCTTTGAAGCTTAGAATGCCATAATAATATCTTAAATCACTCGTTATCTGAGTGAAATATTGCTCATAGGCTCGAGTCAAATTAAAATATCATCTGCGTAGTTTATGCAGATGCTGGAATGTTATTGGGTAAGACATTCGTAATCCGAGCGAACTTTAAGAATAATGATATCCAATTAATTTACAATAAAAATACTCGCATTCAACAATTCTCATCGTCAGCTTTGTTTCTAGGCAAAATATTCCGTTTTAATTTATAAATAAATTTTGTTCTTCTTATTATCATCAAATACGATGATAAATCTATCTAGTTTATCAAAGTTAAAAAACACTCTTAAAAGTTGAAAAACTACGTATACGATTGCTCTGCACTAAAAGTAATTCTAGAAAAGGAATAAAGGAATTGTAACTTAGAAAGGTATATCGTGTTATATAGGGAGAAATACAAATTGTTACCTAGAGAAGTACGTAACTGTATACAGTGACGTCGACTACTGCCCTTTCGAAGAGTGTTTTGAGAGGATTCACTTGTAAAGGATCAAAGTAAAGGTCCTCTTTTTCATCGAAACGTCCCTGTCGAATCGTCGCGTTATCAGCATATATGTATACCTATATTGTTTTGGCAGTGACTCCTGACTAACCAAACACTTCATTCGTCGAGGACTTAATAAATCAAATATTATACTAAAGTACTGGTTTACAATAACGAGTGCTCTACAACGCTCTATCGGGGTAAGAACTATTTTTTTTAAATATTTTATTTTGTATCCTTAAGGTTTACTCGTTCGATAGTAATACGCGCTGTTTGTAATTACGTGTTTACGAAACTTTGTAAAAAATTACCAGCGACGAATAGAAGCCGATTGGCCATAAATCATAAGATAGCGACAATGAAAAACGTCAACACACATCGGGATTGTCAAAAGCGAATTGTAGAGAATAATAGCTATCTCTTTTTCCGTTGAAAATGAATTCTGTTATTATCAATAGGTAAACCAATAAATATTAGGAAAATTAATATTAAGATATTCGCGCATTCTTGAAAAGTGATTTTCGCTCTAAAAATTCCTAGCGTGAACTATGAAAATGTACGAGATATATTGATCCATGTTATACAGCTCCGTGAATTATAATATTGCAATTTCATTTTAGTTCGGAGAACGGCATAACATACGAAGATGTACGAAATGTTAATTAATATAATTCAATGCTGGAATTTGAGAAACGCACAAAACAAAAATTTGAAATCCGAAAATGCGCTTTTGAAAAACATATCAGAAAAACGAAAGAAATGATTCAGCAGCAAAGGAACTCGTAGCGAGTAACACGTACATATTACATAGAAAATACAAAGACCTTTATTGCACCTTCAACAATACAAACCATGTAATACATATATAATAATAATAATAACAATAGAAAGTGTAACAAGTACATATATCCTCAAACCTGAGTGTTTTAAAACGTCGCGCGTGTGTATGTGTACGTGTAGGAGGCGAATGCGTTGGGTAAGTGTCAGTGTATACGTACTACATACGTGAGAAAAATGTGATGGGTAAATGTAAAAGTATAGAATATAAAGGAATACGAGTAGGCTTAGAGGTTGGCGGACTTGCCGGACACATTGATCTGATAGCCAGCCTTACGAAGACCCTCGTTCAAGCGTTTACCTAACTCGATGTCGACATTCGAGAAGTTCCTAACGGCTCGTTCGACGATGAAATTCGAAGCGTGCTTCAGGTGACCGACTATGTTCTCGACTAGCCTGTTCTTCGCTTCGGCGTCAAGGACATTGCGCCAAAAGAGGGTGGCTTGACCATAGTCATCCTCGTTGACGGGATCGTGACGATCCACAACGCCAGCCAAATGGTAACTTGGAGCTTTCGCTGCTGGACACTCCTCTGGTCCGTTGAAGCTGTTCGGGAAGTAATTCGGTGCACCGCCCTGGTTGTTCAGGCACATGAAGCCGTCGCGTTGGTAATTTATCGCCGGGATCATCTGTGGAACGGACAATAGCAACGACGTTCATTACTTTCAGAACTTGCCTGTCTAGGGAATATCTCGTACAAACGCACGCGCGCGCGCGCGCACACATAAATGTGTATAAACGATGCAATGACGAAATAAACAATCGGGAGCTAGAGCGAATGAAAATGTATGGACAAATGTATGCGAAGTAGGATCAAAATAATGACGAAACTATACTTATAGTGTCGTTTAAAATCCAGAGGCTGGACTACGCGCGATTTGCGTGCAAGACGAAAAAAGCTTGCTTGTTCAGAAAATATTAATACTCGAAGATAAAACATTGGATATATATAATATTGGTAATTGATACTTTATTATTAAATTATGCTATTGAAATAGGTTTTTCTACATTCGCATCATTGTTTTATTTGCAAATGATTTTACGGAAACTTTTTAAATATTCAATTTCATTGTTTCACCAGGGATTCTAATGTAATGCTTCAACGGTATAAGAATACTTTATCTTGGACGTAATTTAAGCGCAATTTAGTTGCTGTATTTTTGAAAACTTTGAGCTTTACCAAGAAATTCTGAAGAATAAAAACGTCTTTAAAATTATTATAGAATATATGAAAATGTTTCATTTACGATTTTCGAAATTTTGATTGCACAATTTTGTTTCACAACAAAAGTGTAAAGGATCATCCCTGAATACATTTTTGTATATTCTTGGACGAATTCTATATTTTCCGGAAAATATATTTTCATATCAGTCACTGCTTCATTAAGGAAACCTTTTAAAAAAGTTTTTGGGTTTGGTGCCTCAAGAAATTTTTGAATGACAAATTCAAATTCGAAGAACCTTCAAATTCCACTATTAAAGTAAGCAGTCTTTCCCGGGGCGGTGTGCCGGAATACTCTGCTCAATTACTTGGTAATGTAATAGTGCTACTCGAAGTATAATAAATAATTAAGTAATTTAGAAAGTAGAACCCTTAATAAATTAAAAAATGAAGAAACAAAAATAAGTTTTTTTAAAGCTCGACTTTCACTAAAAGCAAACTATTCGTTTGTTATAATATTTGCTTTTGTTATAAAGTAAACTTTTGCATTAACAGTGCTCCGTATCGCGAGATGCGCCAACGCGTAAAAATGCAAATCAGGGATGGTCAATTTTGGAGCTGCACGAAATTCAAATTTGGGGGTGTGACTATTCTATCCGTAAGATCTTGGCGACAGACGACATCTCGATTACGGAACGAAATCAACTCCGTACCAGTACGCGATGAAAAATCTTTCTTCGTTTAACTGTCTCGCGTAGCCTTAGTAATAGATAAATTTTCATTGTTAAAGTATAATTAGGCCATGCGCGAAGAGATTTGAAAGGATTTAAAAGGCCCGCGGGGTAAATTACGAAATTCCGAATAGTCAGAAAAAGAAGAAAGAAACACGATTTCAACGCGTTAATTAGCCGAGCAGATTCGCGTTTAATCAACGTAAAGCTCAATGCCGAGGACGATGCGACGCAACGAGCTATGCGCATATACGCGCGTGCACGCGTCGAAAATCCTTGCCTCAAAGCAGTAGCTCGGAAGTGCTTTGGCCGCAGTATGTTTGCCTAATTTCCCGAGCTTAATGAAAGACGCCGCTAGCACGCGCATCGTCAACGCATTAGTAGCTTTCCTACTCGACAAATCCGACTTGTCCAATGTCGGTAAACTTACAGCTACGTGTATATGTATACGAGCAAATCCACGAGATACTGGAAAAACTCGGTACCTCGAAAGTGAAAAATTCCTCGCGATGCTACACCGACAGGAACATATTTTTCAGGTTTCTGGGAATCTTCCGAGTAAAAAAAATTTAACTATTTTTCAAAATTTTACGTATGCGGTTTTGGACAAAATTCATTGAGCGAAGCGTTCACTTGACAACCGGTTGTACAAGGCTGAACAGTGTATTGAAAAATAAGTTAAAGTATAACGAAATGGTCGAAGATGTTTAATCAAATTCAGAAAGTTCCCATTTTAGCGAGGTTTTCAACTAAGCAGTCTTTTTATGATTTTTTTCAAATTATTGGTTTTTTATATACTTTTTGGATCAGTAATTTATGGAAACATTGAATTATGTCATTGTCTGTAGAAATCCAGACCAATATTATAAAAAATCCATTTTTATTGATCAGCAATCGTAAGTAAATAATGACATTTTGGAATATTGATAAAAATTGTTAACCAAGAAAGACATTTAAGAAAGCTTGAATTACCAAAAAGTATAATTTGAAAGACTTGACTGAAAAGTTACGAGCATTTTAATAATGTCTAAAATGACGGATTTTTTAAAGGGATCTTTTGACTCATCGTCTTTCTTCAAATGCTCATAATTTTGCTCTCGGAAGATTTTTTTTTGAATGAACTTTTCTAACTAAAAGCCATACAGTTCTAGATTAATTTCATACATTTTATACCAAATCGTAAAATAGAGTTTAAAAAGATTGTCTCAAAGCCTTATAGAAAATTCATATTTATGGAAATGGAGATATTATCCAAACATCGATATTGTCTATTTTGAAGATAAAATGACTTTTCGTACCCTCGTCTAAATTGGCACTCTTTTTTAAATTAATTATTAAAACATCATACACAAGGGCAGACTTTTTGTCCGTAAAAATCGATTGGCAAGCTAAAAAATTTGTCAATTTCCAACTTGTGAGTTCATTCCAATATTTCGTGGATTTGCTCGTGTATGTATATACGTATTTACTATAGACAATGTACTATACACATTATACGCGGAGACGTACACACGAATTGAAAAAAAAATGTAATCTACGATCACCGCGGTATTGCTATAATAACACAGGTATAATGAGCGGAAGACGTTAAGAAGGGATTATTCTCATTGCTGAGCGAATGAATACTCTAAGCGCACAATAGCCGCTTAAGCGATGATCGTGCGAGTTGGCTTACAGACCTTGTAGGGACAATTGACGGGTAGTTGAAGATGGTTAGGTCCCAGTCGGTGTCTATGGGTGTCACCATAAGCGAATAGACGACCCTGTAACATCTTGTCAGGACTTGGTTCGATACCTGGCACCATATGAGCAGGGTCAAAGGCCGCTTGCTCCACGTCGGTAAAGTAATTTTCTGGATTCTTGTCGAGAACTAACTTGCCAACTGGGATCAAGGGGAACTCGTTGTGAGGCCAAATCTGAAAATTGAATCGTATGTAAAAAAATTGTTAATAATATAGTACTTTCTTTACGTGTATACGTCAGTTTACCTTTGTCAGATCGAAGGGATTCCACCTCCAAGTGTCAGCTTGTTGAGCTGTCATAACTTGAATGTAGAACGTCCAACTGGGATAATTGCCTTGAGCGATTGCGTTGTATAAATCGCGAATGCCGTAATCGGGATCCGAAGCGCTAATCTCAGCTGCCTTGTCGGCCAACAGATTCTTGATTTTTTGATTGGTCTATGGAATAACGAAATTCATTGTTTTTATCGAATTTTCTCTGTTATACAATCTGAGGCTTGCGTAACGAAATCACGAGTACTATCTTACACTTATGTATATAATACACATATATACCTTATAATGGAATTTGCAATAAACCCATTCATTTTGATCGTTAACCAGCTTGAATGTATGCGATCCATAGCCGTTCATGTGTCGAAAACCATCGGGTATTCCACGATCACTAAATAGAAACATTATTTGATGCGTCGACTCCGGACGCAGAGTAACAAAATCCCAGAACATGTCTGCATCCTGAAAAGAAATCATTTATTCGCGTGTGCTCAAATTTACGATTAATTAATCTCGAAATCGGAAATAGTTCAATTATTTTCAGTTATGAATCGGTGAGCTATTCAGTACTGAGCATCAAAGTGAAAATAAAATAAATTTTACGATGAACTCGATATTGCACAATCCTCTATTTTGTAGCGAATATTTAATTTTAATCAAAACAACACTATTTAATGAAGTGTAGTCTTACCGGGTTGAATTAATTAATAAAAATACAATTTGTAATAATCGATACGGTGAAGAATGAATTTATTAACATTTTGTACGAAAGAATATATTGATGTTATTCTCATAGAATTTGCAGATGCTTATCAAACGCGAATAATGATATTACCTTTTGAATTGAAAAAAATGAGATGCAAACAAAGGAAAAATGAACGCGCTCCTTTTAAATATAGAGCGGTATTCGTAAACAGAAATTTTCAACATAAAAACTCGTATTCATGTAGAGTAATTAGTCTGATGATGCAGATTTTCCTTTAGTAAATTATTTTCACTTACTATTGAAACAGTGATTATTGACTATTTCAGATTCACAAGATACGGAATAGTCGTTGCAAAAAAATTACGAATTTTTCTCCGCACTCGGTGCACTCCTGTTACACTGCTCGAGAAAAATCCTATATCAATTTATCGTATTTCATTGAAATAAAAATCGTTTTTCATTCAAACGCCAGTCTATCAATTAAATAAAGCAAAGTAATTTATATCTAAAAATCAATATGTTATATTGATTTTTTATAGCGGAGTAACTCGGGTTTGCGAAAGAAAATCCTCATAATTTGTTCAACAACTGTTTTCCAATCGAACGCGTATTGTAACACATGTGCGAGAATTACACAATTTGCAAATCTAATCTTGCGCCATAAAACGTAAATTCACCTTCAAATGCGTTGCGGGATTTCTTTTTTGCGTGTGAATAAAGCTTGGGAAAAAGAGCGGATCTTTGATGAAAAATATGGGCGTATTGTTGCCGACTAAATCCCAAATTCCTTCTTCCGTGTAGAATTTAACTGCAAATCCTCGGGGATCTCTGCAACGAATCGAAAACACGCGCAAAAAGAAATTTTAATCGCCAAGTCATATCCGTTACTGGAGCAGTCATAGGGGCAGAAATAATTGTCGTTCCATTGCGCTAAATCATACAATACCTCACTGTATCGGCAGAGCCGCTCTCACCGCCGACGGTTGAAAATCGAACAGCAATGGGTGTCTTCTTTCCGATGGTCGAGAAAACCTTGGCTTTCGAATATTTTGTGATATCGTGCGTTATTTCGAAGTAACCGAAGGCTCCTTTGGAACGAAAAAAATGCCATCGTTCATCGGTTAATTGCGATGCGCATACGTACATAGTTTTTTTTTTCATTTTCAATGCGCACTTTAAAAATTTAGCTATATTTAAGAAAATTTCTCGAAATATTTACTTGGATATTTGGAAACGTAAATTTTCTCAATTATAAACTTCTTATTTTTAATGTAGCATGCGATTATAATGCACTGCAATAATAACAGTAGATTTCATTTGCGAGAAAAAAAAATTACCGGCTCCTTTGGCATGGACTACTCTTTCCGGAATTCTTTCCCTGTTGAAATGCGATATCTCATCGAGATAAACGAAATCTTGCAAAAGTATGGGTCCCCGTGGTCCCACGGTAAGACTAGCCTTTTTGTTAGCGATCGGCACTCCATTTCCAGTGAGAAGCGTCGGGGGGTCCCCCTGAAAATTAGCGAACTCGCTAATAAGTCGATCGGACAAAGACACAAGCTTTCGACATGTATACAGTGAAAAAAACTCTTTGATACGCAAAAATAATTTTTATTCGCATAAATCTCATCGTTATATCTATATGAATGAAAAATATACGTTTTTTTTAACGCGTTTCTAAATCAATGTTCATCAATCATGTATGATAGAAAATACCATTTTATTACACAAACGAAAATGTTTATTAGCTCGTAATGAAAAATTCGATACAAATACTCGCAAAGGAAATTCTTTTTCATCTACGAACATTTATTTCTTGAACAATTATTTTCAATTCAAGTAAATATTTTCTCCTTCAAGGGGTAATTTTTTCATTTACAATTTTTTAAAAAATGATAACACTATTAAATGGCTTTAATATAGAAAATAGCTAGTTGAATTGAAAACAAATTTTTTATCAATAAAGTATCTTAAATATATCAAACGATTTCTAGAAACATTTTAGAAACATTCCGAAATGTCTCCGATAACTTTATTTTCCGAAACGTATAATTCACAATTATCATGGTTTTCTAAACACATTAAACCTGAAATTACGCCACGTTAGACAAATAATTTTACACCCGCATAGAAGCGGCGATAAGAAAAGCACATTTATTTAAACTATTTCTACGTACATATTTGCATTACAGAAGAATATAAAATTTGTGTATTTCTATTTAAAAGAGGTCGTTTTTGTCTAGTAGCCACGACCCTCATTTCACATAGTGGTTCTTACAAAAGAACGATAAATATTTTCTTCGAATAAATAATTCATTTTGCACCTACGAAATAATTACGCAGCGCGAAAATTATTTCCACAAGGTCTTAGCTATAGGTTGCATAACTTGCTAACGAAACGCCTCAAAAATTTATATATACATGGCGTTTGTTAGTATTAGTGCTAAAGATAGTCGATCGATAAATAAAACCGTGGCGGAGCTTTTCAATTTCAAATATAGCCGCGTTTCGTGTACAATATTTTTCCGTGCAACCTTCCCCCCGCTCCCGGTTAGACCGGGATTCTTCACTGTAAACACCGATTCTCCAAATCCTTTTACTATTTAGTTTGTAAAAAATGCAACTTATCAGGCGAGTGATTTACTTTCGAGTTTATTTAATCGACAAAAGCAACTCTTTATTTAGATCGTAAATTGCGATGACAGCGTTACGATTCTATTTTCCGTTCGACGTCTAGGCGTAAAATTCTGCACTCGTATTGTTATTTTTCGTATATATATATTTCAACTGTAACGTCATTTATTCGTGAAACGATCGGTAGATTTATTATTTCTTATAATTGTTTGTATTCGTGCGATAATTTTAATTGCGAATACTCGAGAAGTTCCATACGCAAAAAGACATGATAAACAAAGCATTCGATTGACGACCAATAAATTATGCAGTTTTTTTATTACTCGTTGAGAAATTAAGCCCATGAATATGCAAATTATTAAAAGCTCACGCCCATAGTCATCATTATCGCGGTTGCTTTTATTTTGCATAAAATATCGAGAGCGTAATATTTGTTCAGTGGAATTGATAAAAAAAAGGTAAAAAAAGGTAAATATTGAAGCTAATGAGCGATAAAATAATAACAACTCTCTCTGATTGAAAAATATCTTTGTTCCGATTACGTGAAAAAAATATCAGCGCGTTGGAGACAAACAAGTTGCTTATTCTACTTTTATTCAAGCGATAGTACCGAGCCCCTTTCCAACAGACGGTATAGCGAAGATGAAGTGTTTTTCGCCGGCAACTCACGAGTATGTAGAAACGCGTATTTCATTCAGTATACACGTACACGTATAGAAACGACTTTTAATGACTATAAAAAAAGCAACCTGTCTATTTTCCACTCGAGCTCGTTTAATAATCACGTGAGAATAAGTATTTTAAGTGTTAATGACTTATCGCGTAGAGAAAGAGAGAGAGAGAGAGAGAGAGAGAGAGAAAGAGGCCGCAGTAAATGCATGAGATGTTAAGAACGCATGTTACGGTAACTAACCTTGGCAGATTTCTTGTAGATGTTTAGCTGATCACTCGCGGGATCTCTAGACATTGTTACGGCTTTGCAAGTTAAGCTATCTTTATCGCAATAAGTTATGGAAAAGTTGAAGAATAGCCGTTCGCCGATGCGTTTAACGGGCTTGTTTGTCACTGTGGTGTAGAAACACGCCGATGCGTAGCTCGAGTTCGAGTGCAGCCACTGGTGATGTAGGCAGCGCTGATAGTATGAACTTTTATTGGGTTTCAAGGCTCGTAACCAAGAGTAGTGGGGACACGTAGCTTCGGCTATTCGCTCGATTTGTAGTAAATAACGCTCGACGCGCCTGCAGGAAATCATCGCTCTGCAACTTCAGAGACTTGTACATCACTGGCGCACACTTAAACCTGAATGACTTCTGATGATCATTTTTTTTATTTTTAAATTTTCGTTTTTTTTTTTCGATCGAATCGTTGTGTTAGACCTTTTGTCGTTCGTTATTCACGAGTCGATATTGGATAATTAGCATGATTTTTTAACATTCATTGTCAACGAATACACATTGAATTTACTACTGTAGGCTAATAAAAATTCTACTGGATAATTGTTTGCTCTTGCGTTGAATAACAATAACAAATAATAACTGTTTAGGTATTGCAATGTAATGACACACACTCGTAATAGTGATTCAGTAATGTTTTTTATTTTTTATGGTCGCCTTTATCGTTCGAGGCAAGTACATAATAGCTTGCTTGACACATAAAAACCAAATTTTTCATTTGATGTGGACAATGCTTACATTTTATTATACAATCTTATTTCGTCACATGATTATTTCTTTTATATTAGACCTGCATCTTTGGTAGGAGATTCAAAATGGACTTTTCAAAAGAAATCAGAGGAGTGAATTGTACACGCCTCTCATTTCTTTAAAAAATACTGCACAACATAACAAATATCTTTTCCTAGTATTAACATTGCATTATTTACAAAATCCAAGTAATGTTTTCCTACAAAAATTCTTTGCTGTTTTAATACCAAAGTTGATAGAAATAATAATTGATTTTGTTAAATAAATAAAAAAAAATATAATATATCTATGACATACATTTTTCAATGACTTAATCTAATCTTAGCTTGATGCGCGTATTGTATGTTCATTGATAAGGAGCCTTACACATGCACACATAATATTGGTGATATAAATAAATTACTGCCAAAAACTCGTCCGCTTCGGTATATGCGACTATTAAGCAATGCGTAAACTTAATTCATATAATATGTCAATATGAAATATAACGATTCATAAAAATCATTTCTAAAATTTGTACCCTCCAGAAAAGTCCAGAAAAGTCCAGAAAAGTCTATCGTATGAACGTGCAAACTTTCTTTTAAAATGGACTTATATAATCAATACGCATTAACATACGTAAGGAGTAGAAGGTACAAGATAAATACGCAATAATAATTGCAATTGTTAACGGACTTTAAGTAAATTTAATTCCCTAAATTCGTCAATTTATCAAATTACCAACAACATTATCGTTGCTGTAAATACGCTAATAGTATTAAAACCCCTTGAAGCATAAGCCTTCTTAAATTTGGCAATTTGGCTGATCACCAAATTATGATACTGCCCTTTTCAGTCACAATTGAATGAATCAATACCGACGGGTCGTTGCAAAACAGACGAAGCTAGGCCAGATACCCTATTGACCTCCTGAAGGAACCATTAGTTCTTCCAATAAGACTAGGCGTTTGTCACTGGAATTGGACATTGGACTTGCCATACTATCAAGTGACTTTGTTCACCTTGTTCTTCAGTACTTGTCACTGCCTGTACGGTAGTTCTGTCAATTCCCTCTTCAATATCTTCCCCGTCACCTGAAAGAACAAAAATAAGCGTAAGAAATTAAATTCTATATTCATATCATTGTTCTACTCTAAATTGTTTTAATTAGTAGTTTAATAAACATATGTTCTAAATACTTTAAGGCAGTCTCTAAAATTGTTCAGACTAGATATATTTAGATATATATATTTTGCTAGATACAACAGCTTTTTTCACAAGCCAACCCCCAGAGAGCATAGAAAATGAAAAAACTAATTTCCATTTTCTCATAAGAAAAGAAAGTAGACGAATTTTGACAGAGCTTGTATGATGCAAAATGGTTTTAGTTTTTGTTAGTAAATTTCACACACATTCAAACATGATTTATTCAATTATACCATTACCATTAATTTGCATTGCCATTAATTTTGTTATCATCACCAAATCCACCAACAAAAATATTCATTCATTTTTTCGAATAGGATATTATAGTAGTAATGTTATTGCGTAAAGAGATAGATAATGATTTTGAGGAAATATTGATTTTTAAAATATATGTATAAGCTTATGCATTCATGGTTAATCGAAAAATTTATAGTGATATTTGCAGAGCAGGCTCATGTGCATCCCGTTACTCTCTGGGGGCGTACCTGACTAATTGCCATACAATTAGATGTGTAGCCACGTCACTTTCATCCTCAGCTTCATCTGCTGAAATTATAAGCATGTCGAACCAAATTTAAAACTTCTGTTTTAGAAACATTTTTTATGACGAATTAGACCAATCAGTGAAGGTTTTTTGCATAGCAATTTGTTAATGGCATTATGAATATACACCATAAACCCAATACTCACCAACTCGGAAGTCAATGTATCCCTCTCCACCAGATAAAACAAGCATAGCTGGTTGAGCATTATCTGATGCTGCACTTTGACCACCATGGCCTATAATTTATTATGATAAACGTTATCATTGTGTATACAATATTAACACAGAGTGGCAAAATTCGTTATTTTTATGGTTTTACCTGGTACAGCAACAAACATTTTGACTGCATCTCTGTGACCATGGAAACTAAGTTGTGCATGGGCCATACTACAATACGGAACAAAACTGCCTGGAGTGATACCATGATCGGAAGCAAAAATTCTAACACCAACTCCGGGAGCATCACCTTTACCACTACCCGTTTGAATACGCGACACAGCCATAGAACCTCCTGCACCTGAGATCATTAATTTTATTAATTTGTTTATTCCAATTAAAAATGTTTACAATTAAAAGAAGAAAAATATATCCTACTTTCAGACAGAGGAACAGAGATAATCACACCATTCCCGGTACCGATCCACAGTCTGTTAGAAGAAATGAGCAGTGCTGTTATTCGCACAAAGGAAAAACCCAACTTTCCAGTGCCGAGCATTTTACTAACATAAGGCTCAATATCAACATCTTGCAAATGTTGATAAGTGTGAGCGTGGTACAGTCTTAAAGTCGAATCTAATCGAATGCTGACCCATACGCCTTCGCCAAGCCAGGCCAACTGTCGTACTTGTGACTCTCGGCGTGGATGTGCATCAACGGTGCACTGCAATGAAAAATCTTATCGTTTCACATATTCCTGGCATTTTACGATAAAATGAACGCATTACAAGAACTTATGTTATATTAAATATCGCAAATTACCTCGAGCGATAGCGTAATAGGATCGATCACATGAATTTTATTACGGTAACCACACCATACAGTTTTTCCTAGAACAACGGTCATACATCTTATAGAATGTTGCGGGCTTCCCAACGTAATAACGTGATATTGAGATAAATCCCATTGTCCATCAGCTCCTCTTCGAAATATTGCGACAGTGCCATCAGCTAATGCAACTAATACTCGGCCTTGTATGTGCCTATGGGTAAAAGCATAAAAATAGTAATCGATGTCATAGCAACGATACATTTAAGATAGTTCTTTGCATATAACTTACACAATCGCGAGGGCAGCATCTTGCAGATTGACAGTGTGTAAACAAACCGACCATTTGGCCACAGCTGAATGAACGAAAACAGCTCCATTTTGAGCTCCGAGCCACATAGTCGGTTGTATAGAAGACATATTTTCAATTGGAGCATCGCCTTCATCGTCGGTTTTTTCTTCGTCATCTTTTGCGTTTTTTTGCAGACAAGCTGATTCGAGAGAAGCTTTAACGAAACGAACTTTTCCAAGATTCACTGCTTCGGTATCAACTTCCGAGTTCGATGGCTCTGTAGCCGAATCTGGACCTACTTCGCGCGGATTTTCGGTTTTTTCTTCTGGGGACGTATTCCCTGAATTGGTTATTTCTACAATTTTTGGTCCTTCAGATTCTACTGCAGTTTCTTCTGAAAGAGCAATCACCGCTTGATTATCGATTTCTTTACCTATTTGATCGTCGTTGTTAATATCTCCGTAATCACTCTCTTTAGCACCGGGCACGCTAGCAATACATAATAAATGGCTCTGACAAACGTTAAAAACTTCAAGAATCTCGGCTGGATTATTGGCATCTATCACAGTAACTTTAGACATCTTTTGGGTAGAAGTACATATCCAAACATACGAAGTTAATTGTTGCTCCTGCCTTTCGGCTTCGAGTCTTCTTTGTTCACTTTCTTGCAATTCTTTATCTAAGTGTTCAACGGCATCTTCAGGCTCAGTTTTAGAATCATTGCTTGTTTCTCGTGCCTCTGCTGCATAAAACACACTACCACCAACCATTGAACCTCCATCTCGAGTTTTTCCACCACTCATGTTAACTCCAGCTCCACACCAAATCTATATTAAATCGAAATTGTTTTTATTAAAAAAAAACTTAAGACAAGGGCTTATATTAATCATTTGCATTGTAAAGGCAATTATTTACAGTCACAATCTCAGAAAAAGTCACGCAATACCTATTACACTACTTTGAAGATCTCTTATTCCAATGGAGATATTTGCATTTTCTTCGAATCAAGATTTACTATCATGATTCGAAGAATGTGTATAATAAAAAATTTGAGTAAAAATTGCTTTTTTATTTTATAATGACAAATTTCTATTCTATAAACTTTTAAATACTATCGTCAAAAAGAGCACTACTTTCAAAGTAGTGGAATAAATTCAGTAAGAATTTTTCTAAAGTTATTTCTTTTCAAACCAGTCAAAAGAGGACTTCGGGGAGGTTTCCTTGTAAAATTAAAGGGTTTATGAAAAAAAATAAGAGAAAAAAAGTCATACTTTCATTCCGGGCTCGGTTTCTTGCAGAGGTCTGCAATATACAGGTACTGGTACTGGTTGTCGAGTTGGAGCACTTGGTTTACCAGGTAAACTCCATCCATAAGCTTGCAATCGACCGTCTTCTTTACGAACATGAGCTCTAACTTGACGGTACTGTTCGCGTCTTTCATTTGCACGTCTTGCTACAAGTTTCTCGGTTGGCCTGCAAATAATAATTTCAACATCGTATTTTCAAACTATCTTCATGGATTGGAAAAATTATGTGCAACATAGTTAAATATTAATCATAATTCTGATTTTATTAGCAATGTTATTTCTATAAATATTCCAAAAGAAGTGGACGGAAAACGGACGTGACGGAACATTAATTTGACGAGTGACAATAAACATTCTTAGATACTAAAGGTTGTTCTACAGACGTAGGATTAGAAGCGATAGAGAAAGATGGATCTATATTACCTTTTACTTAAATAATGTAAGGTGAAAGCTGGGAATTCTTGAGTGCGTCACAGGGAACAAAATAGATACAGACCCACAGTGAAAATACCAAAAGCAAGATTCATCACCAATTAAATAAAAGTCAGAGTGTAAAACAAACAGGATTCCATTTATTCTACGATGGATCAATTATTTACCATATATATACTTTCATCTCAAACATAAATAAAATGTATACACCTGTATACAATTTACAATTTAATGTACATTTACGTAATAAATATCACAATACTTTTCATCAGTATCCTGTCAAATTAAAAAAAGACACAAACTACAATAATGCGTATGTGTCATTAAGCGACATCTTTGTGGACATTAAAAAATAAATATTCTAAACTATTCATTTTGATTTTATATACATCATCTACAGTGTTAAAATATAACCAAAATACGTTACGAAATAATTACTAAGAGAAATAATAGCATAAAAGTTCGTTTAAAATCTAATAGACATTGACTAAATAAATATAACAGTGTATAAAATTAATAAAAACAGAAGTGCCTCTCCACAAAATCGACTACTGAAAAGCCAATATAGTATAAAGAAATTAAACTATTTTGATTCTCACATGGTATCTCCTTGGTCAAGAAAATCATGTCGATTTTTAAATGTTCTCCTGCGCATCATATCAAGAGGAGCAGCTGGAACTACTTGATTGGCTGGTGCACTGTATCGAATGTGCGGACCACGTGCCAATGGCCCTCGGTCCGCGGGACCGGTAAAGAGGTTGCTAAAACTAATTACAAATAAAAATATTATTAATGCAAAATTATTATCAATATAAAAATCACGTAAATTATTTATGAATATATTACAATTTCCAAAATGTTTGCTTTCCCCCAGATATACTAGATGGATCCGTTTTACTTGCTCGTATCATTTCTGTCCATCGGACGGCTTCTTGTAATTCCATAAACCTTTCTTTATATTGATTCCTTTCCATTAGTACCCTTGCCATTTCAGCTCTCGTAAACCTCTTTCTTTGTGCTAATGGGACTTCCTCTTCATCGTCGCTCTTAGTTGCTTTCGCTGCAGATTCAGCTTCTTCTTTTACTTTCTTTAGTTCTTCTTCTAAAGCTAAAACTCGCTGTCGAAGACGATCTCTTGCTTGTTGCAAACCACGAATTTCTTCTCGAAGTACCTCTTGTTCCCTATATTGTGATGAATATAATATTATTATTAGATAGAAATATTTCTTTGAAAAAATTTAAAAAAATAAATTGTTTTCTAAATTTACCCAGTCAATTCATCGACTTTCACAATCAAGTCATCTTTTACAATATTCAAAGCATTCCTGTAAATTATCAAGATATTTAGTCATATTTTAAAAATGAGTTAAAAAATCTTTAAAATTTAAGTTTATTTACTTTGTGGCCAAAAGTTCATTATTTTCCATAATTAAGTTTTCAACCTCTTTGCCCATACCTGAAAAAAGATAAATATTGATTAAAAAAATATATTCAATATTCTTATAGTATTGTAGGATTAATATAACACAAAAAAAAGTATATATATATAAACTATTGTACATATATATATATATATATATCTATATATATACATCATATGTACAATAGTTTATGTAATAATTTAATAAAACATGCTTGATTTGTAAAAAAGCATTATTTTCATTGTCAATCATGATCTCTTACCAAAGAAGTTGTCGTTAACTGCATGTATGTAGGTTATTCGTTGCATGCATCATTAAACGAAGATTTCATGGAAACAGGAGGACAGCATTGACACAAACATGAAAATTATTAGTTAGCAGACTGTTAAATCATTTAAATACTTTTGTTACATTTGGCATGCTTCTTTGATTAAATAAAACTTGGTGAAATTAATTATTTTTCACAGTATAAAAACTATGTATCAATTATTGTTACATTTAAAAATAATATACAAGAAGTATGTAAATTTTTTATTATTACTAGACATGTCACTGTTCAAATAACAAAAACATATCGGAATCTGCTATATTTATCATTTACATACCCGAAGAAGCATATTCTCCTGGATGGACCAAGCTTCCTGAAAATTTATTAAAGTATTATATTTAAACGAAATG
This sequence comes from Apocrypta bakeri, assembly GCA_018906985.1. NCBI lineage: Eukaryota > Metazoa > Arthropoda > Insecta > Hymenoptera > Pteromalidae > Apocrypta > Apocrypta bakeri. The sequence continues at coordinate 12,211,071 of JACCIA010000006.1, read as the reverse complement.
TATTAAAAAAAAATACTGATTGAAACGCACCTGTAATATCGGCTCCTTCATCCATTTCTCCCAAAGCATCAGCATCCTGAAAACTAATTTCTTGATACAACGTATTTGCACTACGACGTTCTTCTCTATCTGTTCGGCTTCTCCCTCCAGGAGTTGTAGCTAATTTTTCTATTTTTGGAGATGTTGGTGTAGTTATAGGTGGAGCAGTTTCTGCTTCTGGACTCACATCTTTAATGGAATAACGAATTTTTTAAATTGTATTTATGTTCATAATTTGAAAATTGTGAAAAATTTAATTTTCTTACGGCGGGAAATATCTGTAGTTTTATTTTCTTGAACGGGTTGATCTGTTATCTGACTCTTATCAGATGTTTCAACAGTTGCTTCACTACTGTTATCTAACATTTCAGTTTTCAAACTTGCTGCATCAGGTGGGCTTTCCTCTTGAATATCTTCTGCATTCATACTGGCTTCTAAACTTTGGAATCCATAACTGAGTGGACCAGAACTGCGTGACATATGTGCCATACCAAGGGGTGGTAAACGACCTGAGCCTCGGTTGTTAGCTGTTGAATTCTCCAATCTTTCTGTGCTACCCACAAGCATTTTTGTTCTTTCCATGTAGTCAACATGAGTTTTAAATAATTCTGTATAACGATCATGTAATCGGGAATATTCTCTTTTTAACTCTGACTCTTTTTCCTCCAAACGAACAACTAAAATATAAAATATCATTATTGATCAATAATATCAATAATAAAAGCAAACCTAATTATTTGGCTATGGGTCCAACAACTGTATTATTTGAAAATAAAAAATGAGAATGAACATGCAAACCAATAATGAGTCAAAAAAAAATATATAAATTAAATAAAATTAAAAATGAAATAAGAAAAAAAAATGAAAACAAAGCAAGCTGAACAAAAAACATGAAGCAAACATAATTTAATGCATAATTTCTATATTCCCTTAAAATTTGTGAAAAAAAGCATAAATAAAAAAAATATAAACTGAACATAAAATAAACTCAAAATAAGCTACTCTACTGTAAGGGGTTTTTCTTTGACTGGAGTTGACATTGACATTTGTACCATGGTCATGAGAATTCTTGGTTTTCAGTTCCAACATCCGAACAATAGATTCGAGACTATCAATTTTTGAAACCAATTCTTTGCGTTCATCTTCTGCTGCATCTTCGAGTTCCAATAATTTCTATTAAAAATAAATAAGAACATTTGTTTTAGTGATTGAACACAATTCAAATGGTGTAAGAAAGTTAAATCAAATTTTACTTGATCTGATGTTTTTCGAAGTTGCTTCTCTCTCTCGTATTGCGTTACAAGCTGTTCATTATCCTCTCTAAGTAGTTCTAATTCTACTTCATGCTCCTGATTTTGCGTATATGCAATATCTAAGCATTCTAAAACATTGACTAGTAATGGCATAAGTTCCTTAACAACATCTTCGTCGTATCTGGCAATCATTCTTTCAAATTCTTGATAAATACTTCCAGCTAGAGATTGTACTTTTTCCGACATGACGACATGACTGTCCTCATGTGTACCGTACACAGTTTCTTGATCCATTTTTATATCCGCCATTTTTGCTGAATATAGAAAAGTATATCCTTTTATTATTTCAATATTGATAAAATTAAATGCTTTGTACTAATAGACATGTAAGAACCAATGTTTTAAAAATAGTATTTTACAAAATAAATGTCTATAGGAATTGGCTTTGTGCCAAACAAAAGAAGAAAGGCATTTAAATGAGAGTAAAATGCAGAAAAATTTAGCTCCTGCATGTCCTATTTGAAAGTTTGGAATATTTGTTCTTTATATATCTAAAGATTCTGAAGGTGCACATACATCTCTAATCCATAACGTTAGAAATCACTGAGCAGAATTTGGTTTGGATGAATCAACGATCACTAAATGAGTAAGACTACTAAATAAAGTCACATACCTTGAAAGGCTATTTACTCTCTTAAAACGTGTTCACAGCATGCGGTAACAGCACTTTGCAAAGAAGAGATTCTGTATTTTTCAAACTACTATCTTCGTTAGACATGACTTCATTATTAATAGCGAAATCGTTTTTTAATTTGCATAAATCGATTGCTCGAATGCATTTGAGCCAAACTTTTCTTCCACCGAATGATTCAGTTATTGCAGTAGAAACTGCATTATTTACGCACTTTGTACTGTTGTACACTCCTATATGTACACACACATACACAACGCACACTCAAACATATATATATATATATATAGTATATATCACTTTTACCGTGGACTTATCGTATCCACGCGAAATTCCGCCCAGAATTACAAGGCCCGAAGCTTCGATATACGTAATATTTATCGGAATAATCGCTTTACAAAAGGCGATGACTCCATCTCGAACTTGTCGACGTTCTCGTAAACATTGCGACTCTGTGATCGCCCGAACGCCTCGTACGTATATAATAAAGATAGAAAATTGTTCTACAGCTGTACCAGCAGCAAATGCAGTACTTCCTGCATTTTGTTCGTGCGTCTACTAAACTTGTCCTGCGGTCTTAGTTTTTTTTTACTCTTCGGCTCTTGATAAACATGGGGTGTCCAAAAAGACTGATTTCTGACTTGGATAGTTCGAGCACGCACACAAACACACTTTGGACACACACCTCTCTGTATCTCCCGTTGCGCAATTTCATTGGGCCAAGTTGAAAACAGCCATCGTCAGCAGAGCAACACACACTGCAATGCACTTTGATTACTTTTTCTCTCTCTCTCTCTCTCTCTCTCGCCTATATTATATATGTATATGTATATATATATTTTGCATGAGCAATAAGTGTACGTTTCCTTCTCTCTCGCTCTGACTCTCCCGAGTCCGACTGTCCGAGTCCCGAAACGTACGTACTGTGTGTAGCGGAATAGAGCAAACGCTACACTGCTGATGGCTGACGACTGACGTGAAAGTAATCAGCTTCGAAGGATACCGATTGCTGGTAACTGACTTTTATACAAAAGGTTTAAGCCACGCATCGACTTTCGAAGTAATCGTACATATAAAATAATATATATATATTTATATAATTTATTTTCTAACTTTAGCGACGATTAAGACACTATGATTTTACGATGCACTGTTACATATATATTTTTCTTCGTACAATTTTGAGCAATATGTAAAAACCGAACAAAGTTCCAGTATATGTTTGCACGAATGGTACATACATACACGGGTACACCTTACATTTTACATTGCCGTGGCAGTTAATGTGGGGTAATGGGTAAAGAAGGTTATGCGCGGCTGAACATACGAACACAGCGCAGATACACCTACATGCCATGCGCACCAGCAGCACCAGCGCACGGCATAGGGATAGGACAGGTAGTGATTATACTATATATATATATATATACGTAGAGATTTATTCATACATAGGATGTAACATGTAGATAATGTATACATATATATATTAAAAGGGTAAAAGTGGGGGTGTGTACATAGGATATCGGTTAATTGTGTTGGTTTATACTCTCGTGGTCAATACATCCGCCAACAATAAACAGCGGCGGGTGCGATATAGGTATATATATAAGCTGCGTTAATTCTTTGTACAACAGCATCCGCGCGCGGAGTACACGGGTGAAACATTGACAGCGGCAACGTATAGGGACGAAGACGTGCGAAACGGAGCGGAGAAAGAGCAGCCATTCAACAGATTGCGCTTGCAGTCTGCTGCTGTTAGTTTGTTAGTTCGAGGGATTTACACGATATCCTGCATACATATACACTGTATATATATACATATGCATACATATATGAATTATATATACATAGAAGGGAGGAACTCTCAGTACAAAAGCTGTGAAAACCATAAGTTATCGCGCGCTCACCTCCTCGATTACTCACTCAGGGCTGTGCTAAATGTTAGAGATTAAGAGGAACTGTCGCGCAAACATTGCTCACAAGTGTTCATTGCAGGCGACGAAATAAATTTTACCCACGAAAATGCCGCTGGCTACGCTAACAGTACCTTGGAATCATGAGCAAGTAAATGAGAAGGTAAGAATTTTCACGGAATAATGAAATGAATTTCCACTTTGTTTACTCCTTGTTTATGTCCCTTTGTGACATTCTGTCTTACCTTCTGAGAAATCTTCCAAGTAGCTGTAGCTTTGGATTGTGTATTGGATTGTGTCAATTTTTGACTATTTGTTAAAAATTTGAACTTTTTTTTTTGGATTTACAGCAGACTTCGGAAATACTATCTGCTGAGAGTCAAGAAGAAAATATGATTCCAAGAAGTTCTGTAGAGGCTCATTCCAATGGTTGTTCAGAGTCTCACGAAATTGAAGTTCGAGACCTTGTTCGCGAAGGTCATGACAAAGCTGAGCCAAGGCATTTTGAACTGCTCAAAGTTCTTGGTCAAGGTTCATTTGGCAAGGTAATATCATTCAATCTTTTACTTATTCTATTTTTCTGTCAAGTTATCAATGATGATAAAAAATGTAGGTATTTTTGGTGAGAAAAACTGTTGGAAAAGATAGTGGAACTCTTTATGCCATGAAAGTTTTAAGAAAAGCAACACTCAAAGGTAATAATAATATGTTTGAGAAAATTTTATTCAAATTCTACTTAATGACACATATGTTCTTATGCATTTTCAGTTCGAGATAGAGTAAGAACTAAAATGGAACGAAACATTTTAGTTGATGTAGAACATCCTTTCATAGTGCGTTTACATTATGCATTCCAAACCGAGGGAAAGCTTTACTTGATTCTTGATTTTTTGCGAGGAGGTGATTTGTTTTCTAGACTATCAAAACAGGTTTGTTTATAAAATGATATACCAATGACTGACAATTAACTGTAACCAAAATTTAATATTTGTTATTTTATTACAGTTGATGTTCACAGAAGAAGATGTCAAATTTTATTTAGCTGAATTAGCTTTAGCTTTGGATCACGTACATAGTCTTGGAATCATTTATAGGGATTTGAAACCAGAAAAGTGAGTTATTGCTATTTACCTTCTTTTTCAATTAACTTAATGAAGTAATCTAATGCACTTAAATTTTTTAGTATTTTACTCGATACTGAAGGTCATATAGCTCTGACAGATTTTGGCTTGAGTAAACAACCACTTGATGATACCCAAACTTATTCATTTTGTGGAACTGTGGAATATATGGCACCTGAAATTGTTAATAGGAAGGGACATTCCTTTGCAGCTGACTGGTGGAGCTTTGGTGTCTTAATGGTATGTATATAAAACTTAAATGTTCAAAAAAAATTTTTTGTCCAGTGTTTGTAACTGAAATTTCTGGTTACTTTTTAGTTTGAAATGCTAACTGGTGCATTGCCATTTCAAGGAGTTAATCGTAAAGAAACAATGACTCAAATTTTAAAAGCCAAATTAGGTATGCCACAAGAAATATCGCCAGAAGCGCAGGCGCTTCTGCGAGTTTTATTCAAAAGAAATTCCGCGAACAGATTAGGTTCCAGTAAGTAAATTAATTTATTTTAAATTTATTTTTGAAAGCAACAATTAATTATTGACTTTATTGATTTTCAAGATGGCATCGATGAAATAAAAAATCATATATTTTTCGAAACGATTGATTGGAATAAATTATACAAAAAAGAAATAAAGCCTCCATTTAAGCCTGCTGTTAGTCAAGAAGACGATGCCTTTTATTTTGATAGTGAATTTACATGTAAAACACCTAGAGGTAATATTTGAAATCTACTTTATACACAAAATATTGGCTTTTAATTAAATTAAAAGCCAATATGTTGGTTTCAAAAATTGAACTTGACACTAAAATTAATTTCGGTAAAGCGTTACTCACTGCATGTAAATATAAATTTATTTGAATAGATTATATAATGTTTTTACATTTCTATTAATTTATTTATATTTGCGCTTATAATTATTTAATTAAAACGAACAATTTTTTTAATCAAAGTAAATTTTTTTTATGGCTAAACAAAGAAATAATTTTTTGGAACAAAACGAAATTTGTTTTCAGTGTATAAATCATTATTCAAAAATCATACTAATATGTTAAAATTTCTTTAGATTCACCAGGAGTGCCACCCAGTGCCACCGCTCATGAATTGTTCCGCGGATTTAGTTTTGTAGCTCCGTGCCTACTAGATGATCGGGAAGCTTATACCGAATATAAACCGTCAGAAAACGTTACTTCCACATTTCCAACTTACGTTAATCCTACGTGTATAACAGATGAATATGATTTCAAACAAGAGATAGGAAAAGGAAGTTACAGCACTGTATATTTAGCTGTTCATAAAGCAACGAAAGCGGAGTATGCTATTAAAGTACGTTAAGAAATTAAAGCTCTAAAACTCATACTTTAATTTGAGATACTTAAATTTCATATTTTTTTATAGGTAATTGATAGAAAAAAGCGCGATCCAACTGAAGAAATAGAGATATTGTTACGTTATGGAAGACATCCACATATTGTTACTTTGCGAGCTCTTCACGAAGATGAAAGACACGTTTATCTTGTTCTAGAATTGTTACGCGGTGGAGAACTTTTAGACAGAATGTTGCAACGTCGTAATTTTACTGAAGCAGAAGCTGCAGAGGTCACATTTACCATTACTAGTGTTGTTCATTATCTTCACGAAAATGGGGTATTTATTTACATACTTTTTAATTATGTTATTAACAAAAATTTTAGACAATAATTTTATCATTATTATTATCTTTGTGTACAGGTTGTTCACCGTGATATTAAGCCATCAAATATTTTATACTCCAAATCTGGTTTTAATCCTTCAACATTATGTATTTGCGATCTTGGCTTTGCAAAACAACTGAGAGCTGAAAATGGCCTATTGATGACGCCTTGTTATACGGCAAATTTTGTAGCTCCAGAAGTATTGAAGCGTCAAGGATATGATGCTGCGTGTGACATCTGGTCACTTGGTATTTTACTATACATAATGTTGTCCGGGTACGTTTATTAATTATTGAATATTAAGATGCAATAAAACTAGATATACTCGACGAATAAATTGATCATTGCCTTTGCAGTCGCATACCGTTTCCAAATACCCCTGGAGATACAGCAAATGATATTTTGGACAGAATTGGACGTGGATATATCGATATCGAATCGGGAGTGTGGTGTCAAATTTCAGCCGAAGCTAAAGAATTAGTTAAACGTATGTTGCACGTAGATCCAGCGCGAAGGCCTACTGCAGCAAATATATTGAAACATCCTTGGGTTGTTAATAGACATCGTCTACCTCTTAATCTCTTGCCTGATATTACTAAGGATCCTGTAACCGTGAAGGTGATTGAAATACAAGAACGTTTATTAAGGTCAACTGAAATGAGAACCCATAAACTAATGGAAAATATAATTTCAGAATGCAGTAGCCGCAACTTACCAAGCTATGTCTAACAGCCCACGATTGCCCCACATCGGCCCTGTTGTTATGTCGGAACTTGCCCGTCGTAGGACTCAAGCTAAATTATCAGCCAATATTCATGTTTGAAATTAATTCTTGCCATTATGCACAAACTATTACGGAATAAAAAAAAAAGAGTTTTAGGGAGTTGCGACAACAGCGTGTTGCTTCAACGTCGTGCACAATCAAGTGCGTAAGCCTCAACTTTCGAAATTAAACAGTGAGAACGTGTAGTTGTATTAATCATTTTTAATTATATTATTATAAAAATTCATTAGATTTCCATGTAAGTTAAGATTGTCGAGAATTATGTGATATTTATTTATTGTTTATTTGTGCTTTTTGTGCATGCATGTGCAAGGATACATATATATATATTATATTGTTAAGAAAGAAATCTTGTGAATTACGTATCGTGACATGTTTCTTCCTTAAAAAGAGTTCTGAGAAAAAGTATATGTCTACGACTATTCGACGTCGCCGATATTTACATTATGCTTATAATTCAATTTAAATTTTGACATCGTTTGTCTATTATCAAATTTAAATTATTCAGATTTTACCTTTGGAGAACACTTATATCTGCACTTACTAGTTATAAGAATTAATTTTATCAATCAACCAATGTTACGTAGATAGGCTTTACAAATTTATCATTATGTTATAATCGTAGCGAGTTAAATATTGTGCAAGTTTTATTAAATTTCAGAGCCATATTGTAGTATTAAGAGCCCGTTGCTGGTTAAAACATGAAACTATTGAATACCATTGCAAAGTTTAAGGACAAAAACAAAGAGTCAATAACACTGATACTTATTATTGGCTGATGATTAGATTTCTTAATGAAGTTGATAGAGTTTATCATTGATCTCCAATATTGTAGGTCAATGCTATGATATTCAAAAAGAATTATATATATAAACATATTGCCATAACTATTTCCAACAAACTCATGGTCATATACATGTATATTTTTATACAAAGATAAAGAGAGTATAAAAGTGTAAAAGAGTGCAATTAAGGAAGGAAGAGATAACGATAAAAGTAGTAAGGATAAATTTACAAGTCAAGCTAGTACGAAGTGACGAATCTATTTTTCTTTTTTATATTCATCCTTAACTTTAAATATTACGTAAGATTTATCCGATATGTCCGCAATTACGCGATCTGCAGGACAGCATTTATCTCAGGAAACTATTTTATGTGTCGTTATTCGAGCTATAATATACACCTATTCGCAACCGCATATTGTATGCAACTATGAAAGTTGTGCATGTGCGAGGGACGAGGGTGTTTCCCTATAATCAAAGTATGAGCATAAACATAAATCTTCTGTACTTTTAAATTGTTTAAAATATAATAATTCATGTGACCGGTTATCAAAATTAAACGATTCTTATTCATTACCCTGCTCACATGTACTTTTTTCACTACTTATTGCAGCATCAATCGACCCATTGGTATTTAAAAGGATACTTTGGAGTGAGAAGGTATTTTTTCACTCATATATAAGCCTGAGTTGTTGTAAATAATTGACTCAAAAAAATCTTAAAATATTCAATGACGGACAGTTTAAAATTAACTATAGCACAGAAATAGAATACTGTTGATGTCCGGAAGTAAATATTGATCGTCTACATCCTAAACTTTGATATTTAATAAGTATATTTTGCAGGTGGGAACTGCTTACGAACAGTAGTGATGTAACACATCTAAATTGATTAGATTTTTAAAAAATTACCATAAATCTCAAATTAGATTATTCGGGAGTTTTTGTGATTTCTGATTACGAATTTTGTATTATTATTGCGCGGTTACAACAACTAATTGGTTTCAACAGATACATCAAAATTTGAAAAATCAAAATTTACTATTTTTGTAAAATAAATAAGAATGATCAATGTTAGAATTTTACGTCTTCAGGTCACAATGAATATTTGAAACAATGAGTTTAAGTAAATTACGATGGAAAATTGAAATACGCTGTTGTGCTAAAATAAATTTTCAATATCAATGTTTCGAGTTCGAGGACGCTGAGATTTCATTCCTAGAGGTCAATTGGTCCGATATCCATGAGATATAGCTAAAAAATTCATGGAATATTTAAAGTTACACAGTTGAAAACGAGTAAATTGTTTATATACGACAATACGGGCTTGCGTGTAATTGTAATTGGCGAAGAAACTCCGATTCTGCAAGTCTGAAATTTTTCGCAAAAACATCGCTGAATAATTTCTTTAGGTAACATTTTACGTTTAAAAAAGTTTTGAGAAATCCTCCATTCGGGTGCTGGCGTATAACGGGTTAATATAATTCAAATCGTCATTCCCATCTGCCTTAAATTACGTCGTATTCTACTGGTAATATACTAGTATGTACGTCAACTGTAATATTCACTGGCAGGTATAATCAGAGCATTCGCGAAGCGCGAACGCGATCAATTTATTACATTGTGTAGGTGTATATATATATATGTATATATATATACATGAAACCGAACAGCCTGTAGCCTGTGGCGGCAACGCGTCTGCGCGCCTCGTCGAGAGAGAAAGAGAGAGAACCGGAGAACGGAGAACCTATAACCTGAGAACGGAGTGCGCGATCGCGTCTCTCTTAGCTGCTGATATATTACTTTTACTGTAAAAACGTGGCGGATGTTCAGCGGCTTCGCAGCTGAGAACGAACAAGTAAGAAAACTACTTCGAAGAAGATATTAAACGACAACGTCTACTTGACTCTTAACTCTCCGCTCTAATAAAGGTGAGCTTAAATCAAATTAAAACACCAGCGCATCCTCAAAATATATAAAAAAAAAGGCTTCTCGAGTTTCTCTATCCTATGTATTATATATACTTTATTAGCGCACGCAAATTTTCCACGCGCGAGTATGCTAATAAGGCACGCCGCAATTAATTTATTATTCCTAAAACAACTTTATCGAATATTCTTTCGCGTCATCGAGTGTCTTTTATTATTTTTTTTTTCCGCCTTTTTTTCCACCCTATGATTCAGAGTGTAACGAGGCGGTTGCAAACGTCTGTAAAGCATGATCGAGAGTCGAATAATTCTATCGTCGTTCAGCTTTGCTTTTATTTGTGCTTTGGAAAAAACCACGCGATACTATTTTCTACTTTATATATACATGTGTATATTTATATATACGTGCATACGACACGCGGTGTTCGTTCGCACATCTGCGACGAACTTTTCGCGTCACACTGAATCAATACTTCAAGACCTTGAACAGCACTTTAATAACAACTAATGCTCCAATGTGCTTTTAATTAAGAATCTTGATTGGCCGCATCACTCTTGATATATACACATCTGCTACATGACTTCTCTATACGTATAGTCTTTTTTATTACATGGGCTGTCAATTAAGTTCTACGTCTATCTTTCAAGAACAATCTCTCTTTACTCTGATTTTTTGTCAGGTTTTACGGATATTCACATTGGAAGACTTTTGTACGAATGTACTTTCTCCTTTATTGACTGTGCTATTAATTTGATGGAGATGATTGCAAGATTATAGATGCAAATCTTAACGTATACTCATATACCATTGAGCTTTAAAACGCTCAGACTAGGTATGATTAAATAAGCAGGACAATTCATTTTTTGTTCATTCCCATATTTTATTATATTTCGCTGATATGCGAACGGTTTATGTGTTGTGATTCTAAAGTATAAACATATACTTTTAATTTTGTTTTTATTTACTTTTATGCAAATTTTTTATTCGTGCATAATTTTATTGATATGGATTGTTTTTATTTATTATCTATAAATAATCCCTATTCTTGATCTGTTTTAATTAATAATATTTTCTTTAATAATAATTAAATTGTAGGACTCTCCATCATGCTTCAAAAAGGTCCTCGTCCAATAGTGTTCTGTGGTCCATCCGGTAGTGGAAAAAGTACACTGATAAAATTATTGTTCGATGAGTTTCCAGACAAGTTTGGGTTTTCGGTGTCTCACACTACTAGAAACCCAAGACCTGGCGAAGAAGATGGAAAACACTATTATTTTACAACTAAAGAAAACATGCAACAGCAAATTGAGCAAGGTGAATTCATAGAAACTGCTACGTTTAGTGACAATATGTACGGTACAAGGTATTTATAATTAAATATTATTTTGAATATTTATATTTTCTTAGATATGTAACACTGTTTTCATGGTTTTTATCCTTGTAGTAAACATGCTATAGAAGAAGTGCAGAGAGCTGGCAAGATTTGTGTGTTGGATATCGAAACTGAAGGAGTTAAACAAATCAAGACCAGTTCGCTCAATCCCTTGTTTATTTTTATCAAGCCACCCTCCATTACAGAATTGGAAAGACGTTTGATTGGACGTAAGACTGAAACTAATGATTCGCTGCAGCGTAGACTATCCTGTGCAAAATCTGAAATTGAGTTTGGTATGTTTTATACCAATTTTGGTCATTTATATTTTTCATATTAACTGCAAATCTTATTATTAAATTGGTTATTTATAGGTGAAGCACCAGGCAACTTTGATTTGGTCATTGAAAATGATAATATTGACAAGGCTTATCAAAAACTGAAAGATTTTATTTTAACGGAGACCAATCAGCAAAACCAGAAAAGTAATAAATATAGAACGTCCTTTAATTAAACGTTTCTCTGGCATTCATTACATATTATAATTCATTTTTATTTTTTTCAGTTAACTGACCAGAATTAACGTAAAAATTGTAACAAGTGCCAATTAACAATCAGACATTGATCTCCAATTGATATTGCGCTTGCTACAGCGTCTGAAAATGTTATACAGTCTGGAACTGCATTAAGCAAATAGAAAAAGTTCCGAGTATTAGAATACAAATGTGATTAGAGGATAATGTATTTATGCAATGCACCAAACAATCATGGCAAGAAAATCGACAAATTTTATTTGAAAAGCGACTTGCATTTATGTCGTGAAGTAATGGTAAGAAAACGTATCTTCTTGACTTGACTTGACTTTGGACATTTTATAATGACATTTATTTCCGCTGCATCATGCTTAGTTATATTATACATATATTTTTTTAAATACTGATTGTTTTTTGAGATCGTACTAGCATATGTTGCATTGCGAAATATACTTATATTATATTTGTCGTACTGTTGCATTGACAACTATAAAGCAGGAATGATCATGGAATTGCATACATTTGTCAGCTGTGTAAGATATTTTAATTTACAACACTATAAAGTATTCTTAAAAGTGTAAATTTACAACAAAAAAAAACAGATGGGTGAATATTTTTTGAATTGCTTGTATATTTTATTTATTATTTACGTAATGTACAATCGATTGTTAAATTATGATTATGAATTAATGTAGTTTTGAGAAAATTTATATATTTGAAGAAAAAACGATAATTTTTTTTAAGATTCATTTACACATGGTACACTGTATGTATTTATCTGTCGCTAGTATTAACTAACTGCATACTAAATAGTAAATAGTAATAATAGATTAAGTAGATGTAATGAAATAATTAGCGTAAATTTTCCGCGTGTCTATAAATTGTTATTATACCTAGATAGATGACAGTTAATATTAATATTAATAAAACATATATATATATATATCCAAATAAATAACTGAGACTACCCACCACAAAAAAAGTTGTGTTTCGCTAAAAATAGGAAGTATTAAATGTGCAAAAGTTTATCTGAAACATTTATTTTCATCTTCGAATGCTTTTGTTGGAAAGAAATTGTTTAAATTCAAATCCGCCGCAAAAAAGCATTCGTATCAAGGCGTACAATTCGTTCACAACATTGTCGCTATGCATTACACAGAAATAATTTGTATTCAACTCGAAACCGATTCAGGTTACTGAATAGAGCTGATATGAATATGCTCGGTGCAAGATAAAAAACTCAAAAAATCATGTTGAATAAGATCAGGAGAGTTCGTAACCTCGCTGGTTATCACGATACATTCGTAGCAATTTAAACGAGAATTGAACTTGGAAAAAAGCATATGCGTGATTATATGTAATAGATAATTTTTATTGAACAATCGTACGTCTTGATTAACGAATCGAATGATATTGTTAATAAAAATGCATGTCAACTTCTTTTTAACAACAAGAAACTATAAATTGTATAGTGTATACTGATAAAGAGAATGTATAGTAGCAGTTCGTAAGAAACGTTTTAATCTTATACATGTGCGTAGAAGTCGCAGCAGAACTATATGCAAGAGTAGCTTTAAGTTTTAATTCTTTCGTTACTCTCGATTCTAATTCTGTAATTTTTTATTATTTAAACGTTATTATAAACAAAAATTATTGTTATATATACGCTATTACCGTCATTTATATGGTCTTAAACCTATTAATAGTATTACACATGTTCGGTTGAACGGTTTAAGGAAATAATATGACAAACATTATATACTTTTAAATAATAATTTATTGTGTACTTTTTTTAAAATGAAATTCGCGTAAATTCAAAAGTAGAACCAACTACCAGGTGACACTTGTGTAAAAAAAAATAATAAAAGTTGCTTAAAAGAACATAAACGATTAATTTTTCACGTTCTGCGCACCTGACAGATCAAATCCAATTCATTTCAGGTCAACTCCGAATTACGACTTATCATTGAATTTGTTTACGCAACGAATAACATCGAGCTTTCTTCTCACATAGAGACAATGTGATAAGTATTTATGTTCTTTTGCAATACAAGTATGTAGATTTTGATTTGTTTTTTTCCATTGTGGATAATACTCTTTATTTTGATGAGACTCTTTAACGTAAATATAGCGAATAGTACACTTTTATCTAGTCATAAACGTCGGTCATAATATATTTTTTTGATATCTAATTAACTTATTTTATCTGGTTTACATTTATGTTTTTTTTTCACTCACAAGTTCTATCATAGTTGCAACAAGCGAACATTTTTTTATATTACTTTTTAAATAAGTGAGTCGTATAAAGCACTTTATCAAAGTATTAAAGCTTCTAAAACTAATTTATCGCTCGCTAAAGATTTGAATATTTTTATTAAATTAAAAGCTTATCATTGAACAGTATCTGTTCAACAGCCGTTTAATTAAATTAAATGGCTTTATTGCTATATTTAAGAAAAGTTATTTATGGAACAATTATTTTTTTGGGCGAAGCAAAAGTGTACTTGACTTAAAAAATAAAATTTTGATTTTAAAGTAAAAATTAATTCAATGCCTTAAATGATTCTTTGTTGATCGAAAAGTGCACTTATTCAAATGCAATATGTAATTATCTAGTAAACAATGTTTCTAAATATAAAATTTTGTTTGAAATTCTGCAAATATCTATTGGTAATTGAAAAATTTAGTACAAATAACGAAATAGTGTACGTTAAATAAATTATTAATGTAATTTTAATTAATATTTAAACTCAGTTGGCATTCCAATAAATGCAATTATTAGATTCAAGTATAAATGTATTTCTAGGACTATCCGAAAAAATCAATTTTTGAAATAAATAAAAATTTGTTTTATGCTAATAATCTTTTTCAGCGAGTATAGCCAAAGGCCATACTCGTAACATAAACGTTGTAAAAAATATAAAAGCAAGCTTTATCCAAGCACACAAATAACTTACTAGTAGTAAGTTTTCCGAAAGTTTGCTCATTTCTTATAAAACGTCGAGTCGACTGTCGTCGTCCACAAATCAGATTTTGGCGCCGAAGAACAGAGAAAGCGGAGCATAATATCGTAACTTACATGATATAATAAATTTTTCTCGTTAATAGCCTCTATCAGCCCATCTTTCTCTATACGGAAAAGATAAATCATAGAAAAAGTCCGGAATAAGCATGTACAAATTAAGTGTTTCGATTCACATGTGAGCTGCATCAAGTGGGCTTATTTATTATCTACGAAGCGAGCGATAAAGTCCGCCGTGTATATACGTACATGTATATATGTATACATATATATATATATACCTATATGTATACACCGAATAAAACATCATTAGAATAATAAACAAAAAATATCTCAAACATTGTTTGCTTAATAGTTGCGTATTATATAAATGCACATTTTGCATTTAAAAAGACTGCGGTAAATTTGTCTTTCCAAGCATTAATTTTTCGATCGAGAAGCTTTCTTATATTTAGCAGACTTTTTCAGTGTATGATATATATGATATATATATTGGTATATAGATCGATAGCAAAAAATTCTGTGTACAATAAATAAAAAGATCGAAGTACGAAGAAAAATGAAAATATAATCGTCGCTTGAGATTAGGTATGACTCGCTGGTTGAGTATTACCGGCAATTCTGCGCAGCAGCCAGTTGGCTTGTCCGTGATGGTGTCGGACTTTATGACCATCGGCTGGTGCAGTTTCGCTCACGGTTAATGAGCTCACTTGTACGTCGTCGTCGTTGTTTTCGTTGTTATTGTTGTTGTTATTGTTGTCGTTATTGTTATTATTGTTGATGTTGTTAACATTTCCGGTAAGGATTGGAATAACCGGACGAGAAAATACATACTCGAGGATTTGACTGCGGGGCTCGTAGACGTTCTCCAGGTTGGCATTCGCTATTTGACTACTCAGTTGTTCTTCTTCGCGAACCAATTGGCTCGTTAACTCTCGGAGCTTTTGAAGACTGGCTTCTGGATTCTACGATTTTATGGCATATTTTGCAAATTGTATACGTGTGTGTGTGTGTGTGTGTGTGTGTGTTTGGGCGATTCTCTCACAGATTGATATATGGTGAAGATTGTTTCATTGAGATTAACTACTAAGTACTGAATTTTTCAGTGAAATAATTATTTGCTGAATTGATAATACGAAATATTACGTTTTGATCGAATAAACTATGTCTGTACGTTTATTCGAGTGCGTTTATTCCTTTTGATTATAAATGATTTTAAACAAAAAGATGAACAATTCTTCGGAGTATAATTCATTGCTTAACAGGAATTGATTTAAACGATCCTTTAAAACTCTAATAATTACATTCCTAGTAATGTAAGCGTCCTCTTTGTAAATTTTAGTGAAGTTAGGTAATACACTATAGTACAAGTCGCGATGGTACATTAAAATAGGCATTTTAGTCATAATTATGACATAATTTGACTGAGAACTTGATTTCTAGCTGAAAGTGGAGCTCCATTCACAAGTTACTACCAATATGAACAGCTTTGTAGTCTATAACGGTATAATCTTGAATTTTTTCAAAATTTTATAAATTTGTATTAATTTATTATTTTTATTCATAAAAAGTATTTTATTTGATAATTTTAGCAAACTTTGTAGAAAAGCTTCTCCTCGTACTTCACTGATAAATACTTCCCTAATGAGCTACAAGTTACTGAAAAATGGTATAAAAAACATTCTGAAAATACGAGATTTGACTCTTTTTGTAACGCGAAGCGGGTTTGTAAAAAAATCTAAAAAATGCATGAACCTGAAAGTAGATTAATCTCTTTAAAGCGGTTTGAAGTAATTTAGCAGAAGAAATATTTTTGTCACCAGTCAATTGTTCAGAGAATCTGCCTTCTGTACAAGCTGTCTAGCACGTCGGGTGCGCACGTGCCTGTCATTACGCTCGTGTGTTCATGTATGTGTGTGTATATATATATATGTTTACTTACCCATTCGCGAGGCTCCGGATAGTAAGCTTCATAGAGAACTGGGACCCTTTTGCCCGCGTACCTGTATTCGTAGATAAAAGCTCGCTTTATTAAGCTGACAGTGCTATGTATGCCGGATTATTACGTTTCGTGCAAGCACGTGGAAAGCTAATGCATATATTACACATTTTCGTGCGCGCTAAAGCTTTTCCGAATATCTCAAGCGACACTTACTCGTTTATTGGTCCGTTCTGCGGGGCAGCCGCTGCTACACCTAAATTTGCGCACGTACGTGTATATAAAATGAAATTAACAGCCGAGATTGTACAAAAGGTGTGTCGATGAATTCTCTATTGTTATATATAGATGCGCATACGCATAAATATAGGTATATATCATTGTTACAACTCACCAGCGACAAAGATCGCAATCAGTATGGAGAACATTGAGATATTATACTTCTGCATTGCTTATAAACTCCGGAAGAAGAGCAACGAACTGAACAGTGCGCGAGTTATAGGTAGGTATATAAGCCCTCGTCGCGCTGAGACAGTCAGAGAAGCCTATTTTCAGCAAGCCCGAAATAAATCCAATGAGTCGCGAAATGGAGGTACTCCTCGTTCTCTCTCTCTCTCTCTCTCTCTCTTCGTAGCGTAAGTACGCGCAAGCGAAGAGAACATTCCACGTTGAAAAATATTACGTTTACGCCCACGTAGAGCTTACTATAGGTACTTTTTCTTTATACGCGATTATAAAGTTTTCAATGGGATTTCAAGTTTATATAGAACTTTAGTTAATTGTGGCAATTGGATTGTGTCTATTATTCGGCTTTTTTCGACTAGATCCTCATTACGGACGTACTGCATGTTATTTATGTTTTTAGATGATTCGTTTTAATTTAATAGGCGTATCTTTATTCTGTATAAAAGTAATTTATCCAATAAGTGAACGTTCTGAAATAAATTTTCCAGCTCGGATGAATGCTCGAAATCGTAACCTTTTTATAAAGCAACCGAGTAGACTACGTTTTATTTGACTCTATTTTTTAAAAATAGTGTTATTCCGTAGAGAACTTATCCGATTCTAATAAATGATAGAGCAATCCTCATATTTTCACGAAAAAGAACTCTAAATTCGATGCTGTGTGACTCTGGTCGTATATTCACCATTTGTTTGAATAAATAAAAATAATTTTTCTAAAAGACTTTACTAAATATATTATTATATATAATACTATTATTACTTCTCGTAAAAGGTGACTTACCGATGCCTTTGGCACTGGAATCAAATTGCCGAATACCAAGAGGGATTTGAAGGAAAATTCGTTGAAAGTGATTTTGATATTTTCATTTGGATAAAACGTAAATAATTTTTTACCAATTATTGATATAAATAAAAACTACACTTTACACAGTAGTGATTTTTCACTTTCACATTCTATAATTATTCTTTTTTACTCTGCTTACTTGTAAAAAGTGGACTAATTCAGAGATTAAAGTAATATCATTATCCAGAAATATTGGCGATGAATCATTAACTATTTGAAATTTAGAGAGTAAACAAAAATGAAATTCAATAACCGATGCATATCTTCTATATAATCCTCGGTGTCATCTATATCTTTCAAGTAATTGAATCGCTACATATGCAAATGCAACATTGCATTTTTGAATTACTATATCGAGTAACATCAGTACTCGTATCAAAGCTTAAAATTCATATGATAATGTATAACGTTGACATTTATGGTATAAAAATTATTAAATGTACATAAATAAATAACACAATGTATATATATATATATATATGATTGAACATGAGAAAATAGAAAAAATAACGCACTATCCTACATCGTAAATATAAACGTCCGTCTTGTCTCTTGTCCGCCCTCTTTCGATTCGACAAGCGCATCAGACGAAGTTTTTGCGCGCCACAGTGCTGGAACCGGAAACTTTAAGCTGGATAAAGCGAAGTAGTTTCAGCTACGATCCTGTTGTACGGGACTAGGACTTCGCGTGTGATGTATACATATATATATATGAGTCATTCTCTGACAGATTGACTGAACAAACAAATTTTTTTAAAACATTTTTAAACTATGGTTTGGTACTGTATCGACGTTCGTGATTTTTTTAGATTTTTCATTAAGGTTTTAAAAGTTACAGTATGTCAAAGCTGGAATTTTTATCAATTTTGGCATTTTAAGCCAATTTTCAAAAAATTCTATCTTCAAAGGGAAATATTTCTTACTAGAAACACAAAAGGCACTTTTGCTGTAAAATAAGTCAGATTTTACAAATAAAATACTACTAAACTTGTAAGCTCTATTTCCAGCTAGAAATCAAATTATTTAGCAGTAATAATCCTTAATATTTATAATAAAGTACGTGTTCACCTCATATCAATGGTATTCATATAGGTCATATAGACACTTTTATAATAGTTTAAGGCATCTTCGTCAATTTTTTCATCTTGATATACATGATCGAACCTTTTCAAAATTGATCCAGAACACCTAAATAACTTTAAACGATGAACTTTGGTGTTATTGTGATGAGATAGTCAAATGATTGATAAGTTTGGTTCATCGTCAGCCTGGATTAACTTACAACAGTCTTATTAATGTATTTAGTGCAGTTTAAATCATTACTTATACTATTAATATAAGGTAAACACATTATTTTATTATAAATATTAGGGACTAAGTTATCTAAGATTTCTAGCTGGAAATATAGAGCTAACAGGTTTATTAGTATTTTATTTGTAAAATTTAACTTATTTTACAACAAAAGTACCTCGTGTGTTTTTGTGACGAATGCTGTCCTTTCAAGTTAGAATTTCTTGAAAATTGGCGAAAATGAGTAAAAATGCCAACTTCGAGATACTGTAACTTTTAAAACTTTGATGAAAAAATCTAAAAAAAATCATGTAGGTAGATGCAGTACCAAACTGTAGTTAAAAAATGTTTAAAAAATAACTTTTTTTTATTCGGTCAATCTGTCAGAGAATGACTCATATATGTATATACATATACGATGTGCATTTCCATTTGTACCAGCGTGGGTACAAATGGAAAGCGCGCAGACAAGTCGATTTGCGTGACTTGTTTTTAATTCTTTCGACGAGTCACTGATATATATACCGCTGTTATCTCTACCCCGATCGTTGAATTGGATAATCGTGATATATACGGGGACAGAGATTGCCGATGTTCTCTTGACCTCATCGATTAAAAGAGAAAATTCATGACCCCTTTGCATAATCTTGGCGGTCACTTGGCAGACTAAATATTTTTCTATTCATCAAAAATTAAGTTATCGTTTTCGCCTTGTTTATTTACTTATAACTTATTTAATCAGACGTCGAGTTGGCGATTTCTGTTTAAAAGTCATTACTACAAACTGAAATGATTTTCTGTCGCGCACAGCCTAAATGTAACAATACAAATAAATATTCATCTAGTCCAAACAATTTTATTTTCATACTAGCAATTTTTTTAACACGTGCGATAATTAGCAGAGTTTAAAATGTTCAATCAACGAAAGAATGCAAAGATAATAGATTTCTTTATTTATAAACTCGGAAAAGATTGCAAGTTTTTTTATGCATATATAGTCTTACGTTTAATTAGCTCTTGGAGTTTCTCGTGTGAAAGCTGCTTATCGTAACATTTTTCAACTAATTTTCTCTCGACGAGATTACACTGACGCTGGCAGAAAATTAATATATTGTTAAAACTTTTTATTTTTATGATTAACTTCAACAAGAAAAGCAACGCAACACTACGTCCACTATGCTCTTAAATTTGTTCTATCTATGTATATTAAAATCGTTTCAGAGTTTAAACTATTAAATAATAACAAATCTTTGTATAATTTTTTAACTTATTTAAAAGTATGAAAAAATGTATTATTTTTTATTAATAAACTGAAATTTTATTTTAAACTATTTTTAACTTGAATCTGTCTCATCAAATATTTATTAAAGAACTCTTTGGTGGCGCACAGAAAATCTAAACTTTTTCCAATGTGTACAATAACAATTTTTCATTGAATAATGAATAAACTAAATGCATTGAAAACTTTGCAACGTAATATTATTTTTAATAGATCCAATTTTCAATTATTTTTCAACCGCAGCCATAAAATTGTGAACAATTATTAGACAAACGTTGTGTAAACTAGGTAAAAAGCAATTTCTCTCGAATCCCTCCCCCCCCCCCCAATAAATAAATTATAATTTCTGAGTTAAATGAATGTACATTTTTCGACATAGGCAGTGCACTAAAATTCGCTCTTTTGACTTATCGAGTTTTTCTTTTGCGAAGTTTCCTCTTAGAATAATGGAAAAGTCAATGAAAGAATGTATAACATTTAGAATAAGGAACCCGATGATAAATCCAAAGTGAATAAAAAAACGTACGCAATAATTAGAATAAGAAAAACATGATATTTTTATTAAGAGCACAAGTAACAACAACAAAAATGATTAAAAAAAGGAGTGTATAATCTATAAATGAAACGCGTTAAAAAAATTTAGTGAGTTTAAGACTTGAGCAGGGCGCATCTACAAGATCCGTCAACGCAGTACTTTCCTTCCTTGCCACCGGGAATGTTTCCGACATGCTTGCAAGCACTCTTGCACTCGTCTTCGGTGCACTCTGGAAAGAAAATACACCAGGGTGTCAGTACGCCATTTACACTTCCATATAATATACTCTTGACTACTGAATAACTATGAAAATCAATATATATATATATATATATATATATATATATATATATATATTGTATTTCAAATGAAATAAATGTTATTATTCGTAATCAAAAAATAGAAATTTTTGGAAATTATAAGTATTTTGGGGTAATAATTGACTGTAGCATGAAATGGGGCCAACAAGTACACTGATAAAAATACGTTAATACTTATTTCACGGTATAATAAATGATGCGTGTGTAAGGATAGTGTAAGTATCATACAAACGGTACGTCCAGAAATACTAAAAATAATTAATTTCTCGCGATTCTATATAATAATATATAATCGACTCTAGGATAAATAGTTGTTTAACATTATTTATTAAGAGAAATGTAATAGATCAAAGACTACAGATATGATAAAAGTGATAAGCAATTACAATAGCAATATTGCAGTCATTAAGTCTAAAATCAAACAAAAGATACAAAATAAAGAATTCCATAGTTATAAGATAAAGCAAGCATTAACTGTACCTGTAGCAATGTATACGTTAAAAATACGAAAGTTTTGTCAGCAATAATTTTCAGTTCTAAGCTCTAGATTTAAAATTCTATTCTAGCCTACGTGTACTGTACTTCCTATAGGATTTATGTGTGCAATATATTTTTTGATTAAGTACATAAAAATAAATAAATATATATATATATACTCACTGGCTTGAGCATCGACGATGAGGAACAGCACCACAAGGAAGAACCAGAAGTAACGTAGAAATCTCATTATTGTTGAGTGTAGGTTATACAAGTGCTACTCGCGAACAGTTATTCCGAAGAAAATACGGACTGTGAATCGACTATTCGAGCGCAAGCTCTTTTATACTCCCTTATGCGATCAACCGCGGTTGTATTTCTAGTCGTTCGGAATTTTTATTCAAATGACCTATGCACCCTGCGGACTATTCTCGCTCTTGATTTTTAAAAATTCCACGTACAAAAAGAAAACGAGTAAACATCTCTCGCGCTCTATGATCTGGCTCAAGGCTGTGATCTTAGATGTACGAGATCTTAGTCTACGTGCGCGCACACACACACACACGCATGTGTGACTTTTACGCGCGAGTGTTCGAGTTGAAAAGTTCGGGAAAACAAAAATAAGAAATGCCAAAGCGCATTATGCGTATACTAACCGATAAAACTTACGACGATTATTGATTAAATTATCTCTTGTATTTTGCATCTATATTTGTAACGCGTGCTCTTTCAGAACTGGGCATACGCACACGCTACGCGTTCTTTTACCGCATGTACGCAACAATAAGTCAAGTTGGGTTTTGTTATATTACATACTTCTGTTCGATAAGACAGGGGCGAATTACATCCGAGCCTATATATGCGACAAAATAAAAAAAAGTATTATGTTATATGTACTGTGTACGACCACATATGCCAAGATTATCGCGCTAATAAAACGCAAACAACGTCATTTTCGTTATTCGTTTTATCCATGTATATGGGTTTTTCTTTCATTAAAAATAAATTCAAATCCTCGAAACAGAATACTATCTATGCAGGAGATATAAAAGCTCGACCGGAACGTTCGATCGATCGAAATCAAGGCGTGCAATAAATTTTCATAAAAAAAGAAGTACACGCGCTTATGTTCAAAATTCAAAGAGAGCGAGAAACTGGCCGTTTCGGATTCGCGGCTAAGTGAAAAATTCTGCGCTTGCGAAAGGTCGAGCACATCGAGTAGCATTGAATCCAGCAAGGAGTAAAGGTCTCAGTCAGTCCAAGCACGTACTTCATTTCTCGACTCCCTCTCTCTCTCTCTCTCTCTCTCTCTCTCTCTTTCTCTCTGTGTTGGGCGATGCGCTAAACACAATTAAGTGATAGCGGATCCTCTTCGATATTGCCCGACGCATTTAAGTATATGTATACGTCCTTTATCTCACAGACTATACCTAAACTCGGTGTACGACATATAGTATCATTAGAACTTCAGCTAGGGCTGTTTCATACGAAGGATCGATCGGTTTTATTCCGTATGTTTACACGTAAGGAAGTTTCAAGTATATAGGGGCGATTCTACGATAGATTAACCGGTCAACAAATATTTATCCTTCGAAATTATTTAAACTTTTAAGATCTTACTCTAAGTTCTGGAATCATTTAAGATTTTTTTTACAAATTGGTTACACGTTACAGAGAATCAAAGATGATATTTTCAGAATTTTTAGTCGTCATCTGTAGCTCGTTTGAGAAGTATTTATCACTAAAACACAAGAGAAAAGCTTTTCTTTCAAATTTGCGAAAATTATCAAATAAAATACTTCCAAGATCCTATCGACACTCCTAACGGAAAGAATCCCTCTTCAGCTCACTATGAATAGGAACTACTTTGAGCTTATGCCGGGAAAATAAGCCGCTATGGTGACTATGCCATCGAAGACAAGTCTAAATATCTGAGTTTGAGTCGAAGAAACATACTTTTCGAATCGTGCGACGAATACAAATACTTCAAAAGTCTTGAAGTTGGGAAGACTTTGACGAAACTGAGGGTTGAAAAAATTTGGGGCTAATTTTTAAGCCTTACCATAAGATTAGCAATTGCAAAGGAAAAAAAGTTTAGGGCTTCAATGGCCAGTATAAAAAATATTCTTGTTAAAAACAATACAAAAAATATACAAATTGAAAATTTATTAACGGGAATAGAATCGCACAAAAATCATCAATAAAATGAAATTCGAATGGGGACAATCGTGTGAAATTGACTTCACATTTATACAAATTTACGATTAAGTATTAGATAAAAATTGTTAAACAATTGAAATTGAGCTATTAAACAGCACCAGCTATTAAATAGTTCTAGTGACTACACTAGAACTCTTTTACCTCAATTACATTGACTTTTCAATTCATTGTAATGCTAATCGAGTACGATCAGCAATTTTCATCCAATTTTTACCATTCAAATTTTATGTTAAAGATTATCTTTGTATCGATTCGAACGGATTTAATGGTTCGCAACTATTCAATATTGTTATAGTTGTCAGCAAGCAATTTTTTCGTATGTAGCTGTCGGTTCCTGTTCCGACCTTTTTTTATGACAGATTAGAAGGGACACTCGAAGTCATAAAAATTGAGGGACGGTCTGTTAATTTTTTCTATACCTACTTTTCGTGAGGGTTCTCAACTCAAATAAATATGCATACTAGATTTCGTGGCAAAGGCCTTCAAAGGTACTTTTCTTCCGCGGTAAGTCGATTTTCGTCGTAATTTTCGACGCAATTTCGAGTTAGGTACTCTTTTTCGTAAGAGTCTCAAAATGCCGGATTCTTTTCATTAGGAACGTCGATTATATAAATTTATAAAATTTTGAAAAAATTCAAAAGGATACCGTTATAAACTACAAAACTGTCTATATTGGTAGTAACTTGTGAATCGAGCTCCACTTTCAGCTAGAAATCAAGTTCTCGGCCAAATTATGTCATAATTATGACTAAAATGCCTATTTTAATGTATAATCGCGACTTGTACTGTAGTACCTAACGTCACTAAAATTTACAAAGAGGAAGCTTACATTACTGGGAAAGTAACTATTAGAGTTTCAAAGGATTTGTTAATCTGTTTTTCTTGCTAAAATTGAAAATTAAAACTCAATCCAGACTGTGCAATAAATTATACTAATTAGACTTCATAAATTATTTTTTTTCTTGCGGTGAACAATCTGTATAAGCGATTACTTACTATTAAAGTCGTCCCAATCAGCATGTATAGTTTATATACTAAATTTATTACCTGTATATACGATCTTGAAAGTATTTTATTTGAAAAGTTTATAAAAACTTGCTTTTTTGTGTCTTAGTAAAATATTGTTGAAATTATCTACAGAATAGAAAAAATTTTGGAAAAACTGGCTTTTAATATCTGTAATTTAGAATCGGTTTGTGAAAGAATCTAAAAAATCATGATTATAAATACAGTGCCAAAGAACCGTTTAGATTTATTTAGAAGAAAAAAATCCGTTGACTGGAAAATCTGCCGCAGAATCGCCCATATACAGACGCACACACACACACACACAAAGCGTAGGTTGACGCTATTATAGGATAGTGGAAGATCGTGAGCTCGAATATTCATTAAACGATTATCGTTTTACTTAGTCGATCAAAGTCGAACTAAAAACCCCTTCCAGATTCTACACTGCTCCAGATGCGCTAGTAGTATTATGCTGTACGGGCTAAAGAAATAAATATTTTCCAACGAAGCTTTTTACTCTGAGTTACTTCCGAATCCGATTACGAATTGGAATTCAGAGTGATTTTTCTCAACTCTTTCCACTACTTCACTCCAAAGGCGTACGATGCGTGATTATACGTCGCTTATCTTAAATGTAAAATATGTTTTCGGAATCTTTATAACCCGGTGCGCATTTCTTATTTCGCGTTTGAAATGTAAGACAAGCGGAAAACCTCTTTGTTCACGTCGAGCTTGAATTTCCAACTTTTCGCGGCAAAAGTTTTTTCAAACTTCAAAGATACACGCAAAGCTTTCGCGTAGCTTTGATGCACACTACGAAGTTAAAGAGAAATAAAAACTCCATGTGTCCTTGGAATAGGTAAGAATGATTTTTAAAAAACAACCTGCTATGTACATTTATATAATATGTATTATTATGCCGAAGTAACTATGGCAACTCAAGTATCACACTGTTATTCAATTTTTGGTGCGAGAGATCAAAAGTCTAGTATGCGAATACGAGATCAAAGAATCGGTTCTTTCTTTGATTTTACGAGGATAAAATATCTTTTTCACGCTTGTACAATAGATATATATATATATATATATATATATATATACCTACAATAAATATGATATATTTGGTATACCAGATTTATAGCTATTTTATCATGTTATTTTGGAAGCTGCATTAGTGTTCGAAATCTGAAATCCTGAAAATTTACTAAATCAATTTACTACATTTTTAGCCAAGCATTTTTGCCCAAACTAATCAATTTATAGGCTTTAATGGTAATAATTTATTTTACAATATAAATTAATAATTATTAATTTAAAAATGAATTATTATTAGAAAAGTAGATTTTGCATGAATTATCAATGTTTACACTAGTACAATTGATAATAGATAATTTCTAAACAAATAAGCTTTTGGTAGGTAATAACAACACAATTTTAACGCGCAATTGTTTTTTACGTTTAAGGATCAATTCTGATTTGCATGATTAATTATGTATGATCTGAATTACAAACATACATATGTACACTATGTATGTGCACTATATACTATACATGATTAAATTGTAAATATCCATTCGCATTGCTAAATTAATGATTGTCACTCTATTTAACAATGAAAAGACGACCAGTTGTAAGTTAAAGTAATTTTACTATATAAAAATTCAAGGATTATTTCTCTTTTTCAAATTTAGACAGTGAATATATACATATATCTATTTAATTTTATTATCGCATCTCAGAGGTTCAACTAATTCTATCTGAATGTTTAATCGCGTATACAAAGTAAAGCAAGCAAATCAATTGAATTATCATTTAAATGGAAATTCACCGCGCTCTATTCGCAAATCAATTCACAAAGCAGTGTATAAACAAAGCGAGAGCTTTAAGAAATTTATAAGAGTCTTCGTACGTAAAAAATTGACGAAGACGCTCCGAATCGATCATCGAGGGTGTGATGCGGACGAGCTCGAGAAAAATGTATTTACACATTTAGAAAGCTACATCAGTACCCACGCCACCGACACATTGTAATGGGAAAATTTTTTTTTTTTCTTAATATCGCATTGGTGTATGTACCGAAATGCTGGAAAGTTTAATGTGCGGTTTCTGCGCCTTGCGCGCAATGCTAAGCGCGTGCACCAGCTTCTTCATCTTTATATATATATATATTTGCTTCTTCCATTCGTTGCAGTGTGCATCTCTCTGCTCTCCATCGGCCGACTACTTACTCTCTTCTCATTTAAACTTTCTAAGAAATTCAGGGTAGTTATGTACTCTCGGACAAACTGAGATGCTATATCGTGGATATATCTACAGTCAAGAATCTGCATATATATATATATATATATATATATATATATATATATATATATTATATGTATGCGGTTCAGTCTAAGCTTTCAAATTCGTTGTCTCAGTCAGCTTGACTTTGTTGCGCACATTTTATCATACAGAATACAAGTTGAGCATCTGTGCCATTATGCACAGTACATTTAGTGGAAGCGTACTTTGAAAGAACGAGTTCGCGAATCAGCCAATGCGTTTGCCAATTCTGCAATGTGCGCCAGCTAGTGCGTTATGTGTATGTATATACGTATATACATAACATCGAAATGGCAATGAAGAATTTCCATTTATTATAATTATGTAATTTTTTCAAGCCATTTGTGAAGATCATGTTCTTTCACGTCCAATATTGATCGCTTGTCACATAGGACTCGAGCTTTTGTTCAAACAACGTACTGTTGTTGAAATATTCCATTTTCGCTTTGGAAAATAGTATTTTACATTGATGACGCGTTATAATTCAGGACGATTTTGCGACTTTACGTTATATACGGATATCGATGATTGTGAAAAATCACAAAATGATTACGTAGTGGGTTTCAAGAATTATTGTAGAAACGTAACGTTGAGATTTTATGAAATGTGATTCGCAGTGCAATTTTCTTTTACAATGCATAAGCTATATTATATCGAGTAACTGTATCGTCATAATATCCATTGAATTTCATAGCAATTTTAATATGTATATATATATATATATATATAATATATAAATAGAGATTGTATAGAAACTGAAGAGATGACAAATTTTAATACAAATCGGGCTTACAAATCCTGTTGTTTAGTAATATTCGAATATTTTTTCCAATTTTCAGGCTTATTTGACTCAACACCTTCTTCTTTAGGATAATACGAAAAATATAATAATTTGAAGAATGTGAAACATTTCCTTTTGATTACGAAATCTATGGTCTATTATTCGGGTTTGTTTTTCTTCAATGACAACAATTTGGGAAATAATTTCTTTCGGCATTATTGATAATGACGAGAAGATTGAATGATTCATTGATTTAATAAAATATCGAAATTTGCATAACAACTGGCTACGTTTCCAGGATTCAAGCTCCGGAACCGCGTCGACAATAAATGACGATAAGATCGTGTTGTCGATGGTGCAGATCAACTGCGCGAGGATAGAGAGACAATAGAGAAAGCGTTTATAGCCAAGGCACCCTCAGATCAGTTAACAATATACCATACATAACAAGTATACAGATGCCTCGATAGCAAGATATTTGCATCCTACTGCGATAATGAATCTGGGCTCGTGTCCTTATCATACATTATTCAAACGATTATGTATTTGCTCGGCTCAAAGCGGTATATCAAGCCGTAAACACCCTTTTGTGATGACGTTCTCTGTTCGTATGCATTTAATACTTAAACTCGACTAGACGTATCGATCGGTGGACTCGCAATTTTTTAATTTATACATATATACATTGTACATTGGTATAAGTATGGGTATAATAAGTAATATAATATATATTTACAATTGTCTTTGTTAAGTGGTGCTAATAATAGTTGTTTCAGAGAAACCCATTGTTTGTAGCCTAAGATATGCGAATAAACGTATAAACTATTTTGTTATTAATTTGGAACTAATTAAATGTATGCTAACTATTGATGAAGTGTGCATTCTGAACACGTACTTTTTTCATTTAATGCGAATGTTGTTTTATTATTTATTAGATTCAGAAGTTTTATAGTTTAGCTTAAGATTTTGAAAAAGGGTTTTTAAAAAATGTCAAACGTTTTACCAAAAATAAATAAAAAAATTCTCGAAGTAAAAAATAAAACAAATACATAATTCACTTGAACGTAGATCAATTCTAGAAATAGCGAATGCACACTATTGCTCAACAGTGATTTGTTTACTATTTCAGGTTTAAAGAGTACGACAATATCTACGAAAAGTATTTCAGTTAGTAAAATGTCCTAATCTACTATTTATCATTTATATACGATCAATTATTTCATTTAAATAAATTAAAAGATTGCAACAGAGCAAATAGACTTCGCCATATTTCTGTCCTAGTGCTTATCTCGACTCTTTTCTCACTTTATGAAAAGCTGCAAAAGATACCGTCATACCGTATTTGTCACGTATATCCAGGATATAAGTTTACTGTTGAACCATATTTTGCTTCTATTCTCTCTTAAGCCGATAAGATAAAGAAGTTTATATCAAACGATCTATACATAATATAACTTTGTTGAAAAGCTTTCATATTCATCTCTCGAAATATAAATCTACATAAACAACTTAGTACACGAAGAGTATCCAACTACATAATAAATGACAATAGCGAAAGAAAATTTCCAAGACAAGAAGCAGCGGTAGACGCAGTCGTATCGTTTATGACTTTCGAAATTGCCAGTGACTGTTTTGTCAATAATAATAATTGCAGGACAGAGATAATTTTTAACTCGGAAAAGTTCAAATGTTAATACACGAAAAGACTGTATAATATATAAAAGCAGCTCCGCGGAATGTCATCTATCATGCGTCTAAGATTAACGAGTCGTTATTGGTCCAGTATACCAGCTATAGGTATAGTGCGCAAGTATTCCTGGTATAAGTATATAGCGGCCGCAGGACTCGTCGACAGGCTAATCGATATTAATAGCTCTTTCCGTACACCGCTGCTCTCGAGTTATTTTTACAAAGGGAAAACGAGTTAAGGAGCCCCGCCGTATAATCCATTATCGAAGACGACGACAATAACAACTTTACAAGTTTTTTATGCCACGCATTGTGGAATATTTTTCCTACGAATGTATACGTCGTTATTTTTTTTTTTTTTTTTTTGCTGATAACATTAAAATGTTATTAACACGATTTGATTTATTTACCTAAATTGGTTTTTGCTTTACATAACAATTCGTGGATTACAATGTCGAACGTGTACGCAATTATTCTGCGGAATTGAGAGAAAAATTAAAAAATATTCTTTATATTGAAATTATTTTCGCTACTGCACTTAGCGTACTATTCATTATTAAAGGGGCAAGACACCTTTATGGGAGGCTAGCAAAAATAAAAAGTTTAATTAGTCATGTTAATTATACATTTTTTATATATTTCATAATGAAATTCGAGGTGCGTATACTTTTAATTTGAGCTTTGCTTCCGATTCCAAGTCTCTTCGTTGACACTTGCAGCAGGTTGCTGAAAACACAGTTTCCGTAAAGTTCAAAACGAATTAATGAACCAATTGAACGGGAATTGGCATAAATACTCTTTGATATAGTATATAAAGCATGAATGCAGTGATTGTTAATTGAATAATCAGACAGCATTTTACATGACAAAATGTACCAAGATTGCTTAGTTTGTGATTTTTAATAATTTTTCTGTTCATTAAAAGTAATGCCCACATTCATACTTTAGTGATTGCATTGCAGAGTATTCGCGTGAATTTTGAGCTCTGTTAGTCTATGAATTCACTTTGAACCTTAGGAATTCCTTTTCGCATTGAGCGATTTGTTGCCATGGTCAACAAGCCGCTGCGTGCATTCGTAATAAGTGACTTTTTATCAAAAGTGAGTAAAATGACTTTTATTGTTTCTAAAAATTGAGTAATTTCATTCCGTAAATTATTTTGACTTATTTATTACTTTCGTTACTGCTATTTAAATGCACAGACTTTAGAGTACATAAACACACAGTTGACAGCAGTTACAACCTTATCTTTGCTCAAGAAGTTAAGGGAGAGATCCTAATTCCCGAAACTTCATTCCAGCAATCTCTTACGCATAAATTGTAAATAAATTGTTACATATAAATTGTAACGAAGCAACCTGGCTTAAGCTTAGTGTGACGGGGTGTTATGTCGGAGAGGACAGGGGATACTGTGTCTGCACTATGTCCTCGCCTTAACTACGTATATAGTGAACGTGAGTTTCGTCGTGTGCAAATGATAAATGCCAAGCTTAACGCGAGTCGAGAGGAGTTTGAGGGAAACACGAGGTATAATCACGATTCGCAGAGTTGACGTTAAAGAATCGACTTTGATGTTTATCGAGTGAATAGATTGCGAATCTTTTTAGTTCGTCAGAATTTCACTTGCATTTTCCGCTGAATATTTTAAGACGAATGACATTTTTAATATGCAAATATTAAACTTTCTAAAGAGCACTCGAGTATTCGGAATTGATTTTCATTTTGAGCTATTCGGGAAATTTTTAGAAAAATGCCAATGTCAAGCAAAAGGAATAATGCTAAATGAATTTGACTTGATCGTTTGATTAAAAAGGAAGATTCTCAGAAACCAGTGCTTTTTTGTTCTACAAAATGATTTTCTATTAATTTTAATTTCGATTAACTTTTACCACTGCCTATAGTAGAAGACGTCCAGTCAAATTAACTTGCAAGTGATAATATCGCAATATTTCAATCCGGTATATTTAATTGTTTCTGGGTTAGCGATTATAGGTTGCGATATATTTGCTGTGACCTTAATTCACCGTCTATCTATTTGCTACGACAAATATTAAAAATTCCATTCAACTATAAGTAATATTATGCATACTAATTCATCTCACTGGATGTATTCGGAAGTGAAAATGTTCTTTGTTAAATAAAGCACAATAATTTCCACTCGATCACGATTTCGCGACAGTGATTCGCGTTTAAAGCAACGCGAATCCCAATAAAACAGTATTGCAATCTTGCAATAATTTACTCTCAAGAAAATACCTTTTTGGTAGTTTATGTTTTAAGATTATTAACTTTTTAGGTCGCAAGGACTTCTTTTATTTCACTCGATTCTTTTTTCAGCGTACAAATGAAAAAATAGCTCGATAAGTCTATAATTACATTTATTCTCGATGTATAACTATATAAATAACAAGCCAACAAATGTTCTTGCTATTTAATGCTTTTATTTCACTTTCTCTTGGAAACTCGGAATAATTGCATGGACGTGGCCAGTATGGTGAGTAGTTGTTGTCGCGTCCCGCACATCTATATAGGCAGACTTTGAATATTGCATAAACTCGGTGAAAATACTGTACGCCGGAATGCAAAGCATAAAGGAGCTGTACGAGCTTTGCTAAAAATGATAACGAGATAACTCATCAGCTGTGGTAGTTCCTATTACATATACAAGGTGCAGTAACCCCAAATATCGTTTGGTATTTTCTTATGCAATATATGTTTATATACATACATAGATATGTATATGTATATGTGCGTGTAAAAGTGACGGACCACGGGATACGGGACCATTATCGTTACATCACTATTAGAAACTCAATAACGTTGATTTACGTCGCAAATTTTTAATTTCTCAATTTTCATACACTGAAAGAAATAAACTTCTTGAAGCGAAACAAAAACTATGCCAAATGGAAATGCATTTTTAAATAAAAAATGTTCATTTTATGCATAATCCTAAAAAAGCGCAATGATCCAATATAATATATACGTATGCAATTTAAGTATAATTTTTCATAGTTATTATTAAAACTAAAATTGCTTTTTTTAAAAATGAAGAAAATATTTTCTTAAATTATGACTCACTTACTAAACCTTACTTACTACACATCAATAACAATAACAACTGTATTTATTCGCATACATTGCAACTATTGACAGAAAATAATTATTTTGAATCTAACTTTGCTTTAAATTCTATAAATATGTTTTGTGAGGCCAAAAATTGTATACAAATAACGAATCGGTTGATAATGAAGGAGATTGTTACTATTTAAATTTTATAAACTATTTGGTAACTAATTTTTGAAAAGGGCATTTCTGTCAGTGTCATAGATGATAGACAAAGGCACCCGACTATTTGAAACGATTTGATTTTAAGCTGCTGCAGTACACTTTTGATATTGCAATTTTTGATAAAATTCGAAATTTTGAAATTAGCCGCGGGCTCATTGCGAACTGAACTTTTGTTACGGTTTAAGCTCTTTGTCTCGTTCTTTCTGCTTTATTGGTAATTCCCGGATATTGCGATTCCTATCAGCTCTCATGAGAATCGTATATATATAGGCAAGTCTATACTACAGTCTTTGCATTCCGAAACCGAAATGATTTTAATCCAGTGGATTCTTATTTTGCTGAGATGACAAATTTTGTTGCTGTTTGTACGATCAGGATTGTACATTGATATTAAGGAGGTCGAAAGCGAGAAAAAATAAGCGATTTTTCGCATGGCAAGTATAATAAATAAATAAATAAATTATTGTTATAAAATTCTGTTAAAATAAAAATATTAAGACACTTCATTAGAGAAGCTTGACGTGACTATGATTTACCTGCCAATAATGAAATTAAGAATGCTTAATAGATACCTTACCGACGATATATCGCATTGATTGGGTTATTAAAAATATTATGAATAGAAAAACCAACTTGTTTTATTTTCGCCAAATAAAAATCTAGAGCGAAAACTTTAGTTTTAACATCGTTATTTTGTACCGTTTTTATCAATTCAAGAAAAAATAAGTAGATTTTTTGAGAACTTTCGTAAAAACGTATATAGAAGTGGTAATCCACGTTCCGAAAGCTGTCAACCGAAAAATATCATCGTGGTATTAAAAACGGAACGTGTACGACTCCGCAATTTGCAAGTGTCTGTCCGTTTATATATATACGCAAATTGAGAAACTATATTCGCAGTTCACGTACACAATATACATCTGGCTGAGTACACGTATTTGTATATACGTATATATGTATAAAGAATCGAGTTACAAAAACTAGTGATTGATGCGTGCTGTAGCGTATGTAACGAAAATAAATATGTAACATCAGAAAAAACGCGTGGTAAATCGTTTTTTGGCAATGACATACTCGATGGAGAAATCGAAGGACATGTTTATTACCGAGCGACGATGCGCAATGGAACGACAAAGTGAGTATACGGAATTCAAAGCAATCAGAATGTTCGAAGCTCCGAACCCAATCCCGCGTCTGTACAATAGATTTATGAGCTGGGGAAAATTTTTTATCGTTAGAAAGTAGTACAAATAGTGAATACCTTTTTATTTATATCTTTCGCATTTATCTCATGTGAATAATTTAGATGTTTTTTTTTTCAGTAAACCTATGAACCATACGCAGTATATAATATAGAGCGATTAAGCTGTAAAGGATGATTTACGTGCGGCACTAGTTGACTGTTGGTGTGAAAATCTGCCTTTTTTGGTACATTTATTTTGGTTTAGTTTATGCGATCGGAAAATCCGAGATTTCCTATTTTTTTTAGTTACTACACTCTCGTAATACAAACCTTGCAAGTGAAGCCTTAACTGCTTTTATGTTAAAAAAAATTTTACATACTCTCTAAATTGGATACTGTAAAAAATGTACTATTCTTGATAGTGAAGTAAAGCTTTGCAAAGCAACGTAATTCTAAAAGTTTTATCTCAATTATCCTAGGTGGATGAAATACACTACCCAGACTAATTGAATAACGTTGCTTAGGAAAGTACCAATTTTAATTCTTCCTATGCAGAATGAAAATTGATTCATAAACATCAAATATTTATTGTATTTTATAGATTCAATTATTATTATTACTGACTGTGATTAGATAATGCTAGAATACAAATTTATTTACATTTTTATATAAATTAAAATAACACTGAAACTCCTTTTAAAGCTCCTTTTAGTATTCGGTACTTGAATCATAAACGATATTTTTGCCTTAAAAATATTAATTGAAAGAAATATTATTATCAGTAAAACGATACTTACTATATAATCTTTTTTTTTTTAATTTCTATGCATATTTATTGGTAATCTGAAAATTTCGTACGAATCACGAATAATACTAAATGTAAACAATTATTTAATGACTTTCAGATGAATGCAATGATAAGATCCAAGCAAATATTTTTCTATGGTTATCGTGAACTATTTTTTGAAATCAAAGAAATTTTGTTTTTATTCTAACAATTTCTTTTAGTATAAATAAGTGAATACTTCAGAATAAAAAATCTAGTCAAATATTTTTTAATACAAATTATACGCTCATAATTCAAAATATTTAAAAAACTCTAGTACTTTATTACATCGACCGAGCACTCCTTAGTAGGTTTTCTTAAAAAAGCATAATTGGCTATTACAAATTACGTTAATAAACAAGATTACTTCCCGAAAATTTATCCAATCCATCCAAACCGCATTTCAAAGTATATTTCTACTTATACATTCTCTACGTCAATCAAATAAAAAAAAAACATCGAATACAAGAATATAACGTCGCACATTCAAAAAACAAGAACAAACAAGTACATTCGAGTTGTTTCAATAAATTCGAATTTAAGCCCTATATCTACATGGCACTCTGTCGCTGCGTTATATTCTTCAAAATAATACGTATCGTACTTCAAAAGAGGAAGGTTCTTTGAAAACTTGAGGTGTGAAAAATGCGAACAGAAGAAAGGGGAAAGTCGCGCACGCAGGGGATGAGGTGGGGCTGGAGGAGGGGGGAGGGGTAAGCTTGGCGTGGGAGAGAGAGAGAGAGAGAGAGAGAGAGCGAAGGGTTGGAAACATCCCCGTGATGTCTACCGAACGTTAGAATTTATACATATATACACCAGAGTAGGGGAGCCGAACTTTCCGTTTCGGTATCATGGAAGTTTGGCCAGTAGCATCGCAGCCCTCGAAGCGCGCGTATCTCTCTATCTACTCTGTATCGTATGTCTATGCGATTATACATGTATAGAATATAAATGCTAAGGCGATTGTTTACCTGTTGCCTGCGTGCTCCGAACGGCGGATATACTTACCACCACTAGATATACTTAGTTCCGAGTCTGCCGCAAGATATAGTCACTTGTTTGGTTTTAGTGAGTTTATTTATTTTTTCTACCCTGCGTGTGCCTCTCTTTCGTGTGATTTTCCTGTTCGCGGTCTAATTTTCTTTGCGCAATGTGATTTTAGTGAGAGAAGTCACAGTGTTTATCTGTTATATTTTTGTCGATGTATATATAAATATATGTTATTTGAAATTTGAAATAGTGAAAATTCTCATTGACTTTGCTAGTGATATTTCACTTCAAGTACAATGAAATAATTCACTTAGAAATAGTAGATCTTAGCGAATTGATATTCTTTTTATGCACACCGTTAATTGGTGAACTTTTCATAACAATTTTTGTGCTTGGTGAATAATCGCTAATTACAGAGTGCAATTGTTTAATTGTGATAAACAGTGAGTTTGAGCTATTTAAAATTCACTACGTTATAAGTCAACATTCATTATTTAAAATACTGATTCACGATTGAATGAAATTCATTAATTTGATCGCAGTTAGTATTTACAGTTTTAAATTGGAAAAATCACTCTTATAAACAGTGATTTTTAGCAGTATGAAATAGTGAATATTGACTTTCTCAGTAACAAATAATGACTTATCTAATCAATGCATATTGTCAATGTTGTATTATAAACGAGCTGATTTAAGGTATATATTAACATTTTTGTCAAAATCGATACATTTGCACTTTACGAAAAAGTTAAGACTATTTCGCAGTTGCGATTTCCGAGGCTAGATTTATATAGTACCGGAATATTAAGGAATAACACTCGAAGTTGACGAGGAATACGATTTTTGTTCGCATAAGAAAAATATGTTCGTATAATAGGATCGTTTCTTGGTTTATCGCAACCACCGGCAGTCTCGTGCGCTCGGCGAACACAGGAAGAAACGATAGATTGATCGAGAGACACGAGAGCGACGAGTGGCATAATCTAAAAAGAGGTCGTGCATGTGTGCGTATGTATGTAACACTAGAACGACACGCAACTTCTCTTTTCTAACTAATATTTATTCTATTACAATGGGCAGTGATAAGTACTTTATACGTCTTATGATTGTGTATACATATATATCCGCGAGACGCGGATCTGTTTACGCGATCGTGCCGCGTGTCTTATAGATATTTTATATACATGCACGCGTACGAGTATATTTTGTGTATATAGGAAAGAAAAGTAAATATAGCCTTCGCCCTTCGCACAATATCCACAATAACCTTGCGCGTGTCTTTGTGCCTCGGGCTATAGCCCAGCCGCGTTTATAGATCGTTAAAAACTTTTATACGGGGGATTATATTTCCATTTTATCCGAATTCAAGCCCTTCTGTCTTGACGTGTGTGGACTGTATGATTTGGAGCTTATAATGAGATAAATTTTGCCGTCCAGCTGTTAGGGTCAATATTATCGGTGAGAATCGTCGACAGAATTGCGATGATGTCTATAGCAATTTTTCGAAAGTGCCCTTAATGAGAATCTCCTTGGTACGAAATGACGCTCGTTTCCCTCGTAGCATCCTACTGCTTTTGCTCCACTGCTATTCTTCACTTCTTCTCCCTTCTATTTCCTTTCATGGCGCAAAAACCACCAACCCCTACATAGATAGCGAAATGGATTAGATAATATCTAATCTTGAATAAGGAAGATCCTCGTGGACACTTTGCGTCTATATATATATAAATTCTCTAAGGTATACTCGTCGTGTTTCTTTTTTAATTCTGGATTATACTTTACGCCAAAATGTACGCAGGTGGTTGTCTATTTTGAGAGATATATATGTAGAGGAGTGATTCTCTGACAGATTGGCAGGACGAAAAATCTTTTTCCTTCTAAATATGTTTCAACCGTACTCTAACACTGTATCTACTTTCATTATTTTTTTAGCTTTCATCGTAAAGGATTTTCATGTTACACGTAGTCGAAATTGGCATTTTTTATGTTATTGAGAACGTAAACGAAATACTTTTCAGGTCGTATGTATGTATCCCAATAAATTTATACACAATAGCCATCAACGTCTGAAATATAATTTCGAAAATACTTGATTATTCGAAATAGCGTCATAAAATTCAAGACGATATCTTCATTGGCTACAAAACAATCTATATTGGTTGTGAATTGAGCTCTGTTTGAAACTAGCAATAAAATTAGACGCAAAAAAGGACAAATTCTGGGACGCAACCCTCGGTTAGAAATAACCTTATCAAAAGCAACGCTTACTGTGGCAACGCCAATTCTCAACGTTGTTAGTAAACTGATGTTCATCGTTGATAAACTGATTTGTAACTAGAGATCGTTATCTCGTGTATTTTTAATTTGTTTTTATTTCGTGGCTTGAAGAGGTCTTACCAAGGACGAAACGTTGCCACAATAAGCGTTCTTTTTAATAAGGTTATTTCTAACCGAGGGTTGCCTCGCACAGTTCGTCCTTTTTTACTTCTAATTTGAAAATGGAGAGGAATACAGACATATATCCGTGAAAAAGGTAATTTTTCGACTAAAATTCCTATTTAACACGCACATTCATGACTTACGTTCGCAATCTGTCTATACTTATGAAAGTTAACCGACAGGAAGTACACATTACCAGAAAAGGAACTATCACAATTCCAGCATTCCATTGCGTTTCGCAGTGGTATCGCATCTGTCCGAACAGAGTTGACCTTAATACGTGAATTCGTCAATCTACTTTCTTGCCGAAGTTGAAATTACAAATAAAATGAGAATTATATTGGAGTTGATGTTTTTAGTGTCATTTTTGTGTCAATTCAGACGGTACATTCAATCATATTTGTTTCATTCATTTACTTTACTTACTGAAGAAAATTTGTTGCTCAACATTGTTCGGAATAAAAAACATTCTTAATTGCTTAATCTGTCGAGGAATCATCCATGTACACACCAGCTGTTTGCTCATAGCTCTAGGAGATTAGACTTCGTTCGTAGAAGATCCACGATTGAAGTCCCTTAATACTGAAAAATCTCGTGATATTTTATTTTTCCTATCGTAGTGGGAGATTTTATCTTTCACACGTTCGTCGTGACAAATAGTCTCACAAATGCAGTTACAAAAAGATCTAGCACTTCGATAAAGAAACAATCAACGTTTTTTAAGTTCGTTGTTTACTCTTTTTATCGTAATCGATTTATTATTGTTGCAGTATTGTTTGAAACTAAAATTATACGCCCTGACTGTGGATTGCGATTGGACAATGGAGTCTAATAAAGTTAAATACATTTAATTTTGTAAAAAGTATGTAGATTGGAATGATAGATCGAAAAAAAATTTTTATTTATAACTTATCTAAGTCACAAAAGGAATAATCCTGCCATATAAGTGTCTTTCGAATATATATTGAAGAGCAAAAAAATAAATCGCAAGATCGTTTGAGAAAGCGCATAATTTTTTACAATGAGAATGAAGTTTTCTTTATGAAAAATTTTTAATTTGAATAAATTGGCCTTTTGTGTTGCGAACTAGTATTGTACACGACGAGTATGAAGGCGGGAATATATATTATCAAAAGTGTCTGAACAAAAAGAATAAGAACTATGACAAAAGATGTACGAGTCTCTAGTAGATTAATCCAGTGAAAAATAAGGCTCTCGAGTGTCCTTAGTATTCCGAGCTTTTTCACTTTAACAATATATCCATAAAGAGTACACGACCGGCCAAGCAAATATGGCTTTAAAGGCTTAACGCCAAGGGTCCACATAATGTATCATCTTACATTTTGTGATCAATCTTGAACTTTCACTTGTCATATAAACGTCTTCTTATATCTACCATTTTTTTATTTCTGTATAAAAATACTTTTCAAGTCCTTACTCTTAAAATTTGACATATAGTGGTGAAATTATTTTTAAATTATTGATAAATTATATAGAACGTATATGTTCGTCATCCAAATAAATACAATGATTAGATTCCATTAAATATTTGTTTACATCTACCCAAAGAAATTATCCAAACAATTTCATTACAAGCAAAAAATACATAGAACAGAATATACAGTATCAAAAAGTGAATTTTCACTATTTCAGATCTAGAGAGTACTGTAGTTAGCATAAAGCTAAAAAGACATCGCTCGCCAATTAATATCCTGTCTCTCGATTTTCCATCTCCACAATTTACAGTTTGAGTATAAGTGTGAGTCTCGCAATTTCAAATTTATATCACATTGATATAAGCAACAGCTGCAGTAACAGGCCCGATGCAATAGAACACTTATTAATTAGCTTCGTTATTTCGTAAACCGTCGCGCAACGACTAGATTTTAATCTGCGACGTCGTTTTCGGAAGCCCGTATCCTTTGGTATAAAGATTAATAGAGTCATGAGTTTGGGAGAGCGAGAGTTTCGCGCGGCTTTATATTGTAAATTTCACGCGTGTAATTGCGCGAGTTCTAGGATAAAATAGGATATCTAGGGTTTCTCGTTTCTCTTCGCATTTAATACGGTGATGTATATATATATATATATTAGCACACAGATGCAATTAGTATATGCTCGTAGCTTTTTGAAAATAAATTTCCTGACCGGCTGCTGTAATGCATTACTTTGAAGGCACAGAGAAAATATATACTTTGCTCGACTGTACTCTCTAAATATTGAACGGATTAAAATTCATTCTTAGGTTTAGCGATGTAAAATGAAATTTACAACTAACCGAATATTCACTATATTTAATAAAATCTAATCTTATAGATGTAACAGTGCGATCTTTTTTTTTGTGTTACATGTATACGACGAAAATTTGCTTTACTATTTATTAAAATCAGAAATCCCCTGCAGAATAGACTTTACCGTTTGAAAACGGGGACTGACGAGGACGTTTTGCGATCATGGTTGCTTTTATAAAAAAAAAATCAGACTAGTATCGGAAGTGTATAATAATATTACAATATTTCTTTTTTTTTAATTAAAAAATAAATTCGTTACTGCTTAAAATTTTTCAGAACTAGATTAAGAATGCGTATTGTTACTGGACAAAGTATTATATCGCTTACGATTATACAACATAAAAAATATATTTTGATACAGTGTATTCAAAGTATTCTGGATGATGAATATGCACTTACTTTCATCTGGAGAATTATTTTCTCTTATTCAAACAATGAATAAGCCTATATACCATATTTCGAGAGTTCATTCAAATTATCATATAAAAATAAAGCTTTTATTTGCGAAGCACGTAAAGCTTTCAAGTGTATTTCCCGTGCCATTGCATTACTTAAACTGCGTAGAAACAACAATAAAAACATATCGACAAATGCGAATTGATTGTATAATGGGAATAGAGTTTTCCTTAACAGTAGCAATAGGAACTTTCCTCGGTCGCAAGTTTCACTGTAATTATTATACGAAAGTTGGATCGTATAATCGAGCTTATCAGAAAAATAAGTATACTAAAAAAATGTCATAGACTTTAAGAATTAATTTTATCGAATAGTCCTAAGAAAATATTTACTTGAATGTAAATTCAATTTACACATCAATTTCAATTAGCAAATCACGCTGCATACGTTTTAGAAAGAAAAGATCGATCATGAGACGTAAAAAAAATGAATAAAGCTAGCTTCTATCCATACTTGAGTCTCTAGGAAGGTCTCAACTTGGAAATCAAGTTCTATGTCTAGTTATAGATATAAGATTATCTAGCAATTTCTCGGATGTTAATATTAAGATATTAATTTATTTACTCCATAGGTAATGATTTTAACTGGACTAAATAAAAGCACAGCGTTGTCTTTGACACTTACAAGTTTGTCCGAGATGACGAAACTAATTGGTCACTGCAATATTTCGCAACAAACTCTTTCTTGAAACTTATTCAAATTAAACTGTCCGCGGGTTTGAATAGATTAGATCGTTGGTATTAACATAAACAAATTCACGAAGACGTCTGCATAATTATAAAAGCATTTACGGAGCTCTCCACTCGCGAATCGAGCTTTATTTCTAACTGAAAATCTGGATCGATCTTCAGAGACTTGTTAACTGTTTTTCAGCACCGTATGTAGCTTCATATTTTTTAGAATTTTTTCACGAACTATATTTCCAAGTTGTAGAGAATCAAAGATAACATATTCAGCATTAATTCTATTCTATTGTAACTGAAAATAATTTTACTTTCCCATAAATATTTTTTAAACTCAAGGTGTTAATTTTAAATGCAGGTAAATATTTTGTTCTTGGAGAAAGGCAATCGTTGAATAAATAAATTCCCTGAAGTATAGTCAACTGCTTTGTAGTGTACAGTAGATTAATATTATAATATAATAAATTCTCGACAGTAGGTGTAAATACGTTTGATTAACGATATATTAACAAGATTGGTCAATCAGGCAGGCGAATAAACGCGGAGAAGAATCGTTTCGCAGATGATGAGATCTGGTCGCAGATGGGCCGGTATTATGCTCTCAGAAAATGAATGATCGATTGGCGCAGCAGGATTATCAGTCGTCGCAATCGGCTCATCGGTCGAACTATACAGAGCTGCTGCGTCGACTGAACATCACCGAGGAAGACCTCGATTACGTGAGTAACTTCGGCTCCAGCAGTGCCATCGAGACTGGTGGAGGCTGCTCTTGTGGACCCTGTCATTGCGGTGGTTTGGTACGTCGTTTCGCAGCGACTTATCGCACTTATCATGGCTACGTGGCGCTCCTTGTTTGCGGCTTCGGCACCCTGGCGAATCTCCTCAACGTGGCGGTCCTCACGCGTAAGGAACTACGTCGGGCGCCAATTAACCGGATCCTCACAGCTTTGGCCGCGGCAGACGTCCTCGTTATGCTCGAATACGTCCCTTTTGCCATTTACGAATATATCGTTCTTCCGGAACGGAGATTGTTTCCGTACGGCTGGGCGGTTTTTGTGCTATTTCACATGCACTTCAGTCAGCTGCTTCACACTATCAGTATTGCATTGACTTTAACCCTGGCTGTTTGGAGATATATTGTCGTCAGGTATGTATGAGATACTCGAAATAACTTGGTATCCGAGAATCGAAAAATTATTCGCGAGGGCTTGTTTTTCTGATTACTGGGTTTATTGTTAGTAAAAAAGCCCTTTACGTCTTTTACGAGTTGGTCTTTACGGGCAAAAATGCATTTTTGAAAAATGCATTGACTGCGTTGCATTTTGTCTAATTAGAAAATATATTTTAACACTCGTAACTTCGTGTTTCGAGTGAGGCTTTGGAATGATCTTTAGTTCTGCTTTCATTGCCAATGATTTCATTTTATGACATCGTACAATCTCATATGTCGTTTCAGCGGTTGTAACTTTTTCTTCGCTTGGTATTTATTATTTACGGCCTGTCTTTTTTTTAAATAAAATCCCAATAATTTTCCTTGGTTTTCAAGTATATATATACATAGAATTTCGTTATTTAGTTACCTATATATACGCTCTCCAAATAAATTCCTTTAATCAATTAGGACAATTTCTTTCTAATTAAAGCTCTTTTAATATACTTCTCAACTATATACATCTGATTGGCAAGCAAATACTCCGCTTAATGAATTATTGCAGAAGCCCCATGGACTCAAAAGTCTTAAAAACTCGTTCGAACCTTTTATTGCGATTTCGGTCGTAAAAACTGAGTTCCAAGCTGAAAAGCATTTGTAGAGGGCTTTTTTACTCGAAAGACCCTTAATAATTAGGAGAGAAAAAATCCGATTGGTGCGCCCTCGATCTCGTAATTTTTCAATTTCCAGGTACTGAGATTTGGAATTGTTCATGCTCATGCATGTACAGAGTTATTGATCATTTATGATACATTTATATTTTATCGCAATCGTGTCGCAGGTTTCCACAGTGCAGTCGCAGCTGGTGCACACCTTCGAGGTGTAGAGTAGCGCTATTCTGTAGCTTACTAGCCGCTGGACTTGCCTGCACACCGAGCTATTTCGTTTTCGGGGTTGGTATTCGTATATTATATATCTCGACGAATTTTATTAACCCTCAGACTGCATAATTTTCCTATTCTCCCTTATTGCAACGCCATTATGTCCTCGGAAGATCTTTCTATTATCGCCATTTTATTTTAATTTATGGAAGCATGCAGCGGCTAAATTGCTATCGTCAGCTTATGCTAATGAATAAAGCTAATTTACGTCTACTCTCAAATAAACTTTCAACTTTATTTTTACATTTTAGTCCGTTGATCAAACAGTTTTCTTTAAAATTAAATTTTTCTAATAAATATTTTATGCGCTGTATTCTTTTGAAATTTGGAATAGTGAGAGTTCACTATTTAGTAGTGTATAGTTGCATTAGTCA
Source organism: Apocrypta bakeri (assembly GCA_018906985.1). NCBI lineage: Eukaryota > Metazoa > Arthropoda > Insecta > Hymenoptera > Pteromalidae > Apocrypta > Apocrypta bakeri. The sequence continues at coordinate 12,166,150 of JACCIA010000006.1, read as the reverse complement.
AAATGCTATTACAAAAGCAGCAAACATTAGAATGTATAATACACTAAAACATTGTTAAACAAACTGATTTGTTTAATCATAGCCCTAGAAAATTTTTATTATTTTATTTATGTCAATCCAATTATCATATTTATCTGAATAGTGCATTTCTCAATAACAGTATGATTAATGTCAATAAATCTGAATTAAAAAAAAATTTTTTATGAATACGCTTTTTATATATTTCATACGTACATCTAGTAAATTTTTTATTTGACGACAGTAAGTAGTACGAAAGTCGTAAGAAAATTTTCATTTGTATAAAATGTTGTAACATCAAATCAAGTAAATTGACAACCAATTTTAATAATACACGATTCTATAACATTCAATAATTTATGTTTTATAATCGAAAATATAAAAAATCTTATTGCAATATCTATCAGTCCGTATACTTCAATTAAATAGTAAATATTGGCGTAAAAATATAGAAAAATTTATAATATCCATATAAATTAATGCACCTCGTCAAATAGCAAATATTGACTACGTTGTAAAATGAATTATTTTTTGATTTCTAGCAGAGCAATTCAGATCAGAAAATAATTGATTATTTAAAAGTTTTGAAAGCGTATACGAATGTTGTTTTTGTTTCTGTCCTGATAGACCAAACAACAAATCTGTACTATATACGTTATAAATATTCTATTCTTGGTTTTAATATACCATCGATTCCCAACTGGCGCGTGTGCTGTTTTTCTATTTTTATTTTCATCCTCTATCCAGAATGTATATCAGCGCCAAAATTCCCGCATCTCCATTTTCAATGCCCTTCTCGAGTCATATCAATTTATGGAGATCTTTTCGGTAGCTGCTTTTTTGACGAGTTATTAATATTCATGAAAAAACGTCGCTATAATATTGCAGATACGAGAACAGAGACTGATGGAAGAAACGGGTCCCGAGGTTCTATACCACGTGGATGCAAGTAGAGCTCAATCGAACGATGACGACCCAGACGGTCGGGGACTTTTATATCGATTGAACTTCTGGTTACTCGGTGTTCTCGTCAAGCTTTTGCCTTGTTTCGTTCTTACGGTCATCAGCTGTCGTCTTATACAAGCCCTTTACAAGTGAGTAAGCTAAGCTGAATTTCTGCTATTTTAACTTTTCAACAAACACAATTTAATCCTTTCATTCTGTAACGTTACAAGTGTAATCCTGTTAGTCATCCCGTCCTGACAAGCGTTATAAATGTTAAATTTCACCGCGAATTCTTGCTAAAGCTTATCGTGCATAACTTTATCTCGTTCGTTTTTTTAAAGTTATCGCAATGTTAACTTCTCAGATGAGAGACTACTGCCACGGAGTATCTGGGCTAACGAGGAAAATCTTGAAAGTCTATATGCAATTAATTTTCCATCGATGTTGCTAAAACAGTTTTGTGTCAAAGGGGCAAGACACCCAAGACTATAAAATCCAAATTCCTTCGATTATTGTATCACATATTTATAATGATATAGTCATCATTTATACTTATTCCAATATAAGGAGCTATTTTATTTACACATGATTCTCTGTATCTCTTCTATGGCTAATTACATCACGAAATAAAAAGTTCTTTTTGATAGTCTTCGGCGATTTTTAATTATCCGTTTAACGTTACAAGGACACTTTTTCGAGAGAAAATGCAATTACTATTTTATTCTTTTCGCACGCGCGCGATTTAGGTGTGATTTAGTTCCTGTATCTATCGAACAGTCAGCTTTGACTTGATATCTTGTATTCGTCATAAAATAAACGTCATAATAATTCGTTACAAAATTTTTCAATTATGATTTTATAAATTAAAATTATCCTGAAAACGTGTGTAAATACTTTTTGACTCATTTTAAGATATTTTTGTTCTTTGTATATTTATATAAAAAACCGTATTGTCCGAGAATGAAATCTGCTACATTTGAAAATAAATGTTTTCGTGGCGTCCGCAAATTTGGTTGAAAATCCCCAACAACCAAAAATACTTTTCTCATTGAGTTCAGACATAGAGGACAAAAATCCAAAGACAATGAAAAATTATTTTAAAAACAGTTTGAGCGAAAAGTTGCATTGTTTTATTTTTTAATGTTAACCTCGATTGTATGAACTTTCAAAATAGGTAATAAACATTGTACGAATTTTCCGGTGACCATTTCTGTTCACGTTATTGGATACTCTGAAATCTCAGAATCCTCGTTTGACGAATCGAACCCCTGTAACGCGAAAGAGTTAAAAGAAATAAAATTCAAAGTAAACCGATGGCGAATTCAAAATTAGTAGTAGTGTTCTTTTAATACACTCTCGTTCGCATATATATGTAAGGATTTAAAATCAGAGGACAAATTATTAAAAGTAAAAAACTGGGTTTTCATCTAATTATAAAAAAATAATATATTTTAAAATATCTAAATTCTTCTGACATTCGATTTAAAATCTCTGCATTTATACCAAAAGAACTGTATCAAAGAATATTACTTCAAAGTTTTTGCTTAATCCAGCCATTGGTTCTTTTCAGATCTTACGAACCAGAGGCACTTGCACTTTATATCAGGCCAATTTTGAGTTAAATTGAAATTTCCCAATGTGAGAGTTTTAGACTATGTATATCGAAAAATTGTAGATATACCTTTCGACGGAATGAATCGGTCTGCGAGAGGAAAATAATTACAGTAGCATTCAATATTTTTGTGATAATTCAATAAAATAATGAAATAAAATAAAAAGCTATTTAAGTGCTTATATAGCAAACCTGAAGTACAGTACTCGTATACATAAATAAATCATATTAAAAACAATCATTCTAACAATTATATTGTTATAAGTATGTAAAAAGTTTACGAAGGGTATTCTATTAATTAGATTAAAATTCCCTAGATACTATCAAATGAAAACGGCATTCCATTAGTTTAATTTCTATTAACAGTAGTGCAATTTCGATTTTGTAATATTAGCAGTCATCGAAGAGCCATTGAGAATCCTAAGTAAAGAAAAGATTTAAAATTCTAATTACAGAAATGATAATTTTAAATATATATATATATATATATATATCATTTTAATATAAGACAATGACGTCCAAAGATAATTAATAAAAATAAATTTTAATCCCAAGTAGAGCCAAGGCCCGGAGACGATTATTGCGACCGTTAAACGGTCAACTGAATTCAACATCACCAGCGACAATCGGCAGATCGGAACGTCGGGCAGATCGTACCACACGAATGCTCGTCGCAGTACTGCTCCTTTTTCTCATCACCGAAATTCCGCAAGGTGTTCTGGGTCTGCTCTCGGCTCTACTCGGTGACTGTTTCTTCCGCAGTTGTTATCACAGTCTTGGTGAGACAATGGACATCCTCGCGCTATTCAACGGCGCCGTTAACTTCATCCTCTACTGCTCGATGTCGAGGCAATTTCGCACGACCTTTGGTCATCTCTTTAAGCCAAATATCGTCGTTGGCAAGTGGCAGACGGGCTGTACCCATCAGACCGACATCCAAAGTACCTACGTCTGACCGGAAGATTATCCGACTGTACGTAATGACGGGCACGATCGTTTTACGAAACGATGCGTTTACTTTCTTACTTTGTAATTACCGTTCGCGAATTGCGAACAAATAAAATCATACTATATACATAGCGTACTGTACAAAGAGCTACACTTCTTTTCAGAGTAAAATTACAATTATTTCATTTGCACGTACATACATATTATATATATATATATACATGCATACGATGAATACGTACTCGATGTTGCAAAGGCGTAAAATAGCGCAGGTGTGGGTTTGCGCCTTTGGGACAAATTTCTATTTGGCGCGGGTCACGAGCTCGTGCTAGTGTCCGCGCAGATTGTTCTCTTTCTCTTCGTACTTTGTAGTTTAACCTGACGGATGCGCGTGAATTCCTTCGAGATTAAAGTCCCGTTCTCGGCCTCGTCCAGAGATCGACAGTCTTCTCTTTTTTCCGCTGCAGTAGCATTCGTTCTTTCCTTTCCTCGCAGTAGATGCACGGACATACGACCCGCTGATGGACCTCGAGAGAAGCTCGTTCCATTTATTATTCCACTGCATGCGAGAGCAAGGACTTTCTCATCTTACTTTTTCTCCGCGTTTGCTTTTGCTATTTTTTATTTTCACGTAACTTTGTTTGTATGCATATGGGCTATTCGCGGACAGATTGCCCGAAAATTTGCGAATATCATAGCAAAACAAATGGGAAATATTTAATCAACGATGTGGATAGTCAAACATTGATCGACCCCGACTCCGTTAATTGAAGTTATTACAACAACAAGCGCGACTAATATAATTCATTTTACTGGCGGAATCGTACTAAAACACAAAATTCAATATCGTTTTAATTTTATCAAGAGACGTAGATTCGCAAATTGAGACTGGCAAAGTTATGTTCCCAGTAGAATAAGCTTGTATGAATTTTCATAATGCTCGGTACAGTTAAAGTTATGATTGTACGTCTAAAACAGGCATTCTCATCGTGAAATGAGACAATTTGACATGAGAATTTTATTTCTACCTAAAAAGAGAGCTCGGTTCTAGCTTGAATTTGGCGATGCTGTTCTGAATGATTCAACCTTTTGAAAATGTTCTTTTGAGGCGATGCGAAAGAACGGTTTATTAAAATTATTTAAAAGAAATAACAATTCTTTATCCAACGATCTGTCAAAGAATGGCTATGTAAACGGGTTACGGAAATAATAGACGAAGCGAAAACATATTTAGCGGCTCGTTTGTTACATTCAATGAATAACGACTACTGCGTTCACGATATTATTGTGAAATACAATACACACGCATATAGATATATAAACGTAGCAAAAGTGCAAGAGTGCAAGAAATCTACTCGGAAAATGCTCTTCGCTCTACATTACACAATAATTTACGAGAAGAGAAAAATCCGATCCCGTGGCTCTAAATTTATATAGAACTGTTCTTGTACTTCTTATACTTGTCTTTCTTTACTCAGTGTAAATAAATCTTTATTCTATTAGAAGCCACCGAAGAACGTTGCGTAACTTTTTTTAATTACTATAAAGGCAAGACACAAAGGCAAAGACAATGCCGCCGGGTCATTCGAGCGATCACAAAGAATTCATTATCATCCTTTATCGCGAAGTATATATAGTATATATATATATGCACACACACACAAAAATATACATAGAGTGGAATGTTCGATAATTATTAATCGCCGTAATACGAGGACAATTCAATTCCAGGAGATTTGCAGCCTCTGAGCCCGGCTCATTGTCTCCGAAAATCTGAATATGGGCCTCGCACGTTTACGATGTAAATTCCATAATGTTGTAGTAAAATACAAAATAAACGTTATCATACAAGAACATACTACTATATTGTCGTTATTTTGTCCGCTAACCCTCCGCAAAACCACTACCAGCTACAATACTCTTATCTTTGAATTAATCGTGGGTATGCACGCGTTACACAAATATGAGTGACATAATACTAATATTACATTTATGCACTTTAGAGATATTGACACTACTCGAGGTAATAACTAAATTTGGATAAATGTCAACATCGCGATCCAACGGACATTACACAATAGCTCACGTATACAATAACAAATTAGAAATACAAATGCAATTTAAACCGTGTAAACTTCGACTGAACAAAATAATCTTGGAGTAGCTCATCAAAAAGACATGCCTTTTATTCAAAAGGAAAAAAATCTAAAGCTTGATATACAGGAATGACAAACCAACTTGACCACTTGCAGGATTAAATTTAATCAGGTACCTTGCTTTGGACATTAGGAAAATTTATGAAAAATATAATCACTCTGAGCAATTAATTCTTTCGGCGAATCCAAGTCACAACGCGCTTCTATAGAATTCACGAACATTGACATTTTGCACAAATTATACTTATGCATCTATTGTCGTTATGAATGTCATTAGCTCCGCGGTACAAGAGGATTATTCAACGAATCGTCGCAGAAGTTTAATCAAGAGAGACGCGAGCTCGTCACGATCGTCATGAACGACAACGCAGGTTTACTATACAGTTTATATCGAAACGAGTTAGAGAGAAAAGCATGTGCTCCCGTACACGATTAACCTGAGCGTGATTAAACGAAATAAAGTTGCTTCGCGTGTCGAGGAGGAATCAGTTGCGCAAACTTGATTAATTATGCGCGTCCGCACACAATGAGACGCTTTCTCGTTTGTTCGAGAGTTTAATTATCGTTAAAGCAGTATAGACAATCCTGGAGATAAAGTTGAAATGATCTGTCGATTTCTAAAATCGTACTTATTCCATTAACGGATACTTTCTTTTATTCGTATCCGATGTCTTTGCGTAATACTATCACCTGGTCTCGTTACGTTCCGACCCGTCGGAGAACCAACGATATCCCAAGCGTAAATATAATTTATAAGAGGATTTAGATTATAGAGGAAGCAAATGTCGTGATACCTTGAATTATTAAGTAAAGACACCTTTTAACCCACTAAACCCCGAAACTTCGCGATTTTACTACAGATTTTCAGCTTAAATTTCGAAGCAGCTAGAACTATTTCGATATTTTAGTCAAATTACATTTGGAAATTCATTTTTTCGTGTTCAAATAGTATTATTAAGAAGTGAGTTATACTTTAAGATTGTGCCGATTAAATTTCCAAATTCAAATGACGGAAACTCAAAATTAAGATTGTACTCGTAATTTCAATAAAATACTTTCCGATTTTTAACTTGTGAACAATCCACTTAACAATCTAATTGACGAGGGTATTTTGAAAATCTATAAGGTATATTAGGTTTGTGTTATTATTTTCGTATTTTAATCCAAACTTGAGCCATTCAATTCATAATTGACAAAAATAAAAAATTGTAATATTTTCGCGGTTTTAGTTATATTTATAAGTATAGCAATATTTAGTTAAAGGCACGAATATATATATATATATAAAATATTTTTGATGTATAACCGGATAATTTAATTGATAACTCTACTGCAATCCTAATTTAACTAATTTTCTACCACTACTTACAAAATCTAGCAGGACTCCTTGATTGAGATATTCATAGGTACTTTTTCAATAAAACAAGGTATTTTCATATAATTTTTTAAAGTTGTTTAGAATTATCAAATATGCTAAAAATTTTATTTTAAGATTTAGAAGGCTTACAGATTTATTAGAACTTATATATTTGTCTTTTAAAATGTTTTATTGTACAGCAAATTCAAAACATTAAAATAGACATAAAAGTATCGAGTACATGAATTAGAACGAGTTTCTATAACATGTAAACCCTACGTGAAAATATCTAAGCAATGTAAGTTATTAATAAAAGTATTTAAAATTTTTTTTTTAATTAATTCCAAATTCTATGTACAATAAACGTACGATAACATAAAATATAAACGACTAGAGATAGATACGCGGTGATAATTTACAACGTGGTAACGTTTATGTATAGTAGTGGAAAGAGCATATTTCAGTTTCGAAGTATTTACACTCACTGAAATTACGTAACATATGTTATCGTGCAAATTTAAAATCCCGAAAAAAGTATAACTCAAAAGTATACGAAATAAATTGTTGCAAATGCGTACGTATCCACCGGAGTCTTTTATTCGTTAAGTCGCACATTCAAATCGCGAAAAGGGTTTCCTATCGCGAATTTTAAAATACGCAACAAGTAATACAAGTACACTGTGAATTATATATTATGCATATATGTATTTACTCATATAGGAACTTTTTATTCACGATTAAGTCACATACTGAAACAACATAAAACGTACTGACAAGTACAGTAAAAGTATGGTTTGCTACGTATATACACACACATACGTGGATTTAGACCTCGTCCTCGGTCAATTTTCGTTCTTCCTGTGTGAACAATGAGCTGAACGATTGATCGTCCATCTGTAGTTTCGCCGCCAATTGCTTCGCCATTTTTGTTATCTGCAAGTAATGAAAGTGAATCTCTACATCCGCGTTCATCAGTCCCCTTTGAGCAACATCTTTCTCTATACCTATACGTTATACGTGTACTTTCGGTGTCTCTTGAAGCGTAAAAAATGAGAATTTCAAAAACAAATTTAACTCCTTCGTCTAAACGAGGGAAAAGTTTTAAAAAGTTTATAAGATATATATAGAACGCTCATGGATCGTTCTTCATCTCGCGACGGATTGCAGAAAAATCGATACTCAGCTCGGAATAGTAATACATATATATAGGTATGTTAAGTAATTGTCTGATCACCCTTTTGATATCATAAATTACGCGAGGCGTCAATCGATATGTATATACACTTACGTAGTCAGCTATATTTATTCTTACATAACAAGCTGCGTGTGCTATTTATAGACATTGACGTAATAACGATATATTTTAAAAGGCGTACGATCACGATACGCGATGAAGCTACCGTAATTAAAACTTTTTAGCGCATTTGCATTGTGTAATAATAATTTGGCACCTATATTTTTGCTATCAAAGCGTCTCCGAAAACTGTATTTACATATATGTGAGTAAATCGATACAATACAGAAAACAACTATAGATATCTGGAAATAGAAAAATTATTCGCGACGGTACATCAATCTGACTCTGTTTTCCTTATCTCTGGATGTCTTCGGAGGTTTTGTTATACTTGATAATTTTTCAAGCCGTAGGTATATTTCGTAATTTTTGTTTTTTTTTTGTAAATTAAAGGGTTTGAAGTGTCTTTCCTGGTTAAATAATGCCTCTTTACATAGTAAAACATTATTAGTATATATGCCTGTCAATTTTATGAACAATCCGATTTGATTTATAGACTTATCTGAAGTTAATAGCGCTATCAAATATTAATAAAAATGATGCACACAAAAATCTGGAAAATCCTATATTTATCAAGGAAAATCGTCAAAAAGGACCCACCTGATTGAAAATTTATAAGCATTTAAATAATATCTAAACGCATCATATGAAATTTTTTTAATAAAAGATCTTTAATTTCCTGTATTTCACAATACGATTTCGAGATTTCGTTGTTTTTTGTTGTATTTGAATAAGTATATTTCAGCCAACTTATAAACGAAACTCAATAGGTAATAAACAAAAAGAAAGATAAAGTAATGAGCTTTCACTTGAAAAAAGAATGATTAAAAAGGCGGATCGAGAAAAATGTTACAATGGTTTAAGAAAATAAAATGTAAATTAACACGCGAGAAGTCAAAAAGTCAGATGAGCCTTTGTACTATTTTATAAAATTAATTTATTTGCGATGAAAGCAAAAGAAAATACTTTTTAATTTTAAAAAATCACTTTGAACCTTCACTCGAGAGGAAAAGTTTTAGTGTTAAAAAACTGACAGAATGCGCTTTTACGGAAATCCGTATCATTTCCTAACGATTAAATTTCTTTATTTTTAAATACCAATAACATTTGATCCGCGAATCCAATCTGCACGATTCTTTATTCAAATCAAAGGCCTTTGATTGTAATCTTGAATGACATTTCAGTTAAACAGCGTATTTAAAGAGATACTTGAAAAATAGGGTATTTTAATCCAAAATACGAAAAATCCAATATTTTTTTACATTTTTAGTATAAAAATCGTGTGGCTAGTTGAAGCGAATGTGTTATGGCTCGTTATGCTCGCAAGGCACCTCGGATTAAGAAAAAAAACCAGTCCGATACCGAGGTGTTTCTCATTTTTTGTGGATTTTCTCATACATACATATAAAGGAGTTCTCTGAAATATTGTCGCTTTTGCAAATTTTTTTTCCCTTAATATTATAGAAATATTTAAATCATATTTTCAAAGTATAACTTCTATATAGTTTTCGTAACCAATGCTTTGCAATGGAATTTTTTCTAAATTAGTCTTATCGAAGAACGAATTAAAAAATTTCGATTCTCGGTCTCTCACACAGTTTTGACACCTTTAAAATTGCATTTATTAACAACTTCTTGCATATACATATGACGACACACATATGATGATCACATTATGTTACTCTTCAAATTAAACCAATTTTACTACAAAACGGTTCTATATGTCTTTAGTAATAAATGTTTCCCTCAGTAGATACGAACTTTTAAAGTTAGTCTAAACGAACATATATAAATAAATTTGCCGTTTTTTTGACAACGACAATTTGGCAAAGAATCGCCGCTGAAATATATCTCTATATATTAAAAAAAAGCGTGATTCGAAAGACTAACCTGACTCTCTACATCGACAACTGCAGCCACGTCTCTGAGTACGCCAAGCGTCTCTCTCGCTCGGTCCTGTTTTCGTTGTGCGTCCAACACGACCGCATAATTAATGAGCACTAGGGGATCCTGAGGAGTGAGGGAGTGCGCCTTTTCCAATGCTCTTTCCGCACCCTCGAGGTCCTCCAACCGTTTCAGCGCCACTGAAACACGCACAAACAACGCGGCCGATCGAATTACAGTTGCTTCGCAATCGCTGTCGCACTCGCTTTCCGCTCTTTTGGTACACACGATCAATTTCGCTCTAAGAGCTACTATACTAGATGCCGAGGTAATGTATACGCCAAAATAATTTTAAACAAATATTTTTTACTTCACAGAATTGTAGCTCAAATGTATACTTCGAAGTTACGACGAAAATACTGACGTGATTTCTGTGTTCCTTTGTAAAGTTCCTATTTTCTTCGTATAATGTTCAGTATCTAATTACACTGGAAAACTTTGTACATTGGCAAAAATAGCTGGAGTTTTTGTGTATTTTACAAGTACGTTCGTATATATTTTGAAATCACAGTAAACGTACGGTAAATTTCATTTAATTTGCTGATTTAAACCCGAGCAAATACAATCGTTACAAAGAGAACATTATATCAATAGTAATCCAGTAAAGGAAATGAATTCCTGCGTGTTGGACTTGTAAATAAAAACCACGCTATTATTAAATTAACATTTCAATCAAATTTAACAACAAAGTTCGTATGATTCAATAACATTTACATTTATTTTAATGTTGGAGTATTGAATAATTGGAGGTGCATACATTTGCACGAATTAAATGAAAAACCAATTTTTACATGTAAATTTCAGTAATTGACCTACTAATATTAAAATTCATAAGTTCATTTAAACGATATAAATAATAATGATGTAACTGGATTATTAGGTGCTTTTATGCAACGACATACATTGTACAATAACTCAGACGGTTACGATGAAGTATATACGGTACACTAAAACACTATCCATTTAAAGCAAGGGAAATTCTTTTGAATCAAAAGAAAATTGTCTGACATTTATCTTAAATGAATATCAAAAAGACATCTCTTTGAATCGAAATGGAATAAAATCTCTCGCGAGATCCTGTTGTTTCAAAAGGATTTCTGAATTCGGTTTAAACCTTATTGTATAATCATCATAAGACGATTTGACCGCTTGGAAGCTAATTTCCCAAGACATCTCCAAGTGGATAGCGCGAAAAGTTAATGAAAAAAAAATCTTATTTTTGAGCCAAACAAATCGTTTTAAATATCAAATTTATACTTATTATTCAAGTTTATTTTTTATTCTCATACGTAACCAACATCAGTATAAAATGTTTTTGTATATCATAGTGTCCCAAAAGAACTATTTCATTACAGTAATTATTTGGTTTCTTTGGACGTTGCATCGAAATAAATGCGAAATTTTAAGATGGAAAATGAGCGAAAGAAAACGCTCGAGGAGTCTCAGTTATCGATCAATGAGATGCGCTACTGTTTAATTGCAAGCAAATGTAAACTTACGGCCAAGGAGGAGATAGGGCATTGCGGTGTTAGGACCGGCGGCAACTGCTGCGCAAAGATAAATAGCTGCTGATGCTGGCTGACCAGTTGCCAGATACACGATACCCAAGTTACAGGCAGCTGGAAGCGCTAGAGGATTCAAATAGTGTGCTCTCTTCAGGCACGTGATCGCCTGGAAAACGATTGATGTTCTCAGTTTGTATACGAAATTCGTGTACCGATCAATATCACCATATAAAGCATTTTCAGTCACAAATAGAGGCATGTTGAATAATTTTGTGAAACAATATTTTTAAATCATTATTTATGAAGAGATAATACGCATCTTCATGCAAGAATCTCTTATTTGAAAATTAATCGTTTCCTCGTAATCGTTATCGACTTCGAATGATTTTATTTTCTTCGATAAGAGTACTTTCACTTCCAGGAGTATCTACACGTCGAAATGATATAGGCAATGTGGACATTGGTAGCTCTACATTTTTAAAAGATTATTAATTCTCATTTAAATACCGTAGGCGTTGGAAATCTTCGTTGTTATATTAATTGGCGAGGGGACTGACTTTGAAATTAGTTTATGCATAGATCACGATTCAGAATAAATTTCAGAAACAATTCAGAAACAATATATTATATTGGCTTGAAACGTTATACTATGTATAACGTTTCAAGCTCATCAAAATGCTTTATTTGAAAAATAACAAACTTTGAGAGTCAAATATACGACTTTAAAATGTTATTTGCGAATAAAATCCAGAAAATTCATGCGTAACCTTGTTACCAATGAAAATATGCCTACGACGTTTGTACGAAATAAGATTTAAACTTATATGTACAGCGGTTCTGGTAAAGTTTTCGACTCCCCGAAACCCCGAAAAATAGCTTGAGTGGACGAAGTACGGGAACAAATAACAAATCAATGACTATCGGAAATAATCGATGAAATTAAAAGAGGGAATCTGTTACTCTCGCAATTCTTCGGAATATTAATTGGCACACATAGTTCTAAAGTATATCAACCTAGAATTAGAATTTCGATACCGTATAATAACGAAAATATATAGTTGGTTACTGCTTATGGTTGTTTTCATCAAAGTTCCTTGTTGCTGCTATTTGAATTATTTTCGCTATGTGTATGCAAAAAGCCTTTGAATGTATACATGACCATTAGATCAAACGAAGAGATGAATAGCAAACCACTCCTTCTAGTTTAATAATAGATATCTATGAAACTGAGCGTTATTTATTCGTATACATATATGTCTACATAATAAACACACCCACATATAAAAACAAAAACTAACTTATACTCTACACATAATATTCGCACAGGAAACTCGTTGCATTTATCTAGCAGGATTGTCGAAGTTTCCTAGTATCATAAATCACCGACGTGAAATTCATTAAAAACCTACTGTTCTCGAGAAATTCACTGATAATAATACTTTATAACGACGTAAAGTATATAACGTAAAAGGATCATTGCGCGTCACGTCCAAAAATTTAACATTCCTGCATGTCGCGCACGTTGTATTTTCCTCCCGGCATTCTCTGCGTATATAAAAACAGTTTTGTTCTTTTTTATTTGCCCTCGACTAACCAGATGATGATAAAGTATTTTTGCCGAGATCGGAGAATGAAAGAGCGTATTGCAAGCAGACGCGATATTTCGAGATACTAGGACGACATCCCTCGTCGCCTGCGTGAGATCGAAATATATATGGATGATTCTCTGCCATACTGACCAGTTCAAAAAATCATTTCTTTCTAAATAATTTGAATAATTGTCTATTTTCAAAAATTTTAGGAAGCACTCTTCTAAAAATGCAACAAGTTTTTTGAATTGACAAATAGAATTATCAAATTGAGTGTAATTTTCAATTTTAGCTAGTACTGAAGACTCACAAAAATACTTTGATCTTCTAAAATTGGAATAAATGTTAATTATGTCTAGACTACTGGAAATATTTGAAATTCTAGTTTGCAAGATCATCGTTTAGATGTGACTTGCTCCCGTAAAAATGATCTGTTATTGTGTCTTTTATTTTCATTTAAGTGCCGAATTGTTCAACAGTATTTATGTATATACGTTATCTATACATATATATGGTGTAAATTTCGTTTTCTATTAAATAGTTTTCAACTGCTATTCGACCCTCTATCTAATGTATAGTAATATATCTACTATGCAGGAAAATATATATGCAAATGTTTCTAATAACACTTGAAGTACGTTTTAGCTACAACCTGGACAAGCCAATACGTGTCAAAGTCAACTCTGTCCATTTACATCCCTTCATCATTCATAAACACAAATCATAATTATACATGTAAAATAGGCACTTTAGTCACAGTATGAAACAATTTGTCTGATAACTTTACTTCTAGCTAGAATCAGAGTAGTTTCGAGTGATCTAACCTTTTCAAAATTCGGTTTTAAGACTTAGATGACTTATACATTTATCGCAGCTTATATAGGACCTTAGAAGTATGTTATTCGAAAATAATTGACAATATGCATAAAATCCAAAAAATGCTGTAAATGCCAACTTTGAAAGAAGTTTAGAATGTTATTTCGAAGAAAAAAAGTTAAACCCGTCAATCTGTCAGGTAATCATCCGTATGTATATATAATATGTATATATAGGTCGTATTACGTATATATTGTATATATACGTAGACGTAGAGTCGAGAGAAGGAGAAAATAAGCGAATCTCTATAAAATTAGCATTCCTCGTTGGCTTCGAATTTGACTATACGGAGATGTCGAATGAAAATTGATAATGCGAGATTTACTTATTTCTACGTATACACGAGAACTGCAGAAGCACGGAGAAAGAGATAAAGAGTACGTGTAGCATAGACTACATAGAGGGATCGGAACAATTTCCATAAATCTGAATAAATTATCTCAGAGAATGGTTACATTTTCGAAGGATAAATCGTTTCTGACAGTTTTCTTAATGTACAACAAGGCCATGACAGCAGCCCCAACCACCTACACGTCTTCTCTTTCATGGTATAACCTTTTATGTAAGTCAGAATCACAAGAATGAGAAATCTATTGCTTCGCGAAGCATCGACGCGAAACAATGCGCGTATGTATGAGTCGCTACATTGTAATGCAATTTGTCCGTTACTAGAGCGTAGAATTTGAGTATGAAACGGAAAAATAAATAACAAATACAACGTAATACTATTTTTAAATCGACTATCCGTTTTTTTTTTGTTTTTTTTTTTGGAAATCGATAGATATAGTCGATCCGATACGCATGCATCGGTCGTTGATAAAGCGAAAAGAAAGAAAAGTCGTTTAAATTTGAGTGTGTACGTTCTATTATGTATACATACATAATAGAGAGTATAATTAAGTTAGACTAATATTTTTATCGATCAATCGTGTCGTCTACGAAGAGTCGCTCCCTCTTTTTTAATATAAACATCATAGCTCCCAGCCCACATCAGAAATTTGGCATCCCCTTTTCGTTGCCATGTGGTATATTTCACTGATGCGTGTCCCTCTCACATTTTATTATGTCATTCACGTGTACTATTTCCCCTATTATATTGTCCATCTTTTTCATAACTTTGTACTTTATATTACTCGAGATAGTGCAATGAATCGAGACAATAAGTTAATAAAATATATTACTTACTAAAATAATATTCATTTTATTATATATATATAAATATATATATATACTAAAACAGGTACAGTAATAGACGCGGTTATTGGCCAAATCAACAGTTCAAACATTCTTTTTCCTTGATATTTCGTGAATGTTTTGATAGCATTCCGACAAGTATCTATGACAAGTATATTTTGTATACGAATTGTTTTAACACTTTTTTATACGATATAATGTCAAAAATATAAAGTTTCAAAGTGTTTGTTCGAAATAACTAATTTAAAAATAATAATACTGTTCATTAATAGTTCATTCATCTTATACTGACAAAAATTCTCTTTCAAGGCAACCACATTCTTTGTAAATTCAGCGGATCAGTTTCGTTTCAAGAATATCGGGTATCTTTTTCTTTAAAATGTTTCTTTGCTAAATGATGAAAAGTGATACTTAATTTGTCTATAAAAATGTTACATCAACTTGTACTGTTTTTATTTATATATGTGTAATATTTTTTATCTCAATACATCGATTCTATTCAAAAAGCACATTCATATCACTTTTTTTCTCCAAGAAGATCATTTCTTTTAGAGTAAGATCCAAGGGATCGATCAATCTATTTTCTAGTTAAATCTACATTGAGATGAATTTGTTTTTATTTATTATTATTTTGAGTAATCAAAAACTTTTTTTAGAACTATCGTATATACATTTCAATGTTTTTTTTTATAAAATTCCGTACTGTCACGATTTATAGCATCTAGTCCTATTGATTTCTCGGAATCAAATATCGTAGATAGATTTGTATTCGTTACAGGTATACGCGTACATTTTCTGGTAGGGATCTAAGATTTCAATCATTAATAGTATTTCAAAGACCAATGTGTTCAATTTTCAAAGTGTGTTATTCTTTAAATAAAGCAATTTTTTTAACTACGCTTCAATAAGTATGAATTTTTTTTTATTCTAACTGACTAGAAATTTTAAAAATTTTCATTTTTAACACTCTGTAACTTCTATTAAAGTGTTTATTACTGAAACATTCGGAAAATATTAAGGAAAACATTGTTTACGGTGAGAGTTTCGAGTATGCGTCGCGTATAAATAGCACATAGAGAAGCTGAAAACTTACGGAGACGTATTTTTGTTTTCCATAAAGACACATGCCGACGTTGTTCCAAAGAGCCCAGGATTCTGGCATCGATTGGGCGGCGATTTTGTACTTAGAGAAAGCGACGTCGAATTCTCGATGAGACTGCGATTAACATACAGAATTAGCTATAGTATTAGTTGGTACATTTTCGTCGAGTGCTGCGAAACTGTGCACATAATCAAGCAATTACTTACCTGCATAATATAGGCGATAGGTAAAGTAGCTTTGGCGTAATTGCTCGACTGAGCTAACGCTGTACCGAACTGTTGAAACGCTCGTTTGGTATCCCCTAATCCTAAATACATAAGGCCCAACTCTGTTGCTATTTCTTCACTTTCGGGTACAGCGCTGAAAGATCAACAATATGTCAAAACTGTATATATATATATATTACAAATTAAATGCATTGAAAATAAAAACCATTTGAAATCAAAGAAATGCTTTTGAAAAGCTTGTCAAAAGGCTTTTTGACTCAAAAGGAAACAACAAGTTTTCTTTATGCAGAAACCTTTTGGTTTAAAAGGGTTTGTTTCGATTCGAACATATATCGTTTTCTCCAAATCATTACCGAGAGAACATCCTTCTAAATCGTTAAAAAAAATCTTATATCTTCGCTTCCCAACTTATTTAGTTGAATCAAAATTAAATATGTGGTGTTGCATAAAATTCGTTTTAGAAATCGATGTTTATTATTAAAATGTATTTCTTTTAAATCAGAGGATTTGACTAAAAAGATATTTCTATAGCCTCAAAAGTATCATTTCTTTCAGTCTGTTTAATAAACTTAGAGTATTTATTTTCTCCATTAATTCAAACAAAGTGATGAATTAAGAAATCGTGTTAATTGGATATATGTGTTATACCATACTAATTCATTATACACCTAATTATCTTTTCTAACAGACTATTTCGTTGATATAAAAGCAATTACAAGTATTATTAGACAGTTGGTGGACTGCGTGTGAATGTCGCTACGTTTGGATCTAAGTGTCTGTCATGTAAATGTAATTCTAAATTAAAACAACAAATTATGGACTCGCAATGCGATAATTGGATGAATTTATCCTTAACCACGCATTGATATAAGAAAAAAATATTTAATATTTTCGAACTTATACTAACTTCAAGGCTTTTGTGCAAATTGATACAGCTTCGATAATTTTGTCTTCCAAGACGTAGAGTTTAATTAACGCAAAGTATGGACTCTCATTTTTTGTCAATTCCGTCGCTTTTATTAAGTGCGTCTTTGCATTTTCCAATTGATTCGCTCTCATATAGCACTCGCCTGTAAATTGAAAGCATTTCATATTATACGTACAAATAAGAAAAATTAAAATACAAATTAATTTATACCCAAGTTATAATGAATTTCCCAGTCTGGCGAATGAACCATTTTCTCTGCCTCTAGATATACTTCAATGGCTCGCTTGTGATCACCCAAAAGAAAGCTATTCGAGTGAACCAGGAAATTTTGACATTTTAACAAAGAAATAAATACGAGGAAAATATGCAATGCAAATATGTAATACATACAGTGATTTGGCTATCTGTTTGGCGTTATTAACATTAGCAGGATTGACATTATAGCATTTTTGAAAGCAATCCAAAGAATCTTGAACTTTTCCTTCTTTTCTTAGTATTAGACCCTGTTGAAAGTAAAATTAATAATATATCAAACTTTACGTTGGTTTTTGTAAAAATAAATATCCCGACCAACTGTTGTAATATACATTATTTGGAGGGTACACAATTTGTACACTTTGCTTGATTATCCTTCTAAAATTCGAAACAGTGGAAAACCTCCTACTTTTGATAGCGAAATTATTTTCAACTTTGATATTGATGGTATAATAAAATTAATTTAAAATATACTGAATATCGCTTTCTTTATACTTTTATGTGCGACGTTTCAAATATGTTGTATAAATAACTGTACACATTTTTTTTCAATTTACAATAAATTTTAAAACGTAAAACAATTATTGTATGCATTAAAATTTATTATAGTTATTATCGTTAACGACTTTAAATTGAATTATTTTTGAATGCCAAAATTGATATCGTTTTCAAGGATTTTTTTTTAAATGACACTTGTGGACAAAAGTGTAGAATGATATAATATTATATTAAGTATTATTTCGAAAAAATGAGTGTATCCGTTTACTGAATTATTTTTACGTATCGAAAATATAAATCTTCACTATACTTTCGTATAGTTGCAGAATTCTGATTTTTGCAGATACTGGAATATATGCACTATAAAAAGCCATGTTTTACAATCCAGTTCTATAGTGAGTACTGAATACAATGTCTTATGATATGCAATACATTTTATCTGCTCATAATACATTGAGCTAAATCCAACCCACATACTCGTACATAAATATAAAATTGCAATTTGTGCATTTTCAACGTGGTTTACATCTAAAAAGCTTTTTAAAAAAAGAAAGAAAAACAAAATAAATCCACACAGCGAGATCGCAGTGAAAAAATGTTCATCTTCCCGTAAACTTCTTCATATTGCGAGAATATAATGTACATATTTTATACGACCTTCAAATAATTCGGATATTCGGTGCGTTCCGCGTGATCCTTCAGCTCTTTTTCAATGAGAGCTTTGCATATCCGATACTCGTGCCGAGTGTAATGACGATGTAAAAGCCAGTTTTTCGATTCGACCGCTGGTATTTCAGGAGGAACTGCAACGAGAATATTTTGTTCTGGTAGTAAAGATAACTTATGACAACTTGTACTATATATTGTTTGTTTTATAGGTCCGCTTTAAAATAGAATGAAGTGTATAAAATACGCAAGTATATATATATACACTTTTTTATTATAACACATTGTGTATACATAATTCAGAATAAAGCTGTAAAAAAATGTAAATAATCTGAAACAGCTGGTCTTTCGCAACATGTTTTCGAATCAGACGTAAAGGCGACGCTTGCAAGCTCCATTTTGGTTTAAAATCATTCGTATCGCTTGAAAAATGAATCATTCTCTTAAAATCTTTGGGGATGAGAAAATCATTCTGTTTCATTCGCGGAAAATATTTGTCACTTCTATAAACGTGCCCCCAATTAGTACGAAACATGCGCGATATTACCTATAGAATTGCGTGAAATTGAAATGTACGTTGGATTATTATACAGTAATCATAGAGTAATTTTACCACTTGCGAATTATAGAGTAAAAGAACAATTCATTTTGATTAAAAAGTCTATGTTTATTATACAAGTTTATTGCTCTTGAACGTAAAGGATTTAAGCAAAACGGCATTCCTTTTGCCCGAAAAGTATCATTTGAATAGCGATAAAGTGTGCCCAAAGCTCTACTTTTAAACTAACGGAATTGTACACAAAAGCGTGTATATATATACATTACTTTAAAACTCGTCAGAAAGTTTATTTCGTAAAAATACGGTTTGTTAAAAAGTATCGAAGAACAAACTGTGTCTATATTATTAAGCGTATACACGGTTATTTTTATTCGAATACAGGAATTTCTCTTTGGCTAAAACATAACGAGTCCTTTTCTGCACTTCCCTTATTGAAGGCGGGAAATAATTTCAGTATTATTAAATCGCACGCGCCCTTTCCTTTCATGGCTTTCATTACTGCTCGTACTATACCGCGAATCCAGAGTTGTACACGCCAGTATACCTATACACATACCTTTTCTGGACCTATTAGTGCGAAAACGTTGTAGCGTCATGATAGTCTCTTGTTGATGTATTCTGCCATTGCTCAAGCCGTTATTTTCCATATTTTCCACAGTACTGCACAATTTTCTTCTTTATTGTTCTTTATTGAAGGCTGGCTTTTCTTTTGATATTGTCGACGTCTTCTGTTACTATGACAATGGCACTTGTCGCTCCGAGCGTCTATACCGGCTATACGATTGATATTGATTGATATCAGTTTTAACTGCATTTAATTCGATGAAAATCGGCTTTTATTACTTTTGCGTCGACGTTACCGTATTCCATTACAACGGAAAAGCGAAAACAAGACTTGTTGTGTGCATACGTTATTTGTACTATATATATTGGAATTCGGTTTAACACTTCGTTGAACCGGACAACGTACTGGTTCGGTACACACGACGACCTCTTGTGTAAACTTGCCGGACTTTCGCGTGTCGTGTGTCTGTTGTAAAGAAGGATACATTTACATAGTCCGCATTGCACATATTTTGTATAGTTTGTGATGTATATGTAGACGACGAATAATTGTAGCAAGCGTCGATCGACGCGATCTGTCTGTTTGGATTTTTACTATTACCTAAAATCAAATCTTTTTCTTCGTACACCCCGCTGGAACAAATACTCGTTTTTGTTTGAATAATGTTCTATACGTTTCTCGCTAATCTTATCTTTTCATAAATGTGTATATACAAGGGATTTGGTATTTTCAAAATTTCTCGCCTATTGTTTATTATTATAATTGGATCAGCATTTAAAAAGAATTAACGAAAAAGAAACCAACTATATCTTCTGTATTTATTGTACATACAAGCGAATCAATGTACTTTTCTCGATTTGCTTATACGCGCTCATAAAAGTCCCTCGTCATCTCTTGAAATTTTTTTTGTTAGAAGAGAAATATAGTTGCGCAAAACAAAGAGTTGCGGCTTGATCATATATATATTTGCAAATATATGTATGATTCAATCTCTTTATTTCGCGCCATCAATGACTAACTCCCTCTATAGCTTAACCTAAAAAACGCGCGCGACGAACATAACCTATTAACCTCGGTCCCCTTAGTCCTCTGCATTGACTGCATTACATCCCTGTTCTTATTGCAGACACACTTATACACACACACATACACATATAGGACTTCATTATCTGCACGATTGATTTAATCTTCGCACGTATGATATCCAGTAGTAGTCTTGCATACATGCGATAATTCAATTAGCTGTGCTAGAGATGAGCTCGTTGATTTCATTCTAATTCAGGTAGATACGTACGCATTAATTAATCCCATTTATAATTGCGTTTATATCAGGCGGTTTTTTGTTTCGCTTATCCGAACAGTGATTTCAATTATACAACACAAGACCGTGTCTCGTGTGCGCGTTGTGGGCATTGGCCGCGAATAATACAATAAAAGCATTGTTTTTTTATTCTCTATATTTCCCTCTGATTGTGCATTGACTGATTCGAAACTCATTGTTTTGCTAATTTAACGTGTTTTTAAATTCTTGATTTTAAACATGTGATGCTCGTTTGGAGGAATGTGGGAAGTCGGTGGTATAAAAAGAGTTTGACTAATTTTTTTGTCAATAACATTTCAGTGGTTCGACAATTCTGGACAAGTGTAGAGCCTAAACATGACAAGCGACAGTGAAGAACAGTTACCAAGTAGAAAATCAACGTCCTCTAGGTACGACGATGATCAAAATCTATTGGACTGCTATGGCATCGAAGGTCACAGATTACACTCTGGTACAGACAGTTTTCCACACATCAACGAGAGACCAGTGGAGGATATTTCCATTGAATTTTTCTACAAACCTCACACCATCACGCTACTGCTGATCTCAATATGTGCAGTGATCTATTTTGCATTTGTCAGGTACTTGCTAAACCATGCCAAGATCCACCTTAACATTGAGGGCTATATTTATAACTGAGTAGAGTTTTGTAGGATTCATTTTTTTAAGATGATAGATTGACCTAGGTCATTGGGTATACATGTTAAGTCAAAGAGAACACAAGGTTGCATAAGATACTACTGTCAGATGTTTCTTTGTTAAAAAGCGTTGATTATGTTGCTTGTAAAAGAGGTTGCCAAAATTTTGAATTTGGCAATGGTTACATTGCCTCGTTTTGTTGTTTTATTGATTTTAAATTGTGAATTAATAATAAAACAGAGCCAGCTTATTAAAATAATCATCAGTTAAATTCAATGAATAAGCCATGAAATAAATGATTTTTCTAAGTTAATATTTTTTTTGTCTAGTCATAAATGAAGTATATAACATGAGGTGCCAAAGACTATTTATTCCAAGTAGCAATTAGTAGTTTGTATATTTATCTATGTTTGAGTTACACAATTCATGAAAACACTCATAGTTACCTAGTATCAAAAATTGCGATTTCCTGCTATTCTTTATCTGCAGTAAGCAGTTAAAAAGCAGTAGCTAACTGGTTCTATAATCTTATGCAATAAAAAAAAGGGTTAACTTAACAAAAATCCATTGTAGTATCCTTGAATAAATATCATGTGAGACAACGCCACGTTTTCAAAAACAAATAAGTATGTTAAAAATACTGTGCATCAGCTAAAAAGTATATTTTTTTTAGGGACTGTTCCAACGTTGAAGATAATTTAAGAGCAGGACTACTGTGCATTGTTTTCTTTTTCTTGATAATATCTATTCTTACCTTTCCCAATGGTCCATTTACACGACCGCATCCAGTTGTTTGGCGGATAGTTTTTGGTTCCAGTGTTCTGTACGAAATATTTCTACTATTTATGCTGTTCCAAAACTATGAAACAGTGCGCAAGATATTCGTATGGATAGATCCAAGTCTAGCATCCTTCCACATAGACATGGATAAAGAATATGGAGTCAATTGCTCTGACATAACAGTCAAGAAGATCTATGATCACTTGGATGTGTTTGCGGTGGCTCACTTCCTTGGCTGGGCCTTCAAAGCTATTCTCATACGCCACCTAGGTATTTTATGGGCCATAAGTGTCATGTGGGAAGTGACAGAGATAGCATTTGCCCATCTATTACCAAACTTTGTGGAGTGTTGGTGGGATGCTATGATTCTTGATGTGCTTGTGTGCAATGGATTGGGAATTTGGGTAGGACTCAAAATTTGTCAGATACTCGAAATGAGAGAATATAAGTGGGTTAGTATCCGAGACATTGAAAGTACATCTGGTAAATTCAAGAGAGCTGTACTTCAATTTACTCCTGGAAGTTGGACAACAGTTAGGTGGCTTGACCCTACGTGTACTCATATGAGATTTGTAGCACTTTGCCAGTTGGTAATTTTCTGGCAAGTTTCTGAACTTAATACGTTCTTCCTTAAACATGTGTACGAGTTTCCACCCTCACACCCTTTTGTTGTATCAAGATTGGTATTAATAGGAGTTATAGTTGCTCCTTCTGTCAGGTAGGTTTCCTCTATATCTTACTCGATTATGTTATTATGTCAGTGTAATAAAAAAAATGATTTTGCATTTCAGGCAGTACTACATGTACGTAACCGATCCTTCATGTAGTCGAGTTGGTACCCAGTGCTGGGTGTATGGTGCCATAATGATGACAGAAGCCCTTCTCTGTATAAGGCATGGGGCTGAACTCTTTGAGAGAACACAAGCTCTCAACATTCTGCTCTGGCTTCTCTGCCAATCTCTAGTCTCTGTACTGTGTGTTTATGGCTGTGTATTGTGGCATCAGTACTTTGCGGTACGACTGCAGGCATTTTTCCAAGGTTCATGAAGTATACAGATGTTTTTTTCTTGCTTGAAACTTAACCCATGACTGAATTGATTCTCTTTTGTTTACTAGCTTCAGCTTTCTTATTGTAAGTTACACAAATGGGTGGAACTTTAAATGAATAAGAAAAAAGCATCTGCATACTCTTAAACTATTATATTGTTTTGAAGTTTATTTAATGTTACTAACAGAAAAGTTTTGTTATAATAATACTGTGTTTTTGTGTATCGCATGCGTTTTCAGACGGATAAAAAAAGCTCAGCTGCCCAACAGGAAAGTCATACAGAAGCTGCTCCTATGGGCGGTATGTTCCATTTACATATAATAACAAATTTAGCTTCCATTTACATATAAAAAAGACGTAACTATCATTGTTCCATCCGCAACCAAATGTTTTCGTCGGTGGTATTGTTTCCAAATCATTTACTACGCAAAATCATCCTAATATATCGAAATAGCATTAAGTTAATTTTTTACATAAACGAATCAAATGTGTTTGGGATGTTTTTGTTCGCATAGTTAAAGGAAATACAAAATAGAACAATGATAAGAGTATAATTTTTAGGAGACATGGGAGACGATGCTGACGACTTGGAGACCGAAGACAACAAAAAGGACCTCTAAAGAAGCAGATCGTACTACTAATACCAGTGGCTAAAGGCTGCAAACCTTCTAGTCGTGCTAACTAAAATTTGATTTAAAAAGCCAGACAGCACGGGAACGTGATTTAGAGTTCATTAAATAAAGAATAAAGATATCCTCCAAAAGTCAGAGGGAGGTGTATGAAAGTGAAATGATAATTTTGTTCTCATTTCTTAGTTTGATTTTTTTTTTCTCGATACACGAAAGTGTGTGGGTGTTGATGAATGAACGTTAGGAAAACAAATAAGTCTTAAAAAACGCAAGTAACGTGAGAATCTTTAGAATTTTTTATTTTTAAACATGTCAGCCATTCTTTTTTCAATTATGTGCGACAAGAGCGTTTTAGCTACTATCAAAATGGCATTTGATTGTTCTTTTTGTATAATATATTTTCTTTTAGACTTGAAATTTTGAAACTCTAATAAATGTACGTATGTATATGTACAGGGCATTCAAAGGCATAATAATTGATAGATCTAGTGTAGATACTGCGGATGTTACATGTGTAAAGAATCTACTATTATTAAAACTAATCGAATCATTTATTATTTCTTTTTTAATTTAACTGAAAGTGTAACGTTTGGAAAAAACAGATGAAATCAATTTTGAACATAGCAACGATTTTATTTAACAATTTGCTTAGATTTTTTACTTCCTTCTTAGAAATGCTCGTACCGTTAAAAAATTTGTTTAAATGTCATTTTTTATAGTAAACTAATATCTATACCTTTAAAAAAGTAATTGCAAAAATATATAGAGCCTGTCGATAATTGCGAAGTTTTTATGTATCACGAAATATTATAATCCGGGAAAAAAAAGTTTTTATAAAAATGGCATCATATCACGCCATATAATTATGAATGTAAATTAAATTAATTGAGCATATATATCTGTCGTGCTTACCATTATTCTTAATTGCACGAGAAATATATTTCGTTTAAAACAGATTTCGAAAAAGAAAGATAAGAAGCTTTATTGTCAATTATTAAAATCACAAGTAAAACGAAATTCGATATAGTGATTTATGTATCGCATGTATCCTAGTTGTACAGGCTTACATATTGTTTAATGCCAGTAAAAGGTGCCTTTATGCAAAGCATCGTTTAAAAATTAAAATTGAAGAATTATTGTGCGTAGCGAATCAATGTGTACAGTAGACTTTGTAGATCGCAAATAGAGCAATTTAAAAACATGTCATCTTTTACCAAAGCTTGGCATCTCCGTGTAGAATCATGAACTTAGGATTTATAAAAGTTTTGAATACATAAACTTCGTAGGGGTCAGATTCCAGGATTACTTCCATTTTTTAATTGTGATCTGGAAGTTTAATTAAGTACCTGAAGAAAAAAATCTGAAAAGAATATATTTCAATAGATAAAATGGATCAACACTTTACTTATTAGTTCTTTTAAAAATGTAGGATATTACTTTTAAAGTAAGTGTTTATTCGTTAATCTGAAAAGCAATTAAGGTATAAAAGGTGTTACTGGACGACCCTCACAATGTAAATGTAATTTGAAATAGCCTATTCCAAGAGGATCTCACACGTGCCAATTGTATAAATGTAGACTACGGTAGACTAGAGTCATCCATGCGTAAGAGTTCGACAATCGTTTGCTCAGACATTAATACTTCATGATTTAAATAAAATCGATAGAAGAAGCAAATGTACGAAATAAATGACAACTCGCTAATGCAAGTGTATCGTCGTTGTTCGAATTTTTTTCCACAGCATCTGGGTTAAGTCGCCACTATTATTACTACATATTACTTAAACATTCAAGGCAGATATTTATTACGCATACTGAGTGAGAGATAAAAGAATAATTCATGATATAGTTATCTTTTTCAACTGTTTTAGCAATGAAAATTATACTGAAGAAGTAATATATACATATGCCAACGTACGTAATTTGAAAATAAAACGTTTTGTATTATTTTCTCTTTTTCTATAAATAATTGTTTTGAAATAACATGAATACACAACCAGATAGTGGAATGAAGTAAATAAAATACTTTAGTGAGACAATTCTTACAATAAAATGTACTTGTTCCAGAAAATGAATTTTAAATGACACCTGGCGACAATAAGAATTAATTATAGGGATGTTATCTGGCTATTTTCACTACACGTCATTTTGACTAACAAATGCGTATGCAGCCTTGATGTTACTTGATAAATCAATGCAGGTTTAGCACATTATTCAAACTAATGGCAATTTTCCCAAAGTTTATGGTATCTAAACTGTTTATTTATGAATAAAAATAAATAAATTGTAAGTTGATAAATTTAAGATTTTAAAAACAAGTAAAGAATGATAACAGATTGTATAATGTCTCAAGATTCAAACATAAAAATTATATTCAATGCGAAGTGTGTAAAAACTTCTGCCAGTTCACGTTCTTTTTGCATCTGCAATTGCCAAATGAATCGTTCACCGAGGTTTTAACTTTTAAGATAGCAGGATTTTAAAGGAAAACAAATGAGAGTTTTAATCTCGATGTAAAACTAGCTGTTATTAAATCGATTCATTCTTACGCGTCAATTACGTCAATGGACAAATTTTAATACGTACATGATTTTTCATTACAATTGACATAGTTCGATGTTTAAGTATTGATTGAATACAGATAAAAAATAGTATGTATTTAATTTTATTATGATAATTAAAATATTTTGAATATCCGGCTCTACAACTAGTAAACATAAAGAATTCTGTTTTCTATTTCAATGTTCCTTTAATTTTATGTGTTAAGTAAATGAAAGATTTTTGCCTTGTAATTCCTATTACTTTTATCCTCAGAGAATAATTAAGTAAATAAATACATGTACTGTTACATAACTTCTATTGTCTTTCTTATATCCACAAATAAAAAAATTATGCAGCAATTTAAAGGTAAAGCGTTTAGACGTAAAATTTCATGAATAAAGACACATTGGGCACATATAAATTAATGCAAATTTCATTTTCTCCTTTACATCCTTTGAACAATGACTGAATGCGAAAATAAGTTGATTTATAAGTTACTTATATTGTTACAATTTATAATACAATTATCACAGATACGTAAACTACAAAATACCGTATGCTAAAATTAAAAAATGCAGCTTTCGCCTTGTAGACCTGATAGCTCTATCAGTCTACGACTTTCATTTACTTTTTGTTTCATTTATGATTCGCTTTGTTTACTTCCATACACGATGATTATTACGGACGAAGAAAAAGGAATCCCAGCTAGATCAATCCGCTTTCAATGAATCTAGTGTTAATGAACTATCGTTGCTCACATCTAGATCCATATCTAAACATTCTATCTTCATTTCGAAATCATCTTCTCGATTACTCAGTTTTAATGTCTCAGGGACAGCCTGGTATTGCAAAAAATAAAGAGTTATACAAAATTTCGAATTACGATAGATTATAGAAATTAACTCTGTGCCATACCTTTTTCTGCATTTCGTCAACTTTCATCTTATCCTTATCTTTATCAGTAGTACTTAGACTATTAGTAATGGTAGTGGTAGTTTTAGAGGAAGCCTGACGTTTCGGAGTCGGCCTTCGTGGCTTAAATGATCCGGATGCTTTTTTAGGTAGCTGCGAACTTGTGTGCTTTTTAGATTCTGCTGTTGGATCACAGTTGTGCGTTAAGAGCTGATCTTTCGTTTTAAACGCCTGTAGAAAACAGTTTGATTTATTTATTAAATGCAGATGTCGGATTTTTTTTAAATTTGAATATTTAACCGCACAACGTTACAAGGACATTTTTCAATTCCTTTTTGACGGATTATTCCGAAAAGAAATAATCTCGGAAAAATTTGAGCAGTACCAATTTTATTATTATAAAGGTTGCTCTCTTTAATTGTGGAATTTGAAAGTTTATTCAATCAAAACATTTTTAAGTTATGTCCCAGATGTCTGAATTTAAAATAACTAATAAATTATTTCAATCTACTAAAAATCGGTCGTGTTATCTGCAAATTTGAATAGAAGTCTACATTTTCCGAGATTAAGGTTCAAATATGACAGTTATTTTAATATCGAGGACGCTTATTAAAAAAGTGTTCAAGATTATTTGTGTTCAGAATAATCTATACAAATAGGAGAAAAATGTTGTTATAAGGTAATAACGTTAATTAATCATTATTTATTAATTTTATACTAACGTGTGAGCAAAGATCACATTTGACCATGTGTTTGCTAATTTCATAGTGCTTAAGTGCTTGAGCCTTATTGAAATGTCTGTTACATTGCAAGCAACTAAATCTCTTGTTGCTTCCACCGACATTCCCATTGTTACAATTATTATTACTCCCAACGGTTCCAGTATTGGTGCCGTGTCCGGTATGAGTAAGGAGGTGGCGCTTGAGCTTGTCAGGTCGCGAGAACTCACGCATGCACCCCAAGTGACTTCGAAATGGACATTTTAGTCTTTTTGTAAGATCGTGTATGAGCATGTGTCGGCCCAAACGATCTTTACGTTTAAAACTAGCTGGACAGTTCTGTAAATCAAGATACAAAATGTTTTAGTAATATTTAGTTAGTGTGATATACGCTTTTACTTTAAATTTTGTAAATTTCTTTTATTTTCTGTCAATATGAAAGTATTGTTTATATTAAAGTATGATTAATGTTAATAAATATTGTTCTTTAAGAATCATATTAAATTTAGTTTACGAGAACGTTTATTTAGATCCTAAAACATTTGTTCTGTGGTCTTCATTAATAATACTGACATTTATAATCTCTTTTCTTCAAGTAAAAGTAGCTAGACCTTCGTAACTGTACTACACTTTACACTTTATCTCAAAATGTTCCAAAAAGTTTTTAGTAATAAATACTACTCAATTGAACATAACATTAAAGTTAAATTTAGTTTACTTGCAAAATCAAATTGTATTATAGAAAAAATTATACCATGGATTTGCTCCGTTGGATTAATAAATAAACCAATAAAATACATAAAAATATGGAAATGAATAGATAGTTCAAAAACTTACTGGGCAAAGAAAAGGTGTATCTTCACTGTGTATGAGCTTGTGATTGGCAAGATATTGTTCTGTTTTAAAAGCTTTTCCACAGTCCTCGCAAGCGAAACGAGCCGAGGAAGCGTGAGTCTTCAAATGTCTACGTAGAAACCTCTCGATAAGGAAGCTCTTACCGCAGTGCGGACAGGCGTAATCATGAGTCGTTGTTTCCGTGTGGTGTTGTAGAGCTTCCAGGTTCGAAAACGACGATTTACAAATCGAACAGCAGTAATACCTAGAATATTTTGCAAATCAATAAAAACATACTTTTCTCTTAAATGAAACAAGGTAAATAAAGAAATACAAGCTTCTTACTTTTCCGTAGTCTTCTGCTTTTGGACGGAGTGGGTATATTGGTGTAATCCAAGGTCCGTAAGCGTACTAAATGCCTCCGCGCAAACGTGACACCGATATTCGGAGCGCTTATGACTGCGCGTATGCTCTAAGAAATCTTCAAGTTCAGCGAACATTGAGCCGCAACCATACTGTACACACTTGTATACCTTGAGCGTAAGATGAGAAACTATGAGATGACCTTTGAGAGCCTTATAGGAGTCAAATATTTCCTTGCAAAATTGGCAGTGATAAGAGCGTTCAATACTTCCATCTACTGGGGCCTAAATATTAAATTAAATAATTAATTTGAAATGTTTTCTTGTGGAATAAACATTTGTTTATAAGTATGTGTTATACCTCTGGAGGTAATGAATGTATAGCTGTACCAGGCCAAACTTTGTGCGATGACATATGCTTCTTTACATTGGACTTTTGAGCAAATGGACGACCACAAACTACGCATTGATATGGTTTTTCACCTGTATGAGAGCGCTCATGTTGCTGCCAATAAAACTTTTTGGCAAATTGCTTATGGCAGTAGCTGCATTTATACTATAAAACAAATAAATGTATCAGAATTTAAAAAAAAATAGGTTCACATAAAGAGAATAGTTATTAAGTACCTTTAAATTTTGTATTTGATCGGACTTAATATCTGGTTCTAAACTTTCAATGGGGTTTTCAACTTGTGATACATCAAGATTAATGGATTCCTGCAAATCACTTTCTTCTAAACTTTGATGAATATCGTTTCTTAAAGCTTGAATTTCATTGACTTCTTCATTTATAGGGTCGTCATCAGTCCCAGTAATGGATGAATTAGCAAATGACTCTAAACCCTCGGTACTCAAAATTATAGGTACATTAAAACTTGAATCAGATGTCAAGTAGCTGGCACCTTCTTGATCCATGCTAAAAATAAAAATATTTTTGAATTCTATGCTTACATTAAAGTAAGTATCAATATATAGTACAACTTACCTAAAAAGTATATCGTTCTCTTCCAAAATAATTGGTTCTCCAAGTTGATGAGTTTGATCGAAATCATCCTCAGGATTGTATTGCGTACCATCTTGGCAATTGTCATCAGTTTGAACAACAGGACTGTCATTATTTACTAAATATTGACTTAAATCTACAGTTTGCTCCTGAACCTTAGTGTGCTCCCTCTTATGAAGTACAAACAAGTGCAACGATGTAAATTGGCTCTTGCACTTGCCACATTGAAATATATCTTCCTCATCTTGATCTATCGCTATTCAAAAACAAAATTCCCAATTAGCAAATATAATAATAGTCCAAAGTTATCTTATGAATTACTTACCTGATTGTTCAACTTCACTGATCAACGTCTGAGATTCCAATATGGATTGAACCGTCGAGCCATCCAAAGAGACACCTGTAAAAAACAAACAACCTAAAAATATCCTATTAAGTCATTAACAGCAAAATAAAGTAGCTAACATTGACCATTTCGCAATGGAACGGACTGTAAACAAGTGATGTAACATTCATCTCGTACATCTAGGTACTAACCTCCGACACTAAATATTACAAGTAAAACCTTTCAAATGATAAAACAACAGACTAAATTCCTAATTAGAATTGACTCTAACAATCAAAATGGTCAAGATAAATAAATAACCGATTTGCTATTAATCCATAAAAAGAACTTCACTAATGAAGAAACAGTACGTACCAGATAAAGCATCAAAGATTGACTGCGCCATTGTTTACCGCTGGTTCGTCGTTACGAACCGCCTTCATTGAATGCAACGTCGGTTGAACCACGACGGATGCATTTTCTTCCGAATAAAGACTAAACTTACAAGATGTGTTTATACTCAAAAAAAGACAAATATACGTGTGCGTCGGCTGCGGTGAAAACAGTTGTCAAAACACCAACAAAGGTTTAATACTACGCTATGTCTATATACATCTATTATGCACTTGCTCGAAGCTCGAACAGTCGAACTGTCGACTCGAAGCGCCGCGCCGCGCGAATAAAAGAGAAATACACGCATATATATCGTGCAATGGTGAATACGCGACGTTGCCGCGATTCGTCATTTTTTTAGTGGAAAATTTGAATTTTTTTTCTTTTTTCTCATTCAAATATGTACACGTACGTAAATTCACATTAAATTGATTTACAATAGATTTTAACGGTAATTTAATATTAAAATCTTTTGTTTACTTCCTACTGATAAATAACATATGGAATTTGATACTATTCTAGAAGAATTGATAAAACAAATAATACAATGAGTGTTTAACTCACAAAAGAGTATACGAGTTTGAACTCGATCTCAATAAATATACACACAGAAATTAACAAAAAGAGTTTCGATATGAAAAAATTATTTACTAAATAGTTACTTATTATGATTACATTTAAATTTATGTATTTTTATCAATTTACCTTTTTGATTTATTAATCATGTTAGCCAACTTTTGTTAGTATATAACTTATCTATATATACAATAATAATAATGAATAATTGTAGTATTTATTTCATTTTTCTTGCAATTTCTTGAGATTATATTCTATATAGAATATATTAAATTTATTACAGGTGCGAGATAAATGAATTGTACAAATAATCAAGTTTTGACATTCTATTACTTCACCTTCGCAGAAAATTGTGCGAATATTTTTCTAAACATAGGAAGAAGAAAAAAAAATGTCAACAAAAAATGTAACTTTTCAAAGAATCACTCATAGAGAGAGAGAGAGAGAGAGATGTAACATGTAAACATGACAACATTGTAATTCGGCATTTCTGACATCTATTCGAGTTTGATCAAACTAAAATCATTATATTTGAAATCTTAACCTAAAAGTCGGTAAAGCGCGTGTACTACCCACAACATTCTCTATTAAAAAAATAATATTCGTTTGTTTGTACGATAAAAATTACTCGACATTATCAGTGATAAAACAAGTATCGAGAAACATAAGCCCTAGATTTGGATTGTTTCATTCAGAATGTCTAATAATCATTGCAAAAGTTATTCAATGTTGTGACAACAATAATGTAATCATTTGGATTATTGACTATTGATGTTTTATTCTTGGACCAAGTAAACAATGTTGAAAAGAATGGTTTTGAACAAGTGCACTTTGTGCGCGACATCGTTACAAATGCCATTAATTTTTGTGAAAAATCATCGATCGTTATCAACACGATACGAAGGTTTTGAATATAATCGGCCTTTTCAACCGAATAAGATATTAAAAAAAAATTGTAGTAGAGAACCAAAACGTCGATCTTTTGCGAAACCCAAACATTCTCATATTAACGCTGTGAATTTACTTTTAGAAGTGAGTTATACGGGTTTA
Organism: Apocrypta bakeri; assembly: GCA_018906985.1. NCBI lineage: Eukaryota > Metazoa > Arthropoda > Insecta > Hymenoptera > Pteromalidae > Apocrypta > Apocrypta bakeri. Next base: position 12,132,781 of record JACCIA010000006.1, on the reverse strand, counting down.
ATTATAAAATTCATTCATTTTATTATAAGAGAAAATATTTGTTTTTAGAAATACAATGTTAACATCGATGACCCAAATATTGGTAATAATATTTATATGGAAACAATTTTTACAATAGAGAGGAGACTAATGCTGTTACAAGAGATGGGAGTAACTAATTTAAAAGTTAGCTATATTTTAAAGTGGGTTACAATGTGTTGTATCTGAAAAAAGAATTTATATTTTTTTATTATATTAATTAAGTTTTTTTTGTTTTCAGTTTTATTGCAGGAATGTATTTATCGGTTCAGAAATTTAAAGCAAATTTTGCAATCAACCCTGATATAAATGTAGCTGAGAATTTATGGTCGTATATTGAAAATCCAAATATCAAGCATAAAAGAATTGATCATTTGGATGAGACGATAACGATGAAAAAGTACTATAATGCCTGTTTTGTGCATTATCTTAAACATGAATTAGATCTTAATGAAAATCAAATTAAGCGTGTATCATATAAAAAATATACTCCAGTATTGTATAATAGTTTCAGATTAATCCAAAAAACATTAAAAATCATGAAAGATGTACCTCTAAGCTTGAGTACTGTACGATCTACTATTTATTAGATGATTTATAATAATAATACGTTATTTACAAATGTCTTACAAAATACTAATTTTTTATAATCTTTTTATTTGCAGTTAATAAAAAATAAATACATATTTGGTCTTCATCCTGAACAGGCTCTGACTGTTCTAAATATAATAAACAAAGATCTTAATCTTACCAACAGAGCTGTAATACAATACCCAAAGCTTTTTGTTTATGATTTAGATGATCTTAGGACTCTGGTGAATATTTTTAATCAATATGATATAACAACAAGTATGATTGAATCTTGTTACAGAATTTTTCATTTGAGTTCAGCTGAATTTAAAAGAAGAATAGAAGAAATTCTATCAAATCCATTTACTTTAGTTTATCAGACACATCCAAGATTTTTAGTTTTAGTGCTAGATTATCATATAATTATTCCGAGAATTCGATATCTTCAAGATAAAAATCTAAAGTTTGCCACTATTTATACACTCACCACCTTTCACAATTACTTAGATGTGTAAGATTTTATAATTATTATTTTATCATAAATTATACTTAAAAGAATGTTGAGATAAAAATAATGATAATTTTTAGATTGACCTCAAAAAAGAAGGTTAATTCAATGAGCTTGATAAGTTTTCTGCAATCACAATTTGGTACAAAAGCATATGAATTATACAAACCTTTACAACGACATCCATATTATGCTTATGCTCCCCTAGTCCAAAATCTGGAGACTTTCAATTATTTAAAACAAATATATCCTAAAGAAGCTATCTACAAGCATATTTATGCAATCTTGTACAATAAGTAAAATCATTTGTCCATAATTAATACTAAAACACTTTAATTTTATAAGTTAAACATATTTTTTCGAATTTTTTTAGAACGGACCTTCAAGCAGCTTACGAGAACATAATGAGTGATCCAGAGTACAATCAATGGCCAGCAGATAAAGTTTTGGCATTATGTATATATAAAATTGAAGAGAACTGCTGTTTTTCAGGCCAGGCTGTGCTGACTCCTGAAAAGTATGCTGAAGATCTAAAGAATGAGTTGAACTCAACAGACAAAAAAATTCAAATTGCAGAATAGATTAATGTTTCATTTATTCTTTATTAACTTTTTCAGATTAATAAATTTTCATTGTTACATAAAATCGTTATCTGTTCTTAGTTTTTAAATTTTAAATAGTAAAAAAATCACTATTTTTAATAGTGGAATTATTTGTATTAATTATTTGTATTAATGAATTAATTCTACAATGCAGTGAATATTCTGCGAATATCTTTTTCACTTAGAAAAGTGCAATCTTATAGACATAACGGCGAAATTATGACAAAAAATTGAGTAACGTTTAAAAGGAATTTTAAATAAAAACTGATATTAATTGTTTATAAAAATGATGTAAAGTCATTCAGTCAATTGCTTTCACTATTTCAGTTTTATAGATTGTATATACACTCAGCATATACACTCTATATATGCGTATATTCATAAATTTCTAACAATAATATTGTAGGTGGATAATGAATTAAATCGATGGAAGCCTTATTTTCATAGATTTTTATTGAACTTTCCACACATTAGGAATTAAATGACAACAAATAAGATTGAAACTGTATAAGATAATAATGTTACCTAAGCCCGAATACCTTTAACATCGGAAAAGATTAAACGGAAAATGTATAATAAAAAAAGCACTATACGCAAATTTCATAGTCAAATTCACTACGACAAAGCGCTAACCGCTAAACATTGACTTAAAATATATATTTTTATAACTATTGTATACAGATTGTGTAAACATTATCAAAACTCTATGCGCAAAAGTTCATAAATCTTGCGTATACGATTGATTGATAATATTTAATGGCGAATAAAAAAAACTTGTTATTCATAAACTATTTTATATAGATAAATATAACTTCAAACATTCTCTCTGACGGCAACGATTCGAGTATAAACCTCTCGTTCAATCCAATCAGATAAAATAAGACGGATCAACGTTTTTTTTTTATTTCTTACAATCTATGCGTAAAATATTAATGTGTCAAACAAGTTATTCAGATAATGTTTTTTAACTTACAGTTATAATCCAATGGCTAGAATAACAAGAGCTTTAAGAAAAATACACATCTCTTTGATTATCGTATTGTTTTACAACAACATCATCGTTTATCATCTACCGAGACAACAAGTTAATGTCTTAACAATAACTCGACGATTGCATAATAAAAAACACCCATTCGATTGCCCAGTCGATAAACGAGAAAAAAAATGTTGAACCCAAGTAATTTTTCATTAAAAATAAAGGAAAGAAAGGTTCGTGAAACGAACGAAGATCAGCAATACGGAGCACGAACGAGACCGTAGCAAGATGAGGATGAGGATGAGGACAAAGCCGATGGTTGCATTGGTTCAGCTGTAAAATCTAGATAGTCTGAACCCGAGGGTTCGTGTCAGTTCAGAAAAGGAGGCAGCTGTACGTAGTTCTGTTGGCTTCCTGGTTCGCTCTTGACCAGCGTTGTTTGGTCCTTTAAAGCTTGCCTCGCGCTCGTTGGCGAATGCATTCCATAGTCGTTCTTATGCTCTGCTTGCTGTTGCTGCGGCTGCTGTTGCGAATATTCATTCGCCTCGTGCTGACCGTACTTGTCCGATGGACTCAATGTACCTACGTAGTCTAACTTCCCCTGAAATTTGTAGAGACGCTACGATAAGTTTGTCGATTTTTTTTAATTCAGGCTGTATTATTAAAAAAAAAAAATTATTTTATTGCACGAGAAAATTAAATTTTATACATGGAAAATTGAAAGAGTATAAAGGGTTGCATTACTGATGAATAATGCAAAAACTAGATTTTCGTGTTAAATCTAACACTGAAAAAATCATTCTCGGTAAGCGAGAACAAAAATTTCAAGTTAAACGATCTTCTTGGATAACAAATTATCCAAATATTTGATTAGCATTAAATTTGTTTAATATTCATTTTTGATTAATGCGAATGAAAATAGTGAATGTTAACGATGAAAACTCGAAGTGCTATTTGGACTAATAATTCATTGTTTTGAAATATTTTAATCGATAGTGGAGTGTTTTAAACAATTTTCAACGTAGACAATTGTAGAGAAACAATGATAAATTTAATTACATGATGAAATTTTAATTTTAGCTTTTAAGTAATCAAAAGATATTTAGCAACATGGGCTGTTGTTCATATAATTTTTTGATCTATTGGAATTACTTTGAGACCAATAATTTTTATAAGATTCTATGGATGTCAATTTTGTTCGCTCCAAAATTATTTTTTCCAAAAGCATTTGTGTATAAAATGATTGGATTAACCCCTATGTAAGAAGGCAAGTTTAAAATGACACGCACACATATATACATACATAAAATAATTAAAAAAAGTATTCCCATCGACAATTACTTAAAAATCATTTATAGCCCCAACAAAAGAAGAGAATATTAAATTGCTTCGGTACCAAAGTCGTCGAAGTACTTTTAACATTTGAACACCTTAACATTCGCATATAAAGTGTCCAACTTTTCAGAAAGAATGCGCAGATAGGAAAACGCCGTTTATAAATTGTCGTAATCGTGTAAACGTTAAACAATCCTCCCGATAATTCGTAATGATGATTCTTTCAGCGCGCTACTAGGCCATACGAGAATAAAATACTAACCGTGTGATGTTCATCCTCTGGAGCCATGTGATTGGGCGGCGAGTGCTGCGCGACCATCGTCTGATAATCGGACCGTCCCAAGGCCGGCGGTGGACTATTACTGGCGTTCATATAGTCCTGGTGGACGCGCATCGCGTTACCCGTCGGAGCGGCAAACAAAGAGGCATCGTGTTGTGGCAACATCGTCGCATACGAGTAGGCAGCAGCAGCCGCGGCTGTACCGTTATTACCGGGACCGCCGAAACTCGCCGAGTACGGCGAATTCGATGGACTGAGAATGTTCAAATGAGGCGTCAGGTCGTAAGCTGGCGAATAAGCCCAAGCGTCCGGCGGAGCGCTTGCCGTTGTCGACGATGCGAACGGGTTCAGTGTGCTATTCAAGCTGTTGAATGATCCTGACGAACAGAGGAAATGGGGATTTGTTTTGTTATTCGTCGCGCTTTTTTGTACAAACGATTAAAAACTTATTTATACAAATGTACCAAATGAAAAAGTCCCAATTGACTAACTATACTATAGAGATTATTCAAAGTGCGATTCATAGATATTTCGCTTTTGGGATTACAATCAATGTGAATATGATCAGTCTTTGAGAGAAACGCGTTAATTTTCATTGTTTTTCGAAGAATTCAAATTAATCGATATGAATCATGAATATTCCTTGCCAATTCCATCGACATGCGATCATTAATCGTAATATTCTTTTCTAAACTCTCTAACCATGTATTACGTAAAATGTAAATCAATATATTTTATCTGATAATAAAAACTAACCAGTTAATCCAGGACTAGCAGAGCCTGTGGCCATGTATCCGGCAGTCTTACGTGGCGGTTCACGCTTGCGCCACTTAGCCCGACGGTTCTGAAACCAGACTTGAACTCGCGACTCTAACAAAGACAGTTTTAACGCTAATTCTTCACGCGCAAAAACGTCCGGGTATGGAGCTCGTTCAAAAGCTCTTTCAAGCTCTTCCAATTGAAAAGCAGTAAATGTCGTTCTGAAAATTCGGAATAAATATTGTTATTCATATTGTTATTATTTTTCTTCTTGCTTTCTATTTTGGGTTGCCAGTTTATTGATATTTCACATATACATACATATATATATATATATATATCACATTCCTTTGAAATAAGTTATAAAATTGTAGATTTCAAAATTATACTGTATAGAAACAAATAAATTTCTTATAATATTCCCATACATAACTATATTGATGGGGACAAGCCTCTAACAGATTGAGAGATATTCTTCTAAATAATTACAAACTGATGCTCTTTCGCGCTATACCTATCTCTATATCTAACTTTTTACGAAATAGCTTCAGGAAAATTAACACGAGGATGTTACTTTGATAGTCTCAAGTTATTTGAGAATCTATATCTCAAGCTGAAATAAAAATTAAAAAAAAAATCGAAATTATTATGGATTTGACTTTTATAGGTCAATTCATATAGTGCAATGAATTATCGTGATCATTATTGACGATGTGCAAATATTGTTAAAAATACCGAGACAATATCTTATCAACAATCTGGACAAATAAGTATTTCTCAAAATCGCATCAGTTCATTTAAATGTAATAACCCCAAAACGGATATTGATACAACAAGCATTAGTTCATTTCAAATTCAATCATTTGACTCGAAATTATATTGATTTTTAGAATGAAAATTTTATAAATCTGATCAAATTTAGACAAATAAGAGAAAGTGTAAACAATATGTAGACAATCAGAAATTTACGGTGATAGACTGAGTGAATTGACGTTTAAAAAGGTGAAACGATAACAAGATGACATTGAATATCTCTTGCACCTCGCGGCAATCTTACTTATGAAGCGTGAAATCCTCTAGCCCGTACATTACGGTCTAGCATATGTTCTCGAAAATACCAGCGCACTTCACGCATTAAACGCCCAATCGTCACCGTAACCCTCCCCACATAGCGCCACGTGCGGTGTATAGAAGAATAAGAAAAAAACAAACGCCCATCAGTTTCGATATTATATCCCTCAATTTGGCCCTTATCTCTCGAATCTCCCCCTAAACGAGGGTGTAATTAGACGCAGATGACGATGCGGGGGACCCTCATGAGTTGACTCCGAAAAAATATATACCTATATACAGCGTGCGATTACAATAAACGCGCAAAGGAATTTTCGAACTTAGGGGGGTCTCGCTGGAAGTTAAATAAAATCGACGTACCTGGTCTTTTTCTTTTTGATGCCATTATTTTCAGCTTTCTTCTTCGAGTCCTTCTTTGCTGGTTGCGCTTCGTTGCTCACTGCGTATGCGACAGAGAAATTTCATGGGATGAGCAAAGGCTGATTTGGTTAGGCTACACTTTACTATAGGGGTGGCTAGAAAATCATTTTCACGAGCATAGCGAGAGTAAAGCTGATCTTAAAAATATTCACATTCGACTTTTAATACGAATTATAGAGTATATTATGGATAGTTATTATGGATAGGGCATATTACAAAAGTTAGCACAAATTATGTAAAGGAATGCGCCGCTGAACCTTGTTCAATGATTTTCCGTAGAATGAGTTTTACATTAAAATAAAAATAAAATTCGAGAAACGTTCGTTTAGAGTATTGCCAGTAAAATGATTTCAGAATCAAGAGAAACTAGATTTAATATCGACAACGCGATGTTTCTACAAATTTATTTAATATAAGCAAATAAAAGTTTTAACAAAGATATCAAATTATATTTTGTATTAATTTTATCAATAATGATTTTGTCCAAGTATACGACTAAAATGCCTCGCTTTTTTATTGTACCAGTTAATGTTCAGGTTAATGTATCCGCTTATAAAACACTTTTGTAAATCTAATAATAAGCGAATACGTACATATTTAATGTTCCATGCTCTATACTTTCGAAAATTAGTCAACAAATTTCAATAAAGCTGTATAGTATACGACGTACTGTGTGTATCGAATATCGGAATAGGCCGCAAGCAATAGAGATATCTTTTGTAACAAAAATAAATAAACTGCTTGAGAGTTCACAGAATAGTAGGTATGCTTTGAACGTTAAATTCGCGGGGCAACATTTTTATTAACAATTTAAATTTGAAAAAAAGCCTTTGTTATTTATTTGTTTTAAGTTATAGTCCAATCTAACAATATCAATGGATAATTTATAAACAATTAAGTTATTGTTTATTATATACTAAGAAACCGTGCTATCAGATAATTTCTTCGAAAATAGAAAATTCCATTGTCCTTTCATATTCAGAACTGAACTTCAGCTACAAACAATACATATGAATTTTCTGTACGTCTATACTAGTGCAGTTTAAGCTTTATTATAATCGGCATTTTTTGACTCATTTTTCCTGTCTGAATGGGAATAATAAAAAATTTCGGTATCGAAATCTATATTTGGAACTGCCGTCCAACAACTACGGCATAGTTGAAAAATGCGTTAAACTATATTGACCAAAGATCTAAAACGCGCAATGCTGCGTACTTCCTCGATTCCCCCACCACTCGACGGCTCACGCCCGTTTTTTTCCTCTATTGGTCTACAATTAATTTTCAGTGCAACGATTATCGATAACTTTCTAAAAATAAAAGACGAGATTGTTTACTGAACGAAATAAAACTTCTCAGGCAAATAGAGAGTCTTCATGATGATTAGATCCTTTTGATGCAAAAGAGACATCATAGTTATTCAAAAGGAATAAACTAAACGACTTATAAAAATAAAAAACTTTTCATTCAAAACGAATGTTTTAAAAATGCAAAATTTCTCTTTATTCCAAAACTAAACATTTTAGTAGAAAAGATTACGTTTTCATTAACATTGAGTGTAGTCCGCTGAGAGCGTCTAGTTAAATTAGTCTGTTAAATTGTAAAATCATTCTATGATAATCATATAACAAACTTTCGAATCTTCTTTCTATTCACCGTAATAGATGTATTTTTGTCAAGCTATTTGAGATTATTTTCCATTTATTTTGTCGAAGAGAATTTCTTTGGTTTCAAATGGTTATATTTTCAATGCGTTTCAGCCAAAATCTTATATAAAAGATCGCATTCAATCGTTAGACCAACTCACCAAGAGGATCGTTGTTTTTGCTCTTTAGCGAATTCCCCATTTGCATCGCCTGCTGCTGTTGCTGAACATTCGCATTGGTTTGAGCTGCACCAGTCGAAGTAGTGACATCCTGCGCCTGAGCCATCGGCGCGTACATGCCCGCTAATTCTAAATCTTTCAGATCTTTTTGCTGTTGCTGGTGTTGCTGGTGATGTTGTTGTTGCTGATGATGTTGCTGTTGCTGTTGCTGTTGCTGCTGATGCAATTGATGGTGACTGGCTTGGTGATGCGGCGGTGAACCTCCCGTTGAGTCTGCTCGCGTCGTGCGAATGGGATCGTTTATTTTATTGACCGAATTTTCATTGCATCGCTCGATTAAAATTCAAAGAGCTACATGCGCGAAGAGCTGCGAGAATCACTATTCCTAAACGCGAATACAGTATTTTATCGTATATGAAAAATTCGATCAAATGCAAATTAACTGTATTTTGTTTTCCATCGTTTGCCGATTCTAAATGTTCAAGTGAGAATCACTGGTTTAAAACTGGTTCAGGACGTAAAACAGTTCAATGACACACGTAACCAAGAGTTTTGGCTTCCATCGTTTACGAATTCAAATGTTTAAGTGAAATGAGTACCTATATGCGAATAGAGAATCTAATGAAATGCAATGATGAATAGGAAAAATAGACATACCCAGCTTGTGTAAATGGCCACCACCCGGTGGCATAAGTTCAGTCCCAGTAGCTCCTGTACCAGGAGTTCCAGTAGGGTGATGTGAACCGTGCAATCCAAGCATCACTTGAATACTATGTACGCCGGTCCCTCCACGAGCACCGAAGTCCGAGAAAATCGGGTCGTCGAAAGGACCGCCGTCCATCCCGTAGATCACCTCAATCTTGCTGACGTTTCTTCCCACGGCTCCTCTATTATCACACTTTCTCCCTTTCTGTATTTACGATATATGCAAAGAGTATATCTCCGATGTATATACAATCTACAAAGAGAGCACTGTCCTCCGAAAAATCCCTGTTGTATAGCACTGCACACACGTGGCTCTTACCGCGGCGCCAATTGCGATCAATTGCCGCAATGGGTGTTTCCGCGCGAATTAACGCTGATTAGACTCTCTCTCTCTCTCTCTCTCTCTCTCTCTCTCTCTCTATCTCTCTCTCTCTCTCCTTTTTATCTCTTGGTAGTTCGAGTATGTGATTATATGTATATGCATGTATGTGTAAAACGCGTATTTAACGGAGTGGATGGATGCGGCAGAGACGAGCAGCGCGAGTCGACTGACGGAGATGCGAGTCTAGTGTTGTCCGCCTCCCCTCGAGTTAATTCTCTCTGAAAGTTCGGACGCACGCGAGCGTTTATATAATTTCGACGAGGCCGCCTCCGAGAGACCAGTCGTCCAATCCCGTACATGCGGGTGGGACGAGAGTCGAGACGAGGTGGCGAATGGGGAGTGAGAAACCGTCGTACCATGGGCTTCCAGTGTTTCCTTCTCAGGAATATACGAGTTTCTTTCTACGTACACATATGTATATTCTGTGTATATATATATACCTTTTTGTTCTTTTCTTTGTACATACGACACGCTTGGTTGTATATAAAGATATAAAAATGTTAAACGATTTTCAAGGTCTGACGATAAGAAAGTATCTTGAAGTTTTCTGTGTAAGTATCATAATATGTGTAGCTTTTATTATAGAAAGGAGTATGAAAAATGAAATGGACAATTGTCCAAAGTAACTTTGCATTTGTGAAAAGAAGCTTTATTGTTCCAATACGACATATACATTGTGCACGCATACTTCGTGGTGTTATTGTATAAAAATGTCTAAAACTATGGAATAACCTAATTTAACATGAACATTTTTTCGTCAACATTTTAAACGATTTACGATTGTTTTTATAAAATATTCAACATTCATTAACTATATATTTTCTATGTACACAATAGCAAGCAGAGTCGCAAACCAAAGATGAATCATTGAACATTACACACAAGATTCGCCGGATAAAGAGATCTCGCAGTCACAGTCGCGATGTCACTGTTCGTACAATAAAAGAAAAATGAGTAGACACACTTGGCACACAAGGAAGAACCGCGCGAACGAGCGCGAACGAGCGCGAGATCGAAAAGTAAGCTCCGCCATTTGGTGCAAGTAGCGCACCTGTTCGAGCGCACGACAAAATGGCGACAGCTTTGCAGCGCGATCCCAGGACCTACGGAAAGTACCTAAAAAAGATGAAAAAATCGTTTGTAACTCGCGAAGCACAACGTCGTCGAGAACAGAAGACTACGACCGAGTCCGTTCTCTCTCGCGCTACTACTGCTCGTGGAGAGCATCAGCAGTAGCAGAGCCGCGTCGTTCGCTCACGGGCTCAATGAAACCAGCAATCGCCAGGAATTGCCTCGAATTGGCCCAATCAAACTACCCCCATTCTATGCGTGTGTACACGCGCGTATTAACGGCTAATTTCATCGTGCGTTCTTGCCGCCGCAGCCGCAGCCGCTACTGCCTCGTTAATTAGCGCGCGCGCACTCGCGACTTATATGCTGCATCAGGCGTGTATCGCCTCTTTGGCTATACGACGAGTCTGGCTGGGATTGAGTCCTTAAATCTAGAGACGACCGTGCAGCAGTTAGCTGCTGGCTTTTGGGGTTGGATGCGTTGGATCTTTCCGAATTTCCCGTTATAAATGTATTTGAGTACACAGCCGTGGATGTACGCGTAAGTGCGCGTATACGCATGCGAGTGATCGGTAAGAGCTGTTAACGCGATCTCCTCGTGTACTTGACACGGCTGGCTCAATTCCGCGGACTTATTGTTCTGCGTTATTGTTTGCAATTGTAACTGCAGTTAGGTTATTGTGCCTGTGATTTTTCCGGAATCATATCGAGTTAATGACGTTGGATCGTGTGTGTATATGGGTTGCGTTACACGTCTATATTGAGGATAATTTCGAACGGGTATATTGACGACAATTAGGAGGATCGCTCTTTACTAAATCGCGGCGTACATTAGGAATTGAGTTTATTATCAGTCTACTTGTATCAGTATAGTCGGCGCTTTTTGGGGGAGATCGTCAAAGAACCGATTTTTTATTTGATTAATTTGATATTTCGATTTTATAAATGTATGATCTATTTGTAGAAAAAGAAATGCATTTGGGATTAAAAAGTGATTACTTTTTATCTAAAAACAACTGATCTAATAATTATAACGAATCAACTAACTAAATTAATTTAATGAAATGCTGCCTACCCAATAGTGTGAAAAGTTCATTAAAATCTAATCATGTTATATATAAATGCATAATTTTGGCATAAAAACAGATTTTATGTTGATTATTCAGGTTTGGCTTCTGAATAACAATGATTTTTCGAAAAAGACATTACATTCTGTCTACGTATAATTTTATTCTGTGTATGACATCCATGGAATATTATACAAACTATTGCTCTCATAGTTATTTCTATATCAGATAAAAGAAATACCTGAACAACAGTCCTTTATGCTGAATATCTTTTAATTACTTAAAAGCTAAAATTAAAATTAAAATTTCATTATATATAAAAAAAGAGAAATTTTAAAACAACGATAAACTCTCTACGCTGAACATTTTTAAAGCACTCCATTAGTTAAAATGTAACAAATCAATGAATAATTAGTCGAAACTTCGTTTAACGAAACTTCGGTTTCTCTAAAATCTTTATTTATTATCAAAACTTATATTCAATTAACAATGATTTTACTTCAAAATAATATTTTGCCTTAAAAGTATAATGTAAGTGCTGTAATTGTGAAACAGTGAGTCTTAACTTGTATAAGTTAATGTATATTAATAAAGTGAAAATAATATTTACATAATTTTAAAAACCTACTGTATCGCTAACTATTATACGCATGTTTTTTTAACAACAATCGTACATTTCTACTTATTTGTAGTATAAAATTGGTTGAAAATATTCTCACTCGATTCTATCCGCTATCTTAAAATCACAAAGCCAACCCCCAGCTATAGGTATATATGTAACCCATAAACCAGATCCCCGAAAGGCCAAACAATTAATCGAGCGTAAGTATATATATACTTATGGACGCACGACGATTGCAACAAAACCACCCTCATCTGCGGGTAACGGGAAAACGTTCACACGGAAAAAGAAGCCGCGACTATACTCCTATATGTGTGTACACGCGCAAGATCTGTGCCACCAGCATGTGAAAAGTATACTTTGTATCTGTATATAGAAGCTATTGTTGTGCCCGAGAGTACATTGACTACACACGTGGGGACTGGTATAGCTTCGAAGGAGTTGTTGTGGGAGACTGCACTTGTAACTGTACATGTATACACACCCGTGATTTAGTCGAGATTTTCAGCGTAGTGTCCATTCGTATATTTGTTCAAATCAGAGTGTCAATGACAGTTGCATAATGAGTGAAGTGCATATTTGTTTTAAAGCGCACAATAACTTATAATTAAAATTATTGCACGATTTGAAAGATTATGCGAAATTAATTATGTGTCTACTAAACTTTATTAATAGCGAACATTCACTATATACCGCTAAATTAATTTTATTTTTATTACTCTACTTGATAGTGGACGGTTTGATGAAAACAGAAGCGAAAATAACGTCGCCATAAAGAAATGTGATTCCTTCACTATTTTTCTAATTTATTTTTTTTTCCAGCTCATTCCAAGGGAATAATGCAACAAATTACACGCATTCTGATAAAATAATACGATACACCGATGTTAAATAAAGAAAACATTGATCGAATAGAAAATATAATGCGTAAATCTTTCGTATTTCGGACTCTTTAAAAGGAACTCGTTCATTTTTACGTTTTCTTCTTGAATTCAATTTCTTTTCTTAATTCACAAATACTTTTTATACAAAACACCTTCTGAAAATTCTTTGTAACTTGCTGTACTTGGAGTAATTATGATCCAAATCAATCCTCGTCGTACCTATTTCGAAACATATTATATGTATCTAATTATATATGTGGTAACTATACCCTATCAACCACCGGCTACAACAAGCTTCTCACCGCTGCATTAACGGCAAATCACCCGCAAGATTCGTGTCTACCTCTACACGTTATGCACAGTAATCGCAGTGCAATTAACGAGTACGAGGTATAATAGTAATTTTTCGGCATCTTACAAATCATTCGCGCGTGCCTTCATTTAGACAACATATAGTAAAATTTACTATGTACTCTTTCTCTCTCTCTCTCTCTTTCCGACAGAAGCGTCGGCGGCAGCATCGGCCTAAATGGCTTTTAACTCGATGTGATTTTGTCGGCGAACCACTAAATTGAACGAATATGAACCTAAACTGAACTCAACTAAGCTAATCATATCACATTACTGGGCTTGGTTATTAGCTTGACGAGAGAGCAAGAGCAAAAGAGAGAGAGAGAGAGAGAGAGAGAGAGAGATGTGCAACGATGCCTCTTTCATAAAGGGTGAGACGAAGAGAGACAGAGACGAAAGACGCGGAACGAGAGATATAAGCGAAGCGAAGCCGATGCCGGAGCTGCAGTTATCGGCGCGGCTCGTGCACCGAAACTTCTATACATATATATCGTGTAACATTGTATTCAACAACGTTATCATATGTTTCGTTATTTTCCGTGATTGGTTTTTTTTTTCGCCTGTGATGCACGAGTGTCAGGACTATATTCATACATCACCTGTGACACAACGATGTGCGTGTGTGCGCGCGTGCCTCCGACTGCATGTCTGTGTCGGTGTGTGTGAAGTTCAATTTGTAGTCGTATAATACACTAAACATAGTGACGCATAACGTTGTAATTGTACGGACATATTAACTTTGTTTATTTTGTTTCACGCATTTGCTTTGTACTCCGAATAAAAGTTTACTTTATTTAAGATACATTTTTGTAACAAATATATACTAATTTCTTAAATATATATAGCAGAGCTATAGAATCGTATTCAGATACTTATAAGTATTTGGCATCGTCGATTACATTTATTAGCTGTAAGATTGCATTGTTACTTTTATTACGCGTGGTAAAATCTATTTTGCAAAAATGTAGCTCGTTTTATCTATAACAGTTTTAAGATTGTCACGCTGCACCGTCTATATTCGCAATTCTATATATAAATGAGGTGCAAATTAACTGAAGAAGTTGAAAATAAAAAGAATTTCGAATTAATAAAAATGAAGTCTGTCTCTTTAAAATGCCTAAAAATCCATAGGGACAGATCTCAAAATGATAAATACAAGTCGCAAGCACAACGTGTAAAAGCACGTGTGTAAATCCCCCACAATGAGATTCGAAAAGACAGTAAGGGAGAGGGAAGGCTGTAGTAGCTCCGCCTACCAGCCAATGGAGCATTCGACGCCGCCATCGGTTTTCATCGAGATCTCGCGTTCTCTTTTTACTCCTACAGTTATTCCTTTTTTTATATACGTGTTTTTTTTTCTTATTTTAAGAGTAGGGAGTCCGATGAGTTCGCACGAGAAAACTGCTCGATGAGATATGTCGAGATCAAAGATTTCGGTTGAAAAAAAAATAAAGATCATGCGCGCCTTTGATGTATTTTTAATTCTATCTTGACATTCTTTTGAAGAGATTTCAATTGCACACTTTGACATTCCAAGGTTTTCGAAATTGTCAAACAAGCGTTGAGTTTCATTTATCGTTCGTTATATTATTCATTTATTCTGTATTATTTTACCAAAATTGGTATCTCGTTATTTTAATTTTATTAGTTTCTCAATAATTTATTTTTTACTCATTTTAATTAATTCGATTTTGTTACTAATTTTAATATTTTCTACATTAATCAATGTGTAAAACGCAAACGTCACATTTTTAATAGTTATAAGTATAGACAAGAGTATCATTATTTTGAACAGCTAATGTATCGTCTGCAGATGATGTGCAATTACTGCTGTATACATGAATTAGTACGATACGCGATACATCTGATACTCAACTATATTTGATTCGTACGCGTTTTTCAAATTCTCGTCTAGCGTAACAAAAAATAACTAATTAAAACGTAAAGATTAATTGTTACGTTTATAATTTAACGCTATTATAATATACATATAACATGTAAATTTAGTCAAATACTTTTGTCGCGTAGTGTGCTTCTAAATTATTCGAAATGAATGAATGAAAAATGTCGAAGGAAAAGAAAAAGGATGAATCGAGTACATGTGGAAGCCGAAAAATTGGATGACTCTTGAAAGAAAAATCCGCCACATAGTGCTCTCTCTCTCTATTTGCGAGTGTGCGTGTATGTGCGTATGTGTATATATACACGTATATAAGAAGAAATATTCCCCGCTGGCGTTCTTGCGGATAAATCATGCGCATATATATATATATATGTGTGTGTGTGTGTGTGTATACAGAGCATATACGCATACAAACGAATGTACGTCTGCACCCGAGCTGCCTGAGAATCTCTCCGGCAACCGCCATGCGCCGACATCATCGGAGCCCGCCGTCATCTCGACCGAGCCAATTGAGCGAGTTAAGACCGCCGCTCTACCTCCCCTCGCTTCGACCAATTGATCCTAATCGGCTTCAATTGCTCGTAATTGCGCGAAGGCGGCCGCCGGCGCGTTTTTATTTTACGCGACCAGAGAGACAGAGACGGAGAGCCTCTGGCAACCCTATATAGCTATACATCTATACAGATAGATACATATAGATATATATAGAGCGTACATTACTCGCTCGGTATGTCGCTGTGATGTTGAGTTTTATGCGCGATGAGACGCTACAGCGAGGCTTATGTATATGTGTGTGAGGGAGACGGCTGACCGGCTGACGGAGCCTTTTAGATGCGAGTGTATACGAACACTTACTGGGTGTTCGAAAATTTACCAAATACTTTCTTATATGCATTAATGGAAATTTCAATGTATATACGTTTGTAAAATTGATTTTTTTCTTTTATGTTTTGCAGTTCACCGAGAGAAACGATATTTTTAACGCGCAAGTAAGCTGTTTTTTTTTTTAATAAATCTTTTTGATTTCAAAGGGAAATAGTTGATATCGCAAAGGAAAGAGTTTGAATATTAATTAGCAATCTAGTTTGTAATCACAACGAATTTTCGTTTCTCCGAAGACAATGCCTTTTTAATACAAAAGAATTTATAACTCAATATTAAGAGATTATACTATCATTGACTTATCCGAATCTTCGTTAGGAGGTATCTAGTTGCATTGGCCTGCAAGTGATACAATTATTCTATGATAGCTATATGAAACATAAGCTTTAAAATCGATATATTCAATTATTTATCGTGATTTAATTTCTAGTTTATTTATATGCAATACGTAACGTATATTAATCCGATTTATTGATTATGTTTTGAAGATAAAATATTGCTGTTAAATGGAATAGAATCATTTACACTCGGGCCTGATTTCAAACGAGACGAATAATTTTCATATATAAAAGGAACTTGTAAGAACATTTTTTCTTTTTAGCACAAGGATTTTTGGCTATTTTTGGCAAAGTTTCAGTTTATATCCATTAATTATGCGCAATGTCTTATTTACATGTAAATTTACGATCAGTTCAGTGTGACAAAATGTTTGCAAAATATAATTATAATTTGTGTATATGTATGAGTATCTTAAAAGATGCTTTTAAGTCAATCGTACGATAATTATTTCCATACAAATTTCCATACTAATTTTGCTATATTGCAAAAAGGCAAAACATTTACAGGAAACCAATACATATTTTATTATTATACTATAATACTATAAACAGTAGTTATGCATTGAGTTAACAATTTATTCAAATAAGCGTTTAGTGAAATATTATCTACAATATAGTAGCGTATAATTTTTATGCATAAATACAATGATTTCGTTCAACCAAATATTTGCTCGAGACGGTGAAACGAATATCTTTTCCAGCGCCTACTAATATGCATTGATTTTCTGCGATTAAATAATGTGATGCATACAGTACAGAGCGCATTCGAAAGCAGGTGAATAGATTATTTACAGGACATTAAATAATGCCTACTTTTCAATTCAAGATGTATAATAGCAATCAGTAATTGGCTTCTCCACTCGACCAAATACCATTAGTTAATTCAAGCATTGCGCGTTGGCTAACTTGATCAATTCCTAAATTGCCATAACAGTGTATAATTAACCAACCCTGATTTGTTTTGAGGAAACGAACAAATCGTTCAAGCATTTATCCTCTTTTACTGATAAATTTAATCGACACTTTGTATTTAAGTACTCGATATATGCTGGCTCGTTAACGCAATAACGCCAACTAAATAATGCAACTTTGATTATTGGAAATTACAGAGGGATGAATTTTCATATGCAAGTGATACATTAGCACGACGATGCAGTCATTAAGTTGCATTCGTTTAGAATATTTCAGAAAGTAAATTAAAAAATTCAATCCTAGCATACATTGACAAAAATTTACATGAATCGAAAAATAATGTTTTGGCTCTGAAATCATTTGCTTGAAATAAACGTGTAACTTTTAACAAGTCGATTTTTTAAATCCTATCTACATGTATAATCGATTAAAAAATTATGCGTTACAACCTCGTGTTTATACGAATATTTCGAATGAAATTTATATATTGAAACAAATCATTTATTGGAAACAAACGTATTTTTTCAACCTCCAGTGCTGTTCTCTCAGTAGAATCCCGTTGTAGAGAAACAAAGTTATAATCGCAATTCGTAAAATTCTATAAGATTCAACAAAAATCAAGCTAAACAACGAGATGTAAAAATTGTAAGTATCGTAAATTGACATAAAAAATAACGTTAAAAATAGTCAGAGTCATAGAGTAGTTTTGGAACACCCAGTACAAGCTACACATCCCACATATATGAACCGCTCGACACTGCTCGCTTTGGGAATGGGAAACGATTACCACTGAAGTCTCTCTCGCTCTCTGTCTCTCGCCGTACGCAGTCTTCCGCGGAATTTCGGTCTCAACGACCCACGCGTCGCAGCCGTCATTCTGATGTAACCGGATAGGGGAGAAGAAACGCGCGTGCACGTATGCGACGTGCTTTTTTCTGGATTTTCTTATGTGAAAATACTTGTTGATAATTTGACCCAACTTGCTTTATTTCTATATACGATGGTCCAAGGTGTCTTCTTCGTTGTTGATATTCAAATATAATGGAGAGCTCTTCATTTCCTCCCCCAACGAATTTACGTTCCAGCTTTAGTCGAGGACATTATTTGCTCTTTTTATAATCGCAAAATTGGCTGTACGGAATTAATCGATGCAAAACAAACGATTACTCCACTGTATACGACTCGCATTACGCATCGCTGGTTTAAGAAGCTATACGATGAATGCTTAATAAATTGTTATATAATAACGCACGACTTTGTTTGGATACATTTATTCACCGAAGTCGTAATTTCGTTTTTACAAATGCTTATGTAAGGCGAAATTTAACAAATAGCACCGCGTAAGTTACCTACTCGTCTCGCAATTAATTAATATTATTGTATAAAAATATTGATACGTTGAATCGTGATTGCGAATCATAAATGGTAATTATTTCTGTAAGCGAACTTCATTTTTCTACATAAAATTGCTGAATTTGGCGTATTTTCGCATAAACACATTATAATTATATTTTGCAAACATTATTTTCTTCTGAAAACTAGGTATAAATTCTGCTCACTGCCTATTGCCCGTTTCGGTACTATCATTTTCATGACAGTTATCGCAATGGTAATAAAAAGTGCAGACGAATTTCAGTTACATTACACTAAAAAATACTATAGGAAGAAAGAGTCTCGAGTTGGATGCTGCGCATCCTCATTAACGTATGTGACGACGATGCGCGCGCGGAATGGCATCCGGCCGGTGCCGTGTCCATAGGTACAGTCATCGGACTGTATGATGTGTAACTCGAAAACACAACTACCTACAACGGCTCAGTGGTTGTTTAAGGATATATTTTATCCTGTTTGAAAAATGTTTTATTATATTTAATTCTATATTTCGAAAGCGCAACTGATTAATCAAGAATTTCATTGTAATATTTAATACTGTTCCGTGTAAAACATCAATTGTGATATACAATTTACATTATAAATATTCTGCTCTATTGTTTTGCTTAGGGCGAAACTAAATTAACAAATTATTATAATAAATTACATAACATAAATTATCAAAGAAATTCAATAAATTGACGATATTTTAAATTCTTGCATATGATGAACATCCAATACACTGTGAGCTTGTTATTAATACGGAAAAATAAGACGCTAAGAAAATATAAAATTGACAGTGTCTTTGGACGTAAACCCTTTCGAACTTAAATATAACTGTCAGAATTGAAGCAACATATGAAAAATCGACTAGTCTACGGCCCACATATTTCGTGAGAATCGAGTATATAAAGTCTCCCTTCCTCTTATATACACATATTAATGTGCGTCATCCTCCCGCATAAAAGTACCGCTGCGGGCGCGTGCGCGTGCGCCAGAACATCGAAAAATCGTCACTACGACAGACGACTGCAATGAATGGACCCACTGCTCACGTGAGTAGAACGTACTTTCTTAGAGGTGAGGTGAGTGACCGTTCACTTTTACTTGATTTTCGAATAAAATCGATTACATTAATTGGAAATTCCTTGTTAACAGAGCTTAGTATTGTAACGAATTTGTTACGTAGTAAACTTAATTTGTGTGATTGATACATACATACAATATTTCCACCCATATAACATGAATATTATTTTATTAGTACGGCACGTAATTAAAGTGAATAAAATGTAATATAACACATTTATTTATGAAAAAATATAATTTAACAAACATTTTTTTTTCGCTACATACTTTAGAAAAATTAAAAAACGTGATTGTTTGCTTTATGTATATTACGAAATGTTCTGTTAATGATTATAGATTTCGTACATTTACATGTATATTAAAAAAAATAAAATAAATAATCTAATAAACCTATTTAATAACCTTTAGTTACTTGTACAATTCTTTTCTTCATTTATACTGGTTAATGAGCTAATAGTGTTTATTACAATTAACTTAAATTCTTTTATCAATAAATAGCTGATAAAAATATTTTTAATGTATTGAAATTCTTAAATAACTTTTGAAGCTTTATTCAAAATTAGAAGCTGTTATCATATATTTAAATGACTTTTAGAAATAATCACATTTTACGTTGAACATCTATCATGATAAACATAATACCAATAAGCGATTCATTATTATAAGTTTGAATCATTTTTAAAACTATAATACAATTGAGTATTGTCTTCTAATTGGATTTTTATCACTTATATTTATAAATAATGTCCAACGTTATATACGTTTAATCAAAATAAAACTTATTTATATTTTTGTTTTATATATCAAAGAATCGTAGTCGCATTAAGCGAAAAATAATACCATCAATTAAAGCTTGAATCATCACATTATCTTATCAATAATAATGTTTTAAAAAATTTTTCCTCATATTCATATTTCGACTAAAATTAGTCGCGTACCAGTATCGTCTCGATCTAAATGTATATCAGTCATACGATAGCAATCGTATGTACCACTAATAATAAATAAATAAATGAATAAAACAAATTTAAATATTAAACGCTTAATCTTCTGACATGTTTAGCAGATCGCACGTTTTCTTCATTAAAGCTGGATCTCCTTTTTCTAGATGGTTTAGCATTAATCCCTGCTTTGACCAAACATCTGAGACTTTCATTATTAAAATTAAGATCAAAAATCTGAATACTGCAAGTTAAAGGCACTGGAGTTCCTGCCAAGTGACTTAAACTATTTGTAGCTGAGATTATCAGCTCTTTCCGAATTTCCCCTTTGCGAATACAACTTTTAATTATTTGGCCATAGTGAGGATAACATGTTCTCAGTTCCTCAGAGTTCAACAAATTCTGGAGTATTATATTATTTTCGTAGTTGGAAACACTATTTATATCTTTATGTAATATATCATACAATGAGGTTTTGCTATCTATAAAATTTTGACGTAGTATTTGAACTTCAGCCTCATAATGTGTAGATTCTGTAACCTGCCAAAATTGTAAGGACTTATATTGACTATGTCTAATAACTTTTTTAAATGACTTGTCATAACAAACTTCGGTATAATATATTTTCCGTTATTTGATAATAGCTTTATCATATATTTAAAATAATATCTCATCAAATATTTGAAATTATAAAATGTAATGAAGAAAGAGAAACATTGTTTTAACGAACGTGCAGCTTTTGAAACAAATATTTTAATACCTACCTCTTTTAAATCTATTGTTTCAGCGATTGACTTCAACATCGTTTCATTCTTCTTGCTAATTGCAATTCCAGCAACTTGTAACTTAGTTAAATGTAGAGCAGCATTGATTCTGATTTTATCGCTGGTTGCATAATGCAGGGGCGGGAATCCCCCATCGTCTTCAGCGTCGAGTGATGCTCCGTAATCGAGCAAAGCGCGAAGTCCATGTTTGTCATCGTTCCAACAGGCCCAGTGAAGAGACGACTTACCGTAGTTGTCTCGCTGTTCTGGATCTGCACCTAATTTAAGAAGATGCGATACTAAATCGTCATCTGCATCGTCTTCGCCCAAAGGATTGTGAAGAATTACTTGGAGAACTGAGCTGCCATCAGACTGGCGCGCATTTATGTCTGCACCACACTAAAAATATCATCATATAAAACTTTACTAGTTTATAACCTCTATAAACATTAATTAAGAATAATAAATCTCATATGAAAAACGAATTAGTACATTTAAACAAATATTTACTGTAATTACTGTTATAGTTCGATTAAACTATTTTCCTATCCAATCAAACCATTTTTTTTATTTTCATATTTTTTTTAGCTCATTAAATGTCTAAAATTAATCGGGTTGGCGACATGAATCTTTGTGGAAAAATTTATATCTGATAGAAATACTTATCAAACTGCAACTCATAAATTTTTAATCTATTAAATTATTGACCAATTTTAAATCCGATTTTATTTGCTTATACTCTCTTTGAATCTAGAATAGTCAAAATTTCACTAATTTTTCTAGTGAACCATTTTTCACATAAAAATTAGTTAAATCATTAACTTAGAAATAGTGCATTTTAATTCTACCTTAGATATTTAGTGTAAATACACTATTAATTGGTGAACTTTTCATATCAACTTTTTTGTTAGTTCACTAATTGCGGAGTACAGTACATATACATACGAACTGAACATATGTGATTTAAGTTTGAATTTAGTAAAAATACACAGTTTAAAACAGTTATTTTTGGTTGCACAAAATATTAAATATTAATTCTTTCAATAGCGAATTCGCACTATTTTAATCAGTATTATATCATATTAAAGAGCTGTTTTAATTCTTACATTCTAACAACATTTTAATTCGTCTGGCCTAGTTAATTATATAGCTACAATAAAAACCTACCATAGCAAGAATTCCAATGACATTTGCGTGTCGGTTAGCTGCCGCGAGATGCAAAGGAGAAGCTCCAGCAACTGAATCGACGCAATTGATATCTGCACCGCTAGTGACCAGTGCCTCTACAATTTGAATTCTTCCATTTTTTGATGCTATATGCAGAGGTGTACGTCCAACGTAATTTTTATTGTTAGGTCCACAACCACGACTCATAAGGTACCAGACCATTTCTTGTTCGTAAGTAACACTTTGTATGTCCGTAAATACATCGGTATTAGCTTGAGCCATAAAGTGAAGACTAGTGTTCCCAAATTTATCAGAGATTTGAGGTGCAGCACCGCTCTGCATTAGGTGTCTGCAAACGTCCATATAGAAACTACGACAAGCTACGTGCAAATGTGTTTCGCCAGCATTATTTGTTGCGTTAATTGTGAGACCCATTTGCAAAAGCTTATTTATTAATTCTACAATCACTTTTTCTTCTTCGGATCTGATAGGTTTAAAGCTAAATTCTTCCTCAGCTCTGTTGTTGGCTTCGATTGCTTTCTTCGGTGGATGGCGTTTTATTTTCGTGCTGCAAATGGTTTTAAATGTTATTTTTTATAATTGCAATATAAAGGAATATATTCTCAATATAAATACCTCAACAAAACATGAAGAACATCATTTCCGTGTTTATCCTTGATATTCACGTCCTTAGATTTCTCCATAAGTAGTTGCAATATCTGTAAGTCGCCATTCTTAGCTGACAGATGTAAAGCTGTCTCACCATCATTGTTCTGCATTTCTAATGATACACCTTTCTCAATTAATAATTTAATAATGTCTACGCTCTTCTTTTGTACCCCATCCATTAGATATGTATGTAAAACCGTATTGCCCAAAGGATCTCTGATCGCTGCTATATTCTGTCCATATGTCAAAATAACAGTGAGCAAATCTGTATTCTTACAAACCAAATTGAAGACACTTTTGCCAACATTATTTGTTCCTTCTAATGGGCAATTGAAATTTAATAACATCTTCGTTATTTTAATTATGTAAGGTTCATTCTGGATTAGATTAAGTGGCAATTTATCCAAGAAAAGTAGCAAAGTCCTATCGTTGTTGCCACAAAAATTAGTTCTTCTAACATTTGTGATCAACATGTCCAACAGATCAGGTTGAATATATAGTACCATGTTATGCAATGGCATTAAGTTATGATTGTTAAGTTGGTCAATGTGTGCACCACTCAGCAATAGAATTCTCAAAACTTCATAACCATCTGTATCAAGACTTGGTGTATTCAGCAGTGAGTGCAATAATGTGCAGTTTGTCTGGCTGTCTTTCATCAAAGCTTGCCCTGGAAGATCCTGACTACGACGAAGCAATGCTAATAAAAAACTAGTTGGCATAGTTTCTGCAGCATAGAAAGTAGGTGCAAGGCCCTGTTTATTTTTTATATCAATAGAGGCACCTTTTTGTAGGAGGATTTCGATGAGTTTCTGGCTACTGCAATTTTTTAGTAGATGATGCATTAAGGTATTGCCATCCTGAAAATCGGTAGCATTTACGTCGGTAATGTAAGGCAGAAACTCAGAAAGTAGTTGTATTTTATTGTTCTTGGCAGCTATTTGAATCGGTGACAGGCTGTCATATTTATCATCAACTTTAAGCCCTTTGGTCATCAAGAGCTTAATAAGTTGTATATTGGGATTCGATTCTGCAGCTAATAGATGCAGTATTGTGAGGCCATTTTTATCTTTAGTGTTTGCATCTACTGAATGACCTGTGTAAAGTGGGTTCTAGTTATTAGATAAGTGTTTTACTTATAATGATTAATTTATTTTTTTTAAATTTACAAACCTTGAAGTAAAAACCAGAGTACATTTGGATCTTTGGCAGTTTTTTTGGCTGCTAAATGCATTGCTGTGTCACCCATAGTGCTTTTGTAATCAGCCCTTCCACCTTTCTGTATGATAATCTTAATGACATGTCTGTACCTTTCGAGTAGACTTTCATCAATAGCTTCAAAGTCTTCGATCAACTTGTGCAAAATTGTTTTACCCTCATTATCTACCCTGTTAATACATCTTTCAAATTGCAGCAAAAGTTCTAGTACACTGATATGTCTATTTTTAGCAGCAAGATGAGCCGGTACCTGGCCATACTTGTTTATGCCATTAAGTCTTACCCCTTTAGTCAACATAGCATTAACAATCTCCACATTTTTTTGTTCTTGATCAGTTCCAGAACAAGCAAATTTCGTCGAAAGTAGGCAGTGCAGTATACTATTGCCTTGAGAATCGCATTGGTTAAGATCAGCACTGTGTGGTAATAATATCTCTAGGATATCTTTCTGTGGATGAAGAGCTGCTAAATGTAAAGGTGTCTCATTGTAATGTCCACTACAACAATTTAACGAAGCTTTGCACTGCATGAGCTTCTGCACCAACTTTGGATTGATCATTTTCTTGGAAGTACTTTGATTATATATTTCTTTTTGCAAAAGAATCTGCAGTACTGTCCTGCCTTTACTATCGTTAAAATTAACATCAGTATTGAAATGTAATAGTTTCCAAAGGATGTTATCCAAACAATTAATAGCTGCCAAGTGCACTGGACTCAATCCAGAGCGTTCATCTATTATATCGATAATAGCACCTTTCTGCAAAAGCATATAGACTACCTCATTGTCTTTCAAATTTACAGCAAGGTAAAGAGGAGTCGGCTGATGGTTTCTATTATAAGTAGGATTGTTCACGTTGCAGTTGTGCTCGATAAGAAGCTTGGCTATTTCTCTGTGACTCCGTTGAAGAGCTGCTTGCAATATTCCATAATCTGTGGTTTTAATGCCATTCACTGGCAGACCATAGTGTTGTAGAGAATTACGCACTGCTTCTACGTTACCCTGTTTTACGGCAGACATCAATTTCGTGATAGTAAGCCTAACTGGAGCTTCACTGCTATTTTTGTCGGGTACAAATTTTCCATTGAACGACATTTCTAATAAATATTACAAAAATATATATATAAACATTTTTAACACACGAACAAATGAATGAAACTATGTAGTACGTTTGATAAACGTATTCGTGATAGTAAAAGAAAGAAATCGAATGAATTTGTAAACAATCGAACGACGCGACATTGTAGTGTCCGCGCGCTTTCGATTATGCGCAGTTACGTTACCTTGTTTTTTGATCCCCACTTTATAATCAGATAAAATTATTGAATAGCTCGTACGTTTCATCCTTTTACATCCGCGTAATCGAAAAAAGTGATCGAGAAATCATTTCTTATTATTAGGCGATAGCCGATTGTATGCCATAACGATTTCGCGCGCAGGCAAGCTTGTGCTTTGCGATTCCTAGGATTGAAACAGGAAACCGGAAGTGAGCACAGAGGGCGCGATTCGGTAATGTCCTACAAGTATTATACTAAATATTACTAGTAAATACTAGTAGTATATTTGGTGGCTTTGATAATATTTTGCGCATATAGTCAAATAACACTAAATCAGGGACATTTTTTTTAATGTTTATTATTATTGGCAGTTTTGATCTAGCTATTTATATAGTTGGTGTAGGTATATATAATTGTATACATATGCGTATATATGGACTATTCTCTCATTAACAAATTATCACTTAAAAAAATTTATTTTCTTTATATGTTCTTTTTTCATACACAAGCTTCCACGGATTTTATTAGAAGTTACAGAGTATCAAAAATTAAAGTTTTTGAAATTTTTGTTCGATTGGACTAAATTTGAAAAATCAAAACTATATGCGTATTTAGAAACGTATTTGTCACTAGAAGCATATAAAATCTCGATTTAATAAAATTGATTTTAATGAAATTCAATTTCAAAGACACATAATACAATTAAAAAAGTGCTAAAAGTGAGATTTGTCTAGAAAATAAATCCGGAAACTGCAACAATACAAATATGCCCAAAAAGTTTGCTATAAATCATTGTAGTGTTGAATATACGACTAAAAAAATATTAAAATGCATATGCCACATTTCTGGAAAGGTATTTGGCAATACGTATAATTATTAATATACTCATATATACAGATTGTAAATTCAAAGATTTTACAGAATACTTACGAATACAAGTACATTTTTACAGGACACGCAGAGCCATCTGTTGGTGCACTCTCGTACGTACTCCATTCTTGAAACGACTTTTCAGATACGCGATACGTACGCGAATTTAACGATAATCTTAAAATAGCCGAAGCATTATTGCTCCAATTTTTATCGAAAGCTGTATATAAATAGAATCAGCACGTATAGGAAAGTTATTATCAAGAACGAAGGCAATTTCATCATTGCACAATTTCATTATTGGACAATTTAGCAATTCAATTACTCTATTTTTATTTCAGCGTTAAGACTAAGTATTTTTACGTCTGACTAGTTTTGTGCCCCTACTACTTTTTCAGTCTAAATTCTTTAATCAAATTCGGTTGAGAACCTTCGCTTCGAGAAAAAAAAAAGAGTTGATTTACGCTCTTAAATTTGTTAAGTGCTTGATTCGCTCTATGCTCGATTGAATATTCAAATGTCCAACATTAATTCTGATTTTTCGAGTTATACTATTTTTAGAGTAGTATTAGAGTCATTTTTTCACTCCAGAATTTAGAATATATTCTGATTAACATACTCTAAGTTCAACTATGTAAATATCTCTCGCGGGCTTTAACGAAATTAAAACGTCTATCTGTATACTGCATTAGATAGAACATGCGCAAAAGTACTTTGAGTTGGAAAAACAAAAAAAAAAAATCTTCCATTTTTCCGCGAAATTCATATTTCGATTCGTTAATGGGACTGTTTTAAGAAAACATGTTTTAATCTTCTGGAAAGTAAGCACCAGCCGATCACTACGCAGTAAAATTAATAGTTCTCTTCGGAATAATTTTCGCTCTAAAAAACGATAATCAAGCATAAATATTATTTAATTTATTAAAATCTGTCTTGTATTATTATTAACCAATGAGCATTCAAAACGCGTATTTATTTATAGTAATATGTTAATGTAAGTATTACGCCGTTAAGAGAATCATATAGTAATCGTAGCACAACGGTACCGAACCGTGCGAGAAGCCGTTGAAAGGTTTACGCGCAGGGCGGTAAGATAACGTTAGGACATAAGAAGATTTGATTCTTGCATAATTAAATAAAAGGCGTCTGGAATATAGTAATCCTCGCAAATTGTGACGCGCGAAAAGGCATGTAAAAATACAAGTGTAATCGATTGCGCGACGATAATATTCTATGCCTATATATTTCCTTATATCTCTTGCAATGATTACGCGTATTACGTGTTTTTTTATATGGTCGCATTATTTCCCAAGATTTCATCGGAGGAATTTCAGGAGTGAGACTGTTTTAGGAGGCTTAAAAGAACGGGATTATCGAGGATTTTTTGGGGAATGAAAAAAGGAATGGACTAAAGCGGAATGTTTATATAGCTTTTAGCTATATATATATATATATATATACTTCATTGAGAGACGTTTAACCGAGGCGCTTCGCGTGCGCAATTGACGTCGCACGGGGTGCAGGTCGTAATTTTATCCCGAATCAAAAATTTAAAAAAGAGTTATAATTTTGATAAGTTTTCTCTACGTATGAACTAAAAACATTCCGGAAAAGTTCGATTTTCAACAATCTTTCGAGAATTAAAAAAAAAAGTTTATTTTTGAAAGAAAGTTTCACTTTATATTGTTTAAAAGCATTTTTAAACGTGTATTTTTCTAATTTTTCACAGTTCACTGTGTACTTATCCGGTGCGACGTTTAGTTTTTTTTTTTGGCTATCATGTATGAGATTGATAAAAAAATAAGAAAATGAAAAACGAAGAAATGACGCGTTGAAGATTTCGATTACAAAAGACAATGAGTTTTTAGTACACTTACAGAATCGCTATACTAATAAGCGATTCCTGGATCCACGACGATATAGCTCTGTAAAATTTTCGTAAACCCGATTTTGGCTCAGTCGTTCTAATGCGCCACCCAAGGAAATCGAATCCCAAGGAAAGGCGATTAACCCGGACAAATGCGACCTAGATGCTCTTATTAAACTAACGAAGGTTGATCTCTATCCTCATCTCACGAGACGGACTGTGAAATCACGTTACCATTGCAATCTGACGAAGCAGTGATCTAAACCTGCCTAACTCGAATACAAAATGGACTTCATACTGTAATGGAATGTTAAATTTAAAACATTATATGTTATTAAAAAATTGTAAAATATATGACAAGAGCAGAACGAACTGTTTAGCAGCCAGCGGTGGAGTTACTATCTATGTTAAAGAACGTATACATTGTGAAGAAGTTGAATTGGATACCAACCTGGAATATTACCTGGAATCGATTGTCCTATAGCTATGCAGACGCCTGCAGAAGAAAATCAAAACTTATTCAGGAGAGAAATGTTGCTAATTATTTGTCGAGTTTCCAATCTTGTAAATTGATTATCATAGTATTAGAATTTTCGTATTTACTCGAAAACATATTTTAAAGAGTTTCTTCGATGTTTGGAGTAATGATATTAGTTGGTGCAATTTGTTGGTAAAATCGTATAAATAATATTAATGCGTAATTGCTACTTTATGAATAATATTATTGGCAGTGAATAATTTAATTACTGCAAAGCTTCCTTCTTATGAAGCCAAATGTGTCTGACTATATTTTGATTGAACTACTAAATCATAATATAAGTCATTATGTAAAAAATAAACTAGTTTTTGATTAAATTCTAAAACGATATTTAATGGAGTTATAAATATTTTTTTAAATTATGTAAGTGAATTCAAAAGAAAGATAGAGATTAAGTAATATCATTTTGTTTATTGCATATATTATTGTGCACGAAAATAAAAAGATAATAATAACTATAGCAATGAGAAATAAAGGATCGCGAGGATCAGGATTTGTTGCGCTTAAACAGTCGTTTTCTAGGAATAAGTTGTATAGTACACGCATCTACAGGTAGATAGACACTTTGTTGTACAAATGTTGCAGAAAAATATACAATATATAATTATCAAATGAAAAATATGCGTAGTAGCAATGTAAGAGCGAATGATAATTTCCAATGAACAACGGTTATTTAGTGATAAATGAATGCTCTATGAGCTCTCTGACTGGCAGGAATTGATACCTGTGTTGATACGTATTGAACACCTGTGTACGATGGACCGCTTTTAGATTGTTTAATGACATAACTATAGCAAGCGCACGGCGATATTAAACAAAGTATATATTATGCGAGAAGAAGTTTATTCATTACCGGGATTTTACAAAGACTTTGCACGTTTGTATCATATACACGTGTTAGAACGGTATACTGCGTTTTTAAGTGGTAGGAGTGTTGCTATAGCAGTTTATTATTCAGGTAAATGTACGCGTACACGCTTTAGAGCATTGCAATACAAACTTATACACAATGCAATATTATAATATTCATTGCATGTTACAGCTAATGCATCATTTTGTACTGATTGCTATGAACATATAGAGGTATCCGACAGCGCTTTTCATTATCTAAAAACAAAAATTGTCGTCGATCAAAAGATAAAAATCAAAATTATTCGGAGTATCAAACATTTCACATACTATTAAAAAGGCGTTGAGAGACAAATAACTGAATTTGCCTATGCTAAGCTGCAGCGGAAAGCGAGATCGTACCAAAATTGGAATGAAATCTCGAGCTTGAGCAGTCCTCAATAGGTACCAATTGGAAAAATAAATAGCGTCGCAGATTTCTACACTCTGTATTCAATGAAATATGAGAGTAAATCCGAGCTGTACATTGCATTAAGAAAGAAAAGCGACTCACTTGTTGAGCCAAATGTTCGCTTGCCACGCAGTACATCAGCATATAAATCGCCAGAGACAATATCAGTCCTATGCAAGTAGCTATTTGAAAATATGACAAATCTTTATCCTCGCTTATTATTGACTGAAATGGGTTTACCAAATTGCATTTAGCGATATTACATTGTGTACTGATATGAGAAAAATAATTGTTTACTTTACATCAATGCTTGCGAAGCCCAGGAGACCGGTAACGAAAGAGAAGGATACAGCGTGCAACAGAATGATGAGATTGAAGGAATTTTCGATCGAGTTTACAAACCTGCAATCGTGTAACAACGTGTTATTAGACAATAGACACGAGTCTGTATTGGATCAACGAGACAAAACTGCACTTCAAAATGATTATTCCTAAAATTAGATGTAACACTTATGTGAATACTGGGAGATTATATTTATCTACGATCGAAGAGGTCTAGTCCGCCTCGATGTCTCTTAGCTATTTACCTGACGAAATAGAAATTTCACCATCCACGATATTGAAATCGGAAGCATTGGATAGATCGAGTATTCTGTTTGACATAAATGTGAATTTAATTTTAAATTCTAATTTTTGAAACCATCATTTTAAAGACGCCTTGTATCCTTTATAAAAGCGTACAGTACTATACACAAAAGCGGTACACTTGCAATACAACGAAATACCTTATGATGTGCACATGTTGTCGTACCCAATTTCTCAGGTTTACTCTGAAAAACCGATCGCTCTGACACCGCGAGGTTCCAAGCTCCCAAGGTATAAGTTGGCTCACCTTGCCTCCCAGTATTTCGCACTGCGCGGTTGCGTGAAATACCAAAACCCCGAAAAGCTGGTCTGGCATGGTGAAACAAAGCGAGGCAATGCTACTGGACACCAACTGAGATAAGTAGGTGAGCTCGTAGTACGGCGTCAAAGTGTTATCGTAGGGATAGCTGCTCTGGAGCGGCATGGGCCGTCTCGAATCCACCGAGTCGGTGATATTGTTGAGAATGCGGATTTGAAAACCAAAGAGCGGCAAAACTAGCAGATTTATAAGCGAAGTACACGTAATGCTGTAGCCGCAGAAGATGAGGATTCGGGCGCGGCCAGCTTGCTTCAACATCACATTGCGTTCCCAGGTAATGTTGTGACTATGGGCCCAGTCTGATAGGACGCTCCGTAGTACCGATCCATATGCTATGCATTTTAATTCCATTTAGACGATTTGTGAGATCTTAGTCTTTTCATTTAAGTTTAACGGGGACGAGGGTTGCCTCCCAACATTTGTCTCTTTTGCTTCTTTTAATTTAATACTACAGTGACGAAAGCACTATTTACTTTAAACGCAATGTTTTTACTTCGAGATCATTGTAAAATGAAAATAAAATTCACTTTACAATCCAGTGAATATTAACTGTTTCGGACAGTGCATTGTTATATGTATTGTACCGAAAACTGATTTCTTCGAAAAAAATTATGCGTTCGGAGACTCGATAAATATTTATAGAATTATAAATTATTTTTAATTTAAAGAAGCTAGTTTACTAAATACCTAGACATTAGATTCAAATAAGTGGGCTTTTGAATGTTCAACAAATAATATTTAATATTTTTTAATTTTCAAAAATCCTTCGAATTAAAATCGATTCGTAAACGCAAAGCAATTATTAGCCACTGTACATTTTCGAATAAATTGTTATCGACAAAGAAAATATTATTTCCAGCTGAAGAAAGAATAAATTAGTTTTTTTAATTTTGTTACTTCCAATCCAATCACATATCGATATGTAAGTATACACTTTTCCACGCGGTCAATTATGTTCCTTAGTCAAACAGTGAATATTCACTACATTCGCAGTTGCACCATTTTGTCTTTTACATAGCTAATGCACGTTATAACAAATTACGATTCCCGTTCTTCTATTAAAAAAAAATGCGCAAGAAACTACTTTTAAATAATAATTTGAAAAATAAAAATAAAATGAATCGTGCAACTTCAAAATTCCCGTTAATCGTCAAACCTCGTTAAATCTTCGTCATCGTCACCTCGTCGACTCTTCCAGAATAAAAAGAGTTTGATAACAGTCGTTGTACCAAAAAAGTTAATCGACAGGTTTTGAATCATCATGTCGGTGTTTCCATACACTTGTATAAGCGCGTAGTATTGCGGTACTAAGAAACCAAGTATCAGTATGATTTGTAGAACAGGAAGCGTCAGGCACTTTGAGTCTTCCACGGCGACATGGGGTCCTTCTTTCATCTTAACGTTTGGCCATAACCCAACTAGACCGAGACAGATGCGATTTGGACCGAATGCCCATTCAAAATCTACGTCAAATTTATTATTTATTTATTTATTTGTTTTGTAAAAACAATTTGTAATTAATACGAAGTGCGTAGGATTCTATTAAAGTCAAAGTTTCGTTAAGAGTTTCAGCTTCTGTGAAATTTGGAAAATAATACACTACAATCTATTGCTCATAGAAATGTTAAGGGGGTATCATACTCAACTTTTACCGACCGAGTCGATGCGACGGCAGAACAATAGAAAAACGCTGGAAACTTCATAAGTCCACTGAGTAACAAATCAGTCACTTGGACATATCAAGATTTAAGCATTCTTCTATCGTATGATACCCCTTAGAATTCAATCTAAAATTCAATCGAGCGTTCCTTAACAATGTTAAATTTATCAAAAAGACACGCGAAAGCATAATTAGAAAAATCGTAATTGAAAAAATTTGTAAATATTCGAACTAATTGACGTATCGGTCACCAGTAACGAAATAAACAATATATAGTACTTATATACATTTTTTCTCGAACCTTTTTATAGGATTGCTTTTATGATTTATTCTATTAACATAAAAACACAAATTAAGCATTTCCACGGAATACTTCGAGTCAGAATGCAATATGGAGTTACGTTACAATCGAACCAATCAATATTCGAATTACCCAAAAGTCTCATTCCTTTATATAAATAATACTTTTCCAGTACTATTTAAGAATAGTAAACAAAACTCGACCATCGAGTAAATCTTTGTTCATTCTACTCGTTGTAGAAACTGCGTTTATCGAGAAAGTCTCTCGTGCTTCTTTAAATTACCTTTGTAGTAATTGAGACCGTCTCGTTCCATTAAAGCGTCGTCGGGTCGATCCGTTCACTTTCGCTAGGCGGCTATTTCATCTCTCTCGTGCTGTACGATAACTGCACTGGTGGTATCGTCGCGTAAACAGTCGCAGCTTGATGAATAATCAAAAGACAAGCATGCGATTACGACGAGACAAAAAGTTCCGCGAAACTATCGTTATGTACGCTTATTTCCACTGCATTATTAATAATATTCGTTTATGCGAGAATAGCAGCTTTGTTTTACTTCTGCTAGAGCTCGCAATACGTATACCGAACACTCGACTCGTTACTATTAAAATGGTGGTAGGACAAGTTTGTTTTTCTTCACACCTGACGCTAACACCTGTTTGGGTACGCGCAAATCGATGAATTCTGAAACTGGCATTTATCCAAATTTATTCCGTTCAAAATTAATCCGTTGTAAATAAAAAAAAAAATGAGTAAACTGTCGCTCAAGTCATGCGACTCGAATATCGTTTGGATAATTCGAAATAATAACGTAAAGTGAAAATCGTTCTGGAATGTATTAAAAAAATAAATCACGCTGAACAGATTGTATGAGAGATACAAGGAATGTTTAAAACAATAATTTACGCAAGAGAAATGCGAATGTGTCAGAATATTTAACGAACAAAAGATTGCATCCTTAAAACGCTTCTTGTGCGATATTATCTACTTTCCCAGCACACCAAGCACTTAACTTATTACCATTACAAAGGTACTATAACCGTTTTCTCATAATTTTATTTGTTAACTAACGCGCAGTACTTGTTAAGTACATGTCGATGTTTACTTCTCGATTCATTCGTATGGCATTTACATTTTTTATTTAAAAGTCGATTTATACGAAATTAGATAAAATATTATTGGTGACTGATTGGTTTGGATAGTCTCAGGAAAGCATTTACTTAATCTAAACCTGGCAACTATTTGAGTGATAAGGTTTTCAAAAAAAATACTGTTAATGTACACAATGTTTTTTAACCAATATTATTCATTAAATAGTTACAAATCACATTTAAATAAATATACTCATGGATATTATACAAAAAAAATTTATTACATTGAAGTAATTCATATTTACGTATGCAGTAAACTTTTTACTTGTAATGCAAAATTTACAAATTGTTTCAAATACATTTTTTATTTTAACTAAACTATAGTTTTATCGAAAGGTCATATTTTTTTCAAAATGTCAATTTTTGATAATGAAATATTCTTATATTTCCCCATTTTTTCTGTGCAATTTTATTATATTGTATTATCATCAGTTTAATTTACTTACTGGCCATACGAACTGGCAAATATAAAATTGAGCAATTTTTTACCGACAAAGTTACAAATTGCATAAAAAGAGTACTTTCTCCACAATGATCAAACATTAAATATTACATTTTTTTCTCGCTTACCTTAGCACATTATTTGCAACATTCTGAAGTAATGATAACATCACGGAAGTTATTGTTTTTTACGCACATAATAAACCTGATAAAACAAAGTGTGAGTCATTTAAATTGAACGATTATTTGTGACTCGTTATCATCGATGCCATAATTATATCGCAAAATCATTAATTCATATAAATTCGGCTCATATACTATATATACATTCAAAAACGGATAGTTTTCTAAAAAATCATCATAGTCTTGGTAAAATTAAGAAATAAATAAAATTATAAAATTATAAGATGTGCAAAGAATGTTACACAAACGGCCTATAATTAAAAGCTAATTAATAAAGTGAAAGTTTGAAAAAGATAGGAAAAATGGAAATATTAGACTAAAAATTAGAATAAAAGTTAACTAATTAACTTTTCCTTCTTCAAAGAGAAAGCCTTCTAGTAGCAACATTTTACATTGCAGGAAAATTGCAGTTAGGAATAAAAAAATGAAATATTTATTATTTTCGAACCTTAATAATATACAAGTAACTACTGAAAAGTGAAGGAAAAAATGTATGTATCGTTTTCCCAGTGAAATGTAAAGGCGCATATATTGGGAAACTAGCAGTTACCGCTATCGGGAACATGTTGTAACGTTGTTTGTATTCCGGTCGTTTAAGCGTGGATAATCCGTGATCAGTGTTTTGAATTCCTGGGCCACAGTCCACCTCAGCCATGCTTCCTGCGGAACGCATCGGCCGGCTCTCTTATGTACTCAGGCGCGTCAGCATTATTATGTATGCGCATTATGTGCGCTCTACTCTCAATAATCACTTGTTCAGTTAATGCTTATATGCATACATACATATATACATACATACATATGTATATATATATATGTGTATATATATACTTGTATATGGATGATTCGCTGACAGATTGGTCGGTGAAAAATTTTTTTTTCTTCTTAATAAATTTAAACGGTTCTTTGGAGTACCATTTAATAATATCTACTTCGTGATGTTGTTCAGATTATTTTCATCGAGTTTTTAAAACAAATTTGAAAACGTTTCATCCTTGATCGTTGCGTTGATTTAAATGGACAGATACGACTTTGATAAGTAATGATTTGTCCAAATTATTGATTAAATATTTCTCAATTTTTTTTAACAATATTTACGTACCGCTTACTTCCTATCACATTACATAAAATTGCTTTGTTCTTGTATTTACATATTGTTAAAACCAGATAAGACAAATTTTATCAACAATTCAGACGAATAAACATTTATTAAAGTTGTCTTTGTATGTACCAATCTAATAAATTTGAAATGTATATAGTGTATATGTATATAGTAAAAAAAATATGTGGTTATTATTTAATGAAATAATATTGTATGGTAGTGATTTATAATATTTGCATGTATTTTCTTATATTATCAATCGTTACCGTACAAAAATTATTTTGTAACGTAAATTTAAATTTTTGATACTATGGTAGTTACTGTCCCAGTGATATAAGCTATTCCTCTCGAAATTCTAGTGACTTTAGATAGAGTCAAATTCATGATTAAAAACTGCGTAGAATAGGCGTTGTAATGATAATATGAGAAATAATTTGATCGATGACTTTATTTTTAGCTAAAAACCGCTCGATTCAGAAGTTGCAACCAATACGGATAGTTTTGTAGATAAATAATGTATGTTTGTAAATGTTTTTTATGCTATTTTGAATACCCAAATCTATATTAAAAATTTGTTTTTAAATAAATAACGTTAGCTCGTTTTTATAAAATGGATTTATAAATAATTTAATAAGTTTGATAAACGAGCTAATATTAGAAAAAAAAGCTACGTCTAGTGATTTTAGCGATGAACGATTCCACGAGAAACTAGACATGATTTAAAACAGCCATAAAAGACACTTTGTAATTTAGAAACTGTTTGTGAAACAATTTACGAAGTGTCAAAGAACAGTTCAAAATAATTTAGATAAAAACAATGTTTTGACTCGTGAATCCGTCAGAGAATCACCCATATCTACATAAGCTAATGTACGTCACAATTCCTATCTTCCCGGTTGTTACAAGTGCAGCTGCAGCCGGCAGCGTTCTTCACACAGTCCCATACTATCTCTCTCTCTCTCACTCTCTCTCTCTCTCTCTCGTGTATATAGGTATGCGTCACAGGTAAATAGTATGTACACGTATATATGTATATACATGCGTACACCAGCTCCCATAAATCGGGGTCTGCTCGAATGCCGCGAGTAGATCCGAAAAGCGTCCGCAGGTGGCGCTTGTAGGGACTCCAAGTGGCAGTGGCGCACCGCGCCGCGGCCTGTGTTCCTGTGTCTACCTGTGCGCTGGGCTCTCGTCGACGCGCTCTCCCCGTGTACAGTGTACTTGCGTGTGGCCAAGGCCCATTATTCCAACACTGTCGAGTAAGAGAAAGAAGCGACTCGTTCGATATACATACAATACACGGCTTCTCGAGTGCATCGTATAACACAGCCATTCGGTTCATTCGGAACCAACTGCATCTTCTCGCGCCGCCGCTGCCGCCGCCGGATGTGTCCTGATGCACGTTGGCGTTGGCTACGCGCATAGACAACTACCTCGTCACCGTGGCGCAAGGAAAAACGGCCGCGATGGATGAAAACAGTCGGCAGCGATAGTTTGACGCGCTGCGGCGATTGCACGATGTGTTCCTCTTCTCTCGCATTCGTCTTTGATTTCTCTTTCTTTATCGAGAGCGTACATACACGACTCTGTGTACGCTTATAGCTAAATCTGCGTCATTTACAAACTAGTGTATGTGTGTGTGTGTACGCGCGCGAGAGCTCGCGTGTGTATTCCGTTGGCGAAAAGAACGAAGCCTACCAAGTGCCTATTTTACACAACTGTGATCATCGAACTACGTAGTTGTATAATTCTGCAGTCGACGCCTCAGTAAATAAGAAACTACCGGACAAAGTAATATATCTGTATACATATAGAGCGCTCGACAGAGGAGAAAATGGCCAAGCGCTGCTGGCGATTGGAAAGTCGTCGCAGCCGTCACGGAGAGGCTGAAGTTGCCTTGGCAGCAACGCCCGCCGCCACCGCCGCCGCCGCCGCTGCCGGTTTATGACCAGCGCCAGACGAGGAAAGTCATCGACGACGACGACGACGACGACGACGACGACGAAGTTACCATTGTTGCCGCCGTATTGTTTCGTCTCATCTCTACATGTACGCATATATCTATACGTGTATGTATACTTGTTGAACGGTTCGTAGTGCTCCGTTTTCTGCTTTTCTCCGTATATACTTTACGCTCGCAATGCTTTCTCCCTCTCCTATCTCCTGTCTTCCGTCCCTCCGCAGTCCCCGTAATGCGCGTTTTCTGCTGTGGTGCCCTGGAATGCGCCGCTACTGCTTTGGCATTCGCGCAAATTATATTACTCTTTAACCGCTGACGATGTATTCTCGCATCCTGTCCGTACTGCACTGGTACTTTTCTTTGAAGTCTGTTTGTTGACAGGCTGTGTATGTTTTCTACAGAGAAAGTAAACACTTTACTTTTACCTGTGCTTGAGATTTCTATTATTTTATGTGTTACAGTGGTTATAGTGATTAGTCGCTTTTGTCTTGTGTTTAAGCCTTAGGTGTATTTTCTTTTATAAAATTCGAGCGTCTTTTAATGTAAGTACTTTTCATTTCCAGAGTAAAATTCATTCTGTAACGAGCTGCAGTAATAGGAAGCTTTCACAATGTTTGCTAAAAAGAAGAAGAAACCTCAGATCTCGACGCCGACTAATTTTGAGCACAGGGTTCACACTGGCTTCGACAAACGGGAGGGCAAATTTGTTGGACTCCCACTTCAATGGGCCTCCATTGTTGGGAACAACCAGATTCTCAAGTCTACTAATCGGCCTTTACCATTGGTAGATCCAAGTGAAATCACACCCACTGAAATTTTAGATCTGAAGACTATAGTGCGAGGGCATAATGATCCCAGACTGGCTAAATCGATGATTGGAGAAAAAACTACGGAAAGCAACTTGCCAAAAATGAGTAGTGTTGCTAGGTCGAATTCCCTGAGATCTTCCAGTCCACCTAGACTAAGAAGAGATTACAGGAATAATGCAAACTTACCACCATCCGTTCCAGAAGGTCAAGAGATGACATCAAATCCAACTGTACCACAGATGTATCCTAATTACAACAATAAGGCTCATGGATATCTGGATAAAATGAGGCAAAACTCACCAAGCATTACTCCATCGACAAATTCAGGACATAATATGATTCCGAATCTTCAAAACCTCAACCCTAATATGCAATCCTCTCCAAACTTGCCACATATAAGTACAAATACCCAGAATTTGTCAATGAATTTCCAAAACTTAAGTCCGATACCAAGTATGCAAAGCCCTCCATCCAATCCCAATATTTCTCAAATGCAAGATTATGATTTCCAAAGAATCAATCCATCTATGCCTGTATCATCAGTAGCGATGGCTCAATATAATGGAAATATGCAATCAAATAAGGTAGATCCAACAAGAGGAGTTACAGCTCAGAACGCAATGATGCAAAACACTCAACAAAAGCTTTCACCCGTTGGTTCAATTGCTTCTCAACGTCCTTTGAGCCAGCTTAGTTCATACAATGTTAGCAAACATACACAAAACTATGGAGCAGCGGAAAATTCTAACTTGCATATGCATTTCCAAAAGCCAATCGAAAGCTCCCAATCAATGCATAATCTTTCAAAAGCAGGTGCCCTACCTTCGATGCCAGGAAACAGTTCCACTCCTGATCAAAATCAGAATATGAAGAGTGCCATGTCATCTGGCAACTTAGCTGTTGGAGCTGGTGCAGCTTCAAATAACACTGGTAAACAAAACGGAGAACAGAGGTTGACTCATGAACAGTTTAGAGCTGCATTGCAAATGGTGGTATGTAATCATTATTTTTTCATTCTTTTATTCAACTAGTGTTTCATCGTTTGGATAAACTATAAAATATTATAATTTATAGGTAAGCAATGGAGATCCACGCGAAAATCTGGAAAATTTCCTGAAAATCGGTGAAGGAAGTACTGGTACAGTATGCATTGCTACTGACAAAACTACTAATCGTCAAGTTGCAGTGAAGAAGATGGACCTGCGCAAGCAGCAACGCAGGGAGTTGCTATTCAACGAAGTTGTAATCATGAGGGATTATCATCATCCAAACATTGTTGAGATGTATGACAGTTTTTTGGTGAACGATGAACTTTGGGTAGTTATGGAGTACTTAGAAGGTGGAGCTCTAACGGATATTGTAACACACTCAAGAATGGATGAAAGTCAGATCGCAACAGTTTGCC
Source organism: Apocrypta bakeri (assembly GCA_018906985.1). Taxonomy (NCBI): domain Eukaryota; kingdom Metazoa; phylum Arthropoda; class Insecta; order Hymenoptera; family Pteromalidae; genus Apocrypta; species Apocrypta bakeri. The sequence continues at coordinate 12,092,260 of JACCIA010000006.1, read as the reverse complement.
TGCAGTGCCTTAAGCCCTTACAGTATTTACATTCTCAGGGCGTCATACACAGAGATATCAAATCGGACTCTATATTACTAACAGCGGATGGAAGGGTGAAGCTTTCAGACTTTGGATTCTGTGCACAGGTGTCACAGGAACTGCCTAAACGAAAATCACTAGTTGGTACTCCTTACTGGATGAGTCCTGAAGTGATTTCTAGGTAATTTGTTTAAATTTTATTTGTGTAAATTCTTTTCTTTTTATTTAAAATATCCGTTTATTTACTTACCAGAATAAATTACAAATGCAAGTTAATTGCAGTCTATTCTAGTGAATATTTACGTTAAATCTAAAATTAGGTTACTCAAACTATTGATTTATAGTACATTATTTATATCCCATGTTCTTTTAGTTCATATATAAATGAAATCTGCGAGATATTATTTTGTTAAAGACATATTGGTTTTGTTATTTAAGTATGGATTTTAGTTAATTAAAAAATCTATAATATTTATAATCATAAAATGTACCTCGCAAAGCCATTACCATTAATTATATACGTTTAACTGTTATTTAAATCATACATTACAGTAAATTATTTATTTTTTAAATAGGTTACCATATGGACCTGAAGTTGATATCTGGTCCTTGGGTATTATGATTATTGAAATGGTGGACGGCGAGCCACCGTTTTTCAATGAACCTCCTTTACAAGCAATGAGGCGCATCAGGGATATGCCTCCACCAAAATTAAAAAATTCACATAAGGTAAAAATTTCTTTGTCAAGTGAAAATTACTCAATAGGTTTATAATGTGTAAAAGAAATACATTTTTTATAGACGTAATGCTTTTTGAACTTTAGGCTCTTTGCCAAACAAATTGTTTCATAGATTTATAATATTTTAGGTGAGTCCAAGACTGCAGAAATTCCTTGAAAAAATGTTGGTGCGAGATCCAGCTCATCGAGCCACTGCTGCTCAGTTACTAGAAGATCCATTCCTTATGCAAGCTCAGAGTCCAAGCATCTTAATCCCACTTATGCGAGGTTCCAGGCATACAAACTGTTAATAGATTTATAAGAAAAAAAAAACAGAGATGATGAAAAAGAAAGATAGTAACAGTGCAGTATTGGAATTGATTGCTTTTGAGCAAAACGCTAAAGTAAAATTGTAGGATATAGGTATTTGGCTTGACACTTACAGCACAGTGTTCTTGTCAAAAGTCCATGTAAAATTTCATAAATTATTGACACTCACTAGCCGTAAAAAGATACCTAGTATTAATATGTGCATCAAGTTTTGCTAGGTTATATTGAATGTTGTAGCAGCTACACAAATCTATTTCGAAGTGCCTTGATGGAGTAGGATTCCTTGATGAGGTGTATATATTATATAAAAAATATCGTTTAGATGCATTGAAACTTTTCGTTATTAATACCGGAAATATCACAATATTGCTTATTTTTCTTTTTTTTGTATTTAACATATCCATTGCCAGATGCACCTCAATAAAATGGGGCTTATAATACAGTTATAAAGAGAGTTATTGACACTTTCATTTTATTCATTTGATTATTAACGAAGTTATGTACAATATTTACGAGAAATATCTTTCACCAAAGGCGATTTTATGATCCACTCATCCACTAACATTTATTAACATTTATATTATGTTGTTTATATTTTTTCATTTATAGTCAACCGCAATAGGCAGCTAATAGATAAATATATGCATACCTGATACTTGAATCAAGTTGAATCCATGCTTAATACTTAAACATTGGATTAATAGTAATATTGATTTTTATTGTTGAAATAATCCGAAGTATCTGAAAAAAGATTGAATAACGGCTTTTAGCTTTTACATTCCATATAAAAAGAAAATGGACATGTGATATTTTTTATCGGCAGACTTGAAAGATAAAAGAGATTGTGAACAATATGATTTATTCATATACATTCGCACTGTTGAGAAAATTTACCGATTTAAACTTTATATACATTTATGTAAATGGATTGTTAAATAATCGTAAAGGATTATAATTCCACGTTAAGGAAACTTTTATCATGCGCGGCGCTTGATCTTGCCATGATCATTCGCACATAGGATTGTAGCAATATTATTTTTTATATGGAAAGAAACGCAAGATTTCTAACAATGCAAATCGCATCACTTGTCTCATGAAATGTTTTTAAGTAATTAAGTTATGATAGAGTACGAATTTTAATCATATTTTTTTTATTGGAACTTAACTACGAAAGTACAATTGTGACGTCCTGTATGTGACTATAGGATGAAAGTAAAAATATATTTAATTTTGTCGAACATTAAAGATTTTTCTTTTTCTATACTTAGAAAAATAACACCTTTATAATTGATGTATCCTACGAGCGATTCAGAAAATTGTATAGTATCAAATTACATTAATTTGAATAAATTCTTCAAACAAAATTGATAGTAGAATTATTCTTAATAAATAACATCTATAATCTATGTAAATATGGTTGACCACTGAGCTAATCTCACGTTCACGTAAAATTGTGCAAAGGAATAAATAAATAAATAATTTAATGCATACTTTTCTTTTGTTGCAAAAAAAAACTGTTAGAGCTTAATAAAAATATTTGTGAACATGATAATTTTATTTATTTATTCAAATTAAATGCTCAAACAACGTTTGCAAGTAAACACGTTAAAAAATCATTGTTTACTCTTGTTATGCTGAATGTCGATTTATAACCATTGTTAATAACTCATACAACAGAGAAAGTATCTGCAGGAAGTGCGTCTTGATTATATTACTAATCAAGGATTTTCCAAGAATCAAGACAAATAATTCGATTAAGCGCCACAAGAAATTTCTCTTCTCGGTCAATTAGATTGATTACCGAAAATCATCCATCGTATTTTAGTAATAAGTTTGGAAGCACGACGAGTCTTTACCCAATTTCTACCCAATACGGAAATAAATATTATCAAATATTATTCTATTTTAAATATTGTCATGTAATTAACGATATTTTTACAGGGACGTAATAAATTGCGACGTAAAACGTGAAGTTTGGCAAAGCGCAAATGTTGATGTTTTATTCAATGAAACGCGACTATTGTTCGTAATATGTACGAATATCACTAATAATATATAATATAAATATTATTAATTTTTAACTTTCATCCTTTGTATTCGATGGGGTCCGATAATAGCGATCGCATCAAATTATAAAATTCATTAACTGCCTTGCGAAATCAGAACTGATTCGCACATGCGTCGGTAATTTGGCAATCTATAGTTACTACTTAAAAGACAAACAATAATTGCCCCTTTAATTGCAGAACAAAAATTCCACACGGTACTCGAGAAGCGTTGGATTTATTATTATTATCTTCGCATGTTCGATAACTCTTTATCGTAATATTATTACCACAGATAAAACATTGAAATATACAAACGCGCGTAAGTGCGGCATTACATTTTATTTTAGTAAGCCATTAAGGGACGGAAAAAAATTCCGCAGCTAAGAAAGTAATCGTTATTTTCTCTTAAGGATTCGAGGAACCAGCGGTTTATTTCATCACCCTTGCTTCGCATGCGTTGGACTTGAGCTATGCTCGAAAGAAAGAACCAGCATCGATAATCAAAGCTCCGTACCGAGAAACGCAGCGTAATAAATATAAAAGTTTGCTGAAACAAGGAAATCGCTATGTCGCGTCTAAAAATCGAATGCCGCATACGCGTCAACGATTAGATAATTCACCGTGAGTTGCACATCTGCATGAATCAAAACCTCTTTCTCTCCGCTTAAAAAGCATTTCACTCCGACGGTATCCTAATGGGTTTCCTTTTTTTTCCCCCATCTCCGCGCATCAGCCGACTGTCGCCTAAGGTCGAATGGAAAAGAAGCGCGCAAGTGGAGTATAAGCGAGAAATCGCGGTAGAAAAAATTTAACGACAGTCCGGCGCCCGAGAGAAACTCGTGGGTAAACGAGAATGGAAATATATAGCTCGCGTTTGTATAATGTTATATACGCGATGTAGAAGTGGGTATTAAAGTCGGAGGCACGTCATCGACTGTTACCATGCAGCCGAGGCGTAAGCGCTCGGCGACTCGCGATTGGCTGCCTCCGTGACGAGCCTCTCGCGCGACCGCGGTTCTATACGTATGACCTTCGCATACCGTTCGTTCGCTCGTTCGCGTCGAGGCGCAGCTGGACCAAGAGTGCTAAACCCCCCCGAGGATGATGCAAAACTTACGGTCAATTTCGTATGCTCGATCAACGCGTGGGATAAGCTGATGAAACTTCGACTTGGACGCACGTGTACACGACGGGCTCGTCAATTGGAAATACGTTTTTCAAGTTCCCACCTTCGGCTGATTATTAATTCGATTAGATTCATTTTTTTTTACGTTTTGCATTCATTAGTTCGGAGATGCTTTCGTTATTTTGCGATAGTTTTAATGAAGCTCGGAGAGTTTTGGAAAGGCTGTGGAACGTTTTTTATCATATTTTGAAACGTATGATATATATTTGTATGACTATTCTGAACATTCTTCGAGCTTTAAGCTTAAGAACTGAGAACATCTTGGAATTTATAATGGAGTTGATTTCGCGTCTACTTGAAAATTCAGTAATTAAAATCGAGTGTACTTTGAGCCATTTTTAAGGTCTTTTGATCTTGTTTAGACATTACTATGATAGTTTACATTTTCCGACAATGAAATGGGATGGATTTAAAAATAAATCTTTTCGTATACCAACAGGCATTTCGTAACGGTTGAGCAAATTTTCAGGCTATCGCAAGAATAGATATGTTATTATATTATATTTATCCATAAGAGACTGTAAATTGTTCATTTTCAACAACGAGCAAAAAATGCAGATTTTCGACATTTTTTGTATTCATCAATTCCTGAAATTATTTTTTAATTTTCGATCTGTTAACAATTGACATCGAAGTAGCTCTATGTATATTTTTTAAGTACAAATTTCAAGTACAAGTCCCGAGAACATAGTTAAAATCTGCGTTTGGTACAATTGGCAGTGCCGTTCGAAAGATGAGATTTTTTCACACCAGAAATGCGCCCCCATATTTCCCCCCCACGCGCTACAAACGAATGGCACGAGCTTCAATAATCATTTTCATAAATAATTTTGGCTATTCAATCGGTAAAGGATTGAAACGACGAGGCGCAAGTACAACAATTTTGAGGCGACGATAAAATCATTTTGAAAAGAATCTCATCCAAAAATGACGTTTTACATTTTGTGCATTAATTTTTATTTTTACCGCTTAATCCTGCTTTGCCGAAGCAATAAAATGATCGGCCTTGAACATATAGCGAATTGAACAGTAATATCGTACCGAGTGAACGTTGAGGTGGTGCTGTGCAATAATCATGCACGCCAAGTGATATATTGCGCAGCAAAGTACAATTGAAAGAATCGACACGCGGCTTCTATTAAAAATAAGTATATTAAGCTTCAAAGTACACGCAAACTTTGAGTGGAGAATCACACTTCTCCGTGCGCCACGTCACGTACGCGGGTGCTTCCAAGCAATTTCGCGTAGTTACAAATGTTCTGGCCGAGCTAGACAGAGACGAAGGGCTATTAAAAAAAAGGTCAGGTAAGTCGGTAATCGGGAAAATCTAGAGGATTAGGGAATCCGTTGCAGAATGTGAAGCAATAAATCTAACCGCGCGAGCGTGCGACTAAATACCTTCTGCGAATGGTCTAAACGGTTTCGACTAGTCGAAGATGGTCTATTGTCTCGCCTTGCAGCAGCGTGCATTTATGATGCCCGGCGTGAGTGTACGCTCCGTCGATCTATCCGGAGCGCACTGCCTATGATGGCTATTTCTCGAGTTGCACAACGTTTGGACTTATTTGAACCTATTGTGGATTAAAAATTCATAAAAAATAGATCATCATTGTAAATTATATTTCAAACTAAGAGTCGCTCTGGCGACGAAAGAGTACCCGTCGGAAGAGGATTTTCGAAAATCATAAATTAAATGCACGTTTCGAAATTTCGACCCTCAACGAACTGATTGATTGCGTTGGCCGGACTCTATGTAAAACCAAGACTTGAACCAATTCAAAACTGAAAAGGATGATTTTTTCGCGAACTTTAATTTCTTCCTCGTCAAGTTCGTCTCCGGTATAAGCAACGCATTTTTGGCGCTCTAAATGGAATAAACGGAAAGTTCTCCGAAAAATAAAACACAAAACAAACATTAAAGCGGGTTAAATTAGCGCAAAACCCGAGCTTTTTTTTCAAGATTTCACCCGATCTGTACAATTGCCACGGACACGCGCCGCGTGTCGAATTGTGCATGCGCGAACGAAATCGAAGTCACCTTTTCAAGATTGTAACGTTCTCACGCTAAAAAAACGCCGATTTATGTGCAGAAGCGAGAAACTGCAAACCGCTATAATACTACCTCCGCAGCTTAATTCTAGCCCTTGCTTCAGTTTTTGCGCTTTTGCATTATTTTTTTTTCTCACGAAACCGTTTCAGTCAACCAATATTATATATGTATACATATATACGAGGCGTTTGTATATTATTTTTAACCGATTTTCGAGTAGCTATTATACTCGCACGCGCATAAAAATGCATAGTGGTATAAATTATTTTTTTATCGAGATGCCGATCGAGGATAATTTCGATATTCGTATTTATATACAAGTCAGATGTGTTCTAAAAGTAGCTCCGGCGTAAAATGCAGTGCAGTTCGCCGGAGTACCGCGCTTCATTTGGATACGTGCCGTGTTCCACGGACGACTTTCGGCAGCTGTATAGTAATTGTGCGTTATGAGACTTCCACGAAATTTCTCCATTTTTTGTTCTCTGACGCGCGAACCAATTCACCTCGTTGGCTTTTACTTTTGGGGTTTTTAGTTTATAAGGCACAATGGTAGGAATGTCATAGCTTCAAAACGAAATCCTAACGATTTTCCTTCGATTCGAAAATTCTGCATTTTTCGACATAAAATAGCATTTTCGTAATATTCGCCAGGAACCGTTTGATCGAATCAATCTGCAAGTAGTCAAATCGTGCCATGATTGCTGCATAACAAAGTTTAAAATTACAGATTTTTTTTTCTTCCTAACAGATACGTATAATATGATATGAACGAAATTGCATCTTGGGAAATTGTCATAAATGTTCGTGTATTCGTACTTTTGCTTACGTGACGTCATGCACGGGACAATTATTTCGGAATTCAAATCCATATACGAGCTTTTAATTGTTTCAATTAAAGTGAAAATTGCGTCGACGATTGATGACGAATCAAATCTTATAATTCTTTGCTCGAGACACGCGCGGTCGTATTTGCGATTTATGCAAATATCTATCAACGCTTTCACTGCATTTGCACTTCATGTATGCAAAATATAATTATGCAGATGTGAGGCAATTCTTAAACTGGTTATACGAATCGAGTTAGCGAAGTGATGAAAGTTCAAAAATGTTGCTAGTTTTAATTGCAGCTTGTGTTATTTTTTGCTCATTTATGCATTGTTAATCTTTAGTAGTTCCGTCCTAAATTTTCAATTACAATAGATAGCCACGTCTACATTTTCACACGGTCTAATAGAATCGCTTGATGATATTTACAACGAAAGATCGGCAACGAGGAAAAATATAAAAAACCCTCCAAAAAATTGGTTTCTATAGTCAACATTGCCATATGATCGATGGGATGCAGATTCATTAATTTTGCATTTAAAATTAATTCTACACTCTATAAATTAATAATGTCGAAAAGAAAAGTTACGGGGAACAGATTCTAAATGACAGTGCACCGTTGGAAAAACGATTGATTGACACACATTATATATATATCACATCCTTTAACGAATATATATCTGTATCATCTGCCAATCTACGTTAAAATCTTTGCTCTTATGGATACAAAACGCATGTGAAATAATGATTGTTAATTTGCAAATAAATATGGTACTAGAAATGCATATATTATACATATATTCATTTTACTGAAAATCTATTAAAAACCCGTTTTTCATTTGTAACAATTTTGCCAATTGTTCCATTTAAAATTCTTATCTTTAAAGAAAGCTAAGGCAATGAACTTTTTCATAAACCATGTCGAAAGTTCTATAATTGGATATAATAATGTGACTTGACATTTAATGAAAAAGATTTGAAATTCCAATTTTAAGAACCATCATTCCAAAAGTATCATATCTCTTTAAGGTTTCTAGCTTAAAGTAATTCATATAGTGATTCCGAGTTTTGCTATTGTCCACGCTCAAAAGCGTTCACTGTTCGAATCTTTTTTTATCCATTTCCATGGATTTTCGAGCCTCGTAGGTATTCCAATTTTCACCAAACTATGATTTATGCGTTCCTTTGGAGTAGCGCCTCGGGCTGGACGGAACACTCAAAAAAATTCTTCTATCAATTATATATGCACATATGTTGCACATGATAAACTATTTTAAAATTATTTACGTATTTCTTACGAGTACGTTAAATAATTAAAGGAAGAATTATCGAAAAAAATCTACCGTTATAGCTAGATGAAATTGCCTTTTTTTCGTGGCCAATAAATCGTTGCGTATTATTTAAGGAACTTAATGGATCTCCTAAGTGAAATTCGAACTCGAGCAAAAATCATCGAGCGCTCTTAACTTAAATAACAAAAACTCGTTCTTGGTCTAATTGTTTCCTTGTCCTTAACGAACGACAAAACACATATACATACATGTGTGCCTTTACGCGCACGTACGAAATACTTTGCGCGCCGGAAACATCGCGTGTGGCACCGGTCAGTCGCTTCGCGACACATAACGCAACGCTATCCAAGCTGCAGAAACGATGCACACGAGCGTTGCGCAAGCCTTTCGAAGGATATACGTCGTGTGCGCGATATACGACGATTACGTGCTCCCGCGAAACGTTTCGAGTCGCTGTTTTTTGTGAGCCGACAGCCGTCGCCGCCGCGACGAGCCTCCGGCGAAAATAGCCGTACTGTTGAACCTCTATATATAAGCTGCGTCATGTTTACGCGCGTGAAAGGAGGAGTAGACGTCAAATTTACCGAGTCATCCTCTCGCACGCTTGCATGCCAACGTGCAAACTCGCGGACTAAAAACTCACCGAATCTCGATGATTTAGCAATTGTTTCCTTCGAATGTCGAATCTTATTAGTTTTTAGTCATTTTTTTAACCTTCCATCGTTCGCGAAACGAATGACAGGAATTCATTGTTTGGTTCAATTTTGGGTATGTAGATTTTGAAAGAAGAGTATACCGGTTTTTAAAAATTTTCCGACGTTTCCTTGTCAATAAAGGTTTTTCATGATAATTATTAGACTGTTGAGCTATTATTTTGAAGTCGGTATTTTTAAAGAACAGCTAGCACCTCTTCAGATGTTTCATCATCCATGAGATTTTCGACGGTGATGAAAAATTTGTTTAATGTTGCTATTCATTATGTTTAAAGAGTATCAGCTTCTGTACATTTGCGTCGAAAATCGATTTTCGAATGATTTTCGATATTACATCATCGATATAACGTTAATATTTTTTACGAAGATGAACTAATTTGTTAAATTATCGTCACGCGGTTCTTGAAAAGAGAGGTTTTTGATAAAAATAAATGAATTTCTTAACTCGTTAGTATTCAGCTTTTTCTAAGAAGAGTAGCTGTTATACATTTACGTCGAATGTTTATGTCTATTTGTTTACATGAATTACGCGTACCTATAATGCTAGTTAACTATATGCATATAGCATATATCACTAACAATCAAGTGTCATAATAAAAAAATGACCGTCCAATATCAGCAATAGATACTATTATCCAAATCCAAATCGATGTCAATAACTTTCTAGTCAGTTTCGTCGACTGGACAACAGAATAATTTGCGCCAACCTCAGTCAATTCGCGCGTGACGGTGAACATGTCTCTTCTTTGCTTTTCTCGTGACTTTTATGTGTATATATATACATAGATATAGATATATAATATCAATAGAGTACACACGCGCAAAAAACTGTAGTTGCGAATACAACCTTGAAACCGTCTTCAGACATCTGAAATTAAACGGACTGGATCCTTGAAATCGTTGATACAGCAGATGCGTCATGTATTATCCTGTTCAAACAGGTGGTGGGTATGCGTAGAGCTGACGCGTGACCAAAATTACATACAGGATTATATGTATGTATTTTTATTTCTGCACAGCTATTTCGGAGGGGTTTGTTATCTTTCCAAGGATTTAGCATCGTTACGCGCGATTTTACGACTTTGCGGAAACGTATATCGGCGTTAGGTTTTTTTTAAACGTTGTGTTATACATTTTTGCTCGTTATGTATGGATAGTTACTTGGATTTATTCCCAACGTCGTTACAACTTGAGTTTCCGAGTAATTCTTGGTAAATAAGTATATATCGCTGAATATAGAATGCTGGTTTTATTTATTAAATGCAAGGATGCATCGATGTCGTTTGCAATTACATTTTTTGCCTTTTATAACTATATGACGTCAGAAAAAAAATCTCTTATGATTAATGAAAATTCCTCATTGTACAAATATATTTGTCATTGCGGAATCTATCGAGGGGCTCGTGCACGCTGATTCTGACGATTAAATTTTAAAGCGTCTTTTTTTTTACTCGTCGGACGACTTTAATTGAAACGTCAAAGCTCGAGTACGATGATCGTTGCGTAAGCAAGCTAACTTTACTTTAAAGCTCGTTACAGCGACGTAAAGTGGCTTAATTACTCTACATCGCACTTAGTTATGAATATACATATATATATATATATATATATATATATATATATATATAGACTTGTAATTTTGAAAGAAGATTATTCCTTACCGAAGCAAAGTAGTAAAACTTGTTTAAAAAAACATTTATAACGATAAACCTAACCGTAAACTCTTTGCACAACAATCGAGGAGAGACAAAAAATATAATATAAAAAATAACTGTCTAGCTATTATCAGTCTAATTCATCATTGGAGTACGGATCTACGCCTTGAAAAATCGATACGCTTCCAAGTTGAGCCTGATGCAACATCTGGCGATAATGCATTATACACTGGTCTAAAGCAATCGGTCGCTGCTACGTCGTTGTCCACACCTCTCTGATTAGATGGGCGATATGAGAACTGGCAACTTCACCATCTCTTTTGGAATTCCAGTCTCTGCTGTGGGATATATCGACGAAAATCCAAAAAGCTAACAAACGAGTCGAGTATTTGTATAAGAAGAAAAGAGCAGCGTGAGTGAGCGAGAGAGAGAGAGAGAGAGAGAGAGAGAGAGAGAAAATGTTGCGTGCGTATATTTGAGTTTGTAGGCTCGTCGCCTTTCTATCTTGGGATTGGCCGAGCCAGAGCCGAGCCTCCAAGTCGAGAGTGAAACGATCTGTACACACGCGCGCGCGGGCATGTCTTTCCTCTGTGTCAGCGTGAACGGTGCTTTCGATAAGGAGAACGACACACTTGTGAGAGAGGTACGGGTCAAAAGAATGTGTCATTCACAATTGAGAGATCGTCAGACATTGTCATCGGATTTGCTTGCGTTGTCGTGTCTCTTTATAGTTTATTTTTTTTCTCTTCATTTTAATATAATGCTGATACTGTTGGAGGCGTAGGCCGTGGGCGAACAATATCGAATGAGACGTTTCGCTCTAATGCGTTTCTCGTTGCAGAATATTGCTAATTAAAGACTTTTTATATCCGATAGATTAGTATGCAATTATTGACGGTTGTGTTCTAAAATGTTCTTATGTAAACTTGTATAAAAGCACGCGATCGATGGTTTTTTATTTGCTTCTTATATGGGTATGTTTCTTGCTATGAAGATAAAATTGACAATTTATGATTCTTAGTTGATAATTCTTTGCGGTTACGTATATCATTTTTTATATAATTTATTTTTAGGCGTTGCAGAATCTTTTGATTCTAAAGGAAATGTTTTTTTTACTTGATTAATTTTTCACTAACTTTTCGCTCCATTCGAAAGCTGGCGTTTAGTAAAATTATTCTATGTTTACTATATAATAGGGTTGGAACATAGTATAAAATTTGATGCATCTATATATGGGGGGTAGGAGAGGGGTGGCGATTCCAATTTTAATAAATATCCATTTTATCAGTCTATCTATTCAAAAAATTTTTATAAATACATTGCAAGATCAATCTATCACAAACTTTATCACTTCTAATGCCTATCGAGAAGAAACCTTTGTGTTGACAATGAAATGTGCAACTAAATAAAAAAGCAAAATAATTATGAATACTAGCTAATCCCATAAAGGCCAGATATGAAAAAATATTAATAAAAAAATAAGTCTCATGAGCTTATACGAATACCGAATGAAAAAAAAGCTTGGTTTATCAGTTCTTTTCCCAAATAAAATACATAATCCTGATACTCTATACTTCTTATCGAAAATAGATAAAAAAAATAACATTGTTTCTCAATTTATCTTCAGTTATTTGCCCATTCGCTGGATAGACCATTCCTGTTGACAAAGTGGGCAGCGATTGTTTTGTTTGACCCAGAGCGACATACAGCAGTAATGAAATGAGTGATTACATTCGCCCCAAACAACAACGCAGTCCTGTTTTCCGTAAAAATCTTTCTTACTCTCGGCTTGGCAACGAAGGCAGGCATCTGTAACAAACAATTCAAATGAACCACATTCGCTTATAAGTTTAATTAAATCTCTGAGATAATTAAGACGTCAATATTGAAATATATATAAAGAATGCAATTAATCTAACTAGTTAAAGCTTTTAATTTTAAGCAGTCTCGATATACTTGTGAAAAATGTTGTGTGGGATGTTGTTTAAACAATTCTCACAATAGTCAGATACTGTAAAAGTATATTCGTTATACTGCTTTTAAATATTGCGCAATGCTAAATTTCTTGGTTGTATAATATGTAAACTTCGTCATTATATATTAGGTTGCATCACAAAAAATCTAAGAAAGTAAAATACGTCTATATCAAGTTAAAACGTAAATTTCCCTCGTGTTTTCTCCCGCATCGAAAAAAAAATACAAAGTCATGAAAGTAAATTGGAATAAATTAGAATAGAAATCAAATTGAATATTTGGTACGAGGCAGCTTAAGATTAATTATTTGGACGTCAGAGTCGTACACTCGCGATGCGAGGTTTTGACGAAACGTCACGTAGCGACGATCCTATGGCTTTTGTTTCCGTGAGATCGAGTCCGACTGGACGTGAGATGCCGAGAAGACATGACGCACGTTAATCGGGCCACGCAAATTTGCAACTTTGATATTTTATTTTTACGATCCATTGGAGACCTGATTTTCATTAGATCTTTAGACTATGAAATCAGATATGTTTAAAAGTTTTATACTTGTTGAAGTCACACTGTCTTATTCGATAAATTTGTTTCAATCAAGAGTAAACTCATTGTTATTAAAAAAAAAACGAGACTTGAAAAATAAACATGGATATTTTAATGAAACCGAATTTTTTTATTTTTATTAACTTGTCATTTATCGGATAAGTGACGTCTAGTAAAATTAGCCTACAAGTGGTAAAATCATTCTAAGTTTATTATTATCTATTACTATTGTCATTATCAAAGTTATAATAAAATTAATTTTTTTTATTCTGGTTAATACATTTAATTTCAGGCAATGTTGTGCAAATATTCTTCGTAAATTAAATAAAATCATTTCCATTCTAACAGTTTCGAGAAAATAATTCACGTTTGGAGTAATGCAAGTATTTTCATTTTTACTCAAAAAGATACGCTGGAGACAAACTATTGAAAATTATTGTATTTTTGATTCTTCCTTCAAATGGTTATTTTGTTTAGTGCGCATTATTTTGTAGAATTGACATTTTTTTTAGGTAGTTAATAAATAATCATAAACAATGGCTCGTACGGCAGATGCAATATTTCGAGGTTGCTATTATGGTAATTTATATTAGCAAGGTCTTATATTCACATCGACAATTATGTGTAATTTTCGTGACCAGTGAGAAATACGTCGCGAGGTAAAGTCGCAACAATTATCATACACAATATTTTGTAATTTCAGTTTGGACGAATCTGCAGAATAATATTCTGTACGCAAATAACGAACATAACTATTCCTCGTGAATTCGCAAGCCGTTGTATTCTAAAGCCATACGCGTATCGAAAATCGCATTTTTATTTACTTTTGATTATGAGACATGACAATAACAGCACATGATAATATGAATACTTATTTATAAAAGCAGTTTATTCATGAAAGTGCTCGAAATTAAATAATTTATAACAATACATGATCAAAGAATAAAATAAATTCAGAACAATGAGTATATTTGAGGTAATATTTAACTAAACATGAAATGGGACAAAGAAGTACTTTAATATGTATATATATCTCTGCAAAAATAAAAAAATACTGGACAAGTGTGTTTATGTAAATTAAAAATATAAAAAACTTCATCAACAAACTGTTTTAGATTTAAGGTTTTATGGCAGCCTATGTATATCCCATAATCGAATTCATATTCAGAAACATTTATGAATTATCTCCACTTTTGGATGTGTTTAAGTTTAATACAAAGTAATTTATCTAGTCTAGTTTTTTCAATGATTTAATTTAAAAATGTAATCGTTCCAATTTATCTCAAGCGCGTTATTTCAAAGTTGATAAAATCTGACAACAAAGGTGAAATGGAAAAAAAGGCTTGAAACGTCATACGATCAACCAGTGACTCGGGCTATGTCAATCTTTCTATAAGCGTATAGCTGCATGAGCATGTCACTGGCTGCATGATTGAACGAAAAGAAAAAAGTCATCAGCATGCTGCACACACGTTTAGAAAACTTGTGCGCAATAACTATTTTTTTCGTACCAGCATGTAAAGATTGATATTTTGATAAAGACTAGAAGATTAGACCTATTGCGCGAGGCAGTAGATAACGTTTTTTTAACTCACTTATACATTTGATAGTATAAGTATATTTGTGCAATTAAAAAAATTTATATTATAAGTTTTTCTGATAATTCGGAAAATCCTATAACAATACAATACATACCTAATTAAGAAATTGAATCAATTTTGGCTTTTGAAATTGCAGTTCATTTCTTATAAAGACAATTGAAACTGATAAAGTACGTGAAGGATTTAAAGGGGTAATAATTCGATCGATTTGACGTCGTTCGAACAAATGTTCGCGGCGACGATGGGAGTGTTGGCCTAGTAGTATTCCGCTGTTTCATCTGCAGTGACGCGCCGTTCGATCACTTTATAATGCGCTATTGTTAATATTATACATATATGCGTGTATATGTATATATATATATATATATATATATATGTATATTCGTACTCTACGTACAATGTGATGCATAAAGAAATATCTACAGGAAAAATCAATAAATATCGAATATACGCATTGAATGACCAAGATTTGCTGCACGTACGTGTATACGTTCTAGGCACTCTATTTTATATATTCTTGTTTTTCAGTGTACAATAAAATATATAACATATACTGCACAATTAGGAAACGCATTATTTTTCTTTTTTGTTGATTTTACATTCAGCAACATTATGTTTATTGATGCATTAAAATAACAAACAAAAAATAATAATAATTTTACAGTTACCGATTAAAAATATAAAAAAATTGAAAGAATGCATTTTGAATGCAGTCACCCGTTATGCAGGAATGACAGAATTTGTGACCGGTGAAAAAGTTCCACAAGCTAAGAGTTCACGATTGTCTTCAAAAGTGCCGGCATTAAGTAAAAAAGGCAGAAGACGAAGATTGACTCTCTGCGGGGGGAGGGCAGAATCATTTACGTGCCCCCACTTCCCACTATCGACAGTTGTGACTCGTCGACGTTAAGATCAATTGTTCACGATAAATGTTTTACTGCACGTGTATTTCCATAGCGAGTACCTTCTCGATCCTTCGAGACGTCAGTTGTAATTCGATTTTCCATCTGGGACTGAAGATGAATTCGCTAATAGGTACTGGAAAATTTTGTTATTTTTGAATCCTGACTATAAGATTAGATGAATGGCAGTACAGAATTGCGCACAATAAAACATTGTCTTCTGCGATTAAAAAAAAAAAATTGCGAGAGGCACAGCTTTGAAATAAAGAAAAAATACAACAAAAATGGCCGTTTAATGAAGCGCGAAACGATAATATGCAAATAAAATTAAACATAGATAGCGTACGAATTGTATCAATCGATATTTTCCTAGATATTTAGGCGTCGTTGTTTGTGTAGCTACAACTCACGTACGTCAAAGCGACAATAAGCTTAGATGTGATGCAGACGCTGTTTCTTCTTTTATAATATGTTTACGCTTCTTTTTTTAAATAACTTTTAATTTCTCTATAAATGATAATTGGTTTTTTCTAATACGCAAAACACTTGGAACACAAAAAAATAAACGCGTCAGCTGTAACTCGTTCTTCCATATATGTATAGTATAAACTTTATATATATATATATATATATTTGCGAAGTCGCGTGTTACACCGTAACACATTTTAAAAACAAATTTAATAAACAAAGTAATTCATTTTATTGCGACCTATTACAGTCTTAAGCTGGTACTAATGTTCACGTGGCTTAGAATGTGAATTCGTAAAAGTGAAATTCACAGTATTCGCAGAGGGAAAAATACGTTTTAAAATCGATTTTTATAATAAGCTACGATCAGATTAAGCATTTTTCTAACGATTTATTATTATATATTATCATTATTGGGTAAGTTAAGCTTCTTGAGACCTCCGGGCGTGTAGGCTATTCCTTGGCGCCTCTCACGTGCGTGTTTTAATAAAATCTATTCAGACCGATCGCCTTCCAGGAAGCAAATATTTTGGGGGTGATCTGGGCCCGACCCTCCTCTGCCTCTAGAAAGGGTGCACCAAGAAATAGTCTCCTCTTTCGGGGTATGGCAGGGCGGTACCAGAGGAGGTGTTCCAAAATTTCCTTCTCCATAGAGCAAAACCTTTAGAACGGGTTTGTGGTTATGCCCATTCTATATTTGTGTGCCTTTATATGTTATACCTTTGGACCACTTTTTCGCATTTTTGCCATCACAAGCATGGTTGCAAATTATAGTTTCCTCTCATACCCGTTTTTTTTTTTAATAAAATGTAATATAATATTTACTTGAATCAGAAAAATAGTATGTTTCGATTGTAAAAAAGATTTATTTCAAATTTAAATTATTTCGAGTAAAACGTCAGTTACTGTCTAGAAATAAAAATTTACTTGCAGACAATTAAATGTAACCTGTAATTATTTAGAAAATAATTTGTATAAATCTAAATTTTCGTTTAATTCTACAAATATTTATTCATAGTGGAGGTATTTAAATAAATTATGTAATCATTTAGTATATAATTTTTTAAAATTCCATAAACGTTTATTGGGAATTATGTAAATGCATATATTTCAATTATTATGGAAACATCGGTCAATCATTATTCCTTAGAAATGATTTAAAAGATTTTTGCAGAGATTCTCACGATGAGTGCGGCAATTGTAATGTCTTTTATAAATGACTTGCATTGTTTATTGTTCAAGAGAAACCTGTTAAAAACGTAATTTCGAGGGACCTCATAGGTGGAAAATTTTGTTTGAATACTGACTCTGTAAGACATTCTGCGTTTATGAGGGCAATTAATCTTGACAGTTATAGTAGTTAAAGATATTCAAATATTGTAGCTCGGCTAATGCTTAACCAACAAATTATAGCTTCATTCAGGAATAGATTACCGGATTATTTAACGCTTACTCTACAGTTGTTAGCTTCTTGCTCGTAAAATCTTCTTATATAGTAGCGGATATATTTAATACGAAAAGTTATATGCCTTTGAATAATTATCTCGAATTTAGGCAATATAACTGTTTCTTCAGTATTGTTTATTACTTCAACCGATATTATTGGTACTGCTAATGGTGCAAAATAAGTACGAATAAAATGATATTTTGCGAAATTATTATGCACCACGCATAAGAAGTAAAATGAGTGTTCTTTGTTTCGTGAGGAATCGTTGGAGGGAATCAATGCAGAAAGCAAAGCTATTAATGACCTTGTAGGTATATTATGAGGGGAGTCCTGGAATAATTTGGAGACACGCATGGACGAACCGGTTTCTAAACCCAGTGTCTGGACATAAACTGCAATTTTGAACATTTATGCTGATGCACCATTAATATGTAGTGTCCAAATGTATGGGTACAATTTTTTTTTATTGACATATAATGAAATATACATCATTGTAATGTTCTGAGAATTATGTGAGAGTAATATTTGGTAACATTTTATAGAGTAATTTGTGAAGTTGTATGGACCTGAACTGCGAGGAAAACTTGGAAGTTACAGACACTTTGGATAAGAAATCTACAGAATGCGTCAAGAGATATACACGACAGCGAGATCTATGTTAACAAGATTTTTGAGATAAAATAATTGTATAGTTTGCCCTTTAGTTTTTAATTTTTCAGTTAGATTAAGAACATTCTCTGTCAAGTACAGTGAAAATCACTTTGGAGAAACTGAAGTTCAAGTGTGGTATGTTCACAAACATGACTAATGGGTAGTAGGAAAATATTTTTCGATAATAGTAATATAAACTTATTAACTGCAATTGAACATCAAAATAAAATTACGTTTAAATCGAAAAAATCAAAACAATACTGTAATTGATTCGAATTTAATTATTAAACTTTAGACGCCATAACAATAAACATGGCTTAGATTTTTTAAATTAATTTTAAATTAATTCAATCGTTCTAACAATTCCGATTGACCCAATCAACTACGGATGCAAATAATAATTTTCCACTCATAACTCACTTTGAATAAACTACGGTGAAAAATGGCTAAATGTACGAAAGTTTCTTGATGACAAAATTGATTTTCCGAAAGAAGAAATTATTAATTTTTGTTAACGCAGTAACTATTTAATAAATTTTGTTTTGAAACCTATGCTTTGTAATTCTATAAATATTTATTGGCGGTAATTTAATAAATACATTTAAAAAAATGTATTTATTAAAAAACTCTTAAAAATGAAGTAAACTGGTGTTCATTCCAAGGATGTTTTTTTTGTGTAGATATCTACCACACTCTAGCATACAAATCTGATTAACAAGGTAACGTTTTTTTTCACAGACTCAACTGTCAGCACGGATGGTCCAACAAATTTATAAATGACTATTGGAAAAAAAAAACCTGCAGACAAGTATGAACCGAAGGCAGAAAAGATCACGGGTCAACAATGCCGACTTTGTTATCTCTCTGGTCGCACGTGCAGCTCCGGATAAAAGCGCGTCAAAGTCAGGGCCGTAGAAAATCGTCGCATGCCAATGCACGTGAGAGAGATAGAGAGTAAGAGGGTCTGCAGACGATTCGTCAATGCTGACTGTATAATGTAAGTATACGATGCGTACAGTTGTGTCTCTCGCTTTTCAAACAGATCGTGTTCGCGACTGTCAGACGGGCCGAGATAACGCTAGTGACTTCGCTAATGCGCGATTAGTATAACGAGTACATTAGCAAGCTATAAGACGGAATGTTTACGTACGGCCGGAAAAGAAGCGAAAATCTGCGATTCATGCGAAATTTCTTATACCTTGAAGGTCTATAAACTAGGAGTTATCGCATTGCGTCGAGATGCGACGATGAACAATTTAACAATGTAATTCTTATGCGATACGACGGTTACCCGGAAAATAACGATTCTTCGCTCAAGCGAATATGAACATCAGATTTTATTATAAGAATAAAAACGAAAAAATAGAGTTACAATCTTCGTGTCATATTGACTCAATAGAAAATCGCGTAACGCAATAAACGATTAACATTAATAAATAAACACCTTAGCTTACGCCGAAGCGCAATCATGTTGTAAATCAGTTTTCCGCGATGTAGCGATGGTTTAAGAAAAAAACACTTCCAGCCTATCAATTTATCCTTTATTAAGGCAGCGAAGTCAATCGCTTAGAAAGTGCATTTGCTCTCGAAATGATTCTTTGCTTTTCTAATCCGCGAGCGTGCAAATTCAACTGAATCAGTCTTGTCTGCGCAAGTCAACGCGATCGGATGTTGCGCGCGTGAAAATAACGCATGAGCAGCAGGTAGTTTGATAAAAAATCATAATTTTTTTCAAAAGTGTCGCATTAAGCTTCCGTATACGTGTGCTTTGTCTAGTTTCTGCATAAACGGCGTCATTGAAACTCGTAAACTTTATTACCAGAAATGGAAGATTAATTTCCTTCCAGAATTACGGCTGTTTAAATTTTAATCCACAAATTTTCGACGATAGGATCAAAATTCGTACTTGCAATGACGATCGTGATTAAATTGTTGTACGTGAACTTTGTCTAGATGTACATTGATAAGACATTTTCTTTATCCTATAATATCGTTATCACCTCGATAGGACAGTCCAGGTATCCGCGAGCTTTGAGTGGTGACGAAACTATGACTATTCTATGGAAAAATGAAAAAAAAAAAAAAAAAAAAAAAAAAAAAAAAAAAAAAAAAAAAAAACATATTTTTGTTCAACGGTATAACGTGCCGAGTTATTACGATTTCCGTATATACCAATATGATTCGATTCCATCGATTGATATAGAAAACTTCGATTTAAACGGATGATGCAGCTGTTTTTTATCAAGCTCAAATTACGGTCATGTTACGCATGCCGATGGAGGTTGGAAACTTCCGACCTAAATTATGGAATCGTGTTGCAATTGGTCGTTGGCACGAGAACGCATGTCTTCCGGAAAAGAATAGAGGAATACGCGCGAAGCACTGAAAATTAGCCATTTGAAGCAAAAGAAATTATTTGGAATCAAAGAGATAATAATCTTTAATAGCTTCTCAAAAAGTTATCTTTTCTAATCAAAAAGAAAACATCTTTGTTGCGTCCTTCTTACGTCAATCGTTTTCTCAAAATCGTTACCGAGTCGAAGTAATTGTATTCAAATGTAAACTAAAAGGCGCATTCTCACTTCTAATTGTATCAATATTACCTATAGTTGCATCAAATTATAAAATATACCGGATCGAAATCTTGTTAGACGTTAATTATACAATGATATTACTACTTGCAGTGGATTGTAAGAAAAGTTAATACAAATATGATAGAAATGGCCAATTTTGGAGTAAAAGAAATACTGCTCGTTAAAGAAAAAGTACGTTT
The DNA here is from genome assembly GCA_018906985.1 of Apocrypta bakeri. Taxonomy (NCBI): domain Eukaryota; kingdom Metazoa; phylum Arthropoda; class Insecta; order Hymenoptera; family Pteromalidae; genus Apocrypta; species Apocrypta bakeri. The sequence goes on along the minus strand of JACCIA010000006.1, from coordinate 12,071,062 downwards.
TTGTTTAAAAGTATCCTTTCATTAGTGGAAGAATGCGATTTAGAAAAATAAAAATATCATAACTTATCATTTGATATATCTATTTTTAGCGAATGGTGATAATGACGACGCAGACTTTAATATTATATCCAATTGAGAGCGTCATCGTACCGGATACTTAGATTCACTCCATCGTTTCATCACCCTACCTTTTCTGTTCACGGGTGGGTATACTGTGTAAAAAAAAACAATTTTAAATAGAATAATTATGCGACTAAATTTGCTTGATTTATTGTGAGCGCTATAAAATTTACGCGTATATAGCTACATGGTAGGAAGCTATACTTGACGGGCCAAATATAGCATGAAGGCCTGAAGTACAGCAAGTGATAGAATTGCGATTAGATCGTTGACCTTTCGAAATTTTGTTTGTACCTAGTATTGGATAAAAATTGAAAGCTTTATAAATATGATTTATAGTTTTATTTTGTATCCAATTTCCAAGTAAAATTTAATAATTTAACGAGAGCTTTGAAATAAAAAATTATTATTGTACAGGTTCAAGTCATTTTCATCCTGGACTTTATGGACTCTAGGATGGTTTACGTAAATATGCTTTCAAAAAGTTAAAGCCTCGTACATCAGTATTATACGATTTACTACGATATTTGTTTGTAAAAAATTATAATTTGCGCAATAAGACAAAGTGCACAAATCAATAAAACGATAAATTTTTAATAATATAACTCATTCTTTGATTCTACCATTGCCTTATTATCACTTAGTCAATCGTTACTGGATTATACCTCAGTAATGCAAGCTTATATAAAGTAAATAGGAACGCACCATTTGAATGTACCAACGCGAACATTGTTCAAATTAATGTCGTTGATGTTCGTGGACCTTAGAGACTTCCTTAGATCTACATTCCAGACTGGAAAAGAATTTGTCGAGCTGCTCTATTGCGACGATCGTGTCTGGTAGTTTTTATCGACTCATTTGGCACGTTCGCGAATCCTATGCACGTGGACGGTCGGAGAGTAGTAGCTAAATAGTTTTTTATGCTGCAGAAGCAGTTGCGGTAGGTTTTGTCGTTGATCGATCACGTACAACTGGAAACTTTGTCAAGTGGATAAAATATATTGAATGCATTTAATTTTTTCTGACCGAATTCTTTACCAATGTAGATCAACTACGTCGATAATTTATAGATACTTTTGACGATGTATCCAAAGAATGAAGGAAGAAAAAATGAGTAAAGCTATAGAGGAATCATAGTAACGAGTGACCGAGTTTTTCTTTTTTTTACACAGAGATGGGAATTCGAGGAAAGGTCATCGTTGAGAGAAGTTTAAGTGGAAAATTTTGTAGTCTCCCATTTCGTGTTCGATACGAACAGGCGCAAGGAAACTGTATGTATACAAACAGGTACTTCGATTGAATATTAAACAAGTTTTTTTTTCTAGTAGCGTCTCGATTGACGTTGATGCAACCGGCTTACGGTTCAAAGAAAAAAATTCAAACCTCAGAGAAGTAACAAAAGACACGATCGTGTAAACTTTGACTTGGAGAGGGGAGGTAAATCGTCTATTGGAACAATCGCGAAGTATAGGGGATTTGCATAAAGTCAAGCATATATGCACTGAAAGAAAACTACTTTGAAGGCAAAATGTGTCTTTTTGCTTAAATCTGTTTGATTCAAAACTGCACAAAATGATTGTATTTACATTAACACTTCATATTATCCGATAGAACTATTGTGTGGTCAAAATATTATGTTATAAATGACAGTTTTAATTTATTTAATTTACTGCACCAAGTATTAAAATTTGATTCAACTACAGGCAATATCGCGTTTATCATATCGACTTGGATTCATTAGGAAGTAAAATATTTTTGGAAAAAATAGAACTAGGTAACGACACGTTTGAATCAACGCGAATCCTTTTAAAAGTAACGATCTTGTATAAGAGAATTGGTTTCTTTTTTATTAAAAAGGATATCTTTTTGTCAAGCAATTTAAGATTATTTTTTTAGTTCAAAAGGATTTCTTGTGCTTCAAACGGTTACTTTATTCAGAATAGCTATCTTCAAGGATAATCATCAAAGCTTGGCTGCAATATAGTTTCAGCATGATAAAAACGAAGTCTCGGAAGTTCCAAATGAATTTACAGGGAATATACCTATAAGCAGTACTGCTAGACAGAAAAAGTGCCGGGAGGTATTTGAAAATGTGGTGATCGCAGGAGGCAGGCACGCGATCTGGACATCCCTCTCCTCCTTTCCGTACATCACGGGTAGCAACTATCTCTTTCTTTCTCGTAGATTCTCGCAGACTCTCTCACAAGTGGAAACACACAACGATCTACTCTTCATCCCTACCACCGTTAACTAACTGACACAAGAGAGAGAGAGAGAGAGAGAGAGAGAGAGAGAGAGAGCGAGGCGCACGGCGCTTTTACATTGGGTAGGCGGTGCTTACGAAGCGAGCCCCGCACTCACGTATAAAAGACAAGAGCAACCGCGCGCGATCTGATTAGCATATAGCGAACGTCCAGGAGTCAGTGGTGTTTGGCGGGCTCGCGTCCTGCCCGACTTATCATCTCAAGCTATTTCAACGCGTGTTTTACAATTACCGTGTCTATCTATCCTTTCGCCGTTTCCGCAGTCGCATCGAATCGTTGAAAGGACGAACTGGGCGGATTTGTCAATCTTTAACAGTCGCTTTGTACAAATACAGAGTGTGGACATTTTTTGTGTCGTTACGTTTACTTATTGCGATTTCACGCGCTATACCTGTGCGCGTCACGACCGGCTATCAGTAAGCCGGTCTACAGTAAGTCAAATTCGAAACAACTCCTCTTCTGTGTGTTCTGACTCTCGGTGTGGGGGAGAACTCGTGGAGGCGCCGGCAGTTGGCGCTCGAACCTCAGACCGACAGCACCTCGCGTGGTCGCAGACCAGAATACAAGCATTATTACTCGAGCAACGAGTGACCGAGCCGATAAGGACGGTCCCAACAACGCGCTTGCATTCTAGAGTTACAGACAAGGATTGAAATCAGCTGCGCACAGATTACAGGCCACGTGTCTTACGACGTCAGTCGACATATATATACACATAAACGCCGGTTGGCCCCTTATTGCAACGGAAGGTGCTTACACTACAAGAATCATCAACATGTCGTCCTCGCAGAACAGGCGGCAGATTATGCAGCCATGGCCTTTATGTCTCATCAACTTTGGCAAAACCAAGGTAAGTTCAGTGTGTTCGGTGTTCAGTGTCCACCACAATGGGATGAGCGAAATCGAATACCGGCTTACTTTTGAATATTCAAAATCATCACTTTTTGCAACCACGTCAAATCGCTTCAATTTAAACCACCCGAGATCGCGTGACAATCAACGGTGCCCTCTAATACGAAGGACAAATATGTTAATCGTTGCAGTTTCATTTGAGTATTTGTAAAATTGGTATAAGTCAAATCGGTTAGGATAGCGATATCGATATTCAGTAATCGAGCCTCTTCTCATACGAAAAGTGAATTTTCCTTTCACCCGTCCGCAACTCATCCACTGTAGATGTATGCACTAAGAGTCTCTTTCACCAATTTCGCATCTGGAAGCTCTGGAAAGTTCCATGGACCATTCGGATACAATTCACTCACGTCGCCTACGGTCGTCCCTCTCGCTTTCTTCCTTATTCTTCTTCAGCGTCTCTCTCTCTCTCTCTCTCTCTCTTTCTCTCTTCTCCTGTATACGTGCATAAGCTCACATTCTACATTTTCCTTCTTCGACCTTATATGCCAAACTGATGCATTTTTGGTCTTTCTTCGGGTGTCTCTTGATTCGAACCTAGACACAGATACGATTTTCCGGGACACGCGATCAATTGGATCGTAACGGAATTCCGTGTTCTAGATGATTGTACGTTTGCACAATGTTTTGTTATAATTTTTTTCTCTTCATTCATTGACATAACAATGCCACAATGGACCATGCATTTAAAAGATACCATACAATAGACGTGTAATTTGTACTAAACGCCGTTTAATAATGTCTCCGATGCTGGGTTTGTGTCAGCAGTTTGCTAAACACGTGCTTGGACTAATAAACTGTTTATAAAATGGGGGAAAATTTTGTCAACATTGATGGAATCACACCTTGATTTGAATTTTCTTCAGTAATTTCATACTCTTTCAAAAAATGATACAAACTTAGAAATAATTTTTACTGCGGTGTGGAAAAATAAAATCTTCCCTAATCGGGTGTCCGATTTCTTAGTTCCTATAAATTATGCATGTGAGTCGTTCTTTTTTTTTTGCATAAAATATAATGTACTACTGTCCGCACAATAGTCTATTTTACGGATTACAGCTCATATTCAAAATGAAACATTGAAAATATCCAAATTAATGAGTATTTTTTCTAAATTTAACCTGTTAGAAACGTGATTTACATATTTTTTCTTCTCTATTGTTGCTTGAATTCTCTTTGCGAAATCATAAATCGAGACAGAGAGAGATCGAGAAAAGAGGTTAAAATATAAAGGCTATAAAATCGAAGAAGAAACAGAAGAAATGCGTATCTCTCACAGCACATGTAATCATCGCTCTGAAAAAAAGAGCGAATAAAAAAGAAAAACTATCGGCCTAAACAGGTTTATGCCCGAGAAAGCTTACAACACCAATGAATGAAAAATTTTAATGGCATGAGTCTCCGGAAAATGTCCATGTGCGCAAGATTCATCCCAAGATGGACAAAATAATTCACTTTACAAAGAGCTTTCATTTTCGGTTGGCTAATTTTTAAAATCTTTTTACACTAAAAGACTCTGGAAAATTAACCACTTGAATAAAAAAATCCGGTTGCATAAAAAAGAATATGATTATAAATATCTTGTAAAAAAAAAAAATTTTATCCATTAGAAGGAAAAATTTTTCCTTGCAAGATCCTATTGTTTTGTTTCCAAGTGGCAATGATTCTATTTCATTCAAAATGAATGTTATCGCTTTCAAACGTACCCAACAAGTCAAATTAATAAACATTATATAACTTATACATGTTAAATAAAATATTAAAATTGAATTTATTTATACGTCATATTAAAAACAATGCAAAATATCATCGCATATTGATAAAAAAAAAGGATTTTTATTTAAAATGTTTTTTTATTATTAAAGTTTGTTTGTTTTCAATAATAATGGTTTCAATGTTCTTTCAATGTCTATTAAGCTTAATCCTTTTGATTCATCATTTAAAATAGACATTCCTTTTGCCTAAGAAGTATAATTTTTTCGAATAGAGTCTGAAATTTCCACGTACTATCGATTGCAATCAGTTTCATTTGTTGCGCTCGGCCAAAGTAGCGTTGCAATGGCTTATCTCGTTTTATCATTATCATTATTTTAAAACAATCTACCACTATGCAGTAGAGTTAGCAATAACTTAAGGAAAGGCACTGAGCTCAATGCACGAAACAAAGTAATTATTTTGTAATTGTCTAATCTTTAACCTATATAGCTAAGAGTATCCCATAGAAACGTATGTATATTCTAAAAATAGTGATCTTTCTCTTTCTCCAGTGCGTCGGCCGTGACCCTCGCGATTTCTCTCGAACAGCTTTCAATGACGCAACGCCACGAAAATGCGAATCGAGCTTCTATAAAGCGGTGCTCTCTCACTAAATCACGTGCAGCATCAGGTCGTTATCGGGATTTTTTTCCTCCCACCATTTGCACATTTTTAACAATTTCACGTGAATTTACAATGATACGAAGTCGTCGTTACTCGTGGTAATGATTACTTATGCAAAAATCTTATCACGCGCTTTTGAGATTATTGACGCATGCTTTGTATACTTTGTACGTTAGACAGACGAGTCTCACGGAAAAGTAAAGGGCTAATCCATAGCCTTGATTAAATAAACATGTATCCTTATCGGAGCTTTACGTTGTTTGAAGTAAATTTGGAAAAATTTCAACGGCTGCGTATAAAACTTTCCGACAAAGTTCGAAATCGATGAAATCGATTATTCCAATGATTAATTTTCAATTCAATTTTTTAAATCGATATCTTTGAAATTCTAAAGCCTTCGGGTTAGGTTGATTTAACTATTTTTAAGCAACGTCACCTTTGAAAGAAATTACGACTAATTAGAGATTTTAAATCAAACAGCAAAGTCATGTGCAGTGACGTGGGTTTACAGGGTATTATCGAATGGTTTTAGTGACGTCGAGTCCCGATTTATTTCAGACAACGATTTTATCCCTGCTTTTCATCCGCAATTTCGTAGGAGGAGGAAGAAGAGGTCGAAAAATATGTTGACGACACTACTTTGACGCTCGGATCGCATTGGAGAATTACTGCACGCAAACGCGATCAATACAAGTCGAAGATAGTACACTCAAATAAATGATACTTCTGATTCAAAATGAAAATCGTTGCTTTTTAAAGGGGATACATTTTATTAGCTCATACGTTAATGTTCAATCTACTCCTGCATTTTTTTATTAACTCATTATATATACATTAAATATTCGTACTATCCGCTAGGGACGCCTAGACAAATTTGCCTACAAAGTGATCTAATCATTCTATGCTACGTGGATTAAATGTTTCTGCAACAGTGATGATGTGTTATTAGTTTTCGATATTTGTATAATTGACCTGCGATTTACATTGAAGTACTGGCTAATTTACGAATACGGATAATTTATAAAATCATTGAGAACCACCCCCTATACTACTTAAATTTAATTTGACAACAAATCTTTGTCTTGTGAACAGTGCATTTAAAATTATTTAACATTTAAAAAAAATAAAACTCGTTACCGATTTGAAGCAGCATTTTTTTAGTACACAGATTTAAATTACAATAGTTTCAATAAAATTTGGATTCCATTTTTCTGTACTATTGACGAAAGTAATACTACTCTTAAAAAAATATTCGGCAACGAAAAAATTAGCTATAGGGAAGAGACAACAAACCGATCGCTTTTATTTGTGTTCATAGTCTAGACTTGCACACATGCAAAAGACTTGCACATGATTTTCAGTGTCTGATCTCTATATCTATATTATATGGAAAGCAGCTTTAAAGCGATCCGGCGACGATGCGTCGACTGCTCCGTCGGTACGTTAGACACACGTTACTTAACTGACTGTAAATGTATGAATATACGTTATGCATTGTTTGAACGTAATGACGTAAATAACTAGTGAATTGTTGAATATAATAGTTTTCTGATATATGAAATGCAAATTACACATGTATTACGTTTGTGGTCCTTTGTGCCACGACACAATGCACGAAAGCACGATCTGTATAGTAGATTTAAATATAGCAAGTCGACGAATGTCAGCAACGCATGGCAGCCCAACAGGTAGTGTCATCGAGAAAAACCACAGGACCACGAAAATGACATTCTCCCTTTCGAGTCGCCGCTATTTCTGGCTCACACTTTACAGTCGTAGATAAATCCATGCTTTTTCTTTTCGCGACTACAAATTAAATACACCGATACATTGCTTTTGGAAAACTGTTTTCTATTTACAAATTTCATATATAAGACAATGTATACTGGAAAGAACATTGTTAGAGTAATGAAAAATTAAGTAACATATATTAATAGGAATAATTATTATTTAAAACTAAAATAGTGATTTTTCTCTAAGCAAATAGTTTTTCTGTCAAATACCCAGTTATTCAATAAAGCAATTTTCCATAAAGCTAGTGTAGGTAAAAGCGAATAGACATAAATAGATCGGTCACTTTCTACGGTCAAGATTTCTAATAAGTCCATGATACACCCCTTGAATTTCGTTATCGAAACATCTTCGAAAATCAAAATCCAGGAGTACACTTCGATAGAAAAAGAAAACAGATGCATGAGCGCGCGAAGAAAGAAAGTTCAACGCACCTAGTCACCAGTGGAAAATTACCGAAAGCGCGGGGACAGCGAAACTTGTAATTGCAAAGAATGCGGTAAAGGCATTGCGAGCAAGAGACAGGGAGAGAGAGAGAGAGAGAGAGAGAGAGAGAGAGAGAGAGAGAGAAAAAGAGCTACAGGTCGTACGTTCTTCAAAAGTCGCCGCTACCGCAGCGATCTAAATTTAGAACCAACACACGTACGTGAAATTGCATTTGTCCAGTTTTACACTCTCGCTTTTTCGCGAAAGTATATGCGTGTATTCGTGCACTCACATACACATGGATAAAAAGCTTATTGGTGATGAATAATCCATGCGAGCAAAAAAGCCGATTAAGTGCATAAATAATGCGCGGCGAAATGGATTGATCGCGCTCATATGCTTACTCGCTCCAGTACAGGTATACATACTTCACGTATGCATGAATGTACTGGCATAAAGGAATTTTTTTTATTACTATTTATGCACGACTGAAACTTGAAATTCATATTTATTTATGCGTCGTTAATTAAGGTAAATTAATTTTAGCGCAGACGTTGTTATATTTATACACGTCGATGCAGATAATACTGATACATCTGTATGTAAAAGGCTGTTTAAAAATGTGTTGTTATTTTAGATTATGTTATCTCTTATTTACATAACGCGATTCAACAAAACGTTCTATTATATCATCCGATGAATTCTGTGTTTCCGGACGTGTCAAATAAGCACCGAATTATAATTCCATGAAAATCATCAGCTGATCCTTACAAACTCATATAAATTAGCTGAATTGAATGTTTATAAATGACGTATTCATTTACCGAGTCAGTCTGATAATCAACAAAAAGTAAATTTCGTAATGACGACACTGTAATAGCTACAGAGTTACATTTCTTATTGGAAACTATAACTATTACAGTATAGTTTAAAAATGTTAAAAGTAATTTCGCTAATTTACGTGTATTGCAAAAACTGAGCTTTCGTGAAAATTCGAATCACAGTCCCCTTAAAATGTTTCCGCATAATTTCATCAGAATCTTCAATTTTGACAACTGCAAAGCTTCCTTTTTGGAAAATAAATACGCAAATGCGACTCAATAGTTGGAAGACAGCGCGTTATCAGGCGAACTGGCGCCTTCCGATCAGTCAATCCGCTCGCAGAAGTAGACAAATTGTTGCGTGCTGACAGGGGCAGCCAAAGCCAATTGCTTATATGTCAAGGATGGGATTACAATTTTGGTACTATCGATCAAGATAATATTACTACTTTCATTCGCTAAGTTAATAAAAGTAATGATATATGAAATCGAAAATTACTTTGAATAAATTGAAATAATATATCTTTTAGAACATATTATATTTAAAAAAAATGATAAAAATGTCTATATATCGTAAATTTTTTATTTGATTTTATTAAACCTAAGTTTTTAATTATTATATTTTGTTCTTTAGAACAAATCCATTTTTAATATAAAGATTTCCTTATATTGAGCAACCTTTTTTAATGTACACACTACATCTCTTAAATAGGTAATTACAAAATAAAATAGAAAAATCACTGTCGTATGATTCAAAAGTTTTATTCGAATTGCCTTTTACAGTCTACGGAAATTATTATTCAATAAAGAAAAAGAATTCAGCTTTATAAGATAAATTGTATTTTTTTAAAATTGGTTAAAAAATGTTTTCTTCAGTTAAATTTGAATTCTAATATAATTTGATAATAAATTTTTGATCTTGCAGACGTAAATGTTTGCTGTGCAACAATAAAAAACCAATCGTATTCGTGAAAAAAACGATTTATTATAATATTTGCGTTTCAATTAAACAAAGTAACTTTTAAACTCGAAATAGATAAGAATCCATAATGAAGTAAAAAGAAACTATTCACGGAGTCTCTACAATCTAAACGTCGTTATGATATACTTTTAAGCATTTCGCGTGAATCTTATCGAACGATATCAAATCTTCATCATATAGTCATAATTTTTGGGAAAAACTAATGTTGTTTTCTTATGGAAAAAGACTATAAGACACACTTTACAATTCGTTAATTAAATGCTTTATCGTTTAAATTCTTGTTAACTTAAGCGTCATATTGTCATAAAAAAAATAAAAAATAAATAAATGGTTAATTAAAAAATGTTTAGATAAGAGCGACGTCATAAATCCCTAATAAAAAGCCGAATTCCGCACTCTCTGCAATAAAATTGCAGTCGTCTGGTTTTGTTGATCTTTTATTGTGTAACTAATTCATCTTCTGACTGTTCTATGGATTCTTATAATTTTATATCAATAGAGAGACTTTCCAAACGTACGTCTTGCGAATTGAATAAATAAATACACGCATATAACCACGTGATATTACAATATATTAATAGCACAAAGAGTTAGTGATAAAATAATGGTACAATTTCACAATCGACGCCTTGAAATTAGCGTAATCCGTTATTTTTTCTATAATCGTAAAATGGTTACATTTATAGATTATAAATATAGATTTGGATGAGTTATGGATAAATACGATCTGACAATACAAATATGAAAGTTACAATTTTCAATTAAGAAACATAAAAAACCATTAAATAATTGTTCAAGGAAGACAATCTATGCGTACATTGCAAAATAGGTTTGCTATATTGATGAAAATGTATTTATCGATTTCCTACATGCCCATAGATAGTTTTTTTTAAATTCCCCGTAAAAATTGCCTATAAAAATGGCCTGTACTCATAGTTATTGCTCGTATACAAGCAGATCAAGGCGTGTATTACAGTCGTGGAATCTGAAAGGTTATCATTAAGTTCGGCAGAATTGAAAGTTTAACTATCAACAAATACACTGATGTGGAGAATTCGAACAAGCAAGCAAGCAAGAGAGAGAGAGAGAGAGAGAGAGAGAGAGAGAGAAAGAGAGAGAAAGAGAGTGAGAGACAGACAGAGAGAGAGGTTCATCTCTCCCTTTTCTGCTATTGGCTCGCAAGCGTCCCATCATCACGACTACGTAAAACTGATAAATCGCACTCATATAAATAGTCCGACATTCGGATTTATCCCCTTAAATGACTTTTCGTTGTTCTTCAAGTATTGTTTCGCTTGTTCATTAACGTTCGTACATCGTGTGTGTGAAGATCGACTGTTTAATCGGTACGTTCTCATGTTTTATTTAAAACTAACATATTTTTCTAGGGATTGAAAAATGATATAAACTAAAATGCTCTTTTGAAGCCAAAGGACATAATCTTGATTATTATGACCAAAGGAAAAATCGCGTTGAAGCAACCACATTCAAAATCAATTGAACGGATAATCTTTATATAAGAAATATCGTTTTCCTTCAAATTATTGTTATACCAATAAATGTTCCCATTGTGATGGGCAGTTATTAAAGAAACAATAATATTGCGCCTTTTTAAAATATATATACGTGTTGAATTAATTTTTTTTTTATTTAAATTCATTGATCAAATTCAAAAGGCATTTTGACTTGACATTTTGATTTTTTTTGTTTCAATGGGTCATTTTATGGCGTTGAGCTTGCGTTTTTGTCATTCGTTAATTTATAAAATATTACGACTACTACAATAAAAAATAATAATAATTGTAAAATGTAATACATTTTTTTGAAGATTTATAAAATCCTAACAATATTTATCCTTGAAAAACTTTCCTTATACGAATCCACGAAAAGTAAATTCACATATAGTATCATCAAATCTTTAAACAAATTTCGATGTAGCGATCAAAGCCAAGCACGAACCGTCTGCATGCACAACCAGACGAAAAAAAAAACATGATCTCGGAAAGAAAAATCAGATATCAGCATCTCTCAATATGACGCGTTTTGGCGTTGTTTACTTGAAGCTTCATATTTTGCTCAGCAACTCGACCAGTAACTTCTAGTTTTCTCCAACATCATCTTCACACGAGATTACAACCATACACATACGCGAGTGTATAAAAGAAAATGAAGACAGCAAGAACACGCGGTAATCGCTTGCGCTGACGCGAGAGCTTGCGAAATATATATTCTCGCGACATGTCTAGGTTTGATCGGACAATCGTGAAAAATGAAAAACAAGTAAGTCGCGATAGTGCGAGATAGCGAGTATAAAACCCCTGTATAAAATTAGGTCACAAACTTATTTTCATGGACAGTTGCTTATTTTTCTCGATATGTACGAATATGGTTATTGTTTACAATGGATGTCTGAGATTCAAAGAAATTTTCGTCGAATACCACACGGAGTCATTTAAGAAACGATCCGAACAGTTGAATAAACTTTATAATCGGTGCTAAAAGTAATTAAAGTTCCCATAGTCATGGCTAAGTTATCGGAAAATTATCTCACGTAAAGTGATTTGAGCTAAACAAAGATCGATCGTCAAGAATGCAGGAGAGCAATTATCACGAGATATCATAAAAACACATAAAAACTAATATACGCACGCATTGATAAAAGTCGTATACATAAAGCAAAGAATAGCATGCATTGTTACACGGTAATGTGTAAAAATAGGAAATACGATACATTTAAACTCTATACGTAATGCACGTACAAGACACGCTCTCTCGGTTCCCATCCCATAATCGAGTGATTCGGAATGCGTCGCACATCGATCCTTGCACTCGTGAATATATAAATAAAAAGGAATATCGTTCAAATTCAAATTGAGTAATGAAAATGATATTTACAGGATCGGGCCATCCTACCAAAGTACTACACAAGAGTACCATCGATTGCTTGTACGTCGACGACGAGTTCGAACCTGGTACAGGATTGCGCTTCAAACGCGACTCTCCTGACGAACGTCAGTCCATTCAATAGTCAGGTCGCCCTAATTGCCGACAAAGGATCATCCCACCAACATCAGGTTGAGGACTCTATTGAAGTCCACGAGGAAGAAGCTTGCTGCAGTGCCCAGACCGTCCAACAGCACTATTATGCGGAAAACCTTCGCAACAACCATCACAGGACTATAAACGGGTCGCAAATCTATGATCCCTTGCGCAAAGACCGAGAGGTTGACTACAGACAGCTTGATCCATTGTTGAGTAAGGACGAATCTGCGTCCGATACAAAAATCCTCATGGATTCTCAAGATTTCAAGAAACCTGAGGCGGTCACGAGGGCCATCATCTCGCAGTTCGAGAAGGAGAAACGCAGGCCTCAATATTATTGGAGTCAGGTATGTCTCTTTTTTATCGGCGTTAATATAGTTTTTATTGAGTACGTTGAACCCGAATGACTTTCGTCGATACGTATTTTCGATTCTTATCATCGGATTTTTTCACGCTTACATTTTTAGAGTGAGGGTTATTCTTTAAAAACGAAAATGCTCTTTAAGGATAAGAATTGAGGATAATAAGACGATGGTTAACTTTAGCATAAGCACGTTTGCAGGGTAAAGTTTGTATTCGCTCTTAAAATACGTGCACACACTCAAAGAAGTATAACTTTTGAGACAAAAGAAATTTCTTTTTGGCTAAATCCTAAAATAATCAGAAGGATAATCATTGTCATTTAAAAGAAACAAAATTCTAATAAGAATATTCAAATAATTAACTATTATCAAAATTATTTTTTATAAATTATTTATGTTTTGAAAGAAAAATATGACATATTATTTATAAAGAAAATTATATTTACATCCCGGCTCTATGCTCTTTTATCAACACTCTAAGAAATGCATTTTAAGCCAAAATTAACATAATAATCCTCATGAGTATGATAAGAGGAAAATCGCGTTGAAGCATTTATTGCGAAATTGGCAGATAATTTTTTTAAATTTTTGTCATAAAAAATGAACGTTTCCATAAGTAGTAATGAAAAATGGTATTCCATTCCCTATAAAATCGTCACATCACCTAGTGCGCTTTTATTTTTTTATTGAAATTCATTTATTGAAAGGGTATTTTTACTCTTAAGGTACCTCCATTAGAGTCAACGTTCTTAACTTTACTATTCATTCGATCATATGAGTGAATCGAACACTTATTCATGATGTCTTCTTTGAATCTATTATAATTATTTAAAAAACCTGTATTCTCAGTTCAGTCGTAAAAAGCATCGTCGTAATCGACGAGTAAAAAGAAAAGAAAAAAAACAAATGCACAGTACGAGTAAATCAAGAGGTTATTACACTTCCTCGTTTCTAAAAAGACAATAGCTCGGAGTTAATGGGCACCGATATATCATTGAACTACTTGACGTTCAGTTCAAGGACCGGCATTGGACGTTGCTTACATAGGATAACCTTTCTTTCCTAAGATAAAGAAAAACTCACTGCAAACATAACGAGATAAGCATAATATAATTGCAACGAGAAAGTTTAAAGAAAATTAACACAACGCGTGCGCATAAATGATTGCGAGCCGGTCGTCAATATTTACAGAAAAATGAAGACGTCATCGTGCAGCTTTTGCGATAGTTTCGAATTCTGAGGACTCGTCATTTTACTGGAATTTTAATAACAAACTTTAATACACATACATATATATATATATATATATATATATATATATAAACATATACATATATAAATATATATACATAATGTTGCTGTACTATATTACATTATATTTTCAAAGTTTCTCTCAAGAACACGTTTTTACGATACTACGAGTTGTATACGATTCTTTGATTATTATATCGATTTTTTCAATCGGAATTTTCTTCAGTTCAATGCATATTATATAGATCATAGAAATATATACATCAAACTTATAGCATAGTCAAAAAATTTCGGTGAAAAAAAAAAGAAAATCGAGATTGCTCACGATGCGTGACTTGTTGACGAAAATAACTTCGGCAATCGTAAATACGACACGTGACAGATATCGTGTAATAAAATTGATCCGTCCAAGGTGCTGCTCGGACGTGAATTACGACTCGTAACACGCGTGTTCAAGCAATTACACTCTAAAGTAAGGGGCCTACAAAAATCCGTCTATTGCAGTAGAGATGTGTTTATGTATACATATATATATATATATGTGTGTATACCTTGAGTTGAATCACTAGTGATATTTCCGGTGTGTGTGTGTGTATCTATACCCATATATATTAGTCGTTCAGCATCGAGAGATAGAGACAAATGCAGAGGCAAATAAACTGTGTATTTATGACTATTTATGTACAAGGTTGAATTAATTCGAAAATTACGTTTAAATTTTTAATTCTGGTTATATTATACTTCAATAATTATATTTGCGCTTTTCGATCTTATGCAATAACTTATGTGATGTATTTAATAACAAAGTTGACATAAAACATCGAATGCGATATAAACAATTTGAAATTCAGTTATGGCAGAGAAATTGTCAGAAATACGTAAGTAAATGAATTATTGAATAAAACACGAAGATTCAAGTCATTCGTAATTTTAAAGCAAAGACTCGAATTAATATCGCGTAGTGTGTAAGTATAATATCACCGGAAAAATCTTACTCAGCAATTTTACGCTAGCTCGAGGTGAAAAAAATAATGCACGAGATACCTATCACGATGTACATCAATTTTAACGACATATCCGCGCGTGGAGTGAGAAATATAAATGCCAACATTTTGTTATACACGAATTCATTTTGTTTATTTTAAATTATTAAAAAAAAGAATAAATTTACAATTTAAATTGATTACTTGACATGCGTACGAGCGACGAATGTATTCCGAGTACATAGTAATTTAGTATAATAAAAGAAGAAATAGAAAAATAAATAAACTAAATAAATTAATATTTATACTCGACATATTATCGAATAACAATCCTTTTATCGTTAAAAAGATTAAACGGATTCATTAACCGGTAATTACGTAAAAATTCACGTTAACGAGGTATACATGATACATATAGCGGCAACTCGCAGTAGAACAAATGCGGATGTGATCGGCCAAACCAACCGCTCGCGCTTCGCTTCCTCCAAGAGTTTATTCTCGACGATCATCGCGGCGATTTACATAATAAAAAAAGTGATCCATTATTATTACAAGCAAATTCGTTGATTTATAGTGCACTGTAATTTTGCGGAAAATGAGAATAACGACATGTACAGCAAGTACATTGTTCGACATTGTCATTTATGGATTACATAATATGATGGATCGTGTAACTACTTTGCATTAACGAATAGAACTCGATAATTCGACAAAACATACAGATCGTTTTCTCGAACAAACAAATTCTACTAATGTATACGACGTGTAAGGTGTCGGTTTTTCAATTATTCTCTGTGACAGGTAAATATATATTTTACTTGTAAACCAAGTGCCATATAAAGAAGGATTTATTCAACGGAATGTGAACGAATGAAATGCGGTGCTTGTTTTAGATTCCTATACACATACAAACATCCACGTAGATATTAGTGCTAAAAAAGTTTATTATTACGATGGAAAATAAAAAATGGATAATTCCGGTGACTTTTATACAGCAGCGAAGAAACAAACTACTCGTTTACACCGAAGAATCTCACTTTTATTTATACCGTTAATTATCTATGAAATATGCTCAGAATGAATGAATGTACAAGGCGCATCTTGTGCGTAATTCGATAATATAATGGCGTTTGCCAAATGGAAAAGTACCGTCGCGAAGAAATAATCACGAATGACAAGGTTAAGGCACGTCGAGAGTAAAGGAACTCTGAACCCTTAGGAAAAGATTTATTATCCAAGCTGTACATATAGCCTCTTACTATAAACTGAAAAATGTTGCATCTCAAGCAATAGAAATTCTTTTGAGAAATTTAAAAATCAATAATCTTAAATAGCTTATGAAAAAGACATCTTTTTGAATTAAAAGAGTTTACCGCTTGCGAAATAATTTGACTAAACGCCACCTACCGGGTAGTAATCAAATTGTGATTAATTTTGGTATAAAAGGAACATTTTCTAGAAACAAGAAACAGTCCTACTGATCGAAAAAATCCGTGTTTATTATTGAAGTTTACACATTTGGAAAATAAGACTACTAATTTGCATAAAAAGTAAAACATTGTTTTAAGTACGTAACGATGTTGTCTCTTATCACTTCTCGATCGAGTTCCTCGGGTTCTAAAACAATTCCACATCTCATTTATTGACTATAGCCATTGTCACGGGTAGCACCTGCTGTCGCGACGCACAGCTGAACGTGCGCCTCCTGCCAATGTCTTTTTAACGTTGTATGAATTAACCGCACACGCTGAACCGCGAATAAAGCACATGACTTTATGAATTGACTTGGCGCGACAAGAGACAAACCTTGTGATCGCATCGATCGTGACGCAAATTCAAAATATTATATCGATTATCCGTTTGCGTTTGGCGAATCTTAAAGGTCTTCTTAGCGTGTCATTTTTCTTATTTTCGTTTTCATTTCACATTAATTCTGGAATTAGGGTACAGATACAGAAATCAATAAAAATGTAGAATCGATAAACAATATTGAAATAGAATAATGAATATACCATTGTCATACAGTATAACAAGTGTAGAATAGTCGATGCAAGATAAGATTGTAATCGTAAAATGAAAAAAAATTGTATAATCAAGGGGATGAAACATACGGTCACACGCTCGTGTAGCTCTGCCGCGTAAGCATCTCTATTTCCGCGGTTGCAGTTGTAATTTACAAACGTCAAAAGTCTGTCCTCGTTTAAGCGCAAAACGTTGCATTTGTTTGGTAAAGTAGGTTATATAGCGCTGGAATGACAAAGAACAAGAGATTATAAAACAATGTCGTACTCGCAGCACCTTTTTCACTGGCCCAGAAAAAAATAGTTCGGCTTCATAGATTGACGAATATCGCATCTTTCCGATTTCGAACATACCAGTTATTAAACAATTTTACTAAGAATAACGATCGCTGAACAAATTGTTCTTTTGAGGCTTCATTACTATAGGAATAAAATTGAATTTTGAATATTATTCAAAATTAAGCATTTTCGAACAAAATAATTATATAAAATTAATATTTTTGTTAACTTTTCGTACTATCCGGCATGTCGCGGCGGGATAAATTAGCCTGCAAGTGGTAACATTATTTTATTATAAATGATCATTTCAATATTGATTATATCGAATATTCAAATTTAATTCTATTACAAACGATATTGCTTAAAATATTTCATCTTTTTGGACACGTTTGGAAGTGAAAATATTCTTTTAAAATTTAAAAGAATCGCGTGCATTCGTTAAAGTTGTCGAGAAAATGAATCAAGCTTGAAACAAGACGAATCCTTTTAAGACAAAAAAATCTTGCAAGAAATATCGTTTTCCTTTTCATTCAAAAGATTTTTTTTTTAATTGTTTATTTTCTTCAAGTGTTGTTTAACATTTGCCAAAGTAATTTTCAATAATTCAAATCTCAATATTGAGGATAAATTCTCCGGAGAAATGCTAAAGCGAGAGACAATTGTCTCATTCACAGGTCAAGCACATACGTACATACAACTATAAATATATACATATGTATGTAAACGTATGACGCGTTAAGGATAAATCATAAAACATTGAGTTAATACTCGTTCAAACCAGATCAATTTGCGAGTATAGATCATAGCTGAATTAGATCGAAAAACGATACGGAGACGTGCCTCCGATCCTTTGACGTCTTTAAGAGGGCGGTTGCAGGGGGGCGTCCATCGCACAATCTATTCACACGGACACATATACACGTACAATTGCGCACACGCGAGGACAAGCAGCAGCAGTAGCAGCAGTAGTAGTAGCAGCAGCAGCAGTAGCAATACATAAGGAGGAGGAGAGCTGAGAAAGGAAGGGGTTCTCGCGAGCTTCCTCCTATATAAGCCAAGTCGCGAGGGGTCCACGAGGAGAGTGTATACACAGCAACGGTTGCAGCAACTTTTCCATCCTTCGATTCACACACACATATATATACGTAGATTAGACAGACGCCAATCGATCGCTGCCCTCACGACCATAGAGTGGCTGATTTACGAGCGGCTGTTTACGTCTTGTTCTGTGTTGTGCTGCTACTGCCAATACTACCGTTACCAGTCTAAGCGCAACCAGCTTCGCATCAGTTCCATTTACAACAAATTTTGCCGTTATCGTCGTTGACGAAAATCCGACTTCAACATGAAGATCCTTATGCGAGCTGATACACACGTGAACATCGAGGTGCCGGGAAATCAACCCGTCGCGAAGTGCACCTTCTCCCAGGTACACACAAACTCACACACACATACAGACATGAACAATAGTTAGTTCGGGAAACAATTACATTGTATGCACATATGTGTATATATACATGTATGTAGAGGAAGCGAGGAATTCATCGTTATCGGAGAAAACGTGACACCCCGGAATGCGATTCTCTCACGCACAGCCGGATATAATAAGCGATTTTCATCAATGGACTTTGCGCAATCCATTGTTGTTTCGTATCTTTCTCTAGCCGCTCTGGATATCAAGTAACAGTGTATATATGCATAATAATAATAATTCGTGAATCGTATGCATACACCGACATCGTGCAAAATAACGATGTTTGTAGACGCTGGAACGTCAAATTTGTAATTATAAGCGTGAATTAGTGGCTTCATTTGGTTCAAGTCATTCGCGATGAGTTGCGAGGAATGTGTACTACAATGGTTCTCTTAATTAACGCTATTATTTATGATTGCAGGTGTTGGCGGCGTTTTCCGTGTCGCTTGGATCTATGGTCGTGGGATTCGCCTCGTCTTATACTTCACCGGCGATCGCTTCTATGACCAATTCTACACTCAATCCTGACTTTGAAGTGACATCCGAAGTTGTAAGTAATTTTCAATACGGTCTCTTTCTATAATTTACTCAAGATCGGATGATAAATCTGGTTACTTTGATGGCATATTTAGAACGTTCTGATAGGGTATCACGATGACCAAATAATGTCACAACCATTAGTACTCGTTAGAATCGCATAAACAGCGACGAAAATGTCGGGCGCGAATTGCTCCATTGTCTCTCTCTGCTTGTTAAAAATAAAACATAATCGTGGGGGAGACGAAATTTTCGACGGTGGCAATTTTTTCCTCATCGGACACTTCCTCGTTAAGAAGGTGTCAAAGTGAAAAATTCAGACTAATAACCGGCGTTAAAAACGAAACGAAACGTGACAGATAAGTCAAAAATGTAATTCGTGAATTTAGCGTTCTTTTCAATACCGTCCCATATTCTACAACAGTGTTATATACGAGCGTCAATTGTCGTTATTACTTAATTTTGAATGGAACTCGCATTGAAAACTATGTTTTTTTATATTTTCTCTCGCGTCTTCCTTTGTATATGCGATTATTGGCTTAACGACAATAGTTGCAATTGGTACGATTGTTGAAGCTCGTAATCGACACATATAACGTGCCAATAAAATCTATCAATATACCTCATAGTCGATGATAAAAATGCGAGCGGAATGCAATTTAAAAAATTCTATTTTATTGATGTAAGATTCCTCATCGGTTGTCGCGGATAAACAACGTTTACGAAAACATGAAAATCCGCGACAATCGTTCTGTTTTCCAGTACAATATTAGCTACGGAAACAAATGGAAAAAATCGCTCTCTAGAGATGCTTTGATATATAAGAAAGAAAATGTTTTCTTTTTTCTATCGGGTCAATCAGCTAGTTAAATCGCGAATGACCTCCGTACTTGCGTCACATTCGAGGGGCTCGTCTGATTGGTCGATCCCCTGGGTGCATATATAGAGGACGTCATTTCATAAAACATGTGTCCGCATGCGCGCGCGATTTTCCATTTCCACGATTGGCCAATACAATACTACCTTGTATTCCTGATTAATTGCTCGTTGTAAAAATAGAGTGTTGTGTAGGTTGCTCGTTACACATGTCGAACCTGGTACTTTCTTCGGGTTAGGTCGGTATTTTTCTTTTTAATTATTTTTGCATGAGTTATTATCGGTCGTAAATGCCGAAGAATCAATGTCTGCGATGGAAAAATTCATCGTTTACCAATACGGAAGTTCGCGCTTTAAAAAAGTATAGAGATTTATATCCGTATAATTTGATTAGGCGAGTGCGCGAAAATGAGATCATCATTTTAATTGATTTAAAGTCGATGATTTTCTTTATATATTGGAAAAAAAAATCATTTTAACGAAAAGAAATTCTTGAATCACATAATTGTTTACCACTTGCAGATTGAACGGCACCTACTAGAAAAGTTAATTAAAATAGTATTATTTTGACGAAAGTGCATTTTCGGATAAAAGGAACTTTTAAAAAATAATTTTGATCCAAAAATCTATGTTCATTAACGTGATTTGATTAACGTTAAATTTATTTTGAATACAAAAATATAACCAATAAAAGACATTCCTTTCGGTGCACTGCAGATCAAATAATTGTCAAATTTAAAAGAGACATTTTGCGGATTTTTTCAAATTCGGAGACCGCAAAGAGTCATACTTGCAGTTTGCAAGTGACGTCATTTAGAGAAATGCTGCGCGCGTTAATCGTGACTTTGGCGATCCGCGCGACGTGAGGCGACTATATATTATACAGAGAGGAAAACCTCGCTTGGAGGACATGTCATCCTCCTGTTGTTCTTCCTCTTAGCTCTGAACAGTTTTGGAATGCTTAAATATTTCGATGATTAATAGTTCCTTCCTGACTACAATTAACTTTTTGGTTACAGGGTTCCTGGGTCGGATCTATCATGCCTCTGAGTGCTCTTTTCGGTGGAGTCATTGGTGGCCCCTTAATCGAATACATTGGAAGGAGAAATACGATTCTTTCTACCGCTTTCCCATTCTTTCTGTGTAAGTATAAAATATATTCAAATTGAACCTAACGTATATCTTAATTACGATTCTATGTAAAACTGTGTATCAAAATATCATATGCTCGTTGAAACCGTTAAAAACAATGCTTTACAATTTTCACGAAGACTTGAGAGAGCATTAATGTCAAATGTAGTGAGCGATAGATTACGAAAGAACGTTTATAGAAATTCACAAGGATCTATTTCTTCTATTTTACGCGTATAATCAGGAGTGTATTTAGCAGCAAAACTTCATAGAGAAGTAATTTACATTACTTGAAAATTCTAAGACAATAAAAAATCATTTTGAAAAAAATGTTTAAATCTAATATACATAATACATATATAATATAAGTACACGAAGATTATAATTAAACAAGAAACTGATTGATTACAGCATGGCTACTGATTGGTTTTGCCTACAACGTCGCTATGATTTTGTTCGGTCGAGCATTGAGTGGTTTCTGCGTGGGAATAGCATCTCTCTCCCTGCCCGTCTATCTGGGTGAAACGATACAACCGGAAGTTCGAGGTTCACTCGGTCTATTGCCCACGGCATTCGGTAACATCGGTAAGTTTTGTTTATTTTTCAGAAATTAACAAAAACTATTTCGACAGTTATAATATAATTAAAAAATCGATCGACAGGTATACTGATCGCCTATGTGGCTGGAATGTATCTGAACTGGTGGAAACTCGCTCTATTCGGTGCCATCCTACCTCTGCCTTTTGCTCTGTTGATGGTCATGATCCCAGAAACTCCAAGGTGGTACATCTCCAAGGGCAAGACGAAGCGTGCCCGTAGGTCTCTGCAATGGCTTCGCGGACGTAGCGCCGATGTGACAGACGAAATGACAGCTATTGAGAAGACCCACGTTGATAGCGAAAGACAGGCTACTCAAGGAGCATTGGCTGAACTCTTCAAAGGCAATAACTTCAAACCTTTGCTTATTTCTTTGGGACTCATGTTCTTCCAGCAGATGTCTGGTATTAACGCCGTCATCTTCTACACCGTCACGATCTTTAACGTAAGTTTACTTTACTCGTCTTTAGTAAGGTCCTATCGAAAAAATTGTTATTCAGCATTCTCAATATGTCCTTTGAATTTCAGGCTGCGAACACACCATTGGATTCAAACCTGTGCACCATTGTCGTGGGTATCGTGAACTTCGCGTCGACATTCATTGCAACTGCTTTAATTGACCGACTAGGCCGCAAGATACTTCTGTACATCAGTAGCGTCAGCATGATCGTGTCTCTTGTAGCACTTGGTGCTTTCTTCTACATCCAATCTATAGACACGGCTCGAGCTGCACTGATCTCCTGGTTGCCTCTAACGGCATTCGTCGTCTACGTTCTGGGCTTCTCCCTTGGATTTGGTCCAATTCCCTGGCTAATGATGGGCGAGATTCTTCCAGCCAAAATTCGAGGTAGCGCTGCCAGTGTTGCCACCAGTTTCAATTGGACCTGTACCTTCATTGTAACCAAATCCTTCCAAGACATTCTGGATATCGTTGGTGCAGCTGGAACTTTCTGGCTCTTCGCTGCCATTTGCGTACTTGGTCTGATTTTTGTTATGACTTGGGTACCCGAGACCAGTGGAAGATCACTTGAAGAGATCGAACGTGGATTAACTGGACCAGTTCGACGAATGAGCGCTGTTGCCAACATCAAACCAACACCTATGGCTTGTTGAGTACTCAACTCGACTATAAATCCATTACTGCGTTGTAACAAGTCGTTGATCATCCTATGGAAATCTGAGACGACTTGCTTAACGGACCAAAAACTTTACTCGCGACTAATTGATTCGTCAAGCGATATATATATATATATATATATATATATATATATATAATGAATACGTACCAGTTAGATGAACTGAGCTCAATACACGCGTATATCATTTTCTTTAACTTTCGAGATAGAGCAATATTTTGTAAAGCAACTGTTGCGGCAAACGAGTCATAACGTATTACAGACGAACATCTGTATGTGCGTGCGTATGTGTGTGTATATGTCTAAACGAGTGCGTGCGTATGCGTATGGGCGCACGAAGGCAAAGCAATTGCTGTTGACTAGGTGTATAGCTTCCGTTATTCTTGTTTGACAATCCTACAGACAGGGTCTACCTCAAATCAACAACGTACGGCAAGCACGCGAAATCCATTTGGATTACATGGACGATACGTGTTGGTACACAGAAATTCTTTATACGTGTATACGTGTATGATTTGTTACGTTTGTAACGAATGTGCAATCGGGATGCGTTGCGGTATACAAAGAATCAAGGTGCGATATTAGGATATACCTAGTGTTATTATTATTATTATTTTTATTATTATTATTATTATTATTATTATCAATAATATTATTATTCAAATGAATATTTGAATTTTGCCGGTCGCCGCGCAAGAATTTTGTACATAGTCAGAGGCTTACTTAGAAATCTTTATTCTTATACTCTTCCATTCTCTTGCAATTATTTATTCCAAGATTTGTAGATAAAAATGTGATATATATAATATACGTTTATATATATGCGCATACATATATAAGTAATTTTAAATACTGTAGTACTAAGTTGTACAATGATACGTTTATTATTGTATACATTTTTATGTTTTAAAAATTATGTAGAACCAACAGAGTAGCATTTAAAATTGTTGAAAATTTTGAGATCAACTAGATAAATATTGTAAAGGAGGATAACACGTGCAATCAGATCTAACTCTTTTGCAAAGCCAAAATGCAAGTACAGGATTAATAGCGTGTACTTAATTTTTAGCATGGTTTATGAAAGAAAATCAAGTCAATGAGCTAAATAGATCTGAAAAATGGTTCCTTTCGATGCATTCGAAGCTGAGTGCTTGAATTCTTATTAAGACGTGATATCTATATAATAATTCCAACTATTCGTAACTTTATACATATTTTAGTTGGCAATATTTTTAATAATCTTAAGAAGCAATGGCTATTTTTGTAATAAAAATAATCATATCTCATTAATGTTTATTGTTATTTATATACATACCCATTCCACTATTTTTGACAATAATAAAAAGGCAGAAGAAATATGTATTCGTGGATTTCAATTGACACGTTCAAATAATATCACATGTGTATATGCATATATAATTTTTCATTAAATACTATTTTTATACTTTCTAGTAAATTTCAATTCTCAGAAGTATTTTATATAGGATTGATTTTATTCATTAACTAATTGATTTAGAAATATTAAGAAAAATAAAGCAATACAAGTTTTAAATCTATGTAAATATTCTAAAAGTCATAAAATACATATTAAATAAAATTAACTAAAATACATATTGCTAAGCGTGCACACATAACTACAAACAGGCTGTTATTATCCATTCAACTGCAGGAAATTAAACTGAGTTGGATAATTTTTACTTCAAGGAATCTTATTTGCACTTCAATTCTTTGCAAATGTTATTATCGACCTGTATCATATCTAACTACACTTATCTAAGGTTACTTATCGCAAATAACTATGAGAATTGATCATTTCAAAAGAATCAAGCAATAAATGTATTAAATGAGTATAATTAGCTGAGGTTATAAACTCACCCATAACTTGGACGCGACAAATCGCACAAGTGTCACACTCGACATCCCAACTCCACATGGCAACGGCATTCCATTTTTTTAAAGTGAATAGTCTATCACTTTTATTGTTATCTCCGTCTCCTCGATCTGTATTTTCTTGCTCAGTATCAGCCATGTTTTGATTGATGAAACACACTATGAACTGAGTGTGAAATATCCGTTGGTTGTCGCTTTATCCAGTTACAGTATACAAATACACTACATATAACCTATACACAGTCGTCAACTGCCAATACACATAGTCAGTCAAAACACCTATTGCAAAATTTTTTATCTGAGTAACATATATATTCTATACTTACATGTGTAACTACTGTTATCAGTTTTTTCCTTTTTCTGCCGATGGTTAACGCGGGCTTTGACACTTTCTCAGATAAACGAGATAAACTTTATGTTTATCTTGTTCTCGTAATCTCGTATTCTTTAGTCTTTATACCGGGCACTCGGGCGTGCGCAGTACGGACATTAGTTCCCCATAGTGTGGATCGCACTCGCACTGTCGCACTGATCGCACTTGGAAAATAGAAGAAAGAGCAATACTACATTAAAATTTACGATTTTTTCCGCTGTTTCGTGCATAAAATGTTAATAAGTACTTTGGTACAAATATGAACATTTAGAAAATAGATTACTTTATTTAGTTATAATTTGATCGATTGGTAGTGACAAAAACTCATTCGAACATAATGTATTATCAATATACTCTACGCTATAATGAAATATTGAAATTTCATTATTGAAAATAAAATATGAGTATAGTGAGTTTGTGCAATAAAATCAGTGAATTCCATACAACTAAAAATCACTGTTTTCAACTGTAAATTTTTACTAAATTCGAAGCTGTAAACGATTTTAAAGTAAAAATACGGGTCTCTAGGAAAAACAGTAAAATTTTCACTATTTTAAATTTAGAGAGTATAATTTTTGCCGAACTCAATTACAGGTTTGTTTAGTGAATTTAAAATCTATTTTTAACATGTTTAATGTCTCGTCGAAATGACAAAAAATATAAATTATTTTCACATTCCCCGTTCTTGAAATTCAAATTTCCCGCTATATTACAGCGCACACTACGAGCAACCTGACCAAAATATTACTTCATTGCCGCCACCGTCCAAAAAAATAAATAAGTTCACAATAATATCACAGAAATTGTCATTATCTATATCTCTACGATACTTGTGCATTATATTTATAGAATACAATTAATGAGATATTATAATCGATTCTTTGATCTCACGAAAATATGACGGAAGAGTCACTGCAAACTTCTGAAACGTCAATCACAAATCAACAAACAGACCAAAATGTTTCAAATACCACAACTCAAGAAACTCCAAAAATCAAGGAGAGTAAGAAAGAAAAGTGCCGACCCATGACCAAGGTTAGATCACATCTAATCTTTGTTTTATTTATTTATTAGCCAGAACAATCAATTTCAAAGTAAATTCTTTCTAATGTAATTTATTGTTGTGTTTTTATTACATAATTTTTCAATGCTTTATTGCAGGTTGTTATAAGAAGACTGCCTTCGAGCATGACGCAAGAGCAGTTTTTGGAGCAAGTTTCTCCATTACCAGAATATGATTATTTATATTTTGCCAAAGCAGATGTGTCGCTGGGTCAGTATGCTTTTTCCAGAGCATATATAGATTTTGTAGATCCACAGGATATATTTGTTTTCCGAGAGAAGTTTGACAATTACGTATTTGTCGATGCGAAAGGCACGGAATATCCAGCTGTAGTAGAATATGCTCCCTTCCAGAGAGTACCAAAGAAAAGAGTTGGTAAAAAAAAAGATCTCAAATGTGGAACTATTGAGAGTGATCCTTACTATATAAGTTTTCTGGAAAGTTTTAAAAATCAAGAAATTGATTCTACTAATGCTCAACCAAAAACTGAATACTCTTTTCAACCATCTGATCGTATGTCTGAACACTGTATATTTCAATGATTTAAGCAATCGAGCGCAATAATTATGTTAACAAATGCATACTTGTATTTTTCAGATGCACCTAAGAAAGTCACTACTACGCCGCTTTTAGATTTCTTAAAACAGAAAAAGCAAGAGAAACAACGTTTGAGAGATGAAAAGCGAGAAGAAAAACGTAGAAGGGATATTGAAAGAAAAAGAAGCAAAGAAGAACCCACTGTTTCAAAGGTAAGACTTATTTATTTAGATTTCAAAGATCCCTGAATCTTTTTTAAATAACTTGATTTTTTTGTTTATATTAGGTATTAAAAAATACAGAAGAACGAGAAACAAGAGATAAGGATAGTATAGTCAATAGAGAAAATAAAGAGAACAAAGAGGATAAGGAAAAAACTTTACAGAAAGATGTTAAAAACAGAAACAGAAAAGAAGAAAAGTACAGAGATAAAGTCAACAGAGATGTTAACAAAGTAGCTACGAAAAATTTCAGAGAAGATCGAATTAAAGAGAAAGAAGTTAAACAGAGTAAAAAGCACGAAGAAAAAAAGTTGTTCAAGAAAGATGATAGTCATGTAAAAGAAGATCATGTAAATGATAAAGAAGAATATTCTCATAAGGACAAGAAACTTGAAGAGAAAAGAGGCAAAAGTTATGAGAAAATGCGGCAGGAGAAAAGGAGACTTGCAGAAATTCAAAAGAAGCAAAATATTGAACAAGCTTCAGAAGAACCAGAGTACGATAATGCAACTGAAATCTGTGGTGATGATGACGATGGGTGCAGGTCAACTTCAATTGAAAAAAGCGAGGGTGAAAGTAAATCTAAACACAAAAACAGAAAGTCTACAGAAAACATTAAAATTGCCGATGTAAATGATTTAACAGAACAAGGGAATGATTCATCTAGAACAAGCAAGAACGAGTTAGATCAGAACAAAGACATAGAAAAATCAGTAGTCAGTAAACTTGAAGGTAAATTAAAAATTCTTATTTAATACAATAATATTTTATAATCATTTTTTTGTACTATTATATAATTTATACTTTATTACACAGAAATCTGCAAACGACTCGCACAGCCAAGTCTCCAAGATAATGATACCAAAAAAAGTCCTGCAAGGTCAAGAATAGCTAAGCGCAGAAGTTCTCTAGAAAGTGGAGAAAACGGAACTGGGGTAAAGGTGGGTTCTAGTGGTGGTATGGGTAGAGCCAGTGGTAATGATAGTAGGGATCATGATGGTGCATGTCTAAGAAGACACAAGTCACTCGATGGCGGTAACGACAACAATTTACAGAAAACCGAAGGCGATGATAAGGAAAAAGACAAAAAAGATCCACGATTAGAGCGAAGAATTAGAAACAAGGTAGGTGTTATTACTTAGAACGTGTTGTCATGTCAATTTGTATCTATACTTATCTTCTCTACCAACAAATGCGATTTTTAAATTCGCGATCGCGATTCGGCTTAGAATCTTAGAAACGATAAGATATAATGTAACATTTAATTGAACAAATGTCAACGAACTAATGTAATTTAATAATATTTATATTAATATTCATTTGCAGGACCGACCAGCAATGGAAATATACAGGCCCGGAATGGGAAAATTCAGTAAGCAACGAATGGAACGAGACAAAGGAAACGAAGAGCGCGCTACACCATCTCAAAGCCCAACTCCTACGTCTGGAAATTCGAATGCATACAAAACCGCTAAATCAAATGGTTCGGAAGTTCGCTCCATGACTTTCAAGAGAAGCGTCAGTCGCGACATGTAGTGAAATCCACTGATGCGCTAAGTGCTGGAAGAAATAAACATTCGAAATGACTGTGTATTTTAACCAGAAAACTCAATTACTTTATTTCTTTTGTGCGCGAGGAATAATGTTTAAGTTTAAAATAATCAACCGTGATATTTCCGTCGTTCGAGTTGCCGGAAAACTCTTTTCTATTGTTTCAGACTTTTAAGTAAATCAATTATCGATGCGAAATTAATTTTAAGTCATTGATAGAAATAAAAAGAAAAGCGTATGAAACTGTATAACGTGTCTTTTTAATATTTCATCTTATTTATGTCCTTTTCCTTTAAAAATATGTCTAATGTTTAGAAGATATTCACTACTGACACAAAATAGTCGCCGATTTGAAAAAATTATCGTTTAAACTTAATATATCTTTCTCGTCAAAACAATAAACCTTAGTCTAAATGTTTGCAATTTTGTTATTACGATTCTCGCAATTTGGAAAAATCTATTTATAAAACTAAATCTCTTAAATTTAAGAATAGTTGATTAAAAAAAAAAATTGGTTATTTTTGATCGTTTAGTGGTCGAGCAACTTGCTTTTTCCTAACAGTCCCCACTGTGATAAAAACCACATACTCACACCTACAGAGCGACGTATGGAAACATTACATTAATGTTACTTAAATTGTTCAGCAGAGGGTGGCTTCTCCACAAGAATGCCGTATACCCCTTTAATAGTGAAAAATGTTAAAAAAAAAACAAACTTCGATAATTTGTATCGCGTTGTACATTACATTTGCAGCAGTAGATCGGATTTATCAGTAGGAGATAAAGCTGCGAACAGTTTTAATTTAAAATACCTTAGTCTACGTTATCGCACACATCCCTTCCACCGAATAAAGTATGAAAATCCAGCGAGTTGTCAAGAAAGCGTCAGGCTTCAGTTGTCCGTGAGTTTCCTTCAAGTGCACGTGGCTTCGTCTCTGCGCCTCTATCTGCCATGGGAAAATGTAATCTTCGTCCTTCGAGTGTTATTTGTACCGGACAAGTTCTTGAGGATTAATAAGCGATAATCACTCTCTGAAGTGATTTTAAAAAACAAACAAATGGTGAGAAATAGCAATTTGCCATAGGTCCTTGAGTCGATGCCGCAGTTACTCAAACAACTCTCTACATTGTGCTAATATTGATTGCAAAATATCTCTTTTTGATAGGAGCGAATTGATTTCAATTTTATTGCATTTCTATGGTAATTTATAGTTTTACGCGAAAAAAAAGAAAAAAAAAAGGAAAAAATAAAACATCAGTAAGTGCGAACGAGGATAAAATTATTGCGCGTAAAGCGACAATCGATTCTTTTCATTGACAGGAAGCGTGTAAAATGCTCGCGATGATTATATCGTATTAGAATCCTTAGCTCGGATTGATCGCAGAAACTTTACTTAACACGTGTTGCTTTTAGTCTCAACTGGTGCTCGCGACGAGACAAACGCTAAAAACCCAGTGGTATAGAGGCTCTTGACAAAGTGAACAATTTCGCGCGCCTCGGAATCCGACGAAGCCATTATTCTTGCGTTTTGGTGAGTTTCTCATCTCTCGGTTGCATCAATGGAATTCAAATCATCGACTTACCGCGTTTATCTATATCCCACGCCTAATGCACTTCGATGACATTTTTTTCCCCGCGATATAAGGTATAGGCCTTGGTGTTTCCTTTTTTTTACACTTCTTCTTCTTCTTCTTCTTCTTGTTCTATAAAAAATTATGCTCTCATAGCCGAGATCGAATAATAGATACAATTCCCAACTTTCCGTATAAATTCATAAATATTCATTTACTCAAGGCGTGTATTTTTACATAAATAGCGCAAGCCAAAGAGCATTGAGAATACTTGATCGGCAAATTGTGTTGCAATGTATCTATACATATAAAAATCATCATTAACATTGCATTATAAATCTTTTTATGCTAATTCGCCGTTCGGGACTATGAAAAATCCTTTTTACACTAGTTTTATGCAGCCGGTGACTGTACGTATATACAAATCGATCGTTACGTACTCCGCGACTAAGCACAATAGTAAAAATAATTAGTCAAATGTGTATATATATATCTATATCTATATCTATATATCTATATATATATATATATATTAGATACATGTATAAGTTTTTGTGATAATTTGCCGAGTAATTAACGTCTTATTCAATGCACTAATCTTAGTGAATGAACGCGTTCACTTTTTCAAGGGTATTTTATCTGCTGCGTGCACCAATTCGCGATTGCGTCACTAGTTCAAGTCCATGGCAAAGGACGAACACCGACTACTTTACGAGGAGTGTATAGACGCATTGTTCATTGACTTATATATATGGATATGTGGACTACCTTTCGCGTGATTAATTATTGTTTTCAAACGAGCAACTGACTTTCAAAGCGTAAAGTCGGATGAAGTAACCAACCACTTGAGTCGATGAAGAAGAAAAAAACGGTCTTGAAGAATCAAGAATTCGCAATTGAAATCGATCTGCAATCGAGCCGCGTATTCGCGCACTTAATATCGCGAGAGTGCACATAAGCGATCTTTCACGGCGAGTCAAGCAAGAAGCAGATTATTTTTTTCAAATCAAGCCAACCAAACAGTCCTCGAACTTGGCCGTGACATTTTGAGGCCATCTGACCTTGTCTTTTTTTTTCATAGATTTTTGTTTCGTTAGAGCCGATAGGACATACATATATATATATATATATATATATACATATATATAGTACAATGTAAATACACACACCCGCAAAGATACCGGACTTATCGATATGGACTAGCGAAAATCCATCGGCTTTCAGACACGGGATGACGCAAAAAAGTAGATTTTGTCACAGGTGCGTAATTTCTCCTTATCGCTGCAGCGACAATCGAGTTTTTTTTTTCACTCGACAGCGGAAACGAAGCCGACTATAAGCGATAAGGTATATTGTACGCACGTACACGCGAGTTATATCGCGATAATGGACTATGTTTAGTTTAAAAATTGCAGAGCCGGGAAATTCGGAAAAGATGAGTTAGCAGTGTTTGTATATTCGATGAATAAATTGTAACGTCGCGGCGATCGATGTGTAATATAGACCGCGAAAGCGCGGTATACTTCAAACGCGTGAAACCGCGGCTATATTTCGTCTCGAATAATCGGTGCTCCGATAATTATTTGCTTAACTTCCACGAGCTATACGTCGTCGAAGAAACGGTAATGAAAAAAGGCGCGTATTAAACCGGTCGATTTTCCGTTAGAAGTACGCCAGATCGGAACGTAAACCAAACGGTTTGTGGATTCACATCAGTATCCGCCTGTGCAACGAAGTTCGCCGGTCTTGCAAGCTCGCGAGACTCGATCCGATCGATGATAGATTTAGCGGAGTTAATTAATGATTCATCGTATTACACCTGAACCGCAGCTATCGTGCATTTGAAAACGACTCATTCTTACTGGCTATTGGGGTATGAGGAATAATTCCAGCTTTTCGAATTCTGCATCGGCTAAGAATCGAGTAAAACGATGTAATCGAATCACTAGGACGCAGCGTGTTGTTCCTGAAGTTCATAATGGAGCGTATAGTCAGGTATGCAGTGACGCGAATGTGCTATTGATAGAAAATTTTTCGATATTTCTGTGTATAAATCTGTTTTTTTTTTATTTAATATACATATATATACATACTGAGGTTTGCGGTAACGAGTCACATAAACATTTTTTGACTGCACGACAAAAGGTTTTTATAGCGATGCGATGTTATAAAGTGTATATTTTTATACTAATTATTCAAGAAGAGAATTAATTTTTTGCATTTTAAATACAACAACAATAGATCTTTCGGAGTCTGCCGTTCTAATGGCATAAGCTGCAATTAGTTGATATCCGGCTGAATAAGTATGTTCTAACATTTTTTTTTTCGTCGCGCAATCGATTAGTTTAGAAATGATTCACCTTAACATTAGTCTAGTCTCGAGTCTTTTCGTTAGTGTAAAAGGTAGAGTAGACGCTGTCCTGTTTGATCAGAGATAAAATACCGATATTGATCAGTGAGTTATACAACAAACAATACAAAGCGAGGTTTGAATTTTAAAATTGATTATATATCCGCGGCTCAAAGGCGTCATTCATACTATATGGCATAAGAGCCTTTGTAAATTCAGCTTGCGTAATTGCGATACTTTTTCGTTGATCTTATCTGAATGGAACTAATCCTAGTTTATTCGCTAATAAACGTCGAAAAATTACCAATACCCTCGATCCTTCGTATAGCAATTTTGTATTTCCACTTATTTAAAATAACGACATACTCGATACGCGCATAAGGCGCTTTGCGATGACGGTCAAATTTTAAGTTTTGCTAAATTGATAAAAAAATATCTGCACAGTGATGGGCGCGTTCGTACATATAAATATATTGCTTTATCTCAGAACGATAAGTCGTAATTTTTATCTTCGAAAGTTTACTCTTGGATTTTGTCGGTATTTAGAGAGCAAATAATAATAAAACTTTCTTCGTGAGTTTTTGTCTTACGATTTTATATTATAGGATCCAGGAATTTCGCATTGCATTCAATTGTTGCACGTATTCTACTATTTTGTTTTTGAAAAATGTCCCAAACGATAGATACGTAATGTCCATTAGAAAAAAGACACGACAATGGATTACTAGTATTTTTTTTTTATTTACAATATCAACTAGGGCTATGGAAGTTCGTCGACATCCGAGTACAGAGTTATCGAACTTGATCCGAACAATGAACCATCCGATAGCCCGTTTCCTCGAAATAGGATAACGTCCAGCAAGGTAATAATAGATGTACATCTTAGAGTAAATTTGCACTGCTCTTTAAATTAGAAATAGTGAAAATTCACCGTTTGGTAGTGTACATCGACGATTGAGAGGAAGAATCAGTCGATTCAAATGAAGTCTTGAACAACTACCGAACAGTCAAAAATTTCCTTTAAGAATCAGAAACTTCAAAATTTATTTAAATAACCAAATCGGAGATAAACTACAATACAGCGGGGAAAAATTATAAAAATTAAAAAGCAATGTAAGAGTTAGGTGCAATAATTGCTTGTTGTTTTATTTAACAATATATCGTGAATAAAAATCATGAAAAATTATGAAAAAAGAATGCTAATAAAATGATGATCAAAATTAATTGAGGAGTGCGAATGATTCACTAGATAATAGTCTTTAAAATCAAATTTGAAACTAAGAAAACTTACCTGTGCTCAACAGGTCAATTAAAAAATGTAAAAACAAATTTCGACCAATTTTTACCATTAGAATTTCACTTCAATTAGTAATTTAGTGCGAATTGAAGTCCAGTCAATAATTCGCAGCTTGTCTATTTCGTCGTAATTATTAAAGAGAAATTTTTAATTTACGAATGGCGCTTAATTTTTTATTCTATCGGCTTTCGTAGCTCTGATCTCTTTTCTTATTTTTTTGAAAGCATAATCCGAGCAATAGAATCGAAGAACGGTCCTTTAATTTTCTCTATTGATATACACTTCTAGTGAAAGATTCTCAAATAAAATTAATACGTGTGCTAGTGTAGTGAATCAGTCTCGATTAGTGCTGTTTTCCTTAAGATCGTCGAAAAAATCTTGATCATTAATAGGCGAGTTGAATATATACTATTTTGATTAAAAATATTGCAAATATTTGCAACTTTTCCTCGTATGAATGCCGTTCTATATTCAAGAGGATTACATTCATGTTTGTTTTTCCTCTTAAATCCATTTTTTCAGATTCATGCAAATTTAAAAAAATAGCAAATAATATCATTATTCGCTTTTCATAAACTTATAACGATTCTTTGGACGTGTAAAAAGAAAATAAAAACACGTACAATAATGAATATTTGTTTCACGTTATGCAGCAATTAATTAGGCGTGGCGAGATCTATTACAAAATTTTTGCGTTTTAATATATCTATAGAAGTACAATTTTTAAATTGTAAACATTCGCCTAGTGAATTAACGATTTATAATATCAGTAAAACTTGCAAGATTAGTTTTAACTTCATTCTGCTAAAGTGTTCGTAGTTGACTAATTCAGAAGTGAATATAAATTCAGTATTTCAAATTTGGAGATGACAGTGCATACTATATACATAAATAGGTATTATAAATAAGTAATAAAAATTACTACTTTTAGTACACCATATGGAGTTTCGTTCCGAAAAACCTATTGGAGCAATTTCGACGGGTTGGAAATTTTTACTTTTTAGTGACTGCTATAGTTGCTGCAACTATAAAATCACCCATTTCACCACTGACAAGTTCCTTACCCTTATTGTTCGTCATTCTCGTAACAGCATGCAAACAAGGTTACGAAGATGTCTTGCGATATAAGTCCGATCGGCGCGTCAATAACCTTCCCGTTACCGTTATTCGACGAAAATGTTCTCAGGTATTTATACATTTATTGTTCAAAATAATTATTACATCGCGAAAAAGCGAAATAATATCTTACGAAAATAATTAACACAAATATTAGCTTTTATTCATATTCGCAGTAGCTTATCGAAAATAATGCAAACACTTTTTAAACTAGCTCCATTTATCCTGCCAGTGCAGGGGACGTAGCTATTAAAAATATTAATTTTTGTCAAATTAAAACTGTGCTATTTTCACATCTTATCAAAATACCCAAATTTTCATCAAACCTAACTTTGCAATACCTACACCCTATATATACACACCGTCGCTCACATACCCATGGAATACATTTTCGCTCGTGTAAGAAACGCCAACGAATATCAGCTCATGTATCTGCTTACCTCAATTCTCACCCTGTCAAAGTACATTTAATAAATGAAATAATGAATAATTTCATTTCGCAATGACTGTACGCAAAAGCAATTGTTTGTCGCCAAAATTACGTGTTCAAAATGCACATTCTCAAAAATGTCAAACTCCTCGGAAGATAAGACGTACAAGGCATGTGGCCAAGGCAAGTGTCTAGAGGAGGTAAGCGTCACCACGCCACATATTTCTATATATTTTTACTCTTATAAATTATATAATCACGAAATCGAACATCGTCTAATGCATCCCGATAATACACAAACGTACGCATTAAATATAACTCGAGGATACTCGTAATAAGCTAAGAAATATTAAAATATGCAAACAACGGTATTTTACAACTGATACTAATTTAATAAACTATTATGTGTGTACACAACAAATATAAAACATTGTATGCAATGCTGTACACGTACATACGAATTGGATCTTTATAAATAAAACAAAACTACTATTAAAATATTTGTGAACTAAACTTAATAACTATAAGCTATACTTATAATCAAACATTACAGAGGAAAAAGAAAGCTACCCCCCATCATTGACAGGAAATTCAGAAAAGCATTGTGAGTGTAGGGCTGGAATTTTTTTAAAAGGACTCGTCAAACTTTTCCCAAGAAACAGCGATAAAGGCAGAAAATGAGTCTCTTTATTTAAAAATTCTGTAAATGCTATCAAATCACACTTCGGATTTGCATGCCAGAATCAAATTCAACCCCTGATATCTCCTAACCAAACAACAAAATCGCCTTTTTCATCAAAGAACAAATCAAACACAGAGAACCGCAGCCTCCGAGTTACCCTCTGTATTAAATTTGTATGGACAAAGTGCAAATTCTCCTTCTACCGCGCATACTTCACACACACACACATACCAGTAATTAAGAGAACGTCCTTTATATGAAAATCGCTTTCAATATCGTCCGCTACTGAGCATATATACGTCCAGGC
This sequence comes from Apocrypta bakeri, assembly GCA_018906985.1. Classification (NCBI taxonomy): domain Eukaryota; kingdom Metazoa; phylum Arthropoda; class Insecta; order Hymenoptera; family Pteromalidae; genus Apocrypta; species Apocrypta bakeri. The sequence goes on along the minus strand of JACCIA010000006.1, from coordinate 12,034,289 downwards.
GCAAAAAGAAATAAAAATTAACAATTAACAATAATAAACGCTAAAAAATTTAAAAAAAAATTTGTTATAACACGTTATTACAGGAAATACGCTGCGAAGAAATCGCAGTCGGCGACATAGTGCGAGTAAACAGAGACGACGAAGTGCCATGTGATCTAGTCGTTCTTCACAGCAGCGAATCTTCAGGCAAATGTTACGTAACAACGTCGAATCTCGACGGCGAGTCGAATCTAAAGACAATACAGGTTCCAAAGATTGTATCGGATTTGGATATCGAGGAACTCGTCTCGATGCAAGCGACTATCACCTGCCAGCAACCTATTGCTGGACTTTACACATTCGAAGGTCGAATCAAAATAAGTATTCCGCGGGAAGATAGCATCATCGAGGACGAAGTTCGACAGGGTCCACTCGGTATTGAAAATATCGTGCTCAGGGGTGCGAGACTCAAAGATACCGATTATGTACTCGGATGCGCTGTCTATACCGGTAGAGATACGAAGCTCTCGCTCAATTCGAAATTAAGTACCAATAAATTTTCCAGTGTCGAAAAGTTAGTGCACCGATGATTGATGCTTTTTTAGTACAGTGAAAAAATAACCATTTGAGGCAAAAATTATCTGTATTCGTTCAGCTAAAAAAGAAATAATTTTAAATGGTTCGTTGGTAAGATGTCATTTTGAATCAGAAGGGGAAAAAATTTTAAAGCTCCTTATGTAGTAATCACAGAATGATTTTACTACTCGCGGGATGATTTGACTAAGCGTTTTCTAATACTGGACATTAGGAATTTTATATCTGCAATTAATTTTCGTGCAAGATCCTTTTGTTGTAAAAGGATATTTGCACGCTGTTGCGAGCAGAATCATTTTCTATTTCTTTAAAAATAATCTTTTCTTTTCTAAACCATTTCTATCGCAATGCCTATAAATTTAAAAAAATATATTAATTATTCATACCCGTTATTAAGCAGAAAAAATTAAATACACCGAGATTAATTGTTTTATGCTAATATTCGACGACATGTAGGTTAATTCGACTAATAAGAGACATAGTTTTTTTGTTAAAAAATTGATTATTAATAAAAAATCTATATATCTCTTAGAAATGAAGTTTATTTATTTTGAGCCAAAACGATTTGTCAAAAAGTCTCAAGTGTATAATTTCTTTCATTGTACTATTGTTACACATGTATGCTAAAATTATAATTCCTTATTTATTTATTTTTCAGGACCATAAATAAGTACGTTTTGATATTTATCGTTTTTTTAATAGTAGAAGTCTGCGTGTGTACTTTGTTGAAAGTTATTGTTGAAAATTCAGCTGGTTGGGAGATTTACCTAGGAGAGCTCGGCGATTCCGTTTACGCTAATGTTCACAACGATATACTTTCATTCACTATTCTCTTTAACTACGTTGTGCCAATTTCTCTCTACGTAACACTTGGTATATTTATTACATTCACGTGTTATTTATTTAAAATGTAATAATAATAATAATAATAATAACAATATCAATGATAATCGGACAATCTTTCTTCATTAGAACTACAAAAGTTTTTGGGCTCATCTTTCTTCAGTTGGGACTTAAAAATGTACGACGAATTATTAGATCAGCCAGCCATAGCCAATACGTCAGATCTAAACGAAGATCTCGGCCAGGTGGAATATTTATTTTCCGACAAGACTGGAACGTTAACAGAAAATTTGATGATATTCAGAAGATGTTTCGTTGATGGATATGCTTATTTAGAAAAAGATTGTAATGGCTATCTTTACCTATTACCCCCAAATGGATCCGATAAGGATGTTGAAAGAATTGAAACGTGGACGGTATAATTTTCAATTTATTATCTATATGAATTCAAGTAAAAGGTTCCAGTGATTTAAGTAATTTGAAATGTACTGTTTCGATGTATTGGAGGAAAATGCCGCGAATTCAAAAAAGCCAGTTTTAAGAAATAGGCTTTAAAAACCAGCCGATTCGAAAAATAAAATTCGTACAAATTATCGAAATCTTCTTTTGAATTGATTGGTTATTGAAGCATATCTTTGATTTGGCGAGTGAAGTATTGATTAGGTCGACGTAGAAATATTTATGACTAAGTGAAATCAATTTTTTGAAAAAAGTACAAAGCTTAAGGTACTAACGAGGAATAAATGAAATGTGAGAGATCTAATGACATTATAAGAATACAGATATGTCAGTCCAATTGTTTTGTATTATATTACTCTTTATCTGGTTAAAAAACGTTTTCAGTATTATAGCAATGTAAACAAATCTAAAACTTAACAAACATTTTAAATAATTAATAAACCGAAATCAATTAATTTTACGTAAAATCACAGGAACTTTATCTTAACGTAAAAAGGACACTTTTTTTAAGTCCTTTTTGGTAATTATGCCAAGAGTACTTATTCCAATATTAGAGGCGTACTCTTCGCATTTGTAGCATTTAAATATTCACCAACTCAAACATTTAATATTTTCGTTGTCTCAGAATTTTGATTTCCACCTGAAATCTTTTTAAAAGTTGTCCTCGGCGACTGATTTTACTATAACATATAACTGTCTCTTGTGGCTTCTGCAAACGTTTTAAATCAAACAAAAAACATTATTATTAGATTTTTTGTATTTTCAACTATAAAATGTATTATTCTCGGATATTGCAGACTTTTATAAAAGAACGCAATTATTTTAGAATTGGATAGAGAACACCTTGTAATTTGTCCAGGACGATTTGTTGCAATTTTTCGTTTTTCACAAAGTCGTGCAATAAAAATTCTACAAACTAAAAGTGCCGAGCATAATTTTCTGAGAATTTCTATTCAGAATAGCGCATGCAAAGAGGACTTTTAAAATGTTGTAATGTTAAAGGGTTGATTATCGAATAAGTTAAATTTATGTTTCGGTGTATCACTATATTGCAGCCTGAAATCTGGCACTTCATGTTAAGTATCGCAATCTGTCATTCTGTGCACATAGCACCGGAAGGTCAAAAGGCTAAAGTAGAATTGAGGAGAGTTGAGTTTCGCGAAAGTTTTCGTCTTCAGAAAGTCGTACGTGTAAACAGTTCGCTCATGATGCATCCGGACTTGCCGGAATATCAAGCAGCTTCAGCGGATGAAAAAGCTCTGGTAGAAGCAGCTGCTCGATGTGGTGTCGTGTATTTAGGCGATAGAGAAACCGATGAATTTGAGATCGACGCCAAAGGAACCGACCTCGTGTTTAAGAGACTCGATACTTTAGAATTCAATTCCGGTAACTATTTTATTATTTGTTTATTTCATTCCAAAATTATTATTATGATAGATGTGAGTAAAACTTTAACTTACGGAGGTGCACGCGATTTTCCGAATTTTCAGATAGAAAAAGAATGTCTGTGATAGTCCGCGATAACGCTGGAGATATTTGGCTGTATTGTAAAGGAGCTGACTCGACAGTATTTCCATTAATCCAACATGGAAAGGTTCAATCTGCCATAGTGTCGCTTGGTGATTTTTCTATGGTCAGTCGATTTGGATTTATACATTTGAATGAAACTATAGCTTCATATTATACATACATAATATAAACGAATAGTGAAAAAAAAATTTGCTTTCAGAGAGGATTAAGGACTCTCGTGATAGGATTCAGAAAATTGACGGAAGCTGAATATCAGCGTCAGAGTTACGAAATAAATATAGCAAGACAGGCAATAGGTGCCGATAGAACAAGACGCATTGATAAGGCTTATCTCAATATAGAAAAAGGACTGACGCTTCTTGGCGTTACCGCGGTGGAGGATAGACTGCAAGAAGGTGTCGAGGAGACCATGGAAAAGCTTCGGATAGCTGGAATCAAAGTTCGTTAAATACATTAATCTCTATTACAATGTGATCGATCGATGAGAAATTATTTTTGCATTGAAGATTTGGGTGTTGACTGGAGATAAGGCAGAAACCGCTGAGAATATAGCCTTTTTTTGCGGTCACTTTAAGAAGGGAACACTGGTTTTGAGACTAATGAACGTCAAGTCGAGTCTGAAGTGCCATGCAGTTCTTACAAGCTTCGAGTATGAAGAATTCTATTAACTACCTAATTATCGCAAGTACGATTCATTAACAATTGATTGACGGTGGAATATTGTTTTGTTTTTTTTTTTTTTCATAACGATCTATATCTAGAAGAAAGCTGAAATTAGATCCATATGCACAGTATGGGCTGCTGATAGATGGAATGAGTGCAGGCATAGCTTTAAAAAATTGTCCAAACTTACTGAGAAACGTTGGGATGGCCTGCGAAGCGGTCGTCTGTTGCCGAATGTCGCCTTTGCAAAAAAGCCAGGTGAAAAATGAGTTTGCTTCTTTTTCTGGTTCCCGGTAGATTTTAAGAGAATGAGATTAGGGATAAATTTAATAGACGCATTTGGTATACGATATTAGCGATTTAGTGAATAAATCGCCAATTTAAAAGGTCTAATCCCAGATAATTCAGAATTCGGCTCAAGGCTGTGTAATTCAGAATGTGATTCTAGAACTAGATGATTTGGAATTTGGGCTTCGAACTGTCTAGTTCGTAAACCAAATCCTGAACTATTTGGATTTTAAACTGAATTCTGTACGGTCTGTTTTTTTAACCAAATTCTGAATTGCTCGATTTGTTTAAATTATCCTTCCCCTCCACTCTGCTTGTAATCTCTCAATTTTTAAATTTTCCCGAAACAAACTGTCTTTACCTTTAAAATGTGTGTTATAAAAGAAAATCAGATTTGAATTGATATTATAATTGATATTATTATTTCTCAAAGCAATATACGTCATAATACGTCATTGTATTAAATTGATGTAAACAATGAATCGGCGTAAATCCCAGAAAATAGCGTTAGTTAAACTAGATTGCATAGATGTATTTGGTGATAGAGATAAGCTTTATTGCAGAGCAGATGGTACAGCTAGTAAAGTACGCACGCGATCGACCATTAACAGCTGCGATAGGAGACGGAGGCAACGATGTGTCGATGATCAAAGAAGCTCACGTGGGTTTGGGCATAACTGGTAAAGAAGGTCGTCAAGCCGCGATGAGTGCAGATTTCGCCTTTGCTAAATTTATGCACTTGGACCGGGTTTTACTCGTTCACGGTCACTGGTACTACTTAAGGGTCGCAGTACTTACACAGTATTTCTTCTACAAGAACCTGGTCTTCATTACGCCACAGTTGTTTTTCAGTATTTTCGACGGATTTTCTGGTCAAGCCTTATACGACAGTATTTTTCTCATGGGTTTCAACATTTTCTTCTCTTCTGTACCTATAGTCATTTATGGGATCTTCGAGCAAAACTATCCCGATGAGAAACTCCTTAAGTTTCCACAGTTTTACAAATTGCACAAAAAAAATTACCTACTGTCCACAACGCAATTCGTATTGTGGATTTTCATGGGTGAGTACAACCGCGAGTACAGCTAATTTCGGGAACGTACGTTATTTTTTGCCAAAATTCAGTTTTCATTGTCATTTTCAGCAATTTGGCAAACATGTACTTTGTACTTCGTTTCGCACTCGTATTACGTTGTTAATTCGGTGAATCTCTTCGATTCAACATCAGCGGATCATTGGTGCTTCAGTACCAGTATATTTCATCTCGTTACCTTAGTTATTAACCTGCAGGTATACTTAAGTTTTTGCTACGAATAGCTATAAAATTTACATTCTTAACGATACACATTTATCTATGCATTCGATAATTAACTTTTTATTTCCAGCTGCTGGTTCTGAGCTGCTATTGGACCATTCCATTTCTGCTAAGCATAGTAGTTACCGAGATATTTTTTTTTATTTTCACATTTCTCTACAGCTTCTGGAATCTGTAAGTTCCTACCAACAACGCCTTTTATATTTATCATTTTTATTTTTCGAACGATTTCGAATCATCACTATTCGAACATTTTAGGCAATACGACGGAAATATGTATCGAGTTTTCCCCAGACTCGTGCTCTCGCCTACTTTTTGGATTTTAACGCTGCTCGTAATCGTTATTTGTCTAATACCAACGATCCTAGTTGCTAGTTATCAAAGGAGCAGAGTTAAAACGATACGTGGACCATTGGATAGTAAAGAAGACAGCATGAGCGAATTAATTAACTCGCATGCTACTGAACGCGTTTCTATTTCTAGCCCAGTATTACCCGTAAGTATTTAGAAATAGCTGTAATGCGGAATTACAATAAAGTTATGTCATTTTTATTTTAGAATCGACGTTCATCAAGCGTTGTTCCTTGGAGAGGAAATTTCTCTTGCTACGATAATAAAGCGTTCTAATGCGACTGTTAGAATTTAAGTAATTCAAGGCCAATAATTTAACGACAACTTAAGTACGTTGTTCACTTTTGTATCGATGATTGTAAATGAGTTTTGAAGATGTTCAACAATTGCACGTTGTTCATACTAAGGGTTAAGATGTAAACTAGAACTGTTTTAAATTGTATATAAATAAATGCGAACGTTGTTACATTTTTAATTAAAATTTTTCACAATTTTTACGTTAGATTTTCTAGTACATTGAAAAAAAAATAATTTTGAGGCAAAGGAATGTCTGTTTTTTTTAAGGAAAATCATTGCTATTCAAGAGGAGTAAAGTTGAATAATAAACAGACTTTAAATCAAAGTGAATTGTTTTTAATTTCCAAAAGAAATGTTCATTTCACTAAAAATATGCTACATTTTCAGTAAATCAACCTACAAGTAATAGAATAGCTCTATGATATTGCGTACAAATATCGGGTACAATATTTCGATTTGTTAGCTAACATTGGATGTGAATGTAAGCTTTTTGAAAGAAATAGAATCATTTCCTTTCGGTATCGATTTCGAGAAAATGATTCACATTTTAAGGAACACGAACCCTTCGAAAACGAATGAATCTAGTAAGAAAATATTTTCAAAATTATTTTCTTTTTGGATCAAGTGGATTACTTTTTGAACTTGGAGCTTTTAAGGTGGGACAAAGAAGAAATGCTTAATTAGACTGGGCATTTTCACGATTTTATTTAAATATGATTTATGTCTATAAAAAGACAGTAATAACTGTGGTTTAAAGTAAATTTCAATGAGGAGGTAAGTACAAAATGGCCTAACACTAAGACACAACATGTAATCTGGATCCAACACAATTCGGACCTTATCATTTTGTGCTTATAATGTGTACATAAAGTTTTACAAATTCTTTTTTCTAAGATTTGCTAATCTAAGTGTTGATACAATCGGTAATTGAGTATTTTTTTAAGTTTCTGAGACTCTTTATCGTACAAGGCCAAAACGAAATATTTTTCCAAGAGTATCACAGAATTTTTTTTCATTTTTTCCAAGGAATGACGATAGTAAAAATTTGTCAATATAGTTTTATCGAAAGAAGCTCGATTATAAACGGTCTCTCATCCACAAGACAGTCGTGAAGACTCGCTTGATTCGAATAGTCTAACAAATTTATAATCTTTTTTATACATATACGTTGTAATGTAACAGATTTTTATCAAAATTTGTAATTTTTGATTAATAATGCAGTTGCGTCTTTAACTTTGTTCATCGAGATTTTAATTGCTTGGCTTACTCGATCTAGCATAAAATTTATGTATAATATATACAAAAGGTCACTGGTCCTCTGTTGCTCTTATGCATAACGAATTAATTTTATATATCAGTAATAACGCGCTACTTGCATTACGAATATAAATACACGCAAACATACATTAGCGGTTCGTCCTTTCGTCTTTTTTTCGTCACTTAAACATTTATCAAATTGCCACAATTACACTAAAAAACTACAATAAATAGAACAAAATATTGCGAAAATTTGAAGTGGTCACTCAATCAAAATAATAATAATTAGGTATAATAATAATTTTTTACAATTAACTAAATAATACAGAGTCGGCCTTGGCAAAGGCAATCGAACTGTCATGGTACGCGCATATACTGTAAGTTGACTCGAGTCATATAATTATCGCACTCGGACATGTTTAATAAACGATACGATAAATTTGTGAGATTCTGAAAAACTTATCGTATCTTATGATGAAACGACGTAACTAAATTGAATTTCATGTAACATTCACACTTACGCAGTGTACATAAATTTGTAAAGATTAAATGTCTCAGTGCAGCAAACGAGGGTATACAGCTCGTTCAGTAGATTACGCGCTTGTGTAATTATTTTAATTTGCAAATTCTATTGACTATTTTTTTTCCAACGATGGTCAGCCGAGTAGAGAACACGTTCATAAAGTCTTTTTTGGTCTTAAAATGAAATTAAGATTATGCGCCGTGTTGACCGCATAGTAGACATTGGCCGAATTAGGCAGAACCATCTCGCGATCTGGTAAAACCTGTGCCAAAGTAAATTGGTCAGGATTACCTTCGATGCCCAGCTTGAGCATGGCGTTGCGTATGACCTGTGGTGTCCTTTCATTGTTGGAGAGCATGATGGACTTGTAAAGAACGACGCCTTCGGTCTCAACGCTGTCACTCTCCATAGTTACCTTGATGATGTAGAAGTCAGGTGAACTTTTGTGGGAATGACTGGGGCTTGACAGGCCGCCGGCGGCACCATTCGAATTGTTAAGACGAGTACTGCCATTGCAGCCACCCGAGCTTAGAGAAATATCCAGTGAGGGCAAGGAAGACGAGGAAGACGAGGAAGACAGCTGAGATGGCGAGGTTCGTCTGTCTAGCGAATTGTGTGGTGAACTGCAAACAGAGTTACAAATGTTAGTAGAGATTTTTAAACCTTTTTTGTCAGAAGGATATGATTTGAATGTACTTGTTTGTCGGGGAGATTCGACGTAGTATTATACGTAGATTTTACGTAGAGAGAACAGAGTTACCCTAGCAACCCTATCCTATATCAACTTTTTTTGTTACTCCGTATGGTCATACATATGGCCCTAAAGTATAATATGTTTGGAGCGATAGGACAAGTGGTCTTCAGTGTTTAATGAAAAAAAAGTTTGCTAAATTTTAGAAATTTATATTATTAAAGAATTGTTTTTTAATAAAAAAATATTTATTGAGCAATTTATTTCACTCTTCCCCCAACTCCAATCACGGTATATGGGCATATGGTGTAGTGAAAAAAGGATGATATGACTGAGACTATATACTATATCAAAGGCAGTTTTATTAAAAAAGAAATTTAAAAAATTTGATTTCTTAATAAAATTTTATAAAAATTATTTAAACTTTTTTTGAATGTATACTCGATGTGTGAGCATGGATTAACTGTAATTCTTGAACCTAATAATTTTATTTCTATAAAACCTGACGACAAATCAATTGCAAACAGAATTTAGTTTTAAATTATAACACTTATTCTGACAGACTTTTAAGACACACAACCAATAGTAGAGAAGGTACTGAACGACATTGTAGCTTAGAAGTACACCGAAATAAGATACCATTGATAAAAAACCAAGCTTGAATAATAATCCTAGATTTGTTTATAAACAATGATTTTATTTTTATTAACTTTGCCTAATGTACGGTAGAAGGTATTTAGATTACTGTATAACAAGTTTTAATATTTTTCGCATTTAATTCAAACCGTTTTTTTTATCTATGTACATCTAAAATATCAACGGGACGTTAAAGATTGAGACTATTCTTACCTGGGCAATGAATCTAAATCGCAATAAAATTGCGAGCTGCTGGAACTGGATGTGGAGGCGATCGAATCGTTCTTCCGGTGTCCCGAGTGGTTGTGGTTATTTGAATGGTTGTGGTGGTGCGAATGATTATGATTATGGTTGTGCTTTTTCTTGGCGGGCGCAGTGCGATTGTTGATGGTACTGCCCGCGGGAGGAGGTTCGATTTGACAACTCATCCTGTAGGCTTCTCGATCGTCGAGGACGACAATGGAGTGGAACCATCGATCGAAAAGTGAATCCGCACTGAAATTGTATGCGTTCGCTGCGCCTTGGAGAAGTCTGATTCGTGCGAGTACCTCGAACTCCTTGCGACGTTTATCAAAATTAATCAGGCCTTCGGCTATCGTGTCGGGGATGGCCGTGTCGATCATCGTCAAATCCGTGAGGAACGTTCCAAGGTACGGAATGGTTCCGTAGCTGATATTCTACAGAGAAATCAAATTGTTAAATACTCTCTCAGTATGGTGTAATAGAGGCATTTTTAGAATTACAATGTACTTTAGAACTAATATTCTGTCCATAGAACTATCTTCTTAGAATGCAAAATACTCTAGGAGACTGAATTTGCACTCTAAAAGCCTAAGGGTGCAGTTTGATAAACTTACCCCAGCGTGAGTATTATGCTTTTGAAGAATCTTCTGAAGATGTCTGTCGCTACGACCTGCCGTGTCGGCAAACTTGGCGGTGCCCTCTTTGATGAGGAGTTCCCTCTGAGTCCAAGCATTGTTTTCTTCGGAAAATATACGTTCAAGTTCTCGAAATACCTCGTACTTCTCACGAGGTACGCACTGCCAGCATTTCTCAAGTCTATAAACGGGGTTACTCTGTAGACCAGAGACAATGGCCTTTAAGCTACTAAAATTCTTCAAAATTCTCAGTTCCTGGGCTATATCGATCCAGGTCTCGATAACCCTCGCGCGTTCCTGGGGTTTGACCTCGTCGCCTCCACTGGTTCCATTGGTTCCTCCGCCGAGAAGTACACTGGATATAACGCGCAAAGAGACGGCGTTAAACTGATTGACAGTCGCGAGGACCGTAGCGGCATCGTGACTTCGCGATCGGTCTCGCCTCGACCAGACGGCACCGAGACATTGGTGTGCCACTAGCTTACGGAACACTTCGGCATCCATACGCGTCAGCTGCTCGGCGAAGTGTCGGTGCGGCACCTCTGGGAACGAATAGCTTGACCAGCTGTCGCTGAACGAATCATTCCCGTAGATGGCCGAGCAGTTGTCTGTGGATCGAGAGCACATTAATTCGTGAAATTCGACGCTGTACTTCGAGAAAAAAAAATACATACCAAGCTGATCCTCCCGCTGAGAGAATCTGTGTAGCCTGTGTCGTGCCTTGAGCTCGAGTTCCGAGCCAGGCAGTCGTCTGTGAGCAAAGTCGAGGAGACGCGAAAGTAGCGGATGGTTAGGTGGAGCCCGCCAGTCACCTGGATAAGCATCGAGCCAGACGTGAAGGGCTTGGACGAGTGTCTTTCGGTGCTGAGCATTGGCTGACTCGTCGAGGGAGTCGTAACGCGCGAGAAGGAGCTCGAGGACCTCGCGAGGTGTCGTAAACGCTCGATACGTTGCCAGGAATACATTTATATAGGTCGACTCTAATTCTCCGTCGTCGTTCGCCAGACTCTCCACCAGACGCTGCACCGTTCCTGCCTTCAAGAAGCGCACGCGTACTGTCTCCCATTCTAAATGCGAGATCTCGTCGTCCGAATCCTTTTACCAAATTTTATTATTATATTGCATGATTTATTCACTTGGGGGATCTCTGAATTTGAAATAGTAAATCATTTTCTCTATTCTTGGAAGTGACATTAGTGAACTTTTTCACATTTAAGAATAGTGAATAAGGCAATGGCGAATATTCGCTATTCATTGATTATTAAAAGCCAACTCTCTAAATCTATTTGATAATGCACATTAACTATTTATAAAAGTAAAAACGGTGCAATTAGCAAAGTAGTGAATGTTCGCTTTTCTCCCGAATCCATTTTTATAAATCATTGAATAATTTGTATGAAATAGTTAATGTCGATATTAACTTTGAATACATTGCTGAACGTTTTTGTAAAGCGATATAGACATTTCCAATTGTAGAAAATATTAATGATAATTTAGTCTAAAGCCTACGATAATTAATACTTTTTCGTGTTCAAAGATTAATTTTAATTTGTACAACTTTCCATAATTAATGTTACGCATACGACTAATAGTGCATGGATAATAGTAATTAATTCAAAAGTGAAAATAATTTCACTATTCGTGACTTTTCACTATTTTAAATTTACAAAGATCTTTTTACCATATATTTATTGTTTCTTATTTGTTATCACGTGTATTATTACTCGCGCATAGAAAGTTTAATGGTTTCTTGATAATACATCACTGGTAAGCCGAATACGTCTCCTGTCTTTATTTGTGTTAGGAGAGTATATAAGCACACTTACTAAAGTATGTGCATGATTTCTTATGCGAAATCTCTCAATTCCGAATCACAAGCAACACAATTCTAAAAATATTTTTAATTTTCTATTTTAAAAATGTACAATTACTCTCTTGGTTACTACCTATTCACCTATTTGTAGGTAGTGGCCTAGGGTAGTTGAAAATGCTTCAAATTCAGAGCGGGTATTTTGGCATTTCCAAGAATATTTGGACGAATCCCTTGAAACTTACCGAAGCTGAGAGACTTCTCGTGGGCCTGTGATAGCGAACTTTCTTTAAATATACTGTGTAGATGACGCTGTCACCTTTCTCCTCGCCCCAAAGACGCCACGTGGGCTGTAAAACATAAATAAGAAACTTAGATCGTAAAGCAAAAATTCATTAAAGTGTATAAAAGACAGGAAAAAATTTAAAAGGCTCAGTCTAACTAATACGGAACACGACTATATACATAAATAGACCTAGTAAAATCTCTAGGCGCTACGCATTCCAAGGTTATCGCAAGACTCGCAGATTTAAATCCAAACGAGCTGCAAAATTAAAATTACCGGTACAACGACCCGAGATAGCAAACTAGGCGTCGAGTTCGCGGAAGCGATTTCCTCGATTGTGTACTCCACTTTTAATGATATAGCTTAAAAGCCAGTTTATACAGTTCTCTCTCTCTCTCTCTCTCTCTCTCTCTCTCTCTCTCTTTCACAGACGTGGCCTGTATCAATCTTCTCAAACGGCGCGTGTATACACGACCTGAATTATTCCTCTCATCATCCCAGGTCTGAGACATTTTAGTCTTAGAAATGAAAAGGGACTTGAAAATAACAAGACTTCTTTTTACATTCTATGCCAAAGGGGCAAATGTATGAATAAGAGACATTATACAGGATTAAAAAAAATTGTTTTATCGATCAGGAAACCAACTGCTTTGAATTGGTATTTTCATTAAGAGACTAATATGTCTGTTTAATCATACTGGAATAAATAATACTTTCCAGGCAAAACAAAAAATCTTTTACCTAAATTTTATTCATTCAAAGCGAAACTCATTGTTTGACAAAAAGAATAAACTTGTGAATAATAAACATTTCGAATATTTCGCACTATCGGATAGGAGACGTCTAAAATTATTTGAACCCAGTATTTTAATTTGAAGTTACTATAAGTGAAAATATTCTTGAATCTTTTTGATTAAATAGAATCATTTGCACTTGGTATGGTTTTTGAGAAAGTAATTGACGTTTAAAGCATCGCGAAACCTTTAAAACAAACTCGCAAGAAAATTTGTTTCATTATGTTTAAAAAAAATTGTCTCGTTGTGCGAGATATTTAAGATTATTTTCTTTTTAGTTCAAAAGTATTTCTTTTGCCTCGAATAATTTTGAATCTCTTGATCTTAGAATAAAATAATTAAATTATTGACATATATAAACTGCGGATTTTAATATTGCACAAGCGTGTACAACTCGGCCTTTCACCTCAAACAGGATTGCGCACCGAATAGTAATTTCAAAGATCTAATCCCGCTTTCACTTTTGCAATTACACCTCGTATCGAAAGGAAGCGTTTTGAGAACGAATATCGTATCTAATAATCTATAATTTCACGATTACAAAGAATATCTATATATTAATTCTCTGAAAACAGCACGAAGACCGGAAAATGGAAATTGTCAATACTCGAGATACACCTGTCGATTACTCATAGCTGTGATGACTCACGAGACAAAAGATGATTGTAAACTCAACCAAGCTGAAAACAAAAATTGGAATCGATATTAGCGATTTCACGCGTACTTGTGCACGCGACAAAAACAAAGCTCTTATCATGAGAACGCTTTCTATTAGAAATGTCTATGAACTCTGAGTACCGCAATGTTGATTAAAAATCGTGTCAACTTAGTCGTACGTGTGCACTTAAGTAAATAAATAGCGACAAACATCGAGATATTTCATAACATTCTAGTCATCCGATTTGCATATTTATGCACTGAACCGAACATGGTTAGAATAAATCAAAATTTATTTCATTCCAAAAACTGCTTTATTTGCATAGTCCTAGGGAAATGTTTTAGAAAATGTTTCAGAAAACGATTTGACATAATTCAAATGTACACCTGGTAAAAGTTAATGAGAATCCAAGACATAGTCCGCGGATAGAAAAAAACAAATGAACCATGATGGAGCGTTAAACGATCGTATTCGAGAGCAAGAACACCTATCGTAGAGAATTTAATCGTGAGCTAAGGAGTTGAAAGCGTGTCATTGCCGCGACAATAGTATATATAGATGTGTATATATACATCAAGTACCGGACAATGTTCGCGTGCGGAGTAAGGACTCGACAAGAAAGAGATGCAAGACGAACCGGTAATTAGAGGCGCGTGAGGAGTCAAGCCAGCCATGACTGACAGTACATCGCCTCTATCGTGTGTATATATATATATATATACGCACAAAAGTCCTTGAACGAAGCTTCTTTTGCGTAAATTTTTTCTTTCTATCCTCTCTTCGTGGGAAGTACGATTAAGGCACGTAGAATATGGAAATATCTCTGCAATGATGGAACTGTTTTGTAACAATAATCGTAAAGTCTGAATCAGGTCTGAGTAAGATTTTTTTCTTTCGCTTGGTACAATACTATACGTTTAATAGCAAACGTTGTTTATTTTTCTTGTACAAGTGACAAATGCGTTGTATTACTTGGATTTTTGTCACGTAAACTCACATGAATAAGCCCAATCTTTATTACGCAGTCGTGAGATAACACGCATTTTATCGCGCGTTTAATCGTACGGTTTTCTGTCGTGCGATTCTGCACTTTATTACAGTTTCGAAGACAAAATATTGGAACATCATAGAATCATTTTGCTTTTAATATCGTAATATTACTCGTAAGTCACTGCTATCTAGAATATGTTTCACCTTCCTAAAAAAAAAAAAAATTTCGATCGATACGGTGGTACACGAAAGCTCTTGTGTATGTGTATACGTAGGATTTCATCATGCCGACGAAATATATGAGGTATTCCAAATTTTATAGCTCGTCGTAAAAGAGGTGCCTTTCATAAAAGTATAAAATTGATTTAAAATGGCTTAACATAAATTCAATACATAGTCGGAAGACTAAAAATCGCGCAGACGATACAAAAACTCCTTTCGAATATGTCTCCCCGCGTTAAACGCGCCGAACTGTGTCTCCTATTCTCATTAAATCCATTACAATTCTCTAATAGATCTTATGATTGTGAAAAGTCTGAGAATATTTCTCAGGTCTTCATATATATAGAAAGAGAAATTTGCGTTAAGATATTA
Organism: Apocrypta bakeri; assembly: GCA_018906985.1. Classification (NCBI taxonomy): domain Eukaryota; kingdom Metazoa; phylum Arthropoda; class Insecta; order Hymenoptera; family Pteromalidae; genus Apocrypta; species Apocrypta bakeri. Next base: position 12,018,852 of record JACCIA010000006.1, on the reverse strand, counting down.
TTATATTACAATTCGAGAAATCCACGCCACAGACAAGTGTATTTACATGTCGTGTAGGGCGGCACGCGAAGAGCTCTTATCAGTGTGCTTTGACGAAAAAATTAGTGGATTTTAAGAGGCAATAATAAGCGAGGTCATGTTACTGCAAACGAAGAGCGGCGGTCGAGACAACAAAGGAGTCTCCCCTACCACTAATGAGTGAGTTTATTTTATACAGACGCATCGCGACTCAAATCCAAGGCTATATATACACACCAAGTGAGGATTATCATACCTATAGTTACGGGCTTTATCAGTGTAAATTTGATACTTCGGTATTGCCGAAAGTTTCATCGATGTTCCGATGAAATTCAAACAAGCATCGAGAGACGAAAATATCTCTTCGTGTAAATGCTTTATGGTGAGTGTATAAGGTAGACGTAGACGCATTTGAATTTCACGCCAAGTTTTGCAAGCGATGAATTTTAATGGTTCGACTGATAACGACAAATCTCAGAGATTTTAGTCTTTCGAGATACGAAAGGATGGCTATTGAATTGTGAGTGAATTTGTTTGCGTAACTTTTCAGTACTCTCAATATCTGTAATAGCAAAAATTCACTATTTCGAAAGGTATATTTACTATTTGAAAAGCTAGAGTGATACGAAAGTTGTAAATACAGCTATCTAGAATAAATCCAAGCGCTACCTCAATGTGTGCTTTTTGGATTGAAAATAATGTAACGATTTAGAACTTTTATACATATGTGTATTGCATGAGCAATATATTATTTAACAAACGGTAATTTATTAAATAGCTATAAACTGCATTTAAATAAATATATTTTTTGTATTTATGTAGATTTTTTTATTTTATTACAGAGAGTATCGTATTAACGAGTTTAATAATGGATTCTAATAAATGTTTTTTTAAATCAAAATATAGTCTTTTAATTGATGTATAAATTTTCTTCTTGAAAAGAATCGATCAAAAGCAATTTTCCTACTTAGCTAACTTTTTTCTCTGATACAATAATTGTCTCATATTTAAGAATTGAATAAAATTTGAAATGTTTTACATAATTAATTATGAGTAATTTATAATACATGTATACAAGTAATCTACTATGATGAATATTCAATTAACAAACCAGGGAATTGTAATAACATCTTAAAAAATACACATATTAAGCGACGGATATTGTAACATTAATTAATCTACTTAATAATTGACTAATTCATAACAGAAAATGTGTTCACTAAACAAAATAGTGACATTTTTACTATTTAAAATGTAGTGGGCATAAACTTTACACGCAGTCACGAAAACTATAGATGCTTATCCGAAGACATGTTTTAGTAACGATCAGGGAAATAGTTTTCGTTCAGCAACATACATGAACAGACAATTGTTCCTCCATTGAGTTTTCAATAGCGTTATGACCACTTAATATATAACACAGATAATAATTATAGCAAGTTTATTAATAAAACTACGAAGCTTTACAACAAAGTATCATTGTTCGCTTCTTTGAACGAGCTCTATGTCTAATTCATTCTTCAATTCAACAGTGCAAGCGTCAATCGTACAGGAACGGAAAAAAAAATTATACAATTTTAAAACGAGAACATCGACGATATACGATCTGAGCGCGATCGCGAGTCAAATAAAACGCATGAAATAAACCCTTCGCGTATCGAATTGTCTGGGTTCGACGCGTATCGATCCTATCAACAAAACAAAAAAAGAGGAGAATTCGGTCGTCGTGCGTGCAGGCAAAAAGTCGATACAAAAAGTTAGAAGAAATGAAAAAGAAAAAGACATCGAATTGTCTCAAGGCTGATGGGCAAGAAGGAGCGTTCGCTTGTCTTAAACAAAGGCGCGCATTTTTCTCTCTCGTCAAAGAGCTCTAAATCCTGTTAGCCGCGTGAGTATACGTATATGTATACCGACGAAGAGGCTACAGCACAAGCGATCCGACGCACTGACTTGGTTTTCGCCGAGGCAGCTGGAATAATTACATGCTAGCTTGAACGCGTGTATGCACCTATACATATATGAGTCTTAAGAACGTATACATGTAAGTCTAAGGTGAACGGATTACCGTGCGCGACGATACGGCAGAAACAAAGAACTTAGCTATATAGGATCGGTTAATCGAAAAAAGTAATCTCTACGTGGTAATAAGAGACGATGGGGACGATGATTATGGTGATTGAGAATTTTCAATAGAAAGTCTTGCACATCGCGTGGCTAGAGATTCGTTCCACGTACATATACATACGCTCCAAATTTGAAATAGTGAAAGAATTCACTAGCAAGATTCACTATTCTTGATAGTGAAATCGGTTTCAGCTCTGAATTAGTCTTTTTTTTTATTCTTAAGGGAACAAGATCTTTTAAAATTAGTATTCATACCTAGTGAGTCTAAATTATGATTTAATAATGGAATCATAGTTTATTGCATTATTAGAATATATAAGCCTATCATTGCAGAGACTTATCAAGTACTTCTCTAAGTCTCTTCGATGGCCAATTACAGCACAAAACATAAATTTCACTGTTAATAAGATTCCAAAGGAGACAACATTATTTGATAGTCTACTTTCGGCATGAACACACACGTTTACAAATGATTGATCAAAGAAATTGTTAATAATCATTCATACCAATTAGTAAATTCTAAATTGCCAGATTTCTTCTGATTATTCAATTTATAATTTCTATACCTATGTGAAAAAGGGTGAATCGGTCGTAGATCTTTTCAATAATAGGTAAGTATGTCTGCTAATTTTGAAAAAATTTGAAAATATATAAATTTTAATTTTTTCAATCATTAATTATAAAATCACCATTTCTAGTAAAGTGTCTTTTAAATACTGTGTATAGTTGATTATACGAAATCTAAATTGATTCTTAAATATAATACAATCATTATATGTTACAGAATGAATTATTATTATTAGTTGTAAGTTAATTTGTTTTGAAGAAAATTAAAAAAAATATTTTTCTATCCGACGTGAATGATACTATTTACTCTGTCTAAAAATTTAATTAATTCGTTTAATCAAGTTTTACATTCACGATATATATTTTATACTGGCTGTCATTGTGACTTTTACAAATAGCATTTTTTATATACGCTACAAAATAATGAATTTTCCTTGTTTCAGATATAGAGAGTATAATATAATTGTAAGTATATGTATATATACATAAGGCATGCTGAAAGAAAGTATGTACAGCAGTAAAGAAAAACATGCGAATCTAATACACTATACATAAAACATAAAAAAGTAGGTGGTAGAGCAGGCACTAGAAATCGAACGATCCATTGGTGAAGAGTGGGATGTCATTACCTGCTGGACATACCACTGTGTGGTAGAATGATTCTTGCGCTGTGCCGGTTTGCAGGGCGCGCAAAATAGCAGAGGTGCCAGTTTGTTGGGCTTATAAGCCGCGGGCGCGGCCCCCTTCTGCACCAGCAGCTGTGGTGGCGGTGGTGGCGAGGGGGGCCTCAAGCCCTCGTCTCCGAGCACCGGCCACAGCATCCACCGCCGAGCGAGAAAAAATCCAGCTCAGCCTCCTGTTTCTCTCATTTTTCCGTTGCCCAACACCTGAGCAGTCGAGTTAATATTGTTTTAGGACACGCAATTTTCCTTCTCTTCTTATTATTACTTCTCTTTGTTTTGGATTCGACAACTACAGTGTGTTTATCAGTTTTTCGTCGTTTGCGTATACGTAAAAGAACCGAAAGACACAGAGCTTGGTTTCATTGTTGAATGAATGAGCGCAGTGATTTCAGAACGAAGTAATTGTTTTAAAACTCATTATCTCTGGGTCTGTTTTACATACAGTCGTAAATAAATGTACGCCTGTATAAAGAAAGAGAGAACGCGCGAAATGTTGAGCGGCGCTGTGCAAGGACAGTGTGTTTAAATGCATTAGCACATTCCGATACTCGTGTAATGTGCGTACTGTACATCGAGGACAGCTCCCATTACAGCACGAATTTTCAACTCGCTAATTATGCAACTTAATCTAGTTTATTGAGCAAGTGCTTTGCGTATCATAAGTGTTGAGCAACACACATCGATAGTACATATTGAAGTGTTCGATTCATTCGAACATAGAATGCTTTGTACGAGTAAATTACCCATGTCAACTGAAATACAGGGATTGTTACCCTCGAGCATAAAAAAGGAGCTAGAGCTGAAATTGGACTATTCATTTCTTTATAAAAAAACCTCATTAGATCATTTTCAATATATCGTAATGGTTTTTACTAAAAAAACATTTAATTTCAAGTTATAAGTAACAAAATTAAAAATACTCGCGTTGTTGTTTATAAGAAACTTAACTATTTAACTTGTTAAAGTGCAAAATGCTCTTAATAATTGTCAATCTATCGATATTTCTTCATGCTAACGAAAATTCACGCCTGGTCATATATATTCATGGCTAAAAAGAAAACAGACAGTTCTCTGAAAAACCTAAAATTCCAATTGATTAACGAATAAAAACAATCAAAGGAGCTCTCAGTGTCGCATATCTAAATTTAGCCCTATAGATATAAATCAGCATAGCTCGAGAAGAACGCTTTGCTCATACGAATCGCGTCTGGACGTATAAGAGATGAAGAAGAGCCAAGCCGAGGAGCTATAAGAGCGAGACACTTAATTCGCGTTCATTTATGTCGCAATTTGACATTTCCTCGTTAAAGCCGCTCGAACTCGCTTAGCTTATTATTTGAAGTGTACTATACTACTTCTATATAGAACTTACGTAGACGCGCTAGAATAGGAGGCGACAGAAATGTCTAAATCAATGTTTCATTTAATCTTCGCCAAGATCCCTTAATCTTCCGACGACGATAATTTCATTTACTACTACGTGAAAAAGAGACCGTGTCAGCAATAGGGATAATTCATTGCATGAAAGAACATTTTTCTTATTAGCTTTTTCTTTGTTAGATTATTTATACCCTTAATATCCTTTAGTGGACTCTACACTTTAATAGCTGCCTCTAAAGCTATTCAACGTCAACGACGAATTATTTATACATGTGCATTTTTCTTACTTTAAACATTTTTTTTCCTTTCTATTTTAGAAATGTTTGAATAATATTTCCACAAATTTCCATGAATTGCGTGGGAATATTTGAAATACTTTTACAGAAGATAAAGAATGTCAAATATCAAAATATTTATTTTTTTATTAGATTAATGACAAAAACATGGAATTAGTCTTATCCTCAAAGGAGAGTAACATTTGTCATGAAATCATATATAGAATTATCGAATTCAGAAAATTCATGCGGATGTCTGAAAATAAAAATATGCCTACAAAGTTTGGTTATTAGAAATTTATTGGTTTATTTGCGATAAATCTTTACAATAGTGATTTTCACTAAAACACATTGAAATGTTTACGTGACATTCCTCAAAAAGTGATAAACTACCTAAAATTTCCAACAATATCTTATATGGGTTTAAAGAAGATCACTACTGACTTTCAAATTATTACAAATTAAATTAATCGATGAAAATATGCGTCGGGTAGAAAATGGCGTTCGATTACTTGGAGATGAACAGGAATAATAAAATATAAAGAAAAATCATTTTTCAACTAAACAATTTGCCAGAGAATAACTCATATATTACTGTGAAATAATTCAACGTAGCTCTTAGAGTGTATATCTATCTATCCGTTATAAACTCAGTGTCCTACTGTAAGCCTATCGCTGCTACTTTATTACGTATGCAAACTACTTATTCTCAATGTTCTTCTAAATAATGTCAATATCGATCCAGTAACAAAGAGAGTATCAATGTAGAAAAGCAAACAAAGCGCATGAAAAGTAACGTGCATGATTACGCTCTAATCTCATAGACCGACTTCCTACTATGCACCTCTATGGTATCATCGTTCACAGATAAATTTTCCTCGACTCTTCAAGAGCGCCAACAAATGTCCGCTTTCGTCATAAATCCTATGTATACACAAGGGAAAGAGCCGATATCGATCGATGGGATGAAAGGTGTTCATTGACAGAACGTACACACAAAGGTCAGTCCTTGGCAATCGACCTGTGGTTACTGTATTCGCTAGGCGGTGCTCGTACATCTCTATACACAGTGTGCACTTCGCTATCACTATAGCAGAAGCGTTTCGCTAAAATCACCCACTACTACTTTTTTTTTCCTCGTCGACGTTGCTCTGATTAAAGCGTGGGAAACTTTCGACAAGCTCACGTGACTGATGTGATTTTTCAATTTGGAAGCGAAAACGACGTGGAACATTTTGCAATTTGTCATAGCTGTACCAGGAAAACTCGAAGCTCGTGCGTGGGTATAAAGTTCTAGCTTTTGTACTGCAGAGAGAGTGAGAGAGAGAGAGAGAGGTTCACAGACTGCATTAAATAGAGTAACTTAAATGAAAGTTGGAAAATAGCATTAAAAGGGCGGAGCAAATACTGTAGTACTGCAGTTGCCGTATTGCTGGAAATAGCGTAAAATAATTATAAATAGAACTCTGACGCGTCACCGCCTTTGTACGTCAAACTTTTTATACACAAAGTCATTAGGGTGTAAAAAATTTAACTTTTATTTATAGGTGATTTTTTAATATATTCACTGAACATATAAATAATTACATTTAAATAGTTGAATATTGTTTTTGAGCATTGTGTCTATTATCATACATTTTTTTGAGGATATTAAAAATGACGTACGTATCCTAGCCGTACATTATAGTTAATTTTTATATCTGAATTAACTAAAAAACATAAAATTAAATGTAATTTATTGCTTCATCAGAATTTCAATTTTAGTAAGAAATGCAGATTCGCAAATATCTTGAGACTATGATATAGTTACTACTTTTTCAGTAATAGTTTTGTAGTAATAAAGAATTTTGATGCTGTTTGGAATGATAAAATTTTGTCAAAATTTGATTTTAAGTCTTCTATAACTTAATCTATAACTTAACACGTGCAAGAAACATGAATAGTAATCCAACGCGGAAAATTATTCCCGTGTGATGGTTTATGTTATAGAGTATGTAGTAATTTAAATTTTAATCGACGTATTATTTATAAATGACCGTACGTTTGTAAAATAATACTTTTGCTGTTTCATGTATCGCGTGTATAAAAATCTATTTTCTATAGAAAAAAAATTCCCAAGAGAGCTGAATAAACTTTCAAGAGCATCACAGGCATCGGGAGTAGTGAGTCAACGATAACGTAGGAAAAAAAGCCAGCAGTGATAGTACGGTGTTTGCAGGACTGCAGCGGCAAAAAGCGTAGGGCGTCAATGTCGATAACACTGTGTTGCTTCAGAAAATTCAAAGATCCTTTATAATACTGTTTGTTTTTCAGGGAATTCACTCTTGGAGATTGAACACAGCGTTGAATATGAAATCCATAAAAAAAAGCTCGAAGTCAAGCTCTCGTCAGCTCAAGCTTCCTAAAATACACCTGTCGACGGATGAATAAATGATCGATAAGCTTTAGAAATTGTATCAAAGCTCGCGCATGAAACTCGACCCGTTTGCAAAACGGCGATCCACGACTACGGTATAGCTACACGGAAGCTCTTTCGAGCGAAGTAATCGCAGAAATTGCTGCGACAGTCACAAAGCCACAAAATCAATGTGTGATTTCTCTTGGAGAAAAGGCCGCGTTAATCATAATTACACTTGGTTTGAAAAGGAGGAAAAAAATAACCGTCGTTTTGCTGCACTGCAACAATGAGCAGGTTATCGGAGAAGGTCGCTCACAAGGTACGGAAAGCGTTGCATAAGCATAGAGTCGATAAAATCTAGCGTAAGCGAATTAGATAACGAAAAAAAGCGAGAAAGAGATAACTCTCCTCGAGAAAAGGTTCCACTTATGTAGAAGGTGAACGATTTGACCCTGAAATAACAATAATAATAATTTTCTCATGGATTATCGCACGAACATTCGGAGTTGTGCGTTTCTAGTTGATTTGTTGAGTTGAAATACCGTGCATATTGATAATCCGGTTAGTGCAGATGAGATACCGGTTTCGAGAACGAAATATGCGTGTATCATTAAACCTGCGAGGATCTTGGATATTTGTCAGAGTTGTGGAATGGCTTTTAATGTGTGACTTGTTAAATTCGATAAGCGAACTTGCAATCTATACTCCACGAATTCCTTGTTTAATCGCCTTTGTTTAATCGCGAGCACTGTATTTATTTATTTATTTTAGTAAATATATTGAAAAGAAAAAATAAAGATATCTTGACAGTGATAATGATCTGAAGCGTCGTCGTTGAATATGAAAATATTACATTAAAAATATTAAAATCAATCCAAAAGAAATTGGAATGTACGATAAATTATTTAAATATTATGGTCTTTAAATGAGATCATATGCCTGACACGTAAATACAAAAAATGTAACCATGAGTTTTTTCTTTCAAATAACTATCACACAATGTCCATATTATTTTCAGTCTAGGCATATTGATTTTTTTAAACCAACACCGAGCTGTAGATTCCGATCTCAGCGCGTGGTAAAATCCTGTATCAGTTGCAACGCATCGAAATACTTCGAATAATTCTAGCATGGTCTGTAGCTTTGTGTGTCTACCTTCATAAATTTTTTAGATTTTGATCACAAACTATTTTCAAGTTGTAGAGAGTCAACGATGTCATTTCCAGCATTTTTTTGTATTTTATGCATATTTTTAATAATTCGCAGCTACTACAAGAATTTCTCGCTAAAAACCCAAAAGAAACATGTTATTTGTTAAATTTGCTAAATTTTTTCATGATTGCATATATGACAGACTAAATTCATAAGCCGCCGACTCTTGAAATCTTTGATAAATAATGATGTTTGTCCAAATAATTGATAAAATATTTCTCAAGTGTTTTTAACAGTATTTGCTTATGTTTGCTTATATTTCCCTTTCAATCACTAGTACATTGAAATTAGGTATAAAATACAAAAAAAAGCTTTAAATACGAACTTTAGCTCTCTGTACCTTAGAACGGTTAGTAAACAAATTCACGAAGGTGGATGTAACGTCAAAGAACATTTTACAGTTATTTTAAAGACAAAATTGTTTTCACCGGTCAATCTTTCGCAGAATATCCTATATATATATATAATAAGTATTATTCGAGGCTGTTGAGATAATTTTGATACACGAAACCTTGTCAATGCGACAAACACCGGGGAAAATGACAGATCGCATAGCAGTTCTGCGAATCGAAGTGGAATCATTGAAGTCATAATCTAAACAACGTATATCCTGATACGCATTCGCTAAAACTGCAAACATAATAATTATTATAGCTCGATTATTAGTCGATGACGAAACTCACTCGCGTAGTTCTTTTATCGCTGTTAATGTCTCTTGACTAACAGCCAATTTGCGAAGAGTCACTCGCGCGAAATGACTCGTGCGCGTACGGTAACAAAACGAGCTGCTTATTACTCACGCTGTTCCATTGCTGAAAAGACCGCACACCGCTGCACGTGTTCCTAATGAGTTGCTGTATATATATATAAAGTGCAGTCACACACGTGCAGTCTTTTACGAAAAAAGGTACACAGGAGCACGTGTGCATACTTGATCAATCTTTTGACATTTTGTATACTTTCTCCAGCTGTTTCTCCTTGTTCAAGTGAAACACCGCTGATCCCTTTGCGTGTCTGTAACTGTGTGCACAGAGTGTGTGTGTGTGCACACTATATGAATCATGCGACTCGAGAACAAAGTTTCTCGAGAAAACTCCAGAGAATTTAGAGTATTATACTGAAGCTTATATAAGAAAGGAAGTGAAATAAAATTGTATCACGATTTTTCGCGCGTAGAGGGCTTACACTCTCTTTGCTCGATGGTCTCGAGAGGCCAGAGCCAGTTTAACAATGCTTTTGAACTTGTCTTTCAGTATGTTGAGAGCTTGCAGCGAAATCCTTTTGTGAACGAATATTAAGATGTCTACGAAAAGACTGAGAAAGTTAAAACATAAAGAAAATTTGATTTAACCCAAGAAGGCAACGAATTATTTTATTCAAATAAAGGGAATGTTAGTACGAGTTTATTTCGAGAGGCTAGTTGTAAAGTTTAACGAACTTCGAGAGTTTGTACCAAGACGACTGAGAGGCTATACAATTCAGGACTGTTGATTGAATAAATTTTACTCAAAACCGAAAGGTTATTCAAGTACCTATCAGAGTTTTCAATGCAAAAATAACTAGTTCAAGCCTTTGAACCAAAATGAAAATGATTTTAATTAGCTTGTCAAATGTCATCTTTATGAATAAAAAGAAAAACGTTTAAAGCTTCTTGTTATATTGTAATCGTAGAATAATTTTACCGCATCGGCTGATTTGACTCGACGCCTCCTACCGGATTGCGTGAAAAGATCATGTGTACAGATCTTCTTTAAAACGTTTAAGAACATTTATTTTAAACCAAAAATAAACTTGATTTAATTTCAAAGATCTATGGTTATTACCCAATCTTATTCCTTTCGAGTCAACAAAAGACACGTCGAGTTTAAAGTCATAATAGAGTTGTCGATCCAAAACATAGAGACGAAGGGATGTAAAAGAAAAAAAACAGAAATATATATATTCTCACCCCGTACCAATGGATTTACATTCTAAATCTTTAGGTAAAATATTGTCGTCCGGTAATCAGAGTATTTTACAACACGTTAATATCCAATCACAGCACACGATCTCACTCACGAATAACACTGATAAAAGTGTTCGATACGCACATATATAGACTCTCCTCACGCGTCAACGCTCTGGACGCGACTGACGACGGCTAGTATACTTAGAGTTTAAAACACAGTTCGCGCGCGTCGGCTGTAGTGAGAGAGAGACAGAAAGAGAAAGAGAGAAGGGGGCAGAGCCGGCCGAGCGCAACTTAGCCTCTGCAGCCGTCAGTAGTCGATGCATAACGAGCGGACACAAATACGCACACGGAGAAGTGTGCGTAGCAGTAGCAGCTAGACACGTGCCCCCTAGGCGCCGAGCTAGACTGGAGAAAATATATACGAAAGGGCGCTTTGTCTTTGTGATTCACGATGCTTTCTATACGGCTATAGCTATAGAGAGAACATTTTTTAACAGAAGCTATCATAGATTATATTCGCTGCTCGTGGGTATGGGGTATGGCTCGATGAGAGGGATTTGAAATTTTCAATGAGAAAAATTACCTCGAATTATATACACTATAGTATGATGTATTGTTATAGATGTATTTAATGATGCGTGAGTGACATCGATTTATTCTATGTTCGAGTGAATTGTGAAATATCGAACGATGATTCTAATGGGGGAATATTTTTAAACTAAAGTGAAGCTTGAGAAATTATTTACTTAACAGTTACATTAGTTTTATGCCTTTTAATGTATTTTAAATAATTAATATATATATAGTGTATGGTGATATTTTATTCGATTACAGAAAGTATCGTATTAATTGAAGTAAATAATTTCTTCTTTCAAAAAATCCATTTTTCATCATTACTTTTTTTCAACATTAGCTTTTAACTTTCATCAGTAAGTAAAATATCGCTTGAGTGAAACGAGTATATCATTTATCATACACTATTGTTAAAATACTTTGTATTTAATACTTGTTATCCGAATAAGCTTTAGTAATATTGATATTCAACCAAACATTTAACTCGCAATAGTCAAACTAAAAAAGTTAGACTATTGTATTTATAAAAATAACCTCACATTCAATAATTGTAATTGCCATAGACAAAGTGAAAAATTACTCTAAAAACTGTCAATACATCATCATTATTTTCACAGTATAATATTAATTTAGTTATATTTAATTTCGAGTTAAAGGAACTGCTTAGCTCTATATAGCGAAGTTAACGATTGAGTGGAAACTCACTATTATCGAGTAATTTTCTCTCGAAAAATTTAAACGTGTATATTGCGTGTTATGATATCGAATGATAAATAAACAGTGAAGTTAAATATTCCATTAATTCGACCTTTGTTTTCCGCATTCATCTCACGTGTTGTCGACTAAATAAAGACGAACAATCGTTTAGCCGTAATCGAAGGGTCAATTGACCGAGGGAAAAAAACGTCAGCTGTCGCACGTGCCGACTAGTAAGTATACTGAGTATTGAGTGCAACGTTACATGTGACTCAATTGGTAAGTCACGAGGCTGACTTTGCCGGTGATAGGCGCACTGTTCACCAGCGACGTGTTCCAGCTCTCGCGAGAACTATTCAGCTCTGTCGATAAAGCTTCGACTCTTTATTCTGACTTACCTTTGTGTACACACGTACGCGTCCGTGTATTTGTTCTACTCTGCTACTGAAAAACTCAAAAGCTACTACTCAAGACTTCGCGTAGCTTATTCAACAGCTCGACCTCATCTACTTTGAATGTTCGACCAAGATACGAAAGTGCCTCGTGAAAATCAGAAAAATAAACAGAACCGACCCAGAAACGAGAAAAAGAGCTACATCTAATCGAGCGTATGCATTTAATGGGTCGATTACATCTACATCCAGAAACTACAAGGAAAAACAAGTTAGACTAGTCAAGTGTAGAATCTTTTATCGTCGCCACTCGAAGTGATTAAAAACAAACTCAAAGCAACGCACTTGAAACGCATAGATGGACACCAAGAAGTAACCGCTTGATTGATGCACCTGTCGTGCATGCATGCACGCACACATACATAGATAGAAAACGCAGAGTTCCGCGTTTAGCAGCGCCAAATCGCCGAGTTTCGCACTTCGGTCACGCTTTCTAGAACCGAACGAATCCGGAAAAAGCGACTGTCTGTCTCTCTCTCTCTCTCTCTCTCTCTCTCTCTCTCTCTTTCTCTCTTAGACTGTACAAGCGCGTGCCTTACTTACTTGTGTCCTAACTTTGCTTACTTCCTATACAACAATAATCCGTCCATATCCGTCGCGTCGCTTTCCTGCTGCTACACTTTAAGCCACACTTTTTTCCTTTTTTTTTTCTTTGAGGCTTTTTTCGGCTATTATACGTAAGCGACTACCGCCGATTGTGATGCAAGTTTTGCGAGAAAGGATATAACTACCGCAGATTTCAGGAGCAAAAAATTTTAAGCGTCGATAGTTCGTGAGTAAAAATCAACGTGTATAATCAGCGGTTGCTCCGAGTCCGGTATTAATTATTCAATTACGCTATGCAAAGATGAATAATATTGTGATTTGCAAGTTTCCGTTATCTCGATCTGTTATACGCGCGGTCGTTTCTCTTCTTTTCCTTTTTCACACGTAAAACCCGATCCGGAATTTACAACATTACAAGAATATTAAGAAGTATATTGACGTCAGCTAACTCACGCAAGCAATATGTAACAAATTAACTCGCAACGAACAGTTCAATAACTATATATGGGTGATTATCTGACAGATAGACCGGTCAAAAAATGTCAAATTCTTCTTTTTCACTGTTTTTAAGTTACAGAGAGTGAACATTTATGCATAGTCATTTGTAACTACTTGGGTACGTATTTTTCACACAAGCAAGGACAGAAGCGAATGTGATAATTAATAGTTGATAAAATATTTCTGGACTATGCATGGATAAAATATTTCTAACACAACAACACAAAATTACTTCATTAACCCTTTAACGTTACAAGGACACTTTTTCGAAGTTCTCTTGTGTTGATTGAAGATTTACTACTCAAACGCTAATAATAAAGAAAAGTAAATTTTTCGCCCAAATTTTGTTTTCAAAACGATTTTCCGTTGTCGCCGAATTTGAAGTAATAAAAAGTTTTTCCAGTAACGTAAACTATATCTTTGCAAATTTTCGTGATGCTAGGTACAGTCAGAGTGATAATTATAAGCGCAAAATACGCATTTTAGTCAATACGAGGTAATTTGGCTGATAATTATACAGTGCCAAAGAACAGTTAGAGGAAAAAAAATATTTATCGATCAATCTGTGACAAAATAACTTACAAAGTGATACTAATCGCAACGGCACTTTGCGAAGCGTAATTCATCGTTACGACAAACTGCGAGCCACAAAAAACGAATATAATCTCGTTACGGCATATATTATATACGTCTCTATACATAGAAAATAATATAACATAGTATATCCGTATCTCGCGATAGCCTCAATCTGCTAACGTCGAAAACACGTGCTCGACACTGGAGAGGATAAGAAAAGAGCATGTACGGTGACAATGAACCTTTGCACTTCTATACATATTTACACCACCGTTGTCCTATTCTACCGCAAGCTCTTATCATAGCTGTACAGAGAAGGAACACACGTACGTATATTTATATGCAAGCACGCGCGACGATATTATTCGTCGGTGTGTGAATGCGCTGCTCAGCTGACGTCGTTGATGACGCGACGTTTTAAGTGACGTCACGCTTCAACCCACGCGATAACGCAAAAGAGGCAGTGAAAATTGATAATACAATTGCTGCATACAAGTTGAAAGATCTAGCCTGCGCAAAGCGAGCAAGAAATCGACGGGGGTAATGTAATTGTAAGAGCAAAACTTGTTTACTTCTGCTCTTATAAAGCAATTCTGCTCTTATAAAGCAATTCTGAAGTATCAGAGTACATGTAATAGCTTGAAATATCGTGTCATTGAATAACACGCCCGGTTATGAACTAACTATCGCGTCTGACCACAGCCTCGCCTTTTACTACTTACATCTTTTTGGATCTTCGAGATATCACTTGGAATATTGTTATATCGCAGTTAACAATGCAGTTTTAAAATGACGTTAACTCTTCAAAAATGTATTTAGCGAGTATTATGAATTTTTTCCGTCTTCTCTAAGTTGCTTCCGATAAGAGAACAGCAAAACTGGCAACGGCAACAAATTAATGGGTCGTTGGTTTTAATGATCTTCCGCGCACTTACTACCTTATGCGTATTATGAAAGCTCCGTGATAATAAAATACTCAACAAGAATCGCGTCGGGACGAAGTTAGAATATTCTTTCTAATAAATAATACACGGTCGTTTCCATGTCGGGTGAGGGGTCAGAGAAGCGCCGTCCAATTTCGAAGAGGAAATTATCATCAGCGAATGGGAAATCTGTATATCTATATTATGGAAGAGGTGAACTATTGAGAATAAGCTTCGCCGTGAGCGGAGCGATGATAAGTTTGTTGGGGAAATTTGATCGTCGAAATCTGAAGTAGATCCCTGGAATATTGCTCACAAGCGAGTCGAACAACTATACGGAGGCAAAATCCGCTTGAGTGGCTACCGCATATCGATTTTGTCTTACTCAAACGGAAACGCGCGCGCAACCTGCCTCCCTATTTGTGATAGAAATTCGAGAATATTATCCATTAGCACAAATTAATAAGAATTTTAGAGTTTAAGATTTTTTTTTCAAACATGCCATTAAGATGTTATTGAATGATGCTGCTTCAAGACTGTTCGGTCGATTGTTTTGTGTTATAATATATAAAATATATGTTTGACGCAAGTTTGTGAGTGATATGACGCACGACTTGTTGTGCAGATCCTTAACTATCCGTGTTTACGTTTGACTATAGCACGCTGATAAAAATAAAATTTGAATAAGCTCAAAATGTATTATAATAATAATTAACATATACCTGCATTATATAAACGGTTAATTATACATATTAGTTCAAAATTCACAAAACGCAATGTTTTTTTGTTTCGTACGCTGAAAAGGGTTTGGTATATTTAAACCAATATTTGTATTAAAAGTTGTTTTTCTTATTAAACAAAAAGATATTTATTTTAAAATAAAATTACTGTATATAAGTAAAAATTTGTACGGATACATTAAGTAATTTTTTAGTAATAAAAAAGTACTTTTATTTACATGTATATTTTGTTGTTCTAATGAAATGTAATTTTATTTTCAATTAATAATTTATTAAAATATGCGTAAATATAATCATAATTTGATTCAGATACATCTTATTTCAAATAAAACGCATATTTTTCCATTCATATATAAAATATAAGGCGATTCTATTAAATAGTTTCGTATGGTTATCCAAAGACATGTGACTTTTTAGAATCAAATCATTTTTTTCAGGGATAAGATATCGTATTGTGCAGTGTTGTAAACAACGATAATGTGGATTATATCTAAGAAGATTGAAAAAGAATTGAAATTGCAATTGGTTTCGGAATTACGTAAAGTAGTTTCTCCAATTTGTTCGTGCAAAGAAATAGTTTGGAAAAATTATGATTGAAATAATCTGCTAAAGGTAATCGTATGAGCTTTTAGCCAATTACTTTAATGTTCGAGTAAAAGGCTAGTAGTATCGCATGTTGATCTCACAGTGTACGGGTTCACATTAATTTCCACGCATATATATGTATGATGTACAATATGTACATGCAATTACACGATAGTTGCAGCCTCATATATATTACAATATGTGTGCCGCCTCTAAAGTTCTTCTATATAAATGCGAGTGAAGTTTACTTTGGAGAAATGAAACAATGATTGAAACAATGGTTTTATATATAATACAGGTTCACGCAATTAGCCAAGCGACGGTGATTATAATGAGGTTTATAATTGTAATGGAAAGGGAAAGGAATTATAAATCGTGTTTAGATTTGAACGCGTCATCAAGTATTAAAAAAACTTTCTCTACTTTCATACGAGAATAAATAAAAGTACAATTACGGCAGTGGAATCTAACCTACTTTTACTATCTTTATCAAAATCCATACACAACATCGCTCAATAATGAGCATCCAAGTGAAAATCTTTTCCATAAAAACACGTGGAATAGCTTTATTTCGAACGCGTGTGTTTGAAACCGTTCACCCATACATTGAATATCTGTAATTTAATTTACAATAACAAGATAAATAAGAGATGAAATTTATGTAAGAATAACATTAAATTGTACAGTTCCGTTACAAGCGCATCAAATTTTATTTATATAACGGAAAATAATGTACATCATAATAAATCTGTAGCTTATTGAAAATCAGTATAACGTCGGATTCATATCGAATGGAATAGTTCTTGAAAGTATCGTGATCGTCAGTTCTAAAATTATCTATAAACAAAAAAAATTGAATACGCGGCAATGTCACTAAAGTTGGAGCAAAATATTCTACTCGTGTAAGCAACAATAATAATTTAGAAGGTCTGAAAATAACATTTTTCAACCTTGTGAAAAGCTTGTGTATTTTTTAGAGGCTTGCCCGCTTACTTGTCGAATAAATTCTATCTTTACTTGACGATAACCCACGGTCCTTGGAAACGACATGTTGAGATTCACGTAGGAGTTAGAGGCTCATATGTGACTCACGGTAATATACGCGTGAGACGCCTCTACTTCGTGATCACGTTTCTACCGAATTGCACGACTGCCTTTGTCGACAGACTTAAGAGACAGAATTAAAGTATTGAAACTTTTCTTTGATTCAAAACGCTTGCTCATTCAGATGTAAATAAAACGATGAACATTGCTTTATCGGCTGAAAAAATAGAGAATTGGAAATTCAAAGCGCAGAAAGAGAAAGAGAGACGGAGAAAGAAAGAGAAAGACATGTTAATATTATGGTTGCATGTGCACTTGACTTTCATTTGTTGTCATGAAAGGCACGTAATAAAGCTTATCAAAACGTGACAATGGACCGGCGAACATTTCCTGTGAGTAAAGAATAATTAAACCTGCAATTATTCCTTCATGCCATCAATGTGTTCAAGCATATACACGGCAATTTTGTTCTTTTTAATGCAGCGGTAAAAATAAGTGTTGAATACAGTTATTTTGTTCGATTAGTAAATTCAGCACTAATTACAAGGAGCTTAAGAAAAATTTTCAACGCTTTGTTTCAAAGAGAAAAAGTACACATATCAAGCAGGCAATTGGTTCAATTGCCGTAATTTTTTGCTCAGGCTCTTCAAGGTTTATGTCTATAATTTCATTGTTGTAAGAACGATCTAAACATACTATATATCACATACGTGAACGTTTCATCTCAGTCAAGTTTTATTCGTACGCCTTAAGATAAAGTTCCAATGACTTTTAGTCGGAAAAAAACGATTTTTTTTATTACTTCCTCGTAATATATTATCAATTTCTAGACTAGTTTACATTACTTTAAAGATGGAAACATTTTTATAACCACACAAAGTATAATTTAATTTTAATGTACGCATATAAAGTTGTTATCTTAAAATAATATTAAAAAATTCGACGTACAAGCCTGTGTTTTTTTAGTATCATCAGATCTCATGTATCATTATATATTCCATGTTGGTACATTAAATTACGTAAAAAAATCGTTGTATAAGATTTAAATTATTTTATTTAAATAATTTTTTGTTGTCTTTTCAAAAAGTACATATTACAATTTTATACAATTTTATATTAAAGATTCAATGATTTCAAGATTCACCAACTTTTGAATAATTACACAAAAAAATGAAATATTGCAAAAATATATACACAAAACCCTTTTTTTCTCAAATTCTTTTCAGTAGCCTCAAATATAATGCATAGTTTTTTTATACAAACTTTGTAAATAAACTTGAATTGAAAGAAATGTGGCTCCTCCAAGCCCAGGCATTCAAATCACTGAAAAGACTTAATAATACAAAAATAAAACCAAGTACGTACAAGTCACCAGGATAGCCCATAAATGATATCAAGAATCTCAACTCTCACATTTTCCTCAACAACAAAATCCTAATCGAAATTAAGTAATCTACACGACTGAAACTTCGTTAAAAATAAAAACAAAAGACCGGACATCAAGATGCAGATTGTCCATCGGCAAATGAATAAACTCAGAAACAGTTAAAAACTTCAATCTTCCGATTCTCTCATCGCTTCTGTGCACTATATTACCGTGGGGAATAGAGTCTTACTCAGCTCTCGCGAATTATTACGCAAGAGTCGCGCACGGGACGCGCAACGAAAATATACAGAGCCGAGGAAGTGGCTTTTGTAACGATCCGATCGAAATTACGCGATTGGCTTTTGTGAATAAACAGTGTATATTATATACACACACACCTACCTTAGTCATACGTGCAGTATATACTTTGAGCAAAAAAAAAGAAGAGCGTCGCGTACGGAACGTTACGACTATAGAAAAAAAGCCGATGAGATATACCGGTGCGTACACGCTTCGAGCTGTGTTATTCAACTATATATATAAGACCTGATGGAACTTCCCACGACGTAGCGCAGCTCTCCGTACGTGAGAGAAGAAAGGTTTTCCACTGTGCACTGCACTCGCGAAATCAAGAAGAGAATAGCTCTCGTGTATTCCACATGAGCCGTTGCTCTGCAACATCCAAGCGTTGCTCTGCTTTTCACCGCAAGCATGTATTGTATATAGACGCGACGTCGTCCTTCGACGCATCGCAATTGATCGACATCGTGAAGTCAGAAAGAAAACATTGCAGTAGTGTCTATATGTTTCACGTGAGAATTTTTTTTTTAGGTAACTTTTTACACATAATTTACTCTTCATTGCATCATATTTAAGATACTGCATCGAAAAATATAATCTTAAATATAGCTTGTCGTAGGCATTCTGTATTTCATTTTAAAAAAAGAATATTTCCACTTTGAAACGTGTACAACAAGTCGAAGCAATATACGCAATATTACTTGTATTTGAATCGAATTTCAATATTTGGAAAATTTATCCCAACCCAGCATCGCATCGTCTAGCACAGGATGATTCTACCACTTGCAGATTAATTGGATATCGGATAGTGTACCTACCGGATAGGAAGAAAAGTTAATGAACATATAAACATCTTAGTTTATATGTTTCTTAACTTTTAGTTAGTTTCATTTAGAGTAAAAGCAATATTCTTTTTTAAAACAAAAAAGTCTATGTTTATTATTCAAGTGTGTATTCCTTTTGAAAAACAATGATTTTTCAGTAAAGAATCATTTCATTCCGTGTAGAGGTTTAAATTTATTTGTAAAATTTTCGTTATTTTGAGTTAGTTCGAACAAAGGTTGGTAAAATTTTATAACTGCCCTCTCTCTTCATCTGCATATTGTGCAAACGCGTACAAAACCCTGTGAACCACGGGTACTTTTTACTGATCACTTGTGAAATGAGAGCTGAGTTATTATTTGACAAGGAAAAATAATCGCGCACAATTGAAATTTCTACGTATATCGGAGTCTGAAAATAATAGAGATACGAATTTTAATTAAAAAATACAGTTCTATATCGAGAATAAACTGTTACGTAAAAATATTATTTTATCAATTCGGTGTGTGATTATAGGTCGAAAATATGGTATATTAATTCTGTCGGTAAACATACGCACAAGTAAACAACGTATGTAATAATTCTCCCACGCAGTAGTTACCGATTTCCAAGAAAATCATTCGATCGTTGTAAAAATACTTTTTATTATTTAAATTCCCATTGCGATTGCTCGTCTGCGTCTCGTCATCCATAAGGAAACGGGAAACTCCAATCCAGAGACCAGGAAGTATTCTAAAAACAGACCCACCGAAGAATCACGTATTCATTCAATCGTATACATAAGCCATAGTTTCTTATTTTCCTGTTTCTACCACGATTTAATTCATACGATCAATCTCCTATTCCAGTGTACATTCGAATCGTTATCCATAATCATGGAAAAACAAATAAAGGAATAAAAATATGAGCTACGTCAAAAAATTGACAACTCAATTTTTTGCTCCTCGCATTGATCGATGATCTTATCGCTAAAAATATATCGGATGATTAGCTTGTTACGAGGTTATTCGAACATCAGTTAATTTAAGGCTATATCGTTAAAATGATTACTAGAAGTTGATCTAGAAAATAGATTCGATTGCAAGAAAGTTATACTGTTACTCGGAAGAAAGAGATTCAGCTATTAAATTCTTATCAAAAACAAAGATCCGAAGAGCAAACCTCTATAATCAACCACGAATAATAAACAGTAAAAAGAACCTGGATATTTCTGTATAATAAAAACAAGTTTACAATATCAATAGGTTGTTCTTACAAAGTATCGTTCAATTATATATCCAAGCAACAAATGAGTCTGTACGAAAGGGAGCACAAAATCTTCACTTCGGTATGAAGGTATTATTAGTATTCACCGGTAGTACGCTTCCCGAGAAAAAAAGCA
This sequence comes from Apocrypta bakeri, assembly GCA_018906985.1. Lineage (NCBI taxonomy): Eukaryota > Metazoa > Arthropoda > Insecta > Hymenoptera > Pteromalidae > Apocrypta > Apocrypta bakeri. Next base: position 11,997,742 of record JACCIA010000006.1, on the reverse strand, counting down.
CCTAACAGTTTCCTTCGGATTGGCTCTCTCTCGATCGTCTTCGGGACTTCTTCTGCGGCTGCATTCCGCAGCGTGCGGACTTTTTATCGCTGCCTTCGGAGACGACTACGACGACGGCGACGAGGTTGCGAAAACGGAACGCCGCGGAGGAGGAAAAAAAACAGGGCGGGGCACCTATAGCCGTGAACTACGTCCCTGTACGTATGTGTGTGCGTGCGCCCACCTTCTTCTCTCTCGTGTCTCTGACCCGATTCGCAAACGTTTTGACCTCGATCGAGTCAAACAAAAAAAAAATTAAATGAAAGAGAAAAGAAACGATATATTTAGTGACTAAGATCTGTCTATCGAGGACGAATAGTTTAAAGAAGACAGAAACAATTTTTCGGATGCGCTCTTAAGCTTAGAATCCTTTTTTCGTTCTTTATTTTGTGTTTAAAGGATGAAAAATGGAAAATTTGTACAAACACATCGGGAGCGGGAAAGGACGTGAAATTTTGTAGGTGTCATTCGCGTATGTCTCGTAAACAGAGTATCGCGACGTTACGCGTGTCCCTTTTATTTTCCCAATGTAAAACCGTGTCAGAAGTGCGAGATTCCATTCTCGCGCGAGAATTCCACGATCGCCGTACTTTTTTATAATACATATTCCTCTCTGTACTAAACTAACGTACGTAACGGTACAAGTGCCTCTACGTTATCAATGACTACGCCCGACTAAGTTCTCTCCTTTTTGTATACACATATAAATATATATGATTATATACATGTGCTAATAGAGATACTTGGGAAAATGACGATGCGAAAAAAGTAATCATTCGATTCGAGACAATAAACAATGTAATGATTAAATGCTTACAATAATTGTGTACACGAAGAGAAAAATCGCTGACGTGCCACGAGCAGAAATCGTCGAGAAAACAGTGGAGAATCGCTTTCAGTTTGTTCAAAGATTTCACTACACCGAGCGTGACAAAACTATTTCATCTTCGTACTAACACAGTGAGTATACATTACACGTATATATACATGTATAAAGAGGGAAAATCTAGTAATGAAGCGTGTAACCTACTTGCCACAGATCTTTTCAAAAGTAGCAAAAAATATAAATATATTATAAGAGCGAACCGTTTACACCAGGAATGCAGAAATGAAAATTCAAATACGCGTGGGAGTAAGAGTTGAGGAAGCTTGAATAAATGAGCTCGTTTATGCATATCTTTGTAAATTTTTCTCGATGGGGGTATATAAGTGTAACGAGAAAAATCCAAATGATACTAGATTATAATGTATGTCTGTATATATGAAAGCTCTATCGCCGATTTCATCCGGTCAAAGAGACACATGCGCATTAGCGCATCGCAACGTGATTTGGATACATATTCTCTTTTAATCTCGATGCAATGAACCCGTGGATATATCGACTCTATACTCTGTACATTCCTATTAGGATTATTAGAGAATAATGCTCGTAGGAAAATATTCCTTGTACTCCAGAATTAAGCGCATTTTTGTACGAAATGAACCTTTTCTTCTCTCGGAATCACTTTCTCTCGGTAATGATTTCGAGAAAATGATTGTCTTTTTAAAACAAAACGATTTTGCACGAAAATTTGTTTCCTTCTTGACTCATTTGTTTATTTTGGGCATATTGTTTAAAGCTACTTTCTTGCCAATACCGATTGAGACAAGAGAGAGAACTGCAGACATTGAAAGTATGAACATTACGAAAATGATCCTAGGGAAAGTCGAAAAAATTGAGGTCAAAGTTGACATTACGTGAGAACCGTACACATCAAATATATCGTATATTCTGGTATGCCGGATGTATTCCACTTAGCATGTGTCGATACACGTACTTTGAATATTATTTAACTCTCGGTAACCGCATTTTTTTTGTCTTTCTCTTTCTATCGTGCGCGCTTACCTGTGCGACGTTTTCAGTGCACGTCAGAATATAAGTTATCGTTCTATTTTTAAATTCCCGTACAAAAGGCATCCTATGCATTTTTACGTGTAGCAACTCTTCGTGTGCATCCTGCTCTTAATGAACGAAGATGCCGGTGTTCATAGCTTCTTTCCGCCTATTACGCGCATATACGATTTTTTGCCTCTATATATATATAGATATATATACACACACACAGAAAGACACGTGTTCATTATCCGTCATTCAAACGAGAGTAAATTACGTATATGAATTTCGGAGAATCGGCAGTAAACACTTTTCAAAACAACTCAAAGTGCGTGTACCTATGCCATTCCAATAAATAATGAGAGAAATACCGAATGAAAACGCCACAAACTTTTTGCGTGAGAAAGGTATTCCAATCCCCAGAATTACATACCTACCAGTAAGCTTCAAAATGAAAAGTTGGTAAGATCCAAAAGACGAGTTGCATCTATTGTATCGAAAATAGCGAGAAATATCGATTATAGGAAACATATGTCGAGCGTTATGCGTAAAAGTGTACAAACTGGCTGTTCAAACATTGACTCGAGACGTCAGCTTGTGCGAACGAGTATATATACTTGTAACATACAAAAAACGGACAAGAGAGGTTAACGCCTCGATCACTTCACATCGTTTATAAGTGTAAGATACCTATCATTCAGACAAAAACACAGATGTTTTCGAAGGAAGACAATTTATTTTTCTATGGAATGTATGTAATTTTTCTTTTTTTTTTTAGAAAAAAGCATGCGCATTGTTAAAGTCACCGTACTACTGTGTAATATAACGTTTAAGATGAGTTTTGCTGTAAATGGTTTTTTACGCGACAAGTAGCACAAGCTCGCAATTAGTATATTGTTGCTGTGTATAGTTATTTTTACGTATAATGTTATGTTATTTGCGAGCGTCTAATGGCCGGAGCATAAAAAAGCCTTGGCTCGAGGATTTACTGCACTGTCTTAGGAAGATGAGTGTAACGAGGAACTATCTTCGTATGAATTTTCATATTCCATAACATATAAATCTAAACCAAAAAAAGTTAGAGAATTTGAAGAATATTTATTTATTAAACAATAAATTTCGATTTTAAAACATTCTTATTTGAAACTATAACTATTTTCATTAATATGTGGATTACTGTAATGAAAACTAAAAATTTCCTAGATACAAATATAAATTACTTAAATATATTAAGTTGATTTGTAAAAATCCAAAAGAATAATTATGAAGCAATATATTATTAGAACTCGAACATTTTTTTCATTCTAATTTATACATACAATTTAATGATTAGGTGGCAGTAAACATTTTCTTGGGACTATCCGAAAAATCGTTTTTTGGGGTCAAATAATTTTTTTTATTCAGTTTACCAAATTAATGGATTTTCCAACTCACACGCTTTCCAGTCAATTAATAATAATTAAACAAAAAAGTGCAATCGAGTGAGACCAGTGACGAAATCGGAGCACGGACTCGGTGAAAAAAGGCTTTATACATACATATAAGTTGTTAGATTGAAGTGAGTGGTTGCTCAACTTCTCAACATATATATACACATACCGAGTCGAGCATCAACATTTGAATTACACTGAAGCAACGTTACATAAATCCGCGACTCTTGTCGCATCTCCAAGAGCTGGCGACAACAATAAAAAGTATCGTTCACGCGATACTCATTGGGCAAGCAGTTTCGAAAGGCTTATTATATATGTATATACGTAACTTGCGATCGCATCCTTTTTGTATACACACTTGCACACACACACATACACACACACACACACATATATATATATATATATAAACAGAATATAATATATAGTCCGTCTGCAGTGGCAGCAGTGGCAGCAAGAGTCATGAAGTATATATACATATAAGCAAAGAAACGGGAGGAGCACATAGTGAGAGGCACTAGTGAGAGAGAGATAGAGAAAAAGAGAGAGAGAGAAAGAAATTGTTAGAGATAATTACCAAGGATTCGTCCCCATTGTCAGCGCTCATAGCCCAGAGGAGGACGAGAGCAAGTCCTCTTCCTATGCCTTAGTCGTCGTACCAGCTGGGCTCGATCGCCAGTCATATTCCTCCGAATTTGGCTGCTTATTTGTTGTCGTTGATTCTCAAGGCATCATACCTTCGACTTCTGTCTTCGACATTCGTCGTCCTGCAGCGGACGATGTCGAGAATCACCTGTCGCGCCGCAGCTACCGTTGCCGCGCGACATGTCACACTACTGGTTTATCACACGCGATTCCTGTTTTACCTATGTGTATGTATATATATACATATATATATATATATATACAACTCTCGTCTACACTTTCTCACACCTATTATCTTTACATATAGATATACATATGTTATATACAGCTTCCAGTAGTATAATCGTAGTATAGGTTAGGAAACGCGCGGCTGCGCGCACACAGATGCTACACTCGCGTGAGAAACAGAATCGGGTACCGATTTTCAAGGAGTTCTCGTGCAAGTGCAAGATTCTCGACAGAATTCTCCCGTTGCGACTCGCGAGTTGTCGCTCTCTTGGCTCAACGCGCGACTACGAACTGAACGTCTGAACTCTCTCGCTACGACGCCGTCTGCGCCTCTCTCTCTCTCTCACTCGCTCACTCGCTCCTTCCTTTGGCTATAATATACAAAAGGCAACGGCAGCAGCGACTGTAAGCAGCAGGTAAGCGTACGAGCGTGCGCGCGCCAGAGAGAGCTGCACTGCTAACGCGCGCGCGCGCGCGCGTAAAGGAATTTTAGGAACTCGCGGCCCGCCGTCGATACGATACTCCACTACGCTCCGCTTTGCGCCGCCGACCTGTATTATTGTTGCCGCTTGCTACTACTGGTGCGTACACTCTAGCGCTGTATTCGTCTCGCCCGTCTATATATCTATACTTACGGAAGGTGATCTACTACTGGCTACAGAGTGGACTTGTAGAGTTGTGGATTGTCGAGTTCGAGTCGAGTATATACAATATGCGCGAGCATCGTTGCCGATGGAGGCGACATCTGGCGAACAGTACGATGGAAAAGAGCGCTTGTTTAAGGATTAGAAAATTATTTATTTACGCACACCGTTATATACCGATATTGCCCACTGCTGACGGCATTATTTTTAGGACTTCCGTTAGTGCTTTTATGAATGTTGAAAGAAATACTTTTTTTTAGCAGTAAAACATTGACGCAGTGTTTCAAACAAATCGTTATAAAACGTCAACCGTCTATTAAATCTGTTGTATGCGTTTTTTTTTAAAAGATTATAGCTGATATCGAGTTGAGAGTAATGTATCAGAAAATATGCCGAATATATTGAGGCGCGAAAAATGAAAATTGAGTCAAAAAAAAGTCTAATTTCGAACAAAACTGCGGGATATAATTACTGGATATGTATATACGAGTTCATAATTATGTCAACAAATTCGTAATAAGAAATTAGATATTTTGCCTTATAAATCTAGATTTTACAACTCCATGCCAGGCTATGTACAGGTAACTGCGTTTATCTACTGCAGGACTTAGTTAAACAATATTTCTGGTCGAATGAATAAATAAAAAAATATAAATAAAACTGATATATAAGAAAGTAAATTTTGTCCAAAAAGATGTAATTTAAATGCCAAGGAAAAAAGATCAAGGATAATAATAATAGGCTATATACATGTAGAATGTAAGACAAACTTATAAAAAAACAGACGCACTTTTTCACAACATTTAATAAAACACTATAAACTATGTATGCCTTTTTTACTCAAATAATCTAAAAGTTACTTACATACGTACGTTTGTGTGTATATGTATTATCTTTATTTTTTTTATATTTATATGTCATATGGAGGTGCCACGTCCCTCGCATTGTATAATAACATATATAACGCAGGACCTCGATCGAAATCGCTTGCAGTCAATCATTCCTGCGCGAGTGTCCCAATCGTATTAAATCAATATTTTTCACCTATTATACCATCTCAATAGTTTTTTTTTACATGACCCGCGACGAAAAATCGCATCGCAGGTGTATTCTTGTATATAGATATAGAATTAAAAAAGAAAAACGGAAGTGTTTCGCCGGGAAAAACACTCGGGAACTGACACGTCCGATATAATATATATAATATATATAATATATATATTCATATATAATATCGTATGTATAAATTTAACACTATCATATCATTATTTCATCTTATGTATTATTACTTGGATTAATCAAGGATTTTAGCGATCAACGTCCCGGGATGCTAAATAGGATTGTTCGAAAACTTGTTTACTACTAGCAAGGGCGTGCTTGAGAAAATAAACAAAGCAAGGCAACCAATCAATCTTTCGATTAGAGATTTAAGTTTTATATTATTTGCGCAATTTGTAACCGCATACAGAATGCTTTCATATATTAGTGTCTTAAGTTATTTTTTTTCTTTTAATTTTACTCATAATACGAAGAGACAGTAAAATTCTTCGTTTCTATGGTCCTCTAATTGTTCTTATCGCTTTTAGGTGACAATAAAGAAATACGTAATAAAAACGGTAAAAATATTTCAGACTGGTAAATAATGAAAAACATACGAAAAATCGTGATCTATTAACTTTTTTCTAAGCGAATCTATTCTATAAACTTGAGTTTATAAATTTCTTAACTGAATTTAAATACACGTAAAATATATCCTCAACTAATCACGCATGTTGTTGTAGGAAATAATAATGCCAATTTATGGGCTGAATAATCGATCTATTTAGATTTCATTAATGTTGCGGTATAAATTGCAATCTAAGCTGATCCCATTATGTTTTGGTCACAACCTCGTTGAATCTCTCGTTTTTTTAATTCTTTCAATTGTCATTAGTAATCCATTTTATAAAGTTTTTAAATATTCTAAAACGTTTTCTCTCAATGGAAAACATCCCAATTGCAAACATTCTAAATTTCTTCGTTACCGTCGCGCACTTCGTTTTAACGGTGACGTTTAATAAGTCACGCTTAGTGGAAATTGGCGCATTTTGACGCATCGTTATCCATCCCGGGAGGACGCACCCTTTGAAACTTAATGAAATCTCGAAAAGTTATTTTACGCTTCTTTTTCTACGAATATCCCAAATTTTCAGATAAAAAAGCTGCCTTTTCATTGCTTTAATTATCAATATTCACAAAGTAATTGCATACTTTTATAAATATTATTTACTTGCATCTTTAATGTTTTGAACATTGGATCATTGCAAAAAGGAAATAACTTTTCAAGATTCCCGGGGGACTGTGCCCATAGTAGAACTTTTCTTTCTTTTTGCATTTTCACCTAAAGATTCGTCTATACCTGAGACTTCGCAATCGATAATCGATAGCGTGTTTCCTCAAGACTTTCTTGACTGATTCGAAACTCAGATACTACTACGCCATACCTGCTATAGACGGACTTTAAATAGAAAACAAGGATTTTTCCAAATGCGTCTTGGAACTCCGAATTCTATGGAGAGTAAAATTCAAGGATTACGTTTGCTCTCAGAACCGATCAAAATGAGCACGCCTTAAAAAATGCACAAAGCATTCGGTTGGCAAAAAATTGTTGTACCCATCTTTATAAACGAATGGTAATTTCATGACTTTCTACAGTGAGTTAATCACGCAAACATATCGTGCTTTATATATATATATATATATATATATATATATATGTCAATCGCACACACATATATACAGTCAGTTTAAAACGATTCGCAGTATTTCAATCGGCACTAAATACAGACAGAATAATTCAAGAGACCACTTTCGAAACATTAAAAACGGTAATAATGCACCAGTATTAAATTCTACGCTGTATCTACAATATTGCACGATATACTCGCTATATAGCACAACATAATTATTGAAACATTTTTTTCCTTTTTTAACACACTGTTAATAAATTGTAAAGAAATTGACGAGTCTTATTTCATTGTGAATTATTTACACATCTCGTAATTTAATTTTCGAAAGAGACGGCAAAATCGTTCGGCGAGATATGCATTATGGCATATATAATACGTTTGTGTTAAATCGTGTATCAATTGTTATATTATAGAAGTCTTAAAAAACGGAGAGGCACCAGCATTTATAAAAGAATTAACAAAAGTATGCTCTTAAAATCGGCTCTCAGTACGCGTACATGAACTTCCAAGACATTTTCGAATCCCTACAAATTTTTTTATAACCGATAATCGACCTAAGCGGACACGGTTTCGACCATAGACTTTTTAATAATCTCGCCGAAATTTTCATCGCAGTCCTCCTCGGTCATTTGCTCCGGTTGCTGGCTCGTGACAATATTGCTCTTCTCTATTTCCATCTTTTCACCGTTCGCGTGATAAGCACCATGATGCTGCGATTGATCCTGCTTCTGTTGCTCCTGATCTTGCTGTTGCTGCTGCTGCTGCTGTTGTTGTTGTTGTTGCTGCTGCTGCTGCTCTTGTTGTTGTTGTTCTTGTTGATGATGATTCTGCTGTCGTTGGTCGACAACATCGCCGTAATAAGAATACCTGGCGGAGAGCAATTCCGAGAAAGGCTCGAGTTTTCCAATTTGCTGGACCACTGAATTCATCGGCTGAATTGAGTTAAGGTTGGTGTATTGCGTGCCAGTCACTTCGTCCTGTGCGAATGGCCCGTCGTATAAGATGTTATTGTGCTGCTGCTGCTGTTGTTGTTGTTGCTGCTGCTGTTGCTGCTGTTGTTGTTGTTGCTGCTGCATGAGCGAGTGAGTCTGGTGACAGCCGTTAGTGGTCGTACTGGAGGTAGACTCCTGTGAGTACGAGCCGTAGTGCGAGAAGCCGGAGTTCCCTGTGACCTGCTGGAACTGTGGTGGAAAGGGCGACCTGCGACATAAAAGTTCAGATTGCTGATGAAACAGATTTCGATATCTTGATCGACTGAGAGAATTTCGTGAAACTTAAAAGGGATGATTCTAAACATTATAGAATTAAAATATTTTCAACAGTGTAAGCCTAGGTTACTCTTTTTCCAATATTATGAAATATATTTGTGTATGATTAACGAGATCCAGGCCTTTTGTAAGTATCTTAAATTACAAATAAAGAATATTATAAAATAAAATAGCAATGTCATATAGAAATATTCTCCTCTTCGCGTGAATGTACGGATTTTATACTCAATGATTTGTTCTTTCGAATAATCAGTTGTTCATTTCTTAATCTTGTAGATAACTGTATAGTGCAGTGATATTTCTGTGAAAATACATAATTAAAAAAAGATTTGAAATTCAAATATTTGTAATCGACAATTTAAAGGAATCTCGTCCCTAAAAAAACAAAAAAACCTTTGAAGTTTCACGAAGTTCCTAACGAAATAGGATGATATTCAAGGCGAGGTAAGGTCTAATAGGTGAAAAGACAATGCTTATGTTACTGGGCAGTAAATGTAATTGTGGTCTGCCTGAACAGTGTTCAATTTTCAAATGGTTTCTACGTATTACATTTAGATTTTTCGAGGTGGGGCTATGTAGAACAGCGCAAAGCATTTATCTTTACGAGCTTTTCTCTACGCGTGAGAATACAATTGAAATTTGATCGTATAGGAGAACCTTGATTATTTCATCAGATCCTTTATTTAGCAATAAAAGAGTTCGGTTTCCTTAAAGCTGAATCTCGCGGAGCAAGTTAAGAAGAAAAAGGACTTTTTTCATTTGATTATAAAAAATCTCGCTCACCTAGACGTCGACGGCATTGACTGGTAGTTCTGGTAATCGGCGTAAGGATTTTGCTGTTGATGCTGTTGCTGCTGAGGTTGAAAACCCTGTGCCCCGTAATGTTGAAAACTCTGTCCGAACTCGGAGTGGAGTTTCCTCTGCTGCTGTTGGGGATCAGTGCCGGTCATGAGGCAGTCGTCGGCGGCGTAACAGTCGTCGCGGATGGTGTAGAGGTCGAGGCTATCGGAGCGGGCGGTGCCGTCTTGGCTGTCGGAGTAGTGGAGACCGGTGAAGCCACCGCTGAGACCTGCGCCGAGGCCACAGTCGGACGTCGTATCCATGAGTCGGCTCTGGTGGTGATGATGGTGGTGATGGCTCTCCTGATGCGACTCCTCGACATCGCGATGCGGTGGCTTCTTCTCGAGCTCGAGGCGCATGAGGGTGTGGATGAAGTGCGTGCGTACGCGAACCGGGTTAAACTCAATGCGCCCGGAGCTGTTTGCACAGCCGTCGCGAGAACAACCGCAGGGGAAACCCTGACGATCTACCTGGCACTTGACGTTGGCTCTGCTGCACGGACAGCTCTCCGGATCGCAGTAGCCTTTGCAACCGCAGCCGCAGTGCTCTCGACTGGCTCGGATATCCCGACACTCGTCCTTCTCCATTGCGTCTATCCTGCGCACTCCCGCGGCTCTGAGAAGCGCTCGCCTCTGCCAGGTCGGCACGGGCTGCAGAAAATAGTAGCTGTCGATGTCGAGTTCCTCGGTGTCGCTGGGCTCCTCGTCCGTGTCGTCGCTGGGATCTTCGGAGCTAGACGCGGCCTCGGCTGTGCAGTTGGTCGCGCGCTCCGAGCGTAGCTGGGCGAGGCGCGCGCGGTGTAGCCGACGTTGCTCGGCCGCGTGTTCCGACAGCGAGAAACGCTCGGCGTGCGTGTGAGTCGCCGACATGCCGAGCGTGCTGCCACCCTGGGAAGGCACGCAGGTGAAGCCTTGGGACCGTGGAAAATAGTAGACCGTCACGGCGTCGAATTGAATGTTGCGTTTCTTCTTGCCGCTACTGCTGCCGGAGGAACTCCTGGCGGCAGCGACGTCGCCATCGGCATCGACATCGGCGTCGACATCGGCATCGGCATCGACGCCAGTTGTCGCGGTTTCATCGTCAACATTCAGGCGTTTGGAATTCGGCTGTTGCACGCTGTCGTCCAGGCAGTCCATCAGTCGCCGCTTCAGGCTACTCTTAACGGGTGCTCGGAGCAATGGCAGTACTTTGGGCAACTCGGCAACCACGTAGCCTTGAGCTATTTGACTCGCGGCTGTATAAAACAATGTACTCGCTATATTCCCTTTGTCTCTTAGAAATAACAGAGCTCAACGAACTCCAAGTATGATGATTCTATTTTCTAATACTCTCTACATTCAAAACGATAACAATAATACTTTTGAAGCAAAAAAGTACGTAAAATGAAAATCTCCAATAGTATCCGATGAACTTAAAGAAAACTATTGACAATGCGCAATACGTCATTGCCATATTTTTATATACGGAAATTAAGTTCCATTTTCCATTATTTATTATAGAAGTATTTTTTTATGACAAAAATTTTAAGTAAAACGATACATTTTGAAAAAAATTAGTCTCCCAAGTCACAACGAATGTAAACGCTTCAATATAATTTATATTTCTCTTCGCTTCAAAAGGGCATTTCCGTCTGTGTAAATATGAAATAGCGAATGTTACACGGATTTAGCCATTATCCGTCTTTTCAGTTCAAAAGTTTTATCTTCGATATCAGTGTATATTTCACGGCACCTTTTGCGCAGTGAATACTTACCAAGTAGAAATAGAATAAAACAAGCGAAATTCGAATTGAGTGACAATAGATTATTTGAAAAATTACTACTTGAAACAGTCAAGACTTTTTCAATAATGAATAATCGCTTTATCAATGAGTGTAGTTAGTAATCATTGTACATTTCGAGATGTTGAAAATACACTGCTTAAAAGTAAAATAGGGCTATTTAGATTTGAGTGTTTATACTTACGTTTGTCCTTGTCGGAGAGAATGTCATCGGGTATCCTGTCCAAGAAGGAAGTCTCAGAGTCGCTCTCGGGAGCAGGCGCGGGACAAGGATCTCCGGGCATTTCGCTGCCGAGTCCAGAGTCGCTGCCGTCGGACCTGACCTCGTCTCGCGCACCAGCAGCAAGGGCGAGGCTCTCAGCGGAATCCTCGGTAAAGGGTTCGGGTCGATCTTGTTCGAGCCTGGTCATGATCTCCTGGGTAAGGCCATCCTCGCAGGCAGTGACGGTAGAGGCAACGCCCGCAGCGGCTGCGGCCATCGAGGCAAGAGCGTCTTCCGCTCCAGCTTCCATCTCGGTATCCTCCACCTCGGCAAAATCAAGCGGCCGCTGATGAGCTGGACTCGAGAATACGATTTCGTCACCGATGTGCAGCTTCTCGACGATGTTCTTCGTCTCGAACTTGTCGAGCAACGTAACGCGACTGCGATCCTCGCCGAAAGCAACGTGGTCCGCACCGAAGGGAGACCCTGGCGTCTCCTCTTTCAGAGGCTTCATCGCGTCGCTTAGTTCTGCGGCGACAAGGTTCTCGTTGTTCCTCAGATCGAGTAGACTCGTCGGACTCGTCACCGGCCGGCGGTCGTCGACGCGCGACAGTCGGATCACCAGCTCTCGACAAATTTTTTTCTCGGCGCCGACAGCACTCTTACTACTATTACTCAGTCTTGATACGCACGTCCGATCAGCGTCTGTATTGTCTTCAGTCTCGACTGCACTATTACTATTACTACTACTGCTAGTTTTCTGGCTACTCCGAGAATCGGAACTAGTTAGCGATATCTCGCCAAGAGTTCGTTCGCGTAAGCTCACGTGGACAGGCGAGAGACGCTTCACTTCGTTCTTCAGCTGTTGGGCTTTTTCTTCGGAAACTTCCACACCGATCGGCTGAAAGTCAGCGTTCGGCCTTCGCCTAGGGGTAGTCGACTGATCCCCAACTGCGACGCTTTTGGTTTGCTCGATTGGCTCCTCTAATCTGACAATTCAAATGAGAAAATTTCACCTTTACTTCTAGATTATCAACGCATTTCTTAAAGCTATCTTATTGATGCATGCACGTTTAGAGAGTAACTATCGATTGCCATTTATACTCGCGAAATTCCACATTCGATCTGTATTAGCCATATCATTCGAGTATATAATATTATAAATATATATTCTATATTACTAAAAAGCATTCGATTACATCCATTTATATGCGAGAACATTCATACAAGTATCTATTAGTCTCAACTAACTTGTTATTATTCAGAGCAAGGGACGATTGGGTCATTCCCTCCTAATCGAACATCCGTTGCATAAGGCTAAAATTTCGTGTGGTGTAGAGACAAAAATCGTTATCGTGTAATATGCACGGAGAATATCAACCATATAATGTAAAGACATCGATTGGATAAGGGAAAAAAAGTTGCTTGTAAGATCCTTTTAATTCTGTTAATATATATTCACTTCCGAACGTATCCAACAAGTCGAAATATTACACACGACGCGTCATATTTATATTTATTTCAGGTTTAAATTTGTTTGTACACAGTAGTCATACACTAATTTTACCACTTGCAGACTCGGTTGACTAGAATGCCTTCTATCCGATAGTACGAGAAATTCGTATCGTACAAAAATGTTTAATTTTAGAATAACAGTAATAATTTTGAATCAAAAGGATTTAGATATTTCGCCTCGAAAGTTATTATTTTATTATTTATTAATCTACTAAAAAATGATAAACAATAAACAGTAGTAAATAATGAATGAAGTTATTCTTTACGGATTGGAAGATAAAAAGAGTCGAATAAATGCTATTAAAAAACTCACTTGATTTGATCAGTTTCAATTCTAGATGTGTAATTGCCCATATCGTTGTTTTGAAGACGTTCGCTGCAAGAAGTCGGTAACGCAACGCCCTCGTTGCTTGGAAGTTGGCCTAAGTCATCGAGGAAAGCAAATCCAGTACCGGCATCGTTGGTGTCATCTTGTTCGACTGACCTTTCGAGTACGAGACCGTCATTGGTCGTCGCAGCACACTCGACTAAAAGTGCCTCTTCTACACTGGAACTCTCTTGGACTTCGGTGGACATCTGCTGCTCGGCCAGAGGCAATTCCATCTCTGGACTGAGTTTGGCTCTGCAACAGAAATCGCATACGAAATATTGTTTATTTTTCGATTTTATCAAAATCTCTTAAGGTCGTAATCAGTTTAGCGCGTTCTCGTAAGCAAACAGACGTCTTTCTTTATATCCCCTTACATTCTTTCGAGACACCCTATTAACACCCCTCCCCCGGTGTTACATAGAGCGCGCACGGTTGGCTTTGAAATACGCGCGAAAGAGAATGAGAAAGAGAGAGAGATGAAGAGAGGGAGAGCTGTATAGCAGCGAGAAAAGGACGAGGACGGAGGGATCAATAAGCCGCGCTCTTGGTACCGCGTAGCGCACTATACCCCCTCCTCTCTCTCTCTCTCTCTCTCTCTCTATGTTTTTTAAATTATTTTTTAAAATAGAAAGACACACCGGGCGATGTACTCAATATTTAAAATTTATTTTATCCACCTTTCTGATGCGTCGAACAATAGCTAGATTTTTTTTTTAAATAATCAGGTCAAAGAATGAGATACATCTTTTTTTCCTAGGGATGAAGGTTTTCTCGATGTAAAAGTCAGCGTATGAGAGAAACGAGCAATAAAATAGTTAGAATAAACACAGTGTAAAAGAGAAGAAGTTTTAAAGTAAAGGCGGGAAAACTGTGACGGATACGCGACTTATTTTTTTCCGGTAAATGATGCACGGGCACAGCGATCGATTCTTCTGCCTAGATATATTAGCGGATAAGTACAAAGCATAAGTATATATTTACTTTTTTGACGATGATTAATAGAAATAAAATTCATGGAAAATAAAAGGACATACACAGACTTTAACGCTATAGAAATAAAAAAAAATCTGATCCAGAAATGAAAATTTCATGCAAGCGTCAATCAAGTTTATTATTCTATTTTCCCGGCAATAAGCAATCGACTGCAATGTTTTCAAATAGCAGACACTAGCGTGCGCGCGGTACGACTACAAATTCCATTCATCGCGTGGAAAGCCGTGTTTTTATCTCATCCAAGATTTATCGGCTCTCTCTCTCTCTCTCTCTCTCTCTCTCTCTTTCTAGCGGCACCGAACACTCTTTTAAATCCTCGCGCGCTATTCTATATACATGTACTGCTTTAAGCGAACCTCTGCAGCAAAATAAAGAGTCTACAATCGCGTGTAAGAGAATTTATGTACCTTGGCCTCAGCGTTGGGGGTCGATATAATCAATCAATTTGCAGCTATACGTGCGTGAGAATTTGTACCAGTGAATTTTCCATATGCTTTTACGTAAACATACACATATATCATTAACCGAAATAACGTAGGTAAAATCTTAAGTAAACAACAACACTCGACGTCGTCGCACTTTACGTCGTCTGCTCTTCATTTTGACTTGGAGAACAGACAAAAAATCACATACTGACAACACAGCCTCTCGTTCTATATACGTGACGCGTTGCATACGGCATACGGCAAACGACGGCGTCTGTCGCGTTTACCGGTTCGCGACGGAATGAGAGTCGAGAGACTCCCTCGAGCTACTGCGCTGCTGCTCGTCGATTCTCGGCTAGGTTCGGCTTCGCCGCCACCGCTATTAGTGTCGAAGTTGCCGCGCGCGCGATCGTATAGACCCCCTCCCACTGCACTCACTTGCAAGTGCAATATACAATTTTTTTCGCTTCGATATATTTATATACGTACCCACACACACATACACACACACACATGAGGTACCGGTAAATTCTTGTTTATTCGAACTTGTCGAATACCAGCCGCTGACAGTTTCATCTCTCTCTCTCTCTCTCTTTCTCTTTGACTTGTTATTTAATTAAAATGTGAACGCGTGACCTAATTTTTTGTCGATTGCTCGAATAAATAATTTCGATCGAATTTAAACACTTTTCCGTCATCGAATGTCGAACTTTCATTCTAATCATTATCTCCAGTTTCCCTGTCATCTTTCACCGGAAATACACGCATAAACTTCTCTTTCCCTTGTATATGTATATATATGCATGGACTACTCTCTACAGAAGTCTCTTCACGCACACAACAACTCGCTCTGTTGCTTTCTCTCTTGAAAAGCTCTCAAAGCTACGTACACTCGCTTGCCTATTCGATTATTCCTCTCTCTCTCTCTCTCTCTTACTCTGTCCTACAGAAAACCCGAGCTTTTCACGCACACACGCACGTATGTATACTAATATACCTATATATACACATATATCTATAACGAAAGACATGTGCGCGCGCGCCGGCATCATTTGACGTCTCTCTCTCTCTCTCTCTCTCTCTCTCTCTCTCTCTCTCTCTCTCTTACTCCGACGACTCCACCCCCGCCGCCCCCGGCCGGTTCAACGAACGACGAGCCGTCCGCGCCTGCGCGCCTCTGCACGACGACGACGACGACGACGACGACCTGCACACCTCCTAGACACTTTCTCTCTCTCGCACTCTTATACATGTCCTCAGTTCGTATATGTATATATACAGAAGAATACATCGCGCGGTATCGAGGTATGCCTTCTTATATATGTATATGTTATATATGATATTTTATGCTCTCTATGCGTGCCGTACTGCTTTTGGTTATTCCCGCGTGGAAGGTTATTTCGGCGGCCGGGTTGGAATTTTCGGATCGATTGTGTACGCGCCGCGGTCGCTGAACGCGATTTCAGCTGGGAAAACATTGGGAAGCCGAGAGGGGCATTGCGCCGCCACTGTTACCATTTCCTTCCTCTATATACATGTACCTACGCGTGATTTCATATATTATACATCGAAATGCTTATTGCGCTTTCTTCTTCTTGTACACATGTACGTAAACTCTGTAATTATATGAGTCGGAAAGGAAACTGCATCGATTACACTTACTTCCGTTTCAATTATTATCTCTCTCTCTCTCTCTCTCTCTCTCTCTCTCTCTCACTATCTTTCTCTCTATATTTCGTGTACGCGATTGTTGTGGAGACAAGTATATTGAATAATCTAATAAATTACGGTAGTCTATAATTGCATTACAAATAGCAGCTATACTCTCCTGTGCCCTACTAACGTTTTATCTCTCTTCGACGCCCTTGCTGCTATCTTTCGTGTAGGTATTTGATATATCACAGCTTTAAGTTTTCCGGAAACTTTGTAAAAACACTTTGTTTTAAATTGTTAGAAGTTCGAAACAGGCATTTTGGTAAACTTGCCGTATGAATGTGTCTGCGTGTGTCTGTGTTACTATATAACTCTCAATTTTAATCTCGCAAAACTCGTGCTTTTTATTTGTGTTTTTTCAGCATTTTGGAGAAAATACATTTTTAGTTTCGCTAACGTAGTTTTGTTTTATTATGAATATTCATTTTTTTGAGAAATAGCTTTTTGCAATTTTTTATAAAGATAGTATTGAAATATTAACATTGGACCAAAAGAGTATGAGCAAATATAACGATATTTTGCGAAAATAAATAAATTCATAACTTTTAAGATTTTAAACTAAAAAATAATAACTACGAGTGATATCAATATAGAAGCCTATTCTATAAACTAGTTGAAAGTTAAAAATTGAAAATTGAGTTTTCTTTGAAAGATGATTGTGAGTATAAAAGGCTTTGTATCGCTAAATGGAATGCTTCGGAGCTAACTGGTTACCAATGAGCTGACAGTATTTTTTTTATAAAAAACACTAGTCGGTGATATTCCCAAGACTCTTATGATATATGTATCTATACTATCCGAAAGAAGCTAATTCTCATCTCTTTTCAGAGAATATATACGACTTACTGTTCAAAGAGAAATAATTGTCACCTGTACTGCGACTGCAGGAAAATAGCAACAATGTGAAATTGCCAAAGAATGAAAACAAGATGAGAAATGAGAGAGGAAAAAGCGCGTTTAACCAACCACAACTTGTACAAACACAAATGTGAACACACACACACACACACACACACACACACACATTTGTTAGTGAATTCATGCACACAGAGAGAAAGAGAGTCAGGAATCACCAATGCGAGAAGAGGAGGGAGATAGAGACGGTGTTCTCTCTTTCGCCTTTGAAAAGTACAAAAGACGTGTAACTGTGGAAGGGAAACGAAAGAGATCAAAGTACTTATACGCGCGCGTGCTCAGTCCAGCTTTTACGAGGTAGACGACGTAGACGGCGACGTCGTCGGAGACAACCTCATCGTCGTCGAGTCTCGATATTGCTTGAATCTTATACCCCTTTTTTTCTCCGCAAAAGCATCCTTCTCTTCCTCTCTCTCTCTCTCTCTCTCTCTCTCTCTCTCTCTCTCTCTCTCACTCGACGGAGAGAAAATGGGAATACTTTGTTTGGGAAAGTGGTTAATTTTGTGAGAGTAAGGTTTTTGCCACCATGAGGGAAGGGTCTATATACTTGTTGTCGGACGATAAGTATCGGAAATTTGTAGGTGACACTTGATTGTATGTGTGTATAAAAAATTCTCTATCTCTCTCACTGATGCTAGCACGAACAATGGGGATAAATTGCAGTTTTATGCAAGGATAATATCGAATCTTCTCTCGTAAAATTCTATTCTTCTAAAAGCGAATTTAGAAAAGTATATATACATACGTATACATCTCTACATGATTCAACGAAAGAAAGTGCAATATCATCTACTCTCTTTCGCTGGCTAGAAAGAAGACTGGCACATTTTTTATCGAATTGTTCAAAGGCTGCATTCATATATACATATATATTTTTTTCTTACAAGAAGTTGCCTTCATAAATTTATTGCGAATTGTTCAATAATTTTTAGTTTCTCATGGTAGATATTTTCTAAAAAAAGCAACAAAACAAGACTTTTTGTAAGATAAATTTTTCAAATAAAATACTTTCAAGGTCGGTGTATATGTCACAATAAATGTATAAGTCACGTAAGTCTTAAAATGAAATTTTAAAAATGGTTTTATTATTTAATACAGCATAAAAAAAATTCATGAAAATACCTTTATTGACTAGAACTATCATATATATATCATCTGCATTGGTCGCAACTTATGAATCGATTTTCGCCTCCAACTAAAAATAAAGTTATCCGTTAAATAATCTCACATTATGACTAAAATAGATTTACACTATAATCGCGACTTTCGTTATACCTAGTAAGATTTTCAGAGCGATGGCTCGCATTACTGGGATAATAAATATCAAAATTTCAATACTTTAGAAGTATTTTATTAATAATTTTAAAAAACAATTTCTTATCAACGTCGTATGTGTCCGTTTAAAGCACTTTGAACTTCTGTAACTTAGAAGCGGTTCGTGTAAAATACCTATATATTATCGGTCAGTCTGTCACAAAATGCTCCATATACATATTTTGTTCAGTGTGTAGATATGCGTATTAACCAACGCGAGAGGACGGCACACAAACTCGATTCATTTATCGATTTTTTAGAAGAACAATTTCACTTACAGCTGGAAAAAGCTTTTAGCAAAATTCTCGCCTTTTCGTAAAAAAAAAACTGGTGAGGTATGGGATAAAGGGGGAAACGCCGATAGAATTTTACGCATGAACAAGGGCCGCTAAAAAAGGATTCTTAATTTTGAAAAGTCTAAACATACGAGAGAAAGAGAACGAAAGAGAGAGAGAGAGAGAGAGAGAGAGCCGAGTTTAATTAAGGAAAAAGGAATTCGTGCGCGCGCTCGGCACACATTTTACCAACTCGTTCCTACAGCGCAACTTTCTTTTCTTCCCCTCTGTGCAGTGTATATACACTTCGCTATCTCTTCGTTTAAAATTCTCTCTTTTATACTACATGTGCACCTAGCTTCTTCGGTAACGACTAAAACGAAAACGAATCAATGTTACGTTTCTGCGTATCTACTTTACGTGAATATTTCGTGAATATCACATATATAACCAACAGTTTCTTTATATTTATATATGTATATATATATTTTTTTTTTTCATAAAAATCGAAACACAGTCGTTGTATACAGTTGTAACGTAATACACATTCCTTTTTCGCTCAATAAAATGTACCGCTACCTGACGTCTACAACAGAATACAAACTTGTAAATAGATTATAAGTTTAAATTTTTAGAGTGAAAATTACTTTATATGAGTGGACTTTGAATGACATTTTCTGTCGGTTTATTCCCTAGCATACATTGCACAAACTCAATCTCATAGACATCATTTTCAGTCTTTTTTGAAAATACACACGTGGGTTAGATTATATTTATAACTTGAAAGAAAATATTGTACGTAAAAATAATTATTTCAAGTGTTGTTACAGATCTAAGTTATTTTCTCTAAGCTCTGCAGGAATATTGTCGAGCTCACTGTGATTACGAGTAGTTTAACCAAAAACATCTGCTATACACGCTTATACATCAGGTGATATTTTTATGCTACTATAGGCATTAAAGTGTGAAAAAATCAGTCTGAAACTCTAAGCGAAATATTCATCCACTGGATTTAATATTAGAAATTTCACCATTCACTCGATCGTAAGGTGCTTAGAACGCCTCTAAATTCTATGTATGTACGCAATTCATTAATATACACTAACAACACGGGCGTTGAAACGATTAAAAGATACGGTACTTTAAAAATCCTCGGTGGAAACGAGAAATAAAAAAAGAAACATACGATTCGATGAATTCTCAAATATTCATCTTCTGAACAAATAACGTGCTTGTATGCAAGCAAACAAAATAATAATGATTTTATAATCCACGCAATAAGAGTCGCGCGAGAGTACCAGTGAAGCAAGTCGAAGGGGAAAAATGAGGGAAAAAGACGGAGTTTTTTCAAGTAGCAGCTTTTGTTTCGAGGATTTTTCATCCCTCGATAGAAGTCTGTGAATAGAAAAAAAAACACATCTTGTACAGTACTCAGTAACAACAAGGCTTGACAATATTAATTATTGAGTGGAAATAATGAGAACTGCTGATAATGAGAATTAATGAAAGTTGGATTATTTGTAAATTGATAACAACAGCCGAATTTTTTTATTTACTTCAGCACTAAACTCTTTCATCTAAGCTTCCGACTATTCACTTTCAATTTCAGAGTAAAAAGTTTATTAGGATATCGTCACTCTTAATGTTCACTCGGATAACGAGTAGTTTAAGCAATAGCGCATGTATAGATGATATTTTAATTTCACTCGAATCTTCGAGCGGTATTTCACTCAGTTGACATTTTTATGTCACTCTAACCTTAGAGTAACGTATAAATCAGCTTGTCGTAAAAGAAAAGATACTCTTGAGGAAAAGGGATATCTTTTTAGCTAAATACTTTTTAGTAAATAGTAAATAACGCGCGCTATTTATTGATATTAGATGTTTTAATCAAAACGTTTTTGTAACTGTATATCACATGCTTTCGTAAGCCTGGTATATATAATTGTTTTTGCGACGGCGATGATGCTTCGTTCGGTTGCAATACATTTGTTATACCAAATATGCAAATTTTATTCAACTATCAGTAATATTACGCAAATTAATTCGACTTATTGTATTTTTTTTTGTTCAAATGGTTATTTTTCACTATATCCTTTCACTATAGTTAATAGGACATAGAATGAAACAAAGACTCTAAAATCTTAAGATTTGCAATGTGTAAAGAATAAAGAAACATGTGTATGTATACTGCATTACTGCATGTCTTTGTATAATAAAATAGGTGTCTTTTCGCATAATGTTTACTCCGATTTTAATGTATTAATGAAAATCTGAATAAATCATCTGAGTACGAAAGGGCTACTATAATTACGTGATGTTGGGCGGTCTCTCATAATTGAGTTTCCAGAGACTCGAAACTATATGACAGTAGAGTAGCAGTAGTTGTAGTAGTATACAGCAACAGCAACGGTATAGCGATCGTTGCTGAGTGACGATAGTCTCTCAAGACGTCAGCCTCTATATGCGGAGGTGCACTCGCGCGTCACTCGTTAAAGAGATCGATGCACGTATTAGTCAGATTAAATTGATTTCGCTCTTTATTCTATATATCGTTGATACGTGTGCTCGATCTTTTTACGGGTTATATATATATATATACAAATGTATACATGAACGAATCTCGAGTTGGAAATTTACTTGGTGGTCAGGGAACACGTTGATGAACAAACCGGACCAACTGGACTAATTACTTAGAAATTAATTTAACTAAGGGAAATAGTTTAGTTAACTAGTTTATTTAAGTTTCCAAAATGTGCTTCTCTTCTCCACTGTACGGTTTCGCGCTACGTTGATCCGGTACCTTTTCTATATGTGAAAAGCGATAATGGATGACAAGAATTTTTTTTCTATTTACTCAGTGCTAATAACGTTGTTTATAACCTTATCGATAATTCCTCTCCAGTATGTTAGATGATAGATATTTTATTTTAGAAAATCTAGGTTCAAAAATATCGAAAATCTATTTTAGCGCCAAAGTTCGTTGTATGGGCGGTGTTATCGATTACTAATCGCTTGTTCGAAATCGAATCTCTCGTAATACTTAAGAAATATCTGCGACAGGTGCATTAACGAGTAAAAAGCCCGTAGAAATCCTCTCTAGTATTTTATTCGGGATATCTCGAAGTGGTTATCTTTGTAGAGCCGCGGCGATGAGAAATTTTATCAAATCTACTGGCGACGCAGTTTCTGCATATAAACAAAATTGCCTTCTCAAATACAGCTAGAAAGTGAAAAAATAGTAATAAGAAGAGACATTATCAGCTAGAATAAAGTAAAATTAACATTTCAATTGCTCTGTCGCGAAATAAGACAATTTACCGCAGAGGTCGTATCCGAGCTTAAAAATATTAACGTGTTTTTCTAATTTACATAATCACATACATAAACACACATATATATACAAAGTATTTTTGTCGTTGCGAGGAAAGTCAGTATTTCCCGTGACGCATTTACGACGTTCACTATATACATATATTGTGAGAATACCATCAAAGGGCTGTACGTTCCGAAATTGTGTTTTTTTTGTCGAACTCGCTTGGTGAAATTCTTTCGAAAAGGACGACTTCTATTCTCTCTTCGACGATATTTTGAAAATTTTTCGAAAAGTCGTCTTTGCCACAGCTGTCGTTATCTGGCACTTGTGCTGCTGCCACTACAGTGTGTGTGTGTGTGTGTGTGTTTGTGTGTGTGTGTTTGTGTACGCGGCGTCGTACTATAATGTGAAAAGGACTAGTGGGTGAAGGAGATGACGACCTTAACTTATCGTGTCTGGAGGATATAGATGCCGTGAAAGAGGTCGGATGAAATGAAGTTTACCGCATAATATTGGTATTGACCCAAAGAGAAACTTAAAGATAATTAAAATCTTAATCATTGCTTTGGACATATATATATATATAATAATTTTCTTGGAAAAGGTGCAATGACGAGTAAATGCTTTTTATATCTTGCGTATATATATATCTTGTTAGGCTTATAAGTAGGGGGGTGAATGCGAGACGAGCTTCGGTGTGCTGGGCATATACAGGATGGACTGAGAGGGTGGTACGCTCTCTGTCTCTCTCTCTCTCTCTCTCACTCGCGCGCCGAATCGATCCCACCGCAGTGTTCTGCTATAGCGAACCACGTGCATAACGTACGTACAGCATATTCTCTCTGTCCCTCTCTTGTACACGCAAGCAAGTAGTTTACCCATTCTGTTTCCAATCTCCCTTCCTCTGTTATAATAGTTGTTTAATTTACCTCTCTAATTTACACACACTCTCTCGAATCGCGTTCTCTAACTTCGAGTCCTTACATTCAATTAATATATATCTATAGTAATATATAACTGGTATATTTACGAACACAAGGCAATATGCGTCAAGATTTTGTTTTTCTTTCTCGACACGTATGTGTCTTTCGTTCTGCGCAGCTTCATCCAGCCGAGTTTTCTCCCTCCTGTAGAGCAACTGTGCACAATTTCCGGTTCAAACTCTCTCTCTCTCTCTCTCTCTCTCTCGCTTGCGACGAGATTTTACGGGTAAAATGTTGAAGCGATTGTGCGGTGACGAGAGAGAGAGAGAGAGAGAGAGAGGAAATATAGTTTAGTTGACGATAGAAAAATATAAAACTATTATATATACATATAATAAAAAGAAATGTTGCTTATGAATGTTTATGAAAATTTAATAATGAAAAATTGCTTTTTTGAAAAAAGAAAACATTCACTTGAAACTGCAATTATTTTCTGCATGACTTGACTTACTGTGTACAAATAAAAATGTTTTTGAGTATATTGAATAACTAAATCTAACATTTTTTAAATTATTCATTGAGAGTCAACTCAATTTCATATGAATAATGATGCATACAATATATATATATATATATATATATATATTATAGACTGTAGGTTGTAACGATTATTACATTATTACAGGAAAATATTACAACAATTGGCTATTGCATTAAACAAACAATTTCGCAAAATCACGAACACCATAAGTAATGTGGAGTTTCGTTTTATTTTAGCTTATGAAGTTAGGGAAAAGATTTTATCTCCTCTATTTTTATTCAAAATCTCTTTTATATGTTAATTCACACTCTTTTATCTTCTTTTACTAGATGGTATAATTTTCAGAATACCAAACAAAAAGATAAAATAATTTTATATTATAATTAATTCTAAAGTCGTTTGGAGTAGGTCGACTGAAAATCGCATAGTCGTTTCTACTTGTATCCTTGATCACAACATGATTTTATTATCAATGTACCGAAACACTGTGCGAATCGTCCCCTGGAATAGAATACTCAAAAACAAGCAAAAGCCCTGTAAATGGCTCTGAAGCAATAAAAACTACACATCGATGTCTATAAAAACGCCGTATCAACGAGTCAATGGGTAGCGCTTCAATTTTTGGGCAAGAGGTACCTTTTTCACAAGGAATATCCCAAATATACAGAAAATTTTACGATTAAATTCTAATATTAGTATTTTAAATAAGTTCAATCAAATAGTTTTTATTTGCACTTTATTGCACGAATATGTAAGAATTTAAAATCGAATTTATAGAACACTTATTAAAAATCTAAAATGGTATACTAACCAATAATAAAAAAGATATTATACATATTATAATGCCAAGATTCTTCTGATCATTCAATTTAAAATCCCGACATTCATGCCTGAAAGAAAGCATCAAAGAGTATTACTGCCAAGTTTGAGCTCAATCGATCCATTAGTTAGCTTTTGAATTTTTTACGAATAGTAAAATTTGTATTAGCGTAATTAGCCATCAAGGAGACTTAAAGAATGTATTTCCTTATTTGAAAATAAGTTGTAATTATGATTACATTATCGAAAATAATTTTATGCTTATTTTCCAAATAATCTTTTTCATTGTGCCTTGCCCTTTCAAACAAACAATTTATAAATTTGCAAAATACATAAACAGAATGCTGCAACGCATAAAACTAATATATTTCTATTACAGTTTTATATTTTATTGTAACGATAAAATATTACAAGGATTAGCTATTGCATTAACCAAAATAATTTGTAAATTAACAAAATCCATAAATGGAATAAATACACGCATCGAGCAGTTGGAATTTCTCGCAAAATCAGGCTGTATGGAACAATATTTGGAAAACGCAATCGGCAGGTTATTGATCGTATGGACATTACAGTAATTCGCAGTAACATATATATTCTCTCGTACAAAAAGCAATATATATATATATATATCGCTGTTTTATATATACACTGTTTACAGGAAATTTCGTCTCTCATATATATATATAAAATCAATCATCGTACTAACGCGAAACGTTCGCGTAAGAATTAAGCCGTCCCGTGGTCGCCGTAAAGGTTTTTACGATGCTTGTAAAAGTGCGTACGCGCGCGACCTCTTCCTCCTCCTCCCCCACACAGTCATTCACACTGTGAGCCACGTGTCTTCCGCTACACCGCAGCTTCCTTTTTGACCTCTCTCTCTTTCACACTGATCGCTCGACTTTCATTCAATTGGATTTCACCGAGCAACCGATACAGTATATTCAATCTCTGTACTTCTATATCTCTATATATCCGTGGATACCAATATATGTATGAAGCAAAGTGGACATGCGCAGTAGAGTGAACATGAAACGCAGGCGCGAGAGAGACCATATACACCTCGACATCCACAAACTGTTCCGTGTTATACTGCAGGTGGATCTTTATGCATGAATATATAGAGGCAGATTTACGTGGATAATATTCAATGACGATTAATCGGTGCTATATAGTTCGAGAGTTTATTGCGGACTCGAGATTTATACTTATGGTATTTTCGAAAATTTTCCGAGCGTTTTCGAAATTTCAGGATGGTTTATGCCGATCGCAAATTTTGAATGTAATATCGAACGAGGGAGAGCGAAGCACTAATTTTCGTTGACGGCGAAAGCTTGTTTTCGCAATGAGAGTATATACATATATATATATATATATATATATCACAATGTGAAAAAAAACTTCACGTGATATAAATATAAAGAAAAAGAGAAAGAAATAAACGATCCATCGGAATTTTTCATTGCTGCGCGACTCTCTCGTTGTAGAATTGATTGCCAGCGAATCTATGCGCTTTTAATCGAAAGAATTTTGTTATCTGCAATCTTGTAAGTCGACGGCTTATAATTGCCATGTATTTTTATTATTCCAGTGTTTACTCGAACACTCGATGACATTATGAAACTAATGTTACATTTATGTAACAAAATTTAATTTGTTGCATGAACGTTCGCAATTTTCACGTATCATCCGCGCGATCAACACATTCGGTTCATTTATAGCGCACGAATTACAACAACACGATTGAATTCATTCGATTGAAACACTGTGTACTTTTCGCGCAAAAAATACGTGTAATAGCCGAGAAATGTGCGTCAAGTTCCAAGATGTACGTTTACAGAAACGTAGACAAGTTTCGTGTCAACAGAGAGAAGCTGGTATAAGACATGGCGAATATTGGGTGAGAGAAGCGCATAACGGCCAGATAGAACGAGACGAGGAGATAAAAGACGACATGAGGGTTGCTACGAGCCGCGTGGGAAGAGATGCAGTGAGAAGACGAGCTCTCGCTATATAGTAATAACCTAACTTATACGACATACCGTACGTTGCTTTATATATGCCTGCAAAGCCTTTATGTAAGTACGAATGAACATATAAAACATATAGGTGTCTTGCCTATGTATACATATATATATATATATTAACTGCAATAATCGAAGATAGGTACACTGAAAAAAACCTTTTCAGTCAAAAAGAAAATAATCTTTAATGGGAAAAGGGAAACCTTTTTTTCTTGCAGGATTCTTTTGTTTCAAAAGGATTCGCTTCAAATGAGTGAATGATCAAACGATTCTATTTAACTTTAAAAGAATATTTTCACAACCCAACGTATTCAAAAGGTAAAATTAATATATTCAGTATTATTTATAGTTTAATCAAATATTAATATATAGTATAGCAGCATATAACAACGTAAGAGCGCAATATCGCTATCATAAAGAAACAATTACATATACCGAGTTTAAACCTCCTGATTTTACACTTTTAGGCTAATTGGCGTACATACCACTAACTGGATATTATGAAATTTTAATGAAGATATAATCTAGCGTATTTTTATTTAAAAATATCTATGTTTATTTATTATTTAAGTTTAATCCTTTTGAAACAAAAATATCATTTGCGATTTTGATTGTTGTAATATTGTACATACTCCCTTTTAAAGAAAGAATTTTCTCAATGCTTCACCCTCAACTTATCAATACGTATATAAAAGCTAACAAGATTGTCACTTGACCTATAAGAGATACCTTATCAAATACGATCGGACAAGAAGCAACACAAAAGAATGCATCCCAATAGAAAGTTTCGCATTCTTTATTCAGTGTTCATTCGATTTCAACATAAGCATTGTGTTCATTATTTCTCCTTATCAATTGGAAATATAAAAAAGCGAATTAACAACTATCAACAGTATATTTTCAATATATCTCTACAAAAATCAAAATTCCTGTCTATATCCGATATATGCCGTTGCGTATATATTTATCAGAGGGAAGCGAGAGAGAGAGAGACAGAGACAGAAAGAGGAGGGGCTCATTATAGCCCAGTTCAATAGACGGCGGAACCATTGCTCTGTGCCGCCTATACGTAGTTGTGAGTGAGAGGGAGATATGGGTACATATAGATGCAGTGTAAATACACGTTGGCATCAGGACGCGTGCATATGTGAGGGCGTTCACGGATATGTGTGACGGCTTCCCTGTCGAGGGAACCTCATACACGCACATACATGCGCAGTGATATATATTCTCTTAAAGCAGAAATAGTGCTATCTATCTCATGTGTGACGCATTAGCACATTATCATTCAGTTACACGGATTTCTAAGTTCTTTCTGTTGGATCTCCCATGAATAACGAATTTCATGTAAAAATAGTTAATATACTATCGATGTGTAATGCTTTAAGAGTTTATAAACGTTAAATTTATGATTGTTTATAAATATATAGTTTTTTATTAAAGTGCATCTCTGCTGACATATTTAAATTAATGTCAGTTTATCATTTACAAATATGAATAATTAATGTACTTTTATAGGATTGTTTAAAAACCTGATACTTTTTATCAGTATACTCTTATTAACTGTCAAGAAGCGACTGCTATTTCGCCCTGAACGTTTGTATTACACGCTCTAGACAGCAATCGCGTTTTAAGTGTTAATGAATATTTATTTGTATTAGATGTCATAAAAATAGTAGCTCAAAAAAGAACAAGAACTTTGGTTCAAATGAATTTCAATCGGTGTATTTAAATAATAAATGTTACGGTATATGACTATAAAAATACTCATCCCCGTCATAGACTACCTGTACCTTGATGTGAATGCTACCTGTAAGAGCTGCATCAGTACAGTATAACTACACGCTGTTTAAGTAAATTTTGTATTCAGAAATATCTAAGTCAGATAACAAGGGACCATTAAAACGATGATTCCAAAAATAAGAATTCAAAATATTTTCAATAAAGTAGTCATAATTTAAACTTAGTCCAATATTATATAATATATATGTACGTATATATATATATATATATATATATATATATATATATATATATATATACGTACATATATATCCATATATCAATCATGTACATCCATTGGTGTACATGATAGCATTAATGAGGTCTAGATAGAACTTTCCTAAGCCTCTTCCATAGCTAATTACGCTACAAAATACAAATTTCAGTATTCGCAAATTTCAGAAGAACTGATGGTTGGGTTGGCTCTAATCCGGCAGTAATACTCTTTGAAACACTCCTTTTCGGATGAATGAAAGGATTGCAATTCGAATTCACAGAAAAAACTACTAAAAATGAAAAAGAGAGTTTCAACGATTTCCTTATAAAATCAATATGCTTTATTACATCAAATTGCTTTTGATCGTTCAATTCAAAATCTCTAGATTCAGGCGAAAAATAATCGATTATTCAGAAACTACTTAAAAAACTATTTAAAATTCTTGTGTTTGCCATCCTCTTTTTAAAGGTAGCTTCTCCCTACAAAGAATGAACACAACTTTATCTTTTAGTCGCTATGTGCTGTATGTTTCACCGTGAAACTTCATTAACGAAATATCTGTGAATACAAAAGGGTGGTAATACAAGCTCGATTTGGCATAGAGAAGTGTATATTGGGAGATTGGAAAAGATGGGGTACTTTATATTTAACGACTTTCGGAATTGACTTTTGCTGAAACTTTACGCAGTGAATAAATTTCGGCCTATAGTGCGTCGGCTGAAAGGAGAGACAGAAATGTGACGCGACACCGAGCTGTTTATGCACAAAAATAATATGTTGCGCACATATATATACTTCACTTTATGCATAATTAAAGGGGGGCTTTACACGTATTCCCTTCCTGAGCATTGGATGTCTGTAAAAAAATTGAATATCGATATAGAGCTAACCTTTTTTAGTTAATGTTATCAGCCTGTGTAGAAATACCATTTTTTTTTATTTTGGCTTTGACGTAAGTTGTAACTTGAACTATTCGATGTATTTTCAAAATTCAAAGCTGTAACGATGTTATTTCTATGTCATTTTGTGAATCGAATTGTATTCAATTAATGAGTCTGAGAATGAAAACGTGTATTTTATCTTGTTATTTTTTTTAAACAAGTGAAATTATTAATACCACGATGTACACACGATCCATTTTCAAAAGGATAATGTGTTTAGTTATCCAAATATAAAGATTTGAATTTTAAAAATCTATCAAGTTCTTCACGTTGTAGCCTATATCAAAGTCAAAAAATGAAAAAAATTATTTCTCACAGGATAATAACATCAACTTCTGATAGGTCTTGTTAAATACTATTTTCTTTATGTCTTTCTATCTGACAAAGAAATACAGAAACCAGATTCAGGATGCACTGTGAAATGTTGAGAGAAATCAATTTAGCATTTTCGGACGCGCATGTGCGTACTCGTGTGCTCGGATGAGCAGAAACGCGTACGAAACGTAACACGCACGTGGCTCGTAGACACTGCACAGGTGCCATTGTCGTAACTTTATCCGATTGAGCGAGAAAGGATTTCGTAGTTTTATATTCGATCAAATTTAAATACACGTAAAATGTTAGACCCGAAGAGATTTAAGAGAAGGCGACGAATTTATTTTGACACTGTTACAATATTTTAAGTAAATCGTAACGGTAGAACGGAGTCTTGCGTATAAAACATTTTTTTTTATTTATTTAAGTATTTGAACTACCACAGGAAAGTTATTTTGCTGCACAAACATCCAAATTGAAGATATTTCATTACTGTTTATTTTGAAGATTACAAATTTAAAGTAAGAATGAATTTTTGCGTTACAAATAGCTTTGTTCGGATTCGCCAGTAGCATTACGCAAGATAGAGGAAAGTACCGGATTTTGAGAGTCGGGGAAGAAAATATGACTTTGGTGATCAAAAAGTGGGCTTTGCCACGGAATGAGGTTGATCTTGCGAACTAAATATAAATATAGATCATTTTCTTTCTTTTTTATATTAGGAATGATACTGATGATGAACTTATACGTTACGTTAGTTTGACATCTTTATTAATATTGCGATATCCAAATAAATTTATATTGTATACATATTTTGTATCATGAACTTTATCTTTTTTTATTATTTTCAGAATCTAACCGATACTTGACCCTTTACTAATAGATCGCAATCAATAGTTGTGCGGTCCGCGTAGTATATTGGAAAATCACGCACAACGTTCGTCTTCTCAGTTGATAGAATCACATAGACGCACACGTACAACCGCACACCGAGCCTTCATTAGTAAGATCGAGTAAAGAGAAAAAAGAGTCCAGAAAGCGCGCTATACGTTTATTCTGTCTCTCTCTTTCTTTCTCTCTCTCTCTCTCTCCTATACTCCTCCTCCTCCTCTTGGTTCTTCGAGTATAGGAAAATAAGAAAGAGAAAAAGATGGAGAGTTCATTGCGCGCACTGCAAGCTTTCCACGCGAGGTCTATGTCCTAAAGCCAAGACTGCGACGACGACGGCGCCAACAACCTCCTCCCCATACGTATAGACCTGAGGCTGGGCTTGAAATGAACTCCTGGATAACGGGATCGAAAGAGAGATGAAGAGAGGTCGGTTCGCCGACAGTGAGTGAGAGAGAAGAAGATACAGCAAGCAACAAAGACCTGCATCGTAGGCTTTGCAAGCAGCTTATAGAGTAGAAAGCGAACTCTCGCCTCACCGAGTGTACATCGTCGCGCTTTCTCACGATCTACTCGGTGTCCAGACGCTTTGTATATTCACTTGTTCCTCTAACCTTATAGACACCATTGCACGGTCCTGTGCTTGCATTGCCCATTCATACGTTGCTTGTATATTTGCCGCGAAGAATGAAAAGGTTTAACATCCTATATATATACACCCCATGGAGATTCTTTTCGCAGACCATTGACTCGATCAGATTCCGTGTTGCAGCTATTAAGAGAGAAAGAGTAGTATAGAACTCTTATGGATCATCGCGCGCTCGAGCCACCTTTCATTTTTTACGCTTTCTGATTCGGCATGCTTCAACTGATCTAATCGATTTTACTCATTTACGACCATCATCAGCCAGAGGCGCTTGTATTACTTTTGAAAAATTTTCGCGAGGCTAAATAAAGTGAAATTTCGTTCGCTCGGTGTCTAACTCAACTCGGCGGTTACTACTGGAAACAGAGACTCACTAAATACATACAGCTTTTATATATAAATTAGTGCTGCCGTTGAGGTTACTTTATTTTTTTAGCTGCGAAATTATTGCGCGAGAGCGTGAGTTCTATTTCGAGAATAATATTCACGCTCTTCCTGCTGAGTGCGAGACTATTTTCAGCACCACGCTCAAGATATTGCGATGGAATTTCTGATACTTGCATTTCTTTCTGTGACTGAGCAGATAAAATAATGTTGTTTGTTGTGGTTAAAATGAAATAGAAGCTCTTTACAAAGACGAGTACGAGTTTTGCAAAGACTTGATTTCAATTCATCTTTCGAAAGAAGCAAAAAGTATCTCAATTGTCGTGTCTGAAAAATGTCGAGTAACAGAATAGTAAAATGTAACATGCCCAAATGCCCATGTTTTGACCGAATCTGTCCGACGTACTTTATTTTATTTATTCATTTGTTACCCAGACTATATACAATGAATTGCAATATAATTATTTCACATTTACATTAAGCAAAGTGATCCAGAAGAGAAAAAGCCTCAGTAGAAACTAATTTAGCAATCCACAGAAAATGTCGAGTCACCGGGCAGTACGAGCTTACATGCCCATATTTAGCCTGAATCTCTCCAATATTCGTTATTTTGTTTATTTGTTTCATAATTATAATATAGTTGTAGCACATTTACACGGCACAATGCAATTAAAGAAAGAAAACATTTTTTCGTCTACTTGAAAAAAGCGTCATTTGAAAATCTGGAAGAAACGTTCTTTAATATAATAATATATTAATCAGACCACCAATCACAATGTTGTTCACGATTACGTAGTCAATGCGTACGATCTCTATTGCGACATGAATTTCACTACAATCGCACAAACCCACACACTTCATTTATGATATAATCAAGGTAAATCCAAACTTTTCATAACTGCAACCGATCCTTTAATCAATATCTATGAAACGCGAAGAGCTAAAAATCGAGCAAAGACAAACTTGAGAATAAAAAAAAAAAGAGAAACCTTAATCGAACGAAGAAGAGTCACGCTGCGTCCGCGCTATCAAAGATCGAGTTCGTGCAGCAAAGAACAAGCATATAGCAGCGACCCATCGACAGGAATAGCACGGAGATGTCTGACGTCACGACGCCAACATCAGAGCAGTAGTTAGCTACACATACGCCCTGAGTTAATCGTCGTTGTATACTACAGACATTTACCTTTACTACATGCACCTTTCCACGTACACATTTCTCTCTGTCACTCTCTCTTTCGTCATCTTTCAACGACACAATACAGCACGTAAATGTCACTGAGCGAAGGACTCTTTATATATATTGTTACACAATTTCAAGTGCAAATATAAACGAAACGCGTCTTTTATCGGATGCTGCGGTATTTACAGAGTAATTTTAACTGGTAATTCACGTATAATTGTTTCGAGTGCCAAGTTGCTAATAATTCAGACATAACCTTACATCTAATATACTGTGCGAGCTTATATTTATCATCGAAAACTCTTGTGCCATTTGCATTGTTGTTCAGAAATATTTCAACCATTCAATAATTCAGTAATGAAATAGAATTATTGCAGCGTAATATTAATGCAGCAATACATTAATTATGCCGCATAAAACTATTACATTAATGTACTCAAGAAAACATTGTTAGGATATTTAATAAATTATATTTTTCTATAATGAATATAGAGAAATATGGAGAAATATGGAATATATAATTTTAGTTTCAAATCAATATTTTTGTAAATCAAAACATTGTTTTTTTAATTTCAGTAAATATTTTTTTCTTTCATAAAAGAAATTTTTTATTAGTTCAATTCTTTTTGAAGATAGCACGCCTTTTCCATTATAGTAACCCAATGGAGTAAATAAATTCCTGTATGTTGGTCTGCCTCTATATAAAAGACAATTTAAACCTAACTCAAAACTAGTTAAATATTAATAAATAACTATAAATAAATTTCGATCGAGAGTTTTTTTAATGAATCAGATTTATCGACAAGCAATGAATGTATGCGTTAATATACACTTGCGATCAGTCGATATTTCATCGCACCAAATATATCTTTGTGTATAATTTGGATGTTATGAAAAGTTGTTTGATTATCGAGAACTAAGGTGTCAGTTTCATTTCATTCGATATTCTCGCGTAGCTTGCACGATATGGGATAAGGAAAAAGAATCTTTCTTGGTCTACGTCTAGACCTTGTTACCGACAATGTACCGCACTGATATATATATGTATGTATGTATGTATGTATGTATGTATGTATGTATGTATGTATGTATGTATGTATACGCATATGCATTATTCACTGATGTTTATGTGGACTGTCGTATACATGAAACTCTGTAACGAGCGATCTTAACCTTACTATCGACAACGACGTCGACCCAGTACCTATGAACCATGTAGTATATCATTGGCATATAAATATAGAGCCATAAAACTGCGAAATACACCAATGTCATTGACGCGTGCGTAAAGTAGGCCACCTACATTCGCGCTCTCTCTCTCCCCTTCTTTTACTCGCTCAAACCCTGCATGTAAATGAGTCTTAACAGTTTACATATTGAGCAATTAGAAGAAATATTAAAAACCATAGATTGCTCTATCAGCTGATATACAGTTCTCGTAAACAGAGTAACATATATAAGAGAATATAGCACAACGACTGTTTCGAAGTTTATCAAGGCAAAGCAGTTTAATAATTGCTCTTTTGTTTCGAATGAGTGGAGGAACTCGATCGTCAGTCCGCCCTGCAGCAGTCGCAAACAAATCCCAAAATAGGCTACTGCTATTGAAGCAACAAGGACGCACCCATTATCACGCTTGATCAATCCTCCAAAGTGACCCAATAATAATTTTTCTACTTTGTGATTCAAACAAACTAACATCTCTCTTTCTCTTAAAAAGAGTCACGGAATATCGAGATCGATTTGCTAACAAGTCTGAAAGCTGCGTGACAAAAGCGTTAAGGGAAATTCGTCGAAGAATCTATCTCTCTCTCTCTCTCTCTCTCTCTCTCTCTCTCTCTCTCTCTCTCTATCTATCTCTCTGGCTCGAGTCACGAAACTATGTTATAGACTCGAGTGAGTGAGTGAGTGAGTGAGTAAGTAAGAGAGAAAGAGAGAGAGAGAGAAGGGTCTGACCTACATTCGAACGGCGGTGAGGCTTCGTGTACCGCAGACGAGTCAAACCTGTGCCGTTCATGTCAAGCCTCCCTACGTCAACGTACAGTAGCATAGTCGACGTCGTCGTCCTCGGAAAAGGAAAAACCTCTCCGAGAACTACAAAAAGATGATGTCCTATAACACAATGCTATTGTTGTAATGTATGCACCAGTAGGATATGTATATGCTTCAGAAGCTCGATCCTCTTGAGTGACGAGGGTTGCTATGTTCTATGCACACACGCTCCCTCTATATGTATATGTGTAAACTTCGACGCACAAGACTATACGCGAGATGCAAATATTTTCGTGCGTCATCGTGAATGGCTGGCGAATACAAGTATCCAATAGCTGTTAATAGTCTTTCTAAACATTATTGTCTAAAGTATAGTAATATAATAAAGCCTTATCTCGTCGTGATATATGCTATGATACTAAGCATAGATTAGGTCGATCCCAACATACCCCCTCCCCTTCTCTGCTCAATGTATGCAAGAGCCGCTCCCTTCGTTCCGGTATCTATACGGATCTTTGATTTTATATACGTGTATAACGTGAAAGTGCTCAAAATATACTCGCGCATAGCTAAACGTATCCACGAAAAGAAAAAGAAAAGGAATAGGAATATAAGTCAGTAGAGTAGCTTTTGGTGTCAGGTTTAGATGAGACCACTATCCCGGATCATGAAGCTTCTGTACATTCAATGTTGTAACATGTCGATGTTAAGCTGAGATCATACGTCTGTCTATGGGTGATTCTCTAACAACAACAAAATATCCATAATATTTTCCTTCTAAATAATTCGAAACTGTTCTTTGGCAAAGTATCTACTTTCGTGAACTTTTTTAGAATTGTTCATGAACAGTTTCTAGGTTACAGAGAGTCTAAGTTGGCACTTTCAGCATTTTTCGTATTTCATGCCTATTTTCAACCATTTGTAAAAAAAGGAGTTTTTTGTGAGATACATTTTAAAAATAAAATACTTTCAAGGTCGATGCATAAGTCTCAAAAATTGTATAAGACATCTAAGTCTCCAAACCAAATTTTGACGAGCTTTGTAAATCGCAACTTGTATATCAATCAAATAACCTCACATCATGATTAAAATGCCAATATTTTAAACTATAATCACGACTTTGATTGCACTACCGTCACTGAAATTCACAAAGAGATAGCATATATTACGATAATTGCGATTCATTAATTATTTCGAATTAAATTTGACGTTTTTCACTCAATTCAGATCGTGAAACTGAATTATGCCAGTTGTACTTAACGAATAAAGAATTTGAGTTGTAGTGATAGAAAGACAATTAAATGTATATCTTATTAAAAACACCTGCGAAATATTTTATCAATTATCTAGATAAACAATTACTTATCAACACCCTCTTCATCCGTTAAATTACTTTGACTCTGTAACTTGAAAACGTTTTGTGAAAAAATGCAAAAACGTTCATAGCCAAAGAGCAGTTTAAAATTATTCAGAAAAAAATGCGTTTTTCTCCAGTCAATCTGTCGAGGAATAAACAATATTTATACATATAAATTAAAGCAGACTTTCTCCGATCTACATTTTTGTGTATACCCGATATATCAGTGCGAAAAACAAACAGCTCTTGCGCAACGCAGTTTAGTCACATATATGTACATTGTATACGCACAACTCGATTCTCTGAACGTGTGTACTAAAGGATTTATGAGATTAAAGGAAAAAAAATAAATGAAAAAAACGGGAAGGTTGCAATATTTGTCACCTTCGGAATCTTCCGTAATACGCCTCTCTTCTTACCGATATTTTTTTAAATTAACTAACCTTCGCGACATCTCATTATACCGATCGTAAACACTGTAAGTATAAGCTTTGGATATCCTGGACTTATTAATTGTACAGGAAGCATACGACAACGTATGTATAGGTAAAAGCGCGATATGATCGGTTTTAACAAATCTATTTCGTGCATCGCAAGAATAAATAACGCTCGAAAGGCTAATGTAACGCGATTGCAAACGCGACGCGTTCTTTTCCCAATCTGGAGGTTGTTCATTATCCGCATAGTATTTCAATTAAAGCGAAGCATAATCTACTGGCAAAGACTCATTTGCCTGAAACGAGCATAAACAGTGTAGAAATACAGAAAGCAATAACAACGGAAATAAGATAAATTGCGTAAAGCTTTCGAAAATATGCGCATAGCGCAACAACACTATTATAATATACTACTTGACGATTTATTTCATTAAAAAAGTTTTCAATTTCAGCCCGCGCGCTCCCGTGATAAAGAGCCTGTGTGCGGTATATGGAAGGTATAGGTATATACCTATAGGAGGAAGAAGAGATAGTGTGGTTATATACGTATAGATATATAGAGTAGAATATATAGTAGAGGGGAGGAAGGGAGGGCGATGGGGGGGGGGCTTCGTAGGCTGCATCGAATAACGTAGAGGTGGCGCGCGCAACGTCGGCAGGCGCATAGCAGCTGTTTTTTGTCGGATGTGAAAGTGCGCTGCAGCAATGAGTAGCAGCAGCTGAGAGAGCGAGCGAGACAGTCTACGTATAAGAAGAAAAAGACAGAGTCAGCGAACGAAGTCTCGGGTTAGGCTCGCCGTTGCTGCTTTCGAGCAAGAGGTAGGGTGAGGATAAGTAAGGTGGATGCAAGTAGAACGGCGTCGCGTTGCAAAATCCTCTCTTACTCGTGGGGATCGCTTCACTCTCTCGCACTCGACAACAAACTGTAGTAAGCATAGATACCGGCTATGTTATATATAGGTGTATATATATATGTATACCTATAGGCCTAACTCTATATATAGATATATACATAGTCGGTGTTCTTTGGCCGGTTGAAATTTCACAACGACCATTGTTGCTGTTCGTATAACACCGTGTCGAAACTGCATCAATTTTCGGGAGAGAGAGAGAGAGAGAGAGACAGAGAGAGAGAGTTCTTCTTCCGTACCGGTGCTTCTTTAGGAAAGATAGAAAATATTGGCGACGCTGATATTATATACAGTACTTCCATGAAAAGAAGACTATTGAATAATGATAACTGCGTGTATTGACAAGTGGAAGAGTTATTGTTGCTTGACAGGCCAAACAATAGAGGAAAAAAGACTCGATTTGGGATAAAAATGTGACTGTACCATCAGCGATGGACAGTTTGTAGATTATTAGGTATTTGGATAGAACATTTGCAGAGGCGATATTATTAATGATGACTTCAAAAAGAAAACGTTCATCCGTTTATAACAAATTTAGTGAGCTGGAAACCAATGATTATCAAAATAAACACGAAAAAAAGTTTGCTATTTTTAAGAAAGTTTATTTACTAAAAAAATTGCTTTTTGGATTGGAGAAAATATTTACTGGAACTGCAAACTTATTTTTCAATTCGAATAAACATTTTCTTATTTGAAAAAAGCAATTTTTTAATAAATATATTTTCTCAAGAACAGCGAAATTTTCTTTTTAGAGTATACAGTAATATAAGCGCGATATGTGTATATTCTTCCCCCATTTCCCCACTTTTTTACTCGTTTTGCGAACTCCGCTGCTTTCGGTATATATAGTTTTTGAAATGATAGTTAAAATATAGATTTTGATATAGGGATAATCTGTTATTGAAATGCTTCTGAAATGTTTATGTTGCAGTGCATTCGTAGGTAAAATAATCTGCCACAAATGCTAGAAAAAATGGAGTTCTTTTTCGCCTAAACTAATATTCAGATAATGTTCGTTTTTAGCACTCATAAAGGACATTTGTTTTACTATTTAAATTTAATAGCTTAGTTCTAAATATTGAATAACAGAAAACGAAATCTTCCGATTTTTTTGTTCCTAATTATTCAGTTAGTTAATATTTTAATTATTTATAATTAAAATATTAACTAATTGGTTCTCACTATGAATGTGAAATAGCTTAATTTCTTGGAAAGTTACGAAAAGATATCAAAAGAAACAGATCTTTCAATAAAATTCGTAATGGAAATAATGGCCCGCAAATGTTTGTCCAAAATTTAACTAATCTATAAACTGCCCTTCAAAAGATAGTCAAGTTTCAGGTTATATTTTTATCCCGAAAAAATCTATCCCTCGGGCTATGCAATGCGTATTGAAAGTATTTGATTGGAAAGCACATGTATTTCTATATTCTACCAAGAAGAAATTTCGAATAAATTTCGTCCTGATAATATCCTTCATCTGATATTCGTGTTTTAATTAACTTGACTTTATCAATATATGATTATATTTATTAAATAGAACGTTTTGTTATTTCACTTATGCTAGTGGAGTTGAACCCCAATAGGATTAATCGAGTTCTCTACTCCGCAGTATACAATCTAAAAATTTCAAATTTCCATCTAAGCTTGCCAGAATTCAATTACTCAATGGCATTGAATTATATCAATTAATTCTGTCATCTGGTCATCGAAGTCATTACATTCAAATAGAGTATATTTCGGAAGCATTTAACTACATTGTTTGGAATCGCCGAAATTAACATATACAGTATATACACACCTGTGTATATGTTAATTTATTACAGCATTTATGCCCTGCAAATGGGATGACATTTCAAAGGCAGAATTTATCGAGAAACTTTTTTTACTTAATAAATGGCAAATTCTTGGGCTTTTCAAACCTGAATGTCGTTAGTTCCGAAATATTTTGTCAAACACATCGGATGATAATCCAGACAGAAACTCACCTGTAACAGAAATGAAAAGTTCAAGTTAAATATAAGCCAGACAATAGCGGCATCAATATTAAATCAATCTATTATGCAATTATCGCAAAATAAGCAATGCGTTACCTGTCTCGTCGTTGTTAAAGTCAATAGTTCAGTTTAAATGCAGCAATGATACCACTTATATATGTACATATGTACATATCCACATATATAAGATAAACTCGATAACATGTCGTTAAGCAGAATTATACGATAAAAGGTAGTTTCTTAGAAGAGCAATTATTAAATCGTGGCTGTTAGTGCAACATAGAGAGTAATGAATAAAAAGTAGTCCGAGTACTTTAATGCGGCACGTCCAAAAGACTGACGAAATCAACGCGCTTGTGTACGTACACGTGTAATACATGTTAACAGAATATATAGAGTCTACAGTCCAGCACAATGGGAATAGTGCAGAAAAAACATGTAAATGTAGCAGCGCCACTTGCGCAACGAAAGCGTATGCATGAAAAATTGCACGTATGGAGTAGTTTATTTTTTTTTTAATTCTTCGTTAATATATATGCATGAGAAACGCCTTCTAAACGGATAGCTCACACCCTGCTTCCTTACGAATTTAGCTCTTGCTTGGAGTCGATTTTCTCAACTTTCACCCGGTATTATATAAAACCATTTTGCCAAGCGACGATAAGTGAAAATAATTTCAATTTGTCGCTTGTCGAGAGACAGATAGAGGAGAGTCATCAGCCCTGTCGATATATATATATATGTTACGTATATCTATATGTATGCAAGAGAGTCGCGGTGATTTGTCATTACAAGGCCTGTTAACGATGTTAGCCTAATCGGAATGGCATAATGCCAGTATTGATTACAGCGGCTGTAAACATAAATAAGGGAACACCGCCGGGACTACCTCCCCCCCTCTCTGTCTCTCTGCTCCCTCACATATACCTATACATACTCCTCTACTACCCCCTTCCCCAACTTACCCAATGTCCTGGCACTCTCTATATGTGTACGTGTACACAGACATATATGTAATGAAATAAACGTGCTAAAGAGAGGTATGTATATATACCATGAAAAGAAAGAAGCGAACTTTCATGTGCATATATATATATATAAGGGTGAGTTACATACACAAAATGGTATTAATAGATATCGAGTATTCAGTTATCGATTGAGCGCAGTAGTTGAACGTCTCTCTCACTCACTCACTCACTCCACACGCGACGTTCTATTGTACGTGGGTGGAGCGACGAGGACGGATGTATACAAACGAGACTGTATGTGTATATTATATCTATATGGGCATGTACGTGAAGGCACACACACATAGTGGTGGAACTGCACCTATCTCGATTGGAAAATGAAAAATAACGATGAACATAGAGTGAGAGAGAAGTCGAGCTTTTCCATTTCCAGCAAGTTGCGCTTTGTCTGCGAGAAAAAGAGAGGAAGCTTTTTTGGGTCGATTCAGTTATGTAGGCTTGTTGACTACGGAAATGTAAAAATGCAAAAAACACTACTGTGTATGTAACACAAAGGATTCTATTCTAAAGAAGAGTTATAATGTGTACTAATATTGTAATAATGGTAGTCATAACTGCGCGAACGTTTTCATTATACCCTTCATGTAAATCAATGCTGCATATTTTAACGTTACACACCGGTCGATACGAAGGAAATCTGTTACAATATATATGCAATGCTAGTTCGTAAAATATCTATATTAGAGTATTAAGCATTACATTAAGTACAATCGAGCATAGGCAAACAGAGGCCCCTTGATCGGTACTCAGGGACAAATTTACCTAAAATCAAATTGTCAAATTTGACAAAAGAGCGAGGGAACATTTATAGCACTTAGCGCGATTTGATTTTTCATTATTGATTTCTTACTCACCAGATACGTGCTGTGCCATACTAAGACTTCAAACCAACATTTTATTAAGTGCAAATTTTTTTTAACAATGTTACAAATTTCTATTAATTTAACAAGTGCTATTGCGCGTTTTGACTTGAATTTAAGGGGATAGTATTTCATTATAATCTTAATTAATTATTGTCACACATCCACTCTTCTAATTTGTCATTTGATATTCTAGTACTAATATCGGAAAATGTCGTAGTTTATGAATAATAACGCAATTAATAGAGATGCTCAAACACGAAAGTTCGGAAAAGCATCTGTTGACGAATCGAGCAAGCTTGTATCTTCTCACATAAGAGAACTAAATAAGTACGCATACGTTTTGCCTACAGTCACGTTATGTACAATATATACATATACATGGTATATACATATAGAAGGTGCGAGGCCGTTGCGCCGCGTCATCGTTGTGACGTCAGACTATAAGTACACAGAGCCGTGAGTTTCACGCGCGAGCGTAAACAAAAATAAAACACATGCAAGTTCGACTGCGCATGCGCCAAGATTTAAAGCTCCCGCTCTCGCTGCCGCTTCTGCTATGTCTTTACGGCGTCGCGCAATCTTTGTATACCACACGCGAAAAATGTGAATAGATTTATTTCTTTTTAAAATGCCCTCGATCTTACGCGATTTTTCCATTCATGCGAATGAAAGTTGACAAGCTTTGATATAGGGTATAGTATACATCAATATTGATGGTCGGATATTTTCCTCGGAGTTTAGTCCTTAAAACGAAGCGAAGGCACTTGCTCTCCTTTAACAGCGAAGTTAAGTAGACAGCGAAGTCTCGTCAATGACCTCGAGACTTGCTCGTAAGCTCAACTATATAGCTGCGGACAAAGCCGTGAGCCGTACTGCAGTATAAAGGGTACACGCACACGCGGTTGTCGCAACCCTTTTTTCCTCTCTTTGTCTACTTTCAAGTGTGCGATCAAAGTAATTCCTTGCGTCCGAGTATTTTCCTTATCCCCGATAAACTTTATATACAAAATAAAATAATCGTGCATTGATCCACGTACATTTCTGCTGGTTATCGTTGTTATATGGAAATCAGGCGTACGCTAGGTACCTCTTCATTATCAAATGTAATCGTGTATTCTTACAGAGCAATTTTCACTCTCATACCACTCGGAACATCTCTTATCGTTCCTTTTCACTGAAAGAGTGAAAATAACCCGAAATTCTCTATTAAAAGTGAATAATATTATTATAATAGAATAATATAGCATCGAAAATGTCAGTATCCACTGGAACATAGAGTGAATCCAACACTCTAAAATATTAAGAATGCAGCCCTTTTGTTCAGCGACGCGACGTACCGGTAATCCGAATAAGGTCATGCTAAGGAAGAAAAGCTTAGGAACCTAGATTTATCTCACTACGATAACCACTCTTCATCTAACCTAGGTTTCGATGCTTATGAATATAAAATGTAGAATGAATCGTTTTTAAACATTTCACTTGATGTACATGTGCATACTTCTGCTATTATGTTTACATGTTCTCGTCATGATTTTTTTTTCATAACGAAAATTTGGCATCTATTTTAGGATAAAGGATCTCTATGATGTTTTGATAAAATAGTTCGGTATACTAGTTTAGTATTTCGAGCGAAAATAATACACGATAAGGCAATGTAGTGGTTTGTGGTCTGAGCGAGCGAATTGATAAAATATAAAAGAACTTATTTTTCAACGTTGGAATTCAATTAACTGCTTCAAGGCTATGCATAAATAAACGATTTCTTTTTTATAACATTGACGTAGGAGAGACCGAAACCCTTTCAGTGCAGTTTTATTATTAACAACAACGATTAATTCCTCTTTTGCGTCAGACAATTCTACTACACGACTCATTATTTTAATAAAATTCTGCATTCTGAGCATAATGCAATGGGCAGACTAACCAACGTTCCTGCATATGACTCTTGCGCAGTTAGCGCATATGAAAGTTGAAATTTTCATTATTATAGCGTAGTGCACTTAACCTTGGTTAAAATTGGCACCAAATACGATTTTATCAGTAATGTTTAGACTCCGTAAATCCATCGGCAGTTAAGCGAATACAAAAAACTAACAAAAAGAAAGGTAGACATTGAAACGCATTAAATGTATAGACACATATCGTTAAATATTCTCTTAATGGCTAAGTCGACGATGTGCGATTTAACCTCAATCCAATCTAATCTAATCTTATCTACGGCAATCTAATTAATCACTCGGCAAACAAAGTTCAGCGATTTTTTTTATTTCATGCTCTACTGGGCTCGGGACAAAATTTCGACTGAAAGAGCCAG
Organism: Apocrypta bakeri; assembly: GCA_018906985.1. Taxonomy (NCBI): domain Eukaryota; kingdom Metazoa; phylum Arthropoda; class Insecta; order Hymenoptera; family Pteromalidae; genus Apocrypta; species Apocrypta bakeri. The sequence continues at coordinate 11,953,663 of JACCIA010000006.1, read as the reverse complement.
CAGGGCAACAATATCATCGGTTGCCAGCGACGCGCCTCTTCTCATCAGCTGAAGTGTGGAGACGAGAAGAAAAAAGAGAGCGAGACTAAGGAAGAAGAGACGAGAGAGAAAAGCCGGCACTGCTACAGTAGAGCTGTAAAAAGGTAGAGAAAATGGAAAAGCAAATGAGATGGTGCGGAAGAGAGAGAGAGAGAGAGAGAGAGAGAGAGAAAGAGAGAAATAAATGAAAAAGTTTTTGCGGAGATGTGAGATAGAAAAAGAGGGAAAAACGTACGATGAGAAAAAAAAGGAGGGTCGATTCGATAGAAAGTGGATCCGTAAAGAAGGATGAAGACGAAGATAAAGAAGCAAAGGGATTAGAGGAGAAAACGTGTGTGTGCGCAGATGAAAGTAGAGAGAGAAAGAGAGAGAGAGAGAGAGAGAGAGAGAGAAAGAGAGAAAAGACAAGAACGGAAGTGTAGAGATAAATATATGAAAACCGGATGTGCAACGAAAGATGAAAAAGGCGAGGAAAAATCGGAAATAAAAAAAGAAAAAATGAAAGACTTGTGTTGCGGCGGAAAAAGAAACATTCGGATAAAGAGAAGCTTACTGCTCGCGCGAGTTATGTACGTCGGTGAGCGAAAAATATGAGAGAGAGAGGGGGATAGTAAAGAGAAATTTATGGAAGACGAAGTGAGACGAAGGCAGTCATATAGCCGAGAGCGAAGCGTGTAAAAGGGAGGGATGGCGAAGGAGAAACGAAAATAAAAAGAGACCGAGTTGTAAAAGAGAGAGAGGAGAGACAGAGAAAGAGACGAAATAACGCAACAAGAGAAACGTGTGCGCAGAACGGAGAGAGATTGAGTATCAGTATATAGTATATATACGGAGGTACTTTGAGTGTGAGCGCTCGCAGAACGAGAGAGAGAAAGAGAGAGAGTATATTGAAGGGAGGAAAAGAGCGCAAAAAATGAGTCGGAGAGGAGTGGGTGCAGGCTGCCGAGTTAGAGCGAAGGGGAAACCTCGACAGAGAGTGAGAGAGAGAGAGAGAGAGCGGGGAGTAATCAATGCCGGTCACCCTGGCAACCACGGCAGCAGCCGATCTTCCTTCCTCCATCCATCCTGGACCAACTTCTGAGTGCACCCTCTCTCTCTCTCTCTCTCTCTCTCTCTTCATCTCCCACAGCACTTTGTAATTTTCGTAAACGTTCAAGCAACAGAGCGCTTCACTCGCTCAGAGAACACCTATGCTACTGCACAACCCTTGCAAAGACAAAGGGCTAGAAGGCACATCTGAGAAAGGGGGTGCGTTCTTTATTGAACTAGAAGATTTCTTGTCTTCTAAGCTGCATTCAATATCTAGCGTAGCTTGTCAAATCAGTGCATCGAGAGTAGTTCGACTATTTTTTTTTTTTTTTTTAAATTTTCGCTTAAGAAAAAGTACGGTAGATTTCCAGTTTTTATGGCTGATTTTTTAATGACAAGAAAGAAAGGTGGAAAGGGAGAGCAGAATGAAAGAGAAAAAAGAGGTCCGAGAAGTCATAAATATCTAAACTTTCTCGGGATGAGAAAAATTCTGAACCAACTGTAGGAACAGTTTTTCTTTTTTTTTACAATTCGCTTGAACTTTATCGTGTACCAATTTACAAAGCAAAGAGAAGCGTTGGAATGAAAGGTATGGGATAAAGTCGTTCTGATATAATATACGATAATAAGAGAGAAAAAAATTATCGGAGATGGTAAATATTAAGCTTTTCGAAGAAAAATATATTATACCATCCTTTACCAGTACAATAGAGGCCAACAGTAATCTTTACCGTTACAACCGCAAGTCGAAGAAGTAGTCTAACCTTAAAGCGTATATATGGATACGTAAAAGAAAGGCGGCCACCAACATATTCTATGATACGCTTCATTATTATTACTAATAACCAACCCTCCCATTAAATAGCTTCGTGCCAAGCCTCATTTTACGTACAGTGTTAAAGGGTTCAGCCTGGGTTACATTCCGAAAATAATACGCAACGATTTATTGCTCGTAGAAAAAAGACAGCTTAATCTAGCTAACTGTAACTTTTTATACTTCGAGTATGCGACCAATACATATAGACTTTTCCCTCTAAAGCAATCTATACACTGTTTCTAGGTTTTGCTATTATCCACTCTTATAAGTGCTTAATTTTCGCATTTTTAGTCTCTTGCCACGGGTTTTTGAGCCACATAGCCGTCTAATTTTCATCAAACTGGGCTTTTAAATCTTGCTGTAGAGGAACGCCTTGAACTCAATACATTTTTTAAATAATGATTGTATTTAACCAACTTTTTAATTAACAAAACTCATACGAGATGTATCGTATAAGAGTATATATATATTTTGTGTTAATTAATGTATAGACAACAAATTACAAAATAATTATTGTGCATTGACATTACATATAACAAAGTAGTAACGAGAAAATTTTCCTGTTCGTGCATTTGTTTATTGTTTGATTTCGGATATTGCGGTGTTAAAAGTACAAAAGAGCGAGAGGTTAGTTCGATGCATTCAGAAGAAGATAGATCCATCATATTTTATTAGACACATCGGCTTATTGTACTTACATATTTAATGCATAATCTCCATATTACACATATACGTAAACTCTATGTACATAAAGTAACGAAAAATGTAAATGGGTATCGACTTGTCTATCGCGAAAAGTCTCGCCGTCGTCCTCCTGCCCTCGTTATTATGTATCGTCTCACGTACACACGTTCGCCGCCGCCGGCTCTAGACCTTGTCGCCCTTTCCTTACAACTATATAAGAGTGTGTACATACGCATCAGTCAAGTTTTTTCGTAGCGTGCATTCGAAGCGTGTCAGCGTAGTCGACCGTTAGAACGCGAGCCTTTTTAACGTGGGAAATAGACACGGCGTTCGCTGATTTTGTAAAATAACAACTCTCCGAAATATATGCTATTATATATTGCAAGTTGCTCCGCTCTCTTGCGAGCTCGGGATCGCCGCCCGCAAGGGGTCGTCGTTCGCCGGATAGAGAGAGCGTTAACCTCCCGACAAGAGTAAGCGCGCGCGGGTACATCTTTATTTGAGTGTGCATCGCATAAGTAGGAGCGAGAGAAATATTATAACAACTGTTTCTTCATGAAAATATAAAAAAAAAAAACTTTTAGCGATAATTTAACATGAGATTCTATACAAACAAAAAAAGTTATCTACTCGAGATACTCGGGGTTTGATGTTATATTCAGGGAGGATGGAGAAAAAGTCGAGGTTAACGTCAGAAAGGAAAACGAGTTTTCTCATTGTTTTGCGGAGCTGAGCGAGGGCACATCCACGAGAGAGAGAGAGAGAGAGAGAGAGAGAGATAGTTTTGGCGGGTCGATTTACCATTGTTGCACCGGCGCCGACTATGTAGCTTTATGTTACTTCTCTATCGCTTGGTCTATTTCGATATATCCATACGAGCCCTTTTTCATTCGTTTTTTTACTCCCTCTCACTCATTCTTTCTCTTTCTCTATCTCTCTCTTCCCTTGGTTCGTTTCCCCCCGGCACACTGTTTTAGCCCTTTTCCTCATCGTATACATTTATGTGTACATGTGTAGGCGAGCCTGTGCACACGACGAAATGCAGTAACAGCGACGCATATTTTTCATTCGTCCGCATTCTATTTTATTCTTTTTTATTCAAACCTTTTTGTGCACAACTGCCTGTCAATACACGAATTTTCGGTAAAATAGTAACATGTGCCTCGACATTGATATTATTTATTAAAAAAATTTTGTATCAGAGATAAAATCTTTGTTTGTAGTACGAGTGTGCCGCGAGTTGATTTAAGAAATCGAGTTTCAACGTCATCGCTCTATGTTAATGGAAGTGCAAAAAGAAATATTTTTACATTTTTTTTTCACCGCTGATTTTACATTGAATATTCAAAAGACCCGGTTTCGCAAAAAATAAATGTTAGCATATGAACAAAAAAATATTTTGTTTTGGAATGATTTTACTGAGAAATATATAACCTCAATACTTTAACAGTAGCTTCTTTATACGAGGTCATTGTTTTTGAAGTCACTTCTCCCTCTTATTGCTACTTATAAATATTTATCAAGAATAATTAAAGGTACGTTATGTAAATTATATAAAAACAATAAACTCAAAGACGAATCGATTTTCAAACGTAATTGTACAAACGAATGAATTTTTCAGTTTAAAATCATAGAAACGAAGTATATATATAGGTTCACAAAACGGTGAAATTAAAAATTTCGTATCCCGCGAAGGTTTAATAAAAGCGAAATTTATCGAGCCGACGAGAGCGTGATTCCAGAAACCGCTGTTACCGAGATATGAGAAAAAAGTATGAAAAAAATATCTGTTCGCGCGTATCCTCAAATTTAATCAAGTAGAAAAAAAGAGAAAGAATGACTCGAGTATATAGGTACAAAGAGAAAGAGAGGATCAGTAGAAAGTGTCCTCCGTATAAAGGCAATAAACAGCTCCGACAAAAATAAATCGAGCGCGAGAGTCCTTGACCTACGACAATTCCAGGTCATCTCCGAAAGACAGATAAAACTGCTCGAGAACGGCGCGCAGTGAGTGAAAGAGTAAGTATATGTATATAGTCAGAGCTTGGCACAAGTGAACGCAAGCGCGAGCGCGCGCATACGCGAGATTTTCGCACTCGCTTTCTTGGACACAAACACACACACACTTGCGCGAGTGCGTTGGTATAATATGCAAGAAACACAAGTAGTAATCGGAAGTGCCTCCCCCCCTCCTCTACCCTTACCAGCGAAACCTTATCTTTTGACACAATTAAAGACGAACGCCCCGAAGAAGAACTGAACATGATTTCTTGTATATGTGTGTATAAAGCGAAATAATAAACGACAACTTAACGTCATAATTTTGTAAATCCAAGGTTTGTCTGCATAATGGAAATATTTATTTTTGAATCTAAGTAAAAGTTAAACGTTTCTCGAGATAGTTTACGTGTTGTATATTGTAGAAGGAATGCGGCTACGACTAGAGTAAAACAAATGAGATATTAAGCTACGCACACACGTGCTCTCGTCGTATAAATAATGTTACGCGAAAGAAAGCTAATTTTTCGCGAAATTGAAACGATGCTGAGTGAATATTCGCTTATTAAATAACCGTATAATTTTATACATCTATGCACACGAGGATACGCATATACACAATAATTAATATCGTTGTTTCTCAACCCAACCAGTTTTGCAAGTGTAAGGCATTTTATTATACGTGCCATGAAAAGAAGTAAAAATTATTTATTTATTGAATAAAAAGAAGCGAATAGCAGAGACGATTAGAGAAAAAAGTGTACTTATTAAAAAAATATGTTAGTCTTAGAAAGTAGGAAGAGTATAAATTCGTGCAGAATCGATAATGACCTATGGTTTCCTTTACTATCGCTATAACTATACCCCCGCGATCATATACAAGAGTTTATAGGAAACTGTGTAATCTTGTAGCTCAGGTACCTCGAGAGCAGCAGGTGTTCTTTTTACAACATTTATTAAAAAAAATCAATTCTCGAGTCTCTTTCTCTCCCGTTCCATAGTGAATCCACGAAAATCAAACCTTATACATTCTCGATTGTTGTAATATCACCCCGTGGGATGAGAAGAAATCGGAAATACCAGTTTCGATTTAATGTTTACTAAGAAAAGCAGAATCAGAGAATTGAAGAAACTAATGATTCGGTATCCGGATATCGCTGCACTTTACTCAACGACGTCACTGTTTAAATTAATATATATGTCTGCTATGCTATATATACAGTTTACGCGCACACATGTCGAGAGACTTTTTCCATTGTAATAGCTGGTGATGCTCCGAAAACGAGGTTCTTCGCATAGTTCGCTCATTTAACCTAGAAAGTACACGGATAATAATCGCTACTCGACGGCGGTACTTTCGTCACGTGACTCTAATCGCGTGGCTAGTCATCTTTGCAACAGCAACGTATAAACACGCCATAATAATTGCGTAAATAAACTTTCTTACGGAGGATAGATTAAAAATCTTATTGTGTCGAACGAATTAAATTTCTTTCATGTTATTATGTTAAGGTTCCAGTGATTTAACAAAAGTGTAAATACTTGGATTTGTAGGAACAGAACTTATTTAATAATATTGTTAAATAAATTTAAGTTTATTTAGTGCGTTTGAAGCAAAGCTATGCATTTTATCTTTGGTTCTCAAGAAGTGGTCGAAAAGAATATAGGATTTTCAAAAGTTTCCCTACGTCAACTTATTGGTTTAAAACAACTTAAACATTTAATAGTATAAGCTTTATAGTACAGAGGTTAACTTTTCTTTTTCTCCTTAATGTAACCATTAAAAAGTTGGTCAATTTTCAAATTATTGTAAAGATGTTATTGAATTTTTAACATAAAATTGTAATGTGTATTGCATAATTTAATAACGTTTTATTCAAATTAAATAACTAAAATCTTCCACAAAAATATTGTAACTAAAAATACAGGTATTGTTTGCGTTCTTTTATATTATTATTTGGAAACAGCACTATAAATAAAAATACATAAATATAAAATTATACACTTTATAAGGTTAAGGAATTTCTACTAGTTTCAGTTAATGAACTAGTTTAGAAATTTATATTATGAGGAAACAATAAAAAAAGAAAAACCGATTTTAAAAATTAAAAAGTACTGGGGGAATTTCACTGTGAAAAAGCGCGAAAAACTTTGAAATTTGATAAGTTTTCATTTACTAAAAATGGTGTACATTATATATAAATCCTTTCACTGTAGTAGTAGGTAGATTTAAGTTATGAAATAGGTGAAAAAACAGTCCTATGCGTCCCAGAGGTTGCCGCATACAAATATGTTGCTCTTTCTCAGAAACTCGAGACTTGCAATCGGACTTGAATCGCGCGCGGGTTTTTATTTTTCTCTTTTGTAAAAAAATATACCGAAAGGCAGAGAGAGAGAGAGAGAGAGACATTCTGAAGAATCTGTCATGTCGTTATCGCAGTCTGGGGGAACCAGTGATGTTCGAAAAATATTTAACCCTGAAAGAAGAAAAAATTCCCTCTTCCTAATGGAAAACCACTGGCAATGAATAGACACGTAACTTCATAAAAAATAATTTACTTTCTTCTTAAGTTTCGATAAGAATTTTGAACAAGAAATTACTTCGTTCCTAATATTTTCTCAACTATCATATAACTTTCTATATATTTAACAAAAGAGACTTTATAGTTTAACATTAAATATGTCTGTTTCCAAGATAAAGGCGATGCACATCAGATGTTACACGAATACATCTTCATATAAAAATACCTGCTTCGATCTTCCTTCTACAAAGCTTCATCGAAAACATTAAGTATAACTGTATTTGCAAAGTTTCCTCTTTCAAGAAACAAAATACTTTATACCATTAAAACGGAAAAGATTCTTTGTATACACATATATACGTGTATGTAAATTCACTTAAAAACATATATATATATGTGTGTGTGTGTATACTCTGCACGGCTTATGCGGTAGTTGTTCAAGTAGGAATAGTTAAGCTATGATAAGTATTTCATCGAGGGTATACTCTGCAGCCGATAATCCTGGCTTTGCGTAAGTATACAATATGCACTCGCGTGCCGTCTTCGACTCTGAAATAATAATACGCGCGGCGATTTTAGTATGCGCACGAGCGAAGTCGATGAGTCAAGTCGTTATCTCGCGTGGCTCCCGATCGCTATACATAACATTTCTTTCGTATAGCTCGTATCGATTCCACTTCGATTTCTCATGATACTACTATGTATAAAGAGTCGTTTCGACGAACGTGCTAGAGAGCGAGAGAGTCTTTATTCATTTATTTTTTTTTTATTTTCGCGTTAGACATTCTGTAAACATTAAAGAAGACGGCGTAGTTTTCGCGCGCGATAGTATTGACACGCATCGTCGTCGGATAAAAATGAAACGTCAGACGATTTACAGATTTGTTACGCGGACTGCCTTAGATAGAAGAGATAAGGAAGTGCATTATATAGCGAAGGCCTTGATCGGATCGATTATTCGATCGGTACTTGCTAGACGCGTTTTATACTGCACATAGGCGAAGCCTCTCTTTTCTCACAACAATGATAGAACACATACTGTTGTTATTCGACAATTTCCAAACTACATCCATTTTTATCAAGGGATCAAGATCAGAATTACTGATTGAGGTGAGCAAAAGTTGGGATTTCATTCGAATATATCTCGCCAATTGCGCAATGTATATTCCATTTTTCTAATTAAGAATTCAGTAATTTTGTTTGCAATATTTTCAGAATTGACTAGTTTAAAAAAAAATAATGAAACTATTGCGGATAGTGAGAAATAATCGGTAGTAAGTACATCGAGTCGAAGATAACGAAGTTTACAGTAAATGAAAAAGAAGAAACATTGGCCTTATAAATAGATCAAAATCGAAAAGAAGGTTCATACTTCACGATAAGTCACATGCAATGTGTGTACGTACTTGTACACACACGAAGCTGTGAAAAGGTTCTTGTTGTCAAGAGAGACACAGCGATTTTTGCACACGGCCCTGGGAGAGCCGCAGCAACGACGGCAAGCAAGAGAGAGTGTACGTATAGGCATACACACGCACACAGCCGCAGCAGCAGCAGCAGCAGCAGCAGCAGCAGTGGCGGCGGCGGTGAAGGAGGAGAACGAGGGAAAGGAAAAAAACTCGAGACGAGTGTAAAAGGAGAGCAGAAGAAAAAAAATCGCGAGAAATAAAACAAGCGGAGGAGGAGAGCGCATAAGATAGATACGACTACTGCAGCAGAAAGAGAGGAGAAAAAAATAATCTCTGGCGCAGAGAGAAGACAAGAGAAGAGAGAGAGAGAGAGAGATGAGTTATAATAATGTGAACTAGGAACCGCCGCTGTGTGGAGTTCTGCGGAGCGGGAAAAGTAGTACGACTATACTGCGGCATTCGAGCCATTGTTCCATTTTCGGTGGGCTGTCTGATCGGGCGTTGCGTTCTGAAAAATATCACGACCTATACATGTGCATTCAACTTCGGCGAGTTCCCTCTCTTATCTCGCTGAAATCAGCCGATGATTTTGGCCTACCTACGCGTACTTTATAAATACATACATACGTATGCATATATTTAGGTACGCGTATGCATGATGTATATTTAGGTATAAAATGACTGGTAAAGATATCCTTAGAGAGAACGTCGACGTCAACGTCGAGGAGTTTACAGAATACGTATCAAAGGTGCCACAGCTGTGCTGTGCAAGTTGAAACGTCGCCTTAGTTGCTGCTGCTACTGCTGCTGCTGCTTCGACACTTCCAAGACTTCTCTCTGTCTCTGTCTTGTTCTTTTTTTCTTTTGAGACGAGAAGACGGGGGAGAAGAGAAAGAAAGAGAAGTTGCTATGTACATATATTTCTCAAAGTTCGAACCGAAGAAAAGTAAGGTTAGTTTTTCGAATTGCAATAGCGTCGCGAAGGCCTGTACGGAAATTCGAATATTTTTTCGCAACGTTCGGAGTCGTTCGATTACGAAACCGGCGACAGCTTTGAAAATTTCAGTACAAAGCGCGTTTCCCCCTTTAGCTTGAATCATCGTCGTCAACTCAACAAATATGTATGTATATAGACAGCTACTGTAGCAATACTCATAGTAGTAGTAATAGTAGTAGTAGTAGTAGTAATAATAGTAGTAGTAGTAAATTCACGGCTATAGTAATAGTAGTAGCATAGCGTAGTATAGGTTGTTGCGCGCAAGGTGAAAACCGCGCGGGCGCAAGCTTCTCTCTCGTATATACATATATATTATATATATATAGACAGGAAGATTCTATAACGCGTACCGGTGCAGCATAGCGCACAATGACTCGCAGGTCGGAGAAGTATGCATATAGGTATACGTACGTATCCCCACGTCAGGGACAGTAGCGGAAGAAAAAGGAGCAGCACACAAAAGTAAGTACTCACCGCTTTTCTAGCTAGCCTCGCGTAACGCTGTGCTATTACATTTCCGGGTGTTGTTGTGTGTCTCTTCTTCCGCGTGCGCCGTTGGCTCTTTCTCTCTCCCTTCTTTGTGAGTACGGCAGGGCCTTACTACTGTATAATATTTCTCGTGCTCGAAGACCACCGACTATTCCTTCAAATGTCCACCTCTGAATAGGAGTCGCACCGTTTCTGCTACTGTATCACTATACGAGAATAGCTCTGTGTATGCGTGCATATGTATATATGTATGTGCGTGTGTGTATATATATATATAATGTATATACATATAGCGCACAATGTCTCTGATGCAGCGTAACGCGCGGAGACGGTCGGACGCGTACGGATTATCAGGCGCAACTGGCGGCGGAGTATGCGCTGCAGAGCAGCTAAAGCATCGGCTCGCCGCGGAGAGACAGACTACAGAGATCGAGAGAGAGAGGGAGACTCGACCGAGCCACGACCGAGAGAGACGGACGCATAGTGAGGTTATGGCGTCGACGCGCCGCACGCGAGACGCGACTCCATTTGGATGTGGTGCCGCTTAGCTAGGTCACGCTTACGTTCGTTCGAGTTTTTCCTCGGTAGACGGCGACACCGTACGGAATCAACGATCAACCTTACTCCTTCGCTTTTTCTCCCTCATTGGACATACTGCTCTCGCTATTTTCAGTCACCTGCCTGCGGTTCAACGCTCACCTGGATTATTACTTTGGCGAATTTTCCGACGATTTTTACACGCGTTTTCAATCAAAAACATAGTTTCAACGAGAGCCGCGAATGACCGAGTTAAAGACGTCAGTTGGAGTCACTGGAGGTGGAGAACGGAGAGTGGAAATGGAAATTTCAAGTCTTGTCCACGAGATTGAAAAGAATGACGTTAGGGGCGCTCTGTCGGGCGGGAATTTTTGAAAAACTCTCGGATAACGGACATTTTTCGAACTCGACAGATGTTCGAGATTCAATGAGGAAGGACAACAATGAGCATTGTTGAAATATGGATTTTTTGAGGGTCCTTTTCATTTCTATCTTTGTAGCCAACTGACGCAACGAAAAATCTCGCAAAAACTCATTGTAAACGATTTCATAAATGTGCATTCATCATTGTTTGTAAATAGATTTTATTTGTCAGCTAAACACTTATATCGTTGTTACAGAACTCTACGACGATTATTTGTAAAATTTTTAGTCTTATTTAATATTGACATTACAGTATTTCTTCCTCGTCTTTCTTATCGCCAAACTACTTGTTTACGACATCGATTATTGCTCATAGGCCGGTATATAATAATCTTATTTTTTCTTTTTTTTTTGTCTTTTTTGTAAATTTCTGCAGTCGTTTTTCATTCATGGCACTTTAATTATACACACAGCAAATAGTATATAATAATATCGTCGACTTTCAACGCTTATACAACAAGCGCACATTCTTGAGTAAACTCCATAGAAATAGAAGATTCATCGAAATATTGTTATTTCGTGAATAATAAATATCATATATTTATTTATATATATTTTTTGTATAAATCCATATTGTATTTGTTCTTAATATATTATACGCGACTAGCATACGTTTATTCGTATCACATACTATATTGACTATCGTGTTGCGGGCGGAACTCTTGGAAAGTTTCTCTCAGGAGCATTTCACTTTTCAATCACCAATTGATTCATAACTCGACTTTCGTTTCGTTTCATTTTTTTTTTCTTACTTCTTCGTGTTCACACCTTAATGGCTTTTGAAACTTCCGTTTCGAATCTCCTTTCGAAATTACATCTCACAATTCTTATTTTTTTTTTTTTTGTTTTGTTAACCTAAAACTACGCTACGTTACGTACGTAAATGTTTAAGTTGAAACAACTACTGCAGTTAAAATGCAAATGCACACAGCATATGTTTAATACTTATTTCTCTAGTTCAGTTCTCAACGAGATGATACTCTCATACTTTCTGTAAACGCATTCGAATTGCTTCATTTGTATATATATATATTATATATCTATATATAATACCTAACTATGATCGTATCTAATATTTGAATGACTTCGATATTATAGTTTCTTGCGTATAGGCATGTAAATACTTTCAGCAGATCACGAGTACAGTATCGACGTTGTTTATACGTTCTCTGTACTCTTATACGTACTTTCTCGTTTCGCGTAGAGCAAATGTAAATAAAAATTGACGAAACTACAGGATGGGGAGCTATTTGCTGATTATTAGCCAAGGGAGGAAATAATATTTAAGCAGAATCGACTACGGCTGATTCATCGGATGGACTGGGCTGCTGTTGCGCTTGCGGTGGCTGCTGGTTCGGATTGGCTGTAGGTTGAAGACCTTGAAGTTCTTGGACGCCTTGGAAGAGTTTGCCGGGAAAGCCTTGCAGTAGATCGTAAGAGACTGGCGTCGGTGGCAGGGCAGTCGTGTGGGCGTGAGGCGATTGCAGCACTGCTATCACTCGTCGGAGCTCTTCCAGAGCGTTTCCTGTGTTAGCAATAAATACACGGATGACGAACGCTTTCTAATAATTTTTATCGATAAATCAAATTAACTGCACAATTCTACGTTTATGTATATGCATTGTTTTCTGGTAACATATTCCGCCTTTACGTACTTGTGCTTGGATTTACGTAAATTCACTTAGACCTTTAACGTTACAAGGGACACTTTTACGTTTTTCGAAATGTCGATTTTGAGATTTTTCGAAAAATCAAATATTCTAAAGTGGACAACGGAGTGTCCTTGTAATGTTCGAGAGTCGTTGTAAAATTCCAGTGGTTTTTAGTCATAAATGTTTTTCTAATACTGGCTATACATTTTATCGGCTAGTTTGCATTATATTATAGAACTAGATAAATTCTTTTTAATCTCACAAAGCATCGTTTATTTATAATGTTTTCTTTCGAAAAATTATTCTAATTATATCAAGCTGTTTGTTACTTGTTGAAAAAAATTGTCTTTATGTAATCCAAAATGTCTTTGTGTCGACTCAATCAAAGAACACAAATCAAAGTTTATCAAGAAATAGGAAAATAGAGTACAAGTAGAAGAAAACAGGACGTAAGAAGGTGATTCGAACAAAAATTAGAATTTCTTTCGAATACATCTTTCAAATTACAATAAATCTATTTTGAAAATTCAATTATTCATTACAGTATGCATGTATAGTTGTCCAGCTCTTTAATAATTATTGGGCTAAAAGTTGAAATTAAAATCCAATTTTTCTGGTATAACGTAATGTGGTAATGCTCAAACTCGTTGAGACAAATAAGCTGACGCAAGGAAATTTTTGAACAATCGTCATTTGTCGCAAATGCTTCTAAATATCCTGGAATAAAATGTATAGTTTTGCTTCGAACAATTCATCTATATCTACGCCCCGTATAAACAAAACGTTATTGAAATCATTAATCAATGCATAAGGTTTAGTTTAAATGCAACATAATTAATAGGAAAATGTATCTAACCTTGCATGAGAATGTAATTCTTGGCAAGTAGAAGAGTCGCGATTTTCGAGAGCTTCCTCACAGACGGACTGTGCGCATATGGGATAACTGAGCGTAATTCATCGAGAGCATCATTCAAATCGTGCATCCGTCGTCTTTCCCGGGCATTAATATTCAACCGGACACTCTTGCCCTGACGTGTCGTTTTCGATTTGCTTGGACAATTTAGTCTTGCCACTCCGGACCTTAAACAAAAAAACAACTCTTATTGATGAAAGTAATCTCGAATAATGTATATTTGCTAATGAAAAATAATGGCAATAATTATATAATTATATATATATATATATATATATATCATAATTGTATGCTAGGAAATCTATTTTCGTTCTCCTGCACTTTTATGACTCATGAAATGTCGAATGTATAAATAATAGCGAATATACCTTTCTACTCTTGTTTTATCTTATACTTACTATGAATGTAACAAGTGCATAATTTTTTTTTCATTTAGCTGATCTTAATGGACATTTCATTATATATACATTTAAGTATCGACTTTTTAAATTCAGTACCCTCAGGTGGAATGTGATAAGAATTTATGTCTAACTAAAGTTGCTTTGAAATAATATAAATAAGTCTCGAACGATCCGTAAGATGTGTCGTTCAATGGCACGAGTACGTAAATTGCTTATTTAAAATCACACTTTCTACACTGCACTGTTACATAAGAGAGTACACAACAATAAATAAAAATGAAATACTATTAAAAAATTCGGCATTTCACTCGTATAACATCACACTCGTAGGTATGGTGTTGGTCGAATTAGAATTCGTAAAAGATACAATATGGGTACAATAATGTGTACTTGTCAACTAAATATTTCAAAATGTTTTAGAATTAAAATACGAAAAATCGTATTCTCGAAGCGAAAATAACACGACAGATGCCTTATTACGTTTTATTATTTATTATGAAAATATTCATTTTAACAAAAAAAAATTTGAAGTATAATGATACTTCTCGAAACAAAAATTATTTTCAATAAACGTGGTTGTTTTAGTATGATTTTTCTACTTGACATACTAATTAAAATTATGATATTTCTGCCAGTGTTAATTATTTTCATCCGAAAATAGAGAGATTCTTCAGTTTTGCATTTTTTCGACCTACGAACAGGAATTCTGAATTCCTCTAAAAGATGACTATTTAATACAATCTTGGGCTTCTGCTAGTAAAGTACGAAAAATTACGAATTGGAGCAAAATGAATTTAGTTGAATCAATAAGAAAATAGTGTTTTAAATAGTTGATTAAAAAAGCATTTTGAGATGCGAATGGAAAACAATTTTTTCAAAACCCTTTTATTTCCCGAAGATTCGTCTTTTTTACATGTGAATCATTTTCTTCATTCTACGTGATCAAAAAAAGAGTATTTTTACCTTCAAAAGTATCAAATAAGTCGCATATGTTAATCTCGGTATTACCTACAATTTCATCAAATTTCAATATTCGTTACAGCAATTATACATCGCACTGTAATATCGCATAATTGCTATCGCAGAAATAATCAAATATCCAATTTGAAAGCTTGATGATGAATTACTTGCAGGCTAATGGACTAGACGCCACCTAGCGGACAGTACGAAAAGTTAATGTAAATGTAATCACTTTGTGCACCAATGTTTAACTTTGGAGTACAAAGTACAAAGTTTCTTTTAAATCAAAATGATTTAGCCTTTGCCTCAAACGTGTAATTTCATTCGGTGTATAATAATAGTAATAATAATAATAATAATAATAACAATAGATACAAATAACAATAATAATAGTAAACAAAATAGATACCTCTCATGGTCAGGTCTATTCTCATCGGAGGAAGCGGTAGCATGAGACGGTTGCGGTTGTTGTTGTGCTGGTTGTTGTTGAAAGTAAAAGCCGCCAAGACCAACAGCTCCCAAAGGAGTCCTACGGCCAGCTGTACTTTGTGGATTGTCCGAGGGCGAATAGACAACCGGCGCTTGATGACCAGCGATCACTTGCTGCTGATGTCCGGAAGCACCGGGTCCTCCGTGATAAGCCATTGGCTCAAGACTCGGATTAGCGTGAGCCGCTAATGGATGCTGCTTTTGAAAAATCCTCTTTACAATTTTGACAACTGAATTAATCGTTCATTTTTATATTTTCGCTTAAGAAAATGTCAACTTACCCCTCCACGATGATCCCACGCCCAGGTCGGCTGTCTTTGCCACGGTCCAGCTTGCTGTTGCGTTGGATGTTGTAATTGGGCTTCGGGAAGTGATTCCCTGCGTTCGTCCTCTTCGCAGGAGCTGCTCTCGCCGTCGTACGATCTCATTCTTTGCTTTCGGTAAAGCTACGACTTTTGATTCTTCGCTATTCGTCCGAGCTCTGCGAACAACGCGGTCTATATTGAATACGAGATAATCACTTTAATCTGGTTTTACATACGAGCAATTGCTTCAATTATCGAGTGTGAATATTATTTTACGTTGCTCTGTACATGCTTTGTGTACGGTCATAATCAACAACGGAGCCTCCAAATGTTTGCTAAAAGAAGTCACGATTGTTAATCATTTGTTAATCACTCTGTAAGTCTCGTGACTGAAAAAAACGTTATACATTCGAGATAATCTATTTATTAAAAAATTTACTTCGTTCAAAGAATTTTAATTCATATAAATATTGGTCGCGACTTTCAAAAATGTTATTTTTTAATAAATACATTTTTTTTAAATATCGCTAACTGTTTTCGACGTATATTTATGTATCTATGTATCTACAAAGTGTGCGCTCTAAATTACTGCTATAACATTGTGCATATATATAGAATATATACAGATTACGAAGAATCTTCCATCTTCGTGCTTTCAATTAAAATATATCATTTATCTATAAATAATGAATATTTGGTATTGGACTTACTCGGAGGATGTTCAGCTCGACATCGAATGAGAGCACGAGGTTTTGTCAAAATTTCATCTCAGATTCATAATCTTTTCTTTTGTCTTCAGTGACGAATTAAAAAGACGCTCGAAATCACGGCCATTTTATTCGCTCTCGACGCGTCGATTAAAAGGCTCTCTCTCACTCACCCCCTGTATATGGATATGTATATGTATATACGTATACACTGAAACACACACCTTCCTTCTCAAAATAGCAGTTGTCGTCGATCAGGCAAATTAATAACTATAAAACTCTTTAGGAATTTGTTTGTCAGGATACGGGATGGGAAAAATAATAATGATAATAACAATAATAATAATAATAATAAAGGGAAAGGCGGAGAGACGGGGGACGCGTGTGAGTGCGTTGTTTGGGGTAGCTCGCGGCAATCAACGAATCAACCCTCTACGGTTTCCAGATCAGACCTCGAGATGGCGATGGATGCTGTGCCGTGGACCAGTAACTGGCGGTCTCTAGTGGAGGGAGATCTTAGTTGGAATAGCAACTCGAATGGTCAGTGTCCGATAGGCGGTGATGAATGTTTTGCAATCAGTAACCGACTTGTGGTGAATTCGGTCCAGGCGGATGATGCTGGACTGGATTATTTCTGGGCGATGAGCCTAGTTCAATAACGGATGAATCGGTTTTGCCTCGTCTAAATGAATTATACATTCTACTTTAATATAAACTGATTTAACTGAGTTTATCGTAACTTTATAACTGGAACATTATATATTACCGCGTGACGAATGCACGTCGAGACAGACAGTAATTGCCATCTAGCGTTTTTTCTCCGCGAATAAAAATAAAACATCGATTGCAAGCAATCAAGCGATAAATCTCGCGCGTATATGTCAGAAATAACGAAGCTAATTAATTCACCGTCCATCGATATAAATAAGAAAATAAGAAATTTCTTTCTCTCTCCGCTCTTTCTTCAACAAAAGAGGAAATTAAATCAAGGAAAGGGAGAAAAAGCAAATTCGAATAAAAGAAGGTTCGCAATCGTTACGCTGAACCGGAGCATCCTTAATGCTCTCAAACAAATACTCTGGACAGTTCTAATTGTCCTGCCGTCAATTGCACGGATTAAGTTGCTTACGTACTGAAAGACAATTTACCGTGCATTCCGTAGATCTCACGACAAAACGTTACATATAAAAAAGTAAGAAAAGTTTAAAAATCGCCGTAACTGGTAAAAATGACACTTTGCTCAGAGCCTCGGGATACGCTTTTTCATACACGAGCTATATATGAATATGCCTCATCGTCGGAGGAAAATTTCGCATGCATAAGGCTTTTACGACACATCGCACACATACGTGTGCGATGACATCAAAGGCCATGCCGCTAAAAAAATACGCATCTCTATAGGTATAGAGCGAAAGACCGCGTGGGAGGGTGTCACTCTCAATATTATCATTCTTCGCTGTCGATTTGATGCGCGACGAGAGAGAAGCCAAACCTTATCAGTTATCGATTGTTCGGCCGGGCGGCGCTGCTGCAGCGCACCGCGCGAGAGAAAGAGAGAGACAAGAGATGAGATCGATGGCAGGCAGCAGCCGTGCCGATATATACACACTGTATATGTACTCGGTATACAGGTTTGAGCTGATGTAGCGCGTCGTTTCGAAGCTCGTGTTGATTAGGGGCTATCGCGCGGACGCTGCGCAATGAGAATCGACGATTCCCAGCACTGATTACGCGCACTATCTGCAACGGTCAGCTCTCCGTCTGTATGTATATAATTATATATAAATATGTTTTCCTTTACTTCTTTCTCGCGAGCAATGTTCGTTGATTGATTGTAAACACCACCGTAATCCCCTGTATACATATAAATGTAAACACACACACACACACACACACACACACACACAGGTACCCTTTTTCTCTCTGCTGCAATTGCTTCTATTTAAGGAGACTTGCATTTCGCACGCACGGCGCAATTGCGCGTGCGCTTCGTCTATTCAATCCGAAAACGATGGTATTATACAGTTTTACGCGGCTTTTTTTCTCCTTCCTATATGGAAGATACATCGAATGGACGCGATCGTATAATCCTGCGCGTGATGTGGCCGTGCTATCATCAAAGTAGAAATTGATTTTATCCCGGGCGCTGGCAAAGATTAAAGTTTTACGCTCGACTCTGGTTCGTTTGAGCTGTACACTGAAAAATACAGTGAACGCTGAAAGCTATCGGGGAAAATTTAACAAATTTATGGAATGAAATGTCAAATTTTGATACACCTTTGATTTTGAAACTTGGTAAACGTATCTATGGGGCAGAGACGATTTTCTTAAGTAATGGTTTGTCGATAAAATATTTTTAATCGTATTATATGCACGCGTTTTCCTAAATTCGATATCATTTTTCAGGCTTTTTGGTGTAATTTGAAATCCACCAAGAATCGTGGCTTGACAAAAAATACCTCGAGATTGTGATAATTACTTTTCCAATAATGTTAGCTATACACCCTTTAGTAAATTTTAGTAATGAGGTAGGTACGGAGACGATTGTACGTGTAAAACGGGCGATTTAATTTAGCGAGATGCAAATTATTGAAAATAAACGTGAAATACGAAAAACGCCGATAAAGCCAACTTTGATTCTCTCTATAAACTATAGAAAACGGTTTGTGAATCAAATCTACGTAAAATCACGAAGGTGCATTTTAATCTGAAAAAAGTTTAAAATTATTTAATAAAAAGAAAATAATTTGTCTACGCGCGCACGCACACATAGATTTCGCGTTATAACGCATTTAGTAAATAGGAATCTATATACGATATTATCCACGTGTGAACATACAATCGAACACAAAATTATTATAACGTGACGATGTATGAGGGACCCCGATGGCTCGTTCACTCGATTTACAAGATCACGGATGTATACATATAACGACAGATGGGTCGAACAATGCTTTGATTTTAGTGACGCTCTGCATTATGTTGCCCAGGTGCGTTATTACAAGCGTATTTATGTAACGAATTTAACGTGGCGGTGATGCAACTGTTATTATCATTATTATTATTACACTGAGATTATTATACGAGAGTACATAATCTCTACAGTTTCGAGCTTTCCGTATTGACAATTCGCGGAGGAGGATTCGATAGTTTTGCATTGAAGGAAACTTTTCGATCGTATAATAGACTGTTCGAAACTCGATAGTTGCTTTTTCTATTAAATATCTATACCGGATGAGCTTGTTGAGAATAGAAATATTGAAGGAGAATTAAAATAAAAAATCAAATCAGATATTGTACGTATATATAAGTGCATATTAGATGTGACATTCTCGCGCGCCTGGGTCGAGTATTTCTGATGCGTCAATGATGTATTCGTACACTGTATTCGTACACTGTATTCGTACACTGTAAACTACGTGTATGTATTTATGTACGAATGCGTATAGACAGACCCGTACTTACTTTTACGGTTTACCGGCAGCTTGTTTACCATACGCTAAACCGACATAATGTTGCAACCCCTGCTGTACACTGTCCCCCGCGGCTTTATGCGATGTATACATATAGATAGCCAATGTATAATACATGCATATATATATATATATATATGTGTGTGTATGGGATAGAATAGAAGGGATGAAATCGACTGATTGTTTAAGATACTCTCCTGCGGGTATGAAGAGGTTCTAGGTGGCATGCATGCATCGCCGATGTAATTTAAATGAAGCCTTGAGTTTCACGTCGCTCTTTTACTGCCACTTAAAATTATATCCTTTTCTTTTACAAGATCGCCTAACTATCCCTCGCTGTTGTATAGGGATGTACAGGCCTCTGTATGTATCCGATCGGCTTCTTCTGTACGTGTCCGAGTGCAGATTTACTCGTGTACCAGACGGATGCGTTACGCGTACAACTCAAATACATATATATGTATATGAATCCCATTCGATTCTTCTTTCTTCCGCAAATAGACGTACGGCTCGACAATGCGGTGATAAAAAAACAGTAATGGGAAAGAGAAAAGAAAGACTACTTTCTGGCGTTAATCTTCGGGCTCTCTGGAGTAACGTTTCGTTGCTGTATATTCGTTTCTCTCGAGTGATTTGTTAACTACACATTGCATTATACCTCACAAGGATTCGTTGTTGATTGGTGACGCAAGCGCATATTGCATAATATTATAAAAAAGTATATGTAAGTGCGTGCGCGTATATGACTGGACGTTACACGGTAGGAAAAAATCTCATTAGTTTGGGCAAACAGTTAAATTCAGCGTTTTACATTGTTCATTTGGAGGAAGTGAGGGAAGGAAGACTCCCTCGACGGCGGCTGGTGAGAAGAAGCGGCAAAGCCCGGCCGCGGCTCTCGCTATGTATAGCTCTTCTTGCTCAGTACTGGGCAGATATACCTATATATACATAAATACACGTACGCGCACATACATAGATATGTATATATATGTAAAGAGAGAGAGAGAGAGAGAGAGAGAGAGATAGGGAGAGAGGAAAACAGAAAATTATCCATACACGGATGTGTGCTACATATGCGAATACATTCCACACTCATACATATACGGACACGTGAGGGTTAACGGGCTCTCGCGTGTACGTTATTATATGTCCGTAGGTACAGATATCCATGTATATATCTGCACGCGAGAGAGAGAGAAACGAGATGTGTGCGGGGGCTGCTGGAACAGTGTGGCTTTCGGCTGGGTGGGTGGGCTCTGTAGAGAGTCGACCTGAGCCTCTCTCTCTCTTTCTCTCGGGGGGATGAGGGGGTGGTGGACGCGAGGGTTGCCACGGCAACGTAGCGGCTTACTTTAGCTCCCGCTCGCTCTCTTCGGATCAATACAGCATCACCGCGATAGTTCCCCGGACCAAACAAACCCCCTCTTTCTCTCTCTCTCTCACCCTACCCTAACGCGATGCCGGATGCCACGAGCAGGGGATGTACTCCCTCTCTCTCTCTTTTTCTCTCTACTACCAGCGTGGGCTATCTGAAAACGTTTTCTCACCTCTCTGCAATAATAATCTTTCGTCTCTCTCTCTCTCTCTCTATCCTTAGCTGACTTTTCATATTCCTTGTTTTTTACCCATTGCTCTTTTAGGTACGTATATTCTTTTTTTTTTTTTTCATTTTTTCATTTTTTCGTTTATTCATCATCTGGGATATATAATATATATACTAGCGAGCATTGTCTGAGAAGTTATCGCGGATCGCACCAGGTCTCTCTGTTTTTCGTCTTCGACTCTGCAGCGCCTTTTTTTATAGCAAACTTTTCTTTCCGTAAAATATCGTACGCAAGCGTCTCCTGCGATTCTCCTCACGTAACGTGGATATCACGTAGTGTATGTGTATATATATACATCCTCTTGAGCTGCCGCGTGGAGAAGAAGACGAAGAGGAGCTCGTTATTTGCTGTGAATTTTTGAATTATAAATACTGTCGGGTTGATCTAAGTGAAACATTTTACGTTTCGTATATAAAACGCTATATAAGAAATCAAGCCATTACTCACTTACAAAAACGTCCCAGACGAGGCTGTGCAGACTTGGCAACTACGTTAAATTATTATTTAACGGATAAACATCTATAAAAGTTGAACTCTCCGAGGAATAGTAATTTTTAAGCAAAATGCACGGCTTTTTAGTTAAATTCTTTTGATCGAAAAAGAAAATTAGTGTTATTCAAACGGAATAAATTTGAAAAGGTAAAATAGATTTTTTAATAAAACGAATTTCAAAAAGAAGTTTTCCGTTTAACGCGGCATCAAGCATTTTTATACAAAATCCTTATATATTTTCATTAAGTTTTTGTACAAACTGGTAGGTGGAATCTAGTCCATTAACCTGCAAGTGGTAAAATCATCAAGCTTTCCAATTGAATTAATTGATTTCTTCTGAAATGGCGATGGTGTGTTCTTAGGTTGCAATATATTTGACATACCAAATATTGAAATATGATGAAACTTATAATGATAATATTGCATACAGTGAAAGTATTCTTTCCGAATGAAATATAGTATCATTTGAACTCTGTAACGATTTCTAGAAAATGATACGCTTCAGAAACAAAACTAACCCTTTTAAATGAAAAGAATTTGAAGAGAACGTTTTTTTTTCTATTTAATCAAAAAATATATCTTTTTAACGAGCTATTTCGGATTATTTTCTTGCCGGTTGAAAGGGAATTCTTTTGATTATTTTTGCGAAAATCGAATGCTTACCATTTTAGTGTAATTTCAATAACAACGGATCTACGCTTTTAGTTATACTGTATGAACATCTGGTGCACAAACTTTGTTCGAATAAATATTCAATAGAAGAAGTCTATCGTGAGACCATGTATATACAGCTATGCGTATAATACATGCATAATATACACAAGTGTTGTAAAGCGGCCACATTAAAACTTAGCCGTACAGCGTTCGCGTACCGTAAAATCGTTTGGCCCGCGCGCGCGCTGGCGGTTTCTAAGTAGTACACTCCTATACAGTACGAGTTACGTCAAAGTAAAAGTTTAAGGATATTCCCCTACTCTTGTAAAAGCCTCTTGTAAAAGAAGAATAATCTCCGGGAGTAAATGGTATTTTCCCCTTCGCTATATTACACATTCACTGCTACCCGAAACATAAATTGGCCCTTTTGAGGTCCGAACTAGAAAAAATTTCAATCTCAGTTTTTTAACCTATGCGTATAATGCAAATTGCCCCTGTATAAGTATCCAAGCAATTCATCCAGAGCCGATCCATCTTGCATAAAAACATAGCCATATTATCGAGCAAGGCTCATTGGCCCAGGAGTCGGTACTTTTCTTCTTCCTGTTACAGCCACGAGCCATCCGTCCGGGAAAATGTCGGGGCAGCGACGCAGCATCTCTCTCTCTCTCTCTCTCTCCATAACGGCGCAAAACGTGACGAGGGGGTATAAATCGTTGGGGGCAACGCCTCCACCGTCGATCGGACCAAATATATAGGGGATACGTATCCCGTGTTCTGCGTGCATACAGATATATATAATATATACATTATTTTTGAAATTTTTAATCGGCGATGTTTTTTTTTGTAGCTCGCTTTTATAGATTTTTACATTTGGATGAAAGCGTTCGGTGCTCACTGCCAACGTTATACGGATACGTTTCACCCTCGGCATTTTTTGTTGCGTTCTTTTTTTCCACCGCCGATCGAAAATGCCTCGAGCCTTTTAAGTAGCCGGGAATATCGTCGACTGCTACGACCCGCTTTGTGGGGCTGACTTTTGACAATTTACATATCAACCGGTTTTCCTTTTTATGTTATTCTTGTATTACTTATAAACTGTGAATAATAATCATTGGAAACAAAAGTTCTTCCGAGGAAAAAAAAAAGAAATTTGAACTTTATTATATTAGATTCAGAGAATTATTTTACGACTTACATGCTGATTTAACTGGCTGCTTCCTACAAGATATTAAGCAATGTACAAATATATGAAAGTTTTATTAAAAATCTATGATTGTTCAAGTGTATTGCTTTTAAATCTGAAGAATTAAACCAAAATACCGTTTGATTTAGCTCAAAATGATCGTTTCATTCGGTGTGTATACTGTACTTGTAAACCATATATTGATATATATTAAATGAGCTGCTATGGCTGCTTGTAGCGATTGATTAAAAATGAGCAATGAACAAATCTGAAAAGGTATAGAAGAATTGAAATTCAGCGAGCGAGCGACTTTTTACGAGCTTCGATGACTTTTCTTTCCGCATATGCGCTTCTGTTTGATCGAGACTATATTTACGATCCGAGGGGATGCCAATTTCATAACGAAATCGAATAAATTTCATCTACTGACGATATATATATATGCGTATTCTTCCATATCCGGAAAATTCCGATAAAGTCCCGCGACTGTGAATATCATCTAAAAATCGTAAGATCAGCAATATCAGTACACTCATATACGTATATAATAATGCATACAGAAAGGCAAAAAAATATAATATATATACCGCCTAGAGGCCGCAAATTGAATATTTTGCCGGAAAAGCTCGGTACAAAGCCCGAAGTAGAAAAGCTGCTGCTGCTGCTGCTGCTGTATACGGGTATAAAAATAGTCGAGGGAGAGAAGACGCTGGTCGCTGTGACACCCTCTTCATCATTTCCCTCGTAAACTTGTGCGCGCGCTATCTTTCATGCCCACATGCATGCGTGTGTGCATGTACATACACATATATATGGAGAAGCGCGCAAGAGTAGGAACTTTAAAACCCGGGCTCGCGAGATTAACGAACGCATTCAAAGAGATTACGCTTCGCTCCCTCGACCCTTTATTCGCAGGGATAAGAATCTTGCGTATATATCGGAAAGATTCTCTCCTCTTGCTACATATATATATATGATCTGAACGTAAGAATATTCTCTCCCGCTCTACGTATACATATATTTATATTATACGCAGTGTCTAAGTGAAATTAAACAGCAGTTTCTCGAACTAATGGCAATAGACAGCAATAGTTGGCTCGGTAATTGGAATAGCGCGAGCGAGTGGAAAACGATTTTTTACATGAGCGTTTCATCAAGTCGTTGGCCGTTATATAGTAAAACAGCAGCGTTTCTCGCGGACGAGCAGTAGGGGGAGAGAGAGAGAGAGAGAGAGAGAGAGAGAGAGTAAAGTCCTCGTGAACGCGCCCATAGGACGGATGAGAAGAGCTAGAGAACCGGCAGCAGTTCTGCTATAGGTGCGGGTAGGAGGCGGAAGTGAAATTTAATAAAATTTCATCCCCCGCGCAAGAGAGCTCCTGCCGTCGGCTCACGCTTACTTTTGCCTCTATGTATATATATCTATATATGTGTATGTACATGTACATATATATATATATATATACATGTACATGTACATACACGAAGAGCAAAGAGAGAGAGAGAGAGAGATAGAAATTGTATATACAGAATGTAGAAGGGAGTGAAAGCAAGAGAAAGAGAGAGAGAGAGGGAATGCGGCCGGGTCCGTTGGCGGTCACCATGGAGACGCAGCTTCCGCGCCCCGTGACGTCACTGCTCCATCGATCTGCGCGCCGGTGTCGTGCGCGAGTGTAAGAGACAGAAGAGAAAAGAGACTGATGCTGCAAGACGAGCAAAATTAAGAAAGTGCATAAAAGGAAAATGGGGAAATTAAGACGGCCCTTTTTTTTCTTTACAACCGCATCGACGCACTGCAAGCGTTGCTCTTATACTCCCCGGAGGACGCGTCTAATCGCAAGAGAGTTTCTTTTTTTTATATATAATATATACAAACGACGCGCAGTCTTGATTTATCCGTAAACTTCAACTTATGGCGTTTTTTCAACTCTCTATATATCAGAGAAAACGGAGTAAGTTTAATCCAACGATGCGCAGAGCACCGCGAAAGGTATATAAATGAATTCATATATCTTACATGTACAATACATACGTTCGAGCTGATAGTCTTAATGAAATTTCGAGCGATATATATATATATATACATCGAAGAGAAAGTAAGCGACGCGAGCGGAATCCATTCTTTTTTCCTAACGACGAATTCCAGGCAACGGATAGGGATCGATTAGAAATTTCTCGGGCGAATTTTCTGTACGGAAAATCGCATACTTCACGAGCGATTACCCCCAGCTGCCTCGCAACGCCGACTCGCATTACTCCATCGAAAATTAATTTTTCTCTCTCTCTCTCTCTCTCTCTCTCTCGCTCTGTCTCGTTCGCTCTCCTTATTCGAATGCATCGTGCAACTGACTCGAAATTTCAGTACATCAGTATATATATATATATATGTGTGCGAGTATAAAGTCCTTTTCGCTACTCTACGTACACGAGCTATCCCGGGGGTCGGCGCCCGCTTGGATACGCTAGACAGTTCGTCGCCGGGGATGTATATGCGTATACCTCGATGGATTTTCATTCCAAAACAAATATCTCGTACCCGTTCTCTCCTCCACCTCTTCCACCTCTTCCACCTCTTCCACCTCGTCATCTCCCCTCTATCGCTTCCCCTTTAGCCTCACTTTCGTGTATAGCGTGGTTGGCAATTTTACGAGTCTGCGATTCTATACCTGTGGGCTCGGGCTAAATCATTATCTCTCGCGCGTTGATTTCTGATTACAATGACCGCAGGCGTCCGATTCTCTCCGATAGACGCGAGTCCATACACGCGGTATTAATCATTTCCACTATATACTCTGCAATACAATGTATAGCGTATGTGCATATATATATATATATATATATATACATATATTTATATCTATTGTATTTATACAATGTACATGGTAAAGGACGTAATAAACACACGCACACAATAAAAAGTAAACGCGAACAAGCCCGTCAAATTTTCTCCGTGTTTATGTTTGTCTGTACATATATCGCAAAGGTGTATTATGCATATATGTATATGCGAACACGTTGCTATATGTTGCGATTCATGATTTAGTCGAGGATCGATGCTCGCACGAGCAACAAGTGTACTTCTGTACTTGTACCTGGATATAATACGCGGACTCGCGAAAGTCTATATATACGCGTATGCATAAGTTCATCAATGAATTAGCCTCGTGGCTACGAGACATGTCAAATTCTCACGGTGTGAGTTATTTTTTTTTCCATACAGTCGATTCGCGTGAATCGATATTTTCCCGGCTATAATGCACGCGTACGAGGCTTAAAACCCCGGAGGCCAGTATCGGGGGTGTCTGCAGTAGGTTTTCGCATATATATACATCTATATATATATACACACAGGGGATGAAAGCCGACTGCTCTGACTACGCACATATATACATATGCCTGTTCGTATATATATATACAAATACATACCGACGATGGAACCCCCAAAATTGGAAAGGCAATAATACGGGAGAGAGAGAGATAGAGAGAGAGAGAGAGAGAGAGAGTCGAGGGGTGCTGCACCTCGCGCGATTCCATGGGGGTTGCCTAGCGACCCACGCAGAGCAACATCTTTCTCGCTTCTCTCTACGACCAGTCTCGCTCGCTATCTCTCTCTCTCTCTCTCTCTCTCTAGCTTTCTTTGAGTTATTCTTTCTACCTTTTTCTCGTCCACTCGCGCTTTTCCTCTCGTCGGCGTCGACCCGCTCATTTTCTTTCTCTCTGTATATAACACATAAATTATTAATTTCCGCGCGTAAAGTTTCGTATAACTGGCCGACTTCGCTGTTTAACGACGAACTTTTTCCTACGGGATGCTATTTCGCTCTAGATGTTTGAGTAATCGCACACCTCTGGTGCTCTCAAGCTTTGTCTCAGGATATTCGCAATACGCAAAGTACGTAGAAAAAATTAAAAAATACCAGCGCAGAGGAAAAATTTTCCCGTTCGACAGTACACGCGCATTACGCGAAATCCAGCAGAGGAGAAGAGACCTCCCGTTCGCTGATCCGCTAGAAAATGACACAGAAATGAAATTGACAAATCTAGCTGAGGACCGAGAGAGCACCGTACCAATCTCGTTTGCGATATCAGGTTCGCGATACACGATCCTTTTAACGAAAATATAACCAATTGTTTAATTTGCTATACCTTATATGACATATCTATATATACTAGGCATTCCCAACGGAAACTGGGAAATTCCAAGCAGGCCGAAATGAAATTTCACTTGTATATCCAGACGTGAGGCTCGCGCGTGCGCCCCATGCGCCACGTGCACCGGAGTAGCTCTCGAGCTTTTTGAGATTCCAGAAGCGCGCGAGCGGCTGTTTAGGCTCTCTTTCTCCTCCCTACCGAAGATTTCTCAGGAGAGCAGGGGAAGCAGCATCCGCTAGCCCGAATTCTATCGATCCAGTACCCACTTTCGACGATCCCTCTCTCTCTCTCTCTCTCTCTCTCTCTCTCTCTCTCTCTTATTCACTCTCGAGGCGTTAAGGAGCGAGGTCAAAAACCCATACGTGTGACACTCGACTCTCTTATACTCCGCAAGCTCCTCTCTGCTGGTGTACGATTATGTGCCAAGAGACACTTTGATTATTCTAAGAAAAGTGGCTGTGATAAGCAGCTAATTCAATGCGGATACTACGTAAAGAAAATAATCGTTTTGCGGATCTCTGTTGTTGGCTGAGGGCCACGTTTAATTCGTCCTTTTTTATAGCGTCAAGTATATGTATACAACGCGCTAGTGATTTAAATGGACCGGCGATTTAAATAAGTAATTGCACATATTTCACGAAATTCAATATAAATTCGATTTTTCTTTCGTAAATGATATTCTTTCTAGAAATGCAGGCTGATAAATACCTGGAGATTATATTGCAGTTATTTTGCCAGTAATGTAAGCTACCATTCTATAAATTTCAGCGATGCTAGGTATAATTAAAGGTTTCATTATTCGCGTGAAATAGATATTTTAGTGAGAATATCAGATAATTTGTCTGACAAGTTTATTTCTGTCTTGAAATAGAGTGCGACCCACAGATTGCGTCTGATACAGATAGTTTTATCGCCAATAAAGGTATCTTCGTAAATATTATCATGCTAATTTGAATGGTCAAACCTTCGCAAAATTTCATTTTAAAACTAACGCGGCTTATAAATTTATCGCGACGTGTACACAAGACCTCGAGTGTATATTATTTTCAAAATTTAGCTCATTTCACGACAAAACTTCCTTTTGTCTTCTTGGTTCAAAAGGCTTTCCCAGCAAGCTACAAATCATTGCAAAAAAAAAGTTAACAATACCAAAAACGCTGAAATAGTAACGATTGACTATATCTACAACTGAAACGGTTGTGCTGGAAAAAAGTAGATACAGTGCAGAAGAAGAAGAAGATTTTAAAATAATTCGGAAAAAAAGTATATTTGATCGGTCAGTCCGCGGAGAATCAGCCATATTTATATGTATGTATATATGATAATGGCTGCACATTTTGACTTTCGCGAGAAATATAGCCTTTGCTGGAAGACCGACGCAAATTGATAATAAATCGTTTGCCTCGTTTCTTTCTCAATGTAAACTATATACGCGAGAGCTTTTTTCCTCCCACATCCATCGAGGGAAAAATATAAGTGACGAGTGCGAGTAAACAACTCGATGATTCGTATTCCATGAAAAAGTTTCCAATAGTAGTACTCTTGAAAATGGATTCATTTTATTCAACCGCGAAACACACTATTCTAATAATAATAATAATAATAATAATAATAATAATAATAATAATCAAACCCATCAGCTGACATGATTCGTGATTCTAATGAATAACGATATTAAGCATTTAAAAGCGGACCGCCAACCCGAGTTTTCCTTTGTTTGCCCGTAGTCAATGCCGCGAAGAGGTATATATATATACATACGACGATATATAACGCACAGCAACTCACGGCCTACATAATTACCACAAGCGCAGCTATTTCAAGACTCACCTCCATTATTCGCTCTATATGCTTTTCGCAAACTCTCTGCACAGCTAATTTACGAATTAACTCGACGAATATAGAACCGGAGCGTGCATTTTCTCTTTTTCGCGTCTGAGGAAAAACATTATTTTTCCCGATATCTCGTAAGCTAAGCGTAGTCTCGATCAGGGTGTAGAAATGACTATATATATATATATATGTACGCCGTAAAACTCAGGCCGCAACCGAGAGAGAGAGAGAGAGAGAGAGAGGGAAGCTTCGCGGACGCATTACAGTGGAATATTTTACGCCGAGCGGAATTTATGCACTTCGCTGTGTTCGACAGTTTTCTCTCTCTTTTTCCACAAGGGCTACTATGTAGTATATATATATATACGCGCTCTCGATGGAGGGGGAGAAACAAATTTATATATGTACGTGAAACGCGCCAAGAGGCTTGCACTTTTCAGCGAATCGAGCGTCACTTTTGAGCCCTGGCCAAAAATACCGGAATGAAACGAAGATTTTTTTTTTTTCGATAAATCCAGCGCTTTATTTGCTCTTGCGATCTATGTGCAACGAGCTTAACATTTCTTTCATAAGAATTCGTTATCCGTAAAAAATTGCTTGAATCCCAATAAATATTTATGTAATTAAAATGAAATTTTTTGCTTAAAAAGTTTGAAATTTTCGAAAAATTATTAAATGTGTTTCGGAAAATTCGTATTTCTGTACAGTAAGTAACGTTTTATTAAAAAGAACTTTACTTTCCAGTAAACATTTTTTTAAAGCCCGAATATTGGTTTTTACTTTAATTAAAGATTTTCTGTAAAAAAGGCAATTTATTTTCTTAATAGTTTACTTCTCGTAAATGTAACAAACTTTTTTTCATTCGAGTATTCTTTTTCGCTGGTCCGGAAACGATAACTTACACAATGAACTTAGAATCTGAAAATAAAAGTTTTTATCCTTTAAATCGTGCAATCAGTGGGCCTGATATATATAGAGTCGAGAGTGCACATTACATTAATCAGAAATTAATATATTCTTATTTTTAAATTATTAGGTAATTGATTGAAAATTGCAATGCTCTTAAAATAGCTACTGTTTGACATAACCTGGGGAACTATATTAATGTTTGGCTGATTATGCTGCCTGCGTTTAAATACATGTTTTTGAAATCATTGTATTCGATGCTTTTGTGTAGAAATAATTTTTGTACTTATTTTTACGAAAATTAATTAATGTTCCTTCGATAGGCTTCTCCTCGTGCACTAAAACTGCAATTTCCAGGATTATGAAAAATGTGCAATATATCACTTTCAGTTCATCCATTTTGTATAAAATTACATAATTTATCGAGTACAGCTATTAAATTTTTTGTTCTCGTTAAAACGTAATTAATATGTATATAATCTTTGAATAATATGCTAGTGTATAGATTAGCTATAGCATGTTCATAAATGCGCGTTCATATAAGTACAGTTGAATAACTGAATTTGACGGCTCGAATTTTCACCCGCATTTGCACCATATTCGTGTTTCCCAGGCAACTCTCATATAGCCTTTCGATCGTATAATACCTGCGCATATGTATATGTATAAATAATTTCTGTTCTCACACGGGATAATACCAACTGCATTTTTTTCTCAAATAATATTAAATTCAGTCCGAAATGTATTGTTTATTATATATATATATATGTGTGTGTGTATTTGTATGTACACACACGCACACACATCAACAGTAAGTCTCATTTCCGTGTAAATTTAATTTACGCGCGGAAAGGTTAATGGGACTTCATTTTAATTGACTCAAGAGTTTGGAAAGAGCTGTCTCGTAAAGCTCACTCGGAGTAGATGCCAAGAAATAGTAGTAGTAGAGTTGATCGAGTCAGACGTAGACTGGAATACTTAAAGCGTTAAACTGCAGTTGCTCCGAAGAAGTTTCGTCCAATGTAATATTCGAATCCACATTTTGTTTCAATTTCTCGATTGTACTGCTGTATCGGTAAACATTAAATTGCTGTACGTCGTGTTTGCCTTGTGCGAGTTTTGTGTATTCACGATATATATGCTACGCGCGCCTTTATCTCGTAAACAATTTAGAAACTATTCATTTTAAGGGCTCTGTTTCGCAAATGCTGACGGGAAATTCAATAGGGTAGCCTTGTGCGTTCATTAAGGGAAACATTCTGTACAATGGATCTAAAGAGAACTTTTCTCTATACTTTTACATTATTGCTATATGGTTTACATGTGTACATTGATTCATCGATCACGATGTATTTTGAATGTATCGAATTTCATCATTATTGAGTGTACACAGGAGGAATGCTTTGTCGAATCGTCACATCGAACTAATTATATTTTCCTACGTATTTTGGAAATGCTTAAATAATAATCCCACTTGTTTCCATGATTTTGAAAAGAGCTTTATCTATATTTTTTCTATATTTTTTATGACGTCGAAAAGCAAAATTTTGAAAGTTGTGTTGATTTTTTTTTAAATATTTACATTCAACTAATTTTAAACATTTATATCTTTTCACATTTAATTAAAGCGTGCAGAAGATTTATTTAGTTAAAACGATTCAATTAATAAAATATCACACTTTCAAAGTTTAATATTCGCCGTTAAAATATTCAAAGATTAAATCTTAAACGTGTCAAAAGTTCGAGAGCGTTTCTCGCCAAGTATAGAAAATTCATGCACGTAACCGTAAACAATGCAAATATGTTTAAAAATGTCGGTTATACGAATCGAATGGGTGTATTTGCTGCAAATCATCATGGTAGTGAATTCGACCGAAAAAGGTTGAAATTTTTATACGATAATTCCGAAAAACTATTCCATTATCCAAAATACTTTGGAATCAATAACGAACATGGATACGAATCGAGCCATTATAAACTTTCGGATTAATATTCAATGAAATTTCCGACATTCCTGAAAGAATAGAATCGCCTAGAAAACCTAGTGTGCTCGATCATTTGGATCATAATGCGAATGCGAATAATAAATAGTTTTTTTACAATTCCTGCAATTTCGTTATATTTATCTCGGAAAAAAAGTAAATGAAATAAAAAGAAAAGAAAAAGAGCACGTCATAGCACAACCTACAATATAAAATAACGAGACAAGTTTTCATTCCTCTGCGCTTGTTAGCAGCAAGTTGGCGTCTCAGCTGCAAACGGTAAAAAAAAAGAAGAAACGCACGTGAGCGGCAAAATAAAGGCAAAGTCTGAGAAGAAAAAAAGGCATCTCGCGGATTCGCGTCGAGAGCGGGAAACGCGACGTCTCTGCATAAGTGGCAGTTAACGGGTGCGCGAAAGAAAAAAAGCGTCGGCGCATCTATTCAAACGACTTTTTTCCTACTTTTTTTAGCTGTTTTTTTAGCTGCAAAAGACGCAGACCCAATTTGCGGATTCCCGGATGACGAAGAATCGGTCCACCGGGAATAGGATTTCTCTGGACAAGCAAGAAACGCCTGGAGCTATGCTGACGCGTGAGAGTTAGCTCGAGAATGTTTTAGAAAAATTCGGAAAGTTTTTCGCTGCTAAAAGTTCGATGAATTCAATTTGAGCGGCTACGTACTTTAGTTCGAATTAGATTCTTTTCTTGCGTTGCTACGTGTACGTGAGATCGTTTGATTTCACTAGTTTACATAAAAATGGAATAATCCAGCTGTACACTCGTAGCCAATGAATTTTAAATTAGCTTTTATTTTCTCTATCTCTCTCTCTCTCTCTCTCTGTCTCTTTCATTTTCTCAAAGTTCTCATTTGCTGAAGGAAACAAAATTTAGCTATGAGCACACGTGTATATATACTCGAAAAGAAAAATAGAGCGAGGACGATGGTATCACACAAAGTGGCTGGAGTAGCGACTTCTACAACATCAGAGCCGATTTTTCAGACTCGCACCCAAGAGAGAGAGAGAGAGAGAGAGAGTGAGAGAGAGAGAGAGAGCGAGAGAAAAGCATCGTAAATTGCACAGTAGACCCGACGGTATATATACATCTCATGGCTAGTGCGAGGGGTGAAAACCGAACAGGGCTGCTGTTGCTGCTTGGGTAGGGCAAATGAAGGGGCTGCTATTGCTGCTGTTGGTACTGGCAGGGGAGAAGTAGATTATTAGAGAGAGAGAGAGAGAGAGAGAGAGAGAAGAGGAAGACGAAGATGCGCACGGGAGAGGAAGCTTGAGTTTTCCTCTTGTATAGAAACGATGGAAATTATATTCCGTACGACTCCTAAGTGTGCTAGCAACCCTAATAAGCAATTGAAACTGCAAGATTTCTCGTATAAAAGAATAGAATTAACTATGTAGGCTTATTTTAGATCTTAGAGAAATAGAGAAAGATCGCGAAGGTTGACTCGATTTATCAGGCATAGTTGCCACATATATATGCCGCGCGATGTCAGGGAGAGGGTTGCACGCCCTTGAACGAGGACAGGGAACACACCCCTATAGAAGGAGAGATAGAAAGCCCCTACTTTCTGGGTGACGCTGGAGCGCGCGCGCGCGTTCGCGTTGTTTTAGACCAAGAGAAAAGCCTATCCAACGAGACTCCAGCTAGTATACGAGAGCAGAGACTGGAAGGGCGGTTTTATAGCGCACACGTGCTGCCGCCGGTATAGTCCGGTCGTGCACCGCGAGTATAGTCGCAAAATACAGTTGAACGCGACGAATACAAGTCGGCCACACGCACACCGCAGCAATTTCATATATAGTATACAGTAGCCGATTTTCCGCGGAAAAAAGAGGAGAGGTGCTTCTAAACGAGGTAGATACACTCTCCCGAGTGATGTATATATATGTATGTATATATATACACACACCATGAAATAAAAGCACGAGCGAGAGCTGAGCAAAGACGAAGAAAAGGCGCCTGCGCCAAGAGAGGGGAGTCGAGCAGGGGTCGCGCATTGCGCGGGGGAGAGAGAGAATCAGCTCGGCAGGGCGTCGCTGCTCGGAGAGGGCGCAGTGGGCCCGCGACCAGCGCGCCAACAACACGTCCTCGCGCGCTCGTCTCCGCACATATATAACACACATACAAGAGCAAGAGCAAGAGAGAGAGAGAGAGAGAGAGAGAGACCGGCCGGCTTGATCAGCGAGGGAGAGAAGAGAGATGGTGCGCGCGCTTAGCCTCGACTACCCCCCTGCACCCCTGCTCCCGGCTCCTTCTCCTCTACGAGAAGCAGCAGTGCTGGACCAGAGCTCCGGGATCGAATCATCTTCATTTCGGATTGATAGGCGACGAGGACACGTCATCTCGTTACGATCTCTAACTCTCGACGTATTCTATCTCACACACTCTCACATACATACACAAGCACGCACGTTTTGCATCGAAGGAAAGAAAGAAGCGTTGTTTATCTCCACCGACAGGTGATGGAATCTCTCGAACGAAAACATTTTTTCTTCTTCTTCTTCTTTCTTATTGTTGTTCATGTTTTTATTCTTCTTCTTCTACTTGTTGTTGTTGCTGTTGTTAATGTTATTATTATCGTTGTTGTGCTTTGACGTTGCATGAGTTCAATTTTTTTTTCCTCTTTCTCCCGTTCTGTCTCTGTTTCTGTGTTTATAAATGTGTGTAGACAATGATGTTGTTCGCGTGTTACCAGGGGTGTCCGGTCGATCCGAGCGCAGATGCGAACGACGATTTCGAAAAAGAGAAACAGTGTTTACGCTCGCGTATCGATCCTCGAAGGCACTAATTTGTATATTCGCGCGATATGCAACTTCCAGGAGAAGAACTCAGTTTACGACGCGCCTGAACAAAAATAGATTAACAGTACATTGACGGCAGCTGTCGCGAGAATAATAATCATTGTCTTTCAAAGTTCGTCGACCGATTTCTTTTTTTTTTTTTTTTTCTAAACCCTCCTTTTCTAGCTCCGATCGTCGCGTACGTCCAGGTTTAAAATTCCCCGAGTGCTACCATATGGCCGATTACAAACTTCGATAAAGCTCACGTGTACTGCCATCTGTTACGCAGTCGGACGTAGCGTACGGAATACTCTCCGATATATTTTATATGGTCAATTTTGAGATTCGATGCAACGCGATCGTGCGAACTTTACCGACGAGTAGACATTGGGTACAAAAAAAATTAGGTTCAAAGGAGTTAACGACGCAAGGTGTCTCTCCCCCTCCCCCCTCCCGCCGCTTCTTACCATCATTTCTCCTAAGTACATTATGGTGTGCCTGTAACGCGTGTGTTGTTTTATCAGTAGTGCACGATCGCCATGGATACGAAGTATGAATAAGCCGCTGGCACAGCTTGTATATACATACCACCGACTGCGACTGCCTAATTACCATTTAGTCATTTTCCCTCACGAAATCCGTCCTAGCTTCGCACCGGCCGCGATACCACTTTCGAGAAGACTTTCGCGTTGAATAATTTCACCGCGCCCCTTCGAGAATCCGGTCTCTTTTTACATTTCGTGTCTGTTTTTTTCTGTAACTCCGATGTATACGTGTATATAAATATACGGCGTCGATTCGTTCCCGGTAGTTATCAATAGGTCAATATGTAATCAGCTGATATCCGGTATATCAGCGCTTCTCCTGCCTC
Source organism: Apocrypta bakeri (assembly GCA_018906985.1). Taxonomy (NCBI): domain Eukaryota; kingdom Metazoa; phylum Arthropoda; class Insecta; order Hymenoptera; family Pteromalidae; genus Apocrypta; species Apocrypta bakeri. The sequence continues at coordinate 11,917,348 of JACCIA010000006.1, read as the reverse complement.
GATACAATATTAAAGTCGCAAGAATTTTCGTCTCGAACCGTTAGAAAATTAAATCCACATCGATCATTAAAGTCCGTTATGCCGTCGTACGAAAGAGAAAAAAATCCCAAATGGACCGAAACGCTGTAAAGGGACACCCTCTTTGGAAAATCAGCTGTCTCAGGGGGCATTTATTTGATACCGTAGTACAATAGGGAAAACTGCTGCTCTATGCGTGTATGCGTATGTGTATACATAGGCAGCAGCAGGTAAGGAGCCGCTGCCTCATGAATGGGCTGGAGTGAGGAATGGAAGGTTAAAGAGTAGGAAAGGGAAGGAGCGGGGAGGGGTGGGGGAATCGATGGATGAGGGCGTGCCCCCGGCGCGCTACAGTTTCTCTTCGTCTATCCACGTGCTCTCACTCTCTTCGGTGATTACGTCACGAGAACACCTTCCACAGTTCCACCGAGTCCCAGAACTCCACGCGTGTGTGTACATCTAAATGTATCGTACAAATACATTTGAAACTACAATAACAGGAAGCCAGGGACTTCGAATTTTTTTTTCAAGTGACTCCAATACACGCAGGTTAGCTATACTCATTATACTCTTTTTAGCCGTATCACTCCTTTGGCTTTTGAATTCTATCCTTATATATATATATATGAAACTCACAAATTGCATGTAAGTTTATATATACAAAAGTATCGAACGCGACTTATAATTAGCCTGTAGGCACAGCCACGCCCGATTATACACTCCCTCGATTTCGTACGTATATATATATATATATATATATATATATATATATTATATACGTTGGTTCATCCTCATACGTGGACATCTCTCGAATTTCCGTAACATCCGTATTAGTATCGGTCGAAATTGAAAAAAAGACGTTATAATTGAATTGAATCGGAGCTTCAGCTGCCCGCGATTATATCAAAGAAAATGCAAATGAGATAGGTTTGCGGGATTTAACTAATGTTGAATTAAATTCCCAACGGTGGTGGCGATGTTTTTAATCGTCTTCTGAAAACCAAAGCACCCCCTGCTAGGCCTATTCCCCCTTTCATCCCCTAAGGCTAACCCTGACCCACAGCTCGTTTACGTTGGATAGAGAAAACCTCTCCCATCCTTCTCTTATCTCACAAACTTTCGATCTTTACATTTATTATTCGAGTTCGCTGCTAATTTATCTCGAGGTTTCAACCCCTTTTTCTGTCTCTGACGCGCTCTCTCTCTCTCTCTCTCTCTCTCTCTTATTCTGTCTGTCTCTCTTAATTGTGAACCCCTGTTCGATCTGCCATAAGCAATCGTCATCGGATGCAGCGTCCCCTTTTTAAATCTACCCCCAGCACACGTCTGGTCCGGCGAACGTGCAATGCACGCCCCTGTGCCAAAGTCTCCCCTCGGCATCCGAACAACGCAACGCAACGCCGCTGGTCTTGCTTTGAATAAATATTGCCCTTTTTTCTCTCCTCCACCTTCCGCTGCTGTTTTTCTCCAGAGAGACTTTGCGTTATTAATATCTTTTGGTTTAGCATAATTTCGAAAGTCTTCTAGGCACGTGTCAGAGAAAAGGTCCTTTATCAATGTTGTCGCTCTATTTATTTTATTTCGTTTCGATTGTTAATTAATCACGATAGCTCTGAAAAAATACGCCTTGATAGAGCCAGCGAAAATCTTTATCTTTCTTGTGATTCGATCATTTTTGTTCGTTATCAATTGTTACTCACAGTAATAATAACAATGACGTTCATTCGATAAAGCTAAGCAAAGCATACAAAGGACTCTTCGTCCAACTAATCGCAAAACTCTTTCTAGTCGCTCTATCATTTATTTTATCATTAATTTATCAACCAAAATAAGAACGATCACTCGATAAAGATAAAAAAAATAGAGACAAACCTGTTTATCCTGCTAATCGTGAAAATCCTTCCCGTCGCTCTTATATTTCAATATATCGTCATTTGTTAATAAACAAAAACAAGAACGATCGCTCAGTAGAAAAGAGTCCCGATAGAGTCAAAAAAAAAAACACACACACAGTACGTGCATCGAACTCGTTGGACCGGCGCATATGTTCCGGTCCGCAACTCCAACACATAGAGACCGAGCGAGAGAGAGAGAGAAAAGAGGGTGAGAGACCGGGGCGGTTCTCGATCATGCGAAATATCTACGGTACAATGGGGGTGAGAGAGAGAGGCTCGACGTCAGCTGCTCCCCTGGGTACACACCCTCCGCGAAATAAGCAATAAGTTATACACGCATGCGCTCCCCTTCCCCTACCCCTATTATTCTCCCCGTATATACTAGCAGCGCCACCGCTGCGGGGGGGAAGGGGTTCCTTCCTCTCTCTCTCTCTCTCTCGCTCGCTCTCTCTCCGCGTGTGAATGTGATACACGTCGTTAGGACATACGCGTGTGTCGATCAGTCGTTCCGTCGAGATGCATCGGGTCGCACACGCGCGCTTCGTTTTTTTTCTCTTGCCTTCTTCTCTCGTACACATTTAGAATACTACTTGCAGCCACTCGTTCGTTTTATCGCGTGTGTCGTGTGTGTGCGCGCTTTGAATTCGAGTAGTGCGCGTGAGGCTATTGTATGCTTCTTCGGTTGCGAATGGTTACGCTTTCTCTCTCTTTCTCTCTCTCTCTCTTACACCCTATTTTTTGATGTTGTTCGGTCGTTCTTTAAATTAGTTTCTTTTTTTATCTTTGTTTTTTTATCAGTGATAGATCAAAAACATACACGCAGTGAGTATCAGTTTTTACTTTACTATATTACAGTTCTTGGGATTTCGGAACACTTTCCGTTAATAAAGTGTGCGAGAAGCATGTCTACTCTGATTTTATCTACATCTTGATTCGTGCCGAAAGAGACAGATAGTATTAGAGTAATTTTTCAAGTACTGTATATAGCAATATATACATATATATATTGGATGGAAGAAAAGTGGATTTCTCTACCGAAGATAAGGAAGTCAGGATAATCTCGGATTTCCAGTATCAGTTCAAGAGTGAAATATCAAGTAAGAAGAGATCCTGTGGATGTGAGTCTATGCTCCTTGCGTTCACTGCGGGCTTCCATGTGCCAAGTTTTTAAAATTCATAAGGCACGCGGTGAATGCCAAGAGCGGACCATGTACAACGTATATATTACATTCTACGCTATTTCCTTCGTAAGATTCATTTTATATCTTCGAATATACATATACTGTCCTGTGATGATACATTTTTTCAGTTTGTATTTTACGAATGACGAAAGGTTAGTTTGCTTTTTCGAAGAATTATATTAACACTGTACTTATGTATATACTACTATCGCCAAGTTTTTTGCTCAAAACCTGCACGTTATTATATACACACGTAATTTCCAAATCCCTGAGAAGAGCTCTCTCTTGGTAATTATTAATGATACTTACTATAATTGTAGTTGTAAATAAAATTGCTTATTCAAAAACAGTACAAGTTTTACACCTGCTCTTTTATACCCTATAAACTTCAGATTCCGATATAACCAATACCCTGTATTATAAATAAATATATATATATATATATATATATAATTCTTATTTTTACCAATGTAGAATAGTGCTGCTGTTTTACACGCATGATGTACATATTCAAGCTGAAATTGACGTCTACGAGTGAAATTAGTCCGCTGCAGCTCTAACTCATGAATATATTCGTATTGAATAACAAACGAATAAAAAATAAGTTCAGTCTTATTGTATTTACAAGATTCTCCAAGAGTCGTTCTGATAATTGAGCTATTGAATTCCGCAGCACCGATATCCGTCCATCGAATAGTCTTTAAAAAAGTTTTTATTTCTCAATAATTTTAAACTATAGCTTCGTGAATTTCTTCTACATCCTTTCACGTACTATTTTCAAATTACGGAGAGTCAAAGTTAGCTTAGCAATTATCGTAAAATATACGATCCATCGAATAATACCTTCACGAAAAAGAATACTAAAAATTAGATAAAAGAGCCGGCCGGCGTATCTCTCTAGTTGTTAAAGGGCAAAAATTGGGGAATCCGCGCAAAACGAGGGCTCGTATCGACCGAGCTTTGAAAAACAGAGTCGGCAAGTGCGTCAGGGCTAAAAAGACAGAGAGGCAGAAGGAGAGAGAGAGAGAGAGAGAGAGAGAGAGAGAGAGTATGTGTGTGTAGGCGGAGGAGGAGAGATGCTGCGTTATAGAAGGAACTCGTAAAAGGAAGGGGAAACAGAGGTCGGAGGGTTTAAGGGTGGACGTTCGTTGCCTGGCAACCTTCTCTCTATCTGCCAGTCGCGGGGGAGCGTAGAGAAAACGACACACACACACACACATAAATAAATATATATGTGTGTGTGTGTATGGACCAACGTGTACTACGCCCTTCTACATTATTCAAGCCCGATGCTCAACCACTGTCCCTTCTTCTCTCCACACTCCGACTTCTTTTCTACTGCTCATGCGAGTTGACTTCTTTTCTCTATCTCTACCCGGCCTTTTACTACTGCTGCTACACTACTGTACTAATGCTACAGAGCTTTCTTTTATTTCGTTCCTTTTTTATTTCTTTATGCGAGTCACTCGCGGTGGGAATTGCGTTTTCTCTTATTTATATATATAGATATATATACCCGGTATAAGATGCGTTTCTATATAATATGGTCTATAATTACCACATAATATGAAAATGTACGCTTTTACTTAGCCTTGACCTCCACGTGGAAAGAACCGAGTCAATCTATATATATTTGGTAATTGGATAGATTGATTAATACATTTTTTACTGTATATTCTGGTGTACATATGTTTAAAGTATTAAAATGCCAGTCAGATAATAGAATAGTGAAAAATTTAAGACGAAAATGGAGTAAAAAACAGAAAATAAGTTAACAAAAGCTAAATCTAGACCGGAGTAGAGTGTATAAAAATAGATTTTTCCAATAACATCACGCATTTGTCAAACTAATGGCTCGAAACGTTCGAGTAAGAGAGATATATATCTACAGATAGTACGATATATCTTCCATAGAAACCCTTAGCTATATAGATTTTACCATCAATAGTCTATCGCACTATTTTCGTATTGTTAGAATTAAGAATTGGCAATGACTTTTTCCTCTATAATCAGCCCTTCAACGTTACAAGGGCACTGTTTCGAAGAACTCTTTGACCGCTTATTCTGAACAGTAATAACCACAGAAAAATACGCGCAGTATAATCGCTCTGTTTAACGTAGACATTTAAAAGCTCATTGAATTCAGATTTGTCAATCGGAAATAAAAAATAAAAAAAAACGCAATTGTTCGCTCAAATTGTTTTTTAACATGATTCTGAATTGCCTCAATGGTATTTTTAAGAATTAATTTACTCAATGTCTGTAGATACTTGATACAACTGTCATTTGTGTACCCTGAACATTTTTATTAATCAAACAAATGTTATTCTGTTCAGCAAATTAATAAACAGGAGCTAAAATCGAATAACGCGAAGAAAGAATGAAAAAGTAATGTTCATTGTTTCATCCACTTTATACGCTCTCCGGTTAATACATTATTCAACACTGATGTTCTTCAGTCCGTATCCGTTCCTTTTTCGCTTTAATCAGTATCGATTCTTCCTTTGAAGGCTGATTGTTTAAATATTTCCGTGCCTAAGCATCCCTGTTATAATGAATTTTTTCATAAAACAGGCTAAAAAAATACGGCTAATTATGCTGGAACCCCTGAATATTCTCTGTGAATCTTTAAAGCTTTTCCCTTTGTACGGGTGGGGTGCGTGCAAATTAGCACTCAGTTTTCGTTTTATCATGCAGCAGCGGAAGCTCAAAGGGCACCGCGTCAGCGCAAAAATCGCGGCGTAGTTTCCGGCGGCGTATCATTTATATATATATATATATATACAATATAAGCATACGCACAAATACTGAAAGAGAAAGAGAGACTTGGGGAGGGACCGACAGGACCGCGCGCACCGACAAAGAAATTCAGATGAAGGTCACTTTGTCAAGGGGTGAGCGCGAAAAGGGACGACTTTAAACCTCGCGTGCAGATCAGAGGCTGCGAACTTTCATTCAAGCTCCGCGACACGCCCTGTTAAAGACAACTGTTAACCCTTGCTATACTTATATACATATATAATATATGTATATGGGTGGTTCTTCGGATAGATTGACCGATCGAATATTTTTTCTTTTAAGCAATTACAAAATGTTCTTTGCTATTGTATCTAACTTTGTGAATTTTTTTCACGAACGTGTTCAAGTTACAGATTGTATTCTATTTGTAATTTACAATAATTTGTAATTCCAAGAGATACATTTTCTCGACAAATACAGAAGAAAATTTTGATTTAACATTTACCAATTTTTTAATATAAAATACTTTCCACGCCTTTTTTTACTACAAAACTATCTATATTCGTTGTAACTTGTACATCGAACTCTGTTTATAGCTAAAAATAGAGTTGTCAGGAAAATTATATAATTTTATAATTAAAATGTCTATTTTATTTAATAATGTCCTGAATTATACCTAGCTCGATTGAAATTTGCAAAAAGGTAACTTACATTAATGAGATTTCTTTCAAAGTGGTATTGTAAGTCTTATATAAAAAAACTTCATTCGCGTTTTTTTAAATGCCAAGTTTAACTCTTTGAAGCAATTTATGTAAAAAATTTGAAACAGTTCGTAAAGACATCTGTATCTACAGTACGAAAGAAGAATTTAAAAAGATTAAAACAAATAATTTGATCGGTTAATTGATAAGAGAATCGTCCATAATACACTATTCACTTTATGGCTCAGGTCTGTAGTTAAAAAATGAGCTGACTTTGAATAATTAAAAATGCAATGAAACTCTTCGAAGTTCAAACATTGTGTGGTAAACAAACTATTTCCACTGAAAGTTCGCAGTAGTAAAGTTCCAGTTTGGTAAGACGGGAACGATCCCTTACTCGTAAAGCTTCTAAATAAACAATTTTCTTTCTACCAACAAAACCGATACATTCGTAGTGTACTATACACATTCCCGTACCGTTGAATAAAACATGTACTCGATCAAAGTGCATTTGATTGCTTTGTACAAGTAGTTACGCTCGTGGTAATTCGAGAGTTTGAGCGCGCGAGAGTAACGATGTCACTATGCATCTTGCGCTAAGTGATAAACAAGGATAAAGCTAAAATACGGGAAGAAAAGCGACTTTTTCAAATTTTCCGCTTGTATTTTCCTTCTTTTTCGAATAAATTTATAGCTAAAAGAGAGAACAAGAGTGGATCCCGCGAGTCTCTAAATCCAATAAGCAACGTAGTTCGTATTCTACGCGCGTACCTGAAATCCCATTTGTCTGTCTACAAAGCGTCTTTGTAGAATTTTTACAATACGAAAGTCCTTAGATTTCATTTGAATAATGAAACGTACGCGCACATCGAAAAATTAATTTTCAAAAATAACGCAGTCACGTAACGCGATGTTGATGTAATGAAAAATGTAAAGCAAAAGATAATCTATGCATAGAAAGAAAAAGAGAGACACAGTGTGATCATTAGCATCGGTTCCACTCTTACACCCTAACAAAAATAATCGAATTATTAACACAAAAGAGATCCAGAGCTGTAAAAAATGGCTCGTCATCTTTCCAATTCACCGACCCCCGGTTCGTTTTTGCCTCTCTCTCTCTCTCTCTCTCTCTCTCTCTCTCTCTCTCGTTCTCCCTCAACGCGAGTCTAATCGCCCCAAAAAAGGAAAATTCTTTACGGCGTCCCATTAATTAGACCGATTGTAAAAGTGATATAAGACTAGTAGTAACTGTCTTCTACAGAGATGCGAAATCGAGAGGAATGAAAAAAGAGGTTCTTTTAGTTTCACGTCGCGAATTACGCAAATTATCGACATAACCATGTCTCCCTCGAGCATTTGACGAACGATGGCAACAGCAGGTTCAAAAGTTTTTCGCGGAAACGGAAAATAACCATTGAAAGAGTACTTGACTTTCCAGGTAAATATATTTTTTTTTATTTGCAATTCTGTCTCACCTCCTCTTTATGTGTATTTACTTAATATATATATATATATATATATATATATAGATATATGTGTATGCAGATATGTATATGGATGTTTTTTAACCGCGGGCAAGCGCGTGTCTCGTGTGTATAGTCGCGACCAAACGAACGCTTGCTCGGCGTTTTTTGTTCGTATAAATAAAGGTTGAGCAGAGGAAAGAGCGAAAATAGAATGAAGAGATGAAACAAAAATGAATAGGACCGCGAGGTAGAGACAAACAAATGGCAAACATTTTATCGAAATACTCGGTGTGAAATAGAGGGATTTTTTTTCATTGTCACGGAAATTATAATTTCAAGATAAATGTAAGCATTTGAAAAAAAATATCTATTCCATCAATTTTTACCTACCTTTTGCCTTGGCAAATTGATGAAATAACGTGTATTGAGAATAAATTGTTCGAGTAAAAAAAAATTTCTTTGATCTCATAAAATAATTTCTTTGGATGCCACTAGAATAATGTTTCTTTTATTCTAACCATGCTATTTAATGAAATGTACAGTTAGCTTATATATTAATTTAAATTATTCTACATCTTTATTTGTAAAAAATCATTCTATGTGCACGTGACATTCGTTTACTTCCAACTAAATGTTCATAGATATTTATCGAAAATTTTAATTGAAAATAAAAGAAACATTTACATTATTCGACGAAATTATTATTTTTATACCGCGACTAACGTTTCGTTGAAAATAATTATTTTTTTAGTATATACATTTGGCGTTTTACGTAAATAAAACTAACCACCGGTGAGGGCGGCGTTAATTCCTGCTTTGAACGATCCAGCAAAGCAAAATCGACGTTGAACTTTTTTTCAATGTACAGCTTTCAATATTTGCTTGGCGTATAATAAATTGCAAGAAAATTGCGCGATTTTCCATTGGACTGTTCACGAACGTAAAGAGTCAAGCGCAATGTAAGGGCGTAATCGTGTACACACACACGTATATATATTTATATATATATACAAAGAAAAAGAATCCGGGAAAGGAGAAATGCAAAATTTGAACGAGCGTCTATATACGGAATAAAACAACTACTACTGCGTGAGGACGAGAAGTTGGAAGAAGAAAAGAAAAAGGGAGTGTCTGTAGAAGGAAAAAGTGCAGTGGAAAGATAAAGGAAATTAAGAAGAAGTAAGATATAAACGGAGTAGTAGCGTAGCTCGAGTTTAAAGCTTGGATGCTGTGCGGGAGAAGGGAGGAGAGGGGGTGGAGAGAGAGAGAGAGAGTCACGTGGGAAAGGGGAAAAGCCGAGATACAAGCTGAGATCAATACGAGGTCGCTAGGCAACGAGCCTCCGGCGAGAGAGCGAGCGGTCCGGGTAGACAGGGTGCCGCCATAACCACCCCCCCAAAGCCACTGCCGCTCTGCTTCTGCTATATTCTCTCTCTTGCTCTCTTTTACCCCCTCCTATTATTTCCTACCTATATATATATATATATATATGTGTGTGTATACATACACACATACAGACCCTGTTTGCACCTCCAGCCACGCATATGTACGCCGGGAGGCGAATGTGTTCACCTCGAGTCGCTGCTGCAACCACGAGTCGTCGACGTTCTAGATACTCCGAATTCCGTTAAGGGAACAGATGAGATTTTCCTCGCGCTGTTTACACTTCTCTTTTTGTCCTTGTTCGCCAGTTGAAAATGAACGAGGTATATATGCGCCTCCCGAGATTTTTCTCACTTCTTTTTTTTCGCTATTCTTTCTCTCCTATACGCCACTGAAAGAGACTATTCTTCCGCTCGACTGCCTGTTTTTCAGCATAAGTAAGGCCTTTTCGCAGCGGCGATAACGAGTGATTTAGCGCGACTTCGCGTCCCAATCTCTTATGTACCGAAATGTAAATTCAACGAAGAAAGGGGGGATCTCGATTGAATTTTTTGGTGAACATTTTTTCTTCTTCTGCTTATACTTCGTGCAGTGCAACAAGTTTAGCATATTAGCTTGTGAAATAACATGAAATATGTAAAGCGGTTTCACGACCGATGCGGAAAATTCTCACAGAGAGACTTTGAAATACGAGGAGAGCAACGTTAGCATAATGGATGATGAAATGGATTCGAGCATTAGGACGCGGAATGAAATTTTAAATGCCCAGATTAATAGCCGGTTCATTCATTTATTCACTGGATTAATTAATATCTTCGCGATACAGTAATTGTTTTTTTAATCGGCAAGCTTATCGATTTTATTATAAAGAGTATTAGAAAGCCCGGAAAAAAGAGCAGCATCTATGGAGGTCGATAAAATAGGCGTCGATAATTATTGCGACAACTGGCAGAGCATGGCAACGCCTCTTTGTATCCAGTGCTCGGACGGCTTGTCTGTTGGTAACTGCATTGCGATGACAAAGTTCGTCGAGTGACCCGTTGTCGACAGTACACCACGACGTTCGCTGGTCTTATACACTGGACATGTATACGCAGGACGTGGTACCACCTCCTCTTTTCTCATCGGCACCAACCACAGCTAATTATATTACGTAGGCTATTAGAACAATCGCGTATCAACCCATTATAACGTTACCAGAACAATTTTTCGAAGTCCTTTTTTAGCGGGGTTTCCTGAATAGATGAGATTCCAGAAAAATTCGTTAAATATACATTTCACTATTTTGAAGGTTGGTCTTTCCAATAGCGGCATTGAAAAGTGCCGTTCAAAAATCGAGTATAAAAAATACATATTTTAAAATCATTTTTCTTTGCCTCAGGATTTTCGTATCCACCTGAAACCACTTTAAAGGGTATCTCGAATGCCTGAATTTAAAATAACTGTCATTTTTAGACTCTGAACTTTTGTTAATCAAATATTTTTAACAGACTTTATTCTCGCGGAAAATATAGAAATGTAGACTTTCGTAAAAATGTCTAAAGAATAACAATATCAATCCATTAGATAAGCTTGTAAAGAATATGATTAAAAAAAGCGACCTTCAACATAGTGTAATAGTACGCGAATATTTGTGTGATTATTATTATTCCGAATTTATCGTTAAAAGAACTTTAAAACAGTATTCCTGTAACGTTAAAGGGGTAAAGAATGTAATAATCCTCTTCCGAGATTTGTAATGGTCGAGCTAATTGTTGTACCGAGGTCAATTGGGTTACCTCGGAATAACTAGAAACTTCCTGAGCGAAGACTCATTAGCGAGTAATTGAAATGGCTCTGAATTATATGTCATCCAAGGAATATTTACAATTCTGTAAATCAACATTTAGATAAAAAGAAAACAAAGTTGTGTATATATTTACATGAGGCATACTCTCGTAGAGGACTTTGGGTAGTGACTCGTCGAGCATCATTCTCTGCATGTTGAAACGTGCCCCGTCGAGAAAGAGTCCGTAAACGTAAACTCCGTCCTCGGGCGGTCCAGAAAAGCTCGTATTCTTGAGTGGTACAAAGTCATAGACTAGCAGATCGATAGGGATGGAATGTTTCCTCGCGTAGTTCTGCCTAGCTCCAGTAAGAAAGGCCTGTGTAAAATAAAAGCCAGAGATCCAAAAGGACGTTGGTGGCCCTTCTTCGTACCAGGTCTATATTCAAAAGACAATTCGAGTTTTTACTCATCTGCGTGCACAAAGACAAATATAAAATTCAGCTTAGAAAAAAAGACCTGGAGAAAATTCAGACGGCGCAAAAAGTCCTGAATATAACTTCCGAGGGGCTTCAGTGAAGGATAAGAGACTTTTTGCCACAGCTCCGGAACTTTGCCCGTCATTATCGATGTAAAGACCGTCTCCAGCTCGTAGTCCATTACTACCAGACCTGTAAATGGCGATTACGGTTAAATAGAAAATTATCCAAGTCTATGTATATATGGGTGATTCTCTGACAAATCGACCGGTCAAGACTTTTTTTTTACAACCAAATCATTTTATACCGTACCTTCGCGATGTATTTTCCCTCAAGAATTTTCTAGAATTTGTTCACAAACCATTTTTAAGTACCAATTATGCATAACAGTGATTCACATGTTGTCAACTGGTTTGTCCAATTTTGTTTATAAAATATTTCGCAACTATTTTTAACGATAGTTACTCTTTCTATGACTACAACAACAGTATAATTCATTGTACTATCAGAATTGATGGTAAAGGAATAAGAGACACCTTTAAGTGAGGCTACGTAAAATAAAAAATTGTCGTTACTTATATCAATTGCATTCTTTATATATTTAATACTGAAATCGTAACCGCGTATTACTTTCAGTTTGAGTTTTATTTCACATCCTTAAGGGGGTAAGACTGAATTTAACTCTAAAAGTATTTATGACAATTTCTTTGGATTACTGTTTTAAATTAATTCTTCATTTAATTAATCGAGGTATTTAAATGTGATTTACTATTATTAAATTATCGATGTATCTCGTGTAACTTTTAAAAAATTCAAAGAAAATTTCATTTAAAAATGTAATCCAGAGAGTCCAAGGTACTACTACCCTGAAGGAGTATTTTAAGCTTAATTTAAATAAAAGGTAATGACTACATCGCTCAAAAACCCGTGGCAACGGACTGAAATTGCGAAAATAAAAGACTTACAAGAGTGGTCAATAGCAAAGCCTGGAAGCACTATGTGAATTACTCTAAGCTGCAAAAATATTGTCGGTACGTGAAGTGTAACAAGTTACAGTCAGCTAGATTAAGCTGTTTTCTGTAGCCAATAAATCATTGCGTATCATTTTCGGAATTCAACTCAGGCGTACCCCCTTATCCCCTTCGTTGACCAGTCACAGTAGGTTGTTGAAAACTCAATCTCCGCAGCATTCAAAGTAAATTAATGCGCCAACTGAGCTGGAAAGCAGCGTAAATACTCTTTGATACATTCTTTAGAACTTGAATGCAGGCATTTACAATTGAATGAGCTGAAAAAATGTTACATGAGTAGACGTACCGAGATTTGTGAAAAAAAAAGTTATAAAGTCAGTTTTTGATTTTTAATAATCTTTCATTCATTAAAATACATCCCTCTATTCAAGCTTAAACAAATGTATCAAACAGAATTCATGATGATTGTCTGCTCCATTGGTCCATTCATTCACTTTGAATCGTGTGGAGAATACATTTTCAACAACCTACTGTTAACGACCATCGAAGGGTTTAAAATATACGAAGCAAAGCTCAAACTAATGAATATTTACAAAAATACCTTGAGATTATGCTAGCTACTTTCCCAGTGATGTAAACTACCTGTCCGAAAATTTTTAATGATCCCCAGTACAGTCAAATTCATCATTATACGTGTAGAATAGGCATTTTGATCGTAATAGGAGGAAATTTAACTAACAACATTATTTTTAGCTAGGGAAGTGTAGTTTTGTAGACAATAAAGATATTCTCATAAATAAATTTGATTTTAAGGCGCAACTCATAGTGAAAATTTATCGTAACTTATTCTATCTTGAGATTTTGGAGAAAGGTGCTCGTAATAAAAAATTTTCTGAATATTCTAACTTTTTCTTTGAAACTTGGAATTGGTTCGTGAACAATTATTAATGAACGAATTACGTTATGTACAGTGATCAAAGAAGAGTGAAAAATTATTTAAAAGAAAAAAAAATTTGTCTCCCGGTCGATCCGTTAGAGAATGATCCATATGCATTTACAATGGAATTGAAATTAATGTACCTTTGATAGCTTTTTGCACGTTCACGAGGCTGCTTCTGATAGTCTGCAGAAGCTTGTTAAATCTACCCATTTCTTGCACGAGTACTGTATTCATGCTCTGTCTGTAGGAAGTCGGATACTTGGAAATGGCTTGAACCAAGTCGTAATCTTGCGGTAGCTTCGATAGAATATCTCCGGATATCGAATAGACAACTTCGTCGGGAGATTTTCCGCTATCCGAGCTCGAGGACACGCTATCCTATTAACCATAAAAAAAAAATCTTTTTACTCGTTACTTCATCCTTTACATTGTACATATTATAACCCGTGCGCGTTTCAAACAAGTAACAAGAAAGTTTGAAACTTTTTATAGAATTTAATTAAAACAAGTTTTTAGCAACTCTGCTGTACTGATTATAAATATAATGTAACATAAAGCAGAGTTAATTTGAAATTCCAACAAAAAGCTCCCGTTTGAATGGATCGAGCGAGTAAGGTAGGGAGAGCACAATCGAGGGTGGCTATTATGATAATAATAAGAAGAAGGAAGTTCCGATAATACAAACTTGGGTTAGTAGTATAGACGTCAGCATCAGTTCGGTCTCCTGCTGGTCCTTAACTATATCAGCATTGTCAGCCATACCAAAGACTTGTGGTCCAGCCAGCATCGGTAAGGACCTTACGTACTTAAGGAATTGGGTGTGGTCCTTTACCTCAGGTACGTGGTACACACCGCTTTCGTCCAAGGGACATTTGTCTGTTGCGATCACTGCCGGCCGGTAATATGTGGCCAGTATCGTATTCAGGCAACGTCGATCCCACTCGTCCGTCACGCGTCCACCGTAATTACATTCGCCTTTTGTACAAATTCAATGCCTTCATATATATGTATATACATATCTATGTTCAGTATCTTCACACACACACACACACATATATATATTCATGTATATTGGATTAAGCACGTATATATAATAGAGGCACGTGCGTGCGCCATGTATTTTTACTATATAGCTCTCAACGTCGTCGTCAAAGCTCTTCCCTTTCAAACGCTTCGCTGGATTTCCCTCTTTTGGCTTTATCGCTGCGAATAAAGACTTTGAGAGCTCGAGAGCAAATTACTTGTACATCGTTTCGTTGCATTTCCCATACATATCGCACACACGCAAGCCTTTGCTATATATGAATTAACTTCACAGAGATAGAGAGAAAGCTTTATACGTTTTATCGTTACGCGTTGGCTCTTTGGAATACATACAGCCCTTATCTCTATCGTCAGCTACAACTAGACTGTTGACCGTAAGATTATGCGTTGGACGAGTCTTATCATCGAGTATAAGGTACGTATCGATCGTTTTTCTAAGAATAGAATCGATTAAACTAAACTTTTAGAATATTTTTCGGTTAATATGTTACATTGTTTGTTACGCTGAAATAGCCACTAGGAGCGAAGGAAATCATTCTGAATCAACGAAAAAATAATTTTAAATAGATTGTTAAAAAGGTTTGTTCTAAAGGGATTGCTTTCGTTTTATTCGTGTTGTAATTCTTCTGTTTCGATAAAAAATTTATTTTTACATCCAAATATATCCAAGAAATCCATAGTTCAATCAAATTTTTTTATTTAGTACAGCAAATAAATCACAATCTAACAAAGTACCATCGCTATCCCAGAAACGATTAAAAATATCGCATAATCATAAAATGACTTTACATTGCAATGACTTTGCAAGCTAATTTGTCCAGTCGTGTCCTAATGAATAACACGAAAAATTAATGAAAATATAATCATGTTGTACGTAAGTAATTCATCCTGATCAAAAACAACTAGCTTGAATATAAACCAGATTGTTGCTTTTAAATATCGATGATTTTTCTGTAAAATCAAAACGATGTAGCCAAAAAGGCATTTCCTTTGCCTCAAGGATATTGTTTCTTTCAGTGCATCGAATAAATATGGTTTGAAATAAAATCCTATATTACAAAAGTTCCGGAGCGTCAAATCGTTTATCGATGCGATTTTATACAGACGGCATTTTCCACCATAAAAAAAGTAACGTAACTGCAATACGACCTTTCGTAATGCAGGTGAAAATAGAGAGCTTCTTAAGATAGAATCATATACCTGTAAGATATTTCAGTGCCTCGAACTGAACATCTTCGTATTGCGCTAGGAAGATCCTTAGTTGTAACGCACTGATGCGAAGGTCGGTCTCGTTGAATTCATACCGGTTATTCCAACCGATTGGTCCGAATTTCCTACGCTCTTGTACAATCGCGTGGAAAAAGCAGAGAGAAAAGAGGAGCTTTTTGAAGTTAATATTTTGCTTTGGAGCTTCGAAGAATTCAGGATCACAAATAGGATCCTGTCGAGAAAGTTCAAAGTTAAACATTTTTTTATTTTCCTTGCATAAATCACTGCTTATACATACTTGCAAATATGAACGTGTAATGTTCGATCGTAATCCAGTCGGAGGTTCGTTCGTCATTTTCACGCCGTTTTGCAATACACTAACCGGAAAATGTTCCGACGGATAGCTTGTAAGCCAAAGTCGGAAATCTGGGTGCACCGTTTCCGGTGTGAAACTCTCACAAATCTAAAAAAAGAAAATAAGTAGATATAGGAGTATAATGTATGATATAAAAAAAAGGTTCGAGTTATTGCCTTTTCCAAAGTGCCCATCCAGCTTTTAGCTAAATGGCAATTCTGTAGTACAACCCAAGTTCCATTCTTGACAGCTTCTTCGATCAGTTGAACGGCTATCGGCCCTTGCCCCTGTCCAAGTGACAGCGAGTTCAGTCTGTTTTGTCCGAAACCTTGATCATCGGCAAATTTGAGTAATATAGCTGTGGGGTCAGCACCAGGTGTCAGGACGAATATCAAGGGCGCACAACTGTGCGAGTCACCATAAGACGAGGATAAATCGAACGGCGGTGGCTCCACGTACTTGCGACCCATCTCCGCTATTCATTTAAATGGTAACGTTTTCAAAACTCTACAAGTTATACAAAACATCTAAAAACGTCTGAATACTGTTTGAGGTAAACTGTTTTGAAAAATTTGAAGGTCGTTCTTTTGGTAAATTTTGTCGAGGAATTGAACGATGACTTAGCATCTGACTTTAATGGAGACCTTAAAAACTATTTCATAGTCATCTTCATTTTTTAAAAACGAAAATTCTCTTCTTCGGTATTGGCAATAAAAAGTTTAAAATGTTCAAATATCAGATCATATTATTCTACAGGGATACGGATGGTCATGCCCAAGATTACCACTCACATGAAGATTACCACCAATAATGACCGCAATATTTTAAAAAAGTAATTTAACTGGAAACGTATTCAAGTTTTTTCATACTTTTAGACACCCTGCATGCATTATTTACACACCTTCTATAAGATCCTGAACAGCTGGGATAACTTTGTCGTACCGCAAACATCGAAGAACGAGTAAATTCTCAAAACGTGTAAGTTTATCAAACGGTGCAGGCATATTTTGTTTGTGAGGTTCTTTATGATCGAATATTATTTGCCAACTATCTGGCTCTTTTTCGAATGCCTCTTTGACACCCTGCAAATGAAAAATTTGTTCACACTTTTCTTTAAGTTACAGAGAGTCGAAAATCTCAATTTTCGTCTTCAAGATGTTCTTAATTAATTAAATTGTAAATATTAAATGTAGTGAGCGAGTGATTCTCACTATCAGATCCAGACAATTCGTGCGTGAATCCAATGCAAAATGCATGCAGTTCAATTGGTGCAATCGTCATAAATTATTTTAGTAGCGACTATGACAACAAACACACTAAAATGTATATACGACAGTTCTGGAAATGTGTTCGACTATCAAGACTCTGGATAAAGTGTGGATACAAACAAGATTATTGTAGAATTTCAAATCTATATATAATGCAAATGATCGATTAAAATATATTGGTTGGCTAAAAAATAACGTGTTCGACTACTTAGATCACAAGATAAATACAAATAAAGATCTGTTGCATTACTTGTATCAGCTAATCTTATAATTTCAGCTATGCTTGTATAATATAAAGGAAAGCAATTGTTCGAAATCGATGATTTAACAAAGAATCGCCCATATATGGAGACTGTGTATAGGCATTACTAGGTACCTTAAAACCAGGAACATCATTCAATCGGCAGATTTCATCCCAAGACTTGACAGGAAGCCATTTCGCAGGATTGGGATGAGGATTTTCAAGCCCAACGCCACCAGTGAGAAAAAACATCCACTGCGAAGTCGACATTTTTCCTTCCTTGTTCAGCAAATTGACAAGGAGAATAAGGGAGAAAAGAAGCTTGTCTTTTTCGAATAGCGAGCGACAGATGTTCACATAGAGCGAGTACGTGAAGTGCTTTCTTAAATCCTCAAGGCGTTGACCTATGTTTTCGACAGGTACTGTGTTATCGATTGTACTCTTGAAGAGATTCACGAACCATGTAAGCGAGTACTGGTACATCGGGTCAATGTTTGCTAGCGTAGCTATGTGTAAAAGAAGCAAAAACACGCGTAAAAAATTTGAATGTCCAAAGTCAAAATTTCATTTATACGTACCAATGGTGAAAAAGAGCACGGTGCTATAGCGGGCGATCGATGTGTACTGTAATCTCGTCTCGTCGATGGACTTCTCCGTAATTTCCGCCGCAGTCTGCTTCGCTTGAATGTCGTTAGCCAACGTCTTCGAAGAGCTTAACACGCTAATTGCAGTTTGATCTTCCAATATGTTTTCATCGGATTCCGACAGAACTTGCAGTATCTTATCTTCGATCTCCTTCAGCATCCTGTTGATGTTCGAATGGATCGTTAAGGAATTCTCGAAGGAATATTAAACCTTTAACTATATGAGGACACTTTTTCGAAGTCCTCTATTGGCGGGCTACTCGAAGCAGAAATAATTTAACTGATAGCAAAAATCAATGATAAAAAGAGGAAATTTACAAAAAGATTGTTAATTTCTTTCGATTGTTGGTGTCTACTGTCTACTCTAAACCTACGTAAAAGAACTTAAAATAACTGGTTTTCGACGTGTATGATTCCAGATTATCAAAATATTTATATTGCAAAGTATCATCTCAATGTACAAAAGTTTACAATCCCGAGAATACTTTTAAATGCCACGAATAAAAAGAGTGACCTTCCGAATAATGGAATAGGTACGGCACACATTTTTCTGAGATTATTTCCGTTTTAGAATAACCCGTCCAAAAAGGACTTCGAAAATGTGTCTTTTACAAAAAAAAACACTTTACTTTTTATTCTCTGCTCCTTGAACTATCAATTGATTCTTTTCAGCCTCCAAGTCTGGTCGTTCTTTGGCAACGACTATTCCCAGAAGCTGATCTTCTAAGCCCGTTGGTGTGATCATAAAGTTCAATAACGTCACTTTCACCGCAACTTCCGGTAGATAATGCGGGTTTCTTAGTTTCGTAGTTATGTAGAACCTGTTAAAAGTTAAGCGCCTTTTACACCGAACGTTCAAGCAAAGCTTGAATAATCCAGGCAAGCCTGAATTAAATGTTGAAAATAACACAAAATAATTAACTGACTAAAGACAAAAGCCAAAGACAATTGAATCTAGGCAATTTAAATTTTGTACTTCAAGTATACGCATAAATACTAACTACAGTATTTCTGGTTTCTGATATTGTGTATTCTTGAAAGTACAGAATTTTTATTATAATCAACAGTACGAGAAACGATACTTTATTTCACTATAAAAATGTTGCATTGACTTATTGCACTTTTGTAAGTGCATACCTTAAATGTATTAAATAAAATAATTATCTTTAAATTTATTAATACTATTCAAAAGACATTTCCATTTGACATGTGTTTTTGCTACGAGAGAATTATTTTTTTCAGTGTACGCAGACGAGCCATTTCATAAGACTATGCTTTAAGTCGGTCTTTAGAATAAACCCATGGAATTATTTTAGAAAAATAAACCAAGAAATTCGTCGTGCTTTACTACAGAATCATTAAGAATGATCCGGGGAAAATTGGTCGATTGCGAAAGATATCATTTTAAATTAAATAAAAAATAATCTTAGAATCATTTCCTGAAAGTCGTTAACGAGTGAAATTTACTCTATTTCATGCAAAAATATTATTTTTATATAATAAGTAAAAATATATTTTAGATATAATTTACGCAATATTATATCGATAGTTAAATGAAATTTTAATATTTGGTAGAGCAAATAAATCATAACCTACCAACGTATTATGGTAACCATAAAGTAACTTTAAAAGTTAATGAAAATATTCTCTAAAATTAATCATTTTGTACAAAAATTTCTTTTTGAGTCTACGTTTATTACTAAAGTTGATTCATTACGAATTACGAAAAAGACACTCTTTTGTCTCAAAAGTATCTTTTCTTTTTCCAAAGTAATAATGCTTAAATCGAACACTTAAAAAAGTAATCAGTATTAAAATTTAGATTGATCATATAGATTAATGCAGTGTACGTAGATCATGTGCAGTTACATGTTCAGTTGTAGTAGTTGTTGCATGTGTACTGTTACAAAATTAAATTAGCTTTTTTCTGTGACCACTAAATCCTTTTGTATTATTTTCAATACTATACTCAGCTTTATTTATTATTATTCATTTGACGAAAATGCATGTATACCCACCTAAATTTCTCGTTATATTCAACGGTTGAATCTCCCAGTTTAATTGATACAGCCCCTCCTGATTTGAAGGTTTGCTTAAGTAAGAGCGGCTCGAGAGCAGCATCAAGTTCCTCGCCGACATTCTCCATCAAGACAGGTTGACCAAATTGAATGGCGTTCTCCAGTATCCTCATATAATCCAGCTGTGAGAGTCTTATCACATGGATATTCGCAGCCTTCTCCAAGTTCTTGATCCACTTGTTAGCTTGACCCTGGGGATCGATCATTAGAGGCCAGCGTCTCGAGTGGCAAACGATGATTCCATTATCTATGGAGAACAAGTCACTGGGCAAACCACAGATCGTCCAGTTACGTATGATTACAGGTTCACCCAGCACATGGCTCAATTGAAAGTCCGGACTACAAATAAGACCCAACTTCGCGCAGCCTTCGATCCAATTGTCGAGCTGTTTTTGCCTATAGGAGGCTGTGAAGACTCCCAAATAAGCGACGACAGCTGCACTGACGAGCACGTCTCCTGTGAGCTTGTAATAACGTTTGCCTAAATCTTGGGCGATTTGCGACCATCGAGAGTGTTCTCCACCAAGACCACCTGTGACACAAGCAAGCGATTCTCTGCAGCGGATATTGATAGATGAAAATGATCGAAAATTTGAAAATTACTAGAGACCTATCAGTTCCTCGGCGCGCTGAAGTTTCTGCTGGCACTCTTCCACCTCTTCGGTCATCTGCTGGTGTTCCTCCTTGCGTACCGCTAAGAGCTTCTCAAGCTTCACCACCTTCTCTTGTACTTCTCGAAGCTTGGCTCGTTTCACCTCGACCCCTGCTATGGCGTAAGCATAACTGGCCTTGGCTTTCAATAGTGCCACCTTTTTAGGTGCCACGACCTTGGCCACTTTGTCGTACTCTGACAAAGCGATCACCCACTTGCAGAGACCCTCGCAAGCCGTTGAAGCATTGCGAATCTTATCGGGATCGAAATTTGGATTCGTAAGGATACTAGTGCGAATTTTGTTGATTATTCGCTCGGGAATGTTATCCTTGTCGAAAATTAGAAGACCCTCGAGAAATTTGATATCTCCGAGTATACGCAAAGACGGCTTCCAGTAATCATCGACCATTCGACCGCCTTCGTCTCGGATTCGATCGGCTTTTACATCCTGTGTAATCATTAGGGATCATTTTTTTGTACTTTATGTTCGAAATAATGAAATTATTTTCATTTCTTAAGTATATCACTTTTTACTGTTAAGTTATAATTAATAAAAATACTAAAATTTGCTATTCAGTAAATATTTGCTATTTAATACAGTAATTATTACTTTTTATTTATACATTTATATTTCCTGTCCCAGATCATACTAGTAATACGATATAGTACATTATTTTAGTAATCTAAATAATTTTTTCTTATGTTCTGTTACTTGACTCCACAAAAGAGTGGAGTTTTCTTTATCATATCGAACTTAACCATTTAAAATACTTAATCGATTTTATATAAATATATCCAAAATAAAATTAAAATTTATAACTCAATTAAAATTTCTCTTAAAAAATCTATTTTTCTTAAATTACAGACATTACAATGTCTTCTAAATTTCTTTGTAATTGCGTATCTCATGTAGCAATGCAAATTCTTTGAAATTTAAATTGATTCTCATGGAGTTAATCTGGGTTAAATTTCGAAAATAGTGCATAAAAAATTGAAAGATTCGATGTTGACAATATCTAAGAATATATATTACATATCTTACTAAAATTAAAGAATTCGTTTGTACAGAATCTGCTTATAAAATATAACGTGCATAAATTGATTGTATCGAGAGGTGCATAAACAACCTAAATTTAATACTATGTATTGAAAATAGAATAGTTAAAATAGTAATGAAAAACTTAATTGCATTTCTGTGAAATGTCAGTTCTACCTTTTTCAATAATTTTCTTTATAGAAAACTAAAAGAAATATTCATTAAGGATATTATACTTCAATCGAATAATAATCAATAAAAATAGTTTCATATTAGATTAAAATGATTACAGTGTTGACACACAAGCAAATCAATTATTAATGATAAGTTTAAGAAGTGTATGTACGAAACATTAAACTTTAAATATGGACTGTAACAAAAAAATTAATAAATTATTTTCACTTTTGCGAACAGCAAATGTTCGTTTCTTTCGAAATCGAATCATTCTCACTTTTACAAATAGTAAATATACACTGTACCGACTGGTAAAATTTCACTATCTCAGATTTAGAAAGAATATCATTAAAACTTATGTACATACAAGTTGCATATTATTTGCAAATTTAAAAGGAAAGTACTAACTTTTAATATGCAAATAGCTTCCATAACGAGCTTAACTCCAGCAGGTGGATTTTTCATCGTCTTGACTATTTGAATATCCTGGGGAGTAAGGGTATTCAAAGCATGGTTAGCGGCATTCAGTATCGGTAAAACTTCTTTCAAATCAGCATCACATTCAGCCTTGATGGCTTCTGCTGCATCAGCTACAGCCTGAAATTCAATTATAATTTAAAAATATAATTCAAACCTATATATAAGAGCTATCCAACTATATATATATACATATATATCTCAAAGTTAGAGTTTACCATAGCGGCTTCTTCGTCTTTTTTCACAGTCTTCTCTATCTCAGCAACTTCGGCAGTTTCCGTAACAATCGTCGTCAATACTTTTTCCACGTCTTTCGTGGCTTCGATCAATTTCGGCTGCAAAGCAATGAGAGTCTCCTTCATTTTGCCAACTTGTATATGAGCATTGTTGAGTGACTCCAAACCAGCCTCGTATCTCTTCTTGCTTTCTCTAATTTCTCGACGCTTTTGTTCTAAAATTTTATCGAACGTATTAATCAGTTCTAAATAAGACGTCGGCGTGACATAATTGTATCTATTGGCTCTCTGGTAAAATTCCTTGGACAAATCCTGCGTCGACGTGTGAAAAGTCTGACACATTTCAATGCAAGCGGATCTCTCGACCGGTGGCAATTCCGGAATGTTTCCCAAAAATTTCGTAGCCACTGCGAGAAGAGCATCTTCCGGCCAAGGCTGCAACCAGTCGATAGTACAGCAATTAACCAGAGCTGGAAACTTCCTAATCCTAACGCGGAAATTCTCGCCGATCGGCGACATAGCTATCACTACGTGAAGCTGATCCTTGACCATTTGTACGAACAAATTGAATAGAGATATAGGACTGCCATCGGTTTGCAAGGCCTTATCGCGCTGACGATCGATCTGACGCATCTTTTCGCATATATCGACCTTCTCGTCAGGAGCGAATAGGTTCGGTACTTCGCCCGAGTTCAATAAATTGCTAATATCTTCGAGAAACGATTCTTCCTTAATTTGGGAGTCACTGAACAGAAAAGATGTGTGTAGCTCGGTTGAGGCAGTTTTTTTTAAAATATCCTTCAAATCTTCGTGCCACTCGTTGGCTCCATACAATTTGGATATTTCGACCTGAAAAAGCTCGTAGTCCGATATATGCGCGGCCAATCGCGTGAGTGACTGTCGTCCGGAACCACCCATTCCGACTAAAAGTGCATGACTCCGTGGCTGCATCATGATTCTACAAATTTTCGAGAGATGCTCCACTGCGAATCTACGCAAAATAATTTACAATAATTTGTTAAATAATACTTTGCAGACATGTAACATATTTATTCTTACACTCTGAATTTGAAATAGTAAAAGAATGACTATTCTTGGTAGTGAAATTATTTTCGGTTCTTAATTTAAAGTAGATACTTTACGCTATTATGCAGAGTGAAAACAATTAATTATATAATCAAGTTGTTTAACACTACACTTTTTTGGGTAATTCTAAACGAGAAAATTCGCACAGTATCTATTCAATTATGTTGAAGGTCACTCTTTTCTACAGCGGCATTTAAAAGCTTATATAACTGTCATTTTGAGGCTCTTTAAGTTTATTTTCGAAATTTCGAAGACGATTTCGTCTTATACATTTTTAGTGAATATCATAGCCTTCAAAAATATAGCAACTTAATTACGCGTCAATCAGGTCTTCGTCAAATAAATAAAACAAGTTGATAAACTTCTCTCGATTCAATGACAATTTTCAAAATCGATGGTTCTACAGCTATTTGAAAACATCAAAATCTGGAATCTATTATTGTTATTATTGTAACTCACCGTAAGTTGATTAAATTTGATAAAATTTTAGGCGAATATTGACCTCACTTTGAAAGAGTTTTTTTTTAAATCCTTTTTAATATTCAGTTTATTTATTACCAATATTAAATGCATTAATAAGTTAACATTCACCAAAAGTGTATTTACTATTTTCCAAAAATAGTATTATTTTTACTTAAATAATATTATTTACTATTTTCGTTGTCTATCGTCATACTAACGTTTATAAATGGTGAATATCAAATAGTCAATTTTCACTATTTCAGATAAATAGAATAAGAGTCGAATATGAATGTTTTAACCTGAAGAGCACTAAATTCATCGGTTTCTTCGAGATAGAATTATATTCCCGGAGATATTGTTCGACAACTCTCGCGAGATTATCCAAATTCGGCACCTCCATGTAGAGTTTCGTATCTGTCGATGAATCTTGAAAATTGCAGTATAGCAAATTTCTCAGATTCGATTCTGACACCTATTGTATTGACGAAATTCTCATGTGTACATAATTCATACTGTGCGCAGAGTAAATATTTTATCAACTCGTTACCCTTGTACTCGACGATTCATTAACAAAATCAGCAAAGAGCTCATCCATATTCTCGTTCATTCTGTTACGTAACACTTCACGGAGCATTTCAACCAGCCATTCGGTGTCAGCCTCCTCGACTAAGCGATCTCCGTAAACCCTAAGTATTTCATGTACCCAAAGTCTCTTGAGAGCGGCCTGTTAATCACATCGATTATTAAAATTATTTTTATCGAAGTATGACGAATTGTGTGTATGCAATGAGAAAATACCAAATTCTGCATAGTTTCTGGTTGCGATAGCAATATGCCTTGCACAACCCTTGAGAAATCTCGTAAATTAAATAAGTAGTGTGACTTTGATGGAGTAGGTAAAAGATGCTTCAATGTCTCTTTGTAGACGACTAGAGTCCCTTTGACGATATCACTGACGTATGCTTTGAATGACTCGGGAAAATTTCTCGTGTCGAAATGCCATGAAATGATTTTGCTGAAAATCGTTGACATAACGTCGTCCTCGAATTCGGATATAGCAAGGGTGAAGAAATGTCGTTTGAATCGCGGTGTAACATCTTTGCCACTCGATGGTGGAAGCATTGAACAAATAGGTTGTACATCGACGAGTCTTATCAGAGATATGTCCTTACGATCGTACCACGTTGAATGATCTAACCATTGTCGGAGTAGTTCGATAGGCGGCTTGTGCTCCGTATTCCTCTTTCAGAGGAATAGAAACGTCGTCGATGAAAATCACCCAGTGCATTCCTTTTATAAGGTACAAAGATAAGTCAATATTTACATTTTATCAAGCCTCTAACTCTTCAACACCGGTAGGTCGCTATTTATAGAATCAGATTTTTAAATTAGCACACTTTATCTGACCTCAAATTTAGTTGGTAATGAGTGGATAATAAGTTAAAATAAATACGACTTTTTAGTCCAGTTACATTTATGCTGAAGAAAAAGTATGTATATAGGAAGGTAATTTAACGATTTTGGACAGAGTTTTTAATGAAATAGATTGAGAAACAAAATTGATCTGAAAACTGAAGAAAACGTTAATTGTACTCTTTGAACGATTCTGAATACTTTTTTCTTATGGACATTTTTTTAGTGTGTACAGGATCATTTCTGAGCTAAAAAATAGAAATTATTTTATTACATCAACGATAGTATTTTCCACCACTTTCACAGGGTTCATTTATAACACCTTTTTTAATCGAGTAAGGTGAATTAAATAATTTTGTTTGATTAAGAAAATGTATTTATCAAGAAAATTGCAGTAACTGCCCACTCGTTTCTAAATTTAAGAACAGATAAAAAAATACCAGAAATTTTACGTCAGAAATCGTGAGCTGATTTTATTCCATAGAGAAGAGCTGAAAATCTGATTATGAAAGTTCATTTTTGACGGGTTATTCTGAACGAAAATAATCTCAACGAATTTTGCAGTACCTTGTCCACTATTGTCAAAGTCGCTTTTTCATTGGTGGTAGTTAAAAGTCCGCCGATACATATTTCGTAATTAAAAAATTGAATATAAAATAAGAAAACGTCATTTATTTAATACAATATACTTTTACTCAGAAACGGTAGATTTTTATAAAAATTTAAAAAGCATCCTTATAATAATAATAGAATCTTTTATCCAAGTTTTTGGTGTTCGCGAAAACAATCTAATAAAATAAAAAAAGATTTTCTATCGACGACTATGTTTTATTAATGAAATTTCCCGTTCTAATAATCACAGTTATGTCAATCTTAGACATCCGTGATATATTCTACCAAGGGTATATTGAATAGACGCAAACATTTTTGGGCAACGATCATTTTTAACAAAAAGATACAAAAAATGAATATGTCATTTTTTAATGATATTTTCGATTTTGGGATGACAAAACTTTTGCTAACTACCACCATTAAAAAAGTCAACCTCGAACTGTGCAAACCGAATACGGTGCCAATAGCAAATACGTTTCAGAAAAGTTATATCTCTCAACTCACCTGGCGGTGCGCCATAAATTCCTTTTCTTCGCTTATTCATTTTGCTCATTATTATATCTTGCGTTTGATTTGCCGAAGTTTGCGCGGAGAACGTTATGAAAAGTGGCCTGTAAATTTCAGCATCGACTTTTTTCATGAGAAACTCAGCGATGTAAGAAGATTTTCCAGTTCCAGTAGGGCCGACTAAAAGTATGGGCTTTTGATGATTAACGAGAAGCTTGAAAAGATGAAAGTAACGTATAGTCTCGATGGTTGGGACGATTATCTGGTTAACCGGTATGTCTCGAGGGATGGGTGGATCATTCTCAAGATCCTCCGACCATAATTGCCATCTTCCTTTGCCCTTTTTTATAAATTTGTAATCGTGCACTACACCTTCCGATGGAATGATCGTTACATATGGTTTCCGCGGGTTGGGTATCTCTTCCGGTAAGTTGAACGATTCTTTCACATCCAAAGGAAACTCGGGTTCCATTAGGGCTCGAAGTAATACGCTAAAATGTTCTCGGTGTACAGTGAGAATGGTGCTACCTAAGGCCCAGATACACGAGAAGAAGAAACAGCCCTAAAACAATTTTTTTTTCATTTAATTGGAACTTAGTAGTGAGAACTGAAACTAAAATACGAAAATAATAAATAAAATACATTTCTGGAAGTGATGAGCTGCTAAGTGTTTAATAACTCATTCAGCGGAATAAGTAATGTATCGTTGTAAAGAATTAAGAGAACGGTATCGAGAAACGAATCAAAGACTAGAAATAAATGCATTGTATTGACAAGTATAAAAAAAGCAACGATCGATAAAAATTATATTATAGGTATATATTATAGGAATTGAGTTTTTAACAACATACCGAGTGGATATAATTTCAAAGACAAGAGGCATTAAAGATAACGAACAAATTTGCGAACAAATTTTGATTTTACAATTAACTTTAATAGCATTTACCTCAAATAGAATTGACTTATTAATAAATAATAAACAAATCATATGAATTAATAACTTCGCGTTTACAGTATTATAAGCTCACCTCTATTTGAGCTCTCATTTCTAAATCTGAAATATTTTCGATAAATTCTTCGCTTTCGAAATCATCGCAATGACAGTCGAACAGGTACATAACTGATCGCACTAAATTTGAATCAGGCATCGATATCATCTCCTACGAGAAACGTTTAAATAAAAAACTAAGTGTAAATCATTTACACGACGAAATTATATTTGAAATTTAAAGGAAAGGTACTTTCACCCCGCAGCGACGAATGAAATGTAGCAGTACCGGACAGAAGCGCAAAAACAGCTCTTTCAAGTAGTTTTTTGTGTGGTCCGACAAGGTCTTTGGTAAAGTATGTAACCAAGACAATAAGAGCGGTTCCCAGCCCAAAGAAATGGGTTCCATATAAATCATACCACATCTCGACACTGTCGCCGGAGACGCAACCTGAATAAGAGAAATTGCAATAAGAAAAATAATATATATCAAATTTATCTTTTTAACGGTATAAGGACAATTTTTTGAAGCACTCTTTTAACAGGTTATTGCGAACGAAAATAATCTCAGAAAAATTTTGGCATTAACTACTCCACTATTTTGAAAACCACTATTTTCAATGGTGAATGCGGCGAATTTAAAAAAAATTCAACGGATAGATACAAAAAATTAAGTCAACGGAAACTACTTTTGAAAAAATAATTCCAGCGAAAAATTGCTCTTTTGAATATCACCGTTAAAAAGAGTGACCTACAAAATAGACGAATAATCTATTTATTTCGGCCAGTTAGCTTAGAAATGGACTGAATGTCAGTACATTATTTACATTATTACGTAAACTCTGTACTTATTACTTGCTAGTCACCCGCTTGTCAGCCTTTGGTATATCGAATTTTTCTAAGATTATCAGTAGTTTGTACCAAATGCCTAGATTATGTATTGTAGTGACAGAAATGGAAATATATACAAAGATCGTTAAAATAACTTGAGCAGTATTTTATTAACAATCTGGACAAACAATTGCTTCTCAAAGTTGTCTCTGTCCATTAAAATCACTACCGCAGAAAATTAGTACTTGGAAACGGTTTGTGAAAAAAAAATAAAAAAATCCGACAAATCATTCTTATAACATTAGCAGATTAAACATACTAACTTCAAGGTCCATTGGCTCAAAAATTAAATTAGTCGTTGGCGCCAATTGAATGATTTCTCCAGACATGAGACAGAGCTTTTTATTGTCATCCAGTACTGTATTCATATTTTCGATCCAAATGGCATCTACCGGTCCATCGAATATAAGCCATTTTCTATTGTCGTTCGTTGACGTTGCGAATTCCCTGTATTTCACGGCTAGTATTCCGTCTTTCCACTCGTGTGATGCCGGATCAAACTGTCCGTAGAGCTGACCCATAGTGATTGACTTCGGATTTATAACCGTAATCTCAACCCTGTGTTCGTTCATAAGTTTCTTTTCTTCCATTATCTTCAAAGCATCGGCGAGCATACGATAGGCCGAGGTTTTTCCACCAAACGGTAAGCCAACGATCATAAAGCCGTGTCTTACGATCATCATCTCGTATATCTGCTGAACTTTGCGCAAAAAGAAATCGGTGCACTGAAGATTAGCGGCGACGCAGGCTTCGCGTGTGCAGGCGTTAAGATGAGTATAGTCAGGGTCGGGTAGCGTGACGCCCGGAAAAAGATCCGAGGCAATACCTGTGCGGAATAACCTCGTGTACTTTTATTCTACGTCTATGTACTCTCGAGTAGCTTACACGATATTCTTATTATTATTTAAGTTTAATTTGAAATTTTGCATCGTATACATTTGAAAAATACCATTCCTCTGGAGGCATTCCAAATGACAAGGTACCGCTACTTAAAGAAATAACCCATTCAATATTAATTTATTACGATATACTGAAATAAATATATTTAAATTCAAATAGAACAACGATAAAAAAATGTATTAATACGACGACGTTATGGATTAGTAAGTAACAAGAATAATTATGTCAAAGCCTTTGGAATATTTAAAGAGTTGCTCAAGAATTTAGCAATAATAAATGTTATTAAAACTAATGAAAATAGGATAAAAGACTGGATAAGAAAATATACGGAATTAGAATAATAATACGAGATCGCTAGGAGTTATCAAAAATAAAAAATATAAATTGATAATATAAAAATTGTGAAGATGATAGTTATATGAAATTAATAGTTTCAATTGAATATGACAATCTTAATTTAGTTTAACTTAAGATAAGATCAGAATATACGTTTTTTTCACTCGACCATTAACCCATCAAGATATTTTTACCTTAATCTTATTTAATCTTAGTTTCTTATTGGCCAAACCTACGCAGAAAGTTTCTTGCACCTCTGTAAGGTGTGAATTTGGTAAGTATGTATTATGTACTTTGATGAACAACCTATTTTTTGGATAAGTAAATAAACTAGTAAAATAGTTGTAATTCCAAATAAATTCTATGCATAAACTAAGGATTTATGTTACTTGTGCATATTTGTTTATATTGCAATTTTTTAATTTTACCTTTCTAGATTCAAAATAAGACGTCATAGCTACGAATACTTTGGAGAAAAGCGCGGCATGTCATATTTAACGTTTAGTTTGCATAATAAAACATAGTTTTTTTAAATAGCTGCTATATTTTTTGCATCAAGAACATCATTCTGTACTGAAGCATAATATCTAGAAATGTATAATAATCCAACAAAAGATTACCATTAAAAGCAATATTTTCTGAGCAAAATAAAACGTAAATAGCTTGTCGAAAAGACATATTTTTGAATTAAAAGGTAAGGTTCTCTTATAAATGCTGGTAAGTGAAAATCACTCTATAAGAAAACCATAAAATATACCCGAAATATTTATCACTTACAGGTTAATTCAACTAGACTAATTTTGTAGTAAAAAAGAATATTTCTTGTTGAGTCAAATAATAATTCTAATTAAAAAATGTTCGTTTATAATTAAAAGAAAGAACCCAGTCTTTTTCCTAAAAAACTTCATTTTTTCAGAGTACCATAACTGTCAAACGTCAACGTTTTAGGATAATTGTTTTAATGCTAGTAGACGAGGTATCTTGACTTACCACGAAACAGCGGTAAATCCTGACTGAGAAATTTAGGCAAGTTGACGTCGTTGATACTCCGCAGTAAAAGTATATCCTCAGACTCCTCGGGATATTTGAGTTTTAAATTTCCCGCCGCTGTCAATACGGACTTGACTGCCCTCATTCCGTAATCGTAATGACACTGACTGCTCAATTGTTCCGAACAGAGCTTATACGCAGTGACGATCTTCACGGCAAGTGGTCTCCCATTGTAAAATCCATAAGAGTACAGAGTATTCTCGGAAATGAGCGCGTAGTCGGGTACCATCATAGCCACTGACCTAAACAATGCCTTTAAATTATCAGGTAACTCAGATCTGCCAGCGTAACCGGGATTCATCGTTATAAAAACCGCGCAAGTAGGATCGAGCGGTATTTCAGTTCCTTCGAAGAGTAATTTATCAGCGCCGGAATTGATTCCACGTTGAATTGTCAAGATCTGTTGAGCGACGACCGAGAGAACCTCGAGGTCGATACGATTAAATTCGTCGAAGCAGGACCAAGCGCCACAAGATGCCAATCCCTTGAAGAATTTCCCAAGCGCAATGTAATCCAGTCCATCCGAACAATTGAATACGACGCATTGTTTAGCCACTGCTTTTGCAAGATCTTTAGTCGTTTCGGTTTTGCCGGTACCGGCAGGACCTTCCGGTGCTCCGCCCAAATGAAGATTCAAAGCTCCAAAGAGAGTACGATAACAGCGGTCGGTCAATGGCGTTATTACCAAGCGAGAAGTATTGCCGAGATACTCGTAACCGTAGGGTAAACTTGAATTAATCATGTACGTCTGCATATTCTCGTCCTTATGATTCGATGGAACGTCAATAAGGTTGCTGATGTATCGTTATTAGCCTTTCATCGTACTATAAGCGTGTGCGAGACAAAACGACAAACCCCGATTTCTCGACTCGTGGTGTAAAATAGATGTCATGTCATATGCTACAAAACCTTACAGAGATAAAATTTTTTAAATAATTGGTTAACGACCCAGTTTGTTATTTTTCATAATGTTTCTGTACATTTAATTCTAAATCCCTACATTCATATTGAAATGACTCCATCAACGAGTTTAACTACCAATTATTTTAAATTTTGGATTTAGTCATTTGCAGTTCAAAGATGACTTGCCCCCTTAAATTTGAAATCAAATCGATCCCAAAATTTCGCATACTCGATTCACTTCTGTAAAAGACTAAATCTATAGCTTCCAAGAACGATTATTGAAGTATTCAATTGAAAAAGTCACATTTTATAATTTTATTTTCGACTTTTGAAAATAAAATTTGTGTTAATGGAGTTTTAACCACCGCCATTAAAAAAAATATCTCTAAAATAGTGGAAAAAGTACTGTGCTAATTTTTCTAAGATTATTTCTGTTCAAAATAACTCTTCAAAACAGGACTTTTTTAATCAGATTTTCAACTTAAAGCTGGAACATGTTATATACGGCGAAAAAATATAAATCCACCATATCCAACTAGATTAGTGACTCATTGGTGGTTAAAAATGTATAATCTATTATCATAAAACGATGCGATTTTTTAGTATGAAGATTCTTTTCGTTCGGCTATTCGAAACGGAAATCGTCTAAAAATAATTCGCGCAGTACATATTCCATTATTTTCTAATTAGCCCTTGTCCATTGAAGATTTACCATTTAACAATCAAAAAACAAAAAAAATGCCATTTTTTCACAAAGAATCGTCGATGTCTGAACTTAAAATAAGTGATATTTTTGAGTCCTGAAAATGTATTTTATTTACATAAATTCAAATGAGACTACTAGACTCGATCCGGTCTCGCACACTCTTATAACACTCCTAAAAAAACAATCCTCCAAATACAAATCATCTTACCTCCCAATAATATCGAAGTTGACAAAGCCATTTAAAATCATTCCGATTCGCGACAGCATCCGCGCAAAGATTAGCGAGCACATCCTTGCCGTGCACATCCAACGTTACTAAAGCTTCTATAAAAAAAATTACAATTTAGTAAACAACGGGTATATAAAGACAAGTATATATATAATTCGACTAACCCAAAGTAACCCGATTCTGCTTTGACAGTTTACCCCTGACCAGAAGAATGATATCCTTGAGCTCCTGCTGGCACTGTTTCAAGTACCTCTTTAAACCTTCCAAGCCCTTCTCTAGCATAGCTCGCTCGATTTGTCGAGTCCAGTATAACTGACCGACACAGAGGACCGTTTGCCCAGGCCATTCCAGTACCCATCTGGTGCGTGGCTTTTCCGAGTAATCGAGGATAGCCTTCGACACTTTGTCACGCACGCTCTTTCGCATATCGGCCTCAAGCTCGACCAGCCACTTTTCCACCTGACCACGCGCTGCTGCCGTTGAGATAACGTCGCATAGACTGACCTCCTCACCTTCGGCTGAGCGCATCTCGAGGACGTTCAGTTCATCGTCAAACCTCAAACGAGCAATCCCCTCGAAACACTTTTTCAGATGAGGCTGCACCCTGCGTATGAAAAACAATTCTTTCAGTGGCGAGAAAAATTAGCTTGCAAGTAGTTTTTTATTGACCTCGGCCGAATACACTCAATGAAATGATACTTTTGAGACGAAAGAAAAGTCTTTTCCAATTCTTTTTATTCAAAAGCGATTTTTTTTAAATCAAAACGAATATCCTTTCATGTCGAAAATAAAAGTTGCCTTTACTTGAAAAATCAGCTTTTCTATGCGAAATAATTATGTTCTCTAAAAGACGTCTAGTAGGTAAGCTCGGATACTGATGTGTTATTAGTTTGCGATTTATTTGCTATTCCAAATATTAAAATTTGATTCCATGATAAGTAATACTGCGTGAGATATTTTGGCATATTCTTGTATCGAGAACATGATTCGCTTCTAAAACAACACACTTTTAAATCAAAAAGATCTTACAAGCTTAGCTTTCGATTGAAAAGTTTCCGATTTTTTGACAAGCCGCTTAGATTATTTTCTATTGGCTCGAAAAAATTACGTGTGCTTCAAATGGTTAATTTTTTTAGCGTACCTCGTGGGATCCTTCGTCTCGGAGAGAATTTCCAGCAACTCGTCATTCGACAAGAAGAAGAATCTTGGAAAGAAAAGACGCTTCTTCTCGAGGTAATCGTTGAGTCCCTTTTGAATGAGCTCGAGCAAACTGAAATTCTTTTTCAGCCGCTCGAGCATTTTTTCGATCTCGATAACCGCTAAAACGTGAGAATCAGCTTGGACGTTTTTCATGATATCTCGCCAAGTTTTATCGACGACGGAAAACTTTTTTCCCTCCTCCGGCATCTGCTGCTGGATATCCGGTGAGGTGAAAATCGGCTCTAAATACATCCATGTGCCTTGAACGGCTAGCCATTGGTCGAGAATGCTTTGGAGCAGGTTCAACTTCACGTCCCATTTTCTGCGCGTTTAATAAAATTTTCTATTAAAAAATGGGAATCCGGATAATTCGGAAAAAAACTCAATCGAATGAATGAAAATCATTACAAAATGTCATCTTCGAAGGGCTTTATGTAAGGCGAATTCTTCATTGTCATGGTCTTTAAGATATGATCGTCCAGTGTCACCTGAATTTCATCGACAGCGGCAACAACGTAAGTACCCGAATCTTTGTAAGGATTTATCGTAAAGTACGTGTCGACCCATTCCCTCTCCATTTTCGCCATCGTCTTTTCCAACGTATTCTCTTTAGTGGCAGATTCGGATATGCTCTCAAACCGATCGATGTACTCGTCCAAATTCATGTCCAATACTTTTTTCAGTGTCAAATTCTCGTCAACCTTAATCGAAATGCCCACGATCTCGGAAATTCGAATCCAATGGCGTTGCTTTAAGCCGGGATTTCCGAGGATCATTACAGCTGGAATGTGTTCTTTAAATTGCTCGATAGTTTCACGGATTTTTTCCGCGAGCTTTCTCGGCTCGGATTCGTGAAAACTCTTCTCCAATTTGTACATAGTTCTAAAAACAATTTAATTAGGTAACAGACAGATATTACTACTCATTGAGTAGCTTTGGTGCAGAAAAATAACGCAGACTAAAAAATGACTAGCACCTGAAAGACGAGGAAACCTCCATTTCAATGTCTTCGGGTTCGTAAGTACCAATTGTCGAGTTGGTCCATTTTTCATATTTTGTTAGGAAATCACAGGCTACGTCGTAGAGCTTTTTATAGGGTGCTAAACGATCAGCTATTTCTTTTCGTAAAGGGTATTGTGTATTATCCCATCCAAAGGCTTTTTCTTCTTCGTTGAATTTATCGATCTTTTCCATAGCACTTATCAGTTTATTCTCTAGACTCTGAGCCTTTTTCTGATAGCGAAATATTTCTTGTACTTCTCCGAGGTATTGATATTCTTCTACCTGCTTTGCGTAGGTATCCAGTTCATCGATGAATTTAGCATATCTCGCTGTAGATGATCAATAATATTCACTGCTTCGACTGTACCGGTACAAAATATTAAGATATGGCTGATTCTCTAACAGATTGACAGTTCGAACGATTTCAACAGACAGATATTACTACTGATATGTGATTATTTGTCCAGATTATTCGTAATATCTTTTTGTCAAGTATTTTTAACGATATTTGCATATATTTCTTTCATATCGGTATTGCACCAAGTAAGTATTTATTAAAATTTGCCTTTTCAAATTAAATTCAATATTGTCTTCTTTCAAAAAGCATTTTAACAAAAAGGTTCTTCATCAAAGCAAACTCTTTTTGTAAGTGTCTTTAAACTGTCAAATTGGATATAATTTCGATTTTTATTCATGTTTAATTTTAACCAACGAGCAGGTTCACAGATTCACATGTCTTGAAACTAGGAAAGTTACATTCACAGTCAGGTAAGCTGTCTGTAATTGTAGTAATCCCAGGTACAACCCATGTGACAACTGTGCGTCTAAAAAAAAAAATTTAGTAATAATCGATCGATCTACAAGATACTAATGTAATGAACATTGTTTGTCAATAATGTTATATTCGTGAATTTTTTTACACCCTTTCGAACGGGCAGATTCTTTCATAATTTGATTTAGACTTAGATGTCTTATGATTTGATGGTACATTGACATACAACCTCGAAAGTATTTGATTTGAAGAGTTTAGTAAAATTTACAAAAAAAAACGTTATGTGTAGGCGTAAAATACAAAAAATTCTGAAAATTCTAAGCTTGATTCTTTGTAAAGCAGAAAGGATTTATAAAAAAAAACTATGATAATGAATGAACAGTTTAACTCGGTTTAAAAGAAAAGAAATTTCGTGTGCCCTCAATCTGTCAAAGAGTCGTTCGTGTACATTTATTACATCGTACCTCGAAGCGAATCTTGAAATTCTTGAGTTTTGTTTTCAATTATCGTTTTGCTATTATCTAAAATTTCAGGCACGCTATGGTACCATTGAAAAATAGAATTATTAGTGTAAATTTCATCCTCGGTCATGATCCAATAATCCGATAAAAATACTACGCTTCCCAGGATTTCACCGAGCTTTTTTTCTATTCGTTTCAGTGAATAATCCTCGGCGTTTTTAATATAATCAATCATTTCCATCAAAGCTGCCGTATTTTGCGGAAAGCTATCAGCGCGTTCCTTTATCGCTTGATATTCTTCGTGAACTCTAAAAAATGTTTTAATATTTTAAATTAAATTATATATTAAAGATATAAAAATTTCAAACTACCTTTTAACTTTGGACTGATATTGCAGGACCAATTCGTTGAGTAATAGGCTTTTTAGAGATGCTACATTTTTTGATACCGATTCAAGAAAATCCTTTCTACTGATAGTAAAAAAAGGCGTTAAAATGGTCAAATCATTTTCGATGATAACTTTATTTTCAAGTTCATTGTAGTAATAGATATTTTCCTGATATTCTTCAAAAGTCTTACTTTCATCCTGTATAAAATTCTTTATCTTGTCTAATTCGTAGTCATTGAAAAATACCTTGTATCTTATTAGAAACGATACAACACGTATTAGATTAATTTGTATACGCAATTTCAATTCAACGCTCTCCACATCTAAAATAGTGAAAATTCACTATTTCGTTGCTTATATTGGCTATTTGCAAAAGTAAAATAATTTGATAAATTTCGATTTCTAAGATTTCAAACTGTTAATTATACGTGTAAGACTATTATCATTAAATAGTGAATTTCAATTGAATTTATTCTTCTAAGACAATGGCTAATTCTAAGAATTAGCCATTGTTGACGTTTTTCTAAAATTGCACAGCTTGAATTAATTTTTTTTTTCAAATAGTTAATAAGCTTTTAAAGATTAGTTAATAAAAAAGTAGGAGTTAAACTTTAAAAATATCTCTAGCTCGAAGTTTTCAGTCGCGAATGGGATTAGATAAAAGCCCCTGGAAAGCAGTACAGTACGCGTAGCGTTTTGGTCCGAAACGGATTAAATAACAAATATTTGCTACATTATAGAATTAATTTTATTTTAACTCTACTTAACAGTTAGTAATGAACTAATCATTCCTACGTAATAATAATTTCACCATCGAGAATAATGAATTGTTCACTATTTCATATTTAGAGAGCAAATAAAGCGAAATAAATACTTTTGCAATTGGCTTAAAGTTGATTCCGGCATTGCTCTATGTCCTTCGATGAGTTCAGCTATTTTTCGCTTATTTTCGTCAATAATGGACATCGAGATCATCGGCTGGAATATCGTCATATTTCCATAAAAATTCCGCGAAGAAAAATTCCGCGGCATTAACAATAAAAGAAAATAGGATAAATGGAATTCTCGTTCGTTTTATCAAAGCAAGCAATTCATACAAGCCATATACGCGTGCACAGTAACGTACTTTAAGCAGGGTTCGAGGACCAGACCAATCGAGATAAAGTTGAGTTTCGAGTCTCTCAAAGCCCATCATT
The DNA here is from genome assembly GCA_018906985.1 of Apocrypta bakeri. Classification (NCBI taxonomy): domain Eukaryota; kingdom Metazoa; phylum Arthropoda; class Insecta; order Hymenoptera; family Pteromalidae; genus Apocrypta; species Apocrypta bakeri. The sequence goes on along the minus strand of JACCIA010000006.1, from coordinate 11,879,294 downwards.
GCGTCGCACATTCCATCGAGTACGTTGCCAATAATATCCTTAAAGTATTTGAAAGGGGGATCGAAGTCTATCTCTTTGGATTTGACGGTAACGTTAATTTTGAAGCTGTGGCTAGATTTCTGGACCGAACGGAGAAAGCAAAATGAATGTCGGGTGTTAAAGGTCTATTGAACAGGATTTACCTCTATATCGAAAATATACTGCACGAAATCCCGTAGACTAGATTTAAAAAATGATACAAGTTGAGATTCCATTAACTTCGCAATACATCGAAAAAAACGATCGAAGTGTTTTGAATCTACTGGACTGGGTACTAGATGTCTTCGATTATTCTGTAATTTAGCGGCGAGAAATAGAGTTAGATATAAAATCGTAATCGAGGGAGTATAAAAGCAAGTATAAAAGTATAAAATATTCAATTACAGTAAGAAATATTTCTTGAATTCCCCCGAACCAATTGAGTCTCAAATACTTGACAGCGTTCTGAATTTGCTTGTCGATCATACTTTGAAATCTCATAAGATCCCAACAATCGTTCTGCTCTCGTAGCGTCTCCAAATCTATCAATCTAAAATCTCTGCAAGGAATACAATTTTCAATTTAATATATAAAATAGCAAGTTTTATACATACTTTATACTCATTTTTCTCAGTGCAATTATTGTCACTGTAAATTTAGTGAACTTTTTACTTTTAAGATTAGTTGCAATAACAGTACATTTTTACGAATTAAATCCTGTAGCTATTAATAACAAAATTGAAATCATACAAAAGTTGTATCAATTATTGTTTATCACATGACTTGTCATCGCTTATTCAAATAGTAGGTGTGCAATTATGACTTTTAAAAATAATTAATATACGTAATCAAATAGTGAATTTTCACTGTTTCATGCTTATAGGGTGTGCATAATAAATGTTTACCTGAATTCACGATACCAGTAGCTCCAAGAAGATTTCATGCAAGGATTTATCAAATACAAATTTTCTTGAATTTTTCTCTTGCACGAAATGTAATACTTCAAATGATTCGATCGAAAATCTTTTTTAAGAGTCCTCGTGGTTTCTAGTAGCTTCTAGGAAAATAAGAATACTGCATTACTTATATCTTTACTAAGAATACATTTATTTGATTCCATAAAATCATTTTATTGGATAGTCGTATGAAAATATTCACTGGAATCTAGTAATGATGTTTATTGCGGATAAGTATTTATAGAATTAAAAAAAAATCAATTTAAAAAAATTATTTACTAAATAGTTCATTTACATTGAATATTACATGTAATATAAAATGTACTTTTTGATTTTCAAATAATTTTGCAATGTATTTTTACTGCATTTGTTGTGCACTGTAAGTAGTAATTTATTGAAAATAATTTTACTTTCAAATATTTGTTAAAGCCAAAATACGGTCTTTATAAATCACGTAAACTAAACATAGAACATTTTTTTTCACTGCATATATGTTGATTGGCCAAATTTATTATTTTTTTTTTTTTGACAAAACTTCTGCTTGATTTCTTGCGCTTGTTAGCCAACGATAGACCAGAAACTAACAAATCTCGAAACAACGTATTTAAACTACTCTTTTCTTCGATAATATATTATTTTAATAATTGATATACTCTATCGTGCATTTTTTGACAAAACTGAGCTCGTTTTGATGAATAAAGCGCATGTATTGCATTTGCTGGCATATCACTGGCTAACGTAAAGCACCAGTCGCTGGCAAATAACATTGGAGAACTTTTGAACTTCAAGAACCGACCGTAAGAGTTGGTTTAATTTTGAGCAGTGTACATTCGGCATTATAGCGAATAAAACTAACCACCGGTGACGACGGCGTTAATTCTTGAGCAGAATGATCCAGCAAAGCAAAATCCACGACGGACTTCTTCAAAATCCATACGAACTCTTCCTTCACCTCTTTAAACAATACGTCGAGAATCTCGGTATATCTCTTTCTATACTGTTCCGGTATCAACATCAGTATCCTCGCAACAGTTTCCGAATCAATCGAGTTAACGTGAAGTGTATCCATTCCATTTCGTATATAATAGTAGTAAATCCGATCCACGTCTTTTTCACTAATCGACTGCAACGAATCTTCCTCGTCGGCTCGACTCGTATTTACTATCAAATCGACGATGCGTCGCCTGAATTCTTCCTTTTTAATGCGCGTCAGCGTAGATTTGTGTCGCGCGTTAAACAATTGTGCCGCATCCGGCGACTGCCTATGTCCGCTTGCAACAACTGAACCAGTCGTATGTGTAACATTACTGTTGTTGTTGTTGTTGTTGTTGTTGTTACTGATAGTGTTACCACTGATGACGCTGCAAGTGTTCTTGTTACTACCAGGTGTCCCGCTCGAATCAACTAATTTTTCACGCTTGTGACTAAAGGTACCCCCCCATGGGAAATCAAATTCGTAATGGCAGCTTTCCGAACGTCTCGTTAGGTTTGATGATTTCAACGAACTGTTCCGAGAAAATCGTTTTCTGTCCAGTTTTTCATCCAGCGTTAACACGTTGCTCAAACTTTTCCCACTTTCCATTGGATCTGCCATCTTCGCGTGTATTTGATTGATGTAACTGAACCGCTGTATAAGTAAATATGTGCGAAATTTCAATTTATATATATATCAATGATAATTCACCTGTGTAATTGTCTATGTTAAGGGGAGTTTACATTTATTGCCTCCCTAAACTTTTTGAATGTCTGTAACAAAATATGTAATTTTACAAAGCTAAACTTTTTTTTCTTAATAATAATATAATAAAGCACGAACGATGCTATCTCTATGTGATTTTCGGCAATCGAATTGTATTTTATCGATTTATTACTGATATACGTATATCGTTAATAAGTCTCAGAATAGGAAACGGATTATTTTGTCGTTTTTTTTAATCAAATAAAATTATTTATACCTTAATGACACGTATAATGGATTTTCAATTCGACAGCCCGAAATGACATCATTTGTGCTTTTCCATTAAGCTATTTAAACTGTAGCTACTGCGCCAAAGCCAGCAAAAATTAAATGAAAAAATATCTCCACACTCGATAACGTCTGGTAGGTCTTATTAAATAATACTTTTTCATGTACTTTTAAGGAAAAAAGATTAGAAAGATTTAAAAAATTGCAATAACTTTACATTTTCTTGGTACAAACATTCAAAGTACACGGAGGATAATAAGTATGAACCCCCCCTAATCCGTTTGGATGCAACAAGCCATTTTCGACATGCATCACTTTTGATGGCTCATATTTAATCTATATCGCGATGAAAACACACATACATTTAAGCTTGGCTAACCAGCCGAATAATACTCCTGAATATTTTCAAAATGGCCGTTGCCACTTTCCCATTTTCGAAATTAACCATTTTTTAAAAATTGTCATAATTGGCAAAAGACTCGGAAAAAATTCAGGTACATTCTTTGGCTAATTCTAAGAACAATTTATCCTCTCATATTTACTCGATATGTTCATTGTTTAAAAAAAAATCAAAACGAAATATCAAATTATTCGTGAATTGTGATATTTATGAATTTGTTCTCAACAAAAGCCAATTTAAAAAATTGAACGCTCAAAATAGTATACCAAATAATGAATCGATCGCGCAGAAGAAAATACAATTGGATCTATAGGTATACATTCAATGTATATTAAGTATTTTCATATTTCAAGTACACGTATAATACACGTAGGATGATCGCGTTATCGTATATCGTTTCTAAGCTTCGATACAGTCTACCCTCTTGAAAGTATTTATTACTTGCTTGTCGCGAGGTTTTGGCGACGTATATTATCGGATTTTGCCAGACAAAGAGAACCACTTCGAAGAAATTTTTAAGCTTAGAAGGATCGCGTGCACTGATTCAGTGTGCAAAGGCCGTGTGTACACGTGTACTTGAAGTATACACCATTACAATCATCAAGATCATTTTAATGTGAATCAGTAAAGGATATTCGATTAAATAGAAATCGTTTTTATATTATTTTCATCTTTCAACTCGGACTTAACTCGCTAAAACGATCGAAAGGTAGAATTTAAAATATTTCCAATATTGCCTTTATAATATTTACTTATGACTCTCTGCATCTAGTCGATGGTTAATTATACGAAAAATAGAACTGTCAGCGTCCGTAAAATTAAAAAAGAACCAATGGATGAATTAAGCTCTCAATTTATGGGGATAGTCTTTGATAGCGTCCGTTCGGTTTAAATGCAGAGATTTTAAATAGAATGATCGGAAAGATTATTAAAATTTTTAACCGCCAATTATGAAAAAAAAAAAATCAATGCAACAATAGCGTATCAAAGAATATTACTACTCACTTTGAGTTCCTGTTCATCAATAGTGTGTTTTATAAATATTTGATAATACGCGATCAGTTTTTTATTTCAAAATCACCTCTTATACTTGAGATACATACATGAGATACATACCTATAACATATAAAATTAGCGAATTAATTGCTGGTTTACAATGGCTTTTTATAATAAATATTCGTCTTCGTGGATAACTTTACTTCGAATTAGAATGTTCAACGACCGAGCTGTAATCGGTTCCTTTTGATTCTTGCCGTTAATGAAGCTTCTATTTTACAGTGTAACAATTAAACCATCCAAAAGAATCATAACAATGGTATCTTCTAATATTGGAATAAGTGTACATCGGGTTATGTTATTGGAAATATTTTAAATTCTAATCTTCGAACGATAATTTTGTGGACCAATAATCAACTTTTACTTATAATTGTTACTAAAACATGCGGTATGAGTGAAAATTGAGTGGAAAAAGAGTTAAGGACCCCTTAAAAGGGTCGGAAAGTCAACTTTTACCGACTTTCAATTTAAGCACTTGCCGAAGAGCGAGTTAATCTCGGTTTCGCATTTAACTCCTTATATTTAAATGATTTACTGTGAAAAATTCGAGGTTAATAAAAATTGATTTACGAATAGCCCTAAATAATGCTATTGTCAGTAGTGCAAATGATGATGAAATAATACTTCTAAGTGTCTTACCAAACGACCGTACGTTGCGTATGTTACGTATACATGTTTGTGTGTATGTGCATAGACATATATATAGATATATCTATATATATATATATCTATATAGTTGGAGGTGCCGGTTGCAGTAACGACCGCTACTACTTCAGCTTCACTCTTTATCAATCATACGTTTTTTTCAACTTATACTCGGTTTTTCGCGTCACGAATCGACGTGAATGTCACTATTTTTTTCAGAAAAAGTGGCTCCTCTTCTGATGCGTCATTTTGCCTGAAAACAAGTGGAAATAAACTCGTCTCTAGTCAAAAAGGGTTGCACTGCGAAAACGTGAGTACTGAACGGAGTTCCAATTGACCATTGTTTCCAAGCAACCTAACTGATCGATTCACGAGACATTCGCGGAATTTCCATCGTTGAGAACATCCCTATAATCTCCAAGTGACATTGAAAAATGTCACTTGGCACTAAGATTTTTATTATTCTTCGACGTTTCGCGTATTCGTTTTTTAGGTTAACTTTCATAACCATCCTTTAAGCACGTGATATACAAATAAAAACTTTTGTTCTATTTCTTTTTTTTTGCTATTATTTATTTATCGATCCAACGTAGCAACTCTCATGATATCATTTTTGTTTATAATAATAAACTTTAGATATGGCGAGTAAATATAAATCTAAAGTGAAATTGAGCGTTATTTTTATTTCAGAAGCTTTTTTTAATTCTTTTTTAATAAGGCATAAAGTATTATTATTATTAGAGTTATTGAGGGTCAATCACTCTAAATTTAAATTGCATAAAAAACAGTATCTATGTAAACTAGGAACATGATTATAAATATCAGTATTATTTATGGAGATAAGAAATTAAATGTTTTCTGATCTAAATAATCGTCTTGGTACAAAAAATGTTACCTGATCTTCAAAACTCATTACAATCTATGCGATTGTTTACAACTTTATACACAAATATGAAGTAAATCATTGTCTAAGCTATTTCAACCGATGGTGTCTGTAATAGTTTTAAATTTTAGTACATAAAAGTACATAAAAATCTTTTTTAGATGCGACAAATCCATAATAAAGTACAATAAAACTTTTAGTTTTGAAATTTCCTTTGAAAACATCGGAATAAGAGTAAATCTTTTAGTTAATTTTATTTTTTGACATGCAAAATTATTGTCAAAGGACAGCTTTTTATCAATCATTCATCAGAGTTGTTTATGTAGTAATCTATTGTATATGATTAATGTCATATATTTTCTCTTACAGATGCTTTGCAATCGGATTGTTCGCTTTATTAGCACAAACAATGTTCTGTGGCAGCAGTCAACTACCAAGTCACTGTTAGCTAAGCTGAGAAAGAAGACAGGATATACTTTTGCTAACTGTAAAAAAGCATTAGAAGTTAATAGCAATGATTTGGAGAAGGTTAAAAGAAATGTTGTAATGTACTCGTCTAACAGAAATATTGTATTATAAATGTGTTTCCTTTATTTTTAGGCAGAACAATGGCTACAAGAACAAGCACAACAAATGGGTTGGTCAAAAGCTGAAAAATTGCAAGGTAGATCTACTAGTCAAGGTCTTGTTGCAGTGATTATCAATAAAAACCATGGTTCTCTTGTTGAGATCAACTGTGAAACGGACTTTGTAGCACGTAATAAGCAGTTCCATGAATTAGCCAATGTTGTTGCATCAGCTGTACTAAAGCACACTGCAGCTATAGAATCCGATGGCGCGTTAAACAAAGCTGTCTTAGATGCTGATGCATTGAAAGCTTTGCAAGCACTGGATGGAAAGTCTGTGGCTGATCACTGTGCCCTAGCCATTGGAACTCTTGGGGAAAACCTTGTTGCAAACCGTGCCCTATGTATTAACGTACCATCTGATGTTATATTGGCTGGTTACACACATCCTGCTTCATCTAAACCTAGTTCTGTCAGTTATGGAAAATATGGCGCCTTATTAGCTTATAAAACTGAAGAAACTCAAGAAGACATAGGGAAGCAATTGTGTCAACATATAATTGGTAAAATAACAATCTTTTTTTATTCAACTTTTTATTTTATATAGATATTTTATTTTGTATATACTACTACAGGTATGAATCCTACGAAAATTGGAAATCCAGAAATAGATGAACCAGCACAAAATGCAGATGATGAAACGACATTTATTCATCAAGAATTCATTCTTGATCCTAGTATGACTGTTCAGCAATTATTAACAGCAACCAAAACTCAAATCATAGATTTTGCAAGATTCGAAGTGGGAGAAGTTGTCGAAGGACAACAAAGTTTGGACGCAGTTGAAACTGGAGGTTAAATATGATGTACATAAAACGTTATTATTGATTTACTTTTTAATTCAATAAATTGTTGTAATCTAAAATGAGCAGGTGTATTCAGCAGTAAATAATCTATTCACAAATAATACAATTTTAAAAAACTGATTTGTATTAAACTGTTTTTAAATAGAAATATATAGTTTTACTTTTAAAAGCTAAAAAATTGGCAATACTCTATATAAAAAATATTTAACGTTAAACAATATATTTTTAATGAATTTCAGCTAATTATTCAACATTCTGCGTTTGATTTTGCCTTCTGGAAAGTCTGAATGATTTCCACAGCCACATTCTGCAATCCTTTTTCCAGAGCATTGCAATTTCTTCAGGTGAATGCCTGTTACCCTGAGAACACACAAGGGTATAGAAAGGTAAGAAATGAATAAAAAAAATTCATAAGTACCTGAAAATTCAAAATATCTAATTCTTGAATGACGAATTCTCTTGTAGAAACATTTTGAGTTTTGAATTCATAGTGTAACGAATTTGAATCGAATTGATTGTAAGGACTACTTTCTGTTATAACAGGTACAAAACTTGTCTGTCTCTCTTCGCTTTCATCGTCGTCAACGTTGATATCAAAATTTCTTAGGGCACTCACAAGCTTCTTCTGTACGTCGCAAGTTTCTAAAGAAGCTTGAATTCCTCTGGTTCGATAATTACAATCGCCAATAGCAGTTATACTCGAGTCGCTTTTCGATTTTTCAAGATCGTGCGCTCCGATCCAAGAAAATCTATCGACTAATAGAAAATGTTGAAAAATAAATATCTATAAACTATATTAATGTATGTAATCTAAATTTACCGCTTCTACGGTCGTTGTCGTCATCTTCTCGCCACTCCATAGAATTTTTATCATTATATTTATTTTTCCTGAAAAGTTCGGATTTCTTATTTCTTTTGGGTCTGTCAAAAAAATAACTTATAACCTTCGAAAACATGAATAAGGTTTTTCAATTATTTTTCAAAACGTTCCAAATTTAAATTTATCTTTTTTACCAATAAAACCTTCGTTTCGCACTCATTAAATTTTAAATAGTGAAAATTTCACTGCTTGTGCTAGTTACTTGCCTTTCTATATTATAAAAATAGTGAAAACAATAACTTATATCGCAAATTATAGCGAATTATTGTGATACAAATTCGAATTTAGTGAATCACTGTTTTGAACGGTGATTTTGGTTGCATATGGAATTCGCTGCGCTTACAGTGAAATTTCACGATTTAAATTTTAAAGATCACGATGAAACTTGCATTAAATTTAATAATGTACAATAAAAATACTGAAATTACTGAGTAATCGAAAAACGAAATCAATTTAAAAAGATAAACTTCCTATGAAATTCTGATGAAGGCGAAATTATTCTTTGGCTAGATAGGTCGATGTATATATATATATATATACACACAAATTTTATTGCTCAACCAAGCCGCAAAAGAGAATCAGTGAATTATTTGTGGTACTCTGTACCGCACCGTAATTTTCATCTACGAGATCATAAAAGAAAAGATACATCAGATTATAATCGATCCTTTTAGAAAGTTTAACAAGAAATCTATTTCTCTTGGTGTTTATTCATTGCGTTGCGGAGCAATAACTTTTGACTCTTGTAATAATTTTACTGCGATCCTATACCATTAACGTTTTTAAACAAATATTTTATGGTACTCTAATCTCGTAATAATTTATTTTACAGATTGAAATCGTTCTGTGCTGAACTCCCCAAGAAAACGGCGATGAGAAGTAAAATGTTGAAAATTCCCATTTAGTGGAATGAAATTGTATACAATTAAGATTTAAAGACGCAAAACACGGAGCGCCAAATTCATACTATCCAAATTTGAAATAGTGAAAAATTCACTACCCGCGAAGATTTTTACAGCTGAATTAGTGAACTGTACACTGTTAACAGTATTAAATAATACGTATTTTATAATGCAGTTCATACAATTTTTTTGTCTACATTCACTATTGCTATAGTTACCATTCACTTGTTTAAATAGTGAACTTTGAATCGTGTCTTTGCTATACGTTTATTAAAAAGAGATCATAAGTGTACAGGCATTAGCAATTCAGGATTGTTTCGCAAAAACAAATATCATTATATAATATATTACACCATTATAAGTTATACAAGTTATAACATTCTAAAAAATTGTTTAACCCAACTACTCGAAGTAGTTTCAATATAATTAATTACCTATAGTAGTTGAAGTAATGAGACAAATTATAATTTTTTGATTATTTAGATAATGAAAATAAAAATATTCTTTTCAATGATGTTGCTAAAGAGCATTAACACAGAGCGGTGAAGTAAATGTTATATTACAATTTACTGAATATTCAATAGTTAGTAAACTTGTGGTTTTATAAAGTATTACTTTCAAAAAATGTTATGTCTATCCGTTCGTGGTATTCAGTGAATCGTTCAAAAAAGATTCAAAAAAGATATTCTATGTACTGACATAGAATAATTACAATTTTTAATTACTTTAAAATTGAAAAAAAAACACGTTTAAAATTTTTCTCGTAAAAATGTACCTAAATTAACTAGTGTAAATCCTACAGTAGTTCGAAATCATTGTTTTAACAAGTCTACCTAGAGTAGCATATTTGAACTATTCTACAGTAATAAATTATTATGACTTATTAAAATTGGCAGTTCTCGCTATTTTGGTAGTTACTAGTTTTAGACTGGTGAATTTATAAAATAACGAATATTCACTATCGAATGGCAAAATGTTCACTATTTCAGATTTATATCGTTGATACGTATATGTATGTCGTGCATAGAAGACAGAGAACGAAAGCAGGTGTGCGTTGTAGATATGGCCGACAATGAGGCGCGATGCTCCAGCGCCCGCATGTTACCTCGTAACCAGCTCACCTACACACATAGTCTGTTACCCGAGTACCTATATACATAAGAATTATATTCATACGTTATATAGAAAAAAGGAGGGAGGCCCGTCGGTCACGGCTGGCCGCCCGGAGTTCCGGGCCTACTTCCGGACGACTGGGCTCTCCCTCTTTCCTTTCTTCTCAACAACGTTGCATATATATAGTACTACATAGACTCACTATGGTATACCGATCCTGTTGCTTTTCTTCCTCTCTCTCTCTCTCTCTCTCTCTCCTCTTGCGCGCGAGTACGAAAAAAAACACGCATCAGTCGCTCGCCGGCGTCGAACGTTGTACAGTCGACGAGCTCCAGAACCAAATCGTGCAATCCGCAGCTGTCTGCGCTGCCCGCGAGATCGTGCACTGTGGAGGACTTTTCGATCGAGTCGACCACTTGCTATCGCGATCGCTCGATCGTGCATTTTTATTTATTTTTTTTTCTTTGTTTTTTGGTTCTTTCGCGGGTTTCCTAGTGCCGCGATTGCTCTTGGTGCGGCTCGTTTTTTGGCGCCGAGTGATGTGCGCGAATTACAACAGAGAGATATACACCGAAGGCTCGACTTTCCAACGCTTTTAATTTTTTACCGGAGCTTCGACGATGGGCTTTTTCAAACGAGTGAGTTGAATTTTTGAATTTGTACTTTTCCTGCGGGTATGCGAAGACCGGGTTTTTTTTTTATTTTGAGCGAGAGAGAGGGGGAGTTCTTTTTATGGCTGTAAGCGAAGAAAAAAATAAGTGAGTTTTGAATTTGCGGTTGAAGCACATCAGCTGCATATCGAGCCTCTACAGGAAACGGTCTCGCTTTTGATATACTTTCCGAAATTTCAGTCACGCTACGTGTAGGGTTTGAAAAGTCTACGGTCAGTGCGTCCTTTGTCGATGCCTTTTCAATTATTGGAAACATTTTTTAATTTTTATTTCCATTCGCTATTCGTATAAAAACTGAAATTATTTACAAATTGAAAAAGTTCATGTTCGGTTTATAGTTGAAGTACATCGTATACAAATATTTTTTGAAATTTATACGTAAATAAATTGTGCCGAATCAAATAAACGTACAATCGTCGTATAATTTGTTATTTATTCTTAAACGCGAAATAATTACTTCGCGTTCAAGAATCAACTGTGATTTGAAAGTCTTTTTATGACAAACAATGATTTGTACGTAAAACGAAAACTTTGTTAATTAGCAAATATCGTTTGAAGCGAATATTCACGACATCGTAAAATTAATTTTATTTTTACTCTGCTTAATTAACTAATTTATGAATAAAACTAATTGCACTGCGAGGAACATCGAATTAATATATGGAAAGGTTATTAGTTCGTGAATTTAAAAAGCAAATTCGTATTTTATTCGTATTTTAAATTCAACTAAACAATGCAACTGTTTGGTTATATGAACGAGATACACGCGAGAATTACAGCAGTGTAGCATTACGTTCAGCCTATTTAACGGTTCAGCATCTGCACTTCAGCTGCTGTAGGATAATTTAGTTTATCTTACATTATCGATCTCCGACACGACATATATTTACACGCACACGCGCGTTGTATACACCATACGACTATACGAGCTTCTACTTCCAACTGTATTCGATCCCGAGAAGCCGGTAGTTAATAAAATACACAGCCGCAATGAAAATTGCCGTAATATTCTTCATTCGAATGAGGATGATGTATCACCAGTAACTTTTAAATGTATACATATAAACCTATATATACTTAAAGGTATAACAAAAAATGTATATATATATATATACAAACCAACGAATCCGGTTCGGTCTTTATTCGTCGTTACACAATGTGCGAGACAATTACGCTACTATTATCCTCATTTTACAACGACACATCTCTTCTGTATCTACGTGGGCTGCTCGAAATTATGGCTGTTTCCGTTTTACAAGTCAAAGAACTCGCGTCTAAATGAAGCTCGAAACTTTGAAAAAATTGCGTCGTGATGCGCGATGTCATGTAGAAAAAAACTTAAAAGAGACAGCGAAAAAATGATCATTAAAAACAACTCATCTTTTGCACACACACACACACACACACAGACACATATGTATGTATATCATATATATATATATGATTTTAATGGTGCTAGTATATTTTGCTCGGAGTAGAAAATAATATGAAATTACGAATTTTACTGTTATACACCTGTACATGTAGAACGAAGTACTTAATCGTCGACAGGTCATTAAAGCTGCATCAAAAACCTTGTCTATGCCTTTATTTTTCTTTCAATATACGTAAAAAATGAAAATCATAACAGTAGATCTTTATACACTTACGCGCATGACCAACATAAATCACAGCGAAATTGCGCGAACGCAAATTTATTTGAAACAATAATTACTACCTTACATACTGGAATCAAATAGAAATGTACTAGTAAATCATTGTTTAAAATGAAAATTGCTTGTTTGATTAACAAAAATATTATCTGAAAAATAATGCATTTTCGTCATTCTAACGGATACACTGATTCAGATTGAAGTCAACGTTTTCTTACAGGAATATCCAAAAGAATCGTTTTTTTTTTGGAGTAAAACAAAAAAATTTGCTTTCCAATGAACGCTTCAGAGTCGTTCGTTAAAAAAGTTATATCGAATCTTCCACTCCTATACTAAGGTTAATTAATTGAATAAAATAAGACTACAGCTCATCAATCGGCAAGTTTAAGAGTATAGAGTATAGCGCTCGTTGATCCGCGACTAACGATCATACATAGGAATACTTTCTCTCGCTACCGCGAGAATGAAATATCAGCAGGCGGATAAGTCTTATGATCTCAGGTGTATACGCAGAGCGAGTGGCCTATATGTTTATTATAAAAAAAAAAAAAAAATCAGCGATCCACTTGTGCTGCAAACCGACGCGTTTAGCGCGCAATGCGCGAAATGTACTTTGCGAAATATCGCAACGATCGGTGCTAATTGCACTTTGATTATTTAACATAATTGAGAGAAATGCGCTTTCCAGGACGACGCCAGCAGCTGCTCCGATGAATCCAGCGGCGCGGAAATTTTCAAAAGTATCCCGAAGGCCTGTGTTGCGTTTTGCATTTGGAAAATCGAGGTGAGAAATCGGCGAAGGAGCAAAAATCGATTTCGAGTGGAAGATAAAGATTTGAAATGGTGATGCTTGAAATGGCAGAATTGAAAATCTTCAGGAGATTGGATTTGCTTACGATTCTCGACGTCTCTTTATTGTCTATTATTCGCCAGTTATACTACGAAGCTGAAATTCCACTTACCGCAAGATTTAAAAGGAACCTATGGATAGATTGAGTTTGCAATTCGTGCGGGAGTCGCAACGAAAATTCATTTGATTCCAAAGCTGATTTTCTTTCAATAGTCTTAGACAAATATTTTACTTAAACAAACAGTAATTATTTAATGTAATTAAGCATTTGATATCCACATCTAGTAAAGATTTGAATTTGATTCAGTGACTAGTAAAATATATTAAAATAATTGTTAACTCCAGATAAATGTTGTTTTAAAGCCAAAATATATTGTTCTAATTAAAGTAAATATGTTCTTCTTTTAAGAAATCGGCTTTTTCGGAAATGGAATCTTCGTTTCAAATGTGCCTTATCTCATCAATAACGATACAGGTGTATTTAATTAATATATTTCTTTTTCCTCGATGGGCGAATACACACAGGGACTCAGAACCATATCATTGGGCAGAACAAAGGTGGGAACTTTTCTCTCGGACTCGGCTTATTTGATTTACGCAGCGTCGGCTAAAGATGGTGCGCTACCGTATCCCGGTATGCCGGTAAGTTTTTGTTAAAAATGCATTCTCGGTTTCCGCGCGTAGACATACAATATGTCTAATTGTATATATATATAATTTTGAACATCCTATTCAAATTGTCGAAAACAAAGCAGACAAAGGAGCTAAAGGAGAGTCAAGCGGTACGAGCCATTCACTTCTGGGTCGGTGCCAATTGCGAGCCTAATGTATCGGGAGCCGCAGCACTACGAGCTGCCGAACTCGACTCTCAACTCGGTGCGACGATCCTCATCCGTGAAGCTCAGGGACGGGAAAGTGCCCGCTTCCTGTCTTACTTTCGACAAAGACACCTGACAGTCGAAGAACCAGTAGGCGTAGACCGAGAGGGCAGAATCATTTGTACTTTGCACAGAGTCAGTGGTTCCGGACTACCTGTACTCACCGAGCTCAAACCTCTCGACTGGAGCAGCTTCTCTTCCCGCGACGTGATCCTCGTTCATGTTCATAGCAGGTGTGCATTCTGCGCGCGATTATCTAAATCTGAAATTCTGAATTTTTACTAATAATTTTACTCGTATTACATTTAATTCAACAACAAAGTATATACGATAACATGGTTTATGGTAACATTCTCAATCAACCATTTGCAGATGTTTCGTATTGTATACACGGTATTTTTAAACGTACAATGGTATTCATTATTTGAGTAACTGAAAATAATTTACTAAACTTTTACAGGTAAATGATAATTAAAACATTATTATTTTATTTATTATTATTTATAAATTAGGACCTTAAAGTAAGTACTTCAAGTTATCAATATTTTCATTTGTACAAAATGAAAATGTACCTATTTCAAAACTTACTGCTGGTAGTAAATTAAAACGAATCAATTATTTTTAGATTCTAAATAGTTTTCTTTTCAAATAACTCACTTTTATAAAATCGTACGAGGTTATTGGAATAAAGTAGAAAATATTGATTATATTAAAGACTGAAAATAATTCTAATTAAAAAATTGTATATTCGCTATTTAGAATAGTTTTAGATAAAATATAACGTCGATACTTAGAACTACTGCTTATGAAAGTTGAATGTACGTATAATAATATTATGTATTTAATCTGATTCTGAAGAAATGCAATCGGTCTATCTTTAAGAGAAACCGATACATTTTTTTCTTCTCTCTTTATAAAAAATTGTTCGTTATTTTTTCTGACATAGTAAACTTATAACGAATCCAATTCATTTTGAAAGTATAATACTCTCCTATATCGCGTCTACTAACGGTAGAGTCTCGAAGTTCATTATTTAATCAAGTTCAAACTTCGTGAATAGGGAAAAAAAGTTGATTAACTAATCGATAAGCAAAATTAATGTCGCGATCGAGATTGGTGACTTTTTCACTATTTGAAATGTATAGACACGTGTACACTGTGACGTCATCCGTCCCGGGTAATGGAAATTTAGTTTACACATCATTATTGAATTTCAGCTCACTGGTCTTCCTCTGGCTGGGCTCGAACTCGGAGCCGTTGCACAAGAGCCACGCGCTGAAGCTACTCGACGAACAAAAGAAAAACGCGACGAATAACAATGACGGTCTCCAACGTATATTTGTCGTCGAGGACGGTTACGAAAAAAGCCTCCAACCGGAAGCTCGCAAGCTCTTCGACGAGATTCTCGAACCTTCGAGACGATTCGTTTCTCCCGAGCCTCTAACACCAAGTTACCCACCATCGAATTGCATTAAATTATACAAATGCAACGAGCAGACCGGCAAATACAAGGTCGCCGAGCTGAAATCTGGCCCGATTTTCCGCTCGGACTTGCAGTCGGACAGCGTATTCCTCTTGGATCGAGGAGAAGCTGGAGTTTGGGCTTGGGTGGGTAAGGATGCCAACGTCAAGGAACGACTCGAGGCGGTGCGGAATGCACGAGGATTCGTGAAAAAAAAGTCGTACAGTCCGAGCGTACCGGTCGGTCGAGCGATCGAAGGTCATGAACCACCCGAAATGAAGTGCTGGTTGAGGGGTTGGCCATCGGAAACCAAGTCCAGACGACTCATGTTGCCGGTTAACTTCGAACCGGATTACATGAGCGAACGACCGAGATTGGCTGCCGAGTGTCAACTCGTTGATGATGGCACCGGAGAACGAACTGTCTGGAGAGTCCAGCACAATGGTACTTTAGAACCCATTGAAGATCCTTCTATCTTCTATGCTGAGGCTTGTTACCTGTTGAGGTACAAGTACGGCTATGGTCGTAGGACCAGGTCTATTGTGAGTAATCGTTTCTAACGTTGCTACTCGTTTATTCCGTTGAATTGAGTATGTCACATCCAAAATTACATTATGAAACTAAATTGATTTTTTAATGCAGAGTTGAAAAGATTTATTGGTAAATGAATGATTTGCATTAACGTTCGTGCTACGCGTTCGTATACCACATTTGTATTAAATACAACATTGTTCCATTCCATAAATAATGATTTTCAATATAATTTATTTTTTGTCAAATCAAAATATTAAGACACCCAACGACAGCAATTTATGGCATACTCAATTTCATCATATTATAAAGAGTAATGACGTTATAATTTAAAAAATGATTAGGTCTACTGCTGGGAAGGTGTGCATTCCGTTTGTAACGATAGAGAGGCCGCTTTGGAAGCTGCTTGTTTACTGGCTGAGCAAGAATCAGCCCAACTGGTGATATCGTCGCAAGGCAAAGAATCTGCACATTTGCTCCAAATTTACAATGGGAAATTGATCATACTTACTGGACCACACAGAAATACCCGTAAGTCTCCTCTATTTCATATAATGAAGACAAATTTATCTGTCAAAATGGCTGTGAATTTTTTTTTCTGCAAATATGCAAATTTTATATAAATTGTTTCTAAATGAAAACAGTTTACATATGACGTGTATTTTTTATCTTTGTATATTCGACTTCAATTTGCAACAATGAATATATTTGCTTTCTTTCGATTACTGCTTGTACAACTTTTTAATAATTATTTTAGGCAAATTTTAGTGCTATATCTAAATTTTTTCCTATTCTACGATTTCTTATTGCAATGATTTAATACAATTTTGATTAACGATGTGTTCAATTGTTTCACTTAAGACATAAACTATGAACTAATAATTTTTTTCATAGTTTATAGTTAATAAAATTCTATTGTTCAAATTTTCCTTTACTACATATATTAAATAATGCTAGTTAATTAGTCTTCCCATTAAAATTTACTGATAAATTTCTGTACGCTTTAATAAAACAAAAATTCATTAATTGACTTCTATCTGTAGCTCCAAAGAAATTTCTCGTTCGAGTTTACGGTTCAACCCCGTACAAGTCCAAAGCAGTAGAGCGTCCGTTACGAGCAAGTAGTTTGGATTCCGGAGGCGTTTTCATTCTCTTTACCAACTCTCCTGTCGTCTGGTGCGGAAACAGGAGTACCGGCGATGCTAGAGAGGCCTCCAGGAGATTAGCTCCACAGACAGCTCCACTATTATGCGAGGGAAAAGAAGACGACGAGTTCTGGACTCAGCTCGGTGGAAAAGGTGTTTGCAACATGGAGAGCTTGGATTACGACGAGGAAGAGATGGAGAAACATTTTTATCACTTGAAAATCGAAAAAGACGAGTTCGTCGGCGAGGAGATTCTCGGATTCACCCAGAACAGTCTACTCCCTGAAGCCACTTGGTTACTCGATGCTGGAAACGTTATCTGGCTATGGATTGGAAGCTGTTCTGTCCACAAATCACTGAAAGAATACATTGAGGAGGCCAAGATCTTTCTTTATACTCATCCTGCTGGTCGAGATAGAAATACAATAATATCTGTTATAAAACAAGGTCATTCAACGAAATTATAATTATTGTATATTTCAAAAAAAAGTCTATCACGTTTATTTTTATATTTATAGGATTGGAACCTCCAACTTTCATTGGGCTCTTCGAAAATTGGAATCATAATTTCTGGAGAGACTACAGACCATTCGACGTACTTAGATCTAACATTCAAGAACAAGATTCCTTGACAAACGACATCATGGCTATTAAAATGACCTCTGAGTTCGATAATTTTGTGAAATATCCATTGATCATTCTGAAAAACGATCCGGACAAACTTCCTCCAGGAGTTGACGTGTCACGCAAAGAATTACATTTGACTTTTGATGACTTCATGTCGGTGTTTAAAATGGAACCAGCTGAATTTGAGAAATTACCAGCTTGGCGACGTCAGCGACTCAAACAAACGGCTGGACTTTTTTAAATTAAAAACAGTTTACCAAATAACCAATTATTTAAAAAAAAATTGTTTTGTAAAATATTGTCTGATTTAAAAAGCTACATTATTTAAATAAATATATATATTTAAATTTATATAAAATGAACAATGATATTACCATGAAAAAAAAAGAAACGTTGTTTTATTTAATTATCGTTCAGCTTACAAATGTGAAATATCTGGTATATAAAGTAATTTATATTTAAGAAGAAGTATCCATAGACTCAGGTTCAACTCTGCGTACGGTTTCTTCTTCAACAACAACTGGTCTAATAGTTTTTGAAAGAACAGCAGTTGTACCTCTTTTGTAGCGATATTTACCTTGCCTTTCTCCCTTAATGCAAGCTAATTCATAGGGACGAATGTACTCAGTTGATCCTTTACGAAGAACGCAAACATCTACACTATTTCCAGAACCGAGGTCATTAAAAACACCAGAACGAATGGCATCGGCTACCAACTCTTTTCCTTCTTCCTCCTGGAAAAATAATTCAATTATATATATTTATAGAAAACTATAAACAACTGCAAATCAAAATTGTTTGTCACTACTTACATTCATTCCTGGTTTCCATCTGCTTTCAAAAACAGACATTGCTGCCAAAGAACCCGATCCCATTGTGGTATATTGCAATACATCACAAGATCCATGAGGATAAATACAATATAGGTGAGGTCCCGAATTATCTACACCTCCTACGATCAAAGCAGCACCAATATGGCCTTGATGACGGAAAAGCAATTGTTTCAACAACTTAGAAGCAGTAACAACTGGCACAATTCGTCCCGTATTTAAACGGTGCAACTCCAATTGACTGGAGATCATCTCGGTTGTCATTTCAGTATCAGCAGCTGTACCAGCACCGCAACAACTTTTAAAATAATCATGATCAATACTTTTTTATTCATTCAACAAACAAATACACAATCAAATTAAATATACTTACTACATGTTATTAGCTAAATAATGGATTTTTTCACTCTTCTTATCAGCAACAATACTTCCTTCCGTAGCTCTTGTATCAGCACCAAGAATGACACCATCTTTGTAAATGATTCCAACAATGGTTGTTCCAGTTTTTTGAGCAGTAGGTGCTGGATAGCCTTTCTTTGCTAGTAACGCATTTCTGTAAAATTACCAAACATTCATTAATCCGTCATTAATCATCAAAAAGTAAAATCTTATTCTACAAGTGACACAGCACTATTGGGAAGATTAAGGTTAGGTGCGACAATTTACTTTGTACATAATTCTAATTTCTTATTCTCATGCGTATATATTAAAGATAAAATACCTTTGACAAAGTTCAAAAGAAAATCCTGGAGCTGGAATTTCCGGCACAAGTATAGATGCCATTTTACTGCTGTACTCGTTGCTCTTAAAATTAATAAATACAAAATACAAACTGTGAAAAAGCCGCAAGAAACTTTTAACTAAACAATTCCGTCGGCTCGACTCACTGATCCGGTCTCGGAACTCCGGTGCTCAGTCGGCAAATGCAAAATCAGTGTGTATATGACGCATGCGCACTAATGCAGCATAACCGCCAAATCCAAATCTAAATGACAGTCACTCTGGGAATTCTGGGACTCTGGTCACTCGTAAGAAAAATTATTGTATAAATTATCGTTGATGACGGTAGGGGATAGTAAGTTTCCTGAATATATATTTCTATTTCTAAAGTATTATAAAGTATAAGTCAAGTTAATGAAAAATTCCAAAACTAGTGATTTTTCAGTTATTTTATTTCCTTTTAACTAATACAAATGTGTGATGCAGAATTAATTATTTCACAACTCTGTGCACATACAATTTACATATTAATCAATCAATCACAACTTTAAACTATTATTATATCCAGATACATATCTCAAAAAAAAACGAGCATTGTCTATATAACGCATAACAAAAGTAAAACATAATTTTTTATTTTCTTGGTATATTTAAAAAATAAGATTTATAATATATTTGAATATATGATACACTCAATAATACTATTCTGAAAGTTAAAAAATTATTTAAAAATAGCTTCTAATTAATAATTACTCCCATAATAAGACACAAAAACGTGCTTAACAAATTAGAATTTTTCAGACATTACGAGTCTCGTAAAAAAACTACAATGTCCGAGTTTTCGTTATGCGTTTTCCATCTAAAATATACAATTTGTAACATTCTTATGAGTATATCTGTACAATGCACAAGATGCAATTTTCACTACTTTGTACAAATAATGAATAAATAATAAAATTAATACTTAATGCAAATTAAAAAATAGAAAGTCTATTGAAAAAAGTCAAATATTAATGTGTATATACACTATGCTAATAAAAACGGTTAATTATTTAAACAAGTAACGTCATTTATGATTTCGGAAGTGAGGGCTTTGTCTTGTAAAGCAGCTGTTAGTATATCTTGATCCCATTGTAAACTAACTTTTGACAAACGCGCTTCCTTCTTTACCATTAATCTCAAAATTCCACGTGTCTCAATTAAATTACATAAACTAACAAATTCCGACATATCTAAAACTTGTAAATTTCTCTTTGTGCATACTTTTTTATAAACTTGGTGTAGCTGGAAGAAAAATAATATTTTAGTGATCAGTAGCTAAAAACAAATTAATTTTGTTACAAAGAGATAATAATAAATACCTTTCCAATATTGATATCTTTATTTTTAGATTTGTTTAAAATGAGCATTAACGAACAAAGAAGAATTTTTTGTTGGATAGGAAAACTACTTTCTTCAGTGTCAGCATTTTCAGAACCACCATAAACTTTGTTAAGAACAGAACGTACTTCTTTAAAATCTACTGGTTTTTCATTTGCATGTTCTTCGGTACTGTTTGCATTAGTATCTGAAACAAAAGGTCACCATTAAATGCCATTTCATGATAAGTAAATTGATGATTTAAACATGATTTATAACAAGCTCACCATTTCCATTAGTTGGTTGAAGAACTTGAATCATTTTCTGTGATTCAGCAATTTCCACAACTCTTCTACTAATATCCAATGCTCTTCTAATATCTCCAGAAACAGCTGCTACTTTGCCTGCTAATAACTGCATGGCTGTACCAGTAAATATATCTAGTACGTTAGCTTCTTTTAATCTCTCTGTAATAATATTCATGATCTGCTGCTTTGTATAAGATTGGAAATGTAATAAATCAGGTTTTAATTCACATCTTGCTTGTAACCTTGGCAGTATTGTGTCTGTCAAGTTTAACGCATTAGCTATTCCAACAAGAACTAGCTTTGAATCTGGTATAGATGGCCATTCAAATATAGAATATAGAACAGCTTGATTTTTAGTTTCAAGTTGATCCATCTCATCAAGTACTAACAACAACATTTTATGCGACTGTGCCAAATACTTCTCAATAGCTGCTTTACTATTTTTTCCAGATTTTGTAGGCTTCAAACCTAACTCTTCCATAATTTTTGAATATATTGTTGTAGCTGATTTCATAGTTGTACAATTTACATACACAATTTGAAATGCCTTTTTAAATTTAACTTTCAACATAATTTTAGAAAGACTGGCCGTTTTCCCTGTACCAGGTGGACCAGATACATACAGAGAACCAGAAGATTCATTTTGCAAATGCCTTTGAATAAATTCTTGCAATTTATTCATTTCAGTATCTCTGCCAATGAGATTTTCAGGCAAGGAACTATGCAAAGCTTTACGAGCTTCGCTATATTTACTAGTTGAAAATAATTGTTTAGGAGCTAACTTGTCAGTCTTTTCTGGTGAAATAAGACTCAACTGATTCAATAATGTACTTGGAGTTGTAGGAGAAAGACTTTTTAACTGTTTAGGTGGAGTAGAACCATTTTTTTCTACAACAAGACAAAAATAATTTTAACATTCGTATTGAAATATAAAATTTATTTAAATCGCTTTAAAAAATTTACCTGTTTCGTTTTTCCCTCTACGTCTTTTCGGAGTCTTGGTAATATTATTATTCTGATTGATTAGATTCTCTGTATCGGAATCCGATTCAGACTCACTGCTGCTTATATCAACCATTTTCTTAACAGTCGGCGTGTACCTCGTTGTTGGAGTATTTCTAAGAGATGCATTACTAAAATCTAAACTCGGGGTATTGTCTTTACTTCCATAAAAGCTTTTCTTACGTATAGCGAACGAAAGGGTCGTTTGTACACTCATTTTTTCATTAAATTTTCTTTAATTTCAAGTCACAAGATGAACGTTTTTTTTTCACACGAATAAAAACGAATTAAATGGCACGTCAGCGTCGTCGAACTGAGTATCAAAAGAAAATATTTCTACCTGTCAGTAATAAAGGCACAGCTGCGACTGTTGCTGCTGATGCTGCACAACGGCAGTTTTTAGCGCGGGGACAGTAGCAGGTTTCGCGCGGGAAACGCACGTTGACTCGCGCACAGAATACTTCGTTCGAACGTCAATGGTGACACTGACTTATGACTTCGTTGACTCATTTGCTACAATACAGATTTACTGAATCGACGTGAAAAAATACATTTTGACAAGTCATATTACCACATTAGTAACGTTCTACGTCACGTGCTGAAGAGCGCGAACGCTTAAAAATGATAAGCAAAATTCTAATTTGTTGTTAAATATAATCCACACAAGTATATAATATAAAAACTATGTATGGTTGAGAGACAAGAGATATAAGGATGATAACATAATATGTAGGAATAACCAATGCCTTTATTGTAAATTTATCGTAATTATTATGTACGAATTCGATTACACGAAAAAACCGTTTCCTATAACTAATCTCAGTAAATAATAGATTTGTTATAAACAATGTTATCAACGGTAAAAAAATAGACATAAATAATATATTTAGTAAGAACGTATACATATAATTTATAATATACTCTAACTTATATACTATAAGTACAACAAGTGAAATAATATGCATACGGGCTGAATATTAAATTAGTCCCTCTTATGGCAATAGAAAGAACTATAGCCGTGGCGCCGCAAACTTTCCGGTGTCGAGCTATCCCGGCTCCGCTGCTTGCTTCTCTTCCATATTGGTTTTAGAAGCGAACGGACAGGCCGATCCACCAGGATCCCTAATCCGAAGCAATCGAGAATTCTAGAGTAATCTAGTTTTCTCAAACCAACAAAGATGAGAGCAAAGGTAATTATTAATCAATATATATAAATATTTTTTCTTATTTTCTAATATTTCACTGTTAAACACTTTTTAAATAACTTGTAATTCTAACCTACACATTTGGAACTGTTCATGTGCTTTTATTTTCAAAGTCCATTATCATGCTTTAGTTTAGCTTTCTTTGGAGTTAAATTAAAAAATTAATCATTGTAATTGTTTCGCGTATATTCTGTTACGTTATTTCGTAATGTTAAACAAAAAAACTCGTTATTGTTAATGTTCATTATTCTAGAACATTCATACTATGAACAATCGTAAACAGTTCTTACGTAGTAGTGATTTCAATATTAATTGAAATCAAGAATTTAAAAATGCAAGATACTTTTTATTACTTAATAATTGAGAAATTTTCTAATGAAATGTTCTTGTTTAATTCCAGTGGCGTAAGAAGAGGATGCGGAGGCTAAAGCGTAAGAGGAGGAAGATGCGTGCGAGGTCCAAGTAGATTTTCCACCATCACACCTGTAAGTATTTATCTTCAATTGTTTATTCACGTAAAATTTGTTTCTATGTCCACTGCTTAATAACTTTAATATTTAATCTAATACTGAACAGTTAATCATTGAAATAGCACTTCTAATAATTGACTAATTTTATAAGTTCAAAATTATTATTATTCTGTATTTTATTGTTTAATTCTGTTATAAGTTATAACAAACTGTGAATTTGTAATTGTAACTAATGTAAAAAAATCCAATCATTGTTAGACACATGTGCAATGCATAAGAAGTAAAACTTTAATTTTCAGTATTACAATTTTATTAAGTTATCTATCTTTGTATACAATGTTGTACATTAGTGTGAAATAAGAAGAATTTAAATTATTAAACATTTACTAGCTATTAAAAGAATGCTTGTAGAATCTAGTCGATGCTCTTTGCGGAATAAAATTTAACTTGCATTAAAAGTTCACTCTATTTAATAGAAAATGCTTTTATGGCTGCGCTTCACTGTACTATTTTTTACATCTTCTATTCTAAAAATTTACTTAAAAATTGTGGTACAAACCATGTGAGGTTAAGAAAGTCACATGTGTTGATTTTAATCATTAGATTTGTAAATCATGATTTTAATGTTAACTGTTACCAAAATCAAATTATGGAATAGTACAAAAGAAATAATCAAAGTATATAAAATATTTTATGTTAATTATATGTGATTTTTATGTTTCAGCTGTGCCGAGTACCTGTCTTTAGAGTACATGTCAATCATCATCAGAGTCTCTGCATTTAAAAATTGTATATTCTACGACCATTTTGCACAGAGAAATATTTAAAAAATTGTCTTGTTCAGTTAAATAAAAAACACTTTTCAAGATAAACCAATATACTGTCTAAATAATTTATAAATCCCATAAATATGTACCTTTCATCTTCACCTTTCTTCCGTTATCTTTATAAAGTAAGAAAAAATTGCTACCTTTATTAATTACACAAACGAATTTGTGTTTAATAATACTTGTATTATCAATGAAAGTAATTATCATGATTTAAAGAAATTCAGTTTTTTAATAAGTAACTTAACAAATCGAGTAATTAATATATTTCCAAAAATTTTACGAAATTGTTTTTTTAAAAAGATTAAAATATTTGTCGGCATGTTCATGTCTATACTATAACTATATATACGTATACAGTGTTTACAAAAAATTACGTATTTAAGGTTAACTAATATTACATTCAGTTTAGCTAACCATGTCTGGTTATATATCACAGTCGCTACTTCATGCAGGAAAAACGTTGTGTAAATCACACATTTGCAGGTATAAAATAATAAACAATGGACAGAACATTGCGAAAAGATCTATTTCATATAGTAAACAATTGAATTCGATTAAAAAATTAATACAAAACGAAGATTTAAACAATGATGAAAAATCTAACCTCTCAAGCGGCTTCGTTGAAAAATATAAAGTGTTTCGAGATGAAGATGCACCTATAATTTTTGATGTAAATGAAGAACAACAAAAGATACAACTGGATGAATTAAACAATGAAGAAGAAGACGAAGATCATTACAAAGGATTAAATTTAAAACGTAATAGGACATTTTTTTTAAACAACTGTGATTCGTAATTTTTGTGTAATTATTTAATATGAAATGTTTATGGTGAATTAATGTCGTTGCTAGTTAATAACATCATTAAAGTTAATACTTGACATTTTTTCAGGTGGTGTAAGGGGAGTTTTCGAAATCGAAGATCTCGTTGAATTGTTAAACAGAGATAATGCACGACAAATATTTGTTGCAAAAGTTCCTGAAGAATATAGTTATGTCGATTACATTGTAGTAGCTTCAGGAAAATCTACTAGGCACTTATATGCATTAGCTATGTTTGTACGTAAAATATACAAAATTAAGAGACATAAAAGTGATCTTATTCCTAGAATAGAAGGTGAATATTCTAAAGATTGGATGGCATTGGATTTAGGTAAAATTTTTATTTAAATATAACTAAATATACCTTACATAGTAAATTAATGAAATATTTGTTATTTAGGTAACATAGCGCTTCATTTATTTACTCACGAAGCAAGGCTGAAATATGATATAGAAACTCTTTGGTCTGTTGGTTCACAATACGACGATATAAGTAACAAAAAAGATGAAGATTTAGATCTGTTTGATAAATACAATTCATTCTTAAAAGACCTTCATCCTGCCGAATAATCGAATGCAAATAAGCATCGTTGAAAGTTATTCTAATTGTACAAAGTTGTAGAGTCTATTATCGCTAAGAAACCCTATTAATATTTTTAATAAAAAAAATGATAGTTTAACAATTAAAAGTGACTTTTCTAATTCTCTAATACTCGTATCAATTAAAATTCAAAATTTCTCCATTACCGCTGCGCGAAAAAAGTGTATCATATAAGAAAAATGAAAAATGAAACGATAAAGCCTGATACCATGACAACAATACAACACACGTGTACCACTCATTCTTTCATTCCATGATCCGCCCTGCCGAGGCGCCATCGGAATCGAGACACCAGCAGAACAGAACCGGAGAATTTGGCCCATATATTATATACCGCCGATATATATTTTAAGTATCTGAACAAGTGTAGTATATAATATAAGTCATATGTGGTATACTATTACTATACAACATGTTCTATAGTAGCACGTATAGCAGATGATTTGACGAGTAGAGCGTCGGCGATTTTCACAGCCCACACTCGCGCAGCCTCGATTTTCATTTTCTGTTTGCTCCCACTACTCCTACTACAGACTACTACTACTACTACTACTACTACTACATTACTACTATTACTATATCGTACTACGTACTATACTCTCTCGATGCTTACACTTAGATAACATACACTCCCGTGCGCAGCGTGAGTAATTAATACGGCCAGACAGTCAGCCAGCCGTGTCACACAACGCAAGTTCACCTCAATGCCTATAATCATGGTCAAATATCCAGTTTTGTTGTGACTAATAGCTTCGCGTTTACCACTTCCTCCAGCCAGTCAACCATAATATAGCTTACAGCGTCACATAAATGCATTTCTTTATAGGCACGTCATTGTCAATATAGATAATAAATCGGCTTTTCGTTTTAACTGAAGAGTGTCTGTATATTGGTCTAATAAGTATTATTAATGATAAGAGGTGCATCGTAAGTCTTCTTTCTGTCCATGGATTTGTATCGTTACAATTCCAGGCAAATTTTAGATGTTGTGTTTTGAAGATCTAAAAATTCAGTGATAAATGATAAACAAAAGAATTTCAGTATACGATTATGAGTGAATTAATCTAAAACTTGTAGTCCAATGAAAGAAATACAATGGAAACACTTGCCAAGGTTTGATCTAAACTGATAAAGAACGATGTGTCTGAGTCACACTTTTACTACACGTTTACTTATCAAATAGTTCAAGGATTACATTTTTTAGTACATGTGCTAGAGTTATAAAAAATGACCGAAAAACCAGAAGAAATGTGTACCTATAAACCAACAAAATGTTTGAAAATTCCTTTGAAATCAACGGAACAAATATATTTAGTATTTTTAATACCAGCAATAGCCAGCTGCTTGGTTTATGTGATACACTTTGCAGCAGATTTAGTAGTAGCTGTGCAACATTTTAGGGAACAGAATCCAGTTTGGGCATGTATTACTATTGCCTTTATGTATGCCCCTGCTTTGGCTTATTTTGTATTGACCGTTTCGAGACCCGATTGGTGGATGACCGACGATGATAAATTATACAAGGGAGCTTTCTTGTGGTTTCTGCTACAATTATTGAAATTAATACTATTTCCTCTATTTGCTTTATACAGGTACACAAGTAAAAATAATCATTGTTTACATACTTTCTGATAAAAATTTTCATTCAGTTGGTAAATTAAAATTAATTCTCTTACATTTCAGATACGCTGGTCTCATAGTATTGTCAATCGATGCCATTATGCTATCAGGAGAACAAAGGAGAAAAACTTTAAATGTTGCTGCAGCACCAGCTGCAATTGAGCTTTACTTCTTTCTCCAGGCTTGGTTCCAAGCTGCACCTCAAGCAGTATTTCAAACACATCTGTTATTCAGAGAAAAAGGTGTTTACCGTACTCATCAATCAGGTAATTATTCAAATCAGAAATGCACAGTTTTTAGTATTTAAAAATATTAATATTTAATTTTATTTCAACTTGCAGAGGTTGTTCATATGTTATGCATTTTGATGTCTGTTTGTATAATGGCTATGCGAACTACATCATTTCAAAGATACGAGAGTCAAAGATTGAATGGCAGGAAGGTACCATGGGCAATGTGGTTGAAAAAATATAGAATTCAGGTAATTCTTTTTTTTCAAAATTATCTGTTAGTATAGTGTAAATAATTTCTTATAACAAGAAAAACAATTTTCTTCAAGGAATTGGAATACCTAGAAGATAAACAACTTTTGCAATCAACGATTATCTCTTCACAAGCAGAAACTGTCGAAGGAACTCAAAAAGAGGATTCAAGTACATCTGCAGGTCAATTAGAAAGGCAGAATTCCTTAACTCCACCATTGCCACCAAAAAATGTTAAAATTATTCCTCCACCAGCCCCACTTCGAGGAATCACATCAATTACACCTTTAGCTGTGCCAGATATGCCAGCACCACCAAGACCAGACTCTTTAGTAGTTGATTCAGAAGATGTGAAATTAAATGATGTTCCAAGACCATCAAAAGACTCTACAACGAGTGATAGAGCATTCGAGAAACATGACAACCTGAAAATACCAAAACGAATAAATTTCGCAAAAGGTTTAGAAAATGACGATCCTGTTGGAATATTTTTAGCCTTTGTTTGGTGGTTTTTGTTCATTTTTCCTCGAGTTTTATCAATAGCTATTTTCTATGAGTTTTATCCACTTTACTTGTTAGCAGTGCTTGGTGTACATTATGTTTGTATGATCGGTTACCTATTTTATTATGCAAAATATTATGACGTGATGAGTTTTTTTATCAATTTATGGCTTGGATTAGTGTATGTATTTAGTTTAATTGAGTATAGGATCAAATTTAAATATGCTGACAAGTGGCTTATTTTTTACTATATATTTGTAATTTCACAAAATACTTTTATGACAATGTTTTGGTATTTTTATGGCAATTGGGAAGGCTTCTGGTACTCTTACTCATTTCATATGATTTTTATATGCATGAGCCTTTGTCTGTTGTCAACAATAGTGTATTATTTAATGTTAAAGCCGAAAAAACGTAGAATATATGTTACTTAATGATTTAACGAAACAGAAGTAAATTATAGATTATTTTCTAATATAAATCAATTTATAAACATATCTTTCAAGGAATGTCGCTAACGATTCTTATGCTTTAATTAAATTACACATTTGACATAAACATAAAGGTATCTTATGTTAAAATAGTATTTATAAATAGCAAAAAGATTGTTTGCTTCAGATGTAGTTAATCAAACAATTCCACCTATAGTTCTTAAATCGAATGTTTTGCAATCTACTGCTCGAAATGTTTGCGATGGTTTTTAAAATAATAACTTAATATTAAGACTGAATATACCATTAGCAGCAGATGAAGACTTAAAAAAGTACAGTAATAATTGTTTACTGTATTTTGTCATTTAATATTAATTTTCATACTCTGATCGTAAACAATTATTTATACAAAATGATATTATATAAACATTCTTTAAATAGACTGTATAATCCAGCCTATTTTTTGACCAAATAGCTAAACTTATTTACAAATCCTTGTGTACTGCGTGCAATAAAATCTTTGTACAAATATTTATGCATTCCTCTCATTTTTTTATAAACAAGTTCTTATAAAAATCTGTACAGTTTATCCTAGACACTAACTCTTTAAGTCATCTTTGAATTGTAAAATGTCAAAAATTCATCCTTACTTTCATTGCTAAAACCTAATTCATTTTACAGAGTAAGAGTATACATATACTCAATAGCAATCATCTTTTCAAAAATACAATATTATAAACTTTCAAACATGAATATTGGAATCTCTGTGAAGATTGCCAAGTTGTGCTTCAAACAAAATGTCATTCAATAATTTTTCTGCAATTATTCGTTGATCTAATTGCATACGTCGTAGTTTAGCTGCAACATTTCTTCCAATCGCATCAAATTCATCTTCTACAATGATTGAATTATTATGAGATACTCTTAACATTTCATTAGTATCTATATCTTCAGATTTTCTTTTTCGAAGTCCAGTTGGTTCTATCCATTCAGTTTGATCAAAAGTCTCTTCAGTAGTAGGTTGGCATTCTTCCTATAAATTAAATAAAGTTAGTTCACAAAAGACTTATTATTAAATATTTGGCAATTAATTATTATTGCAATTACAGTTTTGGGAAATTTTTTCAACCGATTCTTTACTCTAATAATTTCTGAGCATTTTTCTTGAGATAAGTCAATATAAATTGCTGCTGGCCTTCTTTGATTAGACTTGCTTTTGATCTTTTCCATAAGAAAAGGATGGACTCGCTAAAAAATTAATTATTATATTTAATATATAGTTTATATAATATTAAATATAATTAATTCTATTAAAATTTACCTTAACATGACTAAGAAAATTCCCCGTTGATTTGAGATTTCCATTCAGAAGTTTGTGGCATTGTAAACAACGAGCTGTGACATTTGAATCTTCTAATCTCATAACAGTAAAAAATTCTCCGTCTAAAATAGCAGGTAATCGTACTGGTGTCAATGTTACATTGTGTTGAGGATTTTGTTGCATTACTGGAGAAATTTGATTGTTTTGCTGTATAGTTTGTACTTGTTGCATCGCAGCTGCTTCATTATTTTCTTCATTTTCCATTGCACCTACATCTTGAACAGTTGTTTCGCTGCTGACAGCCTGTGAAATATCTTGTTGTTGACCTGTTCCGTCGATTATACATGACTCAAAACCCTCAATTTTAGAGTCAAACCTTTGGGTTGAAAAGGTTTCCATAATTTTTTAATTAAAAACTTCAACTCGTTTTATTACTGTAAAAAAAAAATATAAACATTTATTTTAATGAAAATTTAAGATGATCAGAATTTAGGATTTTAAGTGAAGAGTTTATCTTTCTTGGTGAGACATTTTAAGATAAACCAACAGATAAGAATGCATCGCATAGAAGGGATTACCTTTACATTAGATGATAGATGAGGTTCGATTTACGAAAAAAATATAAACACGGACCGTAGAATAAGATCCTTCGAAAAAATAACACATTATTCTTTCTTCAACGAACGTTAAATTCGAATAATATTTAAAGTAAAATACTGTATCTAAACATGTAAAATTCTTACTTTGCAAATTAGTCCGCGCATAAATGCGAATCTTCGAAAGTTATCCCATCAAAGCCACTTGTTGTTGAGCACATAGGTTATTGTAAAAGTTCTCGGTGAAAAAAAAATGATCAGAAATTAAAAAGACGGCACGTAATTGTTATATATTAGTTACATCCATGGCAGAGCGGCCTCTTTAGTTGAAAAATAATTACATAACGTATTATTATAATATCCGTGAAATTAAATTCTGTTACAAGAATAATATAATAATACTGGAACTATCTGATGAGATATTGTAAAAAGAGCATATTATCTCTGGCTGAGTGAAATAAAATGCGTTCATTGGTTAACAGCTGACTAATATCCAATAGCTGGTCGTCAAAAGTGAGCCACTGACGCTTTAGTGTGAACTACCCAGGAATATTTTTCGAGGTTATGAATACTTCCAGTACCTACCACAACAAATTAGATTATTCTGTTATTTTATTATCAACGATGACACTAAATATCCAAGACGACAATTCCTACTCTATTTGAACGAGAATAGAAAAAAAACGTTTCTCGCAAATTTTCAGGTTTATTTAGTAGAAATCTTCGAAAATGTTTGTTTAATTTTCTTTTTAAAATTTATCTACACGTATATATGTGACAGAGACACAAGAAACATTTTATTAATTTGTATAAGATTTATATTTATTTATCTACTGCTTTTAATAGTGAATGTGTTTTAACGATCGAGATTTAAATATTTACAGTGACTAATAAATGTATGCCAACTCTTTACTATTATACGTACGCACATTACGTACACAGGTGTAAATAATAAAATAACGTAGATTCTTTTCTTCGCTCTTCTGTGTATTTACTAAAAAAGAGAATTATAAAACATTTTTAAATCTATTTTCTAATCTACAAAAATTCAATACTAAATTAACTATTCTCCGCGGCCTGACATCACCGCCGCAGCACTATAGTAAGCATAAAATAAAAAAAAAATGGTAAAGCAACTAAATACTACGTCAACATCATAACAATTTTTTGTTATTATGCAATTGCAACTTTTGTATAATTACAAAAGTGTAGATGTATTTATGTGTGTTATACAGCTATAGTACCTAAGCGGCGAATCGGAGGTCATTGCCTCACATTAGACTCTAAAGCTTCTTGAACAAATATTTCGCTTTTGTCATTAAAATATATAATATCCAGGATTTGAGCACAATAGCGTTAGAGCTTTTTTACACGAATCAACGCACATGACGCTGCGTGCGTTTGTACGAATAAAATCGTAAAACAAGTAAATTTAAATATCTAAAAATAATAAAGCATAACACAAGAATAAATAACGAACAACATAACTGTGTTATTCGAATAACCTGTACATAACATTTGTTTATTGACCAGAGTATATATCCAATAATGTAATTATAGCGCATTTACATTATACAATACATTGTTACAATCTGGATTACAACGCTGGATTACAATCCAGCGGAAAACTCGCGTAGAGTGCGAGTTTTTCTTAATCCTCCTGAATAGGATACATATGCAATACGTATACATATATCTATACGAAAACGCAGAAGAGAGCACGCGTAGAAAATACAAAAATCGCGTACATGTCCTGTACTGCTGTAGCGAAGCAAAACCCGTTTGAGCTCACTCTGCCGTCTGCTCACAGTGTATAGTATAGCGGTATACGGCATGCGTATTCAGTATTTCAGTTGCAAGCACATTTGCAAACCCAATATATATATATATATATATATATATATATATATACACGCACACGCTGATTTGTATAATATACATATAGCGTGCGAAGAGATGGCTTGCAGTATACGACGGGGGACAAAGAGGGGGTGAGTCGAGAATAAAAAAAGGGGAAAGAGGAGGCGAGAAAGTCAAGGAGACGCTCACATGGTCGTATGGAATAAGAATATAACGCTTATAACCACGATGACAATCAAATGGACATATAGTCGCTTGTATTGTAAGATTTAGCGCGTTTGAAAAGAGCGAAATAACGAGATGACGATATGGATTTTAACGACTGGCCATGGTTTACCGACTGTCGCTATACTGAAACATGCATGAACTGATGTTTATTAGAGTCTGTCTATAGACGCTCTTCTGTGTGCTGCCGCGATAGAGATATGAATGAAACGTAAAGCGCAGCTTTGCGAGTTTTGTCTCTATGTTTTGACGGACTGTTTATGAACGAATTTCAATTGTTTATTTAAGTAATGTCGTAAACGTTATGTTCCGAAAATTAAAAAAAGTATTAGTTGCGTTTATGTATATATATATATATATATATATATATATATATATATTTACTAGTGTAATAACTAGTGTATTATAAAGCAAAATGAGCTAACGAATGCCGATTATTTGAGGAATAAACAATTGGTTAAAGGAGAAAATCAGTTATAAGGTTTATAGCGGAAAATCGAGGTTATAAATCTTGAATGGTAGTACAGTCAAAATTATTGTTCCACTCTCTACGCTTGACGTTCGAAAGAATGAAATTGTTGCCATCTGTTCCAAGATTTCGAGAAGCCAAGACACACTAGCAAACTCGCATATACAATCGCATTGGGCTACGGGCTGCAAACGAGCAGCCAAGCATCACAGGTATACATATATACATACATATATATATATATAGCTTTCTATGCTATATGCATAAGATATAGAGGTATACTGCGTGTGTATATAATAGGAGAAGACAGAAATTGTCGGCGCATGCGCAGTGATCGATTTCTAGCACTTAGACGCTGGCTGCGCTACTCGCTCTCGGCTCTTGGCTCTCGGCTCTCGGCTCTCGGCTTTCAGCCGCAAACTTAGCCGTACGCACTTAGCCGTAAGTTATAACCGTTGCATGGGTTATAACCATTTTCCAATTCGACGAGAGAAAGAAGTATAGCAGGAAGAGCCAACAGCGAGTGTCGGAGCGCACGTAAAATCACTCTTAATCGAAATTAGTCGCTATCGTATATATAAAATATAAAATAGCTCCAGAGTGAGAGAAAGAGCAGCAAGCAAGCGTCAGAGACGTTCGTGAACTCGTAGCGCATTTTCTCTCCCTCGACTCGTTCGAGAGAATCGAGACCTATAAGTGGAAAGAAAGCAAAGAGAAGCACAGCTCGGAATCAGAGCTCTCCCTGTGCTCTGCGCTCTGTGCTGTGCTGTGCTACTAGAAGGCCTGCTCACAAGTGTATAGCTATATATAAGAGACTGGCTGTGTATGCGTGCGCGTGTAAGAGCGAAAACGAACACGCAGACGTAACGCGCGTGTATAGCAGGTACGTATACGATATTAAAGGCATATAAGTATAAGACTCAGTGTGGTGCGCGCGCGCGCGAGAGCGCGTCTATATACCGCACGGCACAGTCGGACTTTGAGCGCAGACACGAACTGAGCTGTGGGAACATAGAACGAGGCAAAGCCTTCTCGCGTTTACTCGCGCCAGAGACTATCACCCGCGCTTGCTGAGAAAATGGAGATCGAGCAGCCCGTACCTAGGGCTGACGTCGATTTGGTAAGTAGCCATTCCTATTCTATTTCGTACGCTCTACAAGACTGTTTTTTCCAATTTTCGATACTATTTCGTACAACGCCTCTACGCTCTTGGCCTCGGCCTGCCAACGAGTCGCGAAATTTTTCTAAGTCCCAAAATGGCGTCTGCGGCTAAGTCCCCCACGTAAGCGCGGCGAGCGGCTATGTTCTTTACCCAGCGTCAGCTACTCTCGCTTCGACACTGTATGCTTATATACTGGCGTGTTGGACTTGTAATTTTTTTCCTATGGATTTTTTTTTTTTTTTTTAATTTTTTTTTCTTTACGAGAGTTGCAACGTAGAGCTATGAGCATCTTCGAATTGACAATTTTGTCTCACTGAACTAATTATTTTATTGTTTATAGGAGAAAAAGGCCAAGGAGAACAGCAGCGCGGCCGGTAATCATGGTGGTGAGTTTTTGCTCACTGTACACTTTATACGCTTATTTTCTTATCGCAGAGGAGCTACTGCTTTTATTTTGCCCGACGTTCGAATAATTGGGAAACGTGTCGAGGCGCTTGTCTCATCCATAGCGGAGACGTACAAATAGCCAGATAATCGGCACGTGCTCTGAATTGGAAAGGAAATTCATTTTAAGAATGCTGCATGAGCTACAAAACGCGTTTTTATAATTTTTTTTTTCCTTAACTTCTTTTCGTTGCGCTTATTTTTCCAAATCAAATTCAAGGCACTCATATTTTTGCACTGCCTCTTAGCATTAAATTTGTAAAAATGTTATTTTTTACTTTCTATTTGTAAAGACTGAACTACAAGTTGCATTTACTGTTCGAAATGAACGTTAGAAATACTTAGGTGTCAAACTATAATGCCATTGTTGTGTGTGTTGCAGATTGAACAAATTTCTTATTAAATATTATGTTTTATGGTTTTCCCCGTAGATGCTCAAATGAATGGTATGACGAACGGTTACGATCATAAAAAAGAACATAAGTCTGAACATAGAGACAAGGATAAGGAACGAAGTCATAAGTCTGAACATAAGGATAAAGAAAGAAGCAAAGATAAAGAAAAAAGTCATAAAAGTGAGCATAGAGACAAGGATCGTCATAAGCATAGTTCCAGTTCCTCTAAAGATAAAGACAAAGATAGGCATAGCAGCAGCAAAGATAAAGAAAGAGATAAGGATAAAAGCAAAGACAAGGATAAAAAAAGTAGTTCTTCATCCAGTAAGGATAAAGAGCATAAAAGCTCCAGTAGTTCAAGCCGTGATAAAGAAAAGGACAAGGACAGAAGTAAAGACAAAGAGCATAAGTCAAGTTCAAGCTCTAAAGACAAGTGAATAGCATTTACATTTATGCAAACATCTTGTTATACTTTTAAATAACTTTAGTAATTTGTATGTTTTTTTCAGGCACCATGGTAGTAGTTCAAGAGACAAGGAAAAGGATAAAGAACGAAGTAAGGATAAAGACAAGCATAAGGACAGACATAGCTCCTCGCAAAGTTCACGCGATAAAGACAAGGAGAAGAGCTCTAAGGATAAGAAGCATTCCTCTGAAAAAGACAAGGATCGTCATTCCACCTCTCATTCATCTGAGAAGGATAAACAACGATCTTCTGACAAAGAGAAGCATAGTTCCTCTGAAAAAGACAAAGATAGACATCGGCATGACAAGGATCGTGAGCGTCGACACGATAAAGAAAAATGTAATATAATATATTATTTTTCTTTAATTCAATAATTTTATTTATACTCAAAAACATAATTATTGATTTATTGCAGCTAAGCATCGCGATGAAAGAGAAAAGAAAGAAAAGAATAAAGATGATTCCAAGAACAAAGATGAAATTAAGGTGAAAGAAGAGATCAAGATTGAACCGATGATTAAACATGAAATTAAAATGGTAAATATTTGCTTAATGAATACTTTTCATCTATTTACCTAATATTAATTAAATTTTGTGTACCTATAATAGGAGCAAGAATCATTTAAAGAACCAGAAGAAGATTACGATAGCGGAGATGACAGTCAAAGGCTGTACATCAAAGAAGAAGATGAAGAAATGAAAGAAGAGAATAGCATGGATTCTACTGACATGAATGATACTAGATTGTCTGAAATGCACAACACCACAATTAAAACTGAAGAATCTGATGAAGATATGCCACTGGTTAGTATAAAAATTATGATGAAATTTTATACTGCATACAATTATTAGTTTGTCGTTATCTTAAATAATCATTTCCTTACAGGCAAGCAGATCATCAGGCATATCACCAGGTATTAAAAGAAAGGTAGAAACATCAGATGAGGATGAGGATGTTCCATTATCTGTTCGGAAAAAGCCAAAGAAGGAACCAGCTAAGAAAAAGAAGAAAAAGGTAGAAAGCGAAGATGAAGAATACGATGAACCTCAGGAAGTAATAATCTTTTCCTTATTACGTTTTATCCAATGCATTTTTCGTCAAATCTAATTAATTTTTTAACGTTTAGAAACCTCAGAAAAAACGAAAACCTAAACAAAAAACAGAAAATGAAAGTCCAAAAAAGAAGAAAAAAGAAGAGGAAGAACAAGAAGTTTGGAAATGGTATGATAAGTATTTAAATTCTCCTAGCTCCGTCGATAATTGATCACGTGGTAGTGGTAGTCCAAGTTTAATCTTCTGTAGTTCATAACCTAAAATCCATTCTGTGTGAACTGAAATTTAGAGCTTTATTTAGAGGAACATTAATTGAATGAAAAACCATGTTTTAATATGAACATAATTTTCGGATGTATCAAACAAGTTATAATTAGAAAAAGTTACATTGTGATAGAACATACAGTTATTCGACTGAAACGTAATTTACCAATTTCGAGTATTTCTAAATTCCTTTCTAAGAGGTTATGTTTCCAACATTTCTTATATATATATATTACTGTTATATATACTATGATGTATGATTTTTGCTGAAAAAACCTTATTCATGATAATTTTCTTTGTATAGGTGGGAAGAAGAAAAGAAGAACGATGGAACAAAATGGCATTATTTGGAACACAAAGGTCCTGTATTTGCACCTGACTATGAACCCTTACCATCTAGTGTTAAATTTTATTATAATGGAAAAGAGATGAAACTTACTTTAGAGACTGAAGAAGTAGCAACGTTTTATGCTCGTATGTTGGAACACGATTATACAACAAAACAAGTGTTCAATGACAATTTCTTTCATGATTGGCGTGAGGTGATGACTGAATCAGAAAGAGCAAAGATTACTGATTTAAAGAAGTGTAATTTTGTGGAAATCAACAAATACTTCCTTTTGAAAAGTGAAGAACGCAAAGCTATGACTAAAGAAGAAAAGAAAGCAATCAAAGAGAAAAATGATGAAATCCAACAAGAATATGGTATTTGCACCATTGATGGTCATAAAGAAAAAATTGGTAACTTTAAAATTGAACCTCCAGGCTTATTTAGAGGTCGTGGAGAACACCCTAAAATGGGAAAATTGAAAAGGAGAGTTGTACCGGAAGATGTTCTTATTAATTGCTCTAAAGATTCAACACATCCCAAACCTCCCCATGGACATAAATGGAAGGAGATCAGACATGATCCTACAGTGACTTGGCTGGCATCTTGGACAGAAAATATTCAAGGACAAGTTAAATATGTCATGTTGAATCCTTCTAGTAAATTAAAAGGTGAAAAAGATTGGCAAAAGTATGAAACTGCCAGAAAACTTGCTAAATCTGTTGATAAAATTAGAGCTACTTATCGAGAAGACTGGAAAAGCAAAGAAATGCGTATTAGGCAAAGGGCTGTTGCATTATATTTCATTGATAAATTAGCTTTAAGAGCTGGTAATGAAAAAGACGAAGATCAAGCTGACACAGTAGGTTGTTGTTCCCTCCGTGTTGAACACATAGATTTACACGAGAAAAAAGATGGAAAAGAATATGTTGTTGTATTTGATTTCTTAGGTTTGTATTTCATACAATTAATTCACAATCATACGTTAAATATTAAGAGAATCTGTAATCAAAAATTTTTATGACAACAGGTAAAGATTCAATTCGATACTACAATGAAGTACCAGTAGAAAAAAGGGTATTTAAAAGCCTTCAGTTATTTAAGGAAAATAAATCACCTGGAGACGAACTTTTTGATCGACTCAACACTACTGTAATGAATAAGCATTTGAACGAATTGATGGATGGCCTTACCGCTAAAGTGTTCAGAACGTACAACGCGTCGTGGACGCTACAACAACAATTACAAGAACTTACTGATCCAGATACTACTGTAGCGGAAAAGATACTTTCTTACAACAGAGCTAATAGAGCTGTAGCTATACTGTGTAACCATCAACGTTCAGTTCCGAAAAGTCATGAGAAATCTATGGAAAATTTGAAAGCCAAAATTGATGCTAAGAGAGAAGCAGTAGAAGAAACAGAAGGAGCTGTCAAAAATGCCAAACGTGATGCAAAGCGCGGTTCTGTAAAGGAAAAAGTGTATGTAGATTAAAGAAATAGAATATACGATAAATGAATAATAAATATCATTTAGTAACAATATGTATAAAAATATGTATTTCAGTTTATATGAAAAGAAAAAGAAGCAACTTGATCGACTGAAAGAACAACTTATGAAATTAGAAGTTCAAGCCACAGATCGAGAAGAAAATAAAGAAATCGCACTTGGTACCAGTAAACTGAATTATTTGGATCCAAGAATCTCAGTTGCTTGGTAAGCATAGAAATAATCTTTTATTTAATACTGTATATATTTGAAACAAAATCTGATGTTAATTATTTCATTGTAGGTGTAAAAAACACGACGTACCGATTGAGAAAATTTACAATAAGACGCAAAGAGACAAGTTCCGATGGGCAATTGATATGGCTGGTGCTGACTACGTCTTTTAACCTTGCGAATCTTAACGATGTGCAACTGTGCGATTTCTCTCTTTAGTCAATTTTACTTTAATTGTGGAGATGTCTAGAACAATATGAGTTTTTCATATCTAAAATGTGCGTGCATGAGTAAATGTTGTACATTGTCTAGATAGTCGATTGTCAAAATAATTATCTAGATAAAGAATTAAATCTAGTTAATTATTTGGATAAACTAATATGAAGTGTATCTTATGTTATCTTGATATTTTTAAGATAATTTTCAAAAATCTGTACTAGATGATTTAATTCTTTCGTGATTGATGGAAATTGATATTCACTGGTATGAATAGGTGATGATTTTATGGTTTGAGTCTGTAAATTGCTGTTAATGAATTTTAAAAACTCAACCTATTTTTATGATGCATAAAATCTCTGCAGTGAAAAACACTAATATTAATGTAAATTAATTTTTAGAGTTCTTTCGAAGAATGCTCTGATTAAACAATATATGTATAATACATTTTTAAAAAATACACCTGACAGTTAAATATGGAATTTATATAATGATTGCCCTCGTAAAGGACGATTCGTGAATTGTCTAATATATAAAAAGGTGTCGATAAAAACATAATAAAATCTTTTATATACCAATCAATCATTGATGAATGTGCTATTAAGTTACTTAATTATGGAAAAACTTCGGTGATTAAGGCTCTTTTATACAATATATATATATCCGAGTTCCTTTGCACCATTAAATTTCGGCGGAGAAATCAAATTTTTTATTTAAAAAATGTAGCTGCAATAAATACTTGATTGTTTCCGTTGGAAAATCTTAAAATTATGCAAATTCTGCATCGGGTCAGCTGACATTAATCAAGAAATAAGCGTAGAGCTTTCTTTCTTGATAACCATTGCGGATCATCCTTTTAAACAAAGATATTTTTTTGTCAAAATTGATTGGAGCAAAGGAATCATGAAAAATGCCCAATTATACGACGGGTTGTACCATACAGAGCGTGAATAGGGACATTAAGAATTTCTATTCTGAATCCGAATAGAAAATAAACTAATGCAACTAATGTTTTGAATAATAAATGTTCCTGGCGATTCTCTTCGGAATTTCGGTAGCACAATGGCACAGTAATAATTAGCTGCAAACGTATGAAGTATTATTTTTGTATATTCAAACCATATTTCATTTTCATATAATTACATTACAATAACATGATTACTAAACGTTTTGTATAATGATATTAGAATGTCAATCATTTTCATGTGTAAGCCTTAATCATTAAGAAAATCATGAGGATAAAAT
The DNA here is from genome assembly GCA_018906985.1 of Apocrypta bakeri. Classification (NCBI taxonomy): domain Eukaryota; kingdom Metazoa; phylum Arthropoda; class Insecta; order Hymenoptera; family Pteromalidae; genus Apocrypta; species Apocrypta bakeri. The sequence goes on along the minus strand of JACCIA010000006.1, from coordinate 11,838,280 downwards.
CAAGTTTGTACCTATAGAAACGTGTTTTGTATCATTGAAATTGATTATTAAATTTTGCAAGTACTAAATAAAGTACTTGCTTATACACTATGCTTTGTGTGTAATATCATGTATGCAAAGAAGTAAATATATCTAGAATTATTGTCTAGCAAAAAATTACTTACATTATATATGCACATACCTTAATACAGAGACTATACTTTCGAAAGTTATAAGTCTTTACTTTTAAACCTTTCTATATGTACGTTCTATTCTTTAAAAAATATGGGTATAATAATACTGTATTATTTCATGAAGTTGTAATAAAATTAGTAAATACTTCATAAATGGCAATTTATATAACAATATAAACATTTTTACAAAAATGAATATATAGTTTAAGTAATTATCCAATTATATGCAAATTATTAATATTATTTAACGAAATTTTAATTCCCCATTCTCTCCTTTATTCAGTTTCATATTTTGAATTGAAAACTGAATAGTTAACAACCTTGCTTGTAATGGAAAAAGTAATCTGTAATGGAAAAGTAATTAAATGCCTGCAATAATATTCAAATCTAACTTATAACCCATAAATAATTTTTACTTAAACTGCCTTTTTCATACTTTTAATATTAACGATCGAATGCATCTGTTGAGTAAATCATTTATACGATCATGTAATGTACATGAAAGATAAAAAAATGACCTGAGTCCTAGCAATAGATTAAATTTAAACAATTAAGCAAAAAAATGAGACTAAATTATTGTATATAAGTAATTTTTCATTGCAGAGAATTGCTATCATAATTGTAACAACTGACACGATGCCCATAAGATTATCTAATGATTACAAGGATGTGATGAGTATAAAATGTACCTGATGAGAAAAAAAATGTTATATTTTTTCTCATTGGTGTGTTATATATTTCCTAACACGGGTGCTTAAATGACACCATTGTACTATGTAGACACCCAAGAGGAAATATGATACTTTTGGTGCATGTTCGAAGAAAAGACTATTTTGTTTAATTATCTAGATAATATGTAACATTAAGATAGTACCATATTCTGAAATTTCAGATATGCAAAAATGGTATATAATTGTGCAATAATCATTTAAATTAATAATTCATGCTGTATTGTGTTATTTTTCTCAGTATTAGCTGCGCTTTCAATAAAAATGAAATTTCTATAAATAATTAAACTATCATTAAGTACATTACAGCATTTATTAGTGTTATGTATTATCTAGATAGCCCATTTACAATTGTTAGCAATAAATATTATATTCTATTTTTTAAGATTTTGTTCTGTAAGACAACAAATTTTGCAATTCACTTAGAATTGTAAACAATTTTCTAGGAAAATATTTAAATATTCTGCCTTATTTTTAATACAATATTTTATTATGAACAATGAAATATGGATATTTAGAATGTGAAACTTAAAAGTCCCTTAATATGTATATCTATCATAATAAAAGGCTTTTTTATATAAAATTAAACAAATTCTGCACCAGGCAATTATTTCTTATTATTACTCTCCTTAATTATTACTCCCTTATTACTCTCTCAATCCTTTCAAACCTCAGAGATCAATAATAACTATTGTTGAATTGTTCAAAATTTATTTTAAAAAAGGAAAAATGATACATTATTCTTTTTATTATAGCTATTTAGTTAGTTAAAATGATAATAAATTAGTAAATCGCCTTAATAAAAATTTCATGAATATAAATAAATATTAAATTCTGTGAAAACTAACAAGTATAACATAAATCTCAAGACCCCATTAAGTTACTTTATCATAAAACGAAAAAGAAAAGTCTTTGTTGGTGTTCATAGGGCATATAATTCAATAAAATAAATAGGACAAGTGAATACTAAACAACAAAATCACAAACCATTTTCAGACTAGTTACTTTTTTAATAACTCGTAAGTGCCTTTAATATTTTTTAGGGCGTACAAGCGTTTTGCTTTCATTTATTGCATAATATAATAGTCCTCCACAGAGAATTCTATTATATATTTCAAATATAATTATGACTAATTATTTTAACTGCCAAAAAATAAGACTGCATAGAATCATTTTAAAAATCAAAATTATTTTTTACAATAATTATTGAATAAATTCTTATAAAAAAATATTTGAAAAAGTAAAATGACAGTTAAAAGTTATCATAGAGTTTTGCTTTTCTTTAATTTACTTTAGTCTGCAATGGGCAAGTAAATTGCTCGTATAATACACGTTTTAGCCGTTATTGAAGAGCTTCAATGGACTTCATACATATACATAACAAACATGCTTTTAAAAAATTTTTTTTACATTCTTTTCAGCAGGAAGCTCTGTTACGATATTTATTTCTTTTAGTATATAAAATATAAAATAACTCTTATTTTTTGCAGATATTAATCTAAGAAAGAAATGTAATTTAATACAAAATAAAATTAGACTAGACTAGAAGACAATATGTCGCGGTTTAATATATTTTCAATAAAGCTGTGAGATTTATGCAACATTAAATGAACAGCTTAATTCAAGACGTGATTGAAAAATATTTTAACAACCGCCATTTTAGCGTTAGAAAGTTTAAGAGAATAAAAATGACATTCAATTTTTCACGCGTCAAGTGTGCGTTTCGTAATTCTCAATTATCTGCCGATTTTCATTACAGAAAGTTGTAGGTGTACAAGAATTTTAACTATTAGCGAAACAAATAACTAAGACGATTTCACACTTTTTCATGGCGTATGAATATCCCTTTGAAGCTTTCTTGATTGACTTATTCATGACCAATAGTTCTGCAAAATGAATTTTCTTATTTAACAAAGAGTCATAATATAAGTGTAATGTATGCTTGTTTTAATGTTACCAAATTCATGAAAAAAATATCCATGCATGTTATACTTATCAAATAAAATAAAAATAAAAAATTTAACATAGTTATGAACATTATCGATCTTAATATTAATAAAAAGAAATTGTTGAATACAATTCTCCAAAAAATAAACAGAACTATATTGTAGTTTGAGCAATTTTAATTTAGGCGGAAGTTGTAAATAAGTTATATTTAACATAAAATAAAAAGTTTTGTTAAGTTAATTAAAGAGGTTTGATGCTTACTTTGGCTCATCTTGTTTTCCTGAGGGAACTTCCATTTAACAGTTTATTCAGGATCATTTTCCGTTTGTTCTTCAGCAGATATCACCGTAACAAAACCTGTTGCAGCTACTTTTGTTTTGTATGCTTCCGGTTCGAACCAGCGAATCGGTGTCTAATAAGATATAAAAAATTTTATTAATATAGAAAAATTACATATACCCAAAATAATTTATGTATAGAATAATTTAAATTGCGAGATACATATTACTGTTTAATAATGAAAATGTATAAATTTAAATAATTATATTTCTTACCTCATGGCATCCTTAGAAGCAGCATGCTTTGAATTAATAAACATGACCAGTTAATGTAACGCTATTATAATGCAATTTTACAATTGTGAATGTGTGAAAACAAAAATTAGTGCACTGTTGAGCTAAAAAAGTGCTTTACCATAAAACACGTGCATGCTTTTAAAAATCATTACGAGGATAAATTATACATTATAGGGTGCCAACACAAGGAAATTTTAAATAATTAATCTATATGGATAATTTATTTTGTAAATGGCTATGAAACAAAAATACAAAAAATAATTTCATATAATACTTTTCCAATTATTGGAAAAATAAATACTATGATTCTTAATTAATAATTATATTAATAATTAGAAGCTACTGAAAATACAGAAAATAATATGTAAAGTGAAAAAAGGTTTTATCTGAAATCTTAAGTAAATAGAAATTACTTAAAGTAAAAAATAACTTTCTATTTGGATTTTTGGTTTAGTTAAAAAAAGATACTTGTCTTAACGCTAGTAATAGTATTAGTCGTTTTTATAATAAGTTTATCTATGATACAGCAAGCGATAATTTACTCGTAATTTGTTCACTGATTAAAAAATACTGTTAATCAAGAGTTTTTAAGAGTGCATGAAATAACCATTTAGTTATTAGTGTTTATCGATTGAAACACTCGTAAATTATTTTTCCTTAAACAAATAATATTTTCGTTTTTACTCTAGTAATCTCATTAGAGTATTTTATAATTACTGTAATATTAAAAGTCATGACTTGCTATTAATTTATACATAAATAAAAAAATACTGTTAATCATGATTTTTAATGGTATATGAAATAATCATAAATCTCTTTGGAACTGCAGTCTACATTTGGTAACTTTTGATTCAGATCTCAGAAATATCGATAATCTTTGATTATGTGAAACTGAATACTATTAATTTAAGAAATGTGCCACTTTCTGAAACACTTTCATATTTATTGTAGGTTTATCGCCATAATTCGTCATCTCATCACAAACCTTCAAATGAGGTTTAAAATCTTCATTATTGTTATTATAATTAATAAAATTATTTTGAAACGGCAAAGCAAATTCATTATTAATAAAGCTTTGGCGATTAGGGGAATGATCTTTGTTAGTATTGTTTGTGCAGAGAAAAACATCATTATCAGTTTCATCTTGTACCTTACGGACGATGTTGGGGCATTCTTTTTGTATGCGATCCCAGTCAGCTGGAGGTCGCTTAGCAAATGGGCCTTTTGCACATTGCATCAAAAACTCGTATGAGAGTTCTGTAGATGAATCTGTAACATTATTTTAAAAAACTGTGAAGAGAAGAATGTTTTATATGTGCTTTGCAATACGTAAGATATAACAAGGACTACTGTGATAAAATTATGAAATATTTTATATATAAAGATGATGATAATAAATAAATTGCATACCGTTCTTCTTAGGTTCTATTTCCGGAATGGAAACCTCCTTCGGTTTATCATTTTCTATAGCACCACTATCATAACTCAAATTTCTTCTTAGAAAACTTGCCTGACCTGCAGACAATGGAGTATGCGGCGTCGTTGGAGTAACAGGTGCAAATGACGATTCATCATCAAACGTGAAATATTCGACCCCACTACCAGTATGTTCAGATTCTTCAGAAAAATACTCATCTAGTGCTAATTTAGCGGCCTGAAATATATGTTTCATTAACAAACGATGAAAATGCAATAATTTATTCAAATTTTTTAGTTTAAGTGTAACAAGGAAACAAGATACTATTAAAATGATGATTCTAAAAATTATTGGATTTTAAATCCCTTCATTCATGCGAAAAAGAGTATTTCAAAAAGTATTACTATGAAGTTTGAGTTCAGTCGATGCATTGTTTTTTTTTTAAATTTCTATTTTGTGGCATAATTAACCATCGAAGAAACTTAAATATATATCTTAATATTAAAATAAGTTTAAATTACAATGACATTATTGAAAATATTTTAAATTCTAATTTTGAAATCATGATTTCCATTTATCCCCTTAACTGGTAAAACATACCCGGACAAGCTCCAAATTGCTGCCGGTGATTTTCAAAGAATGTGGTCCAACAGTGACGGTATGTTTAAATTCGCCAATACTGGCGTCGTTGGTGGACATACTGTGAAATAGAGAGCGCAATGATGAATGTTGCTGCTGTAGTCTACTACTTTCATCAGAAGCAGAAGAGTTTAGGGAAGAACTTGATCCTCCAATACCACTTTTTTCTCGTCCACCCTGTTCGAGTCGCACAGGTGATGCATTTCGTTGAATTGTATCCTTTATTAAATCCTTCGCGTAACTGAAAATAATAAAAAATTACTGATGAAATATTGAATCTAACAGAATTATCAAAACTGCTTTAAATTTGTATTTACTGTATCTTGTCCTCTGAAGTTCCGGTAATTTGGACAAGTCGTTCCTTAGCTCCAGGATTCACTAAAAATATTTAATTATGATAGAAATTACAAAAATAAATTCTTTTCAAAATTAATTACAAATTCAATACTTTCAAGTATTGGATTGACTGGTAGTTTGGCTGGAAATAGTTAAAATTAGTTCTTGAATGCTTCATGCTTGATTCGAATGTGTAAAAAGGTCAAGTTTACACATCAAATCGTGTTTAAGTGCATTTACACAAACACACGCACACACATTTTCGTTAAGCTTATTTGTTAAGTGAAACTAAGTGTTTCATGCTTAGATAGTAATTAAAAATGAGCATTAGCAATAGAAAAGATTCTTTCAATCTATATACAATTATCAATGTATTCTTGATATAAATGTGCAAAATGTGTACATAAAAGTATCTTTTCCAAGATTATTATAATTTTTCAATAATCCTGTTACTTTATAAACAAGTTAATTAATATTTGTCGTTAGATATAATTTGATCACAAACAAAGTCATGATTTTCATTGAAATTATTTTTTGAATGCATAAGTATTTGATTAATAGTATGGATCTGATGATTTTGTTTTAACACAAGCTTTATCTTGCACGCCGCATTTTTCACTTTACCTCTCTGGAAGGAGATGATTGTCTCGCTGAGTTCTTCAATCATGTGAACTCGCCGCCCTTTTATTCCCATCACTAAATTATTGTGCAAATTTATTTTAAAAAAAGTGAAAACTCTCAATCTACACAATTAGCTTATTTTATCACATTTGCACCTTCTTTTAAAATAAAAATTTCATAAAAAAAAATATAACCAAAGAGTGTGAACCGCGATTGCATAAATAATAAATGTAATGTTATTATGTACTATAAGAATGATTTTAAAAAGTCCATACCTTTTCCAGAATCACTATTACGTATGACAACTTCATCCTTGCAATAATTCTTTCCTAATATGCGAGTTGGCTTTGTGAATTTGCCACTATTTTTTATTACTTCACCAGGTCCCAGTAGAGGAGGTGATGTTCTAGAATTCATTGTCAACAATGAAGGTGTCAGCAAATTTGTTGGTGTCTCCGGTGGGATCAATTCAGTTTGCTGAGATAAACAATTTTTCCTTATTGCACATTACAAAATATTTCCAATAATTTTTAAAAATCTTTCAACTTACGTTATCTAAGTTTGACAATTTTTGTGAATAATAGGCATTCATAGATTCGTTGTGATGCCACTGTTTTGCTCTTAATTCTATTAATTCCAATAAATGTACACGCGTTGTCATATCAAGTCGTTCATCTTGACTACCATTTCTGATAGCTATAAATGCTCTGTCCAGCTGGTCTAAAATGGAAAATACAAAATTAAGTGAAAAATTCCTTATTTCCAAAAGGAATAGAAACCCTTACCTTTATAAATCATTTCCAACTGATGAGAATAAAGTTTTAAATGATTGCACATGACAACAATATTGGACTGTAGCGATTGATCGTAATATCCACTACTAAGATGCATAGCAACATTGTCCATTAACGAAACAATGTCGTCGACTAGAAAAAGAATTATTTTCCATAAATATAAATAAAACAAAAAGCAAATGCAAGTACCAACAAAACTCACTAGTCGTAATCCGGGTATCGGTCGTTGGAGTGCGCTGGCTGATTTTTAGCGGCCGAGGCTTTTCCAGCTTTTTGATCGTTCGTGGTCTATTTACCGTGGTTGCCATTATTCTGAAAAAAAAAAAAATAATAATAATAATAATAATGCGTTGAAAAAATTGCGTGAATCACTCGCGCACACATAAAACAACAGCCGAGCGCGCAAAAACGATTGGACTGTTTCTCTTTTTTTCACATCGCCTCTACAGATATATATTATATATAACTGTTGAACACGCGGGTGTAATTCGTCAATAAAAAAAAGAAAAAAAAGAACAACAAGTTACAGCATGAAAAACAATAAACGAAATACTTTTGATCGCGCTGACCGCAGCAAAATCCCGCGTGAAAGTGTTCATCGAGGCGATTGCTGTTTGCATATAAAATGAAACGATATAATAAGCAGTGAGACCAAAAATGGATAAGCAATGTTCCGGCTCCTTCTGAAAGAGAGTGAGAGAGAAACACAAAAGCACGAAGTGTGCGCGCGAGTGTCATTTGAAACGCCGAAAGGTCGGCACTTCGCAGGAAAACTCTAACACATCAACGAATGAGACTTACGCACATACACATAAGAAAGAAGGGGGAATAATCAGCAAGCAAAATAATAATAAATATACGTATAAAGAAAGAACGCCTTGCAAAGTCGAAGACGTTAAGATTCTGACACAAAAGCACACACTACATTCTACTGTTGCTTAATACGATGGTCCAACTGATGCTTTCGCTCTTTCTCTGCTGCTGCTGTTCTGCGTCGCGGGCAATTTAAAAATAACCCGCAAAAAAGAAAGGAAAAAGAGGAATTTACGGTAGAGAGAGTGTAATTTCGAGTCGTAGGCTTAGCTAGAGTGCGAGTAGTGCTAAAATGTTCGTAGCGGAGTGAGAAGAACAGCACCACGAGTCGAAGGCCGAAAAAACACGACGACGTCAACTTCCCGCACTGAAGTACTGAACAACTGAACTGATCCGCACGCACACACACACACACACACACATACATAAACACACGGGATTCTCTGCTAGCCTGTAGCAGTAACGATGAATTTTGTCAGTTTGATTGATATATATAACGATACGGCGCCAACGATGGAGCTCGGCGAAGTGATGACGTCGGTCGACGAGCACAACGGAACAGCGACGGCAATGAGAGTCTTGCGGGAGGGAAGGGACGGAGGTGCTACTTATTTCCCCCTCTACATTGTGATCGCGTGCGCGCGAGAGGGTTAGTCTCGTGCAGTATTGCAGTGACGTACTAGCGCAGTTTGTTCTTCAGAATTTTGACCGACCGGCTTTCGGCGTATGGGGATAACACTATTTTCTCCGGGGATAAAAGAAAACCTTTTATTCAAGATGTTATGCATTTAAATCATATAATTAATATGATTATTATTAAAGAATACTTGTTTAAATACACTGATTCGTTATTCGTATGAAACCTTTTCATTTCCAATAAATATTCTTTTAAGTTAAGTAATATTTTCTTCTTTCTAAGAGGCCATTTTTTATATATTCGCAAGACGTACGTTTTTTTAGTAATCGACAGTTTTTCATTATTTTAAAAATGTGTTATGAATTGTTGTTATTTTCTATTGTATGATAATACTTTTATTTAATTTGCTGTTAAATATACTTGAACTATTTGTGCTGGAATACCTTGTCGTTGACAAATTGATATATTTAAGAAACTTTATTTATTAAAAGCTGGGTATTTAACAATTTTGCATTAATTAATCTTTTTCAATTATGGCAATCTTGTTTTTCAGTGAAGTTTTTATTATTCCAACAAAAAAATCCGATCCTTAACAGATGTTGAAAAGCTGAAATTTGAGAGAAAGGTTTTTATGACTACGACTGTGAATGGTTTGTGCTCGGTGGTGCGACACACTGGTCGATTGTTGTGTTTATGAACACCTTCAACATCTGCAGTACGCATGTACTTATTAGTAGGTAGTATACACTGAAAAAAAGTTTTGTTAAGTATACGAAAATTACTTGACTAAAAATTCGATTTTTTGAATGAAGAAAATATTTACTGTACTTAAAAAAATAGTTTGTTTAAAAACAGTTATTTGAAACTGTAATTATTAATTCATTATTTAGAGTCAAAACGAAACTGTTATTTATTCAAGTTTAGCATAAAATATTTTTAGATTGTATGAATATTTATTAAACAACCGTATTTTTTATGTGACGCAAATTCATTCACAGTAATCAGATTTCTATTAAAAATACAGTATTAAAATAAATTACATGTTTAGAGTTAGATAAATATTTTCCTAGACTATGGGACCCAGTCCACACAAGGGACCCAGGCCCTAGAATTATATAGTTCGGTCCTGGTTAGCTTTATGCTTAAAAGGCGTTAGTTGGTGTCTCGAGAAGACACTCGCGAGCCATCCGGACGCGATACAATATATTTATATATTGGCGAGAGAACTCGCTTTATTTTAAGTTTACGTGCGTATATCAAATTATATTGGTGTAGACTCAGTTCACTATTAGCCCAATCGGGGTAAGTTAACAGCGTTCTCTGACTTAAAGTAACTATTGTTTATTCAAACCTATTTTTGTAGAAATAAAAATATTTACAAAAGAAAAATATTTACAATATAAAAACATTTACAAAGACGATATAAGAAAAAATAATAAGGAACAGTGAAGGCTGATTTTATTATCTAGAGGATTCTCAAGAATTAATAAAAACAGGAATCATTTAAAAAGAAAACTTCAACTGTATTATAAAGAAGAAAAGAAACAAAAGAAGTTTCTCTCTACACCAATAGGTATGTCCACCATACCACGTTATCTTAATATTAAAAAGACTAAAAAGCATATTGTAATATATAAACTATCTATTGTCATGAATTGCGACCGTTTAGTTAATTGTTAAGTATAATAAATAAAAGTAATGTATTTGTATGGAGATCTATCTTCATTAAATAAATATTTTACAATTGGCGCCCAACTAAAGGCAAAGAGAAAGCCACGATAACTATCGAATATATAGAGTATTAAAATATTAATATACTTTTTTTGTGTTTGTTTGCACGAGTATAAAAAAAAAATAATAAAAAATATACGATGCCACCAAAGGCGAATCCGACAACAGTCACGTTGGCTGATTTTGAGGAGCTAAAAGAGGAGTTGAACAGAATGAAGGCTCAAGCTAGAGCAACATCGCAGGAAAACGAGGTTCTTCGCAGGCAGGTCGCGACGCTAGTTGGACAGAATGCTACGATTCAACAGAAACTTGCTGATAAAATCGAGGTAAATCCTATGATGGCAGATCGCGCGCGAAATTCAGTAGATACGGGAATTAGACAAGTAAGCCATGAAAATAACGACCACCAGCAATTGGCAGGTGTGAATAATGAACTAATTCAGGGCATTTTAACACATTTCCAAAATCTACAGATAAATACAATAATGCCAATATTTGAAGTGGAGAAAGAAAATCCAATTCGGTTTATTGAAAAACTAGAAAAATATTTCATAAGAAAAAGTGTAACCAATAATCAGAAACTATTAGTTGTAGAAGACGCATTGCGCGGTAAAGCTAAAATCTGGTTTGAAACTCGTGTGACACCCTTTAGAACTTATGAAGAATTCAAAACTGATTTTATTAGAAATATGTACGGAATAGAAATTAAAACTAAACAAAAAAATGATTGGATAACGCGAAGATTTAAGTCTTACGATAGATCGTTGTATGAATATTTTATTGAGCAAATAAAAGCACCGAAATATTTTGCGCCAGATATGGACAAATTCGAAATAAACTACAATGTAATACGGCAACTTCCGAATAATATCCGAAAAATTCTCGCTACCGTTGATTATGGAGACACTGAACGCATTTTACAAACTTTGATGCGAATTGATGAGTCAAACGAAAAATTAAAATCACAAGAAAAAAATAATAGTTCAAAAATCAACCAAGTTCGAAACGAATCGTATGACACATCAAATAATCAGTATCGAAATAATCAACAACAACAACATCAATACAATAATCCCAAAAGTCGATATAATCCGCAACAAAATTTTGATCATAAATACAATCACGCGTCAGAAAATTGGAGAAGGAGGGAAACTGTGCGAGTTTTAGAAAATCCAAGCGATTTAGAACGCGATATTCCAAGAGAGAAAACCGCGCGCAAATATAACTACGTAAATAATATGGAAAGTATCGGACACAACAGTACGCCACAATGCAATCTAAGAGTGAGTAGGGATAATCTTGAAAACAATAACGAGCGAAGAACAACAACAGGTACTGTTAATACACTCCGTCGCTCCGATTTTGTTGATGAACTATGTTGGGACGCCGATGGATTGGAAGACGCTGAAAGTGCGATTGAAATGAAAAGACTCGTAAGCCCTCGAATTCAAGCCTCAGTTTATGGAATAAAAACAAACATTTTAATAGACACAGGTTGTGACATTACCTGCATGTCCGAAAATTTTTTTAAAAAATTAATACGCGAATTTAATATATTAGAATTACCTGTTACGAATATGTCGGTACACGTAGCTGTAGGACGAAAAGCGACAACAGTTAAACAACAAACGCGCGTACTTTTAAAAATAAATAGAACCGAATATGAAACAAATTTATTAATAATACCTAATTTATCATCTGAAATTATAATTGGAATGGATTGGTTGGAAACTCATCGCGGAATGGTTGACATTGAATTTAAAAAAAATAAGAATTTCTGGTGAAGTTTTACCAAAGAATATTATCACATTCTACGCTGTAAATGAATTAAGCGACGGCGCGAGAGTTCGGATATTAAGCATTCGGATGTCAAGTAAAAAAATGATTAGTAAATCAAAAGATATCACAGAACCAGAAAAACAAACAATCCGATCGATAATGATAACATCCGGGGAGGTACTCGATACGAGTAAAAAACAGATAATAGGTATTTCTCCTATACGTACATTGGGGGATGCGTGTAACGAAGAAATGTATTTGGAAAACGTTACCTTAAATAAATATAAAGAGAACAAGGACTTTGAAGATAAAATAGATCTTTATACGAACAAATTAACGGATTTAATGGCCAAAGAAAAACAAACTGCAAAAAATCTCATTAAAAAATTTCGGAAAGTATTCTCTCAAGAGTCGGGATGCACACACGTGTATGAACATAAAATAAAATTACTTCCAGAAACAAACATCGTAAAAAGGACATATCCAATACCAATCCATCAACGCGAGCCTTTGCGCGTTGTATTTAAGAAATTATTAGATATGGGGATAATAGAAAGGGCACAAAGTCAATTTTGTAATCCAATTCGAATTGTTACTAAAAAGAATGGTGAATTGCGTCCATGTTTGGATGGTCGCTTTATTAACGCAAATATGGAGGCAGATCAAGAATCGCCACCATTTATAGAATATATTATGCAAAAATTTCATGGCATTAAGTACATATCTACTTCTGATTTTGTGAAGGGATACTGGCAAGTTCCCTTACATCCATTATCGCGACAGTACACTGCATTTATTTTTGAAGGAGCATTGTATCAGTGGTGCCGTATACCTTTCGGTATTAAGACTGCGGGAGCGGGATTTATGCGTGCTCTAAGTCTAGCTCTTGGACCAGAATTGCTTGAATTTGTCACACTATATATAGATGATGTTATCATAGCATCTAAAGATTTTAATCAACACATAGATCATCTAGCTAAATTTTTTAAACGTCTTATTGACTGCGGTTTCACTCTAAATTTTGAAAAATCTCAATTCTTTCAAACTTCTGTCCAATTTTTGGGTTTTTTATTAACAAATAAAGGCGTGCAGACAGATCCTACGAAATTATCTACTATCATAGAGTTTCCGGAACGCTCCGATTTAAAGCAATTACAGGCTTTTCTGGGAATATGCGTGTATTATCGACGATTTAATGCAAAACACGCGTATGCGGTTGCTCCATTCCGAGATCTGTTGAGTAAAGAAAATGAATGGAATTGGAATCCTCAACATACCAAAGCCTTTCATAGATTAAAAAATTGTTTTATTGAATCAGTTGCGTTACAGCATTAGATTCCCAATAAACGTTTTCGATTGCGATGTGATGCTAGCGATGTTGGTATCGCCGGAATCTTATATATCAAATAGACGACGATGGAGAACCATGTATCATTTCCCTCGTAATTCGATTATTGACAAAATGCGAAACGCGATATACAACAACCGAAAAAGAATTATTGGCGATTATTTATTCCGTATTAAAATTTCGTTTCTACCTAATCGGTGCACCATTCGATATTCTTACGGACCATGAGGCATTGACATTTTTATTAAAAACACCGTTTCATACAGCTCGTTTAATGAGATGGGTTTTATGTTTGCAAGAATATACATTCGACATCACACACTGTCGTGGTACGGATAATATTGTTGCAGACTTCTTTAGTAGAAATTTCCCAGGAAAGAATGTTGAATATGCGAATAAAAATTATTTTATTAGACGTATTATTCTTCATATATCAAGAGGAGTTTCGAAAGAAAAATTGACGGACTATATTTATGTTAATGTGTTATCGATGTGTCGGCTATACCGAGACTCTCTACGCTTTATAAGTTTCGATAAGTCGAACATATCGGAAATGAATCATGATTATAAGTATAGTTAGTATAAAAAAAGCGTATTTGTGAATATATATTTGTATATGTGTGTATATTTATGTGTATCGATATGTGTAGACCACCCTATATCGATAGGGGGATGAATTGTAAGGGACCCAGGCCCTAGAATTATATAGTTCGGTCCTGGTTTGCTTTATGCTTAAAAGGCGTTAGTTGGTGTCTCGAGAAGACACTCGCGAGCCGTCCGGCCGCGATACAATATATTTATATATTGGCGAGAGAACTCGCTTTATTTTAAGTTTACGTGCGTATATCAAATTATATTGGTGTAGACTCAGTTCACTATTAGCCCAATCGGGGTAAGTTAACAGCGTTCTCTGACTTAAAGTAACTATTGTTTATTCAAACCTATTTTTGTAGAAATAAAAATATTTACAAAAGAAAAATATTTACAATATAAAAACATTTACAAAGACGATCTAATAAAAAATAATATCTAGAGGATTCTCAAGAATTAATAAAAACAGGAATCATTTAAAAAGAAAACTTCAACTGTATTATAAAGAAGAAAAGAAACAAAAGAAGTTTCTCTCTACACCAATAGGTATGTCCACCATACCACGTTATCTTGATATTAAAAAGACTAAAAAGCATATTGTAATATATAAACTATCTATTGTCATGAATTGCGACCGTTTAGTTAATTGTTAAGTATAATAAATAAAAGTAATGTATTTGTATGGAGATCTATCTTCATTAAATAAATATTTTACAACTGTCCAACTAATGAAGGTTCATTGTTTCGAATTAAAAAGAGTCCAGCATTCAAACGTACCTTTTCTTGCTTTAAGCTCAGAATAAATTCTGCACTTGGAATGAATGCACTTATTAATTGTTTTATATAATATTCCCATTTGCAATAATTCGAATGATACGAATAAGGAACAAGTTTTTTCGTTCTTTTTAACGAACTACTAAACTTTCAGATAGACTCTTATCGACGAAATAAAAATAAAATCTTATTCAGTTTCGAATAATCAAATTACTCAAATATTTGACGTTAGCGTATCTTTGGTGGTTGCCGATAACGTCGAAGTAATAGGTATGATTAAAACTTTCGATACATTGATTTGATACTAAAAAATTGCAATGTTATAACTGAAATAATAAAAGTAACAAATTCTTTAAAATGTACCGGCAAAAAATGTTGTTTTTCCTTAAACAAAACATTATGTATACGATACATAGTTGTATTCTGCGTATTAAAGCGTGTGTTCTGTATAATTTAAAATAAAAAATTATTTTTAAAAATGAACCGAGAGCTTGGCACTAAGTTCGACTTTGAAATACAAACTAAAAGACTCTTTATTTATGCCAATTTTTCGTTATCATTGCTAATTTTATGAAAGTAAGTAATTAATATCATCTTGTCGCGTTTTTGAAATGAAAAGTAACACTTTAATACAAATAAGACCTGAACAAGTTTCGAAATCATTTGCTTCTCTGTGAAAAAAAAGTATCCGTTCGATGCGAAATTAAAATTATCGTTCCGTTAGTCGAAATATCCGGCGAGTGTATGTGTGAGCGTATGGTCTGATTCCAAGCTATACGTATATTGAAAGCTAATTTAAAGTACAGACATTGACGCTTCGCCTTCATAAAACAGCAAACGTGTATAAAAATAGCTGTACAGTAAATTTTTATGAAACCTTGAGTGTAAGAGAAAAACATAGCAAAGTCCTAAATAGAATCGAAATAAAAGGAAAAAAAGAGAGAAACAAGAGGAGGAGGGGAGTTGGGTACCAAATCTCATGGCTACGATCCTGGCTAGGCTATATCGCAAACGGGGAAGGGGTAAAAAAGGTTCAACTCGGCACGCGCGTTCGAGTTGAAGCGAGATCGCAATATGTATATAATAGCTTGCAATAGAGAAAGCCCGAGATAGCCACACAGCGCAGCAGCATCAGCAGCAGCAGCAGCAGCAGCAGCAGCAGCAGCAGCAGCAGCAGCAGTAGTAACACGCGCTGAGGAGGCGAGAAAAGAGAGAGGGATATAGCGAGGAAAATAAAAGAGACCGTACACGGCGCAACAGAGGAGAGGAACGTCGGTTATAATGTGTATTATATAGGTATATATGTATACCATAGAAACAGAGGCGAGGTGACTACCGCATGCCTGCGCGACTGCGCCTTACAACAACACACTTTATAACAAAATATATACATACACACAGAGATCTCTTTCACAGACCTCCCCCCCTTTGACAGTTGTTATGACTTTCCGACGGAGTAAATCGAATAATCGCACACAATTCTTCGAATAAAGCACATAGTAGCCGTTGAGAAGAGCTTATATATTGTATGTATTGCAAAGAGACTGGGTAAAAACGTTGTTTGCGCGCGGCCTGATTTTACTAGTACGGGCCATTGCCCGGCTGATCGCAGTTACTCTCACACGCACAGAGCGAGAATCAGCTCGTCGAGAGAAGTGCACCGTACCGCGAAATCGATTCCCGTGTTTATGCTGCCCCGTAACCGGGAAATACACACGCGTATAGCTCGAGCTTTTTTTCTCACTTCCGAAGCACGCAGGACGATGGAATTTGGATAAATAAAAGAGAAGATTACCTTGATCGATGTGCAAGCTTCGTTCGAGACCTCGGCTCGCCGTGCCACACTGCGCTGCGCCTGGCTTCGTCGTCGTCGTCGTCGTCGTTGTTGAAATGCCTCGTTCGCTTCGCGCAAGCGTTTCACTACCCACTCTCTTCCCTCCTATGTATCTCTTTTCTCTTTCTAGAGCGCGCTTTTGCTCTCTACTCTTCTCCTGCTTCTACTCGCGGTATTAGAGTTGCGCGCTTCGAAACGGGCAGCGCGCGAAAGACAGAAAGAGATTTTCTTCCGCTGCTCCGCATACTTATACTTAAATATATCTATCTCTGTCGTGCCTAGAACTTTCACAAATATTATAAAAGGTTCGTCGACGCTCGACTTCGGCGAAAGTCTCTATAGTTTAGACTCTGATGAGCAGCGTATCTCTATCTTCTGGGAAAAGCGCGCGAAATTTATACTGGGGGAGCTTTTTTTTTTCTTTTTCATCTGTGAAATAAATTAGGCAATTATTCTAATTCATTACTTAACAATTAAGCCATTTCTTTGACTTTTACTGCTGATTTCAGCAAAACAATCTTTTTTTATGGGATTAGTACTGTTGAGTTTTATAATTTTATATCTTTTAACTACAGGATATGCCTTTGACCGATGTTCAACAATTTCTTTTGATACTGCAATTTTTTTATGTATATAAAAAATTACTTATTGGGCTTAATTGATGTTTCTTGTATCAAGTTCATTTTCTATCTCCCAAGTTATACTAATTGTTCTCGTCAACATTATTTAATAATAAATAAATTAGCAGGAAGGTGGGAGAGAGAAGGGTATTTGTGGTTGAATGAACAGGCTGACATTAAAACATTTTATTCAGTCAGTAAGAAGCCTTCTACATAATAATGATGATGATGATCATCATGATGACAATGATGATTAATTACAATTATAATAAAAAAAAATGATAATTTGTGATATCATTCGTATTAATTATAATAATTATCATAATAGTTCATAATAAAAAACATTATCAAATTTAAGAAAATTCTTAAACGCACTGATTTTTTTCAGTAACTGTTTCTTTCTTCACAAATCATTTAATAATTCGCTGATACACACAGTCAATAAATGATTTTTACTTTGTCTTTGCTGCAAAGAAGTTTTAGCAGAAAGCTGCGTGAATTTTTTAGAACTATAATTAATAAAAGCAAACTCTGTTCGTTTTGGAGTTTTTCTTATTTGTGGCAAGCTTAAACGTATGGTCTGTTACTTCTAATGCTGAAAGACTCCAGGTATTCGCTACAACAAAGTGGAATTCCTCTTCCACCTTTGACGAGTACTGTATTGTATGCGTATTACAACTAATTATTCAGATACTGTATAATGTGAACTCATTCCGCTATTATACAAAAACGAACAGAGCTTTTAAATTTCCGTCACAATAATTTCATATATTGTTGCTTTGAGGTAGTAATAATGTAATCCTATTATGTATGTTGATGTTTGCTACCATATGTCTAAATTTCAAAGAAAAACTATTTTTCTTCTTTTACCAAGTCCTACAATAAGGTTATTGGTAATGAGCCAAGTAATTAATATTTAAAATCTTTTTATTACTTTAGATTTGGACATAAGTTAGTAACTGTGCGGATATGTGTGGTTGCATGAGTATAATTTATCACGCTTGTACTCTTTGCTACAAGTCCAAAAAGTCAAAAACGACGTGTTCTTCGACATTTTATTTAATATACAAACAATGGAAAATTAACAGAACTAATTGAAATGTGCTCAGCATTGGATCTATACTCCACGCTGATAATAAGCACCTTCCTCCTCAGACATTTTATTATGTTTTAAATTCAAAACCCTGTCCCTAGAAAAGTTGATTTGGACTCATAGTGGTTTTTTTTTTGGAGGGGTATAGTTAAATTCTCAATTTTATCGTTCTAACTTGAAGAGAAATGCTATTAAATGTCAAATAACATTTGATTCTTTAAAAACCACGTTTTTTCATCTGTCAACTTTAAAATTAGCTTATTTTATATATATTGTATAGCTATAAATTGATGGTATTCTATTACATCAAGGTAAAAAAAGTATTTGCTTTCAACAGTTGCCAAATTGTTTTTGACATTTATCATTTCATCTTCATTATCGGAACTACGAGGCTGCTGACGACATTAGGCTTGCTAGCACTTGTAAATAATGCCCAGCAATTGTGCTATTTTGTTAGTATCATCCTTTCTTCATTCTTTTAACTATTGTTTCAAGAATAATTTATCACATTTTTAATCTTTGTCACAGATTGGACAGAAAGAAATGCACGCAATATCATGCTTCGCCAATCGGCTCAAACAATGAACATCTTTGTAAAAAATATAGTACTATGAATGATCAAGCCTGCAAAATTGGCGTAAGCGATTAAATTTCTATTTGAAGGTACAGTGAATTACTCCACTAACTTAATTAGGTTTTTCATTGCCGAAAGGTTTGTCGAAAAATGTATACAAGTCACAATGCTAGATAGCAAAATCTTTTTCTTGCCAAATTTTTTGATTATGATCCCCAGCATTGCAACTCCTGTAAAGCTTTAAGCTTATCCTAGTTCCTGTAGTCTGAAATTTTTTTGAACCAAACATTTTGCCTAAAGGATAACGAATTTTGACACAATTTTTCACTCTCTGAAGTAATTTTTTCTTCACATTACCTCCTTTTTTTTTTGTTTGACATTACGTGCTTTCTCTCTCTTTTAAGAAACAAAATACAGTAAGTGAAATAAATGCTTGAGAAAATGTTTACATCAATTTTGAATTTTGACACATCCACGTTAATGCTAGAGATTACATCTTTGAATATAAGCTTCTTTTACGTGTAAGTAAAAGTGAAAAGAAAAAAAAACAACGCACAAGTACGCGAAAATAAACGAAACTTAAAGCAGTTCTCTGAACCAAAGCACAGTGAAAGTTTTTTTAATAGCCTCAACATTTTTACCAGGGGAAACACGAACAAAACATACATATAATACCTTATCTACTACCTACATTACTACCCTAGAACAGCGAGAAAATCCTAAGACATGCGATTGTGAATAATTAACTGGTTAATTCTTAGTAGTCCTGAAATTTTTGAAGTTCCAAAGTTTAAGTGAAGTTTGGTACTTTTGACGATAGCCTAAATGATTTTGCTTCTGAATGTCTTGTGATTTTTACGCTCT
Source organism: Apocrypta bakeri (assembly GCA_018906985.1). Classification (NCBI taxonomy): domain Eukaryota; kingdom Metazoa; phylum Arthropoda; class Insecta; order Hymenoptera; family Pteromalidae; genus Apocrypta; species Apocrypta bakeri. The sequence goes on along the minus strand of JACCIA010000006.1, from coordinate 11,818,392 downwards.
GTAACAATTAATGCAGTGTTATCACTTTGATAACACTGTTTCTTTTTTTATTAATTCGTTTTCGAAAAAATTCGAATCTCAATCTAGCTTTATTCTTATGGCTGATTTTTTTTGGCTTGTAACATTTTCTTTTTCTCAGAAGCCATCATTGCGTATTAAATCTTTTCTTCTTATACGAAGTAAATTCGTCCATTTACGTATCAGTGTTGTCAGATATTATCGAAGCGTTAGAAACAAATTGTCACTTATTATGTTAATAGTAAAGAAAAAGAAATTAAAATATGCAAAAATTTAAAATTAATAAATAATATTAAACATTAAACATGATAATATAATTTTAATAAAGACATAAATTTACTACCCACTATTATTATAATATATAATAATAATAATAATAATAATAATAATAATAATAATATTTTTATATATCAAAGAAACAATTTCATGGTAATAAAAGAGTCGAACAAGAAACTTAAGACTCAAAGAAAATCAAATTCTACTATCTGTCAACACTGATTCCTCACTTCTTTTAAAATGAATGAGCATCAGTAAAATTCTTGCCCATGTAAAGTAGACAAGTTAATTATTATAATTTAAAAATTGATTTCCAATAACAGTTGGAGATTAAAACCATGAGTAACTGTAATAATCAATTATAATTACGATCATTACGATACCTTATACAATAATACCACTGTCTTATTTCTCTTGATTTAACAGTAATATTCCCTTATTGGTATCAATTCATTAGTATAACTTAGCAACGAGAGAATTACTGGCATTTCGTTTACCAAGAGGAAGTGACGAAGTAAGTTTTCAGAGAATTACCTTTATAGTCAGTAACTGATTTTTCAGTTTTTGGGACGATTGAAATGAATCACTTTTTAGTGACGTCGCTTCTTCTTGAAACCTGTCAATGACGATTGTTTGTATTAGTGTAAGTGGAATATGACATGCGAGATAATTGTATCAATCATATAACATACTCTTTTTAGATTTTCCTTTTGGAGCTTTTCTTTTCTTAGCTGATGAGTTACCACCAAAATTAGTAACTTCTGCTCCAAGTGTTCCTAAAGTTGTCATCTGACGTTGACGATGTTTTTCTTCTTTTGTTACAGGAAGTCTTGTCATATAATTTTCTTCATATTCAATTTTCCGTTTGTTTTCACGTCCAAAACTCGATTGTTTTTCTCCTAAATCAATTGAGTCTTCTATTGGAGCATCTAGATATTCCTCTCTAAGCTCTCGTAACACAGCTCCAGATATAGCGCGCCTACGTGCTCTCTCTCCAGCTTTGCGCATTTTCTCAGCCATTGTTTCATCACCATCTAAAACAGAAGTAAATTCCAGTATTCAAATAAAATCTCATAAAGAATTTAATTTACGTTAAGGATTTTTGTTTACCATAGTGGACTGCGGCAAGCTTAGGTGGTACATAGACTCCAGATTTACGTGATTTGGCACCTTCTTCATCTACCTCTTGATCACTTTCCGATTCGTCACCAGATCCATCCAATTTTCCTACTAAAGCATCAGGATTTGGCTTGAAATTAATAGGGTCATCAGTGTTAGCAGTTCCAGTTACCGCAGTCTTGACAAGCTTATCTATTTGATATTTAAGTTTATGATCGATGGGCCTAATTTTTTCTAGTACTGTTCTGATTTCTATCAAACGGTCGATAGATGGATCCCCCTCGATTCTTTCTCCAGAACACTTTCGCAGGACGATGTAAGTTAAATTGATGAGATAGGAGAGCAGCATGTGATATTTCATTTCTAGGAAACTTAATCCCTTGTCTGTTGAAATCTCTCCATTTTTTACCCGTACAAGCATGTTATCTACTAACTGATTGACTTGTACTACATTAGCGTTCATTTCCCCCAGCAGGCGAAACGCCTGTGGCAGGTCTCGTTGCTCCATCTCATCTATTGCCTAAATAAATAACAATGATTTTTGTAATTGAAAATTATTGAAAATAGTACAATTGTACTTAATAGATGATTGTTTTCATTGATTACATTATCAATCATTATCATAAGTTTTTGAACGAAAATTAGCCTAACAATCTTAAAAAGATACAATGAATTACTATAAATTATTAAAGCAAAATTTAAGAATTTAATTTAAATAAAAATTCATTGAAAGTTAATTTTCCATCGAAATCATTATTAATATGAATTTTCCGATTAAAGTGTTCGAGAAACCGCATTTTCCGACTTGTAAACAAAAGTAAACAAGTCACGTTGTAAAAAATGAAGTCGACTCTTATAAATGAAAGAAAAATTCCGACGCATCCATACTTAGTAGACTCCCTTGTTTCACAACCCTCATGCAATTTTTCCCGTATCGCGTCGGTTTTATTCTACCGAAGTCGCGTGTCGCGTTGGTAAAAATCGCGAGCGCGCTAAAAATTAGTCGAGAAACCTCGTGGCGATTGTAATTTCGGTGAGTCATAACGCGTGGAAAAGTTTCAGCGAACGGGATTTTTCAGAAAAATGTCGGCTCACCCCGAACTATGGAGAAAAAAGCGCAATAATCTGCTGCCATCTTTCCTATTTACTAATGGATGACAGCGGAAAAAAAACAATCGAAAAATTGCCCCGACACTGCTGTGAGAAAAAATTCGTTGTCTCGCCGTTTCGATGTATAATTCGCCGGGATAACGTGTACTCGAATTCTACTCACCTGCACCATGGTTTTTAAACAAAAATTAATGCAACAAAGACATATTTAAACAACGTAACTTGTAATTAAACCGATCCCCACGTGGGAGGATATTTTCCTTTCGGGGTATATTTTTTCGCTCGGAAAAGCCTCGTCAATCGAGCGACTCGTTCCTTCTCTCCCCCGGTTTAACTTTTTATTTTCTGCGTATTCTTATAGAATATTTTTAGAACGTTCGTTTGTCTTTTTATTTTTTCTTTTCATTTTCCTTCAAATTTACCTTTCTTATAAATAATTGCTCTTGTTTAATTTCATAAAAGACATGCGTTTGACTTTCTTTCGGGAGCCTCTCTCAACGGCGCGAAATTTCAAACGGCCATTTTATCATTATATTCTGATAAAACTATATATTGCAATTTTACCAATTCTCATGATTTATTGTTTGAAAAACAATTAATACGTGAAATTTCAATTAGATCACCTCATAATTGTACAGTATATTTTTTGTAACATAAATATTTTTCTAGTACTTAAAATTGTTTCTTTAATGAATGATTTATTCTATTTATTTTTATTAAGTATTGTTATTATTATTATTCTTATAGCTACAAATCGCGCCCTAACAATATAATAATTTAAAATTGATAATCTTCCCCATTGATAATGAGTTCTCCTTTTGACAAAAATATTATATTATATTGGTACATGCAAGCGCGAATCGAGAAGTTTAAGAAATTTTTCGAAATGAGTACCAAAATTAACAAAAAAATATCATTTTCGTAAAATTCCAATTTGATCAACTGCATTATTTTTTAACATAAATATTTAATAAGTATAATTAAAATTCTTTACTGTTTCTTAAAAATAAACGATTTTTTAATTTATACATTATATTCAGTATTATTGTTATTATTACTGCTATTATTATTATTTAAGCATTATTAAAATAATTGAAAAATTTGTTTTTAGCATTAAATAATTTTAGATTATAATACATACATTTTCGGAATAAAATATTCATTACAAATAATTGCATTAAAAGCGTAAAAGTAAAAAATACCGAATTCAGCAGAATATTATCAGTAACAAAAATGTAATTATATAACAGTAAGTCGCACATCAATAAAAATTACGTGGGAGATTTCTATGGGATGCGATTTTGGGTAAATTCGCAAGTGTGCGATAAAGTTGAAGCTTGAAAAAAAAAAAGACATGAAGTTGTACAGCAAGTGCGTTGTAGAGTGGGGGAAGAGGCATATTCGCGTACGATATGTATCTATAGGTATATACAAACATTGCCTTGAAGGATATAAAGAATCTGTCGAGGTGGTGAATCAGTGGATGGACGTGTGTCGTGTCGTTTTATCGTGTACGCGTGTTTGTTACTGTGTTAGTTAGGCGAGTATTGTATACCGTAAGCAATGTATTTTTGACGTGGAATTAGAAAAGCAGTAATAATAGCGATTAGAAGAAGATTAAACTTTTTGAAAGGAGGAAATCGGCAGCGTGGCGCGATTCCGGAAAAAAATTCTTTTAGGATGGTAAGACACTTGTCGGAGGAATATTCGTTAAAATTAATTATTTACTTTGATAAATAATATAGAATGATTCTTTGGGAGAAATTGAGTAGTTTAATAGAAGTTGACAGCTTGTTGTTCCTTCGTTAGGATTTGTTTATTAGTACTTATTTGTGTATGATTGTTGAGAGGCTAAAGTCTTCCGTTGTACTTTTTTACAATAACTTTTGCTGTTCGATTACAGGATAGGTTAAAGTGGAAATGGGCTGCATTAGCCCTTATATTACTGTTGGTTGAGACTCGAGGATTTTACGTGCCAGGTGTTGCACCTGTAGAATTTAAGAAAGGAGATAAAATTGATGTAAAAGCTGTTAAAATGACAAGTACACATACTCAATTGCCATATATGTATTATTCATTGAAATTTTGTTTACCTAAAAATGGGACAATAACGTATATATCTGAAAATTTGGGTGAAATTCTGAGAGGTGACAGGTACGATATCCTTGGATTTCTTTTTGAAGGTTATGCTTGCACAATTTTTTCGTTTTAACTTATTGTATTATTTTCTGAAGAATCGTTAATACCCCGTATGAGGTTTCTATGGCAGAGGATGTCAAATGTCGCCTTCTTTGTCATTTTCCGAAAAATCCAATGACATGGAAAGAAGAAGATTCACTTCTTGTTATTGAAAGGATTCAACATGAATATACTGTTCATTTGTAAGTTAAACAGTAATAATATTTGTATAGATCTATCAATATTTATAAAGAACTTTTGTATTAATATTAACTTTGTACATTAGATTAATAGACAACTTGCCAGCAGCCACAAAAAAGAAGAATAATGGTAATACAATTGTTTATCATGGTTACCGACTAGGAGGCATTGAAGCCAGTACTAATCAAGTTTACATTAATAACTATTTAAAGTTAAAATTGAGTTATCACAAACATGGAGAGTGAGTAGCAATTGACACCTACTGATATTTTATTTAATTTTTTACCAGTCTTTTTCATGAATAAAATTGTCTTTAGGAACGAATTTCGAGTTGTTGGTTTTGAAGTGGAAGCACATTCTGTAGATTTTAATCAATTGCAGTTTGAGGGCAATACTTGTAAAATTCCTACAGGTCACTCCTTGCAATACGTTAATCCTAAAGGTACCAGAATTCTGTTCCTTTATTCCGTTGAATGGAAGGAATCTGATGTAAGTTGGGCAAGTAGATGGGATATTTACCTTGGAATGAGTGATGTTGAGATACATTGGTTTTCAATAATCAACTCACTGGTGGTTGTTTGTTTCTTGTCAGGTAAATTTGCAGAATCTTTATTAAATATAAATTATATTATTACCATATACATATTAACAAATTGTTATTTCAGGTATTTTGACAATGATAATTGTAAGAACATTACGTAGAGATATTGCGAGATATAATGCTGGGGAAAGTGATAGCCTTGCTGGGCTTGATGAGACGATTGAAGAAACTGGTTGGAAATTGGTTCACGGAGATGTTTTTAGACCACCTACTAATGCTCGTTTGTTTGCTGCTGTTATTGGAAACGGAATCCAAATTTTTTTTATGGCTCTCATCACAATCTGTAAGTTGTTTATGCATAAATTTATTACATTTGCACTAGCAAGAATTTTCAACAAATATTTCTAATTTCAAATTATAGTTTTCGCTATGTTGGGAATGCTTTCACCGGCAAGCAGAGGAGCTCTTGGCACATGTGCAATCTTCTTATTTGTTTTTTCTGGATTGGTGGCAGGTTACTTTTCTGCTCGATTGTATAAAACAATGCGCGGAAAAGAATGGAAAAAAGCGGCAATGCTAGTGAGTTTCTTATTTTTCAAAAGTCACGTAATACTGATCATAATGGACTAATAAAATAATGGTTCGTTTAATTATAGACAGCAACATTATATCCTGGGATTGTGTTTGGAACTTGTTTCTTTTTAAATTTTTTTATCTGGGGAAAACATAGTTCAGGAGCTGTTCCCTTCACAACAATGTTATCTTTACTTTGTCTTTGGTTTGGTATCTCATTGCCACTAGTATACCTTGGTTATTTCTTTGGTTTCCGTAAACAACCGTTTACGCATCCCGTTAGGACAAATCAAATTCCTCGTCAAGTACCTGATCAACTTTGGTATATGAATCCAGTATTATGGTAAGGATTGCTTTAATGAGTATATACAACTGTGATTATTTTAGTTTAACCCTTAAAAATGTATCATTTTTTTTAGCACGCTGATGGCTGGAATTTTACCATTTGGTGCTGTTTTTATCGAACTGTTCTTTATTCTGACAGCACTGTGGGAAAATCAGTTCTACTATCTATTCGGCTTTTTGTTCCTAGTTTTTTGTATTCTCGTGATATCATGCTCACAAATTTCAGTTGTCATGGTATACTTTCAACTTTGTGGTGAAGTAAGATCTATTTATTTATATACATATTTATTTATTGAAACATAATTTAATAAATATTAAAATTTGTTTAATTCAGGACTATAGATGGTGGTGGCGCAGCTTTATCGTTAGTGGAGGTTCAGCATTATATGTTCTAGCTTATTCCGTCTTTTATTTCATGTCTAAACTGGAAATAACAGAACTTGTTCCAACTCTTATGTACTTTGGTTATACTGCATTGATGGTGCTAACGTTTTGGCTATTGACTGGAACTATTGGTTTTTTTGCAGCATATGCATTTATAAGAAAAATTTATGCAGCTGTTAAAATAGACTAGTCATACTAATAACGGTAATTAGCCAGTGATATTCATTCTGCCAAAAATGTTTAACTCTCAAACCTGTGTAATTTATTACATTACAATTTTTCTTTCATTTCTAAAAGAGAAAATGTAATATTAATACAAATACTACAACTATTGCGGCAGAATTTACGACACACATGAATAAAAAGGGATCAGCAGCTTCAAGATCTTACAACTTTATAGATTTATCAGTTTAAGTCTTTATGTTATATATTTTAATCATGCAATCATTTATCAAGATCTTTAAGTATACTGATCCCATAATAGTTAAATTAATTTTCAATATAACAAATGTAAATTTTCTAAATCTTGTGTGTACAAATCAAAGTCGATTCGATTGTACAATGAACTCATTTTAACACAATGATTGCAAAGTACGCGTGTAAATAAAAATCGTCGTTTTATAGGATATTTCGTAGATTTCAAGTTGTATCATTTCTTACAATTAACAGTATAAATAATTATAAATAAAATTATAATACAATATTTCTAATAAAAAGGCTTTGACATTCTTTCGTTTTTAAATATTCTACATTTCTTCTCTTTTTGTTATATCATATAACAAATTTATCTTGATTTCTAGTTACATAGAAAATAATTGAAAACGTTATTTTAATACATATTAGTAATTAACTTTTTTTTTTCTTATTCTTTTCGATTGCAATATTAAAAAATAAAATTTTTTTTTCAATTTGCTCATAAAGTTTATATAATGACACTTTACACATAGAATTTGATCAGCATTAATATATTCATAAATTTTCATCATTCTAAGAATTAATTTAATGACGATACTTACGTTTAGATAATATTAATTGTTACACGTTTCGAGATCACAAATAGCAACAAATAAAACATTGTAAATACTCTAATTCTAAATGAAAATCAAGGTAATTATAATTCAAGAGATCATTAATCTTAATAATTTTCTTAAATATTTTATTATCACAACAACAATAGTAGTGTAGAAACACCATTTGACATATCACAGCTTTTACCAATAATAATTAAATAGATAAATCTTATGCTAAATCTATCTAGTATAAAAGTAAATAATGCAAATGGAAATGATTTGGAAGTAGTGGTCCTGAGAGTTTAAATAATTTTCTTAAAATTAGCATAAGAAATCTAATATAAATCCGAATATCGAATATGATTTATATAAAAAATGTTGTATGCATATATCTAATAAAGCTTCCTGAAATTGTGAGGCTTCATTCTTTGGCGAAGTTTATATATGAAGTATAGACATAAGCAAATACCGCCAATTAAATATATGCTTATGACTGTAGACTCAACGGGCATGTAGCATTTTGATATAGCATAGTTATTAGGTGTAAATATACCCTAAAACAATAACGTGCATCGTTATTTTATATTTGAGATGTAAGAATTATTGATACAGATGAATAAAAAACCTTATGCAATTAACTAACCAATAAGAATGATGGATTATCTTTATTTCGCCAACTAAAAGATGGGACAGTAACTTCCAAAATATTTGCTCTGTGAATTTTTCTACAACCATGGTGTGTATGTCCATCAACAATGAGTCGAGGGCTTAAAATATCTAAAAGCTGCAAAAAAAGTCAAATATACATTAAAAAGAAAAAATCAATCCTCTTTATATAATTTGTTTAAATTTGTATAAAATTGTACTTGTTCTGTGGCTTCTCGTGACAGACACTCCCATCTTTCCCGAAACTTAATATCTTTTATATCTGCTGGAGCCTCGTCTAATTCATCACAAATTTCATCAGATTCCCTGTATAAAGGAAAATGCTGAAACAAAAATGTCTTTTAATCATTAATTAATTAATAGAACACAAATTTGAATGCAATACTAACTTGTAGTAATACTGGTCTACTATATCTTTTAATTGCATTACTTTTATTGCAGTCACTACCAATACCTTTGGCACATTTTAAATGTTCTAAAAAAAGTATGTTTCTATAAGGAACCGATAGAAGGAAAAAGAATTAACGAAAATTTATAAAACTTACTACTAATCTTATTTATAGCAACCTCTGTAGGTCTACACAAGAAACATCCATCTCCTTCTAAAGCCATACTATTCATTAAAACAAAGTGATTGCCTCTTATGCTAATTCTTCTGACACTCGGAGCATTCATGCCAGTTGTAAATCTTTGATTCAGATATGGCGTGATTACTACACAAATAAAATCTATAAAATTATTATTTCTAAAAAAAGCAAACAAAGAGAATTTATAAACAACAAACCATAATGAAAACCAATATCATGATTTCCAGACACTACATAAAGATGAGTATTTTTTGGCACAGAAAATAAAGATTGGAATCTTGATATGTAGCTCTCAAATTCATCTGAACTGGCCCATTGACCTTCGTCAAAAACATCTCCTAAAATAACAGTACATTATTTATGGCAGAAACTTGCTAGACTACATTCGCTTTGTATAGTAATTACTACAAACCTAAAATAAATACAACATCTGGACTATGAATTGTCATTGCAGTTTGAAATGTTCGATACATTTGCCACTCCCTAAATTGCATAATGTAATAAAAATATATTTCTAGCAATAACATTTACATACAATCAAATGTATAACATCGATTATTCAGAAACCTTCTAAGCTTGTCAAACCAATGCCCATTTCTCGAACCTAATAGATGTGGATCGGCTAAAAACATTGCATAAACGGGCTGTTCTTCAGGCGTAGCAGCAGGTATTTTCGAATCAGCTGTTTTTGGATCTAACGTTGGCCATTGACACTTTAAGAACAATAAGTAAAATTTATATAAACAATAATAAGTTTGAAAATTGAAAAACAAATTCTCACCTGTATTAAAACAGCATAGTATATAAGGTATTCGCAAAAGAATATAGCCGCTGTTACCGAACACAAAAGTTTCATTAACAAATGCTTGTAAGAATCTTTTTGTACTCTCAACATTTTGGAAACAAATGCTCTGTCTAAATCTAAAGTCTCTTTCAATCGCTTTCGCGGACTACGCGACCGTGGTGAAAAGTACGTGTGTCCGATGTAAGCGAAACATAAGAAAACTTTCCTGCGCTGCCGGCAGCCATACAGAGGCTGTCTCCAATTATTCGAGCGCGAAAAACATAATTTTTGAAAAAATTCCGGCGCAATAAAACATTTGCCAAAATAATCCTTGCGCGCGAAACAAATCCAATTTACTACAGCAGCGTTTAGTAACCGAACTTGAGTTTAATTTAACCTATAAAAAGATAAAAGTTCGTTCACACTTGCAAAAACTTTATAGTGTGAACGTCACTGGCATCCTGTGCGCTAATAAATGTTCGCAAATCATTCTTTCTCGTTTAAAATGTAGTTCCCGCGTTTTATTTACTCACTAATTTACGTATTTAATACGCAAATAAGTAAATAACACGTATTTGGTCATTGATTCTTTTCTCAAAAAAGGCCCCTACACGGTAGAGTATAAAATATAAGGGACAAAGAAAATTATATATAGGTACATGCACATTGCACACACACACACAATATGTATATAATATATAAATATAAAATATAATGCAGTGTGTCTTTACATTGAAAATAAAAATTAAATGTAATCGGTTTTATACTATACGTAATTTACCACTTGACTTGAAGTACAATAGGTGACGGCTTATCGATTAATCGTTATCGCATTGTAATTAGATTATAGGCAAACGTGCGAGTGGCAATGTCCTATAGTGAACAATTTATACACACGCGAGAAAATGTTTACTAGCAGACTGACTAATTAAGTATTCGAGATAATTTGTTCTTGTTCCTTTGAGGGAAAATCTGGACCATACCCCATCTGGATTTAAGATTCTTTTTGGGACGTAACACGATTTACGTGATTTCTAACGAAATGCGTTTTTAATGAATCGAGTGACAGTAATGTTAAATTAATTTGTTTGCATCAACTATTATTATTCTTTACGTTGCGCTATTGCTGAATCTGAAAAATCACGATGACGAAGGAAACGCGCGTTACGCAGTATTTCTTGATTATAACACATGCTGTCGGACATTGGTTCGTTATCGTTAAAATACTTCGTTGTTTTCTATTTGTATTTATTACTTTAGTTTTTTCCTCCACATCCATTATCATAAGTCACGAGTGATTTTTATGATCCTTAATGAAGAATCGTATACTACTAACTGTAACTTAATCCTCTAAGTAGTCTCAGTTACATCACTGCGCGACGAAGTTCAATTTTTTCAATTACCCTGTTGGAATGCAAAGTTTATATGCGATATGCGTACGTATAGAATACAATTGTATATGGTCGATTCTCTGAGAAAATAACCGATCAATCATTTTTTTATCTTCTGATTAATTTTAAACTATTCTTCGGCACTGTACCGCAATGCATTTCTTTCGTTTCGATTTTTTTTTATTACTAACCGGTTCTCAATTGCGGAAAGCCAACAAACATTGGAAGGGAAGTGTCTTTGAACAAAAACACAAAATTAAGAAGCGTTTTTGTAAAATTTTCTAAATTTTTCAAATAAAATAATTTCAGGGTCATGTATCTTTAGGTGTCCAATGATTTTGCTCATTGGATACCTTTATTGACTACAAAATTATCTACATTAATCGCAACTCGTAAATCGAGCTCTGTGTCTAACAGGAAATCGAGTTATCTCGTATCGTGACTAAAGTGCCTGTGTTACGCGAAATTACGAAAAAATAAAAACTATATATTTAAAATTTGATGTTTTTAAGTAACTTCAGACAGTGCAATGAATTATACTATAATATTTTGTCCGATAGCGATTTAAACAGAGACGAAGACAATTTTGATAAGCAATCGTTTATTCCAGATCGCTGATAAAACATTTCTTAAGTACACTTAACAGTATTTGCGCATATTTCCCTTTCATACTTTGAAATATATATCGATGTTAATTAAAGAAACAAGAAAAGCAAAATTTAAAAAAATAATGATTATGAACGATAAATATGTATTTTTAGTCCTCTTCTGTATCATAGAATATTTGGTATAAAATCTATAAATACTTATTATACCAGTTTCAATATTCGAATAGAGCTCCGTAAGGATTTTAGGTTCACGGAATTTTTTATACATATATATATACACCAGTTCCGAAACAACACACCGCTGAGCGCGTGCGAATGAAGACAATACAAATACATTGTATTATATATACGGTAGAATAGTAGATATTATATACACGATAGCGCAAGTATTGGAATGCCGACTAGCGAATCGGGAGTTCGAGCGCGAGCGGGCGAGCCCCGGCCCACCAGGCCGCGGCGCCGGCTACCGGCAACCGGGCAACGTGAAACGTGAACGGACTTTCGCGACTTATAGCGCTTGCGCAGTAAAATCGGACTTTGTCCTCTTCTCGTTCTCGCAACTCTCGCAAGCAAGAGAGAAGAGACGAGAATACGAGTAACGAGTGAGACTCTCCTACGGACTCGTCGTATGTGTGGCTACTCGTCTTCGTCTCTTGTGCCTGCGTGACGTTGAACGACCGAGCGTTCAGAGCGAGCTGCGAGAGGAGGCACATATGCATGTACGATCGGTCCCGTTATTGCTCTTAGCTCTTGGATAATTAATAAACTCGTTGTGTAAGAAATTAAGAATGTCGAGCGCTCGGCTTGTTGGTGCGCTTACGCGCTTTTCCAGAACCAATGTCAACTTTGTTACACGTGCAGGTAAATCACTATTTTATATTTTCTTTAATACAAATAATTGGGAACTGAAACAACATGCCGAGTCACTCCTCTCTCTCTCTGTCTCTCTCTCTCTCTCTGTCTGTTTCTCTCTCTCTCTCTCTCTCTCTCTCTCTTTTGCCCTCGAAGAATTTCGTAATCTCTCTCTGAGCTGAGATTAAATGCAGAAAATTTAACCTTTGTACTTACTGGATTTTTGCTATTTTCTCTATCAAAATCATGTAACTATGATTATTCTTTTGTGGTTCTTAGTTTTTAACGTTTCGATAAGTCTGATGCTGACTAAAAAGGATACGATGTCTCTTATACTTTATTCAGCTATATTAACGTCAAGGTTTCATGGAAAAAAAGAAATCTTAAGATTGAGCGCCTTTGAGCTGTACTAATTCTTTTTAATTTTTTTCTTCTTATTTATTATTACTAAACAAAAGTAGTATCCATTTTTATTTTATTAATGAATATATTCAAATTAGTCTATGACCAAACTCTCGTGTATAAAGATAGATTGAAAATTAGAACTCCAAAGAAATACGTTTACATAATTTGCAGCTCTATATCAACCGATGCGGACACTGGCTACAGAAGCTAAAAACAAGCACTTTTCATACAAAATTGTTGAAGATGTAGCTGTTATTACTATTGACTCTCCACAAGTGAAGGTCAGTTTTGTTATCATTTTATTTAACAATATACGTAAATAAATTTATCGCATTGTTTTTTAAATTTCTGTAGGTGAACACGCTCAATGGAGAAGTCATGCAAGAAATAACTAACATTTTAAAAGATGTTGAAAGTAATCCCTCGGTACGTTCAGCTGTATTAATAAGTGGAAAACCAAATTGTTTTATTGCTGGAGCAGATATCGCTATGCTGCAACGAACTAAAGATGAGCAGGCCGTATATCAAATTTCCAAAGATGGACAGAACATTTTGAACCAAATTGCAGAAAGTAAGAAGCCCATTGTAGCTGCTATTCAAGGCAGTTGCTTGGGAGGAGGTTTAGAGGTATTACTTTTTTTTATATTTTTTTTCTCAAGTTTGATAACTATCTGAAAACTTCAAGAGTTAAGTTATAATAATCTAATTAAGTAATATAAATTATTTGATTATTTAATATTAGTCATTTTTATTAACTGATTAGTCTTTTAATATTAATGGGTAACAATATCTGCTAAGAAATATTAGTTTCTTTATTCCAAATGGTTCCAATATGAGAGGTGAAATCTAATAAAAATTTAATTTTTATCGAATAATAAGATCAAGCTAATTAATTTTTTTTTCATCCTAGGTTGCCATGGCTTGTCATTACAGAATAGCAGTAAAAGATAACAAAACTGGCTTAGGTTTACCAGAAGTTATGCTCGGTCTGCTTCCTGGAGCCGGTGGAACTCAAAGGCTTCCAAAATTGGTTTCACTTCCTAATGCACTAGACATGACTTTAACTGGCAAAACTATTAAAGCTGATAGAGCAAAGAAATTCGGTCTCGTAGACCTTCTTGTAAATAGATTAGGTCCTGGAACAGCACCAGCAGAAGAAAAGTATAAAGTTATTAATTATAAAAGAAAATGGTTTCCATTCACCTATTTAACACTTTTTTACTTTTCAGCACAAAGAGATATTTGGAAGAAACCGCAGTGAAGGTTGCCAAAGATATTTCAAATGGAAAACTAAAAATTGAAAGAGGACCGAAAAACCTTGTTGAAAAAATAATAAATAAAGCATTAGGCATTGAATTCGTAAAAAATCAAATTTTCCAGAAAGCAAAGGCTCAAGTACTAAAGCAAACCAATGGTCTATATCCTGCACCATTGCGAATTTTGCAAGTTATCCGAACTGGTTTAGATAAAGGCTCTAAAGCAGGTTACGAGGCAGAAGCTAAAGCATTTTCAGAATTAGCCATGACTCCTGAAAGTAAAGGTTTAATCAGTCTTTTCTTTGGTCAATTAGAATGTAAGAAAAATCGTTTTGGTAAACCAAAAGCTCCAGCAAAGTAAGATTGTAAAACGAAATTTATGACTAAATTTGACATTATCAGTTATCTTTATTCATCATGTTTTTTACGCAGGACGATCGCTGTCGTAGGAGCTGGTTTGATGGGTGCAGGTGTTGCTCATGTTAGTATTAACAATGGTTTCAATGTCATACTTAAGGATACGAACGACGCTGGATTAAACAGAGGAATTGCTCAAATCCAAACAGGATTGACTACGGCTGTCAAGAGGAAGCGCATAAGCAGGTGAATAAAATTAATTATTTGTACATTTTTTAATAATATCACTAAATTGGGAAAAAATTCTGTACGTTATTTCATATAGTATTGAAAAGGGAAAATTATTGGCCAATTTGACTCCTACATTGTCATATGATCAGTTCAAAAACACTGACCTTGTAATAGAAGCAGTATTTGAAGATTTGGGAATCAAACATAAAGTTATCAAAGAAATCGAAGCCAATACTCCAGAGCATTGCATTGTAGCTACTAATACCTCCGCTATTCCAATAACGAAGATTGCTGCTGGAAGTGGACGTCCAGATAAAGTAAATTATTTTAAAAAATTGTTATTTGAAATTTATTTGAAATTCAAATGACCTCAATTCTTTCCTTTAATCTTTCATTAGCTTATTGGAATGCACTATTTTTCACCTGTTGACAAAATGCAATTGTTGGAAATTATAACGCACAAAGGCACATCTGAGGAAACCATAAAAGCAGCTGTAGATGCTGGTCTTAAGCAAGGAAAGGTAGTGATTACCGTAGGAGACGGTCCCGGATTTTACACAACTAGAATCTTATCTGCTATGATTACTGAAGGCGTAAGACTGATGCAGGTAAATAATAAGAATTTAATCAATATATTTTTTAATTTGTTTAGTTATTTTATGTTTTACGAATTAATTTCTGTCAAAATAGGAAGGCGTCGATCCTATGGATTTAGATAAACTTACTAAGAAATTTGGATTCCCAGTAGGAGCTGCCACTTTGTCCGACGAAGTTGGTATTGATGTTGGTTCGCATATCAGTGTTGATCTCGTAAAAGCTCTTGGAGATCGATTCCGTGGTGGAAACGAAAATATTTTAGTAGAAATGGTTAAGGCGGGATACTTAGGTAAATCATTGCATTGAAACAATCAGCGTAATAGTACAATATTAATATAATAATATTTTTCAAATTGCTTCCATCTATTCAAAATTATAGGTCGTAAATCTGGCAAAGGTATCTTCGTTTATGAGACTGGTTCGAAACACAGGGACATTAATCCCGGTGCTGTTGACATAATCAAGAAATACAGCTTGCAACCACTTGGTAGTACTTCAGATGAAGACAGGCAATTAAGAATGGTCGCTCGATTCGTTAACGAAGCTGTGTTATGTTTACAAGAAAAGATTTTAGCCAATCCCGTAAGTACGAGAGCCTTCCTTTTTTTTAGTATTAGCCGATTACTTACGATTTTTTCATTACAGTTGGAAGGAGACATCGGCGCTGTGTTTGGTTTAGGATTCCCACCATTTAGTGGAGGACCTTTCCGTTGGGTCGATTATTACGGAGCTCACAAATTAGTCAATAAAATGGAAGAGTTCGCAGCTCACTATGGTGAACCCTTCAAGCCATGTGATCTCCTTTATGACATGGCGAAAAATCCTCAGAAGAAATTCCACCCTAAATAATCTTACTAATTAATGGTTTCAAAAAACCATGAAGTGAAATACGTTAGTCGATTGATCGACTAAAATTTGTAATTTTTTAATAAGATTTTAACATGCGCTGCACGTATAGAGCGTGCACTCGAAAATAGTTATATTATCACGTAACAAATAATTCTAATACTTGTTATTGCATTTTAGAGTGCATTTTTATACATTTCTTAGTCAAAGCATACATATTTTTCGAATGCCCTTGTTAAACGTGTGGTAAAGACAAGCTTTTATTATAAGTATATTTTTTCAAACTGTTTATAAAATAAATTATATAAGAATGAGAGAAGTTGTCAAATTATTGAAACTTACCTACTTTGTACAAGGATATTTAGGCTCTAAATGTGGAACAAAAGACGCGAAGGAAGATTCGAATAAAAGTTTTGTACGATTTCGTAAAATTGGACGCGCATGGTTGCAAAATCTTATACTCAGGAATATTTCATCGCATAAAATCTTAATTATTACAATTTCCATAAACTATCATTTCTTCATTTATAACCGAACTTGATGCAATAGTTAAGTTATATTGCGCGCTTTGAGTATATATTGCATGTTTTAAAGTGCATTAAAATTGGATAACAAGGCATTCTCACCGTTCACCTCATACATTCTTTCCAGTTCATCAGGTTTTAAACGCGTCGATATAAAAAAAAACTCATCATCGTAGAAGTAAATTTTTACAAATCCGAATGAGTGATAAATTCTAATTGTGCAATGCGCAAGCTATAATCGTTATTTTGATGGTATATGAATGATAATTGTCTTACAATACCTCACAATAGGTGACATTAATTCGTTCTAGCGTACGGAATTTTTCGAAATTCTAAAACTGAAAACTTCTAAAGATTCATTTTCAGATTAATTAATTGACGTTAGCGTTCATTATATATTTAATGATTTAAAAAATTAGCACATTTAAATGCGCGTCTCTATACGCGCGCGCGCGCAAAAAAAAATTCATTTCAATTCGTTTCATCGCTAATGAATGATAATTTTTCGACGAGAAAATTATATGCGCTTGAAACTGTTTTGGTACGAACGAAGTAACGACATAATTTTCGATTCTAAATTACCGTGCGATTCTGCGAAATTGATCAGTTTCGCCGCATTATAGCAAGCGTCAGTCTGCGCATTGTTAATGAATTACAAACAGTTTGTAACGAATGGGCTGGAAAACAATATCAATGTCAGAAATGAATGAATCGCCGATAACGCGAGTTAATTGAATTAAAATTAAAAATTCAATCGAATTGTCGCGAGAGCAGCGCGCAAAGGTAAATATTTACGCGATTTTTAACTTTTTTCATCCATTTATTTAATCTCGTATCACCAACATGGTATTAGCGACAGTGCAACGATTACAAGGTTCGCGATCAAATTATAGAGTTACCCAGTACGAGATGAGGTTACAATACGAGGAGAAAAGAAAAAAAAATGTTTACAAATCGGCCGAGCATACGTAGAAATAATGTCTAATGTCTATAAATAGTTTGTAAAATCAATCAGTCTGTTGCATTTTTTTTCGTCATTGCTTTTATCGCGTTGATCTCTTGAAATGCCGTAATCCTTGCTTTCCTTGTTAAAGTAATAGGCATTCAATAAGAATGAGCCTGACATTTATAGGAGAATTAGAAACGACAATGTTCACGTGTTTGTCGACTCTCCTTAGTCATTCGCCGATGGCGGCAGATCCTAATATGTCCAATGCACATTCTCGCGAGCATTATCCGGTCTCTTATTCAACTTCAATACCGGATCCTCAAATTTTTCAGCATTTTTCCATTTCGTATTCCAGGAGTGCAATGTGACACTTATAATGCTCGCAATGCTTCGATACGACAGAGAAGTTTATTCGAGTCAAATAATGCATGGCGATTTGCTTAACCGTGTCATTCTCGTTATTAAGTGCCCGAATTAAAATTATAAAGATAATCGAGTTATTTTCAGATCGGCGTGCAAAGACGAACATTTGCAAGATTTGGAAAATCTATAGGGAGAAACGAAATAATAGAGATTCGTAAAAGTAGAACAGAGCATATAGAATATATCTCAGCGCAAGCCGCAGACTTTCTAGTTGATCCGTGACAATACCGTTATTGGATTGCAGAAATATTATTTAAAATACAATGTATCCTGTGCATAACGAGAGAAACTTACTACTGTAACAATGATTTACGTATAGATTCATGTAAAGTGTCGTTAAGTGTCAGATCGTTCTATTTTTCAAACGCATCCTTGGAAAAGCTTCATTGCTATGCTCACTATAAATATGATTTACGCTGAAAGGCGTGTAAACTCATTGCCGGTACATCCTTGCTTACGTATATATATACATACATTACGTATACGTATATTGTCGCGATAGGAAGAGAAATTGATAAAAATAAGCAGATATCGTGATAAAAGCAATCTGGATAAACAAATACTTAAGAAAAACGCTCCTGTCCGTTCACAATTCTGCCGCTCGAAATTACCTCATTGAGTACAGTTAGTGTAATTTATTGCACTGTCTGAAGTCAATTAAAAACCTATCATATTCGATATAATTTTGTTTTTCTTCGCGATTTCCATTTCAGCAAGAGACGTTGATTCATTGATATACCTTGATGCTATAATAGTTTGTTTCTCGGTAACGGCAACTACTGCTCTGCAAATTTTAGCGATACCAAGTCAAAGTCAAGATTAAAAATATTGCAAAAACAGTAACGTCGTAAAGTGGGTACTTTAATTGTAATATGAGATACTTCGAGCGATGACTTTATTTCTAACTCGAAACAAAGCTCGATTTACGCGTCGCGGCGAATAAAAATTCTTTTGCTGTCAACGACAGAATTTTTCTATGCTGTTTTGAATGTTCAAAGCATTGCGAAGAACTTAAATTTAAGACTAGAATTTAGAAGATATCCGAGGCTTTTATTTGAAAAGGCTCGGAAAGTTCGCAATAAAACTTCCTTCGGTGCTTTTGCCGAAAGATTCTTCCCTGAGATGCCGTACAAATTACTGAAAGTAGATATATACGAAGAAAATCTAAAATAAATTCGTTCAAGGTATCATAGGTGAAAAATTGCGGTTAAAAATTTGATATATATATATGTACAAAAGACAGGTTACAGAGACGAGTAAGACTGGAAGCTCGAGTGGTAGTAGCTCAGAGGGTCGAGCCTACCGCACAGGCCTCCGATCGCTAAATCGCATCCAATAACCGCAAGAGTTATTCTCCTGTTTTTCGCGCTCACTTATGTCAAAAGTATAAAAAGCGCACTAGACACGTATTATATACGAATGTGAAAATAAGAAAAGGAGATTCGCAAAAAAAAAAAAAAAAAAAAATAACATCGGCGGCAATCGTCAGGATAGTTTGCATCATCTACCGGTCCAGCTGCGCGCACCTTGTTTTGCACACCGGCGGCGAATAGGAGGCTCGGCCCTTGGCTGATGCAAGAAAGTCGCTTTATTTCGCGAGATGCTAATGAGTTCCGTACGCGTGTATGCGAGAACGCGCTAAAGTCTTCTCTCGTCGCGTGTATTAAATAGTCAAAGAACGTATTCGTATTACCGTTTAATATATATATGTATACGTATATATATACAGACACACGCGTATATATAACGCACCGGTAATAGTAAAACGACATCTACACACATATATATAGTGTCTCTTATAAAGCAAGTGTAAATCGCGCAATTCTTAAATAGACGTTGTCGAGGCTCCGTTTCTCCCGATGGATTGTCTTGAATGAACATAGCGATGTAATTCTTATTCGAACTTAATCGATAATTCATTTAAGAGCCGTATGCAATCATCCGGGAGTTTTGCACTATGCGCACAATGCGCTAACTCGCATTTGCAATAGGAGATCGAACTCTCGTGGATGTGAGAAAAAAGAGCTTTGCTAATGTTTATTAATTTCCTACTAGCGTGTTGACCTGGAATTCTGTTGTAACTTTTGCTCGATCTTGCATTTATCGGACTCGAGACACATAAGATTTCATACGTGCGTACATATGCTATATGCCCACAAATATATATATATATATAAAGCTGATGCAAGCTCGTATCACCTGAGATCAGTGCGAACACGTGATTCGGGTAGTTCTCTTTCTCTGACTTATAATAGTTATCGCGCGCACTGCAACTCGCATACACATGTGTATATGTATGCAACGTTTGTATTATATAGACATCTCAAGATCGCGAGGCAATGGCTTATCGGTCAATTAAGCGATGACACGCAAAGCTCGCGTTGCTGTTCTAGATGGGCTCGTTTCTGTCTCTTCGTGTATATGTATCGTATATATATATATATAGACACTCGAAAGATCGCAACGAGGGATGAGCACAGCGCAACGCTGCATCTGATATCTCCACGTGATGGAAAGTTTATTACGCGTGGTTTCTCCAATTAGTTCTCACGCACTTGTTTGTCGCGTATAACAGTCGCTACACGTGCTGCACTTGCCTCCGCATTTCTTCGTAGTTCTTTGGTTTAAGCTCTCGATCGAATGCCGCTTAGCTTCGTTGCTTTTATTTATAAATTCGAATCTGGAACGAACGCGTAAGTGAAAGAGAGAGAGAGAGAGAGAGAGAGAGAGAACATTCCGCGTTCACGTGCGCAGACGATGATGTCGCAAAAGACCCGCTTGGACGCCTTTACATATATATATATATATATATATATATATATATATATATATCTTTTTTCTACGGTACACTGTTTTGTTATATATACTTGTAAACACAATTTTCGATTGTGTTTGTTTTAGGTGAAATCGTTAGTAGCTTTAGAGGAAAGTTTCGAAAACCACTTGTGACTTCTGTTACGTTCGATTTAATAGTCATGTCGTTCTCTGTCTTACCACACAAGAGCTTTTCTACTTAACTGGAACTATACGCCTTGACGTGTATAATGTATATATACTGCGTATATATGTATACGTATATACGTAACGTTAGTATAGTTACGATACGCATTATGTAAATAAGGATTTTTCTCGCGTAGTAGACAGAAAAATTTGGTCGCAAACGACGAGAATAAAAGTTCGGTATACGCGATTACGCGCGCACTCGTATCTCGCATTGGCAATTTCTCAAAATACAATGCAATTGATCGAGCTATCATTTCTAAGTCATCATGAGGATAATCAATGATTCCGAGGCACAACAGAGTATACGCGACATCGAATACAATGCAGTATATACGCTGGAATAGAGAAAACTATTATTCCTTCTTTTTGCAAGCAATAGAGTCTTGATTGGAAGCAATTTTAATTAAACTATAACAACGCTCTGTACTGATTGAGTAATGAGTCAAGGCGCTAAATTCAGTCCGTCGTGCTGCTTACCAATGAAGTCTGGCCTGTTCACGGGAATTGATTTTTTTTATATATATATATATACATATATACGCGCGTGGTTAAAATAATGAAAATAAACGCAAATATTTAATCGAGGATACAAGGAAATATTATTATATTATAATAGGAAAGTAATGGAAATAAATTGAATAAAAAACGATCGATTTAAGAAAGTATTCAAGATCATTTTAATGCCTTGATTTCAGGTATTTAGTTTCTTATATACATATGTGTAAGAAAATGCACCATTTTCATACCATTTTCATATCTCATTCGTTCGACTTATACTTATAAGACCGATAATTTTGCGTCGTTTAAATATAAGTTTGTACAGAAAATAAAAATGCAGAGATCGCGCGTATTTCATCGATGAGTATACGACAATTAATATTTCTCTACAGAATTATGCACATAAAGGTGTCAGGACGTCCCATCTGCTACATCGTATACTTAGCAGATGGAGACGCGTGAGAAGGCACGATAAAAACAAGAAAAGAACTTATATTTGTTACTGCACGTATATATACATATGCTTCTGAGCCTAGCTCGCTTAACGATAATAATAATAATAATAATAATGTAATTGTACATAACAGCGATATATACATCAATCTGTATATACACGTAGCGCGCATCACTGCGGAATCACAGACACACTTAGGTACACGTTATCGAATTTTTCATTCGCTCTGGCAAGCCGTTAGGATTGTTCGGACTAGCGGATACATAAAACAAGCGCCGAATTCCGATCCTCCCCGGTCGGACGGACATCGCGGCCGGACATCGTCGGGCGGACATCGTCGGGCGGGGGGCGCGAGCCATCGCGCGAAGTAGAACTGATATTAAAAGAAGCCGCTTCCGGCGGCGAGTTCATCTCGAGGCGTTATTTCGAAGCGGTTATCTTCGGCGCGATCAGCGGCAACAGACTCAACCTGAGTCCATTGGTTCCATTGGTCGGTTTAAGATTCGCTTGAACTGAACTATTGTTGTTGTTGTTGTTGTTGTTGTTGTTATTACTGGCATTGGAGTTGTTAACGTTGCGGTCTCTGGCGTGGCGCTTGACGTGCTTGGCAAGGTGGTCGCTACGCATGAAGCGCCTCTGGCAGACGGCGCAGGCGAATTTTTTCTCACCGGTGTGGGTGCGTTTGTGTCGGGAGAGCTCGTCACTTCGGGAGAATCGACGGCCACAGTCGTCGTAGGGACAAGGGAAAGGTCGCTCGCCGGTATGGGTGCGAGTGTGGGCTTTGAGATGGGACGATTTGAAGTAGTTCTTGCCGCAACCGGGATGTTCGCACTCGTAGACGCGTCGACGGGCAGACGAGAAATCCTGGCTGTTGGTAGCGGTGTTGCCGTTTGCGTTGCCGGCTGCTGTTACCAGGAGTAGAGGTGTTCGCGGTAAAACGAGTGACGAGCCCAGGAGGCTGGTTACCATAATAGCTGCTGGTTTCGGCGCTAACGGTTGGAGCTTGGGCTGTTGAGGGTGGACAACGACGCTTGGGCTGCTGGAACTGGTGGTGGTGGTGGTGGTGGTGGTGGTGATGTTGTTGTTGATGATGTTCGGGATACTGGTTGAAAGCTCACGGTCGGTGTTCTTGTTGTTGACGATGATCTCCTCCTTGCGCAAGCTCATTTTGAATTTCAGAGACTTGAGGATGTTTTCGGAGCTCGCGGTGTAGTAGTTGCTTGGCGTCGGTGCAGGTCGTTTAGTCGCGGTAAGGTTCGCTGGGCTGCAGGTGCCGTCGCGATTGGCGCGCATTATCACGGAGACCCGTGCCGCCGGTTCGGGACTGGGCGGCGGAGTACCGCTGCTCGAGCCATCGAGAAGAAGCTGTGGACAGAGGATTTGGATTTTACAGAGACTTCCGTAAGGCGTTTCGAGATGAATTTGTATTAGAAAATTATTGGAATTCACTATACCTTAGCTAGCTCGCACTGTTCGAAACATTGACGTTTACGAGGTGGTTCATCCTCCTCCGAATCGGAGGGCTGAGGTGTCGGTGGAAGAGCGACTCGTTCGCCTTCCTTTGGTGCTTTCCTCGTAACGTCGTTCAATTTATCGCCTAGCAAGGCCGCTACACTGAAAGCTGACTGCAGCGGCTCAACCTAAAAAAGGCAAAGTCAAACGGACCTTTAAATTTGCGTGAAAAAAATCATTTTTCGCGAAACCAGCTGGTTACTCAATTTGAATTCCGCGGGCTCGGGGATTAGTGCGCGCGCACTCGAGGACGGCGCGAAATTCCAAATACAAAATAAGAGAGACAGAGGGAGAGAGAGAGAGAGAGAGAGAAGAAAATAGAGAGAGCGCGGAGTTTTCGTAATTTTCGAAAATTTCTTTCCCAACAAACCAGTTGACAAGAAAAACTCAGCCAATACTCACGTGAACATGCTTAAGTTGCGGCGATGCGGGTGGCGATAGGGGAGCTGAATTCTGATCCATTTTCCACTGGTTTGTCGCACAAAAATTGAATGTAAAAAATGACGAAGGGCAACGGCAAGTGAATCGCGCACTTCTGTTGAGACTATTTGCGTTGGAATACTATTTGTCTGCTTAAAAAGTCGGTAACTCATATAAGAGTTGCAGTCGAGGAGAGACACGGAGAACGAGAGAACGCGCTCGTTGGCGGTCGCAAAGCGCAATAAAGTCCTGTTCTCTCTATACTGGCGTTTGTTCTCGCTGTTGGCTTGCGTGTGGCGTTGTGCTGTGCATGCGTATACACATAGAGAGAGTAAGCGAGCGAGTAAGAGAGACAGAGCTACAGCAGCGGCGCTAAAGGTGCCGATCATGCGGCGCGTTCGGTCTCTCGGCCAATGAACGGCAGGGGCTCGGCTCGTTCGACCAATGAGAGTCACTCCTGTCAGTTACTCGACGCGTGATCAGCGGCGTGCTGTTCACGTGCTCGCCGTCTGGCCGGACTGCTCCGAGGTCGTGATCGTGACGTCAGCGAGCGTGCCCGCCAGCGGCTCGATACGTCATGAGTCTCCGA
The DNA here is from genome assembly GCA_018906985.1 of Apocrypta bakeri. Classification (NCBI taxonomy): domain Eukaryota; kingdom Metazoa; phylum Arthropoda; class Insecta; order Hymenoptera; family Pteromalidae; genus Apocrypta; species Apocrypta bakeri. The sequence continues at coordinate 11,793,685 of JACCIA010000006.1, read as the reverse complement.
TGCTGTTGCTGCTACTGTTGCTCTATATCTTTGTATATACATAGATATATATGCACACACACCTATACGTATACGAATTTGCTGTTCGATGCGCTTATACTACTGGTGTGTATACGTTGGCCTCTGCACGCACGCTCCCTTTTTTTTACACTACCCTCTCCGAACGTGTGTTTCGCATAACTTCATACATACGTGTATATTACGCAGAGCTGTATAGGTGAGAGCGAGAGAGGAAGAGAGGTTCGGAAATCGGGCCGCTCCTTTTTTCACGAACAGAGCGAGGCACGCGCGAGTTTCGTCGTTGTTGTTGTTGTTTTCGTTGTTCTTCTGTTTGTCCATATAGATATACAGAGAAGAAGGACGACGAGCCTCTGCAATGCGTTCTCCCGACTTTGTGCCGCGCTCTGTATATTTTTTTCTCTACCTCGCGAACGGATTTTGGTTAAGAAGTCTGGTTTTTTTTTTAATTTTTTTCATTTTTCTCTATCGGCCGGATCATTGCTCGTATTTTGGCATTGTTTGTACGTCACAACCGGATAGATCGTTTTCCACGCGCATCGCCCGAAGTTCTCTCTTTTTCTCAGTAGCGCAGCGGAAAACTTTCTTTTTCTGCATGCGCGCAATACGCGTGTGCGCAGCCGTGGAAAATTTGTGTCGCATCGCGACCGACGCTATTCGCACTATTCGTTCGGTTACTACTCCGAAATGAAAATCGGAATTTTGAGTTTTTTATCTTCAGATTTAATGATAAAATTAAGGCTGATCTATCGATTTTGTCATAAAATCTACAATCCCGAGGATGTTCCTAACTATTCATTAAATACGCCAGTCAAATTTAAAATCAATATTTCTGATGCGTCACTATCCAAAGCCAAAGGATTGCTTTGGAAAAAGTTCTTCCGTCGCTACGAATAGAAGAATAACATTACCTAAATTTCAAAAAAGTACTTACAGCAACGACAAATACTTGTAGCTCAACAATGGAACAAAAGTATTTAAATAACAATAAACGTTGTGTAAACTAAATAAAATAAAGAAATACATTTTAAATCTGTTTCGTCTGAGCTGTATTGTAATTAATCCACGAATTGAATCGGTATACTTTTGTATTAGTTTATCGAACGATAAGTATCGTATGCAGTTTTAGTTTTAATTTTTTTTTTTTTATTCTTTTTGTTTTGTTATTAACCAGCCTATGTAAGGTGTTTACGTCTTCGGGAGCTGATCAAGTTGAAAGCCGCGTTGAAATGTAAATTTATCTAGTTTAATAAAGACAAAAATACAAATAAATTTGTGTAATAAGTCTTTAGCAGGAAAACAGTTAAATCTCGTCGGGCAACACGAGATGTTTAAGACTCTAGGCAGACTTTGGCGAAAAAATCGTGACGCATAGAAGTCGCACGAGTCTTCCTTTTCATTATGAATTGAATAATCCTGTGAATAACTGATAAAGGTCAGCCAAGATTACGGGAAATGGTTTTTACACCCATATCTATTCGTCGCGTATATAGCGGATAAATTGTAGCGATTTTTTCGTCAATAACATTAGTATTACGATACAATACGATATTCACGCTATTAAAACTTTATTTTTCCAAACATCGTGACGCGTTCGACCGAATTTGACGTCAAATTGCCAATCTGCATCACGTTCGACATCGCATTCGCTCATTACAATTAATTCAAAGCGAAGACGAAAAAAATTCTCACACAGAGAGAGAGAGAGAGAGAGAGAGAGAGAGAGAGAAGCTTTGCGGAAAGGAAAAACATTTTTCCACGTTCGTTAGGAATAAAAAAAAAATGATTCATAAAGTATGCTTTCATCGGTATTCCAATATCTTAAGTGTCTACCGAGATGTCTGTTATGCAAATTTAATTTATGTCTGTGTACTTTTTACGAACTAGACTAAATAGCTCGTGCTCTTTGCAAGAAAAAGGATATAACAAAATTTCTTCCCTACTTAATTTTCCATTGAATAGATATTCGCAAAAGATAATGCGATACTCGTGTTTTACTTTGCAATCGCTTTAATGTATAGGTATAAAGGCGTTCGAAGGCTTTTTGTCACGGTTTCTAACGACTATACGTAAGATTCGAGAAAAAGGTAGCAGTGACATGCAAACCTATCAAACAAAGCTCGATATAGACGTCTATGCATGAATAAAAAAAAAAATTCAAATTCAATGTCATAATAGAATATCCGCCAAGCGCGTAATTCGAATCGCAACGAAAATCAAAGCTTAGCGATCCATAGCGCGAGATAACTTGGCAAACGCCGTTTTGGCGCACATAGTCCCCAGTTAAACATACATCGTGTGCAATGGACGTTATTACAGTTGTGTGTGAGTGTGTGTGAGTGTGTGTGAGTGTGTCCGTCTATGCATGTATATTTTCATGTTTCTCCGAGTTGCACAGCTGGCTCTCTTATAATATACGCGCGAGCGTGGACACTCCTTCGCGCATTCATCCGAACGTTTACTGCTAACGATCACGATTAAAACAACCGCACTACTGCGCATAGCCTATACCAGTGAAAAGACAATTTGGATTTGCTTTTGCTTTTTCGCAAAATCGCCAATCTTTTCGCTAATCTAATGTAGTATTATTCTAGTATTATTCGTACGAGAAGTTATTTGTATATATATATATATTTATACATATGGGCGATTCTCTCATAAATTGCAACGTCCAAAAATTGAGCTTTCTTTCTATTTTGGGAACGTTTGCATAATGTTCCCATAAGTATTTCGGTGAATGCCATTTGAATGTTTGTGCCACTTTTACAAAAGTCGCAGAGCGTTAAAAAGAAAAATTAAATACATTTTTTTTAATTAGATTTATTTTACAGAATTATAACTCTGGAAAAATTAGAGATAGAGAGAGAGAGACAGAGATCCGCAATATATAAATCTAGAACATTCGTGTTTAGACTCTTGACCGATGCAAATTTGCCTACAAAGTTGCCGACAAAGTTTTGTTCCACGAATCCAATTGGCCAACTTTTATAAAAGGGTTTAAAAATTAGTTAGAGAATCGCCCATATATATATATACATGTTATATGTAAATCTGTCGTGTAAATATATATATATGTATATGTGTGTGCCTAGAATGGATCATTGCGCTGTTATTTCATTATGATTTGCTCGTATGCACGATCTAAGAGTCTCTTACTGTGACGTCGGAAGGAATAAATACTCCAATGAACGTTCGTGCTTGATGTGCATCTCTAAATTTAAAGACGAGTATGTACAATAGTTGGCTTGTGCAGTTGGCTAAATTTAGTTTTATTTTAAACACTATATGTATATATGTATATATTATAATATATAGCCTCTAAACTCCACTTGCAACAAATATACGTGTATACATGGCAAAGTTTATAATCGCGCCGTCGTCGTCGTTCGAGCGCATAATATCGATTATATCTATACATACCGACTGACAAACAACGCGACGCAAAGAAGGCGATGCATAAATTTTTACGAGCATTCGACGTGCAAAACTTTTGTACGTGCAGTGTATACCGTACAGAATCGAGATTCTATTTATGCAATACGTTATATTATGCATCGAAAACATTGAACTTGTGAGAATGTTAAAAACGAATGTACAGTTACAGGAAACTCGTGGTTTTCCGCTGTTAAAAAAATTAATACATACATATATATACATGTATACATTTTCAATGTACAAAAATATTACGAAGGCGTGTCCAGTGATCGGTGCATTACCGCTCCACTCGTTAAATAATATTCTACAAATAAATCGACACGACTTGATGTAAATATACGCGCTATTGAACGTCGAGCACGCTATCGGGCAAAAAGTCAGAAATACAATTTGATTAAAAGAAAAATATCGAATATTTCAAGTTAAGCGACAACAAATGTATATATAATATATATATGTGCGCACAAAGTCTTTCAATTTTCGCTTATATACCCATACAGATAGATGCAAGAATACACAGGGAGTTTGGAAGAATTTATTTTTAGAGACTCTCATTGAAAGATCGAAGCTACGGTCAGAAGGACACGCGAAGAGTGCGAGAGAGAAAGACGCGCGCACACCTACATCGCACGCCTCCGACGATTATACAGCGACGAAGGCATTTATACACTTGCTACGTATATGGATTCCGCTGCCGTGACGAAGAGCTCCGCCGGCTCACGACGTCACACGTCACTCGTTCGCGCACGTTCACTGCACACACAGCGTTGCGGCTCGTACGTGCGCTTATAGCTATACTCGTCTATCCTCGTATACGTGCATTGTCTATATACCAATACACACGCCTATTATCTATTAATTGTACGTATCAAAGGAAAGATTGTATGAAATGCGCGCCGCTGATGTTGAAATTCTACGTTAAATATGCAAATGTATGTGCGTGCATAATGTACGCGTGTGTGTGTGTGTGTATATATATATAAGATATAACACGGCTTGACGCGCGAGCGATCGTCGGGATAGGCCGACAGAGAGAGAGAGAGAGAGAGAAACAAGTATTAGTGCGTATACGCTGGCGTGTTTAGCGCATTCACCTTTTCGACCGGAGACAACGCTACAACTGCGCGCAGTTGTTGCAGTAATTACCTGTAATTACGCGTGCGCAAGCTCAGCGCGCAAAGGAGACGCGAAGAGGAATATGTCAGTTTCATGTAAATATACGTTATACTCGTTCAAGGTTCAATCTTATCGTTTAAATGCAAGTGATTTTCAAAGGATGAAGTTTACCTTGTCGTTATTCGAAACTCTTTGTATAAATTGTAAGTACGTTGTACGTTTGAATTAAAGTTAGTTGTACAGACGTTCGATACGACGATTGGATTTCCGTTAGCCATTGCGCAAAGACCGCAAATTGGTAAAAGAGAGACACTTGTACAACTGGTTCAAAGATTATTTTACTATATATATATATATATATACGTATACTAAGCGCGATTGTCAAATGTCTCGAAATTGTACGACACACGCGAGACATCACGCCTGAGATACGTGTTTAGGAAATTCACGTTATTTTATTTTCGTAACGGAAATTATTCATTTTTTTTTTCGTCTTATGTTGCAATAAGCTCAGATTTTTTACGGATATTTACCTTAATTTTACTTACTTGGGTGAGTATCGCTTTTTCCGTGGCATTCGTGAAAAATTTGAAGGTAAAATGAGCTGCTCGTAGTTTTTATTTTATTTTTATGCATTAGTTTGACTTACTATCAATAATGATAAAGAAAGAGCCTAATAATAAATGAATGAGGCTGGAGAGTGTGAATTTTTTTTTTAATTTTTTGTTAACGACTCTTTGCGATCTTATCCGCAGTGAATCAGACGACGAGGAATACCGATGACTGTAATGAATTTAGTAAAATTATATAAGTAAATAATTTAATTTTCCACTCACATCTGATAATGTGTATAGAAATCTATTTAATAATCGCACGACTTGACAAGCATATAAAAAATAATAAATTTTAGATTTCTGAAATTTAACGCTGCACTTACATTCATTTTTACAATATGTGCGCACAGGAAACTGGACTAGAAACGATAAAAATCGCGTCTATTTTTAAACTAATCAGAACAAGATTGTACTAACGATGAAAAAAATTTCCTATATTTTAGAAAATTTTCTGATACATACATTTTCTGAATTACCGCAAGCTTTTTTCCGTGTATGCATAATAATTTTATTGCAATTTTACAATGTGAAAAACATGTTATACTGCTAATATAATAATCATAATAATATATAATGCATTTAAGCAAATTTGTATTTATCTACACTAATAAACGCTTTACTGAATATATTTTTTTAGTTTCTAACAAATATTTTTTAAAATCGAAAAATAAATTTTTACTTTAAGTAAAGAGATTTTCCGTAGACAGCTTTGTTACAGCTTTGTTAGCGCATTACAGTGTATGGACATGCTATATCTGCATAGAGAAAAAATTGAAATATATTTCCTTATTTTAATTTTCTATATTTATAGGTATATAGTGTATGGAATACAGGGTTGAGAATAAATATGAATGCACACATAATAAATACCATTTAATATTTTTTTTTATTTTTATAACATTATGAATAATGAAAAAACGATTCAATTCATTCGTTGGCTTTAATAGCGACAAATTCAATATTTAATTATTTTACTTTTTTTATTTTTTGGTTTATGATATAATTTTCATAATGCATAAGTTGTAAAAACGATAAATCAAGAAGAATAACTATTTATAATCAATATTTTCATCACCATCAAAAGAAAGCGTGACCTATTCTCGGCTGTAATCCCAATTCCCGATAAAAATGTGCAACGCACTTAAATTTTTCTACAGCCACTGCACTGACACGTGTTTATACCGGCATTAGTTTCACTTTCACTCAAGCTTTTATTACTTCCAAGACTCGTAGTTTAATCTGATATTGAAAACTTATGAATTAACGTTTCCGGTTTCCTTGCTGCATCAACACTTCGAGAGTTGTTTATCCTCGTGTATGTTTTCCTCGTGTCCTCGACGTTCCTCAGTTTTTCTCGACTTTCTCTTCCTCTTGGTCAACGGTCAGGTCGACTATGTTTGACAACGGCTCTGTTTGACGGCAGGATTCACTTGAATCGCCTGAGTCGTGCGATTTGGAATGACAAACGTCAATAATGAGTTCCGCAGCTTGATTGAGCGTATTGTAAACGTCTGCAAGGTCTTCATCCTTTGCGATTTTAGGTTCAAGATTGGTAAGTGCTTGGTTAAGGGCTGCCAAACCTGCACCGAGTTCCTCGCATTCAGATGTTGAAATATTCAGAGTCTCGAATAGTAAGTTGAAATTCGCGCTCTCTGGATTCGTGAACTTGCTGATCAAGGTCTTTCGCATTTCATTTGGTAAGCCCTTTTTAAGAATCTCGGTCCACTTTACCGCTAGATCCTCGTCGGTGCAAGATTCCACCATCTCCTGGGGATGGTGGTAACGATCATGCTGTTTACAATGATTATCGTGACTTCCTCGGTGATGAGGTTGTTCCAGTGGTCTACGCTGGTAACGTCCCCAAGGGCAAGCGGATCTATCAGTCCACGGATGAGCTACGAATGATCTCGACCTGCGACTCAAACTTCGGGGATGTCCATGTTGAATCTTACGGAGATGACGGTCTTTCGCAGAAGATGATCCTGAGCCAGAATCACTACTCTCACCGCCGCTATGTCCCTCGCTGTATCTACGCCCATGATGATGATGAACATAACGTCTTCCACGAGACCGCGATCGAGATCTGCATCCTCTGCTATATCGTCTACGAATTTTTTTGTCCTCGCTCGAGGACGTTCCACTAAGAGTTTGGTTCAATTTATACTTACTCAGTTTCTTCTCTAGCTTAGCCATTTTCTTCACTATTATCTGGTCTCTTCTATTCTGCTCAACCTTTTCACAACACTCCTCGCCGTACGTACGAAGTTTCATATTTAGTAACCGATGTATAATATACAGCACGTGTGAAACGAGACACTTGGATCCGCGCGCGTGGATCAGCACACGTGATTTACACGCGAAATACGCATCAAAAACTATACGCTAAGACGCAAAAAAAAAAAAAATTACTGATCTCAACAAGCTGCACGAGCTCGAAAAGTACGGAGTTGAATGAGCCAAAAGCCGGACGACGCTGCCTTATACACCTTGGGAACTCGATGAGTCATATATATTTGCGAAACGTTGCATTACGTGCTGCAATTCTAAGGTATATCCTTGACTCGTTATCAGTCGTGCGGATCAGGACAAGGACCGCGTGGAAAACGAGTGCTACCAGACCCCACACGCGAGGTTCACTCCTTTCGTTCATTAAACGACTATTTGTCTTCAGAGTGGACTTTTTTGGTTTTTGCTTTTTTACAAGTTTCAGAATCATATACGGGTATTGTCGGTTTACCTTTTTTCGATGATATTTTGCGTAAGATATTCGGAATTTATTTTGATTATGCCTATTCGTATACTATTAGCTGTACGCTTGAAACATTGACTATTCTTAATAGAGAAATTATTTTCTCTTCTGAATTAGTCTACTTTCACTATTATAAGCAGAATGAAAAAATTAATTTTACAATACAGTGGATATTCACTATTTTATATAGTGTAGTTTTATCTATTCATTTATTATCAGAATAAATTGCAAAAGCTGCAATTGCATAAGAGGTGAACACGTTATACGTACATAGCTATACATAGGCTCGTACAATAAAATCAGTTAAGTATCTTAATCCGATACTTGCTTAACAAAACTTAAATGTCTAGACTTAAAATTATTATGAACACGGTCCATTTATTATGACACTTACACAATACGTTTAGTAGTTTCTAACAGTATAATAGAACCCTATACGTATGCAAATGAAAATATTATTTACAGGCTCGGTAATAATTAATAAATACTTCACGTACTAATGGAGTCACTGTTATTTGTTTAGATTTAATCTTTTTCTTGGTAATTGCTTTACTTAGTACAAATACAAATTTTCAATATATTCAAGTTTTCTATAGTGATTGTATATCACTATAGAACTGTTGTTGATACGAATGTTTAGATGTAATGGATTATATCATTATTTTTAAACCATTAACTAACTGACAATTCGTCCCTGGTGATATATTAATATTTTCATTTGTCTAATAAATATTTAAATTTTTATCGAAATAACTAATCAACTTATCAGAGGCATCATTAATAAAAATGTATTTTAACAATCAATGATGCTTTTATACCAATGAGTAAAATTTAAATATCTATAACAGTTGTTTCACTTTGCTTAATAATGAAAAATAGCACTAATTTAGAAGTAAATTATTAGGAATATCGTTCGGGTAAAAAGAATTGTATGCGTAAATTTTAGTTGATATAATGCGATATTATACATATATGATAATATACGAGGTAATTTATACATTTTTCTACTATATACCACATGTCAGGATTTAAATGTTTACATGCGACTCTTCTTAAAACAATAGCGAGGCAGACGTCGTGATTCGCTGAGAATAAGACATAGCGACGTCGACGAGAATATTAAGTAACCTGTAAATTTCCAGAAGTCAAGTACTTTTGTTTTAGCCAATTACGTAATAAGCCGTTAAATAAGACTGCATAAAAAAACGATTTTTCATTTTTAAAGTACACGTATATTGATAAAAGTTAAAATATTCCGGCGCTGAAAAAATTATACTATCCTTTTAATTGGTGTTCAAACTTTATTCAATCATCCGATTACATACGTGGAATTTTTTATATTTAAGCAAAAGTGTTTTTTTTTTAAGCTCAACGCGATAGTCGTAGGTGAGATAACAAGTACGCACCTGTTTCACAGGAATCAACATAACTGGTTGCGCACAGTGTTTCACAAATTCGCGACAAATGTGACGTATAATGTATAAAGCAAGTTGACTGCTATTTTATGCATATTATAAGATTTAACTAATTTGGTGAGATATTTTTTTGCTATCAAACTCTAACAGACACAGGGGGATGAGAAATTAAAATAATAAAGAGGAAAAAATTAATTGTTTCATTGATTAAGAATCACATGTAATTTAACGGATTTTGCTTAATTAACTGAATAAGCGAGAAACGTAATAAATAAATTTAGTACAGTGTAGTATATAATATTATTATCAGAGTCCATTGTATATCACTGAAGAAAACTTTAGTAAATTATTTTCACTTATAAACCAGGAATTTCAACGGCGACCACAGTACCAGTGAATTGTCTCTATCTTAGATTTCGAAAGTTATATTAATAAGTTCGTTAAATTTTGAACAATTTTTAAAACGCGAGGACTTACAAGTATCAAATATGCAAATGGCTAGTTGAAAGTGGATGGAAGACTTTTTTCTAAGACGTATACATACTAAACCACATTCTTATGGGTTCCCCGAGTCTTAAGTAAGAGAAACCACCGAAGAATAGCTTCTCGTTTATCATTCTTGACCGAAATTATCTCCATGTAATTATTGAATTTTTTCGTTAAATTACTGCGCGTATCGCAATATTGATTGCGACAATAATTGCGTTTTCAAAGTGTCGCATTAAGAGACGAAAAAATTATGAAAAAATTCCATGATCCGATAAACATTCGGAAAAATTGAGTCGTAGAAATACATTATTAGGTTTGTATAAAAATGTAGAATGTGGTACACGCTTAATTGCTCATTGTGCCTTCGAAACGGTATTTAATTATTATTCAGTCAGCCGCTGATTTGCATACACGGAGAATCAATAAAGAAACGTCGTCGTCACAAAACATTTGTCATCCGATCGTAATAAGCACCAGACAGCTTCGAAGGAGTCAATCAACACACATACGCACACACACATGTACATATAATATAAAGGCACATAAACATATATTATATTCAAATAAAAGCGTCAATAGTTGCTTGGCTTTCTGTTTCCGTGCGCATAGTCGTGATTCGCACGTGGGATATATAGTTATCGGTTGGCGCCGTCAAGATAAGGCACTATTCCGGGATCCGCATTTTTTTGTCTACCTTTCGTTTAATATTCTTCCGTTTCTTCGCATTCGATAATGCTAAAATCATATGAGACACATATATATCACATAAGTTACGGACTTGAGTAAATACCGATATATATATATAATTCATAAATTCGAAGAAAGATGAGCTTGCGTTTTGAGCATAATTATATTGCAATTAGTTTAAAATGTCTCAGTAGTAGCCGACAGGTTTGATCAGACGCAATAGTTTATTTTGATAAGACACACCGATAGTGGAATAAAACGGGATGTGCACATTGATATCATAAAAACGTCATTTATAATTTCATTTCTGGCGATAAATATCGAAGATATCGATAATGCACTATACAACTGGATTACTTTGATCGTGTGTGTTTATTGTCGTAAGTCTATAAAAAATAGACATTCACAAACAAACGTACTTCACGGTTATAGAACGTTGTAAGGAGTTCAAAAAAAGATTATTGATTTCATAAATTTTTTTCATTACATCGTCCGTCATTTTTACTCTTGTATTGGCTATGGCGAAGGTCATCTATTTATTCCAACTTTTTACCTAAATTATTCATAATATTTTGCGACTGATTTACTCTGCCTTCTTACGCAATACAAAATCTAAATAGTATAAATTTATTTACTCGACAATAAAAATAATGACATAAATAAATCATACAGGACGTATAAATAGAGTTACGTATAAGGTTCGTTGCCGTATAGGCTAAACTGGAGCTTTAAATCCAGAAATTTGTACAATACTAAAAATAATCGAAGATATCATTAACTTGATATAAACTATTTGTCGAGAAAGATTTTCATATTTTTAACATATATATAAATTCCAAAGCTTGCATTACTCATCTCCTTTTGATTTTTTTTTCAGTACTCTATTTACTACTAGTCTCACATCTTGTAGAGAAAAGAAACGAAGTTGAAGAGAGGCGTGCACTTTTCACTCGATAAGTTCTATCGTTGAACGACCTACGGGTTTACAAATATTAAGTGCAAAAATAGATTTCGTCACAACGATATGCCCAGGACTGAATCGTATTACAATTTATCTCGTTAAATCTCCTTAAATCGTTACCCTATACTGTTTACATCCGCTATCCGCAAATGAGCTTATCGATAAACGAGCTTTATGTACACGTAAGCCAAATAGAATAAAAATAAAAATAAAAATAAAAATAATAATAAGAATAAAAATAAAAACAAAATAAATAACGGGCATTCGGTCGACACGTAACCAATCATCGAAGAGGCGTGGTGGTGATAGATCTGTCTTTCCGCTACACACAAGCGCGTAACGGCGCCTCTCGAGTCTCGCGAGTCTCGTCTCGCGGCGAGATATAACGATGCACACACACACACACACACACACATGTGTATACATGTAGAAATGTAGAGGCGCGCGCGCGACGTCGTGCACATCAGCCAGTGGGCTCGTGATCAGCGATTAGGCGTCGCGCACTTCTCTCTTTGCTCAATCATTATCGTCGACAGTGTGTATACGCAGCCAATGTCCTCGAGCAGAAAAAGTGAGAGCCGGAACATTGGCCGGAGTTTGCCCTCGTTTCACATGACGCATTGCTCTCTCCCTCTCTCTCTCTCTCTCTCTCTCTCTCTCTTACTCCCTCCTTAAAGAAAATTGAACCGCGCGACTTTGGGTAAATTTCCGAGTTTTAAATAGTTCGCGAAAGTGTATAATACTGCATTATATTCATTACTATAATATATCAGTGACTATTGCGGCAACTTGTTTACCGGGGTTTTTCTCATGGAATTTCGAGAGAGTTGAATTTCCACAAAGGTTAGAGACAGACTTCAACATTTATTTATACCGAGAAAAATTTTTATAGAAATAATCTTCTCTATCGTGATATGTAGATTTGTATTTGACTATATTCTAGATTGCTCCGATTTCTGGCAGTGGGGGAGTTTTCTTTCACTTTTGTGGCTTAATGCAAATTTATTTGTTATGCGTATAATTTTTTTTTTTTTTTTTTTTTTCGTTCCGAACAACATTGGCGGTGCTTGTTTCTTTGAATTATCAATTGTTTTTTCTTTGTACTCTCTCGAAGAATATCGCACTCTGGCAATTTGATGAAATCAAAAAAGACATTCATTTGATTATTGAAGCGCCTCGTGGATTCAATGCTATAAAGCTAAATTTAGACAGTATTATCTATTATTATTATTGAATTTGGACATAGCCTCCGTATATATATATAAAAGTCAATACTAATGTATATGAAAAATAATTTTCTGATAAGTTTCAAACATGTTGTAAATACTTAACGTCCCTCACCTCGGTTACTTTCATTCATATATTCTTGAATGCTATATATGTATATATACGATGTACAATAAATATATACAAAGTATATTTTACATCCTATTTAAGCGTATAACGAGTTCTCAATCACATAGACAAAATTTCGTCACACCTTCGATGATATGTAAACTTTGTTTGTGTGTATGTGCGCGTATACACATGTAAACATCGCTGAAGACTGAAGAGCAAGGCTACACGTGTTAATCTGAACACAAGAGCTGATTCTCTCTTTTTTTCATTCAATGCCCCACATGCTAAAATATATATCTATAAAAGTGTAATATATATACAGATAGTGGAAATATAATTAACTTTCTTATACTATATATATAAATTTGATAGAAGTATACTTCTATATATATATCTCTGATGGTCTCGTTAACCTTAAAAACTGTTTGTACACGTACTCATTAAAAATCTTGCCATTTCGACAATTTGGTCGGTACACGACAGTGAGAGTTCTATATATATATATATATATATACATATATGTATATATAGTGGGAATGTCAACAAATTCCCGCGAAAACAAGCTAAGCTCGCGCACAAGGTCTAGTAGTAGGAAGGTCGTGCGTTGGGAATATGCAGGTCGTCGTTGATAAAAAAAGGAACTGTATTGGACTACGTTACGAACGGGTGTCATCGCGATCACGTGAACAGTATGGATAATGATTTTTCTCACTCCCTCTATCGCGCGCTGTGTTTGCGTGAAGCGACGCTCGAAGAAGCGACGATAAGAGAGATGAACACCAGAAAAGTTTGCACAAGGCTGATGTGTATATATATATATATATATATATAGTACACGTATATATTTACATATGTATATGCGTGACGTAGCTTTGCAGGGGTTTAAGCGAACGCGTATCGCGTTGCGTGGGTGTAGTCGCGCATATTGCGGGAACGTCCATATGCGCGTATTATCCTCGTCATTGAATTTCAATTGCAACCGTCTTTACGAATGACGAGTGTACAAAGATTTTTTCTTTTGTTTGTTTGTTTGTTTGTTTGTTTGTTTGTTTAGTTTAGCGATTTAAGAGTAGAAACGTAAAATTAGTCGTGCGTGTATTATACGCTTGTATTATTATTTAAGACTCGCATCCGAGAGATATACGAATAAATTAACGATTGGAATAGCGGAAAGGCGATGCGATACTACGGCGCGCGTACCGTCACACGCAATCTTTCGCAATGATTGTATAGTAACATTAGAACAAAGTTTCATTTTCGTATACGTTAGGAATTAGATGCGATATTACCGGTTTATTGGGATGTAATTGAATCGCTTTGGACTGAACGGAAAATTCCGATAGATGTGACTATGATATTACGATATGATTTATCGAGGTGAGACTACACTTTTATGAGTTTAAAACTTTGTATAGAACTCCGTGCGTTAAACGAGTCTCAATTTCCACTGTCTTATCACAGCTGTTTCTACTTTGTCTTCTTTATTTTATCGCGAATAAACAAATGCAACTACGCCTTAATGTACGTGATTCGCGACTCAATTGGTTACAGTGTAAGTATTTGACAAAGTATTGCTATATTCATGAAATATGCTGAGATAAGAATTTTTGTCAATTCGTTTGTTTAATAAGAACACGCTATTTTCAATAAGCCAATGCTATTTTAAAAGCTATGATTATTTAAACTTAAGAAACAGCTGTATTCCAAGTTAAATAGACGTTCGGAAACTTGAATTTCCCGCTTAAAAATTACCGACACTAATTTGTTTATTTAATAAATACTAGGTGAATTAATTCGAGTTCTTTGTATGATAACGCGAACTAATATCACGGTTAAATTATGTTTAACGAAACATGATAGACAAAAATCAAGAGACTATTGTTTCGACTCAAATAAATGTCGGAGATTTGAATTTTCCGCTCTTGCCGACTTGGTTTACCGACACTGCGATCGATGTGACATCTGGAAATCAGCTAGAGAACTGTCCATTGCTGCAACACACCCTCTGTTAGTAAAATGGTAAACTACATTTTTAGCGGCAATAGAGTCACGCTCACGCCTGCGGTCTCCGGTCTGCCGCTTGCGATATGTTATGATCGCGAATTACCGCTAGTTAAAAAGACGAGAGTTCGCGAAGATCAGCGAACTGAAGGATTTCTTTGTGTTTTTAAACATTTTTTTTGTCAACGAAACTTGCAATGCTCCAGTCCCTATGATTCTGAGTAGTTTACTGAGATAAGCAGTGCTGGGTTTTCGAAGCCAGACTTGGGAAAACGTACGGCGAACCAAATAGACGCCAACAAGTGTCGACCGAGAAAGCATTTTTATTTTAATTATCGCTAATCATGTACGCCGAAGAAGGTAAGTTTGCTTTAATTACACGTTATATTTCGAAAACTTCGTTCTCGAAGTCGATATAGAATGTATTGTGTGAATATTTTGATGAGTTGTAAAACTTAACCTCAAAACGCATTCTATTTGCCAACTATTGATATTGGAGTATTTACTGGTAATACTCGCTTTGAATGAAAATTTCAATTAATCCAAATTTGGTATAGATCAATTTCGAAACGAGGAGTTTTTACTTGTAATATACATACACTTTTACGTAGAAAATGAAGATTTCAATGCATTCAAATTTGTTATAGATCAATATGAGGACGAGGATGCGGAAGAGATTTCATCAAAGTTGTGGCAAGAAGCTTGCTGGATCGTCATCAACGCTTACTTTGACGAGAAAGGTCTTGTACGTCAGCAGCTTGACAGTTTCGATGAATTTATTGAAATGTCAGTACAAAGAATCGTGGAAGATTCGCCACAGATTGAATTACAAGCAGAAGCCCAACATACTACTGGTGAAATTGAAAATCCCACCAAGCATTTAGTCAAGTTTGAACAAATTTATTTATCGAAACCTACGCATTGGGAGAAAGATGGTGCACCATCACCTATGATGCCTAATGAAGCTAGGCTTAGAAATTTGACCTATTCTGCACCTCTTTATGTAGATATTACCAAGACAATTGAAAAAGATGGAGAAGAACCTGTGGGTATGTATCCAATTAGAGTTATTATTATAATAAATTTGTATTACCACATTGCTTTCTAATGGATGAAATCTTAATTTGATTTTTTTAGAAACGCAACATCAGAAAACATTTATTGGAAAGATTCCAATTATGTTGAGGTCAAAATACTGCTTGCTAGCTGGATTATCGGATCGTGATTTGACTGAGTTGAACGAATGCCCATTAGATCCTGGTGGTTATTTTATTATTAACGGTTCAGAAAAGGTGTTGATTGCTCAAGAAAAAATGGCCACTAATACTGTATATGTATTTAGTATGAAAGATGGAAAGTATGCTTTCAAGTGTGAAATAAGATCGTGCTTAGAGCACAGTTCACGACCAACATCAACATTGTGGATAAACATGATGGCCAAAAGTGGAGCTGTGAGTCTTTTCGCAATGCTTTAAAATTAATTTTCTTTTATATTGACATAGCATAAAGCAAACTAACTTTTAAACTAATTTCAGAATATAAAAAAATCAGCTATTGGTCAACGAATTGTAGCTGTTCTTCCGTATATCAGACAAGAAATTCCTATAATGATCGTATTTAGAGCTCTTGGATTTGTAGCAGATCGTGATATTTTAGAACACATTATTTATGACTTCGATGATCCAGAAATGATGGAAATGGTGAAACCATCTCTGGATGAAGCTTTTGTTATTCAAGAGCAAAACGTTGCATTAAACTTTATTGGTACTCGTGGTGCAAGACCTGGTGTAACGAAAGACAAGCGTATCAAATATGCCAAAGAAATTTTACAGAAGGAAACCTTGCCTCACGTAGGTATAAGTGATTTTTGTGAGACGAAAAAAGCTTACTTCCTTGGTTACATGGTGCATAGACTTCTATCAGCGTCTCTTGGTCGTCGTGAATTAGACGATCGGGATCACTACGGAAATAAGCGTCTTGATTTAGCCGGTCCTTTGTTAGCTTTCCTTTTCCGAGGTTTATTCAAGAATTTAATGAAAGAAGTAAGAATGTATGCTCAAAAGTTTATCGACTAGAAAGAAAGACTTTAATCTTGAACTTTCGATCAAAACTAAAATTATCACAGACGGTCTGAGGTATTCGTTAGCCACAGGTAACTGGGGTGATCAGAAGAAAGCTCACTTGGCCAGAGCTGGAGTATCTCAGGTGTTGAATAGACTTACATTTGCGTCCACATTATCACATTTGAGAAGAGTCAATTCACCTATTGGTCGTGATGGTAAATTGGCCAAACCTCGTCAGCTTCATAATACACTTTGGGGTATGTTATGCCCTGCTGAGACTCCGGAAGGAGCTGCTGTAGGTTTGGTAAAGAATTTAGCACTTATGGCCTATATTAGTGTCGGATCACAACCTTCGCCCATTCTTGAGTTCTTGGAAGAGTGGTCCATGGAAAACTTGGAAGAAATAGCTCCTAGTGCTATTGCTGATGCTACCAAAATCTTTGTCAATGGTTGTTGGGTAGGAATACATAGAGATCCGGATCAACTTATGGCTACACTAAGAAAATTGAGAAGACAGATGGACATCATTGTATCAGAAGTATCAATGATTCGAGATATTCGTGATCGTGAAATTAGGATCTACACCGATGCTGGTAGAATTAGTAGACCACTTCTGATTGTGGAAAACCAAACATTGTTGCTGAAGAAACGTCACATTGATATGTTAAAGGACAGAGATTACAACAATGATGGGTAAGGAAGTTCTGTTTTTACTGTTATTAAAATTTATATCTTTGATTAATTAATTAATTTAACTGAATCTTTAAATTATAAATTTTATGAACCACAATTACTCTGAAATTTCAAAACTACGGCATGGTTCAATTCGGTGTTTGCCTATAAAGTTTTAAATATTCACTTAGATTATAATAAGTTTTTAAATTGGTTAAACTTTTTTCTACCAGAACAATTACTTAGATTCAAAAACATTTATTTCATTGACACGATAAATAATGTTGACATTTATATTCACTTTCCTCCATGGAGATGAAGACTCTTATAAAATTTAAATTCACAGTTGATAGATTTTTGTAATACTTTAGCTTTATATTTATCTGCAACTTCTAAACTGTGTTATTATACAAAAATTAAACATTCATTTAAGAAATAATTAAATATCTTTACTAAACAAATGAATCCTGATCACAGATGGCAAGAGTTGGTAGCTAGTGGGGTAGTAGAATACATTGATACACTGGAAGAAGAGACTGTAATGATTGCCATGTCTCCTGACGATCTTAGGCAAGAAAAGGAGTATGCTTATTGTACAACTTATACACACTGTGAAATTCATCCAGCTATGATTCTGGGAGTGTGCGCTTCTATTATTCCTTTCCCTGATCACAACCAGAGTCCTAGGAATACTTACCAAGTAAATATATTTCTAAATATCAACATCGATATAAAAATGATTAATTTAACCTTACAATACTAATAAATTTGATTCATCATCAACAGAGTGCTATGGGTAAACAAGCTATGGGTGTCTACATCACAAATTTCCATGTTCGGATGGATACTCTGGCACACGTACTTTATTACCCACACAAGCCACTCGTAACTACCAGATCCATGGAGTATCTTCGTTTCAGAGAATTACCAGCTGGTATCAACAGTATTGTTGCTATCTTATGTTACACTGGTTATAACCAAGAAGACAGTGTCATCTTGAATGCCAGTGCTGTTGAACGAGGTTTCTTTAGATCAGTTTTTTACCGATCGTACAAAGATTCAGAAACGAAAAAGTACGGTGATCAGGAAGAGCAATTTGAAAAACCAACTCGTCAGACGTGTCAAGGTATGCGTAATGCGCTTTATGATAAATTGGACGACGATGGTATTATCGCTCCGGGCATTCGAGTTTCCGGTGATGATGTCGTTATTGGAAAAACCATGACTCTACCAGAAAACGACGACGAGGTACAGGATTATTTTTTTACTTATCTGTAAATTTGAAATACTGAACATTTCATTGATTTTGATGGCGACCCTTTATTTTATTAACTTATATTTAGAGAATTTAATATTTATCTTCAATATTTAGTGTATGTAAACTATTAACCAGTGATCGTTATGATTATGGTACAATTCGAATTTGATCAAAGATCATTGTTTACAAAAGGGATTCAAGTGAGAATTAACTGTTTAAATTATGAAAAATCACTTTTTTAATGAATATATATTAAAATTTTTAAACAGTTCACTACACCTTGTCCGAAAGTGACATATTTTTCATTTATGAAAAAGTTTAGGCTGTTTATTTCACAATTACTTCATACTTCGAAAGTTTTGATAATACGATGAAAATACATTGCCAAATAGTGAAATTTCTCTATTTCTAACTTAGAGAGTATATTAAAATGATATCAACGTATATTTAACTTATTTTATTGTATAATTTGTGATTTTTTAGCTGGACAGCACGACGAAACGATTTACAAAACGTGACGCCTCTACATTCCTACGTAACAGTGAAACTGGTATAGTAGACCAGGTGATGTTAACGTTAAATAGCGAAGGTTACAAGTTCTGTAAGATTCGTGTGCGCAGTGTGCGTATTCCTCAAATTGGTGACAAATTCGCTTCGAGACACGGACAAAAGGGTACTTGCGGTATCCAGTACCGACAAGAAGACATGCCCTTCTCTTGCGAAGGTCTTACTCCAGACATCATTATTAATCCTCACGCTATCCCATCCCGTATGACAATTGGTCACTTGATCGAGTGTATTCAAGGGAAGGTTTCTTCGAACAAGGGTGAAATTGGTGACGCTACTCCATTCAACGATGCTGTCAACGTGCAAAAGATCTCTACACTGTTGATGGAATACGGTTATCAGTTAAGAGGCAACGAAGTCATGTACAACGGACACACGGGTCGTAAAATCAATGCGCAGGTCTTTTTAGGACCCACCTACTATCAGCGTCTCAAACATATGGTGGACGATAAGATTCACAGTCGAGCCAGAGGTCCAGTACAGATTCTCGTAAGGCAACCTATGGAGGGTAGGGCTAGGTTAGTAGATAGAAACAATTTTTCTTCCTACCATTTAATAATCATATGTTCGTTTATTAATGAACTTTTTTTACTTTTCAACAGAGACGGAGGTTTGCGTTTCGGAGAGATGGAGCGTGATTGTCAAATTAGTCACGGAGCAGCTCAATTCCTGCGAGAACGTCTCTTTGAAGTTTCCGATCCGTACAGAATACACGTGTGCAATTTCTGTGGTTTGATAGCCATCGCCAATCTCAGAAACAACACTTTCGAATGCAAGGGATGCAAAAACAAAACCCAAATATCCCAAGTGAGATTACCTTATGCGGCAAAACTTTTATTCCAAGAACTTATGGCAATGAATATTGCGCCTCGACTTATGGTCACGTAGACGCGATATCTGACTATTTGCAATTAATTTATACGACCGACTATTGTAGCTAAGATTTCTAAGAATTAGATTATTTTTTAAGGAATAAATTGATTTTTCTTTAATAATAATAAAAATCTTCTTTCCGAAATTGAAACAGTGAAATTTCGCTATTTGCAAGTGTATCGAAATATTATAAGTATGCAAATGCCAAATACTGCGTCTGAACCCAGAGCAATTATATGCTACACTCTCCTATTAGTTAATTACGCATTAAATAAAAATATTGCACTGAAAAGTACAGCAATTAATAGTGTATATACGAGTAAACTAAAAATCGAAGGGGATCATTATTAGCATTAAGAGGAGTATTTAAATAATATTTCAATAATAGCAATAATCCTCACCTTGTACACTGCATTACGAAGTTAAAGTTAAGATCCAGTAATTATAATAAGACACGGGCCACTATCAATATTAGAGAAACGTTCACTGTTTCAAACTTAGAGAGTAATATTTAATTCTTATCCAATCCCTGGAGGTCCATAAAAAAAATGTCTATCGTATTTTTTTCTGCTTCTTCTTAGAATTGTCTACTTCCAGGTGTCTCCACGCAGGTACAAATCTATACGTATATGTGTATTTATATTTATATCCCGCAAGTTACCGATCGCTGGTTGCGCGCGCAAAAAAAGAACGAATAGCAAGAAAATTCAAAAAGCACGAGTACACGGCTTGGAGCCGATAACCCTAAAAGGAATAAAAAAAAAATGCAAAAGCCGGCTCTACTCTCGCAGACTACAGAGCGCGACACCTCCCCGCCAATGTCCTCCCGCGGTGAGGCTGACGTGAGGTCACGTGAGCGGTAGGCGTGACTCCCACCATCCCACCGCGGAATAACTCTCTCTCTCTCTCTCTCTCGCTCTCTCTTTCTCTCTCTCTGTCTGTCTGTTGGCGCGCGGCCTTGGTGGGGGTTGTTTGGTAGCGGCGACGCGCGTTTGTTTAGTTGCCCGCTGACAGCGGCCGAGTGACGAGGTGTGCCGTGCTCGCGTTTCGAGAGCTGTTGCTTACTGCAACCGGTACTTGTGTGCGCCTCGTCTCATTTATTACAATACATACATAGATATATAAATATATTATATATACATATTTCTTAATATCTATGTAGAAATTTTCGCTCGCGAGAGAATTCCGTGTGGTCCGCTTTCTTTTTTCTATTTTCCGTGTATTGTCGTTTGAAGTAAGAATAATTGTGAGTATTCGGATCTGTGCATAACTCGTAGAGAGAGAATCCTTATTATCTATATAAAACGTGCTAGTCTGCTGTGAGCTGTTTTTTTTCTTAATTCTGATTCGTTGAAAAGTAATAATTTTCGCATCTTGAGTCTGTGCTTTTGAAACAAAGAGTTGGGGTAAACCACTGTTGCTGTTATCGTTGCATATCAAGAAACAAGAAAATATCACGGTTATGTCGCCGTTGTTGATGATGTCCCGTTGGTGATGGCTACTTCTCAGATGAGCAGAGGATGTCACGCCGCAAGCAGAGCAACCCAAAACCATTGAAACGTGAGTTATTTTCTATTAATCTAGACGCGCAGGACTTGTACTTGAAAAAGCCGGCTAACGTACATCAGCTGACTATGTTCTCGAGGTTGACGCCGTCACGTGGTCTCTGCACTCACGCGTACACTCTATTCTCGGAATACTTCTATTTTCTACAAACGTACGCGTATACGTATATACTATGGTATACCACATATACATATACACATTATACATATAACGTGGATATGCTATTTGTACATATTATTTTACCGCGACCGGAAGACATTGTTTGCCGCTTACAAATCACTCGATGTTTGCTCTACTGCTTGTTCTATTGTCTCTTTCCATTTTCGTTTGTTTAACGATCAAGTGTGTTTGACTTACGACAGATAAAGAAATTAGTGAAACCTCTTGAGAGAGAGAGAAAGAGATAATCGATCGGCAAACACACACGGACACGCGCGCACACACACACACACACAGCCACACACACATACGCGCATTCATATCTACGATTCACAATTAATGCGGCTGCAATATATTACACGGCATCTTTACCTCTCCTCCGCAATTAATCTAATCAATTGATGGACTTTTCGGGTAAATTTAAATGAGCCTCTACCAGAGACAAACTCTCTGCTCGCTCGATAGAACAACCGGTTTTTTTTTCAAGAGAAAAGGCCAGATCGATTTTAATATTAGTTATTGTCTTTCGCTATATTCCCCGATAAATTCCGATAACCAAAAGATCCGGTATAAGTGCATCGAAGGTAGAAAAAGAAGAAAAGAACCAATCGTCGCGAGAAGTTATCGATGGAAACGAATACACTAAACGTAAAATATTAAGCTCGTAAAAAGAGTCGCGAGCGACTTATCGGCCGCAAAATAAAGCCGCGTTTCCATTAGGCATCGACTTTCTACGGATGAGTTTCTCAAATTGCGGTAACAAAAAAAAACGCAATCGGTCCATAAAATTGACCATTTCGTATGTATCTCTACATATATATATATATATATATATATATATATATCTACTCTACTAAAAAAATATATATACAGATATATATAGATATATATATATATATATATATATATATTAGAGGGAAGCTTTCATTGTAGCGCGAGATAAGCCACGCGAAAAGTTTTGCTGAGCGCCACGTGGAGAGGAGTCGGCGGACAATCTACAAGCGTGACGGAAAAGGCGATATGAATTTCTTATCTCTTTCTCTCGCGGATAGCTTTGTTTCGTACGCGAACTTTGCAAGGGACGATAGCTTGCGCGTTAATTAACGGATTATCGCATTGTAGCCGGAGAGAGAATTTTGCGCTCGTACGCGCGACGTTCTTTCGATTTTGAACCATTGTTGCGCGAGTGTAGAAGCTCGTTACGAGTGTAGATATACCATTGAAATAAGCCGATAATCCATCGTTTATCGGATTATTAGCTTTTTCGCGATTGCGAAGTCAATAAAGAAATAAAAATGTACGCGTACGGTACGTACACGCGTGTATTTCGTTGCGCAGTACTCGCGTACGAAGTATAGGCGTACTACACCGGCTTCCTGGATAAATCACGATTAAGTGGTTATTTCGAACTCTAATAATAATACATGAGCGCGCGATCGAAAATTATCATTGCTAGGCGATAAAGCTATAAAGCGCTGTTACTTCATTATGCTTCGAGCTTGTTAATATTAAATTCGCTTATATACCGATAAGGCACTTATCGCTGTTCGGTCGTTCTCTCTTCTTATCGCGCACTTCTCGTCGGTATAAAAATACTCGATATGCACTTTTTCTCGCTCGAAAAAGCGAGAAATCGATTCGAGATGCCAGTGCTTATATATATATATATATATATATATATATATGTATACACCTACTTCACGCGAAGAAAGCCCTAACGACGGCATCCCGCTGAGAAGAAACTCCCCCCCACCCCTTTTTTCTCCCACCCTTCGACTTCTCCTCCTCCTACTCCCCCGTTGCGATCGTCAAATTAATAAGCGATGATTTTATAAAATGCCCCATTGAATGTATACGTGTAATATCAGCGCGCGGCATCGTAAGGTGGAGTCTGTAGTCGCTTTTTCACTCTCTCTGCGTGGCGATTGATAAGACGAGGTGATGTATCTCCTCTCTTGCCTTCGTCTTTTCTTTTTTCTTTCCTTGTGTTTTGATAGGCGCAAGTTGATTAATGACCCATCGATTCGATGCTGTCGTTTTATGCATTAGAAATCTGGATCGAAGAGTCTGTATGCTTATACATATATATATATATATATACACCGAGTGCCTCGGTCTCCGCGTGACATGGGAAAACGTGAAATGAAAAATTCACAAAAAGAAAATTGTGGGCATCGTAAAATGCCATTGCTTGCTATTAAGGTAAGTTAGTCAAGCGAAAATTGTTAGGACTGAAATCGACGGTTAAATTTCACGCATCATGGTGAAGCAAGAAAAATATGATTCGAAGAGATGTCAACTATTTTTTTTGTTATAAGCGTTCCCGGGTTAATCTCGTTCATTTTCCGTTGTTCCACGCAGGCGGTAGGACACCCGGTACGTAAGTGTCTGGATATATATAAAGCATTAGGTGTTTTTAATTATACATATGTACGTATGTAATCAGACACACGGGCGAGTAACACAGTAGCAACAGCCTTGCTTTCATTAAGTCAGTAGAACGCTATTAAAACAGTACAGTGATTTACCGTTTTTATCGTTGGATTTTTCACATATATATACCTGCAACAGAGCCGGTAGTGTCTACATATGTATATACATATATATACACACACATAAATGCAGTGTATATAATATATACACTATACAGCGATCGCGAAGCGCTCAATCAGGGTGAAAAAGAGGAAGAAGAAGGCCGACAGCAGAAGTAAAACGCACGTGTAGTGCGGCACGTCGTGACTGGATCTCTCTTTACCAATTCCTTCAATTACACGTTGCCGCTGCTCTCTCTCTCTCTCTCTCTCTCTCTCTCGCTCTCTTTTAAACCCTTGTAAAATCGCCGCGCCAATCTCCATCTCTTGAGAAGAAGCTCCACATACACAGCAGCTACAGCAGCAACAGCAGCAGCAGCAGCAGCAGCAACAGCTGGAACAAAAGAATCAAATCTCGAAATGAGAAGGGGGGAGGGAGGGGGTAGAGGGAGAGGGAGAGAAAAAACAAAAGTCCTCGCAAATCGTGCGCGGCGGTATCAGTGTCGATCGTTCGCTCCCTCCGATCGGTACACACACAGAGAGCAAGAAAAGGTATATATAGGATATATATAGGAGAGAAAGAGCAAAGCGGCGGTGGGCTCGCTTTTCTGTCTCGGTGACGCGAAAGGCAAGGGTCCCTTATCTCGCACCGGTCACTTATTCCGGATTCAGTGTATGCGTTCTATCGACCGGTTGCGATCTCTCTCTCTTTCTTTCATATATATATATACACATACATACTTGTATACTTGGCTAGTTTGCACAGAATGTGCGTAGATACGTACAATAGATCATCAGGGCTCGTCATCATCTGGCTATAAGGCGATTATAAATTTTTCGCAATTAGAGCGGCGAAAGAGAGGGAATTTATTAGCGAAAGATAAGAAGCGGTATATATAAGAGACGGTTTCATAAATACACAGCGATCGGCGGTCGAGGAAAGAGAGAGATGGAGAGAGAGAGAGAGAGAGAGAGAGAGAGAGAGGCAAAAAGGAGGAGAGAGAGAAAGAGAGCGAGCGAAGGGCGAGCCTACAAATTGCTACACCGTATTGTGGTGTCACTCCAGCTTGCCGCGACACGGTCTTGGCATCGCCGGAATGGTGTCTCTACACACACTCTCTCTCCTTCTCCCTTAACCAGTATATACTTACTCGTTTCTTTTTCGGCTGATTCTTCTTCTTCTTCTTCTTTGCAGCACTGCCGATTCTCTCTCTCTCTCTCTCTTTCTCTCTCTTTCTCTCATTCTTTCTCTCTCCTTTACGCGTGTATATAATATACTATCAGTAGTTCTTTCACTACCGTGTGTAAGTGTAGCTTTTCTTTGTTCGCCGCGAGGTTTATCCTTCGATTCATGTTTTACTCGGGTCCGGTGCAAATTGTTGCACGCGAGAGAGTACAAGATGTTTTCATACAATTTAACGATAAAAATGAATTTCATACCGATCATCGCGTGTTTGACGAATCGAAAATTTGTAAATTAGATACGAACGCGAGCTAATATATATATGTCTAATATATTGGAAACTACAATATCTACAGTGGTTTACAGGGACGTACTTGCAGGTCGACGCAAAAAGGCTAAAATAGGGTCGGGGAAAGGGCGCGAAGGGAGGGATAGGGGTGGGAAAGAGAGAAGAGTACCGAACGAGCTGAGAGATAACGTATCGCTCGGCATTTCGAGTGAATATTAGCGTAATGAGCCGATAGTGGACCGATAGGACCGATTTTATCTCTCTCTCTTTCTCTCTCTTTCTCTTGCTCTGCACTATGCTATTCGCTCTGTCGTTGTTAGTTGAAAAAGCACCCCCTTTCATCGTGACACCCAGATTGGATATACCTATTTTGGTTTCATCGTCATAGTGTTCTTTTTATAATCGTAGGTTGATACAAAAAATACTAATAACATTGATAATATTAATATTAATAACGTTAATTTTTAAATCGCAGTAAATCATATTTGCGTATGTGTCAAAGTATTTTTTACTCAAGCTTTTTTGTACTAAACAATTTAATTTTCATTAACCTTTCGTGTCATTCAATAGGGAGCGTTTGGCCAAATTAACTGCATTTCCTTTTCATTTTTATTGAAAAATATGACCTTCTACGAGCTATTTAAGATTTGTCTTATTTAAGTTTAAAATAGTTATTTTTTCAATGTACATATCTTGCTATCTTTTAATCTGATAAGCCAGTAAAATAATAAATAGCATAAAGAAATACTCCAGGAAACGAAAATATTCGAAAATTGAGAAAAATAAAAAATATTTAGTAACCGTGTTATATACTATTTCTGCCTTGGTACATCGAGCTAAAAGTGAACGAGGCTAATGAGGATAATTGATCTTAAGATCGATGCGTAGATAATGCTGACTCGAGAATAAGCCTCTCTCGGTTTGTATTTTTGGCTCTCTGACCATCGCGCATTGTTACCGAGGTCTACCTAAGCTTTCTTAAAATCGGATAACCCCGCGGTTGATTTTGAGGAAAAAAAAGTTTCCCTTACTCTGTGCCGAACGAGGTCGTACAGTCTATGAAAAACGAATAAATAAAAATCAAATTTTCTTGGGCAAAAATTTGTCTATACAGTTGCACACATACAAACGCAAAAGCCTGATTTATCGAAGCTCCGTGTCTGGCTCACAGACTAGAGAGTAGAGAAAAAAAGTATCAGAAGCTCAGGAGATAATAGGTAGATTAGCCCCGTATATATAATACACTGTATAGAAAGCAGCTCTCAGAGAGAGAGAGAGAGAGAGAGAGAGAGAGAGAGAGAGAGAGAGAGACATGCTTCAGAAGAGTCAGATGCGCATATAGATACTTATATGTGCGGCGGGCTGCTGTAGCTGCTGGCCTCAGAGATCGGGTTTATCTGTACACTCGGGGACCGCTGAGATAAGCCTGGCGCCCTGGCCATTTTCGGGCAGACTCTTGCCGACGCTCCGGATTCCACGAGTGAGACTCGCAGAGATAATCGAAAATTAAAGACTCCCAACGCCGCTAGCGCCGATTTTATACACGTGTTATACGCTTACTCCTAAGCACGAGTACTATGATCAATTTCGTTTTAACTTTCATTTCTATATACACGTATGTTTATATAGAAATATATAAAAAGTGTGTCTCTGTGTGTGTTTATGCCCATATTCTATATAGACTCAAGATGGAGAGTCAATAAGGAGACCGAGACTGTTTGCGAAGCAAATACACGAATATAATCTCGAAAGCGATGACAGAAGCTACTCAAGAAACTTTTCTCGTCTTCTAGCGAGCGAATGCACGGCCGATTATGTCGCGTGCCCATGTCGTATATAACTTATATTTGTTCGACTAAACAAGATATTGTAAAGTCGTCGCGAGGGACCGACAACAAAAAAGTCGTCTCTCTCTCTCTCTCTCTCTCTCTCTCTCTTTCTTAAGAGATAAAACACAGAAGCTCTAGAGTACGGCTTATCAGCTCGTATCACTGAGCGATGTTTGCATAGGATTTTCCAGAAAAGAGCTACGTCGGCTTTCCCTTCTTCTCCCTGTGTGTTATGATGCATCTTTAAACAATCGCGATCATTCTGCTCTCCAAAACACACACACGCGCATACACGCACAGCAAATAATGCTATCGCTCTTTTGTTTTCATGTCTCGAACGTTTACTAATTCCATCTGTTTATACATATTTGCTCGTTTAAGTGTAAGGACAATTGCGCATTCTTTTGATTTAAAAAAAAAGTTAAGCCTTCTTGTACGCGATTATATTCTTATTAGCTTTTTTAATGCTCGGCTAGTCCAATTAGCCTGCAAAGTGGTGAAATCATTCTGTCTCTATTATTATTATTATACAACAGGTTTAAACTCGCGTTATATTTATAGCGCGAGAAATGATCTTCCCGAAGTACGAGGATTGTCTTGTTGGCAAAAAATACTTTTGAATCGAACAAAAAATCATTATTGTTTAATAGGAATAAACTTGAATAATAAAAATAATTTGAAAAGGGGCATTTACGCAGAGAATGATTTCGTCGTTATCGTTTCGTTACTATCCGCAAGAAGCCGTTCAGTCAAATGAACTCTCAAGTGCTAAATTAATTCGATGATTATTGATTATATTATAGAAGAAGCTTCAAACGCGGTGTTCTCGACAAGCTATTGGACATTGCGTTATTTTTGTCAATTTAAAAATTCAGTTTAGGAGGGGAAAAATAACGGTATGCAATGTTGAAACTTTTTTTCACTTCCGCGAAGATCGGTATCTCCCACCGAGATCGTTTATCGAATAAATACTCGCGTGCGCGTGAATCGTACACTGCGTATATATATACACGCAACACATGCAGAACGCGTTATATTATTCCAAGTGAAGGCTCGCGTGTATAAATGGATTTTATGCGACTTCTTAAATCGTGCATTCCAAGTGTCAATCGAATCGTCATTGCAAAAGAAACGAAGTTGCAATTTGCAAACTAGTCGCGAACCACGAGTCGATATATATGAGGTATGCGCGGAGTGCCTTAGAGAGAACTGCACACACGACGAAGCTGCTGATGCATAGATAAGAAGCCGGAATGAGCTGTGCGCGCGCGGTCCTTCTCAAATGTCTCTCGTCACTGCCACCCACGTGTCTTTTACTTCGAAACGAATATAGGTATACTGCATTTATACTACCGTGTTATGTCATGGAATAACAATAATATATATATACACACACACACGCATGTACGTAATAAAATTATCTCCTCTGAGCTCAATACGAAATTCAGTGAGACCTATATATAGCAAGGGGAGTCGAAAATACACGTAAAGCGCGAGATAAACAATGGCGAGGAGTAAAAAGAATTGCGAAGGAGAGATGCATAAGTCGGGGACAAGGAAAAGAGAGTCGCTGCTACTGCTATAGAACGAGTTTTAAGGAGAGTTCTTCTTTCGCAAAAGAGTCGATATATACACACACACACACGGACACATGTACACTTGAAAGAGAGAAAGAGACCCTTATCTATCGCACATCTCACGAAAGAGAGAAGACTACTGTTTTACCTTCTATACAGTGGCTCGCTCTCTTTCTCGCTGGATATGGAGGGGAGAAGGGCTTGTGAGAATGGATTTTTGAAAATTATCCTCGCAATTTAATTCTATCGTATCTGTATTAATATACAACGAGGTATCGACGCGGTCTTCACACCTGGTTGTGCTTAGGTAAAGTCCGGTGGCGAATTCACCGCCGTACACCGAAAGAAATAGTTCTGAGAACGATTTTTTCCTTTTTGGCTACATATTTTTCATTAGATAATAAACTTGAATAACATACAAGACGAAACGAAACCATTGAATATAAAACGATTTTTTTTCAAATAAGATACGTTGTGAATCCGCCATGTATTAGAATTCGATACAACCGTAGGTAATACCGCGTATAATATTTCGATTTGTTAGATACGTAGGTATAAGTGAAAATATTCTTTTCGAATCAAATATAGAATCACTTTCACCTTGTAACGAATCGCGAACACGAATCCTCTAAAATACAAGAATCTTGGATGAAAATTTGTTCCCTTTGGTTCAAAAAGAGCTTTCTTTTCGATAAGCTATTGCGAGCGTAGTTAGTGCATACTATATGTACGTGTATATCGCAGTGGATATAACAAGAAAGAAAAAATCGTTTTTGCGATATGAAAAAAGTTGCCTCTAGAATGATTTAAAACTACCCTGGTAATGGAGATTCTTCATTATTACACTCGTATAAAATTTAGCAGGTGTCGATGTCCGGTACGATTTGTCGGGTGCGCAGTTATATACGTATACATAGAAGTACTGAAAGAGTTGTCCCGCGTGTGTATAAGATAATCGTGAAAAGTCAGTAGCAGAGAGACGTCGCGTTCGCCATATAGCGAGAAGGTCGAAAGGGTGGAAAGAGAGAGAGAGGAAGGGAGGGGGGATAGGTTACAAGGCGGGCGGCGGACGGAAGTAGCCTTATCAGCGCGATAGAGCTGGGGCTGCCGCGTGCGCACACTCTTCTCTCTCTCACTCCCTATCAGCCCTCGCATCGTCTGGGGTGCACAGGCTGCTTTCTCTCTTGTCTCGCCCTATGGCTGCTGCTGTCTCTGACGCCGCTCTCTCACGTGACCGCTCTTTTCTCTCTCTCTCTCTCTCTCTCTCTCTCTGTCTTTCTCTCTTTATTTTTCTAGTAGTATTATACACAGTGCACCCCTGATTCGTATATAATCGTCATAGAATATTCCTTTTGAGGCTGAGAGGATGTTAATCGTTTAGTGCGTAGACACTGGACTGATTAAGGAAAAATTTGTCGATAAGAATCTGAAGACAATTTACAGACAAAAGCCGTCTCTCTCACTCCTAAAAGTTAAAAGAGAATCCATCCATAAATAAGCGGCGGCTGAAACGGTGGTAGAGAGACACACTGAGCGTTTACCTCTGCAAAAGAGCTGAACGGATCAGCGCGCGATCTCCAACGGAATAATAATGTGAGTAAAATAAAACTCTTCTTCTTCTTCTTTTTCTTCTTCTGCTGCTTCTTCTTCCTCCTCCTCTTCTTCTCTTTCTCCTCCCCCATTCGAGTAATCGCTTTGTCTTTCTATCTTTCTCCTCCTCTTGTGCTGGACTCTCAAATTTTATCTCGACCGAACAGTCCCTTACACTTGTATACATACACTCGAACGCATATATTGTAAATGCGTATAGGTATATATAGGTATACATACCCGTATCGGTGCTTTGTTGCATTTGAGTTGATATTTGGACGATAGTTTTATTTATTTTTTTTTTATCCAACTCGCTTCAGCCTTTGAGTGCGTATATATATATGCGCAAGCAAAGTGCAAAAATAATTACACCGAGTATTGCGAGCAACGAGGCTTTTAAGAATAGCTTATACACTGTGGGCCGACTCATCGCCAGTGCCTATCTATCAGTCCTTATCTTTCGCTTCATTATATTTCGTTTCAATTGGCTCGACTTATCGGCATATAAGCTCATGTGCACTGGCTGATATTTATACACGCGCGCGCACACACACGTCTCTCTGTATGTACTGCTCGTTACAAGACTTGAAAAATTCCATCTGCTCAATTTGTATATATACGAGTATCTCTTGCAATCGGTCGTGAAGAGAATTTTCACTTTTACTATTTTCGCAGCAGCAGCAGCAGCGGCAGCAATTTCTTTCTTTTTTCTTAACATACGCCTGTGTGTGCGTGCGGTACAAGGAAACCTTCTCCGCAGGCGAGCATAAACACGAGGACTCGTGCCATTATTATCGAGGCTGTATCAGCGCATATTGCATCTTCCCGCGAACCACGGAGAAAAGAAAGACGTATTGGCCTTATCCGTATACGCTTCTCGTCTCTTCGAATTCTTCTTCACTCCTAGTGGCGTATAACGATAATTCTAAACTTAAAACATGATAGCGATCGGATCTAAACGACGATTATCACTTTAGAACTGTAGAGAATCTTTTTTTCGACGGCGCAAATATAATAGCTATCGGACATCGTACGTTGAGAAAAATAATCATTCCAAGCAAAAAATATCCTTTTGAGACAAAATTATACATCTTTTTGCGAATGAAAGAAGAAAACGATTCCAAAGTTTGCGTTTTAGTAATCGTATAGCGATTTTACAATTTACAGACTGATTTACCTACATAGCTTTTAGCGGACGACACGAGGAACGTTAATGAAATTCCAATCATCATCTCGTACAAACATACTCAACTCCGGAGTAAAAGAAATATTTGCTTTTGATCAAAAAATAAAATTCGTTTTGATGAAAAAAATCTACGGTTATCATTGAAGATTATTCCTATCGATTAATAATGATTTTCCTCCATCGGAATCAGAAGGCTTTAGATATGAGGAGACATTCTTTTTCTTTCAAAAGTATCATTTCTTTCGGTGTAATTGCCAAGTGGAAAGTGGACGAGAGTTCACGGGCTGAAGGATGACTCCTTTTTCTCTCGTATTCGCGGTTGCTATATACACGTATACGTACACTCGACGCTTCTTCTTCTTCTTCGGGCGGTTATTCGCCCGATGGTAACTTTCCTCTTGGCGCTCGTTACCGCTATCGCCGTCCGACACACCATCGCTGATATCACCTATCTACGGTAGCCCCGCTGCTTTCTCTCTTTCTCTCGGTAAAAAAAGACAGATTCTAACGTACGTACATATACATATATATACACACAGACGTACACATAGACACACAAGGCTACAGCAATACAAACGCGCATACTTCATCGAAGTTTCGCTAAAAGGATTTCGCGATTTCTGCCTCTCGACTTTGTCTTTAATAAAATCTTTATACCCAAACGATAAAATTTTATAGAGATGATCGCGATGCTCTAGGCGAACACGTGCAACTTCTCCGTGTATTTATTATTACTGTCCTTATACCCTCGCGTTCTTATCGCATGAAAGATCGATCGGTATTCGCTGTTTAATTTTCAATTCGTGATTCCACAAACGACCAGTATGTCAATCGTCATTCTCCCCATACGCATCATTTACAGCAGCTCCTCGCTCGATCAGTTGAGAATTACAACAAACAAGCGATAAAGTATTTCACTCATCTTCTTCGCGATACCAAGAATGCATTGAATAATCCGTAAAAAACACACGCGCATAGCTTGTTCTCCACTGTGTACAAAGCCGTCGTTTATCGAAGAATAATAACGTAAAAAAAAAGAAAGTCTGCGCGATATTCGAGATCGTTCTCTCTCTCTCTCTCACTCGCTGTTTTCCGCGAGTATATACACGGTGTCGATCGAATGTCCGGGGCGATTGCATTGTTGTCTTGTCCCAGAGAGATCATCGCCGAGGGTATCGGTCGCCGCTGCCGCGCTATCTCAGTCAAGAAAGCGCTCTCGAGAACCCGCGCTAGAGAGATAGACGGGATGCGATAGAAACGCAAAGTGCAAGGATCTTCGAACGCACAATTTCTCTCTCTCTCTCTCACTCTTTTTTTTATTTATTTTTTCTTTCTTCTCTCTCTCTCTCTCTCTCTCTCTCTCCCACGAGAGTGTGGGTATGTATGTATGCGTTATCGGTTGGGTACTGCACGAGACAGGGAAAACACATGCCTGAGAGTGAGAGAAAGAGAGAGAGAGAGAGAGAGAGAGAGAGATTCTCGACGAAGCTTGGATAAGGAAATTCTTTAATCTTTGCTTCAGCGAATTATTGCTAGCTTCTTTTCACGCTGTTGGCCCCGTGGGGTGCAAGGCGAGCTTTTTCGCGGAGGTTAATTTATGCGCGATGCGTGCATGCGCCTACAAATGGAATCGTCAATTCTTATCTCGGGCCGCCCCGTGAGAGAGAGAGAGAGAGAGAGAGAGAGAGACTCTGTATACGCTTGAAACCAGCTTGGGGTTTTACATTGAGATAAGGAGAGAAAACGTCCCGACAGATGTTTCGATCATCGGATTTAACGAAGTATTATTTATGTAACTAATTTCGGAGTAGAGCTCTCTGTGTGTGGTGCCAGTCAATTGCATATATTGATACTTATATGCATATACGCCAAGTTAATTGAATTTTATTATTATATTCCTATGTGTACGTAAATATTTGTTCATTATTCCTATGTATACTTTTACACAATTTTCATGCTATTCCAGTTATCTCGCAGAAATTTCCAACTTTTAACTTTTCTATCGGAACTACACTGATAGAAAGATTCACTTACTGTAAAGCCAGTGAATTGACAGTTAATGAATGCGACTTATATATAAACGAAATCTATATTTGTATTAAAGCAGATACGTCTACATTTAAATGAAATGTAGCTTCTAAAGAGGTAAAAGAAATTATCTGCACACAGGCTGGTAAACAACAAAATT
This sequence comes from Apocrypta bakeri, assembly GCA_018906985.1. Classification (NCBI taxonomy): domain Eukaryota; kingdom Metazoa; phylum Arthropoda; class Insecta; order Hymenoptera; family Pteromalidae; genus Apocrypta; species Apocrypta bakeri. The sequence goes on along the minus strand of JACCIA010000006.1, from coordinate 11,759,331 downwards.
ATAAAAAAAGTAAATTACTGCAGACATTTATTTATCGTTTGATAAACTAAAACAAATTGTAAAATACTCAAAATTTTACATAACGTTCTTCGTTATTTATATATTCGATTGGCAAGCTATTGTATTTATTGATAGTTGCAAAATGATTAATTAACCCCGCAATGACAGAAAAGGTCGCAATATTTTTAATCCGATTTTCAGCTCAAGATTGTAATTTGTTATCTATAGAAAAAAATCAAATCCATAATATATCGCTATGTATAATTTCTTAAAACTTTGAAAGTCATGGAATAATTACGAATACTTTAAGATTGCGTATAGATACAAATTCAAAATTCAAAACATCGGACATACCATAATTTTACACGTACATGCAATAAAAGAACATTCTGAATTTTCAGCTCGTGAATGATCCACGTAAGAAACAAATTTGTTTCTCGTTTGTTGATAAATTATTTCTACAGTATATACGGTTTACATGCCAAAGTATACGACCGTGAATACAATTAAGATCTAAAACTAACAAAAGACATATAATAAAATAAGAATCTTGATTAGCATTCCAAATGATTCGTTCTCTTCCGTATATATATATATATATAACTCGACATTCTCTCGCGCATTGGCGCGAGCCTGTCAACAGGTGGGCGTTCGGATGCAACTATAAGCGCTGCACTTGAGTGCCGCCAAAGCGAGTTTGGCTCTTTTTCCCGCAGCTCTTTAAATCTCGTCGTTAAGTCTGGCTACTCGCGATGAAAATTTCAGAAATTCATCGTTGCATATAAAAATATATACATATATAAGCGTTGATAAGCATCGTTTTTCAAGAGGGAGAATTAAGCGACTAATTCATAAATAATCACAAAAGCCCGCCGAAAGATTCCTGGGAAAATAATTCGCCCATTAATATATACGATGGAACGGAGAACGAATAAATAAAACGCCGTGCGAACATGCACAACTGGCCAGTCTGAAGTTCCAAGAGCTAGCGAAAGCGTGTACACACACAACACACACACACACACACACATACACGCGTCGCACGCGCGCTCGACGACTTATCGCGCACATGATGGAGGCACGTATGTTTTATGAGCTGCACTTCCTCCCGCGATGGAAAGATAGAAGCTCTCTCGAGTCTCTCTCTCTCTCTCTCTCTCTCTCTCTCTCTCTCGGTCCCCTTTCTCATCGGTTATTTGCATTATCGGGGGACGATCGATTCGGCGAAAAGGCTCTTTGACCGTCGACTGTGCGTTCTTTTTTTTTGTTATTTTTGCAATCGCGATCAATCTTTTAGATCCAGTCGAGATCGTTGAAAGCCGCCTGCGCAAAAAAAAATTATGCTTCCATGTGTATTGTTTTTTCCTCTGAAAGCTGTGGTTCTCTTTTTCAGAGATCGTCGATGCATCAGCTCGTTATCAGTCCCGTGAAAAAAAAAATATTGGTGCATAGTCTTTGTGAGAGATAGGGTTAAAAAAGAGAAGCACAATAACGGCGATCGAGAAAAATATTGATACAAACAAGTTTTTCGACGATGAGTGTGTGTGAGAGAGAGAGAGAGAGAGAGAGAGAAAGGAACAATACTCGCATTGCAGTCGAGGGGCAAGCAAGATCATCGCTGCTGCTGCTGCTACATGCTATCGGTGCATGCAGCCGATACTGATTGATTACGTCGCGAGCGAAAGACAGAAACACGGACAGTTTGTTTACAAGCCAACGACAGTGTGGCTTTTCGCCTCTTTCTCTTCTGACTCTACAATTCGATCGCATATATGTATACGCATCAGTTAATTGTCAAGAATAAACCTGATAGTTTAAAATTGTTTGCCAGTAATTCCAGGAATTATCTCGAGGGACGGAGACTTGAAATGCACGCTGAAGGGAAAATTTACAAGATGTAGCTTCTTTGATATGTTCTCTCTTATGTTGGAAGATTTATTCTTGCGAAATAAGTGTAATATACGCTGCATTATAAGTTTTAATAAAGCCGATTTTAACAGATAAGAATTTCTTTGCGTTCGTTCAAACTATTACATACAATGTAGCTTCAGAAACGGCTTTTTGCTCGAATGATCTTATACTTTATGCGTTTATTTACAAGGATTACTGTATAACGAATAGCAATACACGCTCCTCGACGCTTTCAATTATGTAATAAATTTTCATTTTCTTTGAAACAAGTAATGAATCGCAGGTGAAGCTTTAAATGACATCGCGTTGAGAATGTGAGCTTCATATGGTGGAATAGGTACTGGGAGATTTTTTCTTACGTCATTTCTGTTTAGAATAATTCTTCAAAAGTCCTAGTAACGTGAAAGTGCGAACACAAGAAAAAAGACGCGATTGTCGAGGTTCGAACCTTAATCGAGCATCTCTGAACTTTGAATACATGTGCATTTGGTTCATATTGAAGTCACATTCAGTGGTGTTACTTCACTGACTTTACAATAACTGGGCCCTTGTATCGGTTATCTGGAATTCGTTGGCTGTGATAAAGTCCCGCTAATTCCGAGACTATAAATATTTTTGTAAAAATCTCACAATTATTTCGAATTATTTTTCTATTTTTAAATGTACAAACGAATGACCGAGTGTACTCATTGGATTAAAATATCGAAAGCTAGCAGAGAGATTCAGGCAGTCGTTAAAAATCATCGAAAATTGATGAAAAAATTATTTCCTCATTCGCCTCTGATATAAGTTCCTTATTTTGCTGTACACTTTCACTGCCTGTGCCCAACAAAGAATCTCATCAATCCGTACAACTTGACTAACAGCCGGTGTTTTATTATTATTCGCTCACTTTATATGTAAACCAGAATTTTTCCCGCAGATAAAGGTGCGCGCGTGCGCACGTACACTAGAGAGTTTATTATAATATATACGGGTCCGTTGCGAGTATAGTTTCACTCATTTCCGCCACCGCCGTGATCGCACAGGAGAGAATATAAGCGACGCAGTACAGGCGATGGCGATACAACTCTGTATAACGCGTTTGCTCTCTCTCTCTCTCTCTCTCTCTCTCTCTTCGCGAGATAAAGCAGCTCGGAACCAGACTTAACACCTGTCCGCTACGAGAGGACGATTGCGCCCGCACGTTGTGTGCGTGTTTCTAAAACTTGCGAGAGCTGTCGTCCGTTTTGTCCTGTCGGTCTTTCTCTGTACACTCGCACACACACACATTTGAGTTTTAAAGTGCGTCAGCTAGCCGAGCTACCTACGCACGTACTCATTTCTTCTATCTTATCAATTAAATATTCTCATATTGTCGGTGGTAAAGGAATTGTGTATAGGGGATATTTACTTGATGAGCATGTAGCGATAATAAAGGGAGAGAATCCACATTACTTTCCATCGAAATTTCAAACTTAGGCTATATTACAGAGATAGATCAGGAAAGGGAATAGATAGGAGGCGTATTAGCCGCTGCGCGGGAGGAGGACAGCGCGCGGGCTTGTCGTCGTCGTCGTCGTCGTCGTCGTCGTCGTCGTCGGGTGGCTTATCGGGAAGCCCCTGCTCGCGGTGCGCTATCGCCATACGGGTCGCTAATGTCAGCTTATCAACAAGGCGGTGGGATCTGCCGTCCGTGGATTTCCAGTCGCGGCGGCGGCGGCGGCAACGTACAAAGTCGCTTTCTAGTCGCGCGAGCGCTCGTTCACAAAGCTAGCCTTATTCGTATACGCCGATTTTAGAAAACTAAACGACTCGCCCGACACCGCAGTCCTTTTTATCGTCATGTACATACATAAGTAAGCGCGATGCCGTTGAGAAAAATTTATACGACGAAATAAAAAAGAACCGTAAGCGGCTGGCTATTTTCGCGGTCTTACAAATCGCCGTGCGGCCAAATTCATTTTCACACGGCGAGTATCGCTTCTTTATACGATAAAGAAGCTCCTGGCGGCTACTCGCGAGTACTAACGGCTTATCTAGTTTCCGCCTCGTCATTGGCCGGGACTTCCGCAATCTGCGACCAATAGAGTAGACTCCGAACTCAGCGAGTGGCGAGCTTGCCTTATCGGCATATCAGTTTCTCTTTATCTCTACTCTGGCGCGGCTGATAACTCGCATTGTACTCGTGTCGTAACGTCGGAACCTGATCCGCGCTCTTAATTTACCGGGAAAAGATGCGCGACGGATATCCACTATCTTCAGCTTATATGGTTGCTGTCAAGCTTACGCCTCAGCGCGATTGCATACTCGATGGAAACTGTACCAGTTAGATGAATATATTTTTTTAGCGAGTTTTTTAACCAAGTTTTTAACCGATTCGTCTTTTAAACTCATTTTTATTCATTATTATTTTTGCGATTAGGTAATCAAATTTTCGAATACTGAATAAATAATAAGAGATTCCAAACAGTACTCACTCTACATGCCATTGATGATGGAGTGATAAGAATGGACTTTCTTTCAAATATGCAGTGAAAAATAAACATTTTTCAAGCAAAATTATTTTCGAAGTCAAACACATTAGTGTATGCAGACTAATTTAGCTAGACAGCTTTTATATGGGATAATGCGAAAAGCCAACGGAAATACAAATATTTTGTGAAAATGAGCATATTTTTGAGTTCATTTTTGTCAAAGCAACATTTATTTTCGAGACGAAAAAATCATTTTCATTAATCAATCTATGTTGTTTTTTATTCGAGTTTATTCCTTTTAATTTTTTGAGATTAGATAGACCTTAGATTTTTCATTTCTTTACGGCCAATTCATGTTACTGTACATCGAAGCAATACTGGAGTAACTAGAACAGTACTAACATTGTTGGAATAAAATTGTAGTTACATTTTCATAAAAAATCTTCTGTATTTATGTTTCACACGTTTGCGCGAATTCCCGCAAGAGGAAGTCTCTTGATTTTGCTACAAAATAGAATAATCTCTTCTTATCATCCTAATTCGTAACAAAGATTCTGTTATACTGTAACAGCTCGTTTTATCAGCAATTCTTACCAAAAGCTCCATTAATTCGAATAATTAAGCTACAGACGATTAAATAATTAAAAAACAATTATTTGAAGCTATTAAGATTAGCGATAAAAAAATGGAAATAATAATCTATACCTTCGGGCATCTTTAACATATCAAACGAGGCTTCGTTTCGATCCGTATAATTTGCAAAGTGCGACGATGTCGAAAACACGCCGAGATGGTGCGAAAGATAGAGAACGCGACGAGGAGAACGAGATATTCTCTCTCGATTGCATGGGAGATTTGAAAATCAGCAGTCGCCAATTATAATCTGGCCCTCTCGATTCTCGCGACGCGTTCTATATCCTCATTCGCCCCCATGTGCTGCGGCACCACCTCGTCGTGGACGCCGCCGTCGAGATATCTGATTTTGCGGGAGAGGTGTTAATTCACGCCCAACGAGCTATATAGAGATTCTCTCTTCGCGCGAGGTGAGAGAGACTGACTGCGTGGGCGCATTTCGCTCGAGCTGCACAATATATATATTTTTTTTTTATGTATATATTTTTTTGTAGTATTCACTTTTGCTAGAGAGCGGTTGGCTTGAATAATCGATCTGGTATCTTGTATCTCTCGGTACAGAGCTGATTGAGCTCGTTCGACTGTTTTAATTGATTTTTGCTTGGATGACTGCTGTCGTGTGTTCTGTACGCGGATTCGGAACTATGGGCTGTCGATTTTGTTTGAAAAGATTGATGCGACGCTTGTCGACTAATACACGACACGAGGATATGTTTTCGTGAAAGACTCGTAAATAAAGAGATTGTCGAATATTGCAGGAGTTTCGACACTTCTTTTGATATCGCAAGCGCGTGTGGTTTATATCTAACGAATTTTGAAGTAAGATTTCAGCGTATCTGTATCGTATTTGCTGCAGTTGTCTGCAAAAGTCCAAATCCTCTTAAATTATTTTCTCTCCCAAATGTACGATAATTAGCAATCAAAAAATATGCATATCGTGGTGTGCATTCGATGCAATTAATGCAATGAAGATCCGGCGACTATCGCCCTTTTGGAGAATATCTCATTCCCGCTGTGTATGTATGTATACAAGGAGGACACGTGCTGTTGCAAAGCTTCAGTTAATGAGGGTGTACTAGTATTAAGTGACTAGGGCATAGCCGCACGAAAACAGAGTTAAGGAGGTTGATTGTATAATTATTATTGTACAATTAGAGAAATTTGGGTTCGACAATCGTTTAAACCGTATCAACTGTTCATGCCGGTAAATGTTGACGGACTGAAAATTTCAGTCTATGTGAAAAACTCTTCTATTATCCGATCGAATTGCATGCTAAAAGAAGAGAAATATACTTTAGTATTTAAGAAAACTGCATATAAACGATTGGTGATCCCAGTACTGTGCGAAAAATAACCAATGTTTCAACAAGCGAAAAATTACTTTCTTTATCTTTATGAACTTTTAAAAACTCGATACCTTTAAAATATACTAAAAAATAGTTATTCCGCTAATTTTTATGAAATTTATATTTCAATCCAGAAAGAGCTAAAAAATCCAATAAATGTTACATGTTAATACATGTAATGTATTATATCTCATAATAGTTTATAAGAATGAACTATAGTAATGCCCTTATGTCTTAACTATTAATACACATGAATTTGTTCCATATTAAAGTGACATTCATTACCTGATAGTTCGCTGACTTGAAGATGGCAATGATATTTCAGACTTAATTTCACTTAGGTTAAGCTTACAAAAAGTCTTTTCCATTCGTCTTTTTTATCAAACCATTAGTGCGCAAAAATTAATTGACCGCTGTTTTTCTTTCGACGCAATAATAATATAGAATTATATACTTTACCGTAAATAAATAAACGAATATATAAATACGCAATATATGCATATAATACGAAGGTGAGAAAATAGAGTGTAAATTGATCGCCATAGAACGATATCAAGATTCTCGAAAAATTCGTAAGCATCGCGTCGAAAGTCTTTCACCTCTCAGTGATATATTACGAAGCGAAACTCGCGAATTTTAAAGCACCGCATCCTCGTAATTCCATAATGTTTGCGCGCGGCGTCGGTTTGTAGTCTTTACCTCCTCGACCTCTTCGTTCGCGCGAGCGCGCAACGCGATATCGGCGTAAGCTGATCATTTGTTTAGGCTCTCTCTCTCTCTCAGCAGGTATGCGAGATTCGCGCCGGGTTTCTCTCCCACCTGCCAGTCGCGATTGCTGCCGCTGCCGCGCGAATCCTCTGGACTAATCTATTCTACATCTTTCTGCACCTCCACCCACTCCCTCTCTCTCTCTCTCTCTCTCTCTCTTTCTACTGCTAAATCCGCACGCATGCCGCTGTTACCAGGCGGACGTCTTTATTTTCTCGCGGCTATATTCGTCAACGAGTAGGTTATATAGCTGTATAACTGTGTATGCGTGTGTGTTTTTATATATATGTATATACGCTTATACAGCAACAAGAGGAATCTCGAGGATTTCGTCTTGGTATTTAAGCCTCTCGGTCAATTTATTACTCGGCGAGATAAAGTTCTTATCCCCCAACCTTCTGTGTATTTTTCTCTCGCGACGCGCCCGCGGCGTGTGCGATCAAAATATAAATCCATCCGCGAGCGATAATTTGTCGGTAAGCGCGCGCGCGCGCGCGTAATCGATAGCTCCACCGGATAAGACGTCTGCTTATGTCCTTCAAATACGTGTATATATTTATATTTGTATGAGCACATATATAGAGATATAGAATGAAGACAGGGTGGGCATCTGCGAAGCCGATTTTTCATTAATTGGAAAAGGCTGGTTAATCGGTAGGGCCCATCTCTCTCTCTCTCTGGCTCTTGGTGGAGTCAGCCTTGAATCGCGTCATCAGATTGTCATCGGCGTCGTTAAGAAAAGCGTCGCGAGAGACGCTCTTTCTCTTGCACGCGCTCGCGAGAGATCCGCTGACGATACGGCTACGGCTCATTCGGCGCGCGAGCGTTCGTTAGGAGACCGATCCTATCGTCGATTCTGTATACGCGTTCGCTTTTGCTTTTTCTGCTCCGAAGCTGATCTCCTTTTCTCTCATTCCTCTTTCGTTTCTGTTGCCGCTGCTGCCGCTGCTGTTGCTGTTGCCGTTGCTGTTGCTGCACTGCCGTACATTTGCATGTGTGCAACAGCTTGTACGTATGTATATAAATATTCGAGAGATAGGGCTATATCGCGTTTGGTGGACTGTGGATCATTGCACCTTGCTCTATCGTCATTTCATCATGCTTGTTTACGTTACGCCCATGTGTGTGGGGGAGGATTATCGTTTAGGTATATCTTCGTCTTTTTACGTTTCTCTCCGTTTTTTCGATTTTCTTTATTCGAAGCGTCTCTCTCTAGAATTCGCGTTGATCGTTCCACGACGGTTCCTCAACAGCTGCGCGAATGTACGTGTACACTTATACAGTCCGAGTGTAACGCTGCTCGTTGCTGATAGCATGGCAATTAACCAGAATTTTATCACGTGACAGTCGCTTCCTTTTTTTACGACATAACATGCTCGTCCGTGCACACGCGTGTCTGCACATCTGTATTTATGTGCGTATTTTTTTTTTATTATAGCATATAGAGTAGTGTAATTGTAAAGTGAGTAAATTAAAATAAAAGATTGTTGAACTAATGTTGTTGACGCGAAAACGAGAATTATGTCCGATCCTGCTCTGGGAAAAAATACTTCGTGATTTTCGTAGTATTCTTATTAGTGAAATTGTATTTACTTCTGAATCTTTTCAATATTGTGCACAATATAATGTAATAGAATGTTGTGAAGTTGTCGTTATGTAATTATTTTTTTTTACAAATAATATGATTTACTATTTTGTTAAGTGAATATTTTCTATTGAATACATATAGTAGCCTTATATATATTCTGACGCAAAGCACATTCTGTATATTATAGAACCATGCCATGTTATAATTATTACTGATTGTAAGTTCATTTGTTTTGATAAACATTTATTTATGTTTTATAGAAATTTTTAGAAATATAGTACATTTTTTTTACTTATTCAAATAGTAAATATTAATTTTGTGGCGATACAGCAAATAGTAAATTTTCACTACATTAGAAGTCGTACAGTTATTCTTTATTATAATGATATAAAAATTATTATAGCTTTGAAAATGTGTAATGTGTCGAGTGTATAGTATCCTTATTTAAAGAAATAGAAAAGCGAAGACATTGTTCACTTTACCACGCGATCGATAGCTTTGACATTTCGATATAATTGAGACGAGAGAAAAAATTTCCATGAATAATAAGTGCGAGCGGGAAAAAAAATGTAAAGGCGGTGGCGGGAAAATTAAAAAATTATCCCGAGACTAGTGGAATTGAATCTTCGGGCGGTAACGATATTTTCGCGCTTGGAAATCTCATTTTATACGAGAGACATTGAACGCAGTAGCAGCAGTAGCAGCAGTAGCAGCAGCAGCAGCAGCAGCAGAGCCAGTAGAGAATGTAAAATCCATACTGGAGTGAGAAAGAGGTGTCGAAAGTCCCGCGAGCTCTGAATTCTATAATGTACCGGGGACGAGAGAGGCTACATAAAGAGCCGAGGCGAAATTCGATTAACGCCGGGGAGTATAACGATAAGACATCTTTCCTGTGCTTTCTTCGGCTGTATGCTAGCCGTTGATGAGGTAAAAAAAGCACACTCACACTCACACATACACACGCTTACGAGGGAGAACTCATTCGCGGCAATGTCCACAGACGCGGAAGAGAAGGGTGCGCTTGTATGGCAGAGAAAGAAATATAGTCTTTTTCTCTCTCTCTCTCTCTCTCTCTCTCTCTCTCTCTGTGATCGATTGTCTGGCTTTTATTGAATACGCGGCGCTCTGGACTTTAATGCGAATTCATTATCTCATATATACCTTTTTTCTCTATATTTATTATTTTTCATCCTTGCATGCATGTATAAATCGAATCGGAATGATTAAAAATTATTCTTTGTTTCTTTTCCAGGTAAGTTCCTGTCAACTAATACATAAAGATAGGTGTCCGTTGTCGATATAGCGTAAGTTTACAAGCGTATAAATAAAACTTCAGGCTATTTCCTTTGCGAAGAAAGAGAAGGAGAAAAAAAATCATATTGTACGCGAAAATTTCCTCGGCAATATCAATGAGTTTTTATAGAATCCTCGGTTCAGCAGCTCACGTAATTACACGTAGAAACTGCAGCGCACGTATACATTCGGCATTCCACGCAGCGGGTCATAGGAAGTTGGATGCTGCAGTACCTCTCTCTCTTACTCTCTCTCTCTCTCTCTCTCTCTCTCTCTCTCTCAAGTAGATATATAGGTATAGGTTGAGACGAGGAGGGGTTGGAGAGGATGCCGGCTCGTTGTCATGCAGGATGCGGGGGATGAATCCCCGTCTCTAGATCACAACCCGGCGCACTTCATTTCCGCGTCTTACAGCCAGCCGGCATTCCGAAGGAAATGAAAACAATGAGATACAGCGGTCATCCGTTACGCGTTCTCTCACTCGCAACTCCTACACGTATATACGTATACCTTCTCTCTCTCTCTCTCTCTCTCTCTCTCCCTTGCTCTCTCTTGCTCTTCTCTTTTCTCCTTCGGCTTGTTCGCACTCCCTCTTAAGTCGCGCGTTTATATTACTTAAGCGGCGGTCGACTCGCTCTCTCTTACTTGCATGCGGATATGAGAGAAAAACCGAGACGCGATTAAACGAGAGAGCTTTTTTTCATCTCTCGTGCGAGCAAATGTATGGGCGTTTGCCGTTTTTTTTTCTTCACACTCACGGTTTTCTTCGCAAAAACAAATGAGACTTTCGAGGCGAAAGAACGTCTTTCCATTAGAAAATCGCTGTTAATCAACACGATGACGGCTTGAATTGAATATTTAGATTTTTATAGCGAAACTAATTGTTTTTGGTTGTCTAACGAACGTTCTTTTTACTCCAAAATTGGGTGTTTTTATACAAAAATTGAATTTTCGTACTGTCCGATAGGAGGCTCCTAGTCAAATTAGCTCACAAGCGCTCAAATTATTCTAGAATCATTATGTAACAAGGATTTAACTCATTATATATTAAAAACTATAATTAAGATTGATTATGATATTTCGACTAGTTAAATTCATTCGATAGTGACAATATGATTTTTGAATAAAGTAAAATCATTTTCAGTCAATGATGATATTATATTAAAAAAAAATGATTGAAAAAGATATTTTTTGATAATCCGTTTACGACTTTGTTTTTTTTTTACTAAAGATGCTGCGTCAAAAAGTTTTTTTTTCCAGTGTTTTCATACATACTCATGAGAACTAAAAGCCCCACGCGGGCGCGCGCGCGCGCTTTAATCGTATGAATTATTAGAAAAGTAAATAATTGAATCGCTTAAAGGATAAAACACTTAAAAGCTCGTCCGAGTTAAAGTTTGCGCGCAGGGATGCAGTCGAAAAACACAAGCGACGCTTACGGTTCCTCTCGAGCACTTTTTTTTTAAGGATAAAACGCGTTATCTGGCTGTAGCGTAGCGCGTGCTGTATTTCGCGTGGACGATGGAGTTGGGACATCAGTAGTACTGGAGGCCCTGCTAAATAAGAGCGTAGCTGGTGTCGGGGATTGTTCGATCAGATAAACCGCCTCAAAAGTAGCGCCGTTCCAGTTTGAAAAACTTGCTGCTGTTGCGCGATTATACCGTAACGTTCTCTCTCTTTCTCTCTCTCTCTCTCTCTCTCTCTCTCTCTCTCTCTGTCCTGGCAAGGCATTATTTACCACTTTTCCAACCACTGATATCGCGGCTGATTTTTTAAGCTCGCTTTCCGCCGCTATTGCAATGTGCTTTTTTTGTCCCCACAACCGTCTGTGTATATGGAGTATTTGGAGGGGAGTAATTTGACTAAAGCAAACAAAAACTAAGTTACAGGCAAAATCTTCTGTATGTACATGTGTATATTTATATACACGTATAAATATATATTATATGCGGAGAATCCAATTTCGTTGAGAATAAGCGGGATGATCGATCAAACGAAAAGTCGAAGGCGAAACAGTAGCGCTCCGTCATTTTCCGGAGACAAGTGCAAGTATATACTGGCATATATATATTGTATAAAGGACTGCTAGAGCGCGATTTTGAAAGAGCTGAGGAAGCGTCGGTGTACGTGCTCTGTGTCTCTGATTTCATAATTTCCGCCGACGTGCGAGTGGCTCTACCGCTTTGACGTACTTCGAGACAAGGATGATGAAGACGCTGATAGGACTTCTCTCTTCCCCCCCCCCTTTCTCTCTACTACTGTTATACGGGATGATCGAGGGTTGCTGCGCTCTACGAAAAGTGGAAGCTTTAATAATAGGACTTTCTTCTCTCTTTGACTCGTGTTGTGTTTATATCTATATATATATATATGCTGTAAGTGTGATTATCGACTTGCGGAGTTTGTTGCCACAGAGAAATTTCAAGTGTGCTCAGAGATGATGATTAACGAACTTGCCGATCATAAATATAAATTATTCTTTAAGGGGACAAGATACATTTAAATGATAACTCGAAAAATTAGCATTTAAAGTATCTGCAGTTGTCTAAACATGATTTACACTTAATGTAATGTTCGAAGAGATATAGTTAGATTTATCTATCATATGTATCCTGGTAAAAATTGCCCGTATTGGTTCATTAATGACATACAGCATATAATGCTTACCAGTACTTGCTTTTGCTTTCTCTTCAACGCGATGGCCCAGTGTTGGTGATACAGTTTGCCGAACTCGAGCCGATTTTCGACCTTTTATCTACTTAAGCTCTATTATTACGATAACTTTACGTAAATGTTATTAAACCTAGCTAGCGTAGTATCAATAGCATACCAATTAATAATAAGACGCCGAGTCACGTTTAGAATAGAACGACTTGATTTTGAACTTCAAACAAACCTGCAATACTGACAAAGTACTGTCTTTGTCAAGTATTAGTGGTCTACAGCAATTTTAGTATTAAAGTATTATTGCTAGGAATCCATCACCGCGATAGCGATTGACACCAGAAAATATAAATTTGACATTTCTTTACTGTTTTTGGTTTTTAACAATTTTTCAACGGAAAAATTTGTGTATTAGATTTAAAATACTTTCATTCATCTAAAAAGGAGTGTATCAAAGAATATTACACACTACCAAGTTTGAGTTTAACACTCTTTAACGTATGACATTTTTTTAAGTCCTATTGGCGGGTTATTCCGAACAGAAATAATGTCAGAAAAGTTCGCGCAGTGCCTATTCCACTATTTTGAAGGTCGATCCTTTCAATTAAAAAGTTGGTAAAAAAAAATAAAAAAATAAAAAATGCAATTTTTCGTTGAAAATTTCTTTTCCAAAATGGCCTTTCGTTGCTTTAGCATAGAGGGTTAATCCATCCATATCGTAGATTCTAATTTTCGAATAATCATTTTACAGGTATCTTGTTTCCCCCGAAAACAGCTGTTTAGGTAAACAAACATATATACATAAGTATATTATGTACTAAACATATATAATTTGTACAAGAGCAGATAATATTGAATGCGACCGGCTTGTCCATACGATTTTATTTATCTTCCTTATACAGATAAAAGCAAAGTAGAGCTTACCAATACAAATTGTACATAAGAAAACAGGTTTATAACACACATAGCTATCGGCAATCTATAATGATAATCATCTCATTTACTTAACTATCCTGTTCCTCATATTTTAGACACGCTTTAGCAATATCGTTTCGCCTTACAAAGTCACGCAAAGCTTCGTCTCTGCTCTTATTAACGCCGATATAGACGCGTGTCTGGTATGAATCCCAGTCATTCACGAGTCTCTCGCGAGTGTCTCATTGTAGTCGAGTAAAACATTGTTTAAAAATGAAGCACCGGAGAGGGAGAGAGGGAAAGAGAGAGTCAGCATTTGATTATAGAAAATCGAACAAAAAGGTACAGTAGTATGCAGTAGCAGCTGCCGGTAGATTCGCGAGGCTTATCTGCGGCTGTCGAGGCTTTTAGTTTTGACGCGCGTTTCCCTCTCGGAGTCGCGTATTGTGGAGCTTGCGTCGCGAAAGAGAGAGAGGGAGAGAGAGAGAGAGAGCAATAGTTGCGATGAAAAAGGCCACTGCACACGGGACAGTGTGTACTGCAATCCGCAATGAATATCTGCAGCAGCAGTCGGTCTGCGGTCGTATATCGTAGTAGTCACTCTCTCTCTCTCTAGCGACGACAGGATTTTTCAATTGGCGACATCGGGCTTTGTGTGTCGAGCCACTGCATATCCTCTATACGTCTCGTACCTACCTATATAGATACACAAGCGAGGATGATCCTCTTTCTCTCTATACCTGCTTCCGTGCTTCTTTTCTCCTCGATTTCTTTGAACAAAACTAAAAAAAAAAAAAAATAACGCGACGAGCCACTGCCTATACATAATATACAGTCGATTGCATTGTTAATATTGAGTATGCTATATATGTATATAGGTATATACGCACGTGTATGTGTACAGCAGGCAATGCATTATCGAATATCTTATACGTTATAAAATCATTGAAAAGCCGATCGATGCATTGATAAGTCTAATCGAGAACCACAACGCGAACTGGCATTACAAGGCAGTATTATATATAAAAACAAATAGGCTTGAAATTTCTCTGGCGCGCACGAGGCAACACGGCTATATATGACGCGCGTAAAGCGGCTATCGCTCCGCGCATATCAAATCGTGACACATATAAAGACAGATACGACGAAAATAATTATTCACGCAGATTACAAGCTGATGTCGGAAAGCAACACATACATATACACAATCCAACAGTCACATATGTGTACATATAGGTGTATATTGTATATATACATCTATATATAAATGTATATATACGGTGTTAGTGCAAAGCTATTCTAAAAGCCGTAACGACGCATACCCGCATCGCGTACGCGTCCAGACGCTTTTATTTAGAAGCCAGGAAAAAAGAAGGAAAGAGAGAGAGAGAGAGAGAGAGAGAGAGAGTGAGAGTGAGAGAGGGAAAAGAAAGGGCTGAAATAATGCGGCCTCTATCAGTTTACGTTTTCAAGTCGTGTGTACGTACAAGATAGCAGTGGAGGGCGGCTGCACTTATTCTATCGTGCGATAAGGGCGAAAATGTAGCGCAGCGCTTAGCTCCCGTAAATATCGGCAAGGGGTTGCCGCCGTCGAGGCCAGTGTATACGCGTGCACACATATATACAGCCCTATATACGTCTGTCTGCGTTTACTACGTAGACGTACAGACTTTATCGCCGTATCGGAAGTCGGAGGGAGAAAACCCGCTTCGGAACCCACCGCCGCCGCTGCCAATTGTTTTATGGCCCGTAGCTCCTTTTTCTTGTGTATGTGTATATCTATACACACACACACACATATGTATAGTATACGGAGTACAATCAGCTTTTCCGAAAATCTAAGACAGACGCACACAAACAAGTTGTTGTTGTTCTTATTAAATTCTTTGTTTTGCGCAAACGTACAGATATATATTTATAACGATTGGATCCGATAGAGTCGCGCGTCATTAGTCCTAACGAGCACTTAACCGCTTCGTCATTAATCACCATATACTTCGCCGCTGGCAATCACTTATTGGGCGGTATTAACGCGCTGCGCGAGAGATCTCGTTGAAAACCTGTCGATGATCGTTTATCGATCGTTAGTAGGCGGAGATGCTACAGGCGAGAGAATGCTTTGTTCTTCTTTTTGTATACTTACATATACAGCATCGTGTATATACACTGAAAGAAACGATACTTTTCAGACAAAAGGAATGCCTTTTTGTAAATTCTTTTGCTTCGAATGAAAAATCATTCTGTTCAAAGAAACAGTCATGGATAGTAAAGATGAATTGTGATAAATTTCATTAAAAATAAATTGTCCTTTTACTCGAAAATGAAGTTTTTTTGTATAAAATAATTATATGTTATTATACTATTATATATAAGTGGTAAAATTTGTTGGAATTATAGATGTTGCGTATAATATTTGGAAAAAATTATATTTTTTAATCGTCTAGAATCACTTCCGACCGGTAACGATTGCAAGAAAATGATTCACGTTTGAAACAACGCGATCTTATAAGAAAATGTTCCCTTTGTTCGATGTCTTCTTGACAGGCTATTTGAGACAGAACATTTTTAAAATTTTCTAAATTTAACTTCAGGATACAATCGTTTTTTTTGGATCATTACTTTTATTTCGGTCCCCCCTTTCATGAAAAATAAACGAAGATCACGAGCTTTGTATCGGTAATATAACAGTTCCAAATTTCTCTTTATTATCTTTCGCAGCGTGGAATTTTCTCGTCATTTCATAAATAAGACAGCAATATTCGAATGCATTAGAAAGCTCTCGTTGGGAAATCGGTTCGGTAACAGATGTAGACGCGTAGAAAAAAATGAACCTGTATATTATGGAGTCGTGTAAATATAAATAGTTAGAGGGTCAATTCATGAACGATCAAGCCGACGTTGCATTATACACAGGTGCACCGGTTTTTCCATGTAGCTACAGCACGCGCCGTGAAAATCGACCGGTAGAGATGCGCCGCGATAACGATCGTGGCTGTAATTGAATCGAGAGTTCTTCGCCGTTGCTCCTCTTCGAGCTCACTATGCATGGCTAATGAGCTCGGGAAGTGTTTCAAAAGCAACTATAGGCGCAATACGAACGATCTCTTTCGTAGCAGTAGTTCCTATCCTCCTTATTCGCTTCGAATAAGAGCAATGCGAATACTATCGATTATTAACGAAGCAAGCTCCATTTCTCACTCCTTCAGCTCCTTTTACTCGCCAAACTCTCTCTCTCTCCATCTTCCGAATAAATATACAATGAGGATAAACATACGGAGTTAGTAAACTAAATTGGTAAAGTCCTTATATATATATATATATATATATATATATATATATAGTAGCTGTATACAAGCGTAAATCGATCGAATCGTCGTTTCTTTTCTCCCTTATCTCGAGTGATGGGGCACCCCGTTATCGGCTGCCGTATATAAGTTTGCCGCACCGCACAAACACTTACAACTTTATATAGTTAAAAAATACATTTAAAAGCATATATATATATTTACATACATAGCAGCCGAATAATCCAGAGAGAGTCGACGCCAATAAACTCAATGCCTTACATCTGCAAAAGTACATGAATAACAAAATATCGACACTTACATATTTGCTTCGCTAAGATCATTAAGTGAAAGCGAAGATCTGTAATTTGTTGCACAGGTCAGTGTCCACTTCCGCGCTTCGTATCTGTGCCTTCCGGTAGCTTGTCAACCGTCACGCATTATGCCAGAGAGAGAAGCCAAAGTATTTGGAAGAGAAGGCAGGAGTGCGCGTGCGCAGCGCTTAATTAGCCGCGAAATTCAAACTACGAGTCTCTGAAAAGCAAGTCTCGATATCGCGACTCGTCAATCGTTTTCGTTCACGCGCTTGACGTAAGCTAGAGAGCGACGTGCGACAACCACGGCGTCTAATCGCATGCCGCCGGCTGCAGTTCGAGAGCATCTCTTAGGCGAGAGAGCAATTAGCGCGCGTTTGTCATGCCGAAGGCACGCGCGCTTCGCTCTATCTCTTCTGGATTCACGGCCGGCGCCTGCTTTGCCAGCTGATTGCCAGCGACTCTCGAAAGCGCGAGCGTGCGCGCATCATCATCAAACGAACCGCCGAGAGAGCGCTTGTGCCGATGATCGTATGCACACTGACATTTGTTACTAATTTATGCTATTTATACTACGTCTTCATTTATAAGGATAAACATGAGAAAAATTGGACTTTTTTATTCGAAAGGAGAATTAAGCAATTTGCTACGAAATCGTTATTTTTTTATTAACTTTGCAATAAAATTAAAAGATAAATATTGTTTAAACAAAACAAATCTGATTTTTGCCTTAAAAAGAAAGGTTTTATTCACTACAAAATTATTTTCATTAACTTTTCGTATAATCCCGCTAGGAGGCGTTTTAGTCAAATAAACCTGCAACCGCTAAACAATTTGATGCAATATAATAAAATATATTAAAATATTTCGTCGTCTGATATTTTGAGTTATTCGATAAGTTTAAAATCCAAAATATTCTCTTTCGATCAAATAAACTGATCTTTACTCGATAACGCGAGAATATTCACGTTTGAAGCAATATGAAATCCTTTTAAAAGAAAAGCATCTTACAAGAATTGTTTTTCTTTTTGATTCAATGATATCTTGATAAGATATTTAAGATTATCTTCTTTTTTACTCAGGTGAATTTCTTTAGCTTGAAATGGTTATATTTTTTTTCAATGTACATGTGTCTCGCTTTTTGAATATCTAATACGCGTGTCTAAAAAGTGCGAGTCATGCTGGACTATATTAGCTGCATCTGTATGTATACGTATACACAATACACGTAAGCGTGTCTGGTACAGTCTATCGCAATTTTATGCAGTTAGGTGCAATGAATATGGATCACCATTATATACACACGTGTCCGGCTCTATTATAAGTCTTATGCACGCGCTGCTAACCTAAACGAGCTCTACTCTCTCTCTATCTCTCTCGCTCTCTCTCTCTCTCTCTCTCTCTTTGTTTACTTGCGTGTGTATATATATATGCATAGCTGACCGACGTCCGGAATTTTTACTTCGCACGGCTTCGGACTGCACCGGCTGTCCGAACGTCAAATTACTTTAATTATACGGCTCCGAGCATTTCCCCGAACAACTTTATCGGCTCTTTAAAGCCGTATATTTTCAGTAGTAGCGCGTTCCTCCTATATATATATATATATATACATTGTTATTTTTTTCCTTACGCGCGAACCGATTTTATCGAATCAATTATATCTGGGGACTTTCCCGAGGTATGTGAAAAATGATACGACGGACTGATTCGTAACGTTAGAAATAGGGAGTAAAGAAATTTTTTGTAGAAGATCTAGAAAGAAGATGTAAAAAAGGGGATAGCGGAAGAAGAAAGAAGGAGAGGGGCAGTAGTGGTCAAAAAGAGATACGCCGGACAATCAGATTAGCGCAATCTAATTAACGCTGCTTTTAATGGCGTTCATTAGCACATGCCTCCCCTCAAGCTCCTTTCTCGCAGAAACGGTCCGCGATTCGTTGTGCCGCGAGTCCCTTCGAATTCCACCCCTTTCTCTTTTGCTTTCTCGTGCTCTTCGCTTTTTTTTTTGCGCGCGCGCGCGCGTTGCGCGATAAGCATCGTTTTAACACGAATTTCAGTCACTCTAAATTATTTAGGATTCGCTGCGCAAAGGCGCATTTCTTAATGTCTTTATTTTTACGTCGAGAATTTCACTAGCGAAAATAGTGGGTCGACGATCCATCGGTACACGGCTGCCCATAAACTTATCTTTTCTACTTTGATTTTCATACGTTATTCGGATAGTCTTAAGAAATGAGTAATCGACGCCAAATATAACGCTATCCAATTAATTCGATTTTCTATCTTTTCTTACAAAAGATAAATAATAAAACTAAAGTCGGCTATACCAGACGTGACTTTTGGGCTGAAAAGGCGCTAGGATTTGAAATACTCGATTATTTACCACGTACTTTATTTCCGAAGGTTTTGCATTAAATTTATTATTTTTTTTTAACAAATAAATAATTGTCACTGCACCAAAGCATATGATATAAAATGTGTCTGATACGAAAGAATTTATAAAGCACTAAGTAAGGACATTAGTCGTTATATCCATTCGTGCGTTGATGAATATTTCGATGAGCGTAAAATCAGCGGCATCGCAGCTGTGAGAAGAACAATACAAGGGCAACTCGCGCGCGACGTGCGAAGATCCGTCAATAAGGCGGCGCTGCTTCTCTTTCTCTTCTTCTTCTTCTTTCTCTCGACATTGTATGGATATGAGTTGGTGATTTCTCGCTCGAGATATATATCCCCTCCAAGATCAGTCATCTACTCTAAACACACGCACATATATGTATATGTATAAACATACATCATCCTATCGAGTCGTCGTTCTCGTAATAGACTGAAATTCGACAGCTTGTGCTGAATATCGAAACACTGCACTTCTCCATTCTTTTCTCTTCTTTATACACACACTTCAATTGACAGTATGCGAATTGTGTATAGTGACGTCCTTGAGGCTGCAATCGATCTCGTATAAGCCCACGCATTAGTCATTGTTGGAAAATGCGGATTAGGCAAGTGACTTTACATTGTGTTTTATAGCAAAGGATTATTTTGATTGATCGTTACTGCTGTGACATGTGTATCAGAAATAACATACGCGTGAATTCGATAAATCTAGACCAATCGGATTACCTGTAGAAAAGTGTAGATATGTATAGGCGCTTCTCTGACTATTTGTCGCTTCGAACTATTTTTTCTTGACGCACTGGGATGTACAAATAATGTTTCACGAGTTTTTGGGATTCAGTGTCAAATATACTAAATTGATAGATTTATTTAATGAAGTTGATGTACGTTATTCTTGAAATTGAATCAATATTATCAAATCCATCGTTTCTATATACCTATAGTAACCATTCCTTCCCTAAGGGAAAGAAATGCATGTGCATTTTTTTTTATTAGCCCAATCGAAAAATAATCTAAAAATTTTGTTTTTTTCACACCGTTACTTCTCGAAATACGAAGGAAAAATCTGTTTAAGCGACAATTAGTCAGAGAGTCGCTTATATGCACATATATAAACATATAAAACGCAGAAAAATATCGCGTGTGACGTGTAAAATAATTAGCATGATTTTATACAGCCTACTTTTGTACGCAATAAAACTCTTCTTTCCCATTCATTCTAATAAATTCAGCTCGAAATATTCACACTCCTCCTGGAGCTCCGGAAAAACAATATCCAGCGGGTATAAGGTCTACCGAGTAGGCGCTCGCATACACATACGAAAAAAAAGAGTAAGAGGGCAATGCGGAGAGGCTTTGCCGCAAAGGGAAGCCGATGCATCGGCAAAGTTAACGGCATCAATCACGCGAGGCAAAAAGTCTCGAGATCGCGCGCAAGTACTGCACCGCCGCGTTGCAAGTCTCTCTGGCGGCGGCAAAGTCGTTCCAGCAAAGTGCTGTGTATACTCCATATACCTATATACACACACACACACACATATATATACACACATAGGTATACGCATACACGTATATGCACGCACACTATTCGACGGGGCGATATCTGCTACATATCTAGCAACGTGTGCCATGCCTTATCTCGGCACCGAGAGTGTGCGTGTGCATGTGCACGCCGTGCACGGCTGCATTGTATGGATATCAAACGATTGTGAACGGGTGGGGATATGGCTCTGCAACGCAGAAAGAGAGAGAAAGAGAATGAGATTTCCATCTTACGTCCGTCAGCCGCGAGAGTAACGCAAGCCCGGCTATACCGATCTTCTGACGCTGAGACGTCGTCACCGAACCTCTGTGTATGTATGAGTGCTTTTATATACGTGTGGCTTTCTCAGTATTCTTACTTTTTACAATCGGACTTAAGCTAAATTATACTCCGAATTCGTGCTTGGTATTTAGAAATTTCACTCGTACAGATTCCGTAGCTTGCGAGGTATCGTATACGTAGGAATAACCGATCACTCGTGTAGGTATATATATACTCACAGAAATAACAATTTTGTGACTAAAGGGATCATTTTTGGGATAAATTCTTTTTCTAACCTGTTTTTTTGTAAGCATGCCAGTGGTAAAATCATTCTATGATTATTATACTTAAGAAAACATTGAATTATTTTTCTCAGCGTAGAATGATAAATTAATCGATAACTATTTTTAATTGCTAAACATAATAATCGAACGTCATAGTCTCGTAACTAATCCTCACACATTTTACGTATCATTTAGGCGTCTGACATGATTTACACGCTTAATAGACAATGAAAATACACTTTTACTATACGTATATATGAAAGCGAGTTTTAATCGCCACGCGATCTCACTAAATACTCATTCATTTAAATCTACATTTAAGTTAAAATCAAAGTAACTCTCGCATACACATATACGTATATACACATACATACACACATATATATATATATTGCACACAACGTCTCGGTAAGAAAATTAGCCTTAGCCGTATATCTTTATCTCGCAACTTACGCTTGAAGAACACTGTAGAGCCCGTTATATACATATCATTGCATACATAGTAATACGGTTTCGTCGCTACACGTCAAATTCACGATAATCTAACCTCCGGGTCACATTTGCAGATTTCCGCGATGTAAGCTTGCCTATATAATGCGCGCGCTCGGAAAAGAGAGAGAGAGAGAGAGAGAGAAAAGAAAAAAAAAAGTAAAGCGACGAGCTTTTATCTTGGCTACACTCCGCGGCGCGTTCTCGGCCGTTAGCGTTTTCATGCGTGCAAAGCATGTTAAATCAAGGGACGACGCAGGTTGGCAAGAGACGACGGCGTAAGGGATTCGATATCTGTTCGCACGTCATTACCCCAGAGCTGCCGACGTCGCGCTCTCCCTTCTCTCTTTCTCCCCTTCTCTCTTTCCCCAATGTCTATACATATATATATATGTATATGTATACATACATATATATAGTCGAGCTTTTCTTCGATTTGTTAAACGTGTGTTTTTTGACCCTTCTGATAGTGTAGAAAAATTCTATTCTTACATTTAGAGCTTTTGTCATATCGAACATGTTCTTATGCATTTTGCTAATGATAGGATGGATTGAAATAGGTTTTACGGATATACTATTAAAATTTCCGAATAACGTTATAACCGTCACTCTCATTTGAAATTTTACGCGCGGATGAGAATAATTATTAAATAAATATAAGATACGTGATGTGTGTACTGAAGCTTTTTCATATATATATATATATATATGTGAACGCTGGAATAAAATATACAAACAGATGACCGAGAGAGATTGAATCTAGGATACGTAGTTTCTATTTCGATTCGATCCGTTTTATCTCTCGTGAATTTATTCGAGATTATCGGGATAACGGATTGTTAATTTACACTAGTCCCGTTTGGCCATTCGGTCCAAAATGTTCTTCGTCTTTATATCTGAGTCAGATTTAATAAAAGAAATTTTCTATCTCAATAGACCGTCGGTAAACTTCGCGAGTCTCGATATAATCGTCAAGGCTTTTACTAGATACATTTCTAATGCGACAAACTCTTCAGCCTCCGCGTTGCGTTGGAAATTAAACCGTCCAATGGCGACCTTAATCTCTCCAAGACATGATAGCGAACCTCCGATCTATTTGAAGAATAAAAAAAATAAGAAAAAAAGCTTAGCTGCTGTGTTTTCCGGTCATACTGTATAATAGGAGGATATATATATATATATATTTACACGCACACACACAGAGTAAGAGAGTACGGGGTCGGGAACAACAATAATCGTCTCTCGGTATCGGCTGGCGTGCACACGAGCTTATCGAGCTTATCGGCGCGTCCGGTCTCTATCGGCTATCTATGCAAATCGCAGCTAATTATATTTAATTAGATTCTACTCCCGCGCGCGCGCGCGCGCCATCACTGGCTCCCACCGATTGCCATATATATACTTGTGTCGACATCACCTACACACATATATGTACGTATATATGTGTATGTGTATATATGCGAGCACGTATGCGACTCTCTTATTTGCACGGATCAGCTTGATGATCTTATATAAAAGAGGAGAAGAGGAAGGTATAAGCCATATATACCTCGGTGTATACGTGTATATAAAGGAGCAGCTAAGTAATTATGACTTTTTACTGAAATCGCTTCTGACACGAACCCCAGCCGAGGTCGAGACTTCTTTGCAGTATATATAGATTTCGCGTTATATATGAAGTGAGGGAAGGATAACGGTAGGCGTATATGAACTCTACATACCTACATGTCTCTATATACATATATAATATATATATATATATGTATATATGTATATACTTGCTATAGGTGCATATCGTAAGTAAAGTAGCCGTACCGATAGTGGCTCGACGTGTTCACGTGAATCTAATACTTTATCGTCAGATAATTAATAGTTTAATTAGTTTAATTAGTTTGATAAAACTGGACTTTGCGTGTGTTTTTAATGAACTGTTATAAGTGCTGTATGGGTACGAGGGAGGTTTAAAGATAACCGATCGCAGGATGCGCTTCTATCTACGGATTTGTCAAGCTGCTCTGCAAGACAGTTCTATTATAAACGGACTATAATCGTTATTAATGAAATCATTTTATACCGGTTTCACCGTAATAATTAATATTAACTTTAACAGAACTCGTATAATTGTGTACGATCGCGATAAGAATCGAAAAAAAGCTTCGTCGTATAATTTTCATACTCAAAGAACTTAACTGTTTTATAAATACATATGGGCGATTCTCCGACTGATTGAACGGTCAAGTTGTATGAAAAAGATCAACGTCGTCATGACATTTTTTTTTTAGATTTTTTCATAAGCCATTTCCAAGCTACAGAGAGTCAAAGTTAAAATTTATTGTATTTTTAATGTCCACTGTCAATAATTTGTAGCTTGCCGGAATCATATGTCACTAAACCGCGATTGAAATTTTTTTTTTTGTAAAATTTGCTCAATTTTTCAAATCAATCGTGTTCAAGGACTTATGTAAATGCAATGTACTGTAAATGGAACTGCGTCCTTAGCTAAAAAAATAAAGTTATCGATCAAATGATCTCGTACTATTCATTATTTAGTATGCATTCAAGGTATTTGTATATCTGCATTTCTGGCTAAGATCGAAATAACCAAAAATCAACATTGTACAGTTCAGCAGGTCTCTTTCTTGTAGATAGAATATTTGTCAAGTGGTTTTTTTAACAATATTTCCGTATATTTTCGTTTCTATGACACTTTAATCCCTCTATGTCTTTTTCACGTCGATGCGTAGTCGCAACAAAATCCATTAACACGTCGTTCTGCAAAATCCGCTAAAGCCTCTCCGAAGAATCCGAAAGCAATCGTCGAAAAGATCGGCCGACAGATATGCTCGCACATGTATATAGGAATCCCCCCGCAAGGCATAACCGCGAGACTCGTTATTCCCACTATATAATTCATCGAGGGTAACTATATAGAGAGATCCGCCGTAACGAGCATTAGACAGTACCCGTGAATTGCGCAAAGAAGGAAGCACGTGATCTCATCTGTATATACATGTAGTAGTGTATAGTATAGACAAGAGATGGAAGGGAGTGGGGAAGTGCGATACGGTAGGAATGCACTACTCGCTCGCTTTATATCGACGAAAAAGCTCGACTCTAAATCAGAACCTCACGCACAATATACATATATATATACTTGTATGGGTCTATATATACATTTTTTCTTCTCTCTCTCTCTTTCTCACTCTCGCAGAAGAACGAAGGGATAAGAGAGAGCGTCGGTTCTTCCCACTCCTCCGCATGTTTTCTGCAACTCATCCGCGCGCGTTTATTTCTTAATTCCTCTGGATTCCGAGCGCGTTTTCGGCTCTCTTTTATGTACAAAAGAGAACAGACCATGCGTGTTTGGCTGTTTATGCTTATAAGGAAGAGGAAAAAAGTTCACTTAACGAGGCGAAACTGTCCCACCAAAAGACTAAATTATTCAAACAAACCGGAAATGATGTTTATCTTATACCTATAGTCGGCGATCAATAGATCGAAGATTCCTCGGTGGTCCATCTCCGATACTTTTTTTTTCCTTGCGCTCTTGACTAACGCGCTAGTCGATGGACCGAACTCTGCAAGAAATATGAGAGTAAGAGAGAGTGACGTGTAGTATAGGAAAAAGTCTCGGAAGCAATTCCGTTGCAATTGCAGAGAGACCGATAGCCTCCACTATAAGAAGAGAAAAAGAAAGGGTCCACTCGATAACGTCGTCGCCCGCATTGTTCCATCCGAGGAGAAGTCGGATTATTCGATATGGCTTTTAAGAACGCAAGGCTTCAGAAAACCGTACACATAGTATACAGAATATATATATGTATAGTATATTCTTCGTATTCTATATTTACAGCTTGTATATCAACAGGTATGCAAGCCCTGAAGCGGATAATCAATCGTCATTGTGATTAATAAAATCCGCCGCCACCGCAGCAGTTTGACAAATGTCATCAAACATCGCGTGTACATGTATTCGTATATATATATATATATAAATATATATGTATGTATATATAACAAGTATCCCCACAGAGTGACCGCAATTCTGTATCTCTTGTGGTGCGCGCGCGCGCGAAATGGGACAGCGAGAGAGCCGTTTCGCAGCGTTTCGAGATAGTGCGCGAAAACCGGTCGCCCTCTGCATATCGATGCGTTTCTCTCTCACTCACTCTGCCAGAGGGAAAGAGAGCGAGAGAGAGAGAGAGAGAGAGAGAAGAAATATTCTATATCCTTTATGCCGCGCATATACACAGACGAGAACAGGTCTATAACAGCTGTCTACTATAGAGGTATATACACATAGAAACATACAAGAATCTAGCCAAAATCTCGTTATAATGCGACCAGCCATGCATGTACACGTATGTACACGTATGTGTAGGTGTATGTGTTTATATGTAGCAGTGGACAAAGAGAGAGAGAAAAATCGGTTTAGGAGGCGAGCTAGTGTGCCCGTGGAAAATCGTCGTCGGTCCATCGTGGGAGACCGGACAAAAGGTATGACAAGAATGGGGGCCGAGCGAGAGCGCCTATTCTGCTTATCAACCCTTGGAAGTATTGCCTCTGATAACGAGTGAATGCCCGGTTTTATAGCCTGATCTCACTCGCGATACACGCATACGCAGCAGCAGCAACAGCAGCAGCAACAGCAGCAACGGCAGCAGCTCTTTTCTCTCCGCCGATGCTCTGCCACTGCATGGGAATCACTTTAATATCTTTCCTTCATTGTTATCTTGCATACTCTCTCTCTCTCTCTCTCTCCCTCACTCACTCTCGTTCGTAACGGGTTTCCGCGTTGAGACTACGTGAAAAAAACCGAGCCATGAAAATCAATGATTTTTCAGCGATTTGTATACACACGAGTACGATGGATGACGGTACGTTACGTGATTTACGTCGTATGTACAGGTGAGAGAATAATCCAAACACGGCTGGGGAACATCGTAATTATAGCTACATTTCCACGCTAGGCCCACAGGTCGGAGGGGGATCTCTACACACGCGTACGCACGCGCGTGTGTATAGGTACATACCTATGTACATATACACATTGACCGATGAAATAGCGTATTCTGGAAAGAGATGAAAGAGGAGAAAAAGATAGAAAGCGAGACGACGAGAGAGGGAGGAGGGAGAGGTGAGCCGCTGCTATCGGAAACCTTCGCGCGACCAATGCGGCGGCGCCTTTATCGTTTTACAACAGAAAGGCGCACATCAGTCAAGCGGTATCTCCTCACGGTTGATTTCCCGTGGTCTCACCGCGAAAGCCTCCACCTCCTTTTCTGCTGCGCTGCTGCTGCTGCTGCTGCTGCTGTTACTCCGGCTTCTACCTCCACCTCTGCACACACACACACACACACACACGTACCTATGTATCTATATACCCTCTAGCCCGGCTTCTGCTGCTCTGCAGAAAAGATATAGAGCCGGTAGCTGCTACTGCAACCAAGTGTGATGCACCGGTGGCAACGATATAGTTATGAAAAAAACACACCCACGATATGTTTGTACACACGATAAGGCTGTCTCTCAAGCTTTTTCATCCATGTGAGAGGAAAGGTCCACCTTTGTCTTGTTCTTCTCCTTCTTTCTCATTTTGACAGTATTTATCGATGCTCAGTTTGCGTAGATGCTCGACACACTGACCGAATTCCATCGAAACGACACTTACGTGTCGACTCTCGTGCAGAGTGTGTAAGCGGACAACTTCCTCAGAACTGGTAGTAGAACCGTCGTTGTGTAAAAACTCCCGAACAAACGCTCGGGCATATATATCGTATATATGTATATATATATATATATGTGTGTGTGTGTGTATGTATGTACATCTATATGAATATAGGTATAGAGTGTAGGTTCGCTTGCAACTAGGATATATAGGAGAGACGGGCAGCGAGAGTGAGAGAGAAACGTGGAGAGTTTGTTATCGTTATCGGGCGAGCAACGTGGCCGAGCGCTGATCGCGATAACGGCTCGCCACTGCTCTTATCGGAGAGCAGCTCGACCGTTTGCTTCGTTCTCGCCGCCTATCCTCCCCCTCCGTAGAGTTCCGCGCACGTCCATTTCAGGCGCTACGGCGGTGGAATCGAGAGAAAGCGCCGCCGGCCACTTTGTGAAAATCGATCCTCCGAATTCCCACACTTTTCCGCTGAAATTCCATTTGCACCCGATTCGTTTCACTTACAGCTGCCTCTTACGGATTAACGTGCTTACCCCCACCCCCTTTTTTTTTTTTACTTTTTTTTAGCCTACTCGTGTTGAGCAATGTATCCTGCGCGAATTTACGAGCGAGTTGCTTCGTTTATAAACACACTTGTTTCTGACGAAACTTTTCGAGATGCGTCGTTATTTACCGATCTAGGTGCGATTGCACATACTCGCTGAATCAGAAAATCGAAAAATTATCTGTTCTTGATAGTGAAATTATTTTCATTTATGAATTAGTCGACGATTAACTGTTCGAAAGAATGCGAGTAAAATTAGTCTTATAATAGCAGCCGATATTTTCTGTTCAATAAATAAACTTTGATAAATACATAAATATTTTCTATATAAACATAGTCCTACAGTTATCGCTGTTTGAAATTGTGTTATTGTAGCTTCGTATTCACATGGTATTATGCAATAATATGCAAAATTATTCAAATCAAAATTATTCTACGTTTTTGAATAAATTATTATTGGTATTACTGGCTACAAGTTAATTTGCCTTTGATTAAATGTATTACCATTTTATACGAATGAAAATATTGATACCACTTTCAAAGTATTTCCAGGATTTAATCAAAATTAATAACAACGTTATTTATTATTTTCTAACACTTATGTATCGATTGGAAAAAGCAAAATATTCCTCTTGTGGGTAGAACAGCATTCACAAGCAAAAGCTCTAAATACTTATATTATTTCTAATGCAAAAATACATATTGATTAATTGGTGTAAATGTAGTTTAACAAATAAAAATTTTGTCGCTTACGCTAAAAATAAATTAGCACAATTTCAGATTTTTAAGTGTGCACTGTCATTTTCATATATTTAAGCTTACCTGAACCTCTTATAGTTTGGAGTTTACGGTGCAACTTTCTGTCGTTTACGATTACAGAATATAATATATACTATTGACTAGTGAATTTTCGAAAATAACGATTTAGAGTGGATATTACACTTGCATTTCAAATTGGCCAGTTTGGAACGTATAGTCTGTTCTATTTATAATGCATATATGTAAATAAACATATAAAATGCAATGGAGCGTTTTATGATATTCTTCAATATTCGTTGCAAGATTAAAGAGATTAAGTTAAACACGGCAGGTTGTCTGAGGATAGAATATATACATATATATATATGCATATAGACATTCGGTGGTTACTATTAAGAAATGCGAGGCACGCTTGGCTCGGCTCATTGCCTCGCATTAGTTTTCGCCCTCTATTGGCGTGCTGCCACTGAAATTTACAACAGAGTTATACCCCGACAGTACAGTATCATTGTCAAAGTTGGCACTAATCTACTGTAAAAATGATGGACGATGAGTAGTTCGAAAACTCATTTTAACTCAAGACAACTCACGTTTCGTCGAATCCTTCGATAAATATGTGAGCTCTTGTCTCAATTGAAAAGTAAACATTGAAAAATGCAGTCGAATTTTCATTCTAAAAAGTAAATGCAATTTGGAAATGATAAACGATGCGCGAGTCGAAAACTCGATTCCGCTCATCTCATCAACATTATTCTCTCCGAGCTTACGTTTCGACGAATCCTCCAATAGATGTGTGATCTCTCGTCTTGATTGAAAAGTAAACAACGACAAGTGTATAGTAGTCTTTAACGTGCTATCTCTGATCGATACATTTTCACTCGTTGTGTAGTATGTACACATGTACTCAAGAAAGAGAAAGAGAAAGAGAGAGAAGGACGATTGTCATCTGCAAGTAAGCTTAAGAGCCTCTCGAGAGATTAGGAGAATCACTGGCGCGCGTGCCGTCGATAATTACGTGGAGTTTCCCAATTACGATTTCTAACGTAATCGGAGTCTCTATCGGCTATACTGTTTCTCTCTCTCTCGCTCTCTCTCTCTCACTCACTCTCCCCGCGACGGTTTATTGCGCGCTTCTGTACGAGTTTATCACGAGCTAACCGACTTGCTTACCTGCAAAGAAGCTATGTATGTACGTATGCGTCCTTTCCCATAATATTTAATTATTTTGAACGAAATAACTCTAGATAACGATGTGATTTTATTAAGCAAACGAACGATTTTAGTATTTAATCGCGCAGTGGTATAAACACGTTTCTACTTCGGACATTAATGAGTAAAGAATTTATGAACGAACACGTTATAATATATTTAATGCCTTAGAGTTGAATAGTAAAATTCATCGTGTGAGAAATGGGTAAACAGTATTATAAGCCAAGATTAAATCATTTTCGTCACGCATGAAAATCAAAAGCTCTTTCTATCTTCATTGCTGATCAGCTCAGGCTGATAAAAATTCTTGGTATCGCTTATACTTCTTACACGAGCAGCATTCTTCCACCCGTCAATCTCTTTAGAAACACATTCGGTCCCTTTTTTCGAGACCCAATGCGACACATGAAATTCGATTCCTTTGGATGGGGATCCACTTTATTTATCTGCTCGTGTATATCTAACTACTCAAATTACCTCTTCCCTCGCGAAAGCATTGCTCGGGTGAAAATGGAATTTCGACTCTTTTCAGTCGTTATTGCAATATATTCTCTCTATATAAACTATTTCATTGACCGGCGATTATTTTTTTGAGTTATTGTTTACAAGTTTTTCCTAGAAATACGATAAATTAAATATAATGATAATATATACGTACCGAAAAAAGTTGAAGAGAAAAAGGAGAATATGTACTTGAAACTGAAAATTTCCTTAAGTATATTGATCTTTTTGTCAATAAATAAACACGATGATTCAATTGAATTGAAATTAAAGACACAATTAAGACGTAATGGTACACAGATCCCATTATTATTATTAATAACGTAGCTTTACGATAATAACTAGAGTAGCGATAAAGATTTTTTCACTCGTTGTATTAACGTAGAGGCTATCGCTGATAGATGTTATACACTGCAAACTATCGCCTATTGTTCTTGATGAAAAACGACGTCATAATTATACGTCGTCCAGGTTCTCTCCGGTTAGACTCGCGAATGAAAAGAAAAGCGAGGAAAAAATGGCTCGATAAGCTTTACGACGAACGCGTCGCTTATTTTTCTTGCCAGAGAGAAACTTATCGGTTCACTCTTCCTTCGCTCATCTTTTTTTTTTGCTTCCGTTACCGATCGCAACCGATGATTAGCTCATTCGGGCGTTTGGTAATTTTGAGGGACCTTGTATATGACAGCAGTTAAACTGTGTCATCTCTGATCTCGATTTTATAGTATTTGCTTCGAAATATTTCGAAGAATTTTGTAATTATTTTTTTTCAACTGTTTTCATTTGTTTTCAAGTCGTTTTGTTAAACAAAATTTTCTTCTTTCGTTCGTTATATTAAGTTTAGCTCTTAGATTTAAAAGGCAATGGTTACTGTATATATTCTTAGATGGAGTTTGTATTCAATCTCATTGCACACGACGAGTCATTGTTTCTTTATATACTATAATCTAAGTAACTTTTTCACTCTAATAAACTAGTTAGTTATAGTCTTAAGTTTGCTTAGATTAAGAAAATTTATTCATTAAAAAATTGCCCTTTTGAAAGAAGAAAATATTTACTTGTAATTAAAAGGTAATATTTTAGTTTTAAAAAATATTTATATAAAACTATTTCATTATTTTTCTGTTACTGATATTAAATACAACATTTTACAAGATTCAAACTAGAATCGCTTTAAAATATTATGCGTAGTAAATAATTGGTTTAATTCGTCATGTTTTATTTCAATTTCCTATAATATATAAAATATTTTTGGAGTCAAAGAAATATAATCATCAAATAATTTGAATTTTATTCATCAATCAAGGAGAATTCGACGTAGAAATAAATATGATAATGAGAATAATTAACAGTCGAGTTATGTTTGATGCAGCAAGTAATAACCCAATTATTGTTGTTGCATTTCTAAGTTTTTGCTTCTAATCTGCAGAGTAAAAATTCGCTCTGTAGAGTAGACAATTCATTAGGGTATCGAGTGATTTAAGAAATAGTATCAGTTTAGACGGCCGTAGTATAACGCATTAATCGGAAATAATCACTCTGAATTTCCGAGTGGAAAATCCTCACTCTTAATTCTAAAGATCGCTTTATGAGAGTTAATATTAAAATTTAAGAGTGAAGATTTTTGAAGGTAGTATATCGATACTACGTTACTTTGCCAACAATAGGAGAAATAAATTTATTTGAGATTTCAAGGGATCGCGGTTAGTCTGTACAATGAAAATGTGTGTAAGATTGTAAATTGATGGTAGACTTGCTAAGAGAGAAAGAGAGAGAGAGAGGTGGAAAGGCCACGTGGGTCAGATGAGATAGGGAAAGCGGCGTATCACACGCCGTGGCTGGTGCTTCTTATCTACGAATACGATAACACTTAGACGCCCCCAGATCACTCGATAAACACGTTATCGCCATCGGCCACGTCCATCGCGGCTCCGATTCACTCTCTCTCTCCCTCTCTCTCTCTCTCCAAGGATATATGCCCTCCGCACAGAAAACTATTCATCTCATCTCGTGCTGTATTTATATAATTTTGTTTTTATATTCAACCACATACCGATCTCTTCTCTTTCTCGTAAAAATCTGATACAACCAAAACGACAGTAAGTCGGGTATACGAAACGAAGACGGCTTTTGCCAAAGTCGACCATCGGCCGTCCGTCGAAGGGCTCTTTCTAACAAAAAACAGTTGGCTTTCGGGAGCAGGACGATTTGGGAGAGGAACTGGTTCGCGATTTCGCGAAGATAGCCGACCAAAGCACGTTTTATATATATGAGACAGAAAGAGTATCAATGTATCAACAAGTCCCATCGCTATTCTATTCTTCATCTTCTCTTCTCGTATTCTCAATTAAATTCGCAGAGTTACTTCGATCGAATCTCGCGGGATTTTCGTTAATTAATTGCCTTTGAGTATTTATACTTCTTCGCTCTAATTAGCAACGTTGCCTATTCGTGTAATGCATCTGCATACAACGCATGTTTACTAAGTCGATCGACCGAGGTGTCGAGGCAATAACTCAGAAGAGAAAAGGAGCTTGAAATTTCATTAGTGGATGAAGCCATTATACACACTCACATACATACACATATTCAGGATTAACGATCGGTGCGCGCGCTTACATGTGCGCGAACGCTCAAGCCAGCTATATCAACTCGGCTTTACATGCGAAGGTATATTATCCGTTATATTATGTAGTAGGCGTGAAAAAGAGAGTCGGGCGGACGGACGAAATTAACTTCCCAATTTCTGTGGCTTGTTGCTAAATAATCGATCGTCGCAGTGGTTCTGCCTCTGCATAAACTGCACGCACACGAGAAAGCTGCCGCCGCCGCCGCCGCCGCCGCAACAGGTGTGAGCCGGCGCAGGACCGTCTACCTATATATGTATAAATATATATATATATATATACATATATATATATGTACATATATAAGGCTAGCTCTTTCAAGCAAGCAGCTGATTGCCGCTCTTAGTTGCTGAGGTTGCTGCTCTATTATTTTCCCGATAATTACGTGCCTGCACTTTAATTTTTAAATTTATTTTTCTATTATAAGCCTATATTCATAAGCCAATATGTGTCAGTCTATCCGTTATACAGTTAGATTTCACTAAAAATATTGTCAGCGTCGTAATAAATTTATTGCTTTAATAATTTTAAGTTTAGCTAGTGCAATTTATTCTGTTAAAAAAAAGTGTATAAATCTCTAAGTGTATCAGCAAACAACGCGTATACACACACCTATATATATATATATTTTTTTTTTTCGTTTATCGTGATAAGATTGAAATTTCGAGAATTTTTACATTCTTAAAAAAAAGCGCGAATGTACACACATAACAAACAATATATCGCGCAGTCATACAAACTCGGGGAATCCCGTGGAGAGGTGCAGGCATCATCAGGGCGTTTTTCTTTCTCTCTCTCTCTCTCGCTTTCGCGATCGATGCTCGATAACACGTGCGGCAACTATTTCGAGTTATGGGCGGACGAGGGGCTGGCGATTTATTTATTAATCGCTCGGTACTGCATTTTTCGGATTTTCGATCGGCCCCGAAGGCTCTCTCTTTCTCTCCCTCTCTCCGTCTGTACTTGATCGCGCACATACGCATATTTATACACACACATATGAGCACATATGTAAGCAGCTGTGCGTGTGTCCGGACAGAATTACCGCAGCAACGCGCGAACGAGCTCCACGAGTCATTTGCCAAACGACTATATCAATTATCGCGTCGCTCAATTTCGGTGTCCTTTTATGAGCTTGCGGGCTTATAAGATTTACATAGGGGAGTGTGTTGCATTACGTTATGGTCTGCTGCAAGTATTTCTATATAGTAGAGAGCGGACGCTTATTTTCCTCTTCTCTCTCTCTCTCTCTTGGTGAGAGCTTAATGCCTCTTGACGGCGTAATTACAGTGAGTGTCGTTGCTGCTGCAGTTACTGCCTGAAATCATTTAACGAGTTAATGATATAATTATATTACACGTATATATATCATATGCCTATATATATATATATATACATAATGGATTGTTTATTCCACGTCGTATAATCATACATACCTGTGTGTATAACTGTATGTATATATGCTCCATGAGAGAGAAAAATAATCGAGAAAGAATATCGCGCGAGAGTAATATCGATCGGAGAGGATAATTTTACATCTCTCCGCGTCTGCTAAATTTCAACGAACAATGCGTTTCGCGATTCACGAAACGATGACTGTTAAATTATTGTCTCGAGATTAAGATCGACGGTTCTTATAATTTTCTCTCTCTCTCTCTCTCTTTCTTTCTCTCGCTCGCACGTATCGGATTGCCTCCGCGTAAATCTATAATCCTTTCTCTCTTTCACTTGCACAACAAATGTCGAAGTATAACCAACTCGTGAAAAATCGTTCAACTACAAAGAACCCCGTTAGTATCTTTTTTCATATATATATATATACAACATATGCAATATACGTATAAACTATACATACGGATGTGCGCATAAGGTTGAACCCGCATGGATTATCCCGCGAGCGAGCGGTAATTTGCCTCGAGAATGTTCAGCGGTTAATTGAGAGTGAAACCCCTCTTTCGTTCTTTTTTTATCTTTTTTTTTTCTTATTTTAAGATATAATAAGAAGGGCGGCAGATGTTGCGGAAACTAAGAATTCGTTTTTCGCGCAAAACAATTCCCACCGTGAATATGTATATGTGTACAAGCTCACATGAGAGAGTAGCTGCAGCCGGTATATTGAGATAGCCTCGGACTGCAACCCACGTGTGTACTTAGTTGTATAGTACGTATACACTGTTTTCTCTTCAGTTCTCACTCTTCTACTGCCATATATAGTAGAACGACCAAGTGGATACGATATGCACATCTAGCCTCTATAATACTCTACCAGATTACGATTTGTCGTTAGCCTTCGCTTGATAAAGCCACTGCCATCTATGTATATACTGTACACGTATGTTGCAATTGATATGGTTTGCGCAGCCCCTGAATCTCTATATCTTCTCTGTGTGTGTGTGTATATATATATATATATATACTCTCGAAATTAGTAATAGTAAAAAATAAACTACATCGTTTTCACAGACAAATTACTTTTTTTACCTATTTAGTGAATGAGAGCAAGAAAATTAATTGTTCTGAAATAAATATTAATAAAAATTATATTTTTGATTTTATGAAAAACATAAAAAATTTAGATATTTATTATGAAAAATATTTCGAATCGGAATTTATTCTTTAACAGAAATGCTACGCAATAAATTATTATTGTATGTAATATATACACGAACTTTTGTAAATAGATTCGATTTGGTAAAAATTTATTAACATTTTATAGAAATGAAAAAAATGGATATTATTATTGAAGCATTTTCTTAAAGTTCGCTTTGGTCTATCACGATTTGTTGCATTCGTTACAAATAGTGAGAGTTCATTATTTGTGAATATTTGAATCGATCGTATATAATTTATATAAATTATAATTGGACTAGTTTGAAGGTAATTTAAAGTACTGTTTCATACGTATACATAGAGATTAGAGACAGACCAGCACATTGAAATTTATTTTCTCCGTTAGGTTACTATTAATGTCATGTTTTTAAGTGCAATTATAACGTTATTGCTACATTGTAATAATTGGATTTACTCTGGTTTAATGCACGAGTAAATAAATAATATTAATATTAACGTCGGTAAATCTTAGGCAACTTCATTGTGAGACAGAAAAAAAGTGTCAGAAATAAATAAGGGGTAACGGTTAACTACTATATGCCTGTGAGAAAAGCTATAAATTCATATGAGTAAATATATATTCGATTCCAATTATACGGTTAAATCGAACGATTATGCGTAGCGCTCCCTGTTTTTCAATATACAGAGTTAGCACGTGCGACAATTATGAAGGCTGCTGCCTCCCACGTTATTTAAGAATCTACATGTATATGTACATGCATATATACATATATCTAAGTGCAAAAGCCAATCAGTAGCGACTGCGGTCGCGAGAAAGAGAGAACAGTTAACGAGCTTTCAATAGAACAATCGCCGGAGAAAGACGATATCGTCGAGCGATCCACAATGGGTTTAAAGCGTCGATAATATAGCAGTCATCCACAGAGACTTCAGTCTAATTGTGTCGCGTGTATCTGACTGAATAAAACTATAAAAATTCTTCCATAATATAGTCTTTACACGTATACAGTACGTATAGCCCAGTGAGAGATCCAACGGCATCGCATATATCAATCCAATATCACGCTCATTACTATGAATGGCTAATGTCTATATATATAAAAGGCGAGTACGCTTGTATTTATATAATATATACACACACACTTTGATATATTTATATATATATATATAAAGTATACGTCGCGGGCTTTACAAATTGCGCATTATCCGCGGTGATAAAGCGGCATAAAAGCGAGAGAAGGAAAAAAGGCAGCGGTAGTAGCTGGAATTTGTCTTGGTGATAGGTGCAGGAGAACTCGCTCTCGCTCGCGCGCGCGCGCTCTTGCCATACGTGCCCCGATTAGATTTTCATGTTCGAGCTGAGTCAGTCTTTATTGCGCGATATCGATTGTGCCCCGCGATTCTCGCTCTCTCATGCTCTACACGTGAGATAAGCTGGTCTCTCCTTCGTATATATATGTATATATACATGTATATATACATACATACGTATATACATACATATATACGTACATGTATACATATATATATATGTATATATATATACATATATATACATATTCACAAAAGACAGCGAAAGAGCCGGTTTAGCTTAATTTTTCAGTAGCTCTACGTATCGAATGCGTTATTTGTTGTGCGACTGGTATGCATATTGCATTTTTTTTTTATCTTTCCTCGGAGTATATTACAAGGATATCGTTGTCTCTCGCGCGCAAGCTTATAGCGCGAGTATTATATACACAATATGTATATATATATATATATATATACATCTGTACACGTATATATCTTGGTTGTAGAGCGAAATTTCCATGTAATCTGTGCGTATTTAACTGCCGGTAATTGATCTAGAAACTCGCGAGACTGCGTACAACACAACAACTGCACCGACAGAAATTGATAGATATGCCGCCGTGTGCAATATCGGGCAAAGATCGGTATAGCTCGTGTGTAACCGTTGTGTGGTCCTACACTCTCTCGTGGGTATACAATACGTACAGATCGAACGCTGCGCGTTCATCTCTCATTCGAATCTGTTATATCTCAAAAATTTTGGCATCCATTATCTAGTTTACCTCCGCGCACGCGAAATATGCGCGCCTGTCTGTGTGCATATATATATTTATTTATTCCGCGAAAAATAATTACATAAGTCGGATGTATAGGATGTGAGCACTGTTACAATTTTTACATTCTATATATAGGTTCAAAGAATAGAGCAAAATTTCACCTTTTACAGACTATTTGTTGACAAGATTTCGAACATTTTTATTTTATATGTAAGTATATATGTTCTACTAATTCTTTATTTTATTTTTCATACATTTTTCATACGAAATTAGAACTCTCTAACTTATTCGTGTGGTTCTTTTCTTTTTTGGTAGTATAGTGTATTTAATTTTAATCTTCGATTAAATTAATGATAATTTTATGATATTTAATTAATTCTGACTCGCAATACATCATCTATTCTAGGTTTCATAGTTGTTTTACATCCAACAGCTTATATGAGTCCTAATAGAGTAATTTTTAGTCGTTCCTTCGTATTAAGCTTGTAATATTTTGTACTCACGTCCCCGGGCAATTATAACGTAATTTATCAACCGTTGAAAGACGCTTCTTTGCTACGATAGTATAGTTTCATTAATGTACGAATGTCCATTATATTTTTTCTACTACATATATTTGAAGTATATTCTGTATGTTTGTACTACAGATATACTACATTACATATACATTGGTGAATGTACATTATATATATATACGTGCGTTCTCTGAATTTCGCACTCGAGGCTGTGTGCGTTGCGATGCAGTATCTCTTGTTACACTTATGCAACCGAGATTTATTGCCGATGATTATGCACGGATCGAACGCATATACGGAGGAGGAGGCTGTGGCATGGCTCGCCCTCGGCTACTCGAGATATATCCGACTGTTGGCTGCTGTTCCACTGCTGTTGCACTGCTGTGGCTCGATTGACGGGTTCGCTTACTCTCTCTCTCTCTCTCTCTCTCTCTCACTCACTATACCCGGACTGCCGCGTCGATCGATTATGAGAATTATGCGCCGTTATGGGAGATGGACCCGTGCGCTCTCGAGTGTCAATCGATTTATGCCTTCGATTGCTCTTATCATTCGCTTATCTTCTCTTTCTCGCATCTCTTACCTCTTTACCTTCGAATCCGATAGCTTTCATGCTATATATATTGTACTACTTTTATTGCGTTTCTATTTTGAGTATATTCTTATTAGATAAATCTTCCTGTAATCTCAACTTCGTCTTTCTATCTCTTTCTTTCTCAATGTGTGTGTGTGTATATATATATATATATATATATACATACATGTATGTATGTACGTATAAATACACAGCAGATTTATCGTAAGTAAATTACATCGCGGCAGTCCGAGAGAGAAAGAAAGAGAGATGGAGAGAGAGAGAGAGAAACATTCGACTTTTAGCTATACCCGATTCCTATCTCCGTAACGAGAATTCGAGAATTATTCGCGCGCGAAGAGATGCTGCTGATCTGTAGCAGAAGCGCGAAAGAGATCGAACTGAGATTAGAGCTATTTTTAATCGTATGGATGTTTTGTATGAATTTTCGACGATTCGATTAGGTAAGAGTATATCTACACTTTTGCCTCTCGAAATTATGCAATTACTCTTTCTCTCATAAATATATGTACATATATGTATATACTCGCTCGTGTGTATGTGTATATACATACACGTGTGTATATATATATATATAGCGATAATGCTTCGAGCTGCACTGATACCGATAATGCATACGTGTGCGATCTTAAAGCCGGGCACGTGAAAATATGTTTTTTTTATCTGCGAGATAATTTTTTCGTTATAACTGCGGGCATTTTGTGGCAACAACAATCACCAGACGTGACTCGATACAGTATATATACGTGTAAGTGCTCGTGTAATAGTGATGAAATATCAATGGGAATGACAGAATGTGAACCTGGATAAATTTCCTGTGTGTGTGTGTGTGTATACATATATATATACTTATATATATATGCGTATAATACTTTTTTCAAAATTACCGCCTGCAGATTTTATATATCGCGGTATCGCGAGAGAGTGAAAACATTCTCGCACTATCGAGCTGACGGTGAAAAAACGATATCGTCACGCGCTTTTTAAAAGTCACTTTCAAATACAACATAATATAATCCCGGATATTACACGCGAACAATAGAGGTTCGCCGATCGTCGCACCTATATCTTAAGAATACTCTTACTAATATCTATATGTAAATCTTTCGATGCAGTCGAATACTTCTTAACCGAAAATCAGGAGAGATATTGATACACGTATATTATTTACATATAGTTATTACATGTATATACAGGTATATCGTCTAGGTCTATATGAAGACTGAAAAGTCAGGAGCCTCGGTTGTCCCAAGATTACGAACAAAAAACGAGACTCGAGGAACTGATTAAAAAAGATCCGAGAAAGTCGTAACGCCGTACATTAATTTACTTTAAAAAAATAATAATAACAGTATAATATAACAAGTAGAGGGAGGAAGGAGATAAATCACATCGTTTAATTAATTCCTCGCGCTGGACGACTCCATACGGTCTCTCACCTAGCCTTATTGCTCGCAAGCTTTCTCGGCGGCTGCTGTTGTTGCTACAGCATTTTATCGGTGCCTCCTATCTACATTCATAAATAATTAAGCGGCTGCAATTACCACACGGACAATGACATTCCTTCCTCGTAATTCGCACCGACTCTCTTCATCGCACTTGCATATACATATATATGCGGGAATTGCAACGACAGAATAGACCAACTAATGGACCCAGGAGGAAAGGGGCGTTTTGACTTAAAGTTTTCATTGCAGTCTCTCCGCCTTCGAATAAGACCCACGGAGTGTGAGATCTTAGTGAAGTCCCAACAAATCAATAGCACGTAATACTTTTGTTTGCCGGTTGCGGTATTGCGATTTAGTATATTATTAAAGTACGATAAAGAAAAGTTTTTATATTGTATTAGAATAAATATGACGTTTACATTAATCAATTTTTGTTTATTCTAACAATGTTTCTATTCATAGTGTTCTCGAAAAAAAAGCTTTACGTACGCAATTTTTATTCAAGTGTGAGTTCTTCTTTTGCTCAATACGTATATAACTTTTAGTAGGAAATAAACAGCTAATGGTCCCCTACACTGCATGGTAATTATAGTGGTAACTTTACGAGCATTTAATGCTAATAATAAAACAAAAACCTACACACAGACTTGTTTTTTTCGAACAGTGTGTGCATCTACGTTTACTTGCACGCTAGCAAAAGATCGCATTCGATCGCAATGCCATACGGAAAAAGTGCCAGAGCTCAAATTGGTAAATTACCATTCGAACCCCTTGTAATTATGAATAATTATTGAAAAGCTGTTTGTCCTAATCGAGAACAAAGGAGAATTGTTATTTCTTTTTTTTCCTCACCTCCACCTTTGCAGGAAGAGAAAGAGAGAAAGAGAGCGAGGGAAAGAGAGAGAGAGAGAGAGAGAGAGAGAGAGAGAGAGACCGATACGAGGTGAGCTCCGTCTCCGAAACAGTCGTTGAATAATGTAAAGGGTTCACGGTATCAGCATAACCTCGAGACAAGTCGCTTCTCTCGGCGCAATCTGGGGAGAGAGATCCGTCCGGCGCACTCGCGCTGAAGATCGCCGCAAGATTAGAAATTCGCCCACCTCTCTCACTTTCTTTATCATCGCTTCCATCGGTTTCTCCTCTCTCTTTCCGTCTTTCCTCATTTCGCTTGTTATATACCTACTTTTTCTCTCTTTCTTTCTCTCTCTTTCTCTCTCTTTCTCTTCGGTGACAAAGTCAGTGATTCATCCACGTGGTAGAGGATATGTATGTTTTTGCGTGCGAGTGAGAGGTAGAGATAGAGACGGAGAGAAACTAATTAGACGTCTCTCTGGCGCTATTAAATGTGACGCTAGGAGAAAAAGGGTTTGGTTATCGCGGGGAATTTTTTTCTTATCCGAAATTCTTCAGTAAAACGAGGGTTCGAGTATATGTGTGTCTGTGCGCTTGCGCGATACGAGTACTCGCACGGAAAGCGGAAAAGAGTGTGGTGAGAGAGGGTAGTGAGGAGAGTTGAGGGAGGTGTGGGATGGGAAGCCTATTGCTATC
Organism: Apocrypta bakeri; assembly: GCA_018906985.1. Lineage (NCBI taxonomy): Eukaryota > Metazoa > Arthropoda > Insecta > Hymenoptera > Pteromalidae > Apocrypta > Apocrypta bakeri. The sequence continues at coordinate 11,717,119 of JACCIA010000006.1, read as the reverse complement.
AGATATCGCACAGCAGTCGGGCTCGCCGCAAATCTCGGCCGTCTAGCGCTCGCTATTTATCTGCACTTCGCAAGACGAATCTACGAGATTGAGCTATCGCTGCACGAGATCGTTTTTCCCTACTCTCCCCCCCCCCCTCCCCCCTCGCCGGAATAATCGCTCTTCGAGATCAGACCGAGCGCTCTCTCACCCCTCCTCCCCCACTTTTACTTTTTTGCGATCTACTGCGCCATCTAAGGCGTTGCTGCATATAATAAAATTATGTTTATATCTGAGCCGAACGAAATGATTCACGTCGCTATCGTTAATCGATGGCTGAAAATAGCCGGTGATAATCTGCGTCTGTAGTCTGCAGCTTTCAACTTGGCAGAGAGACCCATTCACGCTAAATAGAGCCATTAGCCGCGTTGAACCGCTCTCAAAAACCTGTTTAAATTCACTGATTGCTTTTGTTTCGAGTTTACTTGGGCTTGTCTAAAAAGTCCATGCAGTTGCATTCGACTTTGAAAATCGATAGGACGGTGATGTAGTATACATATATACATATGCGCGCGAAAAAGGAGTCGAGGAAGTCATCGAAATAGGTCGCGCGCGTATAAGCTCGTAGTTACGTATATGACTATAGCTACGTACACGAAGTCGCGTAGACGCGCGCAGATACGAAGAAGCGAGCCTTGAAAGTCCGCGCGCGCGTTCGACGCTATAGGAACTGAAATGATAAAAAGTCGAACGTCGCCGAGAGAGTCCCCGAATGTCGACGCCGCTGTGCGCTGTGCCGCTGGTGCTGCTGGTGCTGCTGCTGGAACGAGATAAAACAGTGATAGCTAGATCGATGAAGCTGATAGCTGAAGTTATTACCGGATAGAGCGAGAAAGAGATATCGGCGAATGAGAGAGAGGGAGATGGTCGTTGGTGGGGGTAAAAAGGAGAGTAGGAGGAGGACGGACGACTTGACGTTGCCGCTGTTGCTGCTGCTGCTCCTGCTGCTGTTACTCGTCGTGCGCTTATACTGGCTCAGTCAGCGATAAGCAGAAACAGTTATCAAGAAATGGAAATGACTGATAAGCCCGAGTTCGAGCGTTGGCTGACTGGCCGCGTTTATTTTTTTTTTTTCTTTTAATATTACTCGAACTTAACGCACGCGCATTTTTATTATTCATGATGCTCGCGCGAGCCGGCTCTACAAGTGTACGTATGCGTGTCAGTTTTTAATTAGTTTTTCGTGATTTCCCGTTTGTTCCCAATGTTTTATATCTTCAAACGCAATTTCGTCCCTGAAATCGGCGATTAAAAGTTTGCTATTACCCTGCGAAAACAAAAATAATAGGAAACTTCCGGTAAAGTGCTAGGCTAGCTGCTGCTGCTGCCATCAGCAGGTCTACGCGGCTCGTAAAAGATTAACCGAGTTTAGTTTATAACTACGGCGAATGTCTTTCGCATGATGCTCGTGATGAGATTGCCGGTAGAGCGAAATTCATTATTATGATTTTCCACCAAGAGAGATGCTGGAAAGGATTGCATGTGTACGGGAGATAAGGAGCGTTGTAAAGATAAGCCATTCTACTGCTGCGACTGCTGCTGCTGCTGCCGCTGCCGCTGCTGCTGCTGCTGTGGCGGCGCGAGTCTGTAAATCCGCAAATTGTTGAGTGCTTTTCGAGATTATCCACGTTCACGCATGCAACCTAGCGGTCAAACTTTCGCGTATATACTGCTCGGTTTTTCCTTCCATCAGCACAGCCACCGACTTTTCTCGATAAATTTTGCTGAACTTTTTCTCTTAGTTCTTAGCACTGAGAGCGGGAAGGATATCGGAGAACCGTAACGCTTAAAAAATTATCGCTGCAGATTTTAGCGCTGGTATAAAGTATGTATATACATATATATACGCACATGTATTTTTGCGGCAACAGATCAGACGACAAAGTTGTTTGTCCAAACGCTGATATACCCTCGGAAGGGAGTTGATATCTATCGCTAACTATAGATTCGCTTTATTCATCCTATACTTTTCCCTTTTAAAATTATAGACACCTGCGCGACATATTTTTACGATCGAGTACATCGATAACGTATTCGCAAACTAAAAAAACATTAGTCACTTGCTTCGCTCACTCGTAAAGATGCTATTAATAGTACTTTTATCGCACATCCAGTTTTTAAAAATTATCATTCTTATATTTTTTTTTAGAATAACGTAAATAAGGAACTACGGGAATTTCGCGACACGACAAATCGCGGCTTTTAAACCATCGGCAAAGACCATTAGCATAATCATTGGGTGTATAAAGTTACTGCGAAGTGTTTGCTTTCGTATATACGTGCAGTCCGCACTGCTGAATATTGGATATTAATCTGCAGTCGGTGAGACGACCTTGCGCAACTCTGTGTATGCGCGCGCAGGATCGATCTGGCTTATATTATGTAGATTCGAGATACTGCGTGGATGTTGATTGAGAGGCTTGATCTCTCCTGATGAAACTTATATATATATAGCGCGAGCTGTTACTTTTCCATATACACTTTAACTAAATGTAACTCTTATATATTTACGCAAGGCTTTTTGCATTATGCTCGATCTTAAATTAAATTTTCAACTTTAAAGAAACTCGCTTGCTCGATTAAAATTCTTTTTTTGCGAGATACGAGACCAACAAGTTGCTAAGACGACGGGCGATAGGTATGATTTTAGATTTAGCTATCAGAGAAGCTGTTTGATACCGAGAAACGTTGAAGCGGCGGCGTTCGTTTCAGATTGTGCTACCTCGCAACGCATTGGAATGCTAAGTAAATTTTGAATCAAGAATCGTACACATAGTTAATGGCTAGAACTACTGGCTTTTCTTGTTGAGTCTAGAAAATTGAATATCCGTTGATGAAAGGAGAATGATTCGTTTTATTAAATATTAAATTATCGCAGACTCAGTAATGTCGCATAAAAATATTTTCTCAACGTATCACTCGTGGATACATCTGTCGTACGCAAGTCGACCGAAAAGGGTTGACGGGACCACACTTTCTCTTCTACGTAAAATGCTGCAATTGAAGAGACGAGACTCGGACATATAAGTGTGCAAAGCGGCTTCAACGTGACCAGCGATTCGAGATAAATTTATACTCCTATCTATATATAGTAAGAAATTATAGAAAACGAATACGATAATTATCTATAGCAACTGTATTTTCATTTCAAAAAAAGTATATATAAAACTTAACATTAATCCTATTAAAATTTCACAGAATATACAAGTCAAAACGCTAAATAGCACTAACATTAAAAAAATAACGGCAATTCAGCAAAAGTTTATCTATTGTTCGAGAAATAATATCGACTAACAAGAGGCAAGCCATCCAGAGTTAACAATGGTCTCTAGATATAACATGCGTAGAATGAGGTGTTCGTCAAAAGACCTTAGAGAAAGTGCATCAGAAGTTGTGCCATGACACTTGGGGATAACCGTAAACAATTATCATCAAACCTCTAAGCAATTCTTCTCTATCATTTTCTCGATAACGAAATTCAACGTACAGTGTCTAAAACATGAAGTACGATCAACAGGTAGATGAATTAATAATAATAACGTAGGGACATTCAAGTCAAAACAATAGAATTTAGTTTATATAAAAAGATTTATTAAAAAAGATTGCAATCTTCGCAAATCTTAGTTTGCAGTCTTAGTTTGTAAACTACACAAGTGAACGGAAAGCCGGTTAAGTGGTACTCTCATAAAAAATGGAAATCGAAATATATGTGCAGGTATCGTTCAAGTTAGGTGAAGCTACTGATGTAGCTTTATATATCGGTAACAAACCATAAGAAACACATACTCGCTATGAATCTATCATATCTATTCAGGGGGTAGAAAAAAAAACATTTTCTCGCGAGAAATGGAACACGCTTTTCCAAGCTCAGCAGACGTATGTTTCTGAAAGAGAGCCGCGGGCCACGGCAGCATTGGACTTGAGTAATCAGATGGTATCGGTAGACTGACGGGGGCGCGATTGGTAGGAGATCGGTTATCTCTCTGGTGGCCGCCACCAGCAGCGACGGATGGATAAACGCGTCTTGAAAGAGAGAAAAAAAAGGATGTGAAGTGTGGAAGGGGCGAAAGGGGGGGGGGCTAGACTAGTATGTATACCTGACGTGTACTATATACTCGATGCATGTAAGATCTGTCTGAAAACATTTCTCCCTTTCGGTGTCTGTACCGCTGTGGAATCTCTTCTTTTTGCTCGCTCTGTGAAAAAGTATTAATGAGACCTCTCTTTATGCGCGGCACCTTATGCTTCCACGTCTTTTTTAATTACTATTCGAGAAATGCGCTCGCGTCTACTTCTCAGTGTATACGCGGAAATTTTAGTCGTGAATTAGAATTTTTTATTAATGTTTATTGTTGCTCTAGGGCATTTTGGATAGTAGAACGCTTTTTCAGAGTGGCCGTGTGCTTTTTGTTTATGTCCATATTTTTTTTTCAAATTCACTGCTACAATAATTTGTAGCAAATAGATTAATCGGATTCTTGTAATGAAATCTTATACCCGTGCTTATATTGGTTACAGGTTTAAGCGTGAATATTCTCGATTAATTTTATTTTATTTATTTATCAAAACAGAAAAAGAATTGCATAAGTTAATCCTACATGCTGTACATAGGTTGGCATGAAATCTCAAATCTAGATCTTACAACTAAAATTAATTGAAAAATTGGAATACATATTTCGGTCTGTGACCATGAAATACTTGATTTTATTTTTAAGATCTTATTGGCGAATAACATTTTTAATTAATAATAATCATAAGTATTTTTTAATTTCAGTAAATTTTCTTAAATAAAGCTCTTATAGGTCTTTGAGGGCCAGAGCTTCCAGAGACATTTTTTGGCATTATTGTAATCGAGCAAAGATTTAAACAATGTCATTTTTTAAAAAATTCAAATAAAACTTATGCAAAATTATTACAATATTCTTAAAATCGTGTAATTTAAAAACAGATCAAAGCTATTTTCAGAAACATATAATAATATTTGTACTAAAAACATTATTTTGACAACGTGAAGATACCGTTAGACTTGATTTCGAATCCTAAACTTGATGTAACGTAACATTTTGACTGAAGTTCGTCATCATCGAAACGTGAATATATATACACGACGTAGATTTATCTCGCAGGGACCACCGCATCGACTCTTCGGGATCAGCGGGAATTTCCTTTTCATTTCACTCTCCCCCCGATGTTATCTTCGAGTGACTCTTTTCCGGCGAGTTCGTTTTGCATATGGTACATAATGAAATCGGCTTTTTTTATCAATATTGACATTGTGTCATACTCCAGAAGAACAAGCACGAGCTAAAGAAACCGATTTCGCTAATCGTTTTTCATTTATATACCTATGTATACATATAGATTAGAGTCTATTTTTTCGAAAATGAATATTTTCCTCGACAAGCGCAGCAAGAGAGAAAGTCGCGCAAGTAGGTGTCTCGTACAACGCATACACATACATGCATACAGAGGCACACTTATAGTTGCTATCTTACGTGACAGCGAGGGGGTGAGTATATCTGTGCGCGACGCGACGACGTGTAACCTGCATGCGCGCCCGGCTCTCGAGATACGCAACTTTGCGCGCCGTTTTGACGGGCGAGATAGTTGCTGCTACTGCTACTGGCCTCAGTATCTCCTTTTCTCTCTCTCTCATTCTACCTTCGAAGTAACCGTCTCTCCCTGGACAACTTTCGCACGCGGCTTGGAAAATCTCTCGGGTCTGTATATATATATATGTATATATATATATTTTTGCGAATGTATGTATATATATACACTCGTTTTATAATATAACGAGTTCGATATTTATATTCCGCACGAGATTCTAAATGTTGATACAGAGAGAAGTTTTATCAGCTTCCAGTGATCGATGTCACTTTCGAAAAGGAGATTATAAATGTTTTCATATTCCAGGCTACGATAGCGATCGTGTCTAGTTAGAAACGCCAATCACGTTTTGAGAGTCGTAAACGTAAATTTTAATATAAATTCAGCAATAGAAATAATCGATCCTTACAATCCATTTATTTGAATCGATTATTCGAATCTCAACTTGTTTTCTAGTGTCGTACGTAATCTCCGAATTGCTCGATAGATTCGAAAAATTTGTCGCTTGTCATTCAATTGACACTATACATTATGGCGAAAAAGAAGAAGAAAAAAAAAGGAAGAGAGAAAAGTTTTTTAAAGGAAAGATGTATAAGAAACTCATGACGGACGTATAGCTGCTGCACACAGCTCGTAAGTAGTCGAGGCAAAATGCGCCAACGTTCGTTTGGCGACGAGCGTGAATAATTCATGAACGACGTTTCCTCATACAGCTCGTGCTCTGTGTGTTGCTGCTCTTCTCGCAACGTACTGCGCGCGTATATGTGCGCGCCCGAGTGCCTGTGTATACGCGTGTATGTACGCTATAAGGTTCTATAGGAGACATACACAGGAAAGCGCGCCAGAGGCGATAAGGATCTCCTTCCCCACGATCTCTCTCTCTCTCTCTCTCTCTCTCATTCCTTTTATTTTCCATACACTCTCTTCTATTCCTCTTTCGTTCTGACGACTTTAGAATTGAGTTTCGCTTTGATTTCTGTCGGAACTTCTGATGTCAGATTATTGTATATAGTTATAATTCAATATAATACTTCGGTGAGATTTGAAGATTGAAAACGATCCTTTAGGGATAATGTGTACACATATGCGCAAACACAATAACCAATTGATGCAAAAGAGATTCTTTCGAAATTCAACAAATATACACTTAAATAGTTTGTGAAGAACATATTTTTTAATCAAAATTGCGACCACTTGAAGACGGATTTGACTAGACGCCACCTATTGGACATTAGGAAAAATTACCAAAAACATAATAAATTTAATTCAAGTTTATTCCGCTGTATAAGAAGGATTTTCCTTTTGAATCAGCAGAATTTCGTTTAAAAAAAAATATTTCGTTTGTCTCAAAACTAACATTTCCATTAGTGTACTTCGACACAGATGTGTCTAATGAAATAATCCCGCTTTTATTAATATCTCTACATAACAAAAGTGGAATTATTACAATACAAATATAAAAAAAAATCTATGGCGTTGTAATAATTGCCAAGACTTGCGTAATCCCGCTCATTAAGGAGCTTATCTTCCGACGCATCGGTTTGGCTACTCCAGAATTTTTTCACACATGGAGCTTTCCGCTCATCCGCTGCTTGGATAACGATCTCTTCCTCTCTCTCTCTCTTCTCTTGCGCGCTTGACTCACGATGATCGTTCGAAACTCTGATGCCGTTACTCAACTCTGTATATCTACATAATATGATAAGATTCCCTTCTGCTCTCGATCCTCTCGTCATGGATTCTGAGAAATAAGAATAATAATCATCATCATCATCATATACGCTCAAAGTTGGCCCCGAAAAATCGTCGATCGAATGAAAATCGAAGCGAAGACAAGCGTCGCGCGTTTTGTATTTTACCTCAAATAAATTATAAATAAATAAACGTATACATCTATGTATGCGCGCTGCAAGCACGCACGCGCCTTATCCGCAGGAATCATGGAGAGGGAATATGCGTGTGTGTATATATATATATATATATATATCTACGTACACATACGTACGTGCTGTTCGCTGCAGCACGCGAATTATCTCGTCCGGCCGATCGCGAGCAAGCCTGCATATATATGTATATATATGTATACATATATATACATATATATATATATATATAAATACACACGTGTGTAGAACACACGCGCGTATTACGCGCCGCCTCGGTTGGTGAATTTCTACAAGCAACACTCTCTCTTTCTCTTTCTTTCTTTTCGATGTTGTTTTGCCTATATGCTGTCAACTTATATTAACGCCTCTATTGCCTACTCCCACTCTATCTCTCTCCGTTGCTGTTTTCGACTTTGTATGTAACAAGCGACTGCTGTATGCAGTCGATGCTCCACTGCTGTGTTGTATATCGGGCTTTCTATTGCTTTATTGTGTGACGCGCGCGAGCTGCTGCCGGCGAAGCGCGATACGATGCTATAAATGACTCGGAATTTGTCAATTTCGCAGCGTCGCTGAGAGATAATGATGGGAAATTGTTCGCGTCGATGGGAACTTAATGATTAACTGCTCACTGTCTATAATGCGTTCTACCGATACGGGTTTTAAGGTCGCTCCTGTGTATAAGCGGAAAATTATTTTCTTTTTTTTTTATTATTATTATTTTCAACGTAGCAAATTTTAAGCTATGGTCGCGAGAGCAATATATTCCTTTGATTTACGTCGGTATCTCGTATAATAACAGCGTTTGCATGTTATTACGGGTATAAAGCGTAGGGGAAAAAATCAACGATTCTTCTCTCGCGATGAGTGCGTTATTTGGTAAACAATTTTTTTTTGTTTTTTTTTTTTTTTTTTTTATAAAATTTATTGTCAAAGCTATGCGAGACCGTTTTATATATTTCCTCGCATGATTAGTCGGATTGGAAGAATAATGAAACACACGCCGACAGATTTTATCGATAATTAAAAAAAATTAATCCAAACGTCACTACTCGTGTAGCTCTAACACCGTTTCCAAGAGAGCCCTATATACACACGTGTGTATGTCTATGTGTACAACGCGCGTGCCTGCACGCAACGCGACACGAAAATAGCCGAAGCACTATTTCTTTATCCCTTCCGTATATATAAGTAAGCGCAGCGGCAATACCGCCGAGTCCGAGAATTCTTTATCGTGCAAAAGCTCCGACACGCACGCACACACATGCTTAATCAACTTAAGTCGCGAACGAGCGCGCAGAAGAGATCGGTTAAGCATGTCGTCGTCGTCGTCGTTGCAGTCGACATCGTTTCTCTCTTTCTCTCCCTGTTACTCTCGTGGGAACATTCAATTTTTTTTTAAATATGCGGTCACTTTTATTTTATCACTTTTACTTGTATGTAGACATAAGCGGATAGTATATATTATTATTGTTTTGTTTTGTTTTTTTTTCTTTTTTTCATTCTTTTGACGATTATACGGTTATACTTTGATAAATGCACGTGTTCTACTATAGAAAGATTTATTGTAATAATATATATAATAAATAAGTGTGATATAAATTCTAATCACGTTGATTGTAACTGATAAAAATTTCTGAGAGCTATTATGTTCATTGTGAACTGAAACAACTGACAGAACATTCAACTTAAATAAAAGATGATTGATTTTTTAATTTTATAATTTATGGATTTATGTATTACTTACAGTGAAAAGTTAAGCGTGTCTTGATGTTATGAATGACTTTTAAATTTTATTTACTTTCTTGTATACACGTGTAATGAATTGCTGATGAAAAATATTATTTGCACCAAAGTTCTCGTTCCTTTGAAGAACGAATTTTGCGTGTGAGTCAATTCTTATGTACGATTGCTTTCGATGGTAAATAATACAAATATGCCGCTTTAAATAGACGTTTCTTAATAATTAATGATCGTATACTAGTAAAAAAAAATAACGCGTAGATGTACAGTTATTTTTACCAGGTCTAATTACACACTATATCAAAAAAGGAATATTTCATTGAAGTTATAGGGACGTATTTTCAAAACCACGATTCCAGAACTTTTTGAAAAATAAAAAATAGTAATGTATCATCCTGAACAAATTTTAACGAAAAATAGCGATTTTTTTATCCCCGTGAACTTTTAAATGTCATTATTGAAAAGCGCGTCTATTTAACATAGTGGAATGGATATTGCCCGAATTTCTCTGAGATTATTAAACCCAATATTACGTGTATTAACTTTTAGTGTATTATATGTTAATAGTTCAGAAGTGACGGTTGGATTTTTAACCTTAATGAACTGTTTCGTAACTATTAATATCTACGCATTTGGTTGATATTATACATTCGTCTACCGTTAATTTACTGACTTTACAATAAACGTATCTTTCTGTCAGTCATCTTGAAGTTTATCTTTGATAAATGGTCGATATTCATTAAATAATATATGAATATTCAAAGGACGTAATTTGTGTTTAAATTTAAACACAAACATTTTAAATGGAAGCTTAAAGCTTTTTATCCCTCGATTTAGACACACCTAACAGAGTTAAGTGACTAAAAATTTAGAAAAACTTAAACGAATCTTCTTTAAGTACATGCATAGTTTATTATTATCGCAATGCTTCTCATCCATTTCATGGTTACAGGATTTTTATATAAACGTACACGTGTTTATTTGCAGAAATTCGATTGATCAGATTTTATCTTGACATAGCTATGCAGCAATCATTTCTCTCGCAACAATATATATATTGTGTATATATTCCATCTGGCACCTCATCTCTCATATACCGTTGCATGTATAATTACTTGACTTTCCACCTGTAATACTGAAATACATGCCCACACACATGTGCACATAGACAGAGTCCGAGAAAACGCAACCCTACGACCTTGTTGCAGGACAATGACGTTTAGTAATTTGTTGGAGCGAAGAGAGAGAGAGAGAGAGAGAGAGTAAGCCGGATAAAGAATCAGCCGTAGAGATCTTTCGCTAGACGAACGCGCGCGAGCTGCTTTTATCTCAACGCGGCCATCTAATCTGCTGCGGCAGATCTGGCATCCTATTCTCTTATCTCAGCCTCGAATCTCTCTCGCTCCCACTCCTAGCTCTTTTTTTCCTTTATCCGCAGCGGCGGCGGCGGCAGCTATTCCCCTCCTTCCGTCCTTTACTCGCTTTTCTATCTGCTTTATTTGTGTCCCACTTTATACACGCTTCGATATCCGACTGATATAGCAAGATATCCCGAAGCTTCTTCTTCTTCTACTTCTCATCTCTATCTTTCGCTTCTCTATTTCGTTCCAAAGACGAAGCTTCATCTCGCGAGTGTCTCGTGTTTCTCAATGTGTTCATGTGTGTGTATGTATGTGCGTCGTATAAAGAGCGACGTATAGGCTTGAAACGTCGTATATTGGAGAGTTTACGCGCGGAGAGAAAGAAAAATTAACTGGAAAACTGTCACGTACTTCCGATACGGTCCTGTTTTGACTTGTACTTGTTTATGGTCCCTTCAAGAAGTTTCTTTTTTAGGCCAATGCATTGTCGAGGGATTGCATAAAAAAAGGTATATATTCATAGCTATATAGGTATGTATACGTGCATACTTAGCTCTGGGTAGGATAGGATTATTGAGACATGCGCATGTATACACATATACCGGTTATGTATACCCATGCGCACGTAAGACTTTACTGACAGTTATGAAAGACACATACAGCCGGGAGTAATCAGCTTTAATCGCAGTTTGCGAGCTTTTAAATCTTGCGTCAGGGATTTTCGAAGCAAACAAAACCAGCGTCAATCGACTAATTCGTCGTTTATCGGAAATTCAAATAATCCAAGCGCATATATTATTATAACGAAAAAGAAGTGCCCGCGAAAGGGGAAAAGACGAGAGCGCAGTAGTTCACGGTATCAGCAGAAACCACGCCATAAAAACTCCTCGCAGCAGAAAGGGAAGCCCTGTCCAACTCTCTTGAAAAATCATTTAAAATCAAGCTCTCAACTTTAAACTCACGGCGACTGCTCCATAAATTTGATTCTCAGCGGACAACGCGCACTCACACACATACATTATAAGCTAGTGTGCTATATCGAGGCGAACTGGAAAGCCTTGAGAGTTGCGGCGCCACTGGACGCAGATAAGGGAGCGTTATCGGGTGGGCGCGAGCGAGCGGCGGCGGCGGTGGCGGCGGCGGCAACTCTTATCAGCGATCGCACTCGGCTCTCTTTTTGCCCTCCCCACCCACCTCTCCTTCTCTCTCCCTCTCTCCCTCTCTCCCTCTCTCCCTCTCTGGGTCTACTCTTTCCCACTCCCTCGCACAACCCGCGCGAGCGATCCTATCGCCTAACTAGCTCCAGCTACTGATTCTATCTCCGCGAGCGAGCGTATGTACGTTTATATAGCTGCACATGTGTGTATGTACATATAGGTAACTATATACGGCAGAGTGTGAGAGTTCGCGTTATGTAGGTGCGCAGGGCAACAGCAGCAGCAGCAGCAGCAGCAGCAGCAACAGCACGAAATCCTTAGGCCTATATGTTAACCATGAATGTAAGTGCAGGTATGTACATATATCAAGAGTGCAAAAGAGAGAAAGACCGCGCGAGAGAGAGTCTTTGTCTTCATTATGCCCGTTTTGCGCGCGCAAACGAAGTTGCCGACGCCCTTTCCTGTGCACCTACTCACGATGTGCGTGTATGTTTAAGAGTATAATTTGTAAATATATCTATGTGTGGGTGTGTTTATATTATATATATATTATATATGGGCGAATCTATGACAAACCGTATTTGCCAAAAAATTTGTACTCGATATTTTGGGAATGTTTAAGTCCTATTTCCAGATGTTCTATAATGATTCAGATGAACACTTGCACACTCTGTAACTTATAGATGTTACAGAGTTGTTGAAGTCAACATTTTTCAAATTTGTATTCAATTACACTAATTTTAAAAGTGTTTAGTCAAATTGATTTAATTTACAATTTAAAATACTTTTAAGATCTCTTCAAGGTGTTATTAATGTATAAAGTATTAAAAGTAAGTACAAATGTAAGAGAACAATCCTCACTATGAAATCCAGTTAAAATCATGTGAATACCTCTAACCAATGTAAACGCGCCTATTGAGTTCGATCGCAAGATCCTTACAAAACTCCACAGAATTGCTTTGATGTATAACGTAGTATGGGTACAAATAGGATCATTAAATACTTTTTTCATTAAATCAATAACTAATAAAAAATTAATTGATGGTCACTTGGATCACACGATGAATAGTAATTCGAATAATGAATAGTTATTTACATTACACTATTACCATGAACTGATATTGTTGTTCTGACAATTCTTTTGAAAAGTATTACTAAAACCTTTAGAAACTTTTGAGAAAAATATTTAAAGATTCCAAAAATAGGAAGAAATAATATGTTTTTAACTCATAATTTGTCAGAGAATAACCCATATATATAGAGTGAGAGGATTATTACGTATCAACGTTGGGCTTATGTTATTGCGCACACGATGACTGCTCTTGCAAAGCCGGTTTTCTGACGCGTGGTCGTGCAGAGAGGCAGCCGGTGGGGCAAAGAGATGAGCCCTCGTCGTACGATGAGGGGATGAACTTATTGTTTTCTCTCTCTTTATGTCCCGATATAGTGCGAGTTTATTAAAGCATTTATTGTAAAGCAACAGGTCTATATCGCATCGAATGACCCAGGGATTCTTTCAAGTATTTTAATTTTCGTTTAGTGCTTTTATATACTCATATATATTCTTATATTACGCATGCGTATTCTCCGAAGCGAAAAATAATTTTCGTTTTTGAAATATTAAAAAAATTTTAAACACGCTGCGGATTGTGTTTTTATTCACAATCGTACATAACATATTTATCACTGTAATGTCTATGAAATATCATAAGATAAGACCTTGGTATTCCTTCGCTAAAAAAATGATCCTCTTAAAGCAAAACATACGTGTCAAGTGTGGAAATGGCTTTGGAATAGAATCATGAATTAAAATAAAAAAAAAATACATTTCATTATACTTGTTTTTACAACTAAACACACGTAACACGATTCTTCTCGAATCGGAGTTTCTTCAACGCGATTTTCCCTATGACCAGACTAATCAAGATTATTTTCCTTCGCTTGAGGAGGTCACTTCTGTCAGTATCCGAAGATGACCGAAGATTATTAATCCAATGCTTTCTCCACTGTATACAGTGACAATATAAATACAGTAACAGAATAATATACAAATCGATAAACTTTTTCTCCTAACAATAAAAACCCGATTGAAAGCCATCAACATCTTTTACCGACATATCCGCAATACAATGATAAACACATACATTATCAAGTCGACAGCTCTCGCACATTCATCCACGCAAGTATAGTAACGACAGCGTCCTTGGCTTTTACGATGGGCTTCGCGAATGAAGCTATTAAAAGCCATTGCACACATAGAGCGACAATCTCTCTCTCTCTCTCTCTCTTGCGCCTTCACGAGGGTGCGATCTAATTTAAATGTAGCCTCTCTCTCTCTCTCTCTCTTCGAGCGCATATAAACGCATTGGATTAACATATCTGACCGATAGGCAAGTGCGCGTTCGAATAGTCTCTTTTGCTGCGCGCGCGTTGATGCGATGTGTCTCCCTCGCCGAGGTAATGATTTAACTAAATTATTGAGCGCTACTGCATCGGGCTCATGCGCTAATTGATAAATCTCCTGGAGGTGAGAGAGAGAGAGAGAGAGAGAGAGGGAGAGAGAGAAGGTATGCTTTTTGTGTTTTATATATATATGTGCATGGGTATGCGTTAGTATGCGTGTGTTTATCGCCGTGAGACGTACTTAATCAAAACTGGATTAGATGATTAATTGCCAGGAGTTTATTCGCTTAATTTGTACCGATCACTTATATACGCCTTGTTTTTCTTTCTCCCAGCGCGTGGAAATTTTAAACTAGTTATTTCGCACCGTTTTACGCAAGAGTTTTGGATTTTTTTTTATCTCTTTGAAAATGCAATGAAGCTCATTTGCATATTGGTGGGTTGTTTTTTTAGTTTTGTTCAATTTAAGAGATATAAACCCCATTGAAATATATACTTTATCGTTGACCACTTACTTTCATCGCCAATGGAAATTTATACATATGTATACATAGTAATCTTTTCTGTCATTTTATCGCTAATTTTTATTTAAAAATTCAACGTACGGTCAACGTACGCAATCGCATCGTATTTCAATTGTACAGCTTTATGCAAAGATCTTTTTGACCTTTGATAAGCCTACTGAACTAGTTATCTACCTATCTTGCTAGAGCTCAATACGGTAGTCCTTTTTCTATCGATGCGTTCGATATAGATGTCGAGATAACGCATACATGCGCACACGTACACATGCTCCGTATCTCTCGATCCCTTACACTTCCTCCGTATTCACCTACACTGCCCGTACCTACACAAGTACACATATACATTTATATACCTATAATCGTACAGGCCCGTATGTATAACGTATGCGCGTCTGTGCGCATATTATAATATACATGTAGGTAAACGATGCATAACCGCCCTGTGTAGATACATAGTACACGTATACTATGTATGCGTATACATAGTAGGTCATTTGCGGAAAGAAAAAAACTAATAAATGGTTATTAAAAATATTAAGATTCATAAGTAAGCAGTTCGAGTAAACTGAAGAGAATAATAAAAGATTATTCTGGCGATGGACGCAAACCGTAATTAGTACGCACGCAATGTTATAGAATGTATTTGAATTTTTCGAAACTTCATTTTCATTACTTGTAATTGAAAACACTTTTTTTTTAACGAATTTAAGTAATTTATGTCATTATTTTTTTTATTTTTATTTTAGATAGGCATACCGTTTGAATTATAGGTGAAAGACTCATTTTTTCAGTTTGAACAAAGTATATAGATTTAATTAAAAATTCAATATGAAATTTTTAATACTGTAGATAGTGTTTAATTTTTATACCTGAAAAAGTGTAATTTCACTATTATATTTGTAAAGGTCAGAATGGTGCACGAAAATAGTGAATTTCATGTATTTAACAGCAATTGACGTTTATTTAAAATGATTAATGATATTATATTATGTAAATAAATGTTGACTTACAATGCATTTGCTACTATCAAAAATCGCTGAATACCAAGAGAAACTTTAAAGCAAATTTTTTTAAAAATTTGCTTCTCATAAATCAATTCAGAATTAGTAATAATAAGTGAATTTCGTATTGCAATGTATAGAAGACTGCAGTCTATTAGATAGTGAAAATTCACGGTATTATAGACGTTATTTTTTTACTCTGATTAATAACGAAAAGTAAACTAATTCAGAAGAAAAAATAATTTCACTATCAAAGCAATATTCACTATTTCAAATTGAGATAGTAAATAATATACATCAGTCCGATTGAAAAAATGTATCTCTTTTTTATCATCGTTATCTATTAACGTGATGTGTATATATATATATATATTTAGAACAAAACTCGTCTATTTTACACTTTCGAAATTCGCTTTTTATTTGACCACGCTGTAGTGAGAGATTAAAAGGACAGTACTGTAAAATCTAAATTTGCTGCTATGCACGTACATACGAGCGCGGTGCATGATTCAAGAACGAAACAGCGCGGTAGTAGCTGGCGCGCGCGAGTTTATGACGTGCGTGTGTTTAAGAGCGCTCATTGTGCGTATAGGCGCGGGTGGCATTATTGCAATAGGCAGAAACAATGCCAGCTACTATCTCTCGCGCGTCACAACGATACGATCTCACGTGCGTCAGCTCTTTTCTACTGTCGATGGATTTCGAACTTCTATCTCTCTCTCGCTATAAGCCCTTTCGACTAGTCCATCGATTTAGAATTATACTACACTGATAGATATCGTTGTGTCACTTGAGGTCTTCATTCGTTTAAACCACAATTTTTTTTATTACCTTTTATGTAGAGCAATATTCGTGAGTTTTAAACACATAATCATTAGCAGTTCATAAATAATTTAATGAAATTGTAATTTTCTTTTATGTTTTATTAACTTCTCTTGATCATTCAATTATTACTTACAAATTTGTTGCTTTTGGATGTAAAAAGATGACGAGTAGTTATCGAAGCATTTGTTTTTTTTTTAGGACGAATCTAATTCTACACTTATTATTGTACTATTAGTAAAAAATTAGTTGATGACGATCAATTAGAAGTTTATTAAATGATAAAATACTGAAATTGATATCAATATAAAAATAGGTCTATAATTGTAGAGATGCAATTTATTATAAAAATCTGTATTTTAATTAAAGAAAAAGCATGAATTTAACTTTATATGTATTCTCGCCTTAAAACATTCTAACTTAATATTTAAAAAGTAGCAATCGAATTTTTAATCTTAACGATCCATTCCTTAGCTATTACTACGTATGCATTTCGTTCATGTCAATGTCACATTAATTAACTGCTAACTCGCAGTGACTTTACAATAAATGAATCTTTCTGTCTGAGCACATGTACATTAGATATTGATGCAGGTATTAATAGTACAGAAGAATTGTTTAGATATGTCTTCTTTTTTTTGTTATTTCATGGGTCTAAACGATAGTCGAACAATAATTTTCGAATTGAACACTTGTATGAGGGTTGCATATGCATATCTTTCCATCTATATAAAACTGTATTTTTTAACAATTGAATATGACAAGAGAATGCGCTTTTTCAGTTTTCTTTTTTTTTTGTTTTTTTTTTTGCTATCGCAACTTTTATGAATACGATGAGCCCACCAACGAGCTTTATCGAAGGGCGGAAAGAATTATGTATATATATATATATATGTATATGTGTATGTATATATATATGTGATCATTAACAGGAGAGAGAAAACATGCTATTAAAACGCGCGTCTGGCTTATCACCGAGTGTTCAAGCACATATACTACTCACGATGATTCTCTCTCTCCCTCTGCTACATTATACGCGCTGCGGATCTCGCGAGATTTTCCAAAAAATATACGACCACACGGAGACTTACGGAAACAGTGTGCAGGCCCTGCAGTGGCAAAAAAAAATCTGCAACAGGGAGAAAAAGATAGAGGAGAGAAAGAGAAAGCTAGCCGCATAGCGTAGATAGAATCGAGAGAGAGAGAGAGAGAGAGAAAGAGAGAGAGAAATGCAGTTCTCTGGAGGTGCGCTATCTACGGCCGCAGATAGGCCAGGGAAAAACACTCATTTTTATACCGTCAAAATGTGTTATCTCTCTCGCCGCGACTCTCTTTTTCTCTTCTCTACACACGTGCACACACACACATACATACACCTCAAGGGCGGAATTAACTTGCCAACGGAGATATCCCTGCATTGCCCTTCTCCCTCTTTTGCTTTCTGTCTCTCTGTCTCGCTCTCTCTCTCTCTCACTCTCTCTCTCTCACTCTCTCTGTGACGCTCAACCGACATTTATATTGTCTGGTTCTCGTCTGGGAAAAACGTCGTCGTTGTCCTCTTGTTTTTTCGCGCTTGCAAAGATTTCGCGATGCAGATTGTCGGCAAAACGCCGAGAGAAAGAGAGATTAAGGAAGGTAATGCCTTTTCTTGAATTAATCGAGGGACACCGGGAAAAAAGCGCGCTCGCGCCCGCGCGCAAGGAGTCTAAAGGATCCGTTCAATTTGTCATCCTTATGAGGGACTTGGAAAGTATTTAAAAAGTTTACCCAAGAGCCCTGCGGCCAACATACTCTCTTTCTTTTGCTAATTCGTCCTTGTCCCTCTCCGTCCGACGTCATCTATTCAAGAGTAGTACTATATATAGTAGTATATATAGTGGAGAGAAAAAGAGAGAGAGCGAAGTTTTAAACATGCGCGAGAGAAGCTCTATCGGCCATTAAATGTCTCTCATTTAGATATCATCCGAGAATTTCGGCAACTGTAAATTTCTTCTAATCTAAAAGAAAATGACGAAAAAGCATTCCCTAACGAGAACATACCATCGGTTCGGTACTAACATTGTGTCAGAAGTACGGTACGCCAGTACTTGCTCAGTATGCAACCAATACTGATTTTTACAATGATAAGAACGGGACATCTTGTTGAAACCTTTTTGGTTCAATTATCTTACTTCAAAGGAAAATCTTCGCTATTCGTAAGGAAATATTTATTTTACTGTACAAAATAAAGCATTCTCGTATAAAATGATTTTTATTATTAATTTTCATTAGTAATAACTTTTTGATTTTTATTAATTGGCCGGTAAGCTCTAATATTACCAAATTTTTATTCCAATATCTACTCCAACATCTGCACTTCACTGATGCTCAAATCGTCGCATTTTGCGAGCGCATATAGTATAATGCGCATAAAATTTGCGAGATGAAGATTAAGTAGGTGAAGGGTTAAAACTCGACTTGAGTCCAGGAAACTTTATTGAACCAGTATTGAGGTACATTATTCAGGCCCTACACAGTTTTAACTCTGTTTCAAATCTGGTATAGTTGTAACTCTGGTTGACATCTGGCATATCAACGGTGTACTAGTACATTATTCCAATTCTATCCCGTTCTAATCATCCCTTATCAAACTAAAATTTTACCAGTACTGTTGACCAGCGTACAGGATCTGGGCTGTAGATCCAATAGCCAAAGCTGGAACGATACACAGATTATATTCGAAAACTAGAAGAAAAGCTTACACTCGCTGCTTTCTCCTCTTTCCATGTAAATCTTTCTATCTTGTTTAAGTATATATAGACTCTTCTATAAATCGAGAACGCGCAAGCGATAAAAAAAAGCTCATTTCGATATATAACTGCGCGAATCATAATAATACCACAATGGGAGCTTTTTAGCGCGCTCGCGAGTAACGAAATCGAGTTGTAGTTTATCTCGTCATCTCGTGCAAATCTCGAGAGAAGGCCGAGAGACTGCGGAGAGTGGGCCGGATGTATCGAGATAAATCGATCGTGGCCCACCGAGTATTGAGATCACGAGAAGCAGATCGAACCGGAGCTGAAATGTTCTTCTTCCCCTTCTTCTTCTTCTTCTTCTTCTTCCGTACCAGAGAATTTCGAATCCTCTCTCTTCGATCTTCATCTTCGTTTCAGCTCTCGCTCTGACTATTTTTAATAGGCAGAGACGAGAGCCAAAAGTGCAGAGCCTTCATTTCGATACTTATCTGACTTTACCGTTTATAATGCTTTATCTCTCTCTCCTTGGCTTTTTAATTAACTACCTTCTTTCGCCTCTTTTCTAATTTGGCTTTGTCGATGATGTTCCGATACGAGTCCAATGCAATCTTTGAATTCCCGCTGAATTTTCGAATAGTTCGAAGTCGAGTACGTGTGCGTGTGTGTGTGAGTGTCTGTGTGTGTGTAAATATATACATATATCTAATCAGAAAATTATCCGTACTCCATATTACGCAGTGTAAATATGCCAACCGCAAATATATCCCAACGTACTTAATTATCTATCTCGAGCGATGATAAGATTATAGCTTTGCGTATAGGATGTCCGTTATACGCTACTCCCGAGCAATTAAGCAAATATTTGAACGATAAAACCTAATCAAAACTATATAGGCAGTAGAAAAAAAAACAAAGCCCCCGAAAAATGTAATCTTACCAACAATCAATATATTTTTATTTCTTTTTGTTTCAGGTGAGTAAAACTTTCGCCATTGACGAAAAGGAGTTACCACACATCTATCCATCGGTAAACGCTTATATACGAGCAGAAACGCGCAAGTCCTTTTACGGGGTGTAGAGTGGAGGCAACAGCACCGAAAATGGCCTTACGCCGCGGGCTCTCTCTTCTTTTCTTATAGACCGCCGCACGCGAAATCGTAAATCTCCCTCTCTCTCTCTCTCTCTCTCTCTCTCTCTTCTCTCAACATAATGGCATATCGCGAGCTATTATAAACAGCGCGCAAAGGATTCCCTCGACTCTATACCGAGAAATCCATATACAACACGACGGTCTCTTTCTCTTTTTTCCTCTCGATTCTTTCCGCGATCTAATGCGCAATTACACCTCGCGGCTAATGAAGTCATTGGTTGGGTACGCGGGCTTAAAATCCATTGAAAACGATGTCAAATTCTTTCGCACGCCGTCGACGCAAAAGCCCGATTGTAGTATAAGCAATAAGCGCCGTCTACTTCTATACACGCATACAGTCACACGAGGGCTTGCGCGATGTATGTAAAAGAAAAACGACGGTGCGCAACTGCACGCTCGCCTTCTGCGTGCAAGATCTCGCGCGCGTTTTTTATCCGCGAGTTACATCGCGCGCTACTGCTATATACAGAGCTAGTGGTATTGGTATAGCTTCGTGGTATTGTATATTTTAGCGGCCGAGATCGCATTAAGCATGTTGCGGGGAGGGGGAGGAGAGAAAAAAAGAGGAAGGAACGCGAACAGCAGGTGGAGAGTGAGCCTTGGCTCTCTCTCTCTCTTTCTCTTAACACACAGCTTAAAGTGTGCGTGCGATTCGCGTGCATCTCGGTCAGCGATCGTACACCTTGGCTATGCAAAGGCCGTTAACCGTTGCCGCTGTTGCTGCTACTGCTATATGTATACATACTGATTGTAGGTACTCTCAAGGTGTTTGAGGTGGAATTTCGCTATCCTAAACACGAGTCAAGCGAAAAAAAATCAATTACAATTGTCGTCTAGACACACTGAAAGAAAATGACACTTTCGAGGCAAAACTTAATATCTTTTCCGCCAAATTCTGTTATTTCAATAGGAATCAACTTAGATTTTTTAATCAACGCGATATTCTCTCTAATCCGCAATTAGGTATTTTCATTAATTTGTCATTCCATCCGGTATGGGATATTTGAATAGTGTAAAAAAGCTTCACCAATGCTTTTAAAAGAATTTCCATACAAATTGTCGATTCCATAAGATTTAAGCTTATTTTCCTTTTGGCACAACAGTATTTCTTTTGCTTTACATGGTTATTTGTTCAGTGTGCGAGTCTCGTATATAGTCGTCTCGCATACCCTCAACCTCATCTCTCTTTGACTCTTCGATGGAGAAGAAGAGAGATGATAAAGACTTACTCTGCGGATTCAGCTCTGGCCTCGTAGAGATGATGCGAGTACGTTGAATGATCTTTTTTTCTACTCTCGCGAAAGCACTGTACGCGATACACGTTTCGAGAGGGAGTGCCGAGACCTGAGCAATCTTAACTAAACAATGCACGAGTCGAAGGAGAAGAAGCGAGACGTGCACTGCTAATCTCACACGTAGTATTAAGCTAGAATATGGATGAAAAGCTCAACTGTGTAACGAGTGAGCTGCTATACTCGAAAGTGGTATGTATCGGTAATAATCGTGCATACTCTCTCTCTCTCTCTCTCTCTCTCTGTGGTACAGTTGTCGGGATGAATATGAAGAGAGTCGCGTTTTCTCGGGGATGTAGATAGGCCACGTTAAGCTTGCAAGAGAGAGAAGTGCGATTCGTTAACAGACTCCTTTGTCTTCTGGGTCCGCACCCCGAGACAATACGCTGATTTGTTCGCCGAGAAATATCCACGTGCCAGTTTCAGTGCTAAGCGTAAGTCTTCTATACACACTATATATTCTCTCTATTCAGTTCTCTTTTTATCTCTCTCTCTCTCTCTCTCGTTCTCTCTTTCTCTTTCTCTCGGCGGTATAGCGAGACTGAAGGAAGAGAGCAAAGCGCCAATATATCGTACGTGTATACGAGCTAGTTATAAAGAGGAGGGGGAGGGATAATATATTGTTGTTATTGGAATTTCGAGGCATATGGTATATACGCATAAAAAGCAGTAGCAGTAATAGCCGTAAATGTCAATACTCGCCTGACTGAGATATGGAGAAAGTGAGAGACACTTTTGCCGTATGGATTTTGTTTATGGCCTTTTGTTTCTCACTTTCCGCAAAAGCATATCTTGTATTACGTTCGAGCTAATTTACGGGAATGTTAAAATGTATATTAGAAAATAAAATAATTATATCGAGCAAAAAAAAATCTCTTGAAACAAAACGAAAATATTCATTAATAGCAAGTCGAAAAGACATCTTCTTAAATCAACAGGAGCAAATTGTACCACTTGGACGTTGATCTTACTAAGCGCCCCCTAGCGGACATTTGACAAAGTTCATGAAAACATAACCATTTTGTACTTCTACTAAAAATACTTCAATTTGTTCTATATTTTGATTAATCTTTATTTCTTTGGAATAACAATGGTTTTCCTTTTGCTCGAATAGTATCGTTTCTTTCGATAAAAAAACAAAATAATAATAATAATAACAAGATCGGAAAGTACAAGGTCCTTGGAATCCTCTATAACCGTTATCGTATCTATTATACGCGTAAAAAACAATGCGCGTCCGTGCGCTGTAGGCCCTATCTACTGAAGCTGATAAGGTTGAACGCGACAAAAAGCCACACGCGCGGTATCTGTCATTCAAATTTTCATTTTCACGTTCATGCAAATCCACGCGTCGGCCGATTACACCCGTAGACATCATTTTTTTCAACTCACGTCATAAAACGTTACATTACATTATACCTATACCCACAACACTGGTATACACAACGCTCGAGCCCAGAAATCAGCCACTCCCTCTCCCTTCATCGTCATTGCGAGCGTGAAAAGGGTCAAAAGTGTTATACTTATATAAGTCTATATATAGGTACACATATATACATATACATGTCTAGAGTTGGCTCTAATTTCCGACGGGACGCGTGACTGGAATCGAGAACACGAAAACCCCTTCGACTGTAGATACGTAAACAGACTATCTGTATACGTGTGGATGTGTGAAGCGGGGATTTATCGATGCGCAATTTTCCGAACGTCTGAAATATTACAGCTCGGTTATAGTTGAAAAATTCTTCCGAGGGCGACTCTCGTCATTTGGTAAGAGAAAAAAGTGAGAAAGAGAGAAAAGGAGATCCTTCAGGAGCTGTTACGTGCTTAGACGTCGACGAAGAGGAGGAGGAGGGGTATACAGTATTATGGATGTGTCGACGGAAGGGCGAGAGGCGACGCGAGTTTGACAGATCTTCATAAAGGCATACACAACTGTGCCGCGGCGATAAGGGAATCGGGAGCAGGCATCTCTCGGTCCGCCCTCTCTCTCTCTCTCTCTCTTGCAGTAGTAGTCGGTCTCCCCTCTCTTTTTCAGGCTCCTGCTACCGCGGAGCCTAGGTACTCACTCAGCGACGAGCTCTGTGCTCTGCTATCATTTTTCCACACGAGTGGGTGGCGACGCGACCGTCGGTTGTTGGATATATATATATATAATATATATATTATATATATATTATATATTTATGTGTATATGTGTGTAGGCGCAGAGCAGTACTCCACACATACACAGCATCGCTTACTATATCACGTAGCGGACTGAGCTTCTCTCTCTCTCTCTCTCTCTCTCCGGTGACACGTCGGCTTGGACGTCAAGATACCGAATTATACAGCGAGAGCTGCAGCATCGCGATTTCCTGCAGGAGAGCTGCTGCGCGACGGAGTAGACGAGCGCACGTGTATCTGTCCATCTATCGCGCTCCATTTCTCTCCGACGTTGCCTACTATGATCCTTGGTGCGCTTATTTACTCGCTTGTATATATGTGCTCGTGCCGTCGATGTGTATATGCATGTGTGAGCGCACATCTAAGCGCAACACGACGAGCTAGGGGATACTGTATCTCTCGTCTATCGTGCGTTTGCAGATAAGCTGATGTACGCATTTTTGAAGTGCATCGATCGGATAAGCTATATGTGTAATATCTCTCTGTGTAGCTCGCGATACTGCGCCAAGTCGTGTAAACCAAATGCATTTCCGCCTTGGGTCACTTTTGACGTTTCGATGTAGACGTTTTCGTCAAATACTCTAGAAAATTGAAATAGTCAAACTTTCCTACTTGCCACTGAATTTTCGACATTTTAAAATATTATGTGAACATTTATTTCTGCGAAATAGCACACTTTAAGCAATTATACCTTCAGGCTAAAAGAATTTCTTTCTGGATAAATGCTTTTGATCGAAAAGAAATTACTTTAAAAAGAAATTTAGATTATTTTTCAATAGACGAGTGTGAGAATTTTTAAATTTGTTTCCTTTCTTATTAAAAAAGATAAAATCTGTTTGTCAAGATAATTATAGGTATAGGTGAGATACTAAAAAGTCTATATACTCTGAATATCGAAAGTACAATTAATATTCACAATTTAAATGTTAATGATAGATCTATTTTCAAGTAAACAATCGGGTTACAATATTACAACAACAATAATAATAAAAAAAATTAAAAGCCGATTGTTCGCGATATACATATATACACATATATATACAGTGACTACAGTAGCGACGAATGTTCTTGGAGCTGAGAGTTTGCATTATCGCTTTCGAATTCATTGAGTTCGCTGACGCGTCCGTGGGGTAGGAGAGTCGAGAAGGGGGTGAACGGCGAAAACGAAAGAGAGAGAGAGAGAGAGAGAGAGAGAGAGAGAGAGAGCAAGTTTGAGCCATTAGGCCGTTATCAGGATGTTCGAATGAAAATTCGCGGCGTGTGTTATCGCGCCTTCTCCGCGCGAGCACTGTAACTCAATTTCTCTTCCTGTCGGTCCTCTCTTCCTCCCTCCAACTTTCTACCCCCACCCCTCCTCCCACCTCTTCTCGCGTGCGCGCTGCTACCTGCTCCTTTTTCTTTCTCTCTCTCTCTCGCTCTCTCTGTCTCTCTCACTTGAATTTGCATCATGAAATAATATTATTTATCGCGATGCGAGCGACGTTTTTATTAAAGCAACACACGGTACCGTATACTGCGGAACTGCGAAATCGTCAGTTCTTAAGTTTCTCGTAACCCTCGAAGTTTTTCTCGCTCTCGGCGCATGTCATGTGTGCTGTGCGCGCGCTTTGGAGATTTAATGAGGTAATCGATGCGGCGAAAGCGGAAATTTTTATAATCAATATAATTATTGTTCATCAATTTGAGCTTTACGATGTCATGCCACGTCAGATGCTCGTATATCACCGAGGAAAATATAATCAAATGGGGCTGTTTGCGAGTTCTTAACGTGTGTATATGTATATTTATATATAGATATAGATATAGATATATACATACGGAATTCTTTCAAGATTCCGAATTAAGATTACAAACAGTGCCGCGGGTTATATGTAATTTTCTTTAAGCAGACTTTGAATTATACCTACCGTGTGTAATTTTTTTTTATATTCTTACGGAATTAATCACATATTCACTTTTATCCTAATCCGAGGCCACATTAGCGAGCGTATCTAGTATCTCGTGTCCTTTTGCGCGCAATATTGAAATACCGAAAGAGATTTTCGAGGAAGAACCGATCCGGTAGTCGCAACGCGCCGTAGAAAAGAAAGAATAGAAAAACAAAGACGAGGAAAAGAGAAAAAAAGAGATTTTTCCGGTCGCATATAGTTGATAACATCTGGGTAGCTTACCCTGCGACGTTATCGAACGCGTAAAGGGATGCTAGACGCTATATATACGTATAGTGTAGTGGTCTCGTTCTATACCTATACATATATATATATATCCGTCTGCGTGTGGAAGCGAAAGAGCTGGTTATACAGAATTTAAGAGAGGTGAGAGGGACCTCCTAAAAATAACGTCGCTCTAGGTGGGAATGATTCGGTATCTCGGACAACGTCACAGGGGGGTCTGAAATATGAGAGATACGATGTTCTCTCTTTCTCTACCATCCCATTGCCCCGATGGTGCATTAGCGCTAATCTCCGCTCTTTAGTCCTCTCTTTATCTTTTCTCTGCTGCCTGCTCTGTCTCCATCTACTCCCCCTCCTCCCCCTCCGCCCCTCCACCCTACACGCTTATGCTCTTTTTTCAAACTTTTCTCTCTGCTCTCGCGCTTTTTTTCACCAACCGGTGCGACCTTATTGTTGGCGGAAATTCGTATCTACGAACGCGTTTGCGTGTGCGTTTACGGTACCTGTATGCAATATAATGAATATTCATATCGCTATCGCGAACTCAAACTCTTGGCGATGGCTATCGGCTTCGTAAGTTTCGTCAATAATTGACAAGCGCTCAAATGGATTCGATACAGATATACATATATTTATATATATATATATATATATATATATATAATATATGTATATCGTGTATATATATAGGTATATACGAACACGCGTATAACAGAGAGATAAGCTCTGCCCTGTAGGCGTTAATAAACTTATCTCAACGTCCATCTCTCGTTCATCATCTCGGCCCCTCCTATCTTCTGTATATATATATATATATATATATATATATATATATATACACAATACACTTATACAGGTACACCATACACTCAACAAGAAATGTACGAGTATACACTCTCTAACAAGGATGCGGCATTACTGTCAATTATATATACGACGCTGAATTTCGAAATGTATATTTTCTAATATTAATATAAAGAGCTGGTGCGTGTTCGACGTATCAAAAATTTATGTAGTCAAAAAAACGAGAGAGAGAGAGAGAGAGAGAGAGAGAGAGAGAGAGAGAGAGAGAGAGAGTGAGTGAGAGAGAGAGAGACAGAAAGTTACGAAGTATAGTATATTTATATATACTTATATATAAAGCTGACCCGTTCGGCTCTTGTTATCAGCCGATCTAATCGAGGCATGATCCGTTATTTGGGGGCCGACGTGTTGGGAAGGCTCTCCACTTTGAGTTTTGACATTCGGAATCTCATTAGCGATCGTGAAAACCGGGCCCCACGGCCGGATTAAGAGCATTAAACGGAGACGAACGAGAGAGAGATAGAGAGAGAGAGAGAGAAAGAAGCTGCACGAAATTCCATCGAGATAAGTATACGTATGTGTGCGTATGTATATGTCTGCAACACAGTGTGTCACGCAACGCGACAGAAGCTGATCGGCAGGCAATTTCTTCTCGACGTATGACGCATGTTTTCCCTCTCTCTCTCTTTTCTGTCGAGACGTTTCAGAAAATTTCGTCGGGGAAAATAATTTAACTTGTGAGAAATTTAAATTTGCCGCGCTTGCGCACGCGCGAGAGGTTTCGATTGTATATAGCGAAACACGACGAATTGATCTTGCGCATATACCAGAGATTGTCGAGATTCTGGGAATTTCTACCGGCTCTCCTTATCGCTGTATATACGTTCACCTCGGAATTTATCGTCTCTCCTTCTCTCTCCATTTATATATATATATATGTATATGCCTACATACATATACATATACACATGCATAAACCACGCGGCATATAGGCAAAAGGTTTAAGGATTTTTTTAAAAGGGCGTACAACTGCGCTTCAAAATATATGTTACTCCAGTGCAATTTTTCTTGTCCAAATGTGATAAGCCCGTCGAAAAGCTGTCTCTTCGGAAAGTTTTGAAAATCCCGATTTCAATAATAACGAGAGAGAGAGAGAGAGAGAGAGAGAGAGAGAGAGAGAGAGAGACATTGGCTAGACGAAAGTTACACGCCGGTATAGGAGGGTGAGAAAATGGAAAAAGAAAAAAAAAGAGAACGCGCTGATGTGAAAATCCGCGAATGGTAAATTCGACGAGTGTCAAGCCGGGCATTTGGTTGTCGAGCACTCGGCAAGCGATAGCATCGGGACAGACGGACTTTTCGACGGGAAACCGCAGCTGCGGGTCCGTTATTGAATTTTTATTGGCACCAACCAGACGCGAAAAGTCAATTTACGCGACTATACGACAGCTCCACTCACTCTCTCTCTCTCTCTCTCTCTCTCTCTCTCTTTCGACTTTCGTTGCAATATTATACGAATATAAGCCGTGTCTTAGCTGTTCGTTTCTGATTACGACGTGCCATTGAAATTGGAAAGAATTTAGCGCGTTAGACTTGAGAGCTACGGAAAGAAACAGGAAATTCATTCTATATCGATTTAATCGTTCTTACTCTAAGGAAATAATGGATCGCGTGGGAGGTCTGTATATGTATATATATTATATACATATATGCACATACGTGTCTCATCGCTTCGTCTCATCGTTATTCTTGTAAGCTAGCTCTATTCTTCGGCCGTAGCAGTACTTTAGAAAAGTCGCGACGTCGACGACGAGGACGACGGCGACAGACGAGAAGCGCTGCTTCCGGACACGTGGGAGGCAGAACCGAGTAGGTATACGCTTCTCACCTGTTGTTTCATAAGTGCGGGCGCGCGAGCGAACACGTGTCCCGGATAAGCTCGTCGGGGGCTGCAGGAAGGCACTTAAGGCGCTGCTAACAAATTCTTTATCGGTTGAAACGAGCCTCTCCTTCTTGCGAGAAAGGGATGGCTTCCGCTCTCCTCTATTATACCTATATATATGTGTGTATAATATATATACGTGTGCAGTTAAGAGTCCTTTCGTGCGCGCCCGCAGAGGAAGCCTACGTTACGTTCAAATCTACTTGTGCGCGACTCTTAGAAAATTGTCAAACCCTGAAAATGTATATCCTAAAAGTAATGATACTCTTGACGCACTGAAAATCTCTTTTTTACAATATCCTTCTGAGTCAAAAGGTTAACATTGTCATTTAAAAGGAAGAACCGTGAATAATAAACATAGATTTTTTTATTGAAAACGATTTTATTACCGATAAGAGAATTTATTTTTATTAACTTTTCATACTAGTTGGTACCCTAGTTGGAATTGCCGGTACTGGAACAACGGGCCAGTATTGGTTCGGTATCGGGAGGATAAGAAAGGGACAAAGTTGTAATAATGCTCGCATAACGCTGGCAAAATACTGGCACAATACTGGCATAATACTAGTATAGGCCCAATGCTATTTACTAATTATTAACGAAATATTAATTTTATTTACAGTAACTATGTTACAGCCTATTACTTTGATACATTCGGAAGTGAAATAATATTCATTTAGAGCGAAATAAAATCATTTCTTTTGTTTTAAATCGTTATCTTTCCGATGTATAATAAACTACGTTTGCGTAAAGCTTCATAGAGTTTCCAGCATTTACCTCATATATTAGCGGAAACTCGTGGAGAATTTCCAACATTGTGTACAGAATGCACAGGTTTTTGATACGCTACTGCTTTATCTTATCACAAGGAAACGTTCCTGGCATCCCCAGCCTTCTATCTCTCACTCCCCCCCCCCTCTCCCTCTCTCTCTATAACCCCTCTATCTTTCTTTTTCTTGTTTTTCTTCTTCTTCTCTCAGTCTTGGAGTGAACGGCGTCTGCCTCGGCCAACAGAGGGTCCATTTATACGCGATCGTCAAGGCCGTATACGAAAAAAGCCTCTGATTTCTCAAAGTCTACGTGCGCGTGCGCTTATGACTATCAGTGAGTATATATATATACACTTTGTCGAGGTGCGACTTATAATAAAGGATCCAGCACGGGTCGTACGGGGGAGAGAAAGCTAATGTCTCGGGGTCAATTGACGATTTGTCAAAGTCCCCGCGTTATCCGACGCGCACTTCGTCTTCGGCTGCCGACACTGTCGCTGGACTATGGTGATTAGGGGAAGATCGATGCAAAAAACATAGGTGTATTTCTGCAATATTGTTTGATTAATGCCTCGAGTACGTATCCTGCGGCGTTGACGGCTGTACACAACCTATCACACGCACATAGCTATACATACGCACCCTCTCCTCTTTTCTGAACAATATTGATCGATGCTTTCTATCCATCCAATTGCTTACGAATAAATTTTTTAACTTTTTTGCCACTGTATAACTTGCGTGTTTACGGTTAATTCCGTTTGTATGTGTATATCATGATACGGGGCGAACGATTTATTACATTTCACTTAATGTCGTGTGTATATGCATGTATTAATGCGAAAAATCATCGATTATATCCTTCGAAACACGATAAGGAGCGAGCTTTCAGGTATCGACCGGTTTGAAGAAAATTCACTCGATAAGCCTATATCAAGCTTTTTCCATTAATTATTTTCCAACGAATTGCATAATTATCGCGCGATAATCCACGTCATTTCGTCAAATCGCCGTTTGAACCACAGATTTTCCATGATATTTAATGCAGATAAATAATCGTTAGTATAAACAAAATATTCATCAACAATAAGTACTGCAGATCTTACAGGCTGATTTGATAAAATGTCTCCTGATGATTGTGTGTGATGATGTTTAATTTTTGGAGTATAAGGGACATTTCTTTTGGAGCGAAAAAAATGTTCTGTATAAATTATTTATATGTATTCTTTTTGAATTACTCATGCTTGTAAACGACAAGCTACTGAAAATCGTTGCAAATATGTAATAGCAGTGGAGCATCATCAAGGCTTTAGCTTCAATGAACTACTTCTGAACTATTAATTCATATGCATTGGTTCATATTAAAGTCACATTAATTAACTGCTAACTCGCGGTGGCTTGACAATAAAGGAATCTTTCTAGCAATGTATAAGTACATATATATATATATAGTAAACGATTCCTACAGAAGCATGAACTTTTGTAAATTGCTCTAGGATGTATATATATAAGAGAGTCAGAGATAGAGAGAGACTTGACGTAGCTGAATGCTGGACATTTGTAAATCGCCGGTACTCGCGCGCGACAGTTCATCCCCCTTTGTCTGTCTCTCTCTCTCTCTCTAACTCACCCTCCTATGGTCCAGCAGCAACGCGAGGAAGTTACGCGACCGATAGCCCCGATGGTCATTTCTCATTTGTGTAATCTCTAACGCCACAGTAAGAGAGAGAGAGTGAGAGAGAGAGAGAGAGAGAGAACTACGTCCATTTGTTCGCTGCCGTTTTGACGCGCTGCCTAATCGTCCTTCTCTCTGCTCCAGGGTCCACACTGAGCTGTAATCATAATTGCGCCCCGGACACGTCTCTAGAAACTGGAGGGAGAGAGGGAGAGAAAGAGAGAGAGAGAGAGACATACTCGTCGATAAAAAGGTTCAACTTTTTCGCAAGCTTGACGGAACGTTCGTTCCATAGCGGCTACGGCGGTTTATCCGAGACTCGTGCTTTCGAAGATTGCGTCGGGATTAACGATCGGAACTAGTCGCGGCTAAAGCCGCTGATTTATACCGGCCTTATCGACTACTATTCGCTCTCTCTCGCGCTTTTTACAAGCCATTGTGTTTGTACTTTTTGCAGCCTTGTTTTCTTATATATCTATATATACATATATATATATATATGTATATACTTTATACACAGGTATATACCACATGTACGTCTCTCGAGTGCAGAGAATTCAGGGATTATGTACCTTTTTATATATATATATATATATATATATATATGTAATATCTCATGTCCATGTAAAGCAAACAAAGACTCGCTAAGAAAAGCTGGCTTTGTATGTACGTGTCTCTGCATTACACCTATAAGAGACGTAGCCTCGGTGAGCTTTATCGTGATTTATATACATATATATATATGTGCGCGAAAGTCTTTCTTGCCAACGATAAGAGACGAACTATACGCACGGAAAGAGAGGATTTAATCGGACGAGCATCTGCGGGAGAAAGAGAAAGAGAAGTGCCAAGTGACTGCGCAGATAAAGAAAACGATAGCGGAGAGATAAGGGATGCGCGCGCTAGTCTAGACGTTCACTGAGAACTGATTCCGCTGGGACCTCCCTACCGAGTAAGAGAGAGAAATAGACAGTGGGACCACTGTACGTATGCCGTCGTTGCGCTGAGGAATATCAAGGACCCCCTTTGCGTCTTTTCCAATGTGATTCCAAAAGTAATGTAGCGATCTTTTCGCTTTCGTATCTCGACTTATTTTTATACAATTTGTTTTACAGACGTTTATTTTCATTGTAGCAGACGATACTATTTACCAGTGAGATAATTTTATATGCACATTGAGTCCAACAAAAAGTAGGATGTTTATAGAATAAACCACTATTCATTTTTCAGCTTGTATCGGGTAAGAGTATTCAATGATTATATGTAACGTGTTTGCAATTGTTAGGCTTATCTATAAAATAATCTGTAAACAATCGACTCGCTAATTAATTAAGCTCATTAAATGTTATTATTTAATGTGTAGTGGAATCAAATATTCCCACACCATGTATCAAAATCGTGCTTTACTGGTACAGCAAAATTTCATAGCATCGAATTCAATCAAATTTGCCTCCTCATCAGAGTATAGTGCTTTTTCTGCTAATGATACGAAAATATACCGATGATTTTCACTCAGAGCCGTTTCTTGTAAAAAAATCTCGTCGCTATGTACACATAAATATTGCAAGCTTCGATAAGCTGAATCTGATCGTCGTGTCAATTTCGTATACTACATCCCGTATTTCCAGATTATAGCTGTCTCAATTTATTCTCTTCGTACGTAATTTGTAATTTTCTCGATTAACATCGGATCGCAATATATTCGTATGGAAAAACCAACGCGTTTTATTATTTTGTTAAAAAAGAAAGAAGAATCTGTATACACTGCAGTCCGTTTATAAAGAGTTCTAAGAGTCTTAATGAACATTCCGTTGTAGGCATCTCTTTCTCATTCTCTTTGGGATCTTAACGAAGGAGATAAGACGGGCGCCACTGATCTCGCTTTTAACATCTCTTTCTCCCTTTCGACGTTCCGTCAAATTCGCAGAATCAGATCCAGCGATTTACTTTTTACGTCTAGTACACACAACCGGCCTACCAATTCCCACTGTATATATGTATATGTGCATCGATAAATCGGTCTGTGTAAGCTCTGTTCTGCGTAGTCGGGAAATTATATGTATATATATATATGTGTGTGTGTGTGTGTGTGTTGTGTGTGTGTGGATGTAGTTTCAAGAGAAGAAGAGAAATTGTTTGCAACGAGAAATTGATATCAGCTTATATTCCTGTGACCGATCGGCAGAGAAAGCGACAGTAGATATTCGAGTCTAGAAAACGATAAGTGTCCCTCGACCAGCTCTATGGCGCCAAAGCTTATCCGAACTACTAACGGTTTTTGTAGCTGCTGAATTTCACTTCTGCTTATACATAGTACACATGTACGTACAATATATCTGAGCGACTAATCTCATTATTATTATTATATACTAAATTTATCATTTTTGTTTATTCACTTTTTGCGAGTATTTTTGGCATTATTTAATTTAAAGTTAAAAGATCAGAGTTAAAAATTGAGTGACTTTTAAAGTGTATTTACATTTAAATTTAGGTCGTATGAACAAATGCTGACCTTGACCGTTTGAAAATCTGTAAATAAAAATCTTGTTGAGTAAAAAATATAGAAAAATTCAAAGCATTGAATTTGTCAGAAGGTTCATGGCACTGGTAAAAACGCTAAACTAGACTGATTTCGTGGCCCATACTCACAACTCGTTTGTGTATCCACATTCGCGCGGTCTCGTTACCGCTTGTTATGGCATACATGCACATATATACGTATATATGTATATATAAAAGGAGTAAGAGAGAGGGAGAAGATGGATCAGAGTCGACGAGAGGGAAGCGCAAATAGATAGAGAGCAAGCATCCTTACGTGTTTTACGATCGGCACTATCGGCCGATCGCCATTAGTCACGGCGTCGTTGTAACACACGTTGGACGAAGCCATATCGCTATCGTCATCCTTATCGTTATCGAGCTTGCTATCGGCGAAGTTCAAGCGTTTTCTACCTCTGGATTTTCGTGCTGCAGCAGTCGATGCGCGCACCCGATCCACGGACGGACGGACGGACCCATAATTTTAAGAATCTCTTTCTCTTGCAGTCGCTACGTTACTGCGCTGCGCAGACCTTCGAAATTACTCAACGTTATCCACGAGACTTAAAAAAATATGCGACCACGGAGAAAAGTTTCCTAGCGCGGAAAAAGAACGAATTTTTTTTTATCGACGTGTATACATCGTTAAGAAATCGCAATAATTTCGTTTTAAGCAATCGATTTTTTATTTCTGCTCGAGCTTATCAACGCGAGTACGCCGATTTTATCGGTTTCCGTTATTATGTATGAACGTGCTTCTCTACAAGCTTCAACGTACAAATACAATTTGTAAAAGGTGACAATAAAAATAGATATATCTGCTCGGAAAGAAATAATATCTCGATAAAGAAACAATCTCAAGGTCAAAGGCACACTGCTGAAAGAGAAAACGTAAAAGAAGAATCGTTATTTGTTCCGATTATCGTGGCTGAGGTAAGGGAAAAAAAGAAAGAGAAAGAGAGAAGGGAGAATGTATATAGCTCGCAATGATAACGCAGGTTGAAGAGACAGAGTCGAACAGACCATGTCGAGCGGCAGTGATAGTGTCGCCCTCGAAGAGAGCGCCTGGAGGATTTTTCTCTCTTTGAATCAAATCCGAATTTCTTGCCGATTCTCGCGAGTTTATTTTTATAATAATTCAGGCTAACCAATCGAGAGATCGGTATCTCGATCACACATGTCTGATAATAAGCGCTCATCTTGATCAGCGGGCCGTGCGCCGTTCGATGATAATCAGTACATCGTTCGACACGCGTGCAGAGTGTTCGAGACGCGATTCTCAAAAAACTATCGGTATTATGTCGTTTGCGTCGTGAAAATACAGTGTTTCATCGGATGGCGTAAGTCTACGGTGCTAAAATTGTCGAGAACAATGAACGTTTTCCTGTGGCATCAACGCCGAGGAGCCACTTTACCTCGTACTTTTCGATCTACCACTTCTACTGCTGTTATTAATCCCAGTGAGTATATTGTATTTAAAGATCTGTATAAGCTCTTTCTTACGGGCAATCGGACGACTCATCCACGTTGCAGCTTGCGAATTACTTTTCTCTAATCTTTATTGTCTCTTTCTTTCTTGTCTCTTACTTGTCTTTTTCTTATCTTATCTAATATTCCCCGTTACACGGTTAATTATTAATAAATTTTATTTATTTAACTTGCACAAATTACATTAGTCAATGGTATAATATGTAAAACCATTTTTATTATTGACAAGTTTTCGTATTTTCGTATTATAAGCAATTACACCTCGCATCTTTATAGTTCTCGACTTTTTTCTACTCGTGGATCGTGTATGATTCTAAACTGAGGAAATTAATCTGACCGCCAAAGCGATTTTTTTGGATAGTCGTAAAAATATTCGCTTGAATCCAGTTATCGCGTATCCAAGAAATTTTAGATTCAAAAATTTATTTAATGGTTAGTTACTTTTAAAGAATAATAATTTTTTATTTTCACAATATGACAATTTTTATTTAATTTCAGTAAGTATAACTAATGCGTTGAAATTAATTAAAGTGTCAAATAAACATTTTTTTTAAATCAAAATGTGGTGCTTATTAATATATTTTATTCTGAAAACTATATATATATATATATAAAGAAAAAAGTAATCGTTATTTTAGAACAGGAAGAATATTGCATTGAAAAATATCGAACGATAAAAGCTAACTGCAATAAGTGTTTGCTACGCAATTGCGGCTGCCGTATATGAAGGTAGTAGTAAGCTAGCAGTAGTATACGCATTAGATAGTGAAAGAGACACTGTGTTACCCTCGGGGTGTTAATGGGAGGAGTTCATTAAGATCGTGCGATATTGCCGACTTATCGCGAAGGCGCTCGTTACTTCCGCGTGACGTCACTTCCGGCCTTAAGAGAGAAACTACATCCTCGTGTGTGTCGACAGGATTTGTCCTGCTCTGCGGTCAGTTTCTCATACTGTCTCGCTCTCTCTCTCTCTCTCTCTCTTTTTCTCTATCTCTCACAATCGTTCTCTCTTTGGAAGTAATGCGTCTGGAATTTTTTGCTGATAATTAAATGAATTCCTTAGGTTTTTACGATTCGAAAGTTTCCATGTAGGTAGAATATTATCTTTATAGATTGAAAAGGGGTGCGAAAATTTTTGAGTTTCGGTAGCGATAAGCAAATAGCTGAGAAGCAATCCTCTAGCGCGTTGTATACTACACGGGATGCTGCGGCATAGCCGCTCTTTCCCTCCGATGCTATCTCTTCGGTGTATTGACATTCCAAGGGAGAGAGGGTTACCTATACGATCGGTAACGATAGCATCGTCTAGACGCCGTTATCGTCTGATAATTCGATCGGGAAAATATCGATAACAGCAGCAGATCGTCGCTCATCCTTTGAATTTTCACTCTCGATTCTTTCTATGCGTATATACGTATGCATGTATTTATGTATATGTATGCTGTGTATGTTTAGTATATATATGTACACATAAACTAGTTTGGGTTGTCGAGTTCTCAATTAGGGACTCGAAAGAGAGAGAGAGAGAGAGAGAGAGAGAAGTGTAGGGGATACAAACATATAAGTCTAACAGAGAGGTATATTTAAATGACCAATCTATCGGAGCATCATCGACGTTAAGGTCGATCCTATCCGATCGGTATAGGCCTTCCTTGGAACAATCAACCGATTCAACGATCGAATATCGAAAGAGAGAGACGAACGTTCTTTTGATTCTTCTCGGAAGAGACGGCGTGGTTCTCTACAAAAAATCGAAGCCCAGAGAAGAAGTAAAAAAAGGGGGTGGCGAGTTAACCAACAAGCAAATTAACACGTGGGAGGGTCCGATCGGCAAATGAGATAATTGCGAAACAACGAGGGCCCCTCTTTTCTCCTCCTCCTCCTCCTCTTCCTCCTCCTCCTTCTTCTGCTTCTTCTGCTTCTTCTTCTTCTTGTTCTTCTTCTTCTTCTTGGCTTTCATTGAAAGCTATGAGAGGCGGGTACGGATCGTCGATCGATCGATCTCTAAAGGACGAGGCTCGTGACTTTCCAGCTTCTCGGATTTTCCCCGTCGTTTCTTTGCGAGATTTTCTCCTACTGTTAAGCGTATACCTATATGTACACGCTCGTACATACATATAACGTTGGATTAAATCTCTACTGTTTACATAAGTCAATTTCTACGATGATAATTTACGAGGCTCTTTCTCTCTGGCTCTTACGTCATTTTAGCTCTCGTTTCCTCGTTTCCTCGTTTCGGTAACGTCTTCAGGACTCGGAAAGAATTTGAAACTTCCTCAGGGAAAGATATAGAGAGAGATGTTGTTCACCTTATGGACAAGCTAGTGTGACGTAAGCTTTTAGGTGAGGCACGTAAAAATACTTAGCTGATGTCGGAAGCGACTAATGGGCCCTCTTAAGATGCATTCGTTGTCGGTCAAGTCTTGAGACTACGTAAGGATAAACAGTTGGGATAATGATTGATCAAACTCCTGTGTTTCCGAGATAAGCATTTTTTCTCTCGTATCTTCTACGATATTTAACCATAGCCAATTAAATAAATATACATCTCGAGAAAAATTAAGCAAGTGTGATCTATTAATAAACGTCTTAATGCAATTCACGGAATAAATAATGAAGTTTATGGTCCCCAAGTCAATTTACACACTCGTGATTTTCAAGATTGCTCACCTTATCTCTGACCGACATCCTGTTTTTGCTTCTAAAACTAGAATCGTTACTTTATCTATATGGTCGCGCACACGCGTGTGCAAAGGATGAATGAATGAATGGTTTTGTTCGAGTTATAAAAACCTTATCTTTCTGTAAAATATCAAGTACTTCCCTGTTATTTTTTGCTCTTTCTCACGAAAAATTGAATCAGTCGAGGGGGAAAAAAAAATTTAACTCCAACACACGTCAACTCGGAAACAGATACAACAGTCGAACGAAATAAACGAGTGACTGTAAGGGCCACATGTCTCTAAATCCGAAAGCCGTTGACTTTTTCTCCCGAAATCGATCGAACAAAAAGATGCAAACGAGTAACAGCAGCAGCAGCAGCAGCAGCAGCAGCCGCAGCTGACGCTTGCAGGATCTCCCGACGAAAATGTTAACCAAGATATGAATTGACGTTGACGAGGCTCGCTCGCTAACGACCTGTATGTTTGTGTATACACCTACATCATATATAGAGTTAGCACGTTACATCCTCGTGGATGCATCGAAATCCGGCTCTTTATAATGTTGCTATACAGGTAACCTGATTTATATATACATATTGAAAAACGTTATTATACGACACATATTCCGAATAAAGTGAAAGCGGGAAACGTCTTTACTATACATGTATATACACCAATAGAAAGATTGCAGTCTGTATAAGTCCCTGAAATAACAGTTAATCAATGGTGTATGTATTAAGAGTTAAAACACATTTTAAAATGCATTATATTATATTAACGTATAAAGTGTTCTTTTTTACTTCAAATTTATGTATATTTATAGAAAAAGATAGCGTTGAAGCCTGCAAGTGATAAAATAGTTCTATAATTATTGCATAACAAGCTTTGAAACTAACTTTTGTTTACTTTTCGCGGAGCTACCCGCTAATCACTATTTATTAGTTTAAGATCATTAGCTGTTTAGAAGCGACTATCACTCTGAAGATATGTAATACTTTCAATGAACTAGAGTCGAAGATTTGCATTAAATTGTCAAAAAAATTTAGAATTTTAGGACAAATGATTATTCTGTATATATCAATAAAGACATATATTGATAATAATATACCTCTAGCACAAATAGATAAGAGTTTCGGAAATGATCGAGAGAAAAATTGTGGAAAGATCCATGATGAAAATGACGTCAGACTATATACAGAGACGATATATCTGAGTTTTGATCAGCGCCAACGGCCATGTGAAAAAGAGCTGCCTACACGTACGTTGCGTCCCGCACCGAGAGAGAGAACGAGGCTCTTCGGTCTTGTATATCGTTGATCTAGAGCCAACAACAATTAGCCAAGGGTCAGAGTTCGATACGGCGTGCGCAACCGATATACACCAGGGGATGATGGGGGCGTCTCGCTCGATATGTCCGAGAGTAAACAAATCATAAGCAGAGAGAGAGAGAGAGAGAGAGAGAGAGAGAGAGAGAGAGAGAAGATCGAAAGGAAGAGAAAAGAGAAAGATAACGGCCGCAGCAGCAGCAGTCAAGCGGGAGAAGAATCTTTAACCGGTGCATCCATGACCGAGGGCCATCTTCTTACAAGAGAGCAGAGAGCGAGCGTATCGCGCGAGAATCTTGATTTCGCGAGCCTCCCACGCGATGCGTACTGATCCGAGCCTGAAAGTTTACCTTCTTTCCGCTTGATCGAACCGTTGGTACTCTTTTCTCTCCCCTACCCCCTTCCCTCTCTCTCTCTCTCTCTCTCTCTCTCTCTCTCTGTTTCTCTCTCTCTTCTCCCTAGTACAGCCGATGAACCGAAGATACACCGTCTAACTGATATATATATACACCTGAGACTTCTCGTCGTGATTCTTGGTTGGAATTGTGTTGTACTGCTACAACGTCTGCTGTGAATTTGTTTCTCTTGCTCTGTGCGAAGAATCGTTCCTTCTCAACAAAATTAGCCACCTGTTTATCGTGTCGCGTAGCGAATCCCAATGACCGACGATTAAGATACATTTAATCGTTTTCTATTCGCGTTTTATTTTTTTAAGTACAACTGTATTGCGAATATTATACACTGTGTGATAAATGCTACATTTGAGGAAAAAGGAATGACGTTTACACTAAATCCTTTTGATTCAAAGGAAATAATCATTATTATTGTACAGGAATTATAAACAGATTTTTTAAACCAATTGTTTTTTTTTTTACTAAGAAAGAATAATTTCCATTAAATTATCGTACTCAGTCTAGTAGGCAGTGTCCAGTCAAATTAGACTGCAAGTGGTACAATCATTTTGTGACCATTTTTTAATTGTTTCTGCGATAGTGATGGTGCGTTTTTAGGTTGTGATATATTTGAGTAAATTTTAAGTATTTCATTTTTTTTGAATTATTAGAAGTGAATGGCCAACCACTCAAGATTATTTTCTTTTTGGCTCAAATGCGTTATCATTGCTTCAATTGGTCACCTCTCTCGCAGAGCAGTATATAAATCGTATAATATGTTATATTTATAAAAGCATGTGTTAGAAGAAAAACAGTAGCCTTGATGTCAAGTGCGAGCGAATAGAACAGAATGAAATCTCACAATGCAATAATAAAAAGAAAAAAAAAGAAGTCAATCTATAACATATGTCTAACCGAGTCCATTCACACGTTAACTAGTTCGTCTAT
This sequence comes from Apocrypta bakeri, assembly GCA_018906985.1. Classification (NCBI taxonomy): domain Eukaryota; kingdom Metazoa; phylum Arthropoda; class Insecta; order Hymenoptera; family Pteromalidae; genus Apocrypta; species Apocrypta bakeri. The sequence goes on along the minus strand of JACCIA010000006.1, from coordinate 11,676,511 downwards.
TGATAGGAGACACAATATAAGTCCAACTCTCTGGATTTTCCTCTCCTCTCTCTTTCGTACTATATATGCATATATATATACGTACATCGTCCGAGTCAGTGTCTCCCAGACAATCGATAAATCGGTTTCCACGCTTTGAGAACTGCTGCAAAGCAGTCCTCGATATGCATTAGACTCTGCCGAAGAGAGAAAGAAAGGGCAAAGGACGAGAGAAGGAGCGACTCGTACGATTAACACGTTGTTTGTATAGGAGTATGTATAATAACAGGTTGGCATGCGCGCATTACACACATACACACACATATTTATATATATGTATCGGTAGGAGGGCATCTCGTTATATTCCCTCCTCATCCTTCGTTCACCCATATCTCTCAGCAGATATACCTGAAAAGAGAGAAAGCCACGTCGATGAAATATTAATTTACGTACACACGCCGCTGTGCACAAATCAATCGGGTATTGTTGGGATGATTCGAAGAAAACAGCCTCTTTCTCTCTCAACGAAGAAGGAGCTTGTGCGGTTGTATCGGCATTGCATCGAGAGCGTTGCAGCTGGTGCTTCTCTCTTTTTCCTCTTCTCCTTCGTTTCGGGCCCTTCGGGGCCTTTGCACTAGTCTCGATCGAGAACCGATATATTTTGCGTGCGCTCGAAGAGAGCAAACGAGCCTCTCTCTCTCTCTCTCTCCCTCTCTCTCTCGTGATTTTGATGAGCGATAAGTCCATAACCGGACGAGCCGCGAAAACTTGCCGTTACCCCGCCTCGTGTATATTATGATGTGCTCAGAGATCACTGCCCATGCACACACATGCACAAATACTGCGCCAATTAATATCTCGCGTGTGCGTGCATTATAAGCAATCGTTTCCTCGGTTAATGAATTTCGCTGATTGAAAAATTCCAGTGGACGTACATACGTGTCTCTATATAATCAATCTCTCTCTCGCAGTAGTTTGAAAATTTCAATGCGCGCACGCCGACTCGCAAGCTTTTTTTGCGCATTTTCCTTCCTTCGTTCCGATCGTTCGCCTATCTTTGATGCTCGCTCGCGTTCGCTTCCCAGCGGGGAAAGAAATTCATCGTAATCAGAAAACTGGCTGCCAAATGGCCGATACCCCAGAGAGGATAGGAGGAGGGGGGAGGGGAGGTATAGGGAGAAAGAGCTGGTGACTGGCGGTGGAGACCGCGTGCGCTTCGCGATAAGCTCGAAGCGAACCGCACCGCCACCTCTCGCTACCTTTTAGAGCTTCTCTCTCTCTCTCTCTCTCTCTCTCTCTCTCTTCCTCCCTCTTTTCCCTTTTTATACATATATCTACAGAAAAAGAGTAAGAGAGAAATCCGTTATTGGTTACAAAAAATAGGTAATCATTGCTAATCCAGTAAGATAAGCTTAATACAACAGAATAAAATAATATCCATTATTGTGGTAGAAAATAAAGCAACGAAAATATCTAATCGTTAAACATGCGACTATACATGATTTTGCCTTTACGCTTACTTGATGATTTTTTTTAAATTGTATAGAATTTAAAAATTTAATTCAACTACATTATCACGTTCAGTGTGCCTAACCGTAAGATAACCATTACTAACTTTTTATCTATGTGCATTCTTAAAAATTTGAAGTGATCGATTCACTCCAAGTTCGAGTGAATGGAAAAATTTTCAATATTAAATCTGATGTAGGGATTTTCAGAGTTACAGTGAGCTTTAAGAGAGGTCATTTTTCACTATGGAACTCAGAGTTCAATCTGATTAATACGTTTCAGTTAGGCCAGAATGGTTTACAAAACGTATCTAAATTTATATTATTTCTTACGTCACTCGTTTTCTAAATGAAATTCATGTGAAATTAATATATAGTGCAAAATACTTGTTATCCGAGTGAGCATTAAGAATGGTTTCTTAATCATTTCTTTAGAATTTAAAAATAAAAGCTTTTAAAAAACATCGTTATCTGCCCAATCAAATATAAAAGCTCTTAAAAGCTGTCAATGTGCGTACATTTTTCGACTCTAACGTTAATTTTGCATAGATTATAATCAAAAGAAATCATAACTATTTAAGAATTGGACAAATAGACCATTGTCCTTCTCAGTGAGTGAAAATTCACTCTTATAGAGTAATACTCTAAAATTAAAAAAAAATCTATACTTAAGATTCACATATAGTGCACATACCGGGTTATTGCATATATACATTTGCGAGTATCACGTTTCGATATTAATTTGTAAAATAACAATTCCTCGTTCGCGCAAGCGAGGAGAGAAGAAGAAATCCGTGGGTCTGCACGGCGGAGAAACGAGACGCAGCACTTCCTTATCTGAGCTCTCTCGTGGGGGTATAACGACTACTCGTTATTAATCGGGCCTCGGCGCGCGCGAAGATACCGCCATCCGCGCGCGCTCTCTCTCTCGCTCTCTCACTCTCTCTCTCTCTCTCTCGCTCGCTCCAACAACCCCTTTGGCAGCAGCTGCAGCAGCAGCGGACGTATCTACGTGCCCATTTCCGTATCGGGCCGAAGATACCGGAGAAATCGGCAAATGCATGCGCACCGAGCAGCAGAGCGATGATTTATTATTTTTATCTGAGCGTGCGGCCGAAGCTTGCGCGCGCGCGAGAGAAAGAACCGAGTTGTAGATATAACCCAGGCTATAGTCGCCAGGAGGCGGACGTGCTATGCAACCTTATACACTCGAAGGAATATTCTTTCTTTTTCGATTCCTCGCTCTCTCTCTCTCTCTCTCTCTCTCTCTCTCTCTCTCACCTTTGTGTATCTCGTTTGTTGTTTCGCTTGTGCGTTATCGTGTGGCTACACTTGGGACACTTTGATTTTTTATTTATATTCATTCAAGCATTGCCAGGGTAAATTCATCTGTTATTCTGTCCTTCTGTAGAGAAAAATTTATGTATCTATATATGTGTCTTCAGCGTCGATTAGAGAGAAAGGGAGACGTTTACCGCTGCCGACAAAGTCTCGTAACTAACGACTCGATGAAAAACTCGTTCGTGGCTGCAGCTCGCCAAGATTACGCCTGTAGATTGCACTAAATTCTCATTGATTGCTAAGAAATTACCCAGAAAGATATGGCTGCCTTTTACCTGTCGCATCATTACCTAGTGTACTTAAAACCTCCCACTCCTACCTCCGATAAACTGTTAAAGACAAAGCTTAAAATTTCTTTTCCATCGCCTGCGAGAACAAAGATTTATAAACTTGACTGTCTCATTATAAGTCAGCTTCTCAACGATATCTTCAATTCACTCCTGCGATCGATAATCAATATTATAAACGTCTCGCTGTATCTCGACATTACACTGTGACAGAGAATACAAACGGCGTGTTTATATATTTATGTACATGTGAGATAGGGTGACACATTTAACGCGCAATATTCACAATATTATAAATTTTACATTTACCGCGTCTCAAATTCTACTTGAATCTGGCGTAAGAAACGCGCCAAGTTTGCTAATCGTACAGAAAGGTATAATCCAGAAAAAATCATTTTTCGAAATCGTTTAAGGAGCTTACCTACGGAATGTTCAAACTGGTCGATTTTACATAAAATTCGTTAATATCCACAGAAAAATAAATGAACAATCTGTTAATAGCATCTCTAAAACTAAAATATTAGAAGTTCAAGTTTAAACATTATTTAATACATACATATATAGACACGTATGAGCAAGGAATCGGTAGTATTGGTGACGATGGCAGCGTCGGAGCGCCATTTACACAAATATATTGAATTTATTGAGATGAGCCTAGGGATAGCGACCAGGAGGATATTAGCTGCCTGCCAAGCGCTCCGACGTTTCCAACCCCGAGAGAGAGAGAGAGAGAGAGAGAGAGAGCTCGCATTTATTAAGATCGCGAACCTGATTTATTCACCCCCTCCCTTCTCGCATACGACGTAGAATCCCCAATGCGATTCAGTCGGGTTCTTATATAACTTATATTAAATATCAGATTTCTCGAACGAGGTTTTACACCCCCGATGATGTGCGCAGTGTATATTAATCAAAATCGTTTTGATTAAAAATAGAAAAAAAAATAGAAATTAAATCCTTCGAAAACAAGAGAGCGATCGATGTATTCAATGAAAACAATTGTCACAGAGAACAATGTAGTAGCCTCTCAAGGGATAGAGGGAGAGAGGAAGAAGTCATCTTCTCTCGCGGGTTAACGCCAGTATCTCTATCTCTCAGTCTCTACACCTACCCCCTCGCGTGGATATAATATACACATTCACACACACACACACACATATATAGACACTTTTATATATATATATAGATACATATATACATACGCGTATACGTCCTGCGGATTCTGCGGCTCTATGAGCGATCCTGCGCTGTTCTTATCAGTCGCGGCCAGCCAGCTGTGTCCTACAACTGAACCCTTCCCGAGATTTACCTTAGAACTATACTCGACTGCTGCTGTTGCAGCTGCAGCACACGACTGCTCTCCCTACTCAAACCACCGCCTCATCAAGCTTCGTCTAATCCTCGGCATATCAAGAACACTCGCACTGAACCTCGGAAATAGAGAGAGAGAGAGAGAGAGAGAGAGCCAGGCGAGAAGGAGAAAAAAGTATTGTAGCTATATGTGATATATACGTGTATGTGTGTATATATATGTGGTTTTGAAAAGAAAAGCATCGAGATCATTCGGGGCTGGCGGGAAAGAGAGGCGAGTGTGGCCTGCCGATAAGCTCTGTCTCTCGGCGGCCCGTTGACATAGACGAATATAAAAAATATACATAAAATGCGCAAGAGAAAGATAGCTGTTCTCTCGTGTAATAGATTTCGCCGTGTGCGAGCTCCGCGGCGTTTACACTAGTGTGACAAATTGAAAAATCGATATCACCACTCTCTTTCTCTCTCTCTCTCTTTTACGCACAAGGATATTATAATTACCCAGAGCGACATCTGAAAAATATCGTCGTTCCTTGCGTATATATTTGTATACATATAGAGAGAGATCCATTGACAGCAAGAGCCCTCGTAACAATCTCCGGGGGAGGATTTTAAATCTTCCTCAATCGTGCATATCGATAGACTTTATTTTTGAATATACTACTCGATGGGCCTCATTTTGAAACATTATACATCGTTAACTAGATGTAGATATAAACTCGAAGATACGTTTCTATAAAACTTGACATCGTGAAAGCTTTGCACTAAATTTTAAATAATATTTAATCCAATAAGAATATACAACTTATACATTTGACACATATCCATACTTATCACAGGCTATATTATAATCTAATATTTGATATGTACCTCAGTTATAGAAGTCCTTATTTGTATTTCCGCATATCTTTGTATTCTTCTTGGGGCATTCGATTGTCTTCTTATACAAATAAAATCCTTTCTTTCAAATGAATTTGAACAGTTTGTACCCAGTGAATGGCTCGTGGGCAAGTTTATGTCACTGTAAAACATGTAAATAAGTGTGGCAAATTCAAAAATTGATATCACCACCCTCACTTCCACACTATCAATTTGATAAATTAAGGATGCCCATTCCTATACCCTCACCTATCGCATTGAGAGCCGTGATGCGTTGTATTGTGATTAAATAACAAAAGTTACTCATATAGCACAGATAAAAAAAAAGGAAAAATATTTGCTTTATCGGTAGTGAAATGTTACTATTTGATAGTAATACTGACTGGTACATATATTAAAAATTTTTTAACGCGCAATAAATTTTAGACTTGACGTTCGAATTCGGCATTTTTATTGTATAATATAATATATATGAATATTGTTTACCAATTACTAAAAATACATAGAATGCAATTCACGCTAAATGGAGTATATACTACTCTTTTTGTATAAAATATGAATTTTAACAAGAAATATCTATCAATCAATCTCTCTTTTTCTTTTCTCTCGTATGCCCAAGGATATTATAATTACCCATAGCGGCATCCGAAAAATATCATCGCTGCTCGCGCGTGTATTCATATATATAGATCCATCCACAGCAACAGTATATCCCCTGTCTCCGTAACAATCTCCGAAGGAGGATTTAAACTTGCTCTGGGAGAGAGAGAGAGAGAGAGAGAGAGAGAATTTCCCAACGACGATGGTGCTCGTGTAACTCGGGGTGGTATTTAGATATTCTAATGGCCACCCGATAGCGCTCGCCAGAGCAGAGCAGCAGCAGCGACGAGATAAAGACACGACGCTCTCTCTCTCTCTCTCTGTCGCTCCTACTACTACCCCCCAAGAGCGTCGACGCTGCGCGTCGCTGATAACGCGGCGCTGCTCCGTTGTTTACGTATATATCGAGAGCCAGGCTGCTGCACACACGTGACGAGAGAGTTGTGCTTCAAGGGTGTATAGGTATTAAGGTATGGAGGGGTGTGGACGAAGGGGGGTGTATCTTGGAATGCGCAGGTGAGGCTATATAAGCGTCATGTGCCAAGACAAACACGTGGCCTTGTAAACCGCGTCCTTACATACTCGACGTGTAGTCCCTTGAGAATTTTATGGCGAGATTAACGCTCTTGCTTTATTGCCCGCGCGTTATGTGTGCGTATATATATATGTATATACGCGCGCGTGCGAGGCGCGGCGAAGCCTAGGCTTGCGGTGTTTTTTTATAGTAGAATCTCGCTCCCGCTCGAGTTGTAAACGCTCATATTAAAATAAGCTTTTCGTGCCGTTCGCCATTCGAGTTCGACAAAGCGAGCTATAATGGCTCTAAGCGAGAGAACATTAGAGGAAGGTGCTACTGTTGTCACCTCCTACAAATCACGCGTCTAATCTTATTCGCGCATATTAAAAGAAGAAAAGTTTGTGTGAGAGAGAGAGAGAGAGAGAGAGAAAGAGACTGAGTTTAAAAGTGTTTATACATACATGTATAGTATATATATATATATACATATATATATATATAAGAAAGAAGGAAAAAGAGTATGTATATATAAAAAGGTCCATCGGAGTTATAATCGAGACCGTTCTTCGCGGAGATTTCGCCGCCGAGCAGGCCCCGTAGATCCTATCGACGTCATATTAGAGGAAGTTATAAATCGCGGCGAATCTAAAATTGATCTTTTCTCCAGTAGCGCAGAGTAGTAGTAGCCCGCCACCATCTCTCTTGCTCTCTATGTATATTATATATATAGAGCATTTAGGTATACTCGCTCAGATATTGGCGGGTTATCTTCTTTTTTCTCTCTCTCTCTCTGTCTCGCTCTCTCTTGCTCTTACGTGGACGTAAGGCATATCCCACACAGAAGGAAAAAAAATGACGAAATTCGCACGAGATGCGATATATATATATATATATATATATATATAAATAAAGTATTTACAAAGCAAGAAACGCTCGGGTGGGTGTACGCGGGGGCGTATCGAGGAGCCGTTGCCGCGAAATATATCGATCGCGACGCGCGTCTGCGAATTCGAGATAAGCCTCTGTCGCCAGCACCTACTCTCTCTCCCAATCCTCTCGACGTCTCTCGTATCCTCGTTTTCTGTTTCTCTCTCTCTCTCTCTCTCTCTCTCTCTCTCTCTTACTCACCTCCATCCCACTCTCGAAGCTCAGCTGGTTGGACCAGCTCTATCTATCTCTCCGCAAGTGAGCGAGAATCCGTTTCTAGCTGCTGCTGCTGCTGCTGCTACTGCTGCTGGTGCTGGTGCTCGATGATTAAAACGCGCCTTCGCCGGATTACCGCGGGATTTCCGCGGCTCTTCGTCTTTTTCTGCGCTTCGCCATTCGTGAGCAGTAGAGATAATAAATACGGGATGTATGACGTTGTGCGTTTGAAAATTTATGTTTACGTATATGTATATAATACACACCCCGCGAACTTGCGAAATCTCAGATCATTGTGTCTGATGTTGGTGAATGAACGATTCAAATGAATGACAATTGATCTGTCGCACTAATAATCGTTCCGTGCGTATTATATACGAAAGACATGTGAAAAATTAACGAATGACGCAATTTGCATATATATAGGTGTAACCGCACGACGTATGCATTCATTGAATATCATAGACTATTATATAATCGCAAGTTGGAAAACATAGAGATTTTATGTAGAGGCCACTGCGATCGATAAATAGTCTGATGCAATATTATACTCGACTCGACGAATGTCAATGAAATATGAGTTAGAAGTAAATAGACCGTGAGATCGCAAGTGTTAGATAAATAGACGACGCGTTGCGAGAGACGTCCAGTCATGCGAACATTAGAGTCATTTAACTCCTGATTCAATGATCTTGACGAGACAATCGATGCATTTCTCTCGCTTCGTATGAAGAACGGCAACGACAACAAAAAAGCGAGACAATGAATTAGGTGCGAGAAGGACAACGAGCTATAACCACCAACCAAGAGAGAAAGAGAGAGAGAGAGAGAGAGAGATATGTAGAATGAAATTCCAAGGAAGAGGGAACAAAGAATGAAGGTGTAGCCGTTCGTTAAAAGTAACCATTGAAATTAGCGCATCCGGTACCGAGAAGCTGCTTGGTCGTACTACTACCGGGGGATGCATCGAGATCCGAATTAATTCGCGCACGAGAGATGAGCCTGTGCACGCGAGAGTCCAGCAGCTTGTGTGAGTGTATGTGTGTCGATCTCTTTTTTTTCTTTCCACGCACAACTTAATTAAGGAACCTCTTCGAGTAAGGAGTGCAGGATCAAGGGTCCGAGGTCGCAGGTAAAAGCGAGAAAGTGTGCGCGCGCGCAAGATGCGTATATATATACAAATATAGTCGTTTGGGGGGCGCGGCGACACGAGCGCGGGCATTTTAATTGGCGGCAATTTGTCGTACCCGATCTCGTAACTATATATATACAGAAAGATCTAAAGAGGATAATAAATAAATAACGTTTGGACTCTTTATCTTTTCTGCCCAGTTTTCAACTTTTTTTTACCGATGATTATTAGCTTTTTTACATGGTATAAGATATGAGAGCCTGTGTAGACATCGGAACGATAATAATATAAGCGGATACGTATAGCCGGCTTAAAAATAGATTCTTGGATCTCATGTATGTTTTCAGTGCAGTGTTATTTAATAACCGGGTATAGATGAGTAATTCAAATGTTGTTTAATATTCTTTGTATATGCTATCGATATTTATTTTGTATAGGAATTATTGCACATATGCTTTTGATTCGAAGAGAATGTCATAGACTTTTTTAAAACGAACCTGTGAGGTTTTAATAATTGTCTTCGTCGAATCGTTCTGGAGTTTCTGTAGGTGTAGGCGAATAAGAATTGTTTTTACGTTTCAATAACCTTTTACATCAGTATTTAATGCTAGAGTTTCTGACATTATAACCATATTTCAGTAGATATGAATTGAGCTAGAATAGAGTATCTAAATCAATTGTGTACTGTCCTATTGTATCAGTTGAGAATTTTTTACGCCTTTTGTTGTTTCAAGGAGACTTTTGTTTCGTTTCCTATGGCACATTCTTAATCGGTCAATGTTAGGTCGTCCATGCAATCCATAATAATTTCATGTTTTTTGTTTGGGACGAGGGTTTTTCGAGTAATAGTTTCATAATTTGTTTCTTCCCGTATTTGGAATGTTGAAATTTCTTTAGATGCAGTTGGGATTTCATTTTCGCTATAGGATATATTGTCACTTTCGCGACCAATGCGCGCGCGCGGATTTAAGAGGTTCGTGCACTCTCATAAACACGTGTTTCCACAGTGAGTGCTCGATAAGAACTGACAAATTCTTTAAAGAATAAGATCTTGCAAAAACTATTCTTTTCTTTTAATAAAAAAAAACATGTCTTTTGGCAAGTTCGTTAAAAATAGTTCCTTTCTGGCTCAAAAGCATTTCTCTTATGCTTCATTTAGAAATTTTCATTTCAAAATTACAGAATTACTACAGGTTTGATTATCAGGAATTAATATTGTTTAATTAATTTACTTACTTATTTTTATCGTTCTTTACGTAAACGGACGTAAAATATCGTGTGTGCCTTGATCATTCAAAAACAAGGAACGAAAGTGACGAATGTTCACTTTTTTAAAATTTAAGCAAATTCCCTATGCATTTATATACAACATAATTTTTATTTCGCCTAATACGAAATTACATACAATTCATTTGATGAAAATATAAATACAACTCTCTTACAGAAGTCCCTTGTATATCCGTAAACCTTGTTATGCTTCTTGGGCCATTCGATTGTTTTCGTACAAGTAAATGCCTTTCTTTGAAATAAATTTGAACTGCTTGTATGCAGTGAATGGCTCGTTAGCAATTTTATCTCTCCATAACGAGTGATGCAGTCACATACTCATCGCTTCAGTATGAGCGATATTCGTTTCTTCGATATTAATATACGTATATACATATATACATATATACATAAATATCGAAAAAATGATAATGAAGAACGTCGGAGACAAACCGCTCATTGTTCGATAAGAAAAGTCTTGTAACGGCGACACGATGTCGACAGCAATCTGTCACGTAATTCGTAAATTCCTGAACAGCGACGAACAATCTTTCTCCTAAAGTAATAACACTTTGCGCACAGTGAATCGTCTGTTATTCACTTCGACGCGGTGATAAATCAAACGTGCGAGAGAAAAGACGTCGATTCGACAGCGGATTACACGTGTTCATTACGCTAATATCGTATCATCTGCTCTTTCACGACGACATCCTGCAATCAGCCCTTAAGCGAAATCCCACTCCGTTAGTGTGTTATTATGTAGTCTTCGGGAGTAGTCCAGTAGCTATAGTATTTATACAGATATATATGCCATGGCTTTTTATTCAATCAGTAATTACACACTGAGCCCTTACTAATTCCGACCTCCCGCAAGCGTGAATATATCGTTATCGTTAAATGTCTTACGTATACGAACACTGAAAAAATAACCCTTTCGAGAAAAACAAATCTTTTTCAGATGAACAACTAACTAATCTCCGATATTTTAGAATCAAAGTTCCTTTTGTATTAAAAAGATTTCTGTTGCTCCGAAGGTGAATCATTTTTACGAAATTCTTGCCAACTGGAGATCATTTTATTTGATTTAAAAAGAATATTTTAACTCTTCCAAACGTGTCCAATGAGTTGAAATAACATATTTGCCAATGTTAATATTTGGTATGTAGCAAATGTATCACAACCTAACAAAGCAGCATCGCTATCGCAGTAATAATGAAATATAGCCGGTTTAGAGCTTGTTACAGGTGCAGCAATCATAGAATGCGTTTATATCTTGCAAGCTTATTTGTTTAAAACGCCTCTTAGTGAATAGCACGGAAAAGTCATGAATATATTATCGTTTCCTATAAAAATACTTCATTTTAGAGCAAAGGTATCCAAAATTTCTTTTTGAGCCTATAAAGTTCGCTTTGATTAAAAAATCAATCTATGCATATTATTCAAGTTTACTCCTTTTCCAAATGACAGTGATTTGCTTCTGGAATCAAATGGATCTGGCGCTACAGGCATTTCTGTTGCCTCAAAAAGTATCATTTCTGCGTATAAAATGTAAAAATACGCAAGGAACCTATTAAGCCCGCGTATACACATACAAATTGAAACTCACAAAAATTAGCGTATAAATAACGACTCGCACATAAGACATAAGAGCAAAGAAGTGCGTAAGGAAAGAAGAGTCGACGGTGTTTTCTCGCCTCTCGGCGAAAGGGATATCCATGTTGGATGTTGGAGTATAAGAACAGCGAGAGAGGCAACTTCGCCGATTGGCCAAGGCAGTAGAGCAGCTCCAACCAATGAGAGGTATCGCGCCCTCCTCCGTTTTCTGTATCTCCGCCGCACAAGGAAGCAACAATCGGTCGGCGGCTTACCGATCTCATTCATAGACGAGAGTTCTTGCGCTCATAGCGGCGCGGGCAGATCCTTATCCCTTATACGTACCCCCAAAGAGAGAGAGAGAGTGAGAGACCATATATATATTATATACCAAGAGCCTAATTGCAGCGCGCGACTCTCGGGCGGCGATGGTCTTCATAAAGGCCGGTACGATGATCATCTCTCAGCGGTCTTGGAGAAATTCTTCTTTTCCTACTGGGAGATCGTCGCGAGTGCAGCATTGTTTGGAAATACGCGCGGTGCGCAGATCGATCGGTCCCCCGATATGCGCGCATCTATACCTGTATAAACGTGTATACTCTCTCGCTTCGGCCTCGAAGCGTACAAATTGCGAGAAATGTGTACTCGCGCGTGTAGAGCGAGATATATACACCGCTGGCGAGGATCGTCTCTGCCAATAAGTTTCGTTTCTTTTTTATTCTCTATTAAAACGAAAGAGAGAAATATAAGAATCCTCTATCTCTCTTTCTCTCTCTCTCTCTCTCATATATATATACATATAGGATATATATGTATATGCGATATGTATTAAGGACCACCGATTATGGAATCGACAATATACGCGCTCTTTCTCTCTCTCTCTCTCTCTCTATCGCCCTTCGCGGAAACAATCGAATTCACTCTCTTATTATAGATTCGATTCCTTGAATTCTACTTATACAAGGATAATGTAAGCCCACAAATATAATATAATAAAAGAAATTTCTCTTCGCACGCGATAAATATAGCCATAGTGACGCAGTGGTCCAAAGTGAATCGAATCGAAAATTTACGATCGCTTGATCAATTCGTATTATATACGTGCGTGTGTAAAAGTCCCGAAAAGAGCACGTACATTATATTATATATAAACGTACAAAACGATTCAATGGTGCTTTGAAAATTATACATCCCTGACAGTAATAATTCTCGCAAATAAATAAGAGGTGAGAGCGAGAGAGAGAGAAGTGGACATCATGACAGGAACAGCAGCCAGTAAACTTGCATGAATTAAGCCGTGAAACGACGCGGCTATGCGTGCCAACGAAAAAGGATAGCCTCTTCTCTGTCGATAACGAGGCTACGAGTAAATTTGCTGCCATTAGCAGGGCGAAAATAAAGGAGAGAAAAGGCGCGAGATATTAAATTAGCAGTTGCAGATATATATATATACATACATTCATACATATATATGTGTAAGCACAGGTAGACTACAGTCAGTTAAAAGAGCGAAGAAATCTACGTGTGTGTGTGTGTGTGTGCTTTATGCGACGGATTTGCATATTACTCATGCGCGCGCGAGAGAGCTCTTTTCCATTAATTCGATATAGCTATTTGTGCGCGCGGAACCTTCTCCTCCACGCATCGCACACGCAACCGGCTCATTTCGAATGCCCCCGTGTGCAATGTTAATTATATACGCGAATGGAATTCGTCATTGGCCCTCGAAAATATCGAGTATACGCGTTATATATAGTTGTACGTCAAGTTCGCGAAAGAGAGTGTGGTTCTGATTTTGATAGAGCACAAGCGAACTTCTCCTTCTCCTCGGCAACCCCGCGAGTCAGATAAACGAGAGCCATTAAAGGGACAGGCGGTATAATGTATTCGACTTTCGTATATATACATATATGCTTGGAAATTACTGAAAACCGCGCGCTTAGAGAGAACTTCGGTCTCGTCTTCGTATACGGGTATTTGTTCGATCTTGTTCCTTGATATACGCACATGCTCACACACATGCTTACGCACACACGCGCACAATGCATCGATGCACTCTTAATCGGTGTACTGTGCGCTTGTTTTTTCTGTTTTTTTTTTCTTCAAAAACCAAGAGCGATAGCTATATGTATTCGCTCGAGAGGAGGCTTAATTAATTATTTAACGTCGCTCGCGCGCGAAGTTATCTGGCACAGGATATCGGGTCTCGCATGTTTGTGTGTGTATATTGGGCGACAGTGTAGCGAGACATCGCGATATCCCCGATCACGCGAAAATCCAAACTAATTATTCGAAAGGCCCATCTCTCCCTCTCTCTCTCTCTCGCTGAATATTTAGATTTCCGATGAGAGATTTATCGCGATATTTCGACATTTTAATTGGCCCCCGCATATTTCGATAGACATTTTATTTCTCGCTCGCCGCGAGACCGATTAATTCTCCAAAGAGAAAAGTCTCGTTCGGATAAGAGAATGCTTGGCGCGGAGAAGGACGATAAGGAAAACTCTCTCTCTCTCTCTCTCTTTCTCCTCTCAAACACGCGTGCACACCCACATACACAAATGTATATGGCTATACGCGTCTATAGCTATAACAATATAGCATAGCTACAGTTCACGCACTATGCGGCAGAGAAACAATGCGGGCTTTGTACTTAAAAGGGCCGATGGTCTATCCTGGCCAGTAGCAGTAGCAACAGCAGCAAAATGGCCAAGTCAAAGGGATCGTAATCGCGAAGGGGGTAAAAAAGCCAGGACGGAATAATAATCCGACGGTGGCGTGTGATAACCCTTCCGCGTTATCGCGCGTTCGAGAGGGTTGCGCTGCTACTGCTATAGCCCGATCTCGCTTCGCGATATGATAGCCTCGATGTTTGATAACTCAAACATACACACGCTCACGCGCGAAAAAAGCTCGATATATTTTATTTTCAACGCTGTTGCGTCGTCGTATACTAAACTCTTGTGTATATTACTTGGCCCGTGATCGATTGCTCTAGGGGATGTATATATCTCTGTGTAGGTATATATATATATACGTATGAAGATCTCATCTGCTGAGTTATATTATGCGCTGTACACATGCGAAGGATTTTCCCAGAAGGTAGCTGTATATAAAACTGCATACGATTCTCGGCACTTTTCTTGACATATCCAAATCAGAAAAGGGTATATACAGATATATTTGTAATTGTAATTACACATAAAAATTTCCTCGATAATAATATTTAACGCACGGGTAAAGCAATTAATAATAATAAATAAATGACAAGATAAAATTAATTGAACGCATTTATATCAAATTAATCCACATGGTCTTTCTGGCCTAATAGTCATTCGTTATCCACTCTTCTAAGGGTACAAAGTTCGCGCATTAAACGTATACTCGAATGACACTTACCTGGATTAGGTTGTCTTGTTTCTGTGACATATAAATCGCTTTGTATTATTTTCAACGTTTAATTCAATTTTACCCCCTTAAGTCGTTTTGTACCGGACCAGCGAGCAAGGGGACCCCTTCTCCTCTGCTGGATTACACGTAAAGCAATGTATTATACAACAGAAAATAAAATAAAAAAAATATGCGTCAAATAATTATTCTACCGAGCGATCCAACGTGTAATGTATATTCCAGAATGAGTATAGCGCATAAAAAGTGTAACGAAAAGCAGAGGTAGATAAAAAAGAGAGCAAAAGCCAAATTCAGAGAGAGAGTGAGAGAGAGAGAGAGAGAGAGCGAGAGCGTCGTCGCGGGAGGTTTATAATAAAGCCTGCAGGGGCCAAGATAGGTGGCTGGCAGCCGTTATCAGGCAGGTCCAGCAGCGGCTTCTCTATATACCGCAAAAGCCTCTCGCTACCGCCTCCTCCGGAAACCTGGGCTATTCCCCATTGAAATGTCTCTCTTACTCTACAGTAGCACCGCACTCATACGTACATGCGCACACAGCCGGACGGATGCGTCAGCGCGACTTTGCATCGTGCGGGATTTATTCCTGAACTCACGAGAGCGAGAGAGAAAGAGAGAGAGAGAGAGAGAGAGAGAGAGAGAGAGAGAGAGAGAGAGAGAGAGAGAGCGACAGAGACAGCTTCAGAGAATCCTGGATATGATGGATATACACGTATGTGTGCATGTATATGCGACTGGATACGAATCCTATTGGATATGTATTATACGGCGAGACGATCCGTTTCTCGATTCTTTTACGTCTCTTTTTCATGCAAGACTTTTTGATTTTCGTCCTCTTCTTTTTTACTCGATGCGATTCTACGCTCTCGAATCCAAAGAATACAACGATGCGAACGAAAATATTTATATATAAGTTGATTGAAAAACATCAAATTGAATAGAATTTTTACTTTTTTTTTAATTTTGTATTTTAGTAATTTAAAGTAACTTTAAAAGTTACTTTTAATTAGACACAGACAAAGTCATGATTATGAAGTTCTGACCAATGTAGACAGTTTTAGAGTCAATAAAGGTTTCTTCGTAAATATTTTTATACTACTGCTTTGAAATATCGATCCTTTACTAAATTTAATTTTTAGACTTAGATGCCCCATAAAGTTATCGTCACTTTTATGTACGACCTTGAAAGTATTTTTATTAGAAAACTGTAGTAAAATTTACAGATTAACCTCCTCTTATGTTTTTAGTGAAAAATGCTTTCCTCGCGAGCTACAAATTGTTAAAAATTAGCACAAAATACAAAAAACGCCCACATCGACTCTCTCACATAAAATGTAAAAACAATTTTCTAAAGATAGGCACAATACCCCAAAGGAGAGTAGTTTACAATTATTTGGAAGAAACATCAACGCTGACCAATCAATCGTCAAAGAATCTTAGATAAGAAATAATTGATGCATTACCTGAATCGCAATACAGGAGTAGCTCGTTGATAAACAAAGGTTCTCAATATCGAAACTTCAACGCACCGAGAGTGCAGAGAGCAACAAGAGAGTCGTCGCGTGTGTATATATGTGTGAGTAAATATATACATGTACAGTACAGAGCGAGGGGCGGGTGCGCACGTCGGATCAGATATAACGAGCCCCTTCGCGGCCAGTACAGCAGCACCTCCTCTCTCTCTCTCTCGTTGCTGCTGCTGCTGGGACCTCTTTATCGTGATCCCGTCGTCCTATGCAGCTCAGCTCCTCATTAGCTTGCTCTCTCATCAATCACTCGTCCACAAACTCTCCCTCCTTTCACTCTCTCGCCCCCTTTTTTCTCAACCGCTCGTTTTCTCTTTTGGCACTCGCACGTATCGCTCCTTCTCTCGATATTCTCTCTCTCTCCCTCTCTCTCTCTCTCTCTCTATATATATATATATATATATAGGTATATATATATACATCTCTCTGTCTATGTATGTACAAAGAGCAGCGCGAGCTTATCTGAATTGCGCGAGTACCGCCGCGAGCAGGTTGCGCACTTTGCACGTGCGTATCCCTCCTAGGAAAGATATTATTATTATGATTATTATTATTATTACAATTACATTCATCAATGTTACGTACTCCTAATCTGAATGTGTACTATTTTTCTCTGTTCCAGGTGAGTGTGAATCCAGAGAAACCAACAGTTGGCTTTTCTCGAAATCGTCGAAGGGTAGCAAATGAGATTGGATCGCGAGAAGGAGGCCCAAAGGAGTTCAGGACCCCGCGTGCAGATCATACGCCGATACGCTCTCTCTCTCTCTCTCTCTCTCTTTCTCGCTAAGATTCCCTGGGAATCCCCTTTCTTTCGCTTTATTTTTTTTTCAACGATTTCTCTCTCATTCTCCGTGTGTGTCTCTTCTTTTATTTTTCTGACAATTATGGATACAAGCGAATGTACAAAAGCTCGATGTGTATCGACAGCAAAAAAAAATAAAATAAGGAGGCGCTCTTGAGTCAGACAATGAGAGGAAATCTGCGCGAGATTCAGATTCATTGATATGTGTGTGCTCTATACTTGCTCGCGAGATTAAACCCGTACGCGCGAACGAAATGAAAGGGAGTCTTGAGAGCTGCTGCACAGCGCGGGGAGATTAGATCGTACTCCGATAATTGTTATACTGCAACAGCGCGAGAGTTATTCCGAGATTCTTCGTATGTATAT
This sequence comes from Apocrypta bakeri, assembly GCA_018906985.1. Classification (NCBI taxonomy): domain Eukaryota; kingdom Metazoa; phylum Arthropoda; class Insecta; order Hymenoptera; family Pteromalidae; genus Apocrypta; species Apocrypta bakeri. The sequence goes on along the minus strand of JACCIA010000006.1, from coordinate 11,658,856 downwards.
AACACAGTATATATATATATATGTATATATAATACACAAAACTATGCATGATGTAAGAGAGATGTATTATAAGAGATAAAAAGTATTATATTGTATGAAATCGGGTTGATGCTTAATATACACATATATATATATATATATATATATATATAAAGGAAAGAGCGTAACGCGTTTGTAGAAGAAAAAATACGCTCCGAGAGGAAAAAGCTTAGAGAAGTTCACACGCAGCGGAGTATAGGAGGAGGAGCTTCGCTTAATCTTCTCGCGGAGCTCTCTCTCTCTCTCTCTCTCTTTCTCTCTCTCTCTCTTTCTCTCCCCCTCTCACGCCTCTTCTCTCATATAGCTCGATATTGTTTAACTTGGCTCGTTATCGCGCGAGATGCACTCTATAGCCGACTCTCCAGGGTAGGCAAGATAGCAGCAACGCGCGCGCACCTCCGTTTCCCCTGCTGTCCCTCTCCTTCTCTCTCTCTCTCTCTCTCTCTAGAGAGAGAGAGAAAGAGACAGCGAAGGGGTTGGCGAAGAAGGGAGCGTTGCTGCTGCTGCTGCGCTGCATCCAGCTGATAACACACCTCCCGTACTGATAACAAGCCGACCAGGCTATCCCTCCTCTCTCACTCTCTCTCTCTCTCTCTCTCTGCCTATGTTCTCTCGCGCTGCGCTTTTCTACGCCGACTCACGGAAAACCCGGGAATATAAGAAAGCGCTATAGGAAAAAACACGCGCAGCGATAAGACCGAGGCCCGGGATAGAGATTAAGCAGCGGCTGCTGTTGCATCCATTCCTTTCCTAATTATATCGGCGCCAGGGCTTTTCCTCTTCTCCTTTCTCTATACACCGAGCTCCACCGTAATCGATATTTTATTACCTGCTAGCAACGGTCGACATGTGCTTAGGAAAGTTTTTTCACTCTCGCGTACTATAGTAATGTATATGAGACGGATGTACGCGCGAGCGTGTGAACGAGCGCGAAATTTCAAAAGTGTCTCGTGTAGCTAATCAAAATTCCGATAAAATAACCCAGTGTGCGTATAAATCGCGCGGGTGGGAGAGGGGGAGGGAGGAGAGAGAAGAGATCCGAGAAGAGAAAAGACGTCTGGTCGCGGCTATGAGATAAGCTACGGAGCCACGCTATCTGCTCTGTATATAATGCGTGCCTTGTGCTCAGTCAATGTCTGTTTGGTGTCGTCGAACAACGCAGCTTTTCTCTCTAATCGCGATGTCTCCTTCGGTTTTTTCTTCTTCTCCCAATCATAAAGCGGAGAAAAAGAATTTTTATTTTTTTATTCATTTTTTATTTACGTTTAACGGAACAAAAAAGTTACATTAATGAGTTCTGTATGTGAATACATGCAATAAACTGCTATAGAATCTTATAAATTGGAACTAAATGAAGAACTTCTAAAAATTGAAAAATATTTCAAAGAATAGTTTATAAAAAATGTAATTTTTACATTACTTTTATTTAAACTTTATTTAACTTATATTTAAATACTGTTGTGTAATTTTTTTTATTTATTTAACTAGACAATTTACATAAGTATATTGATTCTAGAAACCTAGGACTACAAATAATCCAAAATATTAATTTTTTATGAACTATTCGTGGACAAAATTTTTCATATTTTTATCTTATGTACAGATATATATTATATATTTCATCCAGTAACTATAAAATTCTTTATTTCATTTCCAATACAATATCTCGTAATGAGCCTCTTTAACTCATTTGGCAGGCTGTTAAATGCCTCAATTGCTTCTTCATAACTATTTTTATCGCTTATCGCTTTATTCGTTTTTGGCAGAACAACTTATTTATTTTTAGTCTTCGATGCATACATAGCAACACGCATACGTCTCTTGCCAATTCATGTCGAAAAATCGGTCCTAAAGAGGAATTAAAAAATATCCGGCGTTTGTATATATATATATTAATGTATCTCGTTCGGCATTCCACGAGCACTCAACGCGTTGTATAGAAATAAATAACGGCGAAGCGGGCCATAAGAAAACTGCAGTTCGGAATTATACCGTCTCGCGCTTGCGGTATATATACAGCTGTAAGCATCTCCCTCGGTCTTTCTCTCTCTCTCTCTCTCTCTCTCGCGCGCGCGCGCGCGAGCAGAGCGAGAGAGTACGATAAGAGCTTATCCGAGCGACGAACCGCCGGCTGTAGTTATTCTCTCGCATTGATTGGGTATGTTGAAAATTTTAAGCTTATCGAGAAGAGCTAGACGTGGCTGCCGGGGAAAGGTGAGGCTGCTGGACATAAGTAAGCATAAGTGACTTGGTCGCCGTAGATAGTCGGCAAGGCTTCCACGAATCAGTATTTATTGTGACGCGATGAGATAGCGCGAATTATGGTCTTCAACAAGCTCACCCTCTTCTTCCTCTTCTTCTTCTTCTCCTCCTCCTTCTTCTCCTTTCATTTTTATTCGATCTTTCTCTTATTTTCTCCCACCTACACTATTTATTGCAGTTTTTTTCATACCCCAAGCTTATCCTAGCAATGTCCGCGCGCTATACACATTTAGATGACACTTTGTAATCGTATACTCGTAATGGATTTGCAGATAATAGCAGCTGGATTCTATGCAAAAAGCTGCGAAATCGCGAGTGTATTGTGATTAAATTAGAAAATTGCTTAAGGACTGATTGTGTTTAAATAAAACGACGAAAATGGACTTTTCTCTTTTATACCTAGCTTCATTGTACTTTTCAACTGGTTTTCGTCAAGGATCGATAACGAGCTTTCTATCTCTAGCCACCAGGAAAGTGGGTGTTCCAAAAGTTTGGTCGATAATTCGTTTTAGCTAATTCTTCATTCTTTCTCTTCTTTTTCCCTTTCACACTCTGTGTGTATGTGTGTGTATACATGTGTATATATTTACACGTCCCTCAGCTGCTTGACACACTTCCGCCTCAGACTAGGTATACGTGTACATTCTGTAATGTAAATGTGCAATTATTATCTTGCAATTCTAGTACAGCGTATACTCTGGTTTATAAATCGAAAATGTAAGCGGACGATTGCTCGTAGGTCATTGGAAGAGAAATGTTTGATGCATTATCATAAAATTTCGTTTCGCGCGAGATAAAATTGAAAAATGAGTATAAAAGGGCAAAGAGATATTTTGCGCGCGCAGGGGCTGGCTATACGCTCCAGATATAATTCAGATTACGATCCCCGTTGGTCTAAAGTTCAAATTTTTGCCTTAGATAAGCGAGACATAGACGCGAATCTTCGCCGCGCGATAATCGCGAGAGAATATAGATGAGCTAAAATGTATATATATATATATAGAATATGTAACCATAACAGTAATATCAACGGTTTTAATGATTTTTCTCCTGTAAATGTAGTTCCGAAGTTAATGTCAGTGAGAAAAAGTCAAACACATCATGATAACGATACTTGCGCAAGTTAAAGCTGATCGTATAATATCATGCGGTATTTACTTTGCGAGCAGCTGTCTTTGGGCTTTCGGTATATAACAAGCGGATAATCTAATCGTCGCGTGTGCGTATATCTATTTACTTATGAGAATTTTAAAGCATTTTGTCGAATCGATTGATACAAGAACTAATTAAAAACCAAGTGTATATACATCGTTTTTGATATTATCCGATTTAATTATTCGCGGATAATCATCGAAGCCACGATCACGATTCGATGAAATCGCGAAGCCTTCAATCTTCAATCTTCAATCTTCAAACAAACTGATTATCCTGAAATTATCAAGGAAATCCGATAGCTATCAATAATACATATAATTTCTAAATTTAACGAGATAAAGCAAGTGTGGAAGATTAGATGAACACGTTTCGCAAATACATGTGTAGATATATATAATATACACATCGGCATAACCGCTACTGGAATACATGCGCGCGAGCGCAACGCGTCATCTTATTACGATTGAGCATTGAGATAAGAGGAGAAATTCAATAATAAAGCAAAACTATATAACCACATAATGCTCGCTCTCGACTTTCGTACATTAACACTAAAATAAAGCTGGTGTTACATCGAAAAGAGGCAAAGTTTCAGAAGCACCTCTATAAAGAGCCGAAAAAAAAATTGCACTAAATTAAAGTCAATGCCTTAAAAGTTACACAGCGGGGTATAGGTAGGCTATACTCACAAGCTGCTCGCATAAACGCATTAAGCTTAACGGTTAAAATCCATCTTTATACAGAGTAGTCGAGTATTATAGCTAAAGAGAGAAAACTCGGTGGACAAACAGCTCCAGCAGAGCCGTATTGCGTGAGCTCGTGAAGAAAAGGCGCTATATATTATTTACGAGGGTCCAGTAGCAGTAGTAGTAGCGTGTGTTGCAGGTGCCGTTTACGCGCCTGCGGCTCTTTTGGCTCGTCGCGCGACACGCGGTATTATGTGTACCGCAGGGCTCTCGCTTGGGAGTTATACGGCCGGTCCGTGACTTCGGAACCGATGCGCTTTTGATCCTCGAGCGTTAGTGAGAGAGAAAAAGCTCCTCCTTTCTCCCTCTTTCTCTCTCTCTCTCTCTCTCTCTCTCTCTCTCTCTCTCTCTCTCTCTTACTCTGCCGTTACATAAATCCCCGTGAAAGAGGGAAGAGAAGCGTGTCGCGCGACTCGCGCGCTAGCGTTATTCAATTTACAGGGCTTTACTAGCGACGATGGCGGAGGGGGGAACGGCTCGTAAAAATTATATATCTCGCGCGCGGGTCTGCATTATGCATTTATTTAATGTAGCGCAAGCAGTAGCTCGAGCTCGCGGATGTGAAATCATTTTTACGCGGCCGCGCGTGACGAGGAAAAATGTCGTGCGCTGCCTATATGGGTACACACTGAGAAAATGATGATACTTTTCAGGCGAAAAGGATGTGTCTTTTTGGTTGTATCGTAAAAGAAATGATCATTCAACTCCAAACTTTTTCTAATATCCGGTTGGCGCTGTATGGTTAAATCAGCCTCTAACTATGTAATTGTTTAGCGATGGTGTATAGTGATGGTGCTTTGATAGATTGCGACTTATCATCTGCTGTAACAAGAATTACAATTTTTTTGAACCGTAGGTAATGTCGCGTTGTATTCGTTCGACTCGTTGAATGCGTTTTGAGGTAACAATAGTCTTTTTTTTGAATGGTTTCGCTCGACAGTGATTTTAAGGAAATGATTGGCATTTTGCAACGGGAATCCTTTAAAAAAGAAGGACCTTGCAACAAAATGTTGCTTCCTTTTGATGAAAAAAAGTATTCTTATCGACGAGCTAATTTAACTGATTTTTTTGCGTTTGCTTCAAGTGCTGGCTATATTTTTTAGCGCGCACACATGTGGGCTTATTTTGCTTTCCTTCGATGTCTTGAAGCTATAATCTTTCGAATTCACACCTGCCTGTACTCGAAAGAGATCTTGAAAAGTCGACGTTGAGAAAAAAGTGTGCTCGTGCATATATATGTACAAAGGACAGGAAATTCCCGAAGGAAGATCCTCCATTCATTTATCAATGCCTCGATTTTATAATTCCATCGTGCGAGAGACGCGTATGCGTGATACACATATAAGAGCAGCAGCACTTCGATGACGAGAGACAGGAGATGAAAAAGCGACGTACATGAGATTCCGTATCTCTCGCATATAGCAGGAGAAGAGGCGGAGGACACCTTTCGCGCCGGACGCTTTCAAGATCGTTATCTCGCTCCGCGAGTCGCTCTTCTCCTTCGGCGAATGAATAATTATCGATTAGCACCTCTCATAGGGACCGCTTTGACGCTTCTTTTATATACACACACACGTATATATATATATGTATATATATATATGTATATATATATATGTATATATATATATATATATACAGAGGGATGCAAGCACTCACGCTGAGCAAGAGAGAGAGAGAGAGAGAAACTGGTTTCCGATTGAGTTTTGGATCGGCACTCAGAGAGGCGATAAAAAAATTTGGCACGTCCATTACGAGAGAAGGAGTGACTAATAAGTCGGCATTTTTCGCATTATATGCCCAACCTGCCTAAGGAATTTGTCAGAAAATTGTTTTTCAAAAGCGAAAATAAACCAGCTTCTCTGGCGAAATTAATGAAAATAAACATTAATAATCACGACCACCAAGAAGCTTTCCCTCTCTTTAACCTCTTCTTAACAAATAAAAGATATATCCGTTATACATTTTGGAGTGAGAGAGAGAGAGAGGGAGAGAGAGAGCTCGGATTCAGATTGACGAAAACGAAAGAGAGGTTGGGCTACCGATCAGATATATGGTATATATATAGCTGTGTCCATTCGTCGAGAGATGTCGACGATAGAAGAATTTAATAACCTGTACCGGGGCGAGAGATCCGGAGCACGGGAAAGGGGTGAGAGAGAGAGAGAGAGAGAGCGCAATAATATTGGTAGATATCGATCTTTAATTAGGCACGCAGCGTTCACCGCCGAGATTAGAATCGCCTTAGATGCTAACCAGCCTTCCTAAGACTTTGTTTATTACTTTTTTTCTTTGTCGCCTCTTCTCGCTCTCTCTCTCTCTCTATCTAATTGCTGAATCATTCTGTAGTATATATACACATTTATAACCGAGAAATTAGGCTTTTATATTTTCATCGATATTATTCTAAATGCAGTTTAATGTACTCTTTCGATATAATTAGGTGAAAATTATTACTTGTTCCAAGTATATAATTATAAAGTACTCGTATTCGGATCTCGTTCGCGTCGTATATACGGCTCGCATAGATAACGATCTCCTATCTAAATGTAAATAAGTACTCGCTTCGGTTTAATAATTTTTCTTTTTTTTTCGTTCTTCTTTTCTAATTTCGACGGAGAGAAACAAGTCAGGGTCCATTGTTGGAGAATACATCTCGTTAATTCGAGAGGATGAAGTTTGACACGCGCACCGAGAGAATGAAAAACGAGCGGTGCGTCGAGATGAGGGAAACGATAAAGAGTCGTTACTCTGGAATTAATTTGATCAAAGTCGACAAATATTTCCCTCCTCCTTATTATCGAGCTCGTTCAATCTCTTGCCCTCTTCCTCCTCCTCTTCCTCCTCCTCTTCCTCCTCCTTGTCCTCTTCTGCGCGTCCTGCTCATATTCCATCCTTTCGATTTACTCCGCTTCGACGAAAATAGACCTCCCACCTGTTTCCTCTAGACCATTTTCTCTTGTATTTTTTTTTTATTTTTACTAGTTCATTGTAAAAATAATTTAAACGAAGAATTTGTATTCTCTACATTTAAAATAGTGATTTGTCTTTTTACTGTAAAAGTAATGAAATCATTAAATTGTTACTTTGAAAATTTGATGTATTGAAGATAATCTGTTAATGCGTAAATTTTCTAAAAAGTAACTTAGAAATAAACTATTTTCAGTTTTTCAGAAATAATGAACTTTATCTTTCATTATTAATGTGTAACTACTAGCAATTGGTGAATTTTTCATGGTAACTTTTATGTTTAGTGAATATATAACTGTTATAACTAACAGTCTAAAGCTGAGATTTCTGGTTGATTGAAATTCGCCTATTTTATAGTCGAAACTAACTACTTAAAATAGTAAATTACGGTTGCCTGAAAGTCAACATTTTATTTGATTTTACAGTGAATTTTAGTCGTACGTATGCTGTATACCGCGAATAGTACATACGCTATTTCAATTATAGTGTACAAAAAACCATTTTTTAAAAGTGCATTGACAATTAAGTCAATAATTTTCGGTTTGTGAAAAAGTTAAGACTCGTTATTGTGTAATTGTATAGATATACGTTATAAATATAAGTTATAATAAATATAACGCATTGAAATTTTGAAAATACACTTTCAATTAGTGAAAATTCAGAATTTCAATTTTAGAGAGTAGCGGCTCGAATTGACCGTTATCACAATCAAGAAGGACAGGCAATTCTCGGAGTTAGTTCACGCAACATTGTATGTCGAGTGAGAAGAGAGAAAAAAAATTAAGAGGACAAAAATGCAGGCAACTTAAAGATATTGTCGAACGAATAATCAATTAGATGGAAGATCGCGTGCAGTAGCTATATACACATACAGTGTACAGGCCATGCGAATTAAAGAGGTGGATCCTGTAGTAGGTATATATGTGTGTGTGTGTACACACGAATATATAGTAATAGTAGTTGAGGGCCCTTTATCGGGGCCCGAGTGTCTCTTCGGTGTCAAGGAGCTTTATCTCTTAATGACTACCCCATCTTTTAAGGCTTAATCGTCGACACGTATAAACCATCCTGCGGCTTCTGCATATTCAATGTCGCTCGCGCGATTTCTCGCTTCTTCCAACGACTACTTATTCGTTTATGCAGAGAAATTCCGCGCGCACACACACACACACAGACACGCATACACACATACAGTTCAATTTATTTATCGCTGTCCGAAATCATCACGAAACTTTGGACACCTACGGGAGAAAAAAAAAATTCTAGTATACCCGAGGAGTACTCATAAAGAGTAGGACACACATACGTACCTTGCACATATGGGTGACAGATGGCAAGGACGATAGTGTCCTCTCGTCCTTCGGAGAGTCCTCTCTTCCCGGATCCTGTTCCCACCTTGAGATAAGTACTAAGGCTATCCAATATATATACACACACGCGTTCACATATACGTACACGTATATACCAATCACATGCAAGATTCAAGTCCCAAGATTCTCTCTTTCTCTCTCTCTCTCTCTCTCTCTCTCTCTCTCTCTTTCTCTCTGAGCACAGTGTAAATATCGTCCGATGATGATGGATAGCGATACTGGTTTCGTGACTCTAGGCACTGCGCGTTATTATTAGCGCTGACGTCGCTGACGATCTGCGCCTTCAATGAGTCTCCTTATAATTAGATCGGTATCGGCTATATCGTATATACGCGCGTACACATGGAACATGTAGGAGAAAGCTTTATACACAAGAGACGTCAGTACGGCGCCTCCCTCGAGTATTTTTCGGCGATGACGCAGGAGTAGTCTGCCTCGTGTGTTATATACATTTCAATGGCTTCTTCAAAATTTTATATTCGAAAGTATCGAGAAAGGGCGCCAGACGCTTTCCAGACTAACGACCGATAATCGTGCGTCGAACTTTTCTTGCCGATCTTCGCCTTTCTTTTCGTCAAATTTATTCCGCAAACAGCAAAAAAATGATATGTATCTCTAGAAACTTTCTTTCTTACTTTGGAAATAAAAGAAATACGCTCGACTTGCTGAATAATGCATCGGTCGTTTTATTTTGAAAATAATTTCAACACCTCAGTTTTCTCGAAATAAACTCAACCGATCGCATGCTCAACTTGTGCCTGTAGACACATTCGCATTCCGAAGCGTATCACATGCACGCAATGGCTTCATTTCACGTACCTCCATATTTCAGCTCTCCGGTCTTTCTTTCTCTTTCTTGCGTGTGTATGTGTGCATGTGTACTATATACAAATGTATATGTGCGTACTTTAGTCGTATAGCTTATCTAGATCTCGTTATCCCATCTTGATATAACTTTATCCTCATACAGATGCAACATTTTATATTTCAGACGAACTTATCTTATCCTTTTCGCTCGACTATATATCTCCGGAAAAAATCGGCGGTAGCATCAGCGCACGCGATGTATGGTATTAATGGATACTTGACTTAATCAACCTCTCGGTAATTAATTTTCCGATTGATTCGATGAAAATCCTGCTCGAGTCAACGATTCCTGGTATATTTATTTTCGCGAATATAATGTATACGACCACCGATCGACTCATAATGATGAGATCGGCACTGTCGATCGGTAATGATCCTTCTCTCTCTCTCTCTCTCTCGCTCTCTATCTCACATATACCCACCCATACCTACACATACGCTCACGTAAACTTACTCCATAATTGAAGTATTTAAAACAAGTCGAGACGCGGAAAATAGAGTAAATACACATATCTACACACTGGCTGAAATGCCCTTTTGAAGAAACAGGAAATCTTGATTAGTACGTCAAGAGGAAAGATCGTTTTAAAACAACCACGGTCGTTGTGAATTATGAAGATAACTTGTTATTCAAGAAGTATCATTTTACTTCAAGTTTTTCTTACAAAAATAAACGTTTCCCTAAGAAATAATCAAAAATGACACTTCATTTGCCCACAAAAATATGTTACATCGATTCTATTCGAAAGGCATTTCTATTTTACGTGCGTTTTACGTGCGATGTACCAAACTAAGAGATTATCGTACAGCCAATCCGAGCTTGCGGAAATATTATACCTGCGATTTTTCGTCCCACTTTTAATGAACCGCATTCGTAATCGCGTCGCACTTACATTTTCGTTAACTCCTACTTAACAAGAGGCCATAATACGAAACGGTTTAATTTTGTCGAGGCACAGGACGTCGATCCTGGAAGTGCGCTTCCGAGAAGTCACTGCCGGCGAAGGTTCGGTAGAATAAGATCGCATTATTCATGCGTCTGATTCTCGCATTCGCGCGACTTGTTCGCTAAGCGAAAACAAAAGAATGTAATAAGCGATAGCCAGTAAAAGTCCTTCTCGCACGGTATACGCGATAATTGACACGTGCGCTCATAGATAATCTGTCATATATATATATATATATATATATATAAATATATAACAAGCATTAACACGTGCGCGAAACTCTCGATAATTTTTCATTCTCTCTTGCATTGCTTGCCAATAGTAATGATACTGCTCGGATAAAAGCAATGTCTTTTTGGTCAGATCCTTTGGAGTCGAAAGGTATAAACTTTGCCTACCGTCAAATTAGCCTGCGAGTGGTCAGATCGTTCTGTATTACGCGTAATATTTCAATATGTTATTTCTCAATGAAAGAGAATGACTTCCTCTCGGTAATGATTTCAAGAAATAGATTCGCGTTCGAAGCAACACGAATCGATAAGTGTGTGTGTGTATAATATACATCGTATATGTATAGTGAAAATAAAACATCGGGAGATTTCAGTTGTTCACTCTCTGACCTCTTGCACCAACGAGATTTATACCGAGCACACAAGTAGTATCGGCAGGTGTCCGGACGTGTAAATAACCAACGGCAATCTATAACGTTATTCAGCCAAAGTGTCCTGCTCTCTGCAGTCGAGGCTTGGTATATGTATATATATATACATTAGGAAAAAAAAGTAACAAGTGTAGACTGTACACAAGGAAGAGAGCTTGAAGTCAATGAGAGAGCGAGTTGAGCTCTCACTTAGCCGGCGCAGTAGTGTCACGATCGCTCGCATTAGCATATCGCGTACACATATATATATATATATATATATATATATATATATACATATATATGTAAAGAGAGACTTACAGAGCTTGGGCCAGTATAAGTACGTGAGTTGCTGGGTCGTGGCCTCCCTCCCTATTGCAACTCACTCAGGCCCTCGTCGTCGCGTGTTGGCTTTGCCGTCACGATCAGGATCCTATTTGCATAGCGCCCCGAAGAGATGAAGCTGCTACTGGTCGCGCGAGCGCGAGCTTATATTATACTTCTCATCTCTGTTTCTTCTTCTTCTTCTTCTTCTTCTTCTTTTTTCAAGACCAGCTGTGTGCTTCCTTTACTTTTTCTCCCTCTCTCTGTCTCCATCTCTCTCTCTCTCTCTCTCCCTTTCTCAACCTTTCGTAGTAGTAGTAGTCGTCGTCGTTATCAGAAACAACGACGCTGTACTAAGAATAAAAACTTTCCCGGTCGTTGCTGCTGCCGCTGCTGCTTAAATACAACCGGTGATTATATCGTTCTGTATATATACGTTCTGTCTATTATATATATATAGATGTATTATAATGTCGAGGTGCAGGAAATTAATTCTACAATAAAAAAATAATTATTCGAAGGAAAAGGGAAACATTTTTGAGTTTATTATACAGTAATCGTAGATTTATTTCACTGCTTGAAAGCTGATCTGATTGTCGTCCGTTACAGGATATTCGGAGAAATTACGAAAAAATAATAAATTTTTGAATAAAAGGGAGCTTTATTTTTATTAAAATAGCTATGATTATTAGAGAATTTTATTTCTCTTAAGTAGCGGTGCCGTATTTTACGTTTGAACGCAAGATATTTCGCCGAGAGGACACCTCTTTCCGTGCAATCTATCTTATACCATTGTACATCGAAATTTTGCGGTTTATGGACTATCAATTGATCGAGAGAACAGTTAAATGAAAATAAAAAAAAAAGTGCGAACACCCATGGGAAAGTATCATCAGCCCATTGGAAAAGCTCGCGGTGGTGCACGTATAGACGAGACACATAAAGTAGAAGCAGCTGGATAGAAGGTGCACGCTATTGCTTCCGAGAAAGGCTTCTTATCAGGACTACGGATATGTTAATGGCAAAGGTTATTCCGCCTTCTCCCGCTCTCTGCGATCTCCCTCTTTCAACATATAGATATATTATTACAGGGCTACATACAGCGAGTTTATCCGCTCAATTAAAAGCGAATAGCGACAGCTCTTTCTCGCTGAGTTCGATATTTCTATGCGGGAAAGATCAGCAGCGCGTGCATACGCGCACATTAAGAGAAAGAGAAAAGACAAGCGTCAACGCCTCGAAAAGAGTCATTGCTTGCGTGCACCGCAATTATAAGAATCAAATAGGTGTGTGTGCGCGCACCTCTTGACTACTTACTCCGCGGCAGCAAGACGGGTGTGATAGTGGCTGCGCAAGTATGTACTCCGACTCACAACACGAGATCCGAGAATCGCGATAATAATAAGCGCGCGAAGGACTAGAAAGACAGAGAGAGAGAGAGAGAGAGAGAGAGAGAGGGTGTGTGTGTGTGCGCGTGTGTGTTGTGTATCTGGTATATAGCCATTGCCCCTATACCCTCTCTCGAACTATCTTCCCGAGCGTATCTCTCTTCTCAGGATTTCAGGACTCTAGGCAATTAAAACGTCCTCCACCTCCACCTCCTCCTCCTCCTCCTCCTCCCTCGCATCGATATTCCAGAGATTTCGCGAGACATTGTATGGATGCGCACACGTGTGAGCGAAAAAACGAAAAAGGGACAAGATCCACGACGCCGTGCTGCGTTTTTTATCTCTTAATTAATACGACTTCGTGTCTACTCTTTTACTTCTTTTGTCTCTCTCTCTCTCTCTCTCTCGTCCTGCACTACTTCGTTCTTGAATACACACTTTCAGCTGTCTCGAGACTAAGTCTCCAATGTAGAGAGGAAAAATAGAGTAGAAAAAGATGTTTGAAAAGCAACTGATCCGAGAAGAGAAAAGCAAGGTCGGCGGCATCGTCCTATATCCTCGAAAGATATCCTGAGATAAGAGAAAGGGCGACAGCGCGTACGGCCGTATTCGGCTAGAAAAGAGGGGAGGGAGCAGTGGGGGGGAGTTCGAGATAAGAGATCTAAACACAGAGAGCAGCACGGAGAGCTGCGCCAGTTGCGATAGGGGGGAGTAGGGGGAAAAGAGAGTTGACGGGGAGGGGGAGACGTACACTGTCAAGGGGGGATAGCGCTTACGCACCGGCGACCGGCGTGCGCGCCTCCGATCTCCATTAGGGACGCGGACGCTCCGGGCGACGCTCGCGCGCTTGTCGTCGTTGCTGCTGCTCTTCTTATTCTCTTCTTTTTTTCATTTTTAAAACTCGCGCGCAAACTGCTACAGTGTGTTTTTGTTGTGCTCGCGCGTCGGCAGTGCTGCTGCGGTTGCGGCTCTGCGGAGGGACATGGTTCTACTTGCCAGGAGGATTTCCGGTTTTCAATGTACGCCTCGATCAACGTCGCTTTTATTTTCTCTCATTACTTTAACCAACCGAGTTGTGCGTGATCATTTTGAAGTGAGCGACGAGGATCACTCATCTGTCGCTATGTATTATTTTAATTATTCAGAGGAGTCGGTAATTTGTGCACTTATTAAATTCAATAAATATCGATACGATATTACTGTTTGTGTAACTGTATCTTATCTACTATGTATAAAAGATAGAATTATTCGTATGGGATAGCTGGAGGAAAAGAATTCGCTTAGTGATATAGAGCCTATCCGATACTCGATCTTTTATCTTTTATCTTTATTTTTGACTTACCGTCATCAATATCTTATTACGTTTCTTAACGACGTTTGACAGCGCATAGCATATTTTATTCTTCGTCCAGCATCAAGGAAGAAGAATTTTTTTTTTTAAATTCTTCATCATTCACATCGACGATTCTGATTTTAACAAATTAATAAACGTCTTGCGTTTGTCGTTATTCCAGGGGAGGATGAGGAGTGGAGCGATTCGGAGAAGACACCGTCCGTGAGCAGCGGTCTCGAAGGTGGTGGATCCGCGGTTTCGAGTCCTTCGGGCGGAGCTCAGCTCCTCGACCAAGACGAACTCGTCGCACTACCTCCACCTCCGCGGCTCAACGTCCTCGCCGACGACATCCGACTGAGGCTCAGCGTTTTACCTGACGATGCCAGGAAGCGACTCGCCTCGCTTACCGAAGACTACGAGGTAAATATCGCAGCTTGCATCCTATAGAGATTATCGGTCAAACAGTGAGAATAACAAAATCTAACTATCTTTTGCACATTTTACTTTTGTGCTTCTTTACTGCTTGGCATTGCTTCGACTATTTTATTCGGGATTGTACACTCGCGATCGGTCAGTTACTCGTGAAATCAAAAATGCAACTTATTATTTATAGTAATTACTTATAATATAAGCATTTAATTTGACAGTATCAGAACTATGTCTACAAAAGCAATACTTATACGTCTCATTCATTTGGCTTTTTAAATATCGTTTCGTCGTAAAAATAATGCAGTCTTTTATCTATATACATATATATATACGAATAGGTATATGTAGTATAGTTTTCAGTGATGGTGAACTATGCGTTAACGTCTGTGCATCGTTTGCTTACTCATGTAGGAATTCTCTGACAAATCGCCACATTCGATATTTGTTTTAAATCAAATTCACTTCTAAAATGATTTATAGCTAATAAATCAATAGGATTCTTTTAACCAAACGATACAAGTATATTTGCATTGATGAATAATTATTAACACCTTGAATATTCGTAAAGCAATTAGAAAATAAAATAATGTATCTATATATTGATGCGAGCTATTGCCCGGTCACCGGTAAATGGTACCAAAAACTATTGGTCAGGGATTATTTTAAAATAAAAATATGATTTTTCAATAGATACTAAATGTGATATTAAAGAGATACCCTGCCAAGTAAAGAGAAACCCAAATGCAACCTCCCTGGGTTACAGTTCAAAGTATAAATACAAGATCAGCGATTTAATGTAATATTAATAATATAAACGAATCATTGTGTTTAATAGAATCTGTAAACATTTTTTTATCAACCGAACAGTAATCAAAATCGGATTTCTGTTTACTAACTAGGGGTACTTTCCATCCAGTCTCTTATATTCTGATTTCAAATGACATTTACTCGATTAACAGAAACAGCAGCAGCAGCAGCAGCAGCAGCATCAACGGAATCAAGTCCCTTCGAGGCCGAATTCCGTTCAAGACTCGAGTCCTAAGTCTCACGTGGACGAAGACTCTAACATGGCAGTGCGCGAAGAAGATAACAGTAGCAGCACCGGTGGTAGGGCTTCGTCGGCCTCGTCATCCAGTAGTAATGCAACAGCTGCTCCGCATTGCAACAACCGCCGCAGTCGGAATGAATCGTCGACGACGACAGCCGCGACGACGACAACGACGATAACGTCCAGTCGAAGAGATTCGGAAGATTCGCGAAGGTCGTCCGACGAGGTGACGTTGTTGTCCGAAGCCAAAAGGCCGAGGCTCGAGGATGAGATCGGTACGGCGGCAACTGCACCCAGACTGAGACTGAACGCTAGTCTGGCGACGGATCCGGCACTTAGACCCGAGGCCGTCGCCGCCCTTACCATCAAACCCGAGAGTGCATCTTCTCCACCGAATCCCACGCCACCGCTTTCCGCTGGTCTTCAGAATGGTAATGGTAAAAGATTGTTCTACGATTGCTACGATTACCTATGTCACGGACAGCTTAAGATTAAAACATCTTTAAAAGCCGAAAAATTCGTTTTTTTATAATCTATTTCATATTAGGGAATTTTTCGTGGGCTCGCTGCGATCAAATTATTCAGAGCAAAGCTATTACGGCAATCGAAATTTTCAACGAGGATTCGTAGTTTTCAGGAGAGCTTTTATAAAATTATAAAGTGGAAGCTTGAATGAAACTGCTATTATTGTAATAAGCGTAAATTGTGATTACTAGTAACAATACTACATTATTGTAAATATTTTAAATTCTAATTTTAGGAACCTTCATTTGAAAGGTGCCTTATCGCCTTGAAACGATTAACGAAAAACGAGATATATTCATTGCTAAGACGCAGAAGTGTATATTTATTTATTTTTAAAGCGAGGTGCCTTATTCGCTTAAGAAAACTCAATAGCTATACGTAAAATTATTGTTAGTATAATCAGTTTATTATGAGACGTTTACAATATCGCCATAAAAGTATAACGGAAGACTGAGTACTTAATGGAAAATAAGAACTTTCTTTTTTTAAATACAGTCACAGAATAATATATTTCTTAAAGTTTTTCTTCGTGGTTCATTCAACTGAAAGTAATGACTTTGCATTGAATGAATCATGATCGCGTATTAATCTAATTTTATTGCTACTATGTAACTATTTTTACGACTCATTTGTTTTCTAGTTCTTTGAAGTGTGAGACTTTTATCGCTAGTCTTTGTTATACAGCCTTAATGAATATTTCTTTTATAGTGATATACAATTGACTCTGAAATAAATGAAATAAGAAGTTAAAGACGATTGATAAATGGAATATATTTCATTGGTATATTAACTTGCAGCAATAGCGACGGGACGACTGTTCGTCCTACCAAACGATGGCAAGGATGGTTTGATCGTCGAAGCTGCGGTAGCTGCGGGACGACCCGCTGCCCTCATCTGCCCACCTTGTGGTATCCGGTTCAGTTCGGCGAGTACACTGGATGCTCACCAGAAGTACTATTGTTCGCACCGACCGCGACTCGAGAGCGACGCGGAGAACAACGACGACGACGACGACAAGGCCAGCTCGAGCGGACCCGGTTCCAACAGTGGCTCCAAATTCGGTCAGGAGTCGCGCAAAGCATACGCCTGTCCTCACTGCTCGTACAGCGCCGACAAGAAGGTCTCGCTGAATCGTCATATGAGAATGCACGCCGCCTCACCGGTGCAACCAGCGGCGCAAGTGCCGCAGCCGAGT
Source organism: Apocrypta bakeri (assembly GCA_018906985.1). Taxonomy (NCBI): domain Eukaryota; kingdom Metazoa; phylum Arthropoda; class Insecta; order Hymenoptera; family Pteromalidae; genus Apocrypta; species Apocrypta bakeri. Next base: position 11,641,618 of record JACCIA010000006.1, on the reverse strand, counting down.
TTACCCTCAACTCCGACTGCGCCCATCGTCTCCAATGGCTCGCTTAACGAGGAGGCTGAGAGATACTGCCGGAACTGCGATATTAGGTATGTCGCTTTCGCTTAATTCTGTTAACTTAAAAAAATGTTTCGAGAAGCTTTTTCCTGTACAGAAGTTTTTACACTATCGATCTACGACCTTTTCAAAAGCTGCACTCGATGACTGATTATTTTTCCAAACTAATTTTCATTTCGTTATTAGAAGTACTTGTACATGTATCTCTTGTAAACATGAGAAAAATTTAAATTTTTCAGATCGATCGGTTACAATTTTTATTTATCATAACACTCAAAAAAGTATTTTATGATAAATTCGAAGATATTTTTGTTTACGGAAACTAATTAATAAGTCTTCCGAGAACGAGGAGGCTTTAAAAACGTTGCTTTATAATTAATTGTTCAATTGGTAAATCTTGATCCGATGAACTTCTTGTTAAATGCCACCGATGTTTCTCGTCTTGTCTCGCCAGAATAACCCGCCAAATGAAAGCTTCGAGAAAGTGTCCTAGCAACGTTAATAATAATTTTAGTACTATTTAGAAAAAAAAAGCTTTACCAACAAATTTCCTGCCAAATCAGGTTCAGCTCGTTGAAGACGTACCGAGCGCACAAGACGCACTATTGCAGTACGAGGCACGTGGTAAAGGACACGCCAGCCACGCCAACAGCCAGCGCCTCGTCGGTAAAAGGCTCGCCGCCGACGAGCTCGAGCCCCGGTGACTCTCCACCCCCGCCGCCGCCACCGCCTCCTCAGCCACAACCCTGTCTCGCTCTTCCCACGAACCCCATCCTCATCGTGCCGTACTCGCTGGTCCGTGGCGCCTCTGTTCTCGCAGCCCCGGGTCTACCTGCGGCCGATACCCCGTGCTTCCTTCTGCCAAACGGCACTCTCCAGCCGATGACCCGAGGACTCACCGCTACGACGCCAACGGCCACGAGTATTGCCCCGGCCCTTGTCATGGAAGCCCCGACTACGATCACCTCTAGCGTCCTCCGAGCGGCGAACAAGCCAACCACGCCGTTGGCCCTGCCGCCGCTGACCGCGCACTCGCCCAATTCGGCTGCCTCTGCTCCGCTTGATCTCAGCATCAGGAGATCACCGGTAAGTGACTCTTTTAGTTTTTTCATTGTTTTTCACTCTATTATACGCTTATCAGTGCTAACTCGATTCCTAAAGTACGCTGTTTAGTTCGAATTCTTTGGCCGAACGCAAGAACTTTTAAAATGCTTTCGAAGATTGTTCATTAGCGTAATCATTCGAAATGGCTCCAATTGGTTCAGAAAAATATTTACACGGTCTTTGACTAACCGTAAGAACTATTTAATTATAGCCATTTTTTCTGAACATGCGTAGTTTTTGAATTAAAAAATTCTTTAAACTTTTCCAGAAAATGTTGTAATCTAAGAGCGGATTTAAACACATCGTGGTCAAAGTCAAACCCGTAATTATACATCTTTAAAGTTTAGACCTTAGTTCCTCTGGTTAGAATAGTTTCAAGTGCACAGCTACAAAGGGAAGAGTTTGAAATGTGGATTTAAAAAAATTAATTTTAAACTTAGAAAATGTCTGGCTCGAAGTTTTCAGTCGCGAATCGGATTAGATAAGAGCTTGCGCGTAAGATTGCTTGTTTCACCATTCCCGATAGTAAAAAGGGGGCTAATTTTATCGATAAAAGTAATCGGAACTCGCCGGAATAACAGAATTCGTCTGCTTTGTTGCACAAGGATCATGAAAAGGAGAATCGAGTCTCACCTCTGCCATCGTCGCTGCCACCTCCAGCGAGCAGTCCAAGATCCAGAGGTAGTATCAGTCCACGCACGAGGTCTTTACCGACGTCGCAAGCTCAAGCACAGGTACCAGATCGAATTCAACCAACGCCGCCCACCGAACTGGCCCTCAGGTTAGCGGAATTACCGCCTCCGCCCGTTCCCGGCGTCCTCGTCAAACAAGGAGTCTCCAGGTACTTTTCGATCTTCATCTCGTTCACTCCTAGAAATATATTTCAAATATAAATAACAGTTCCCCATTCATACATGTGTGAATAAGCCTGACAATTGATGTTCGATCTCTTGTTTACAGATGCAAGGAGTGCAACATAGTGTTCTGCCGGCACGAAAACTTTGTTGCCCACAAAAAACACTACTGTCAAGCTCGCGAGAGCAGCGTGACGAGCCCACCCCCGGCTGGTACGCCCTCGCCTCCGCTCGTTCAACTCATCTGCGCCGCTTGCGGTATTAAATTTGCTTCGATGGACAACCTCGTAGCCCATCAAGCCTTTTACTGTCCAAAGAGACCAGACTCCCAGGAGATTCATCATTCGCGCTGTCCTAAATGCAAGGTTAGCGATGTGACTTGTAATGTTATTTTTTCTTTGTATGCGCGATTTTTTCAAACCGTTTTTAACGATCAAATGAAGTAACGAAGACGATCATTGCAAATTTAATCGACGACTTGCCTACGCGAACTCTGTTTGCTCTCAGAGTCCAGTTTCGTATAAATAAAAACTGCGCGAATTTTTCTGATATTATTCCGTTTAAAATAACCCGTGAAAAGAAGTCTTCGAAAAAGTTATATCGTTTCTTGTAACGTAAACCAAATTTTTTGTTTTTAATATTAGTTTTAGTTTATTATTATTTCAACTCTTTACATTTCTATAAGATCAGAAAGATCTAATACTCGCTGTAAATATTCGAAAAATTAAAAAAAAATTCTCTTTACCTAACGTTTCTTACATCTCCGCATCAGACGATCATCGACCCGGCGGTCTCGCACACCTGTACCAGCGGGCAAACCGGCGGATGGAGATGTCCGGTCTGCGGAGCGGTCAGTCCAACCGCTGGAGCAGCCCAACGTCACATGGACGCGCATCAGGGTGTCAAAGCTTTTCGCTGCACAATTTGCCAATACAAGGGTAACACCCTTCGTGGTATGAGGACGCACATCAGGATGCACTTCGAGAAACGCGGAGCCGACCTACAGGTTCGTCGAAGAAATTTAGCAACTGCTGCTGCATCGCGGATGACGACCCATAAGAGCAAACCTTCTAACCAAACGTTTATAACAATCCCACAGGAGGAGAATTACATAACGTGCGTTTTGGAAAACGACGTGACAGCTCCGACGCCGGAACCCGCTCCAGCTACGACTCCGGAGGAAATCCCCTCGGAAACGCAGCAGATCAACGGCAAGAGCGATACGCTCGTTCGCAAAAGTCCGCAGCCTGCGCCACCCGCGACGTCACCTGCAGCTTCGCCATCGCCGGCGGCTCCGTCACCCGTGGCAACCGCCGCTAGTGGCAAAGTCAAACAGGAACGCGAGGATACACCACCTCCTGCAGCACCTCAGCCACCTTTGGAGGAAAGTCTCGACGCGACGAAAGCTGGTCCTCGCTATTGTCGCTCCTGCGATATAAGCTTCAATTATCTGAGTACCTTCATTGCTCACAAGAAGTTCTACTGCTCCAGCCACGCTGGCGAGGCGAGCAACAATAATAATAACAATAACGCGACCTCGGCACCTTCACCTGCTACCACGACTCCGCCTGCCAGTGGACGCACCGAGGCGTCCGTACTTTAAATCTTTTTTCCATTTTATCTTTTCAGGAATGTCGTTTCGCGTTGGAATATATTATGACTAGTTGTTAGAGAGAAAGAGAAAAAGTGAGAACAAGTGTATTTGCGTGTGTAAGAGACAGAGAGGGATTTTATTCAGGGGACAAGGCATCTGTTTCTATTGATCATTCAAACAAATTAGAATTTAACATATTTTTTATGATTTACTCATCGTTTCCATTTATTCCAATGTGTAGTGGGAGATATATTCACCTACAATAGCTGATTATACCATAAAATAGCAACTTCACTATCCGTAGGATTTAAAAGAAACCATTGAATGTGTTCAGCTCAAATTTGGTATCAATGCTCTTTGATGTAGTAAATAATGGAGGGATTTAAAATTGAGTTTTAATAATAGCTTGAAAAACCAGTTTCTGCGTTAACAATAGAGCGTTAGCAATAGTTAACAAATGTTACTACTAAGTTTCAGCTGAATCAAATTCATTGGTCCCTTTTAATATAAATCATACGCAAAAATTTGAATACCACAATAACTATTTGCCTTTCTCGGATAGTTATAGTTTTTCAAAAGGTATAGCTATGACTTTGATGGTTTATGGAGTTAGTGATTAGCCATTGAACGGAAGAGAAGTCCTAGGCCCCTTCAAACATTGGTAAATATGTCTCCTAATATAGGGTAAATAATGGCTATATTATTGAAAATATTTATTACATTTGAAATGTGCCTAGTCCCCTTAATAAGGAAATATTAGACGGAAAAGCTTGTCGAAAGAAATTCTTTTTTCATTCGTTATTGCCTCTCTAATAGCGAACTTCATACTATACAGTGACTGGTATTAGAAATAAATTGACCCCCTGACTTAGCTTCTATAACGATCGGCCGAGTTTCGTTTTAAAATCTCATGGATCTCATTTATAATGAACTTCAGCTGAATTTTATATGATCTTCTCTTCTAATATCTCAATTAATGAATATTTGAAGGAAAACAAACGCTCGCCGTCTTAAGCAGCGCCATAGGACTGTTACTTGTTGCCAGTTTATCTATAGTATCATTAAAGAATATTAATTAATTATTATTATTATATCCCTAACGATATATTATAACGATAGACATTGTGTGATTTCTTTTCGTTGATCCAGGGAATTGTTCGTACGTTTAACATTCGAATTACCAGCAAAGCAATGTATATACGGCATTATCTTTTACTAACGACGTGCAAATGTTAGGCATCTGCTCGTCAGCCAAGGGAAAACCTATTAGGATTATAGTACTGTTATATCGAACTGTACATAACGCTGCACTGACTAAGTGAAGGAGAAAGTGAGAGAGTGATTTTAGAGAGTGTGAGAATACGAGAGTGCGAAAAATGGATGAGAATATGATCTCCGATTCAGAAGCATTAGTCAAGGACTCAAGCAAGCCTTTTACTTTTTGAGTTTTTGTTAAACAAAACAAATAATTAATTCGTAAGATTGTTACTAAAAAAAAAAATTTTTTTGTAAATAGTGCTTTTTTCTTACATATTTCGTTTCGTTTAAAAACGTTTCAAGTATGTATAAAACTATATAATTTAAAAGAAAAACGATAAAGGAAAGAATGAAGTTTTTTCTTAAATTTTTCAACGACATGACATGTATAAAAAAAATTTGCTAATATTTTCGATTGATTTAATGAGTCTCGTATTAATTGTATCTATGAGAAGCTACAAACAACTCCTATTGAAAGTGGAAACGCAAACTAAAGGTGTGCAATCTCATGACTCTTGAATAATCTCGTAGCATAATAAATATACCTTAAGGTTCGAAAAGAAGTTAATAAAAGCCGAAATGTAAAATGTTGTACAGTAGAGGAGTAGAGTATTAAAATCGTAAAAAAAACAAACGATTCTGAACGATACCAATCTCAGTTTGTGAATCTGTTAAGTTATGTTGCAATATAACAATTAATATATTATTATACGATAATGGATAATTATAAGCGCCTCCGAATAATACAACTGCGCTCGGACTCTCAAAAGCATTGGGAAAAAGATTTCGCTTAATCGTCGCACTCGTTGAGTAAAGTCTTCAGAAAATCTCAATATTTTCTTGTTAATGAGTCAATCTGTTTTTTTACGAAAATTATAAATTAACGTCTTTCAGGCTCGGCTGAGATATTTTGGAGACTAAAATAAATAGCGTTTGATTATTATTATTATTATTATTATTATTATTATTACGATTATCATTATTATTATTATTATCATTATTATTATTATTATTTGTCAATTTATTAATCATTTTGTAGTACATAGCGAAATCATGAGTACCCTGTTTCGGAGAAGTGTAAATGTATAAATTAGATGTTAAGGCCAGTGTTACATGTATACGCAGTGTACTACTCATATCATATGATGAAAAATCATGGAAATTCATAAATTTCTTCGCGCGAAACATTTTACGACGACACTATTTCTCATGCAGCGGTGCGTGTGCGTGCGTGTGTGTTAACAAATGAGGTTTTGAGCGAGAAGACGAGAAAAAAGTGGGAAAACGCGACGAAGAAGAAAAAAAAAATAAAGCAAATGTGCGCCAGTATCGATCGATTGTGATATCAATGAATTATTCTATAAACTCGTGGAACGAAAGATTATAGCTTAGCAATCTGCAGTGGAAGTTAATACGATTGTATGAATTGATCGCTAATGGAATGTACTCTGGGGTTTAAAAGAAGCAAATTTAGCATATGAAATTTGATATTACTTTATTGACAATCTCTCGGGTTATCGTTTACAAATTCATGAAGCAGAGTACGTCCATCATGAAATTCAATGAATTATTAAGCTGTTATAAAAAGCATTTCTCTCGATTTTTGGCATGTGTGATTATACCCCCCTGTAAACGACCTACTCTCCTTTTCTCTCCGTCAAAGTCTTCAACATTTTAGACTTGCGTTTATTGTTTTTATTTTGATAGATGAATTTTACACAAGATTATATAAATATGTAATAAATATATAAACAAATAAAACGCTCTGCAACCTTTAATTGCGTATTCTTATCTCTTTCTAATTACAACTTAAAAACGCCATTTAATCTTATGATCCTCCTATTAACTATTATTTATGATTTTTCAAAAACTAATCGGTAGTATTATAAATTCCAAGATCAAATTCGTCGTCTGATGACGAATCCGAAAAACCAGAGCTACAAGATTCGCTTATAAGATAATCAAGAATGCTACAATCACAGTCACTGTCAAAGTTACTATCATCGTCCGTCTCAACGTAATCGAAACCTTTCTGAAATACAATATTGCCTTTCTCTTCGTTCTTAGTAATAACGAAACTTTTTATTTCTTTATATTTTTTTGGCAAATGTCTCAGCTCGTGTTCATCAAAGTCGATGTCCTCTTCGACATCGAAGTTTATTTTACGCGGTAACATGTGCCTTTTGTACATATAACGTTTGAACATTCGCTCAGAAGTCAAATTATGGGAAAGTTCGACTTCATCATCGTTCGTCCTAAAACTTCCATCTAATAGTTTTGGCAGATTTGAAAGACTCAATTTCGGCGTTAAAAAGTCGCATGGGCTACTGTTGTCGAGCACAGTAGAATTACATACATCGATATTCTTGTGCTTTTTCAAAGCTGACTCTTCATGTGTGCCTTGAGCGGCGAAACATTTCAGTGGATTTATCGATCCACCATCCGTCCTTTGATTATTTCCTTTCGTTATTGGTTTATCGGGCTTCTTGAAAACATCCTTCTCTTCTTTAATGCTCTACCAGTGCAATGAATATATTATATAAGTACAATCTATTCCGAGGAATAAATCAACAACAAATATAATAATAATAATAATAGACAATATAATTAACGTGTAGGCATAAAATGCAATAAACGTTGAAAATTCCAACTAGTGTCATAGTCTAACTTGGAAACGGTACGTTAATAGATTGTAATAAAATTCACGAACATAGATACGGTTCCAAGGAATAGTTTAAATTTATTTGGAAAGAAAAAAATCGTTCGACGGTCAATCTGTCATTCTTATAATATAGTAATAATATAATGATAACGAAATTCATTGTAATTGAAGGCTGAGTATTAATTATAAGATTAATTCTTACTTGATTTTTCATTGGATCGTCATCGTTTTCCTCGATTTTAGAAGTAGAATTTGCAATATTTTCTGAAGGAGGAGTAATGAAATCGGTTTCGGAGACGGTAAGCGATCGAAAATTTTCAACGAGATTATTACGATTTTGCGAGGAAATGTACTTTCTTTCCTTGCGAATCTTATCCATTAAGTATCTCACATTATGTACATGACAGTGATACTTGTACTTTTCTTTTAAATTTATCGTTTGTGCAAATTTATTATACTTCTTAACTAATTTACTTTCCTATAATTAATATTATAAATAAAATCATTACTACAAATTCCATACATATATATAAATAATATCGTGTTCCACTATTACTATATTTATATCTAGTAATCTATATATTTACTATAATATATTCATATAATATTCATTTCTTAACTAATTTTCTTTTCTACAATCAATATTGCAATGAATACGAGATATAATATAGTAAAATATAGCAGCTCACGATAACTGTATATAAAAATGTTTATTTGAAAATCTAACCAAAGTATAAGACGCGTTTCCTTCTTGCGGGACGCATTTTTCTTCAGTTAATTTTATTCGTTTCGGTAAATTTATCGTTTTCTCGATCAATTTGTTTTCTATTTTTCTTTTCATAGTACTCATTATTGCTTTTTCACGGTGGAAATTTCGTTGCTTTCGTCGATGTAGAAAATGTACCGACCTCAACGGCTTTAAAATAGAATTCAAACTGTCAACGCGAAATACACTTATTTTGCGTCGTAAAAACTGATAAATTAATAATTAGGACAAATACGTTAACGGATTCAATGAAATAAGATGATGAGAGAATTTGGTACACAGAGATATCGAATCTGAACGAAGAATATTTTTAAACTATTATTATTTTTATCTGTTCGTTCCTACACTATGTACATGTATATAGTTATAATATTTGCACTCAATGTAAAATAAAGTCGATACCTGATTGGCTCTTCAGTTTGGGCGTGAACTTTTTCGGCAATTCAAACATTTTAATTCTTTCGGGTAATCCATTCGTAAAATTTGGTTCGAAAATTACTTTATAAGTGTGCGTGCATGTATTATATCCTTCATTTGAGGTAAAAGTTAAAATACAAAAAAAAACAATAAACTAATTTAAAAAAATTTCTTTTAATATGTTTCTTCAAAATATAATTAAAAAATTCGAATATGTATATTTTAATGATAAATGAATGTATGATTCTATTCGCATGATATTCGTATGTCCCAAAGGAAACGTTTCTAACTTACCAAAATGTCTATACAAGTTTCTTGAAATCTGGAAAAGTGCAGTATCGCCGTTTAGTAAGCGTAAATAGCGATTTTTAGACATAGAATCGGCAACGCGCTTATATACATATATATATATATATATATATAATGCGTAAAAGCGCGGGCTGCGCGTACAATGTTATGGATCTATATAACCTATATCATATCGTTAAAATTGTCTAACCTAACCTTTAGAGTCAAGTGATAAGAGAAAAGAATTGCAAAGTCGAGATCAATTGTTATCCTTTTTTAAGTAATTGAAATTTCTCTCACTATGGCAGCAATTCTTCGTGTTAAACGAAAAAAGGACGAGGAGCCACTGGACGCCCTTTTAATTTCGTGTAAACGTCAAAGAGTGGAATATGAAGAAGATACAGCCGTATCTCCATTAACTGCTATTGTGAAATTTGCAGGAACAGTTGATAAACAGGTAAGAGAAACTAGTGATGATTATATTAATAAGAAAAATATACCGAGTAAGATAGTTTTTAAGTTTGAAAATAACTTTGACTTTGTTTATTATTAAAGGATGACTGTGTTATTAAACACATAACCTCAACACTGAGTAAAGATGTTTTAAAAACCAATTATAAGCAAAACATTGTTGATGTAATAAAAAAAGCTCGTGAAAAAACAAAAGAAGAGTCTAATGAAAATCGTTATAAAATTATTAACAGTTTTCGTTCGTTAAATACTTCTTTGTTAGAGGATCTCGAAGAAGATGTTGTAAATATTATTGATATAGAAGACACAAAAGCTAAAGCCAGTGAGGTATATATGAAATGAAATTGGAAAATTACTGCGTTTATTAATAGAATTCATAACTAAAATATCAATATTTATTTTAGACTGATTATGTTTATGATCTATATTATACTCAAACTAAAGAGGCTATACAAATAGAAAATCTATTGTCCGTTGTACCAGTAGAGGAAGATTTAATTTTCGAGGATTATTACAAAGACAAAGAAGATTATCAAGGGGAGTCTGAAGATTCAAACTCCGAATCAAATTGGAGAAATGATTACCCAGACTCTGATCATTCTGAAAATTCCATTGGAGAACAGGATATAAGAAATGCTATGAAACTGTTAAATGTTGATGACGAGGATGATTCGTCATCCAACGACAGTGATTTTGTATATGGACTTGATAAAAATGATGTAGAGAGATATGGTTGGAAATATGCACATTATAAAGCAAGAATGAAAAAAGAAATGAATGATGTATCTTCTACATCATCAAATTACAGTTTTGATGACGATGATGATAATGATGGTGATGGTGATGCTGATGATGATGATGATGATGATGATGATGATTTCAATTGATTAAAATGTATATAGTTGTATTATTTGTTTATAGTTATGTTTACTTTAAAAGTTTTTCATAATTTCACTCATTAGCATTTTCAATGTTATACGCAATTTTATTTGATGCTTTAAGCAAAATAAAAATGAATTTTGATTTAATTACAAACAAGTTTATTTACAATAAATACACATTCGTTTAAAATATATATAATTTAATATTATCAGAGATCACCTTTTTGCAAGTTTTAGCATATATTTTTTTATGCGCTACTATCCATTAATGTTATATAGTCTTTAACATCATTAATATACCTGTTAAGAAATTTATAATCTTTTTTTATATTCACTATTAATTTCTTAATATCATTTTTCCTGTAAATAGAATAAAATAGTTCTTTAAATATAAATTCACATTGACAGAAACGAAAATGAAAAATGAGTATTTTACCTTATATCACCTAATAGACAAGCTACTTCTATGTCGTTTGGGCCGATTTCATCAAAAAGTTTAAGTGCTAGCATCACTTTTATAATAATATTTGATTTCCTCGACGAAACCATGCACGTTATCCTAAATAAAAAGAAATTTATTTAATATTTATGAAGCTTACACTTTAAAAAATGTATATATATATAGGGGAAATTACCTATCTATATCTAATGTTATTAAATCCATCGCACTCAGACGCTCTAATTCAAACATGAAATTCATAGTAAAAATAACTTCCTTTGATACATGTTGCACCATAGGTAAAATATCTTCATACACTTTAAATTTATTTATCAATTCGTTAGGATTCAATTTCATCAATAATAGCCTATGAACTATCTTTGATAGAATATTTGTAGAATCAGCTGAAAAACAAGGTATCGATGTATTTTTTAGTAGTAAAAAGGTAATTTATACTTTTCACTATCTACTTACCACGAATCATTGACAGAAATTCAATTTTTTCAATATCTATCTGAAAATTAATTTCTTCTACTTCTTTTAAACGAATAATAAGAATAAATGATTTTGATATAAAATCTATTGCTATCAAATTTGGCTTGATTGCTCGAATAGTCCAAATACAGTCATCCCTAAAAAAATATAGACACAAATATACACAATTGTACAAATAAGTATTTGTTTAATATAGCTGTAACATATTATACCGTGTTTCTAACGACTTCAAATTTTCTGTTAACAATACAAATGGAGAAATTGGCTCTTCAACCAATTGATTTTCATCCACACTAATTTCTAAAGTAGAAGACAAGTTCTCATTGCTTTTTCTAGCTTGTAGAATTTCGTTTCTTTTATCATTGAATGAGTTATCTGAATTTTGGCTTGACAGTCTTCTTTGTTCTTCTACTTCAGAGTGTTGACTGATTTTGAATGTATCATTGAACGATAAACCATCACTTGGATTTACTTCACCAGGCAATAGACATAACTCGTTTGAACTGCTTAAAATGGAATCCAAAATATTATCACTAGATAATCGTTCCAGTTGACTAGACAAATCATCTTGTGTGCTACTTGTGTATAAAAAGGATGGTGGTTGAATTTCATCCAATGCTTCTGAACATTTTTCTGGAAAAACGCTAATGTCAACACTAGTTACACTCTTTTCATTAGTTAAACTTTTGTCTTCTTCTAAATCACATGAATTTTTATAATTGTTAAACTTGTTTTCTTCCTCGTTTTCTTCCTCGGTTTTTTCATCGATCAAAGTGTTAGATTTTGTTGGATAACATAAATCTGTATCCACAACAAACCGGGAGTCAATACATCTTTCTTCAGTTGTGCCAATGTTAATAGACTTGTTTGTAATATCCAATGATTTGTTGGATATTGTTACCGTTGTCTTTTGTTGCTCAAAGGCCATGGTTGCTATTAATTCATCTGTATTACCCGATGACAACCTAGTCAAACTATTCTTAGACGAAGAACTACATTTATTTTCGTCATCATTTGCAATAATAAACATATTGCCTTTATTAATTTCTTGTTTACTGTTTGATAATTTGTCAAGCTCCTTAGAAGAGAAGTTTTTGTCATTTAAAGATGTTTCCAAGCCTTTACTTGAACTATCTAGTGCAGGACAATATATATTTTTAGTGATTTCATTAGAAGCATCGGCAGTGTCATGTATTGGTTCAGATTCATTTGTAAGAAGCATTGAAATTCTTTCTGCAAAAAAGTCATTTTGGCTTTCTGCTTTATCTAAGTTGCATTGTAAGCTATCTTGCTTTAAATGATCAACACCTATTTCAGCACTTGTATTGTTTATGGTAGTGGTTATTGCTGCTGTAACTGATTTATTACAATAATTTTCTGTTACTGTAGATTTATCTATTTCATTTCTATTGATTACTGACAGATTCAATTTTGTTGTTTCCTCTGCTCTCATGTTCATTAAAGTGGACTCTTGTACAGTATTAGTTACATCAGGTACTTCTAAATTGCGCACTGTATTGTATTGATTTGTAACATTAATCATTGAATTTTTTTGTAAAGAGTCTCGTAAAACATTGACATCGTTGCACGATGGAATAAAATTTGATAATAGATTTTCACTTTCATCACTGGAATATTTTTGTGTTGGCAAATTCATAGATGCACAAAGAGTATTTAATTCATCAGATGTGATTCTATGAAAACTTTCATCTCTAGTACTAAACACATTACTGATTTCATAATTACTATTTTTATGTAAATTATGAGATGCATTGATTGAAGCTTGTACTGCATTAACATTGCTTAGTGAAGTACCAAAATTGCTATGATTAAATGCTTTTGAATTGTTAGAAATTTCAGTAAAAGACGGTTGCAGTTCTGAAACAGGCATTGTAGTGTTATGAAAATCTTTAGATACAGTATCCATATCATTCTGTGAACGAAAGTGTGGTATATTTTCTATAGCTTCCATAGAATTATTTAAATAACAATCTGTTCTAATTTCGCCTATATTTTCTCTTAACAAGTTATTAGGTTCGCTGATCCTTGTACGTGACGAAATAGCTTCTGTCACTTCCATCGATAAGTTGTGGAAAATTTTCGTTTTCTCTTCAGTTATAATATTCTGGCTGCAAAATTGCTTTGCGTTAGTTTTTTTGATAATTCCTTGAATAGCAATTGTTTCGGATACATCCATCGATTTATTATGAAAAACTTGCGTTTTCTCTGTTTGTTGCTCATGCTGTGTAATTTCTACGATTGAAGGAATTTTTTTGCTTTCTCTTGCAGGTTCATAGTCGAATGGGCTACATCGTTTATTTGACTTTCGTTGAATTTTGTTTGAACCTTCTTTGCATTCATAACTATTATTGTGAATAGGTACTTCTTTTGATATGTTTTTGTAATTAATAAGATCAGCATTTGCTTCTTCACACTCTTCATCACATAATATTTTATCATTAGATTTGCCAGGATCAACACCAAGACATCCCATTGATATAGTTTGTGAATTGTCCATTGATGTATTAGTTAATATTACAATTTTATTTTGGAGTTTTTCTTTATCATCTATATATTTATTTGTTTTGCCAACAGCTTCCGTCATTTTCATAGGAGTATTTGAAATTAATCTCATTTGTTCACACAAAGATTGTCTGCTTTCAATTGCTTTAGAATCCGTTGTACCTTCATATTTATTCAGAACTGGAATTGCTTCCACGGTATCAACAGATTTATTAAGAACGATTTTTGATATTTCATTCAAGCTATTGATTGGCACTTTTTGTAGACCCACATTTGGCAGCATTGTGGAGGATATTGGAACAGCTTCTGTCATTTCCATTAACATGCTTGTACCAATTTTTGTTTGCTCTAATTCTGATTGATCTAATATTGTTTTAGCAGGATTCACAAATTCGTTGCGATTTACAATTGCTTCTGTCAATTCCATTGATTTGTTAGCAAATATATTGGCTTTGTTAACTGCATTGACTTGTAATAATTTGTGTTTTTCTAAAGAAGATTGACAATCTGACATATGACCTGGAATGAGTTCTGTCACTTCCATAGAATTATTTATAAACCCTTTTGTTTTTTCTTCTGTAACTTGATTGTAAACAGGAACACCTTCTGTTATATCCATTGCATGATTTATAAAAACTTTTGGCTTTTCTTGTAATATGGAATTAAGAAATTGTTTGTTATTACTGTGTACCATTTGCATTTCATGTGAAACTGAAACGGCTTCTGTCGTATCCATAGAATGATTCTGAGATATTTTAGTTTTCTCATGCAATGTTGAATGACTTATAGGTTCTGTAAGATCAGCACTCTTATTCATTTGAAGATTACAACTGACAACTGGTAAAGCTTCTGTCATCTCCATAGAATGATTCTGAAATAGTTTAGTCTTCTCTTTTGATGTTATATTACTCAATAGATCTGTTTTCTTATCCATTTGATAAATTTTATTGACATTTGGAACTGCTTCTGTCATTTCCATAGAATGATTCTGAAATATTTCAGTTTTCTCGCGTAATGTTGCATTGCTAAATGGTTCGGTAAGATTTGCTTTCTTATTCAATTGAAGATTACACCTGATGATAGGTACTGCTTCTGTCATCTCCATAGAGAGATTGTGAAATATCTTAGTTTTCTCACGCAATGTTGCATTACTCAATGGTTCTGTATCATCTGCATTTTTATTCAATTGAAGATTACAACTGACGACTGGTACTGCTTCTGTCATCTCCATAGAGAGATTCTGAAATATTTTTGTTTTCTCACGCAATGTTGCATTACTCAATGGTTCTGTATTATCTGCATTTTTATTCAATTGAAGATCACAACTGATAACTGGTATAGCTTCAGTCATCTCCATAGAATGATTCTGAAATATTTCAGTTTTCTCGCGTAATGTAGCATTGCTAAATGGTTCGGTAAGATCTGCTTTCTTATTCATTTGTAGATTACAACTGACAACTGGTACAGCTTCAGTCATCTCCATAGAAAGATTCTGAAATAGTTTAGTCTTCTCTTTTGATGTTATATTACTCAATAGATCTATTTTCTCATCCATTTGATAAATTTTATTGACATTTGGAACTGCTTCGGTCATCTCCATGGAATGATTCTGAAATATTTTAGTTTTCTCATGCATGATTGCAGTACTTAATGGTTCTATAAGATCTGCATTCTTATTTACTTGATGATTATAACTGACTACTGGTACTGCATCTATCATCTCCATAGAGAGATTCTGAAATATCTTAGTTTTCTCACGCAATGTTGCATTACTTAATGGTTCTGTATTATCTGCATTTTTATTCAATTGAATATTACAACTGGCGACTGGTACGGCTTCTGTCCTCTCCAAAGAGTTATTCTGAGATATTTCAGTTTTCTGGCGTAATGTTGCATTACTAAATGGTTTGGTAAGATCTGCACTCTTATTCATTTGATTATTATAACTGATGATAGGTACAGCTTCAGTCATCTCCATAGAGTTATTCTGAGATATTTCAGTTTTCTCACATAATGTTACATTACTCAATGGTTCTGTAAGATCTGATTTCTTATTCATTTGAAGATTACAATTGACAACTGGTACAGCTTCAGTCATCTCCATAGAGAGATTCTGAAATATCCTAGTTTTCTCACGCAATGTCGAATGACTTAATGGTTCTGTATTATTTGCATTCTTATTTAGTTGACGACTATAACTGAGGACTGGTACAGCTTCGGTTATCTCCATAGAGTTATTCTGAGATATTTTAGTTTTCTCTTTTGATGTTATATAACTCAATAGATCTATTTTCTCATCCATTTGATAAATTTTATTGAAATTTGGAACTGCTTCTGTCATTTCCATAGAATGATTCTGAAATATTTCAGTTTTCTCGCGTAATGT
The DNA here is from genome assembly GCA_018906985.1 of Apocrypta bakeri. Lineage (NCBI taxonomy): Eukaryota > Metazoa > Arthropoda > Insecta > Hymenoptera > Pteromalidae > Apocrypta > Apocrypta bakeri. The sequence continues at coordinate 11,625,427 of JACCIA010000006.1, read as the reverse complement.
TGCATTGCTTAATGGTTCGGTAAGATCTGCTTTCTTATTCATTTGAAGATTACAACTGACAACTGGCACAGATTCAGTCATCTCCATAGAATGATTCTGAAATATCCTAGTTTTCTCACGCAATGTTGAATGACTTAATGGTTCAGTATTATCTGCATTTTGATTCAATTCAAGATTACAACTGACGACTGGTACGGCTTCTGTCATCTCCATAGAGTTATTCTGAGATATTTTATTTTTCTGGCATAATGTTGCATTACTCAATGGTTCTGTATTATCTGCATTTTTATTCAATTCAAGATTACAACTGTCGACTGGTACGTCTTCTGTCATCTCCATAGAGTTATTCTGAGATATTTCAGTTTTCTCTTTTGATGTTATATTACTCAATAGATCTATTTTCTCATCCATTTGATAAATTTTATTGAAATTTGGAACTGCTTCTGTCATTTCCATAGAATGATTCTGAAATATTTCAGTTTTCTCGCGTAATGTTGCATTGCTTAATGGTACGGTAAGATCTGCTTTCTTATTCATTTGAAGATTACAACTGACAACTGGCACAGCTTCAGTCATCTCCATAGAATGATTCTGAAATATCCTAGTTTTCTCACGCAATGTTGAATGACTTAATGGTTCCGTATTATCTGCATTTTTATTCAATTGAATATTACAACTGACGACTGGTACGGCTTCTGTCATCTCCATAGAGTTATTCTGAGATATTTCAGTTTTCTGGCGTAATGTTGCATTACTTAATGGTTCTGTATTATCTGCATTTTTATTCAATTGAATATCACAACTGACGACTGGTACGGCTTCTGTCATCTCCATAGAGTTATTCTGAGATATTTCAGTTTTCTGGCGTAATGTTGCATTACTAAATGGTTTGGTAAGATCTGCACTCTTATTCATTTGATGATTATAACTGATGATAGGTACAGCTTCAGTCATCTCCATAGAATGATTCTGAAATATTTCAGTTTTCTCGCGTAATGTTGCATTGCTAAATGGTTCGGTAAGATCTGCTTTCTTATTCATTTGTAGATTACAACTGACAACTGGTACAGCTTCAGTCATCTCCATAGAAAGATTCTGAAATAGTTTAGTCTTCTCTTTTGATGTTATATTACTCAATAGATCTGTTTTCTTATCCATTTGATAAATTTTATTGACATTTGGAACTGCTTCTGTTATTTCCATAGAATGATTCTGAAATATTTCAGTTTTCTCGCGTAATGTTGCATTGCTAAATGGTTCGGTAAGATTTGCTTTCTTATTCAATTGAAGATTACAACTGATGATAGGTACTGCTTCTGTCATCTCCATAGAGAGATTGTGAAATATCTTAGTTTTCTCACGCAATGTTGCATTACTTAATGGTTCTGTATTATCTGCATTTTTATTCAATTGAATATTACAACTGACGACTGGTACGGCTTCTGTCATCTCCATAGAGTTATTCTGAGATATTTCAGTTTTCTGGCGTAATGTTGCATTACTAAATGGTTTGGTAAGATCTGCACTCTTATTCATTTGATGATTATAACTGATGATAGGTACAGCTTCAGTCATCTCCATAGAATGATTCTGAAATATTTCAGTTTTCTCGCGTAATGTTGCATTGCTAAATGGTTCGGTAAGATCTGCTTTCTTATTCATTTGTAGATTACAACTGACAACTGGTACAGCTTCAGTCATCTCCATAGAATGATTCTGAAATATCCTAGTTTTCTCACGCAATGTTGAATGACTTAATGGTTCTGTATTATCCTCATTTTTATTCAATTGAATATTACAACTGACGACTGGTACGGCTTCTGTCATCTCCATAGAGTTATTCTGAGATATTTCAGTTTTCTGGCGTAATGTTGCATTACTAAATGGTTTGGTAAGATCTGCACTCTTATTCATTTGATGATTATAACTGATGATAGGTACAGCTTCAGTCATCTCCATAGAAAGATTCTGAAATAGTTTAGTCTTCTCTTTTGATGTTATATTACTCAATAGATCTGTTTTCTCATCCATTTGATAAATTTTATTTACGATTGGAACTGCTTCTGTCATTTCCATAGAATTATTTGCAAAGACTTTCGTTTTTTCTTGCCCTTTCGAATTTACAGATGTTTCTAACTTTCTTTCTATTATTTTAATCTGGTCAAAAATAGATACTCTATTCGTTAGTTCCATGGAATGATTTTGAAATAACTTAGTGTTCTCTTGCAATATTGTACTACTCAATGGTTGAACATTATTTTCTAACTTACAATTTTTATTCCAAGTAGGAATTGCTTCTGTCATTTCCATTGAATTATTTGCAAAGATTTTAAGTTTTTCTTGCCCTTTTAAATTGTTTGTCATTTCAGATTTTTCATTTATTAACTGAATTTGATTAAAAATAGATAGGTTTGATATTTCCATAGGGTTTTTCATAAAATGATCAGTTTTATCTTGTATTGTTGTATTGGGCTTTATCCAGGTTGAACTTGGTAATATAGAAGTGAACTCCATAGCTGCTGTACTCGAACAATCCATTGTACTTTTTGATGTTTCTGCATTAGGAGTTTTTAAATCATTTGGATGTATATATTCCTTTTGCAATCCACTAGTTAACACTGCAGAAATAGCTTGTGTTAGGTCTGCGGTATTACTAACTGATATGTTTTGTTGATTCGTTGATTTGCTGCATGAAGTTGATGGTAGATTTTGTGTCATTTCCATTGATACGTGTTGAACACAAGTTTGTGAGCCAACATTCATGTTATCATTACTATCCTGTCTTTGACACGGAATAATATCTGATGGTATATAATTTGTAATGTCCATACCATCGTCACAATACATGGTTGCATTTTCACAATCGCTTCCATTATGTTGAATTGAATTGTCTGCTTCCGCATTACACTGTTGTACATTATAATTATCCTCTCTTGGTACATTATGCGGCACTTCTTTACAATTAAGTTCGTTACTTTTTAAAAACAATTGTACTGGAAAGTTTTCTTTATCATTACAAGGCACATTTATTATAACTGGTTGGTCATCGCTATGATTTTTAGGATTACTTAAGTCATGTTCTTCATATGTATCGTCCCACACTGTTCCTTGTTCAGCTTCATTACAAAATTCTCTGAATTTTCATTGGACAGAAAAGAAACACGTAGTAAATTATTAAATATACAAAAAATATGGAATCAATGATAAAGAGAACAATGCATCACCTGATACGCTTTTTCTTTGCAAAACTAACTCTCCTTTTAATTTTTATAGTAGGTGAATTTTCTGTGGAAGACAAATTTGACGCTACACAATGAAGCGGCTGTCTCAGTTTTGGCGCTTTCAATATCTAGAACAGAAATTGTAAATTATGAATAAAAGAAAACGTTAAAAAAAAGAAGTTACAAATGCTCTGTAGATACGAAAGATCAAATTAAAACTTTAATTCCTGAAAGTTCGTTACTCACAGAAGAAGACTGCCGCGAAAGACTTTCTCGTTTTTCCCTGAAACAATTATGATAGATCAGTTAATGCAATTTTGAGACAGTTGAATGCAATAATCACAGGTTACATCGTAAACACATAAAATCTAACATTAAACTATTGGCTAAATACACTTAAAATTGCTCATAATTAAATTCACACTAACATGGTTTATAATATAATTAATTGTTCCTTTATTTTCTTATGAAGTACATGTAAACGATGTAAAAATTAGCAACGTACAAAGCGTTGTGAAAATTCAAATTTAAGAACTGACATCTACTGCTGAATACTTTTACAAAACATGGCGACGCGTTGCTGCACCATCGTAATTCAAAATAACGAACTCCATATTTAGTGACATCTACGATCGGTATATCATAGGACATGAGGCATTTTCTTTACCGACGCTAAATCGATAACGTCATTTTCTATTCCGCAAATTTCTCTGTTGAAAATGTCACTTCATACTTTTTGATCTTCAATGTATGCGCATGGAAAATAATACGAAGTAACGAAGTGCAATAAAGTTGTACAGGAGAACTTATTTGCATAATTTATGCATTAATTAAACAAAATGCTATACTTATTCTGTCGAAGAGAATGTTATTACAATAATATTAACGTTTAATATTAATAATTAATATCGATAAATTAACATATGTATTTAATTAATATTCAATTAAAAATTTCATAAAATTACATCAAACCACATAGTATGATTATATTTATACTTTTAAAAAATGAAGAAAAAATTCTAAAAAGAGGTAAGATCTATAACGATATATAAATGTATATTCATTTCAGTTCTCTGTTTCTCAGTTTTTCATTTATTTACTTCAAAGTGCATTAATTATTTATAGACAATATATTATGATGATGTTACGAAAAGAATGAGACAATGGAATATTATATATACATCGTAGAATGACAGATAAAATAAACGTACGGTCATTTTACGCTTTATATTTGATTAAGCAAATGCAGCCTAATGGAATAGGTAATTTTTGTATAAGACAAAAAAAGTCTCTAATTAATGTTAATTCCAATAAAATAATATGATACGTAATCATATTATACACTCTCTACAGTGAAGATAGTTCACTAAATTATAATAAACTATTTTTAAAAATAGTAAATAAAATAATAATCGCACATTTAATAAAGAATGGGCACCAATTAAATACCAATGTATTTAATACTGGCAACAAATCTTTGAAAGAAATCAAATCACATAAGAGGGTTTTTAAAGAAAATGCCTTTGAAATACATTTGCATTATATTATGTAAATAAATTAGATTTGAACGATTTTGCAAGTAACCAAGTATTCGGTTATACGTATAATATTAAAAAAAAAATTACATTACCTTAATATCCATACAATATTGTACACAATGGGTGAATGAAAATGAGCTGCATTGCAAAATTAGTCTATAGAATTTTTCTTCTTTTTCAAGTTTAGAGAGTAATGAACAGGTTCAAGACTACATTCTATTAAACGATGAATAGTCATTGAACTAAATTACTATATTGCTATATTCACCACAGCATTCGCTGCATTGTAGAACAAATTATTTTCATTCCGATTAATTAAAAGACCACGTCATACTCACCGGTGTAAAAAAAAAAGGTCAGTGCGTTCGTTAAAAATAGGCGCAACAGCATTAAAGACCGCATACGCGTACAGTGCAATAAGCGATAAAGAGACAGTGAAGCAACGGAAGCGCGCACTCGGAGAAGCTCATACGCGACGGCAACTGGAAATTGCGCAGTTTCTCTCGAACACGAGTCGAAATTTCGAGATTTCGACGCGAACTCGTGGAATAGCGTCTTATATATAGTGACACTATAAAGAGAAACATACGCAGATCGCTACACATTCCTATGCGCATATACACGAGTGCGCATAAGCTTCGGTAGAGCGATGAAAATGAATTTCCCGAAAATATCGTTGCTGTAAGCAAGACACGCAAATTTACACGAGTAAATGCTGTACTCAACGTTATACATTCGATGTCGAGCATTGAATTCGCGATCTGGTTATTGCATTAGCGAAAAATAGATAAATGGATAAAGCAGGAAAGAAAAGAAAGGAAATGGAAGCTTACAGCTGACGCGCAAAAGCAATAAGAAGAAAACACGCGCAATTGAGTTATTTTCTACTTGTATCCTAGTAGCATGGTGACTTGTTCGAGTAGCGTATATATATAGAATGAAAAATAATTAATGTATATTAACGTGTCATAATAGCTTTTCGTATACGACTTTACGTATATAATGTATAAAAGCGCGTAAGAGGGTGCGAGATAGCGTATATAGGAGAGAAAAGACGTCGATGCAGGGTTAGCTGCTCTTCGGAAGAATAGCGGCACACGTCGCTTGCGCGCGGCCTGCAGTTTAATACCGAAAGCTCGACGGTTGCGAAGACTGCTCTATACAGCGTATATATTGCCGGTCGTGCCGTTAAGCCCTTGCGCTGATCCCTCAGAGCACCCCCAACGTGCGTCAACTTCTCTCTATATATATATATATATATATATATATATACATACAGCTACAGATAGACATATAGTAGTAGTAGCCCCCTGCAGCTACGCCGCGTGCAGCACTTCCGCACCTGTTTGCACACGACTTACGTTATTATATGAAAAGTCGCGTACGTCGCGCGTTAGCTAAATTTTCCACTCTATTATATGTGTGTGTGTGTATATGTATATGTGTATCTCTGTGTACCATCTCCTACGGAATATTCTCATTACGAGCAAGTGCTTTTTCACCAAATCAGAGGAGAAAGTCGCAAAATATGAAGAATATATATATAGTTTCAAAGACTTTAAAATAAAACACAGTCGTTCTGCGCCGAATGTATAGAGTAAAAAGAAAGGTAAATAATATATATATATGGAGAGAGAGAGAGAAGCTCCCTCTTTACGAGGCATTGTGCAAAAGCGCGCTCTGCTATCTCGCTCTCTGTATGAGCTCCTGTGTATATGTATGTACGTGTGTGTGTGTGTGTGTGTGTGTGTGCAGCCCTCCCCCTGCGCTTCTCCTCGCCTCCCTATTGACGGGAGTTTTAATAAAACTACCCCCACCAGTGACTGAACTAGAGAGAGAGAGAGAGAGAGAATCTACCCGGCCGGCTAAACGTTGTAGGGGCGGAAAAGCTGCTCTCAGCCGCGCGAGGGTAGAGACTCGCAAGATATTGGGCCAAGTAGAAAGAGACGAGAGATTGTGTAAGAACCCGAGAGATATCCAGCTCGTAAGACGGGAAAATGAAAGAAAAATGGCGAGAGAAGGAGGTTCGTAAGAAAAAAAAAAGAAATCCTCTCCTTTTCATCTTTCGTTGCGCGGCTCTCTTTCTTTTTCTCGCATTATGCCAAAGATGCGCACGAATCATCCCCCTTTTTACGATGATTTTTTTTTTCGACTTTTATATTTCTCGGTATGTTTATGTGTGCGTATACTATCGAAACTTGAAATAGTGAAAAATTTGCTTTTCTCGATAGTCAAGATATTTTCAATTTTTAATTAGTCTTTGCTTTGTTATTAATAAAATTTTAGCGAATATTCGTTATTTAATGCAATGGGTTTAATGACTATTGAAATTAGGTTATTTAGTTGAAGTGAAAAAGATTATTTTTCGCAAATATTTACAATAATATATATTAATTTAATAAATAATATTATAAGTTAATATTCATAATTGTTAAATATTTATTTACATATCATGCAAATGAAAATATTAATATCTCTTTCAAAAGTCTTTTCTTTAAAGTCTCTCTTGCGATATTTTTCAGTGTCTAATTAGCCAGTCGACGTTTATCAAAATTGAATAATTATATTTTTTACTATTATCTAAGAATGATTTACGAATTAAAAGATAAATTTGACTCGTTATGTTTATTTTTTAGGAAAAGATATTGTAGAATTTATTAAAGAGAAATTAGTCAACATTAATGTCTTCCTCTTAAGTGCACAATGCCATTATCATAACATATATATATATATATAATTGACTTTTATAAAAAAATTCAAAATATTCAAAAATATATTCATAAGGTACAATGTTACGTACGTAGTGTCTTTTAAATATTGAATTAATCCCAAGTAGCGAACGTGCATTTTTTCATTGATTTGCTTTTTTATTTTTTATTAAATTTAGCCCTAGTAAACAATTATTACAAGTTAGTAACAAAGTACATTTAATTTAATATAGTAGCCCAACCGAAGAAATAAATTCCTGTGGGTTGGTCTGGCTCAATGAAAACGTAAAAAAAATTAATGATACTGTCAAACTATTTTATAATAAGCGCAATTTAGACAATGTTCACTTGCGACTTTGGTATAGTTCATTTTCACTTATTCAAACATTGAATGTGTACGACTTCCATGTAGTCGGACCATTCTACTTTTTACAAAGAGTGAATCTTCAGTATTTCAGATTTAAAGAGTATGTATAAGCTCGAGGCCTGTCACAGAAACAAAGAGTCGGTCTCTCGCTAAATGTTTTCATCACATCGAAAGAGAAAGAGAGAGGGAGAGAGGGAGACGTAGCAGATGCCGATCAAGTGGCTATTCCACTGGCAAGAGTCAACAGTGAACGTCCGTACATATCGTTGTGTACATTGATTCTAAAGGGGGATTTTACACCGCTGCGCGCGATCATCGTATCACGGACTCGTGAGTCGACAAGAAGACCTCGCACGCGCGCGCGCAAGAGAGAGAGAGAGAGAGAGAGAGAAAAAGTTTCTCCGCTATAGCGCATATAGTGCAGGAAGACAGAGAAACGCACACACGGAGGAAAAACAAAAGAGCGATCGATGCTGTTTTCGGGGGTAGACTAGAAAAGCGCAAGCTGACGCTCAGAGAGAGAGAGAGAGAGAGAGAGAGAGACCCTCGCTTATACACACCAGGACACGCGACAGCTCGAGTCGTCCTGGTGCGTCATCTTGGAGCGTCCAAATGTTGCCGGCCACGATATTGTAACGAGCTGCGCAGCCGGTGTCAGCTTTGTCCTTTCCTTTCTTTTCTCTCTCTCTCTCTGCATACTTCCTTCTCTCTCTGTGTATGCTATATATAGTGTGTAATATATATTATACGACATATATGTATGGCGTAGAATACATTAGACGAAATCTTATGGTTATTCTCATTTTTTGCCGAAGGGCGAAGCTGCATTTGTCATGCGAAATTTGAATTTAATTAAAAACTTTATCTTTGTGACGGTGAAGCACCGTTATCGAACAGCGTCGATAGATAAACCTGATCTGCCGCGGTATTATCCTCTGTTTTACAAAGGGATAACGAAATCTATCGAGTGCTTCAAGCTGCATACACATTCTTATCGCAACAATGTTGAGTTGGACAATAAATATGTGATCTATTTGTAACCATATATTATATATATTGAAGACTTTTTGAATTTCGTCGTATTTCTAAAAAGAACCTCTTCGTAAATTTTTGGATAGCTGTATACAAGTCACGATTATACGCGTATATAAGGTATTATAATCACAGTATGAGATACTTTGAGCATTAACTTTATTTTTCGCTAGAAATAGAACTCGATTCACAAGCTGCGACGAATACAGACAGTTTTGTAGAAGTCAATAAATATAATTTTTAAATTTTGTCTTATGTCGAAAGATCATACCTTTTCCAATATTTTATTTGATCAATTTAGCAAATTTTTACACAAAGCTTTTCTTTGCGTGTGTTAATGAAAGATGCCAAAGGAGATACAAATTGACGCACTGTAACTTGGAAACGGTTCGTGAAAAATATCTAAAAATTCACGAAGGTACCAAAGTATACCAAAGAACAGATACAAATTATTTAGAAGAACATTTTTTACGAGTCAATCCATCAGAACATCACCCATATATATTTAGCTTGTGTCTATATGAGCCAATGCCGATGTAAATTTATGTTCAATTATGTAAAAATTCAATATACCCTTTAATATAATTTATTTTAAATTGAAGTACGAATCAGGAATTCACTGAAAATTTTTTTCTAGATTTATAGAAATGCTTATTTTTATATCTACACTGAAATGTCGCTTTAGCTAATAAATAATGTTGATTCGAAAGGAAAATTATTCGCATCAATCGAAACAAACTTAAGAGTTTATCATAAAACATTGATTTTGTAGAAAATAATTTGTTCGTACTATGCAGCAGGACGAAGCTATTAAATTAGCTACAAGTGGTAAAATCATTCTATGATTACCGTATAACAAACCGTAAGCTCGATTTTATTTCAATATAATCCAATTAAATATTCGTTTTTAATGAAATTCAATCAATTCAAATTCACGCTCGAAGCAACATGTGTGATTAAAATAAAAGGATCTCGCCAAAAAATAGCTTTAGTTTCAATTAAAAAAATATTTTGTTTATTCAAATTTTCTTTTCTATTCGAGATTATCGCTTCGACAAAAAAGCACGTCTTTCGCTTCAAATGTTTTCTTTTGTGCGCAATACACGTTAATATTTCAAAATAAAAATAACACCCGAAGCAAAAAGTTTTTTTTTATTTAATCAAAACGGTCAGATTTTGAATTTGAAAAAACTGTTCAAAATTCATCGGTGAAATGCCAAAATGCACGCTTATTCCTTGTAAAAGTGAAACTTCCAACACGCATAAGACCTTATAAATTTTAATACGACAAAGCTCTCTTTTAGGGAGAACATGTGCTGTCGAGGTAGTTCCACAGGTCTTGCGACAAAAATATTAAGTGCTTTACTTTGACCAACACATTTGTACCGTCAACTCGGAAGATTAGCCAAAGCTTTATTTGTGTGCTTTTCCATGAACCGACGGCGACTGCGCAGAACCAAGTTTCGCTCGAAGCGATTGGAGAGCCACTGCTCATCATGACTATTCCCATTCGTATATCCTACCGTCCTCTGCCCTTTACACGTGTTCGAATCGTATCTTATATTATATGGACCAACTTTGATGAATCTTACTGTTATCTTAAATCGATTTGGATAGTGCGAGCATTTGTATAAGTGTTTCACTGGAATTTGAAGCCCGATTTTATACAATTTATACTTAGACGATATTTTAGACAAATTAAATAAAATATCCCGTATGATTAAGTTTCTTAATAAAAAATATAGGAAATCATATTGATTTCTCGATTAAATAATTCATTGCTATTATATAAATTTCACGATTTGTATATTCTGATTCAATTGTGTCATAGTCATAATAATATTTTTTAAAATGCCAGGTGCAATAATTTTATAGGCAAAATACTGATAATTAAGTCATTTCACAACATCACGTTCAATTTATCATTATTTGAAGGTCAAGAAAGCATATGACTCTACTATCAAGAAAACTGAATTTTTCGTTATTTCAAATTTAGAAAAAAATAAGTTTTTTTCACTTTTCAATTCAACTGTTCATTATTAATCTGTATCAAAATTAATGTATCAAGTGTACTTTAAAGAATGTTGCAAATAATAATTACTTAGAAAACATAAAACAACTATGTACATTTTTTTAATTAACTTTTATGATATTATCACTAATGTCAAAAAACATATTATCTTACATAGACCCGACCTTTATCGTTACCAGATACTTTGCAACATTCTCTTTGGAAACTCATTTTTTTGAAAATAATCCGCTTTACAATTATTGATTGTTCTAAAAGACACGCAATCACGATTTTGTAACTCGTGAGTGTTCCATGATGAATTCGAGTGTGTTTTCGTTTTTAGGAAATTATTAGTCAAACTCATAGTTTTCGAGAGAGAAATGTAAAAAATGTAATTTACTTTTAGAAAATATTGTTTAAGCCAAAGTAAAATAAACAATAATTTTTAAAATAACTGCACACGAAAAGCTATACATTGAATTTTATAAAAGAAACCCGGCAGAGAAAATACATTCCTGTTCGCTGGTCTGCTTCTATTCAACACTAAGCGCTTAAATTTAAATTTAAAATATATTCACTTTAAAACTAAGCTTAACACTAAATTTATACATTTTTGCGCATTCGCGACTTAAATTAGAATTGCAAAATTGCATAATATAATTTTTTGCTCATTCACCAATATATGATTAACGTTGCATTTGCTTTAGGATATGTTTCAGTAAATTCAATTTTTAATTCTCTTTTTCGAAATTGTTAAGTCTTGTTAATCCTACTGCACACATATATCTCTGTAATGGGGAAAGATTTCTCTATGTTGGAGAGCAAAAATCACATTTACAATTTTATGTAAAAAAGATGTTATTTGCAACTATGGTGTCTTGATATCGGGTGGTGCATTGAGATTCTGAATGAAATTTAATATTGCTTGATCGATTCCTAAGCAGTTTAATGTCACCATACGATATTTGATACTTATTGCCATTTACGATTTTACTTCCAAGTGGATCAGGACTTGACTTTAGTCGAGCAATTTTTTAATTGCAATAATCAATTGTAGAAAAAACTGTTTCAATTGGTTTATTTTTAACTTAAAAATTGTTAGTATTCTGTTGCTCTCCCTTTACTAAAACTGCATGTTTACTGTCATTTAATTTGGTACGACGACAAAAGGCGCATTTATTGTTTATGTTAACAAAGTTATCGTTCGTTTTTTGGATTTGTTTGTTTAATCATTCCATTTGTTTTTAAATATGTCATTAAAGTGTCTGCCAGTTGTACTCTGAAATACGACGATGAGAACGTTCGCATTGGCGTATGCCTTTTCCGCTGTAACACATAAATGTTCCGATCTCAAGTAACATTCTATTTGTAAGTAGCAAATTCCCATGAACTTCCAATATGGAACTTGCCATTTACCTTAGCCTTTGTGTTAATTTTCAAATAATAGATTTGATTAATTGTTTTATTTGTTTACAACAATTTTTTCGTTCATATTTTTATCGTAACATATTCTAATAATTATCTATTATCCATTGTTTATTTTCGTTTTAACGGCGAATCTTCTGTAGATGATATTTTGAGTGTATTTGGTAAATTATTATAAGCACATAATGCTTTGATATAACTATTTTAATATACTAATTTGTTTAAAGCGCCTTGGAACTTGCAAGCCACGATATGAAGTTTCGGTATTTGTTACGTATTCTATGTAAAAATGATGAAAAATTTATAAATAAATTGCGTAATATATGTACTATTAATCATATTTATAAAATAATTATATATTTATATTACAACATTTAACTTCTTTTCGTAATACGAATAAAAAGACGTCTTCGTCGGCTCTCTTTCGAAAGAAACTAAAGTTTGTATTAAGACTGTAAAGGATTTTCTTCAAAACGAAAAAAAAAGAAAAAAAAAATGATCTCTTCAAATAGCATTCTCGCGTTCTATTCAACGAATGTACGCGCACACACATAGCCGAAATTATAATGTCAAGTAAATCACGAAAGTAGGCGTAGCTCATTACGAATGCATAACCAAGTCACAAAGCCACAGAACGATTAAAGGCAAAGTTTCACAGCATTTCTCTCTCACTGAACTACTCAATTCTGCATCTATAATATAATACAGTTCTAAGCGAGGCACGCGTTCTAAGGTCTATGAAAATTCATCAGCGTCGATCGTACAGACCCACGGACTGTTATATGTGTGAAAATCAAATAATAAATATCCAACTCATAGAGTCGATGTAATCCCGGCGGGTAGAAAAGTAGCTATATATAGGCAACGTAGGCCTTTTATTCGATCGACGCAGTGCACGGTGGCAAGCATCTAAGCTGTGAATTCGACGATGTTTGGCCGTAGAGCAGATATTAACTGTATCCCAACGGATGCGGCGCCCGGCTTCTGGATATTATGATCGTCCTTCAGGCACAATTAGTAATCCCCGGCACGCGGCCAAGTCACGTGTCCTCGTTGTACTCCCTATATACACAACCCCCTCTGTAAGATCAAGCCTCGTATAGCCGGACGTTTTCTCTCCCACATTGGGATGAAAACCTGTGGCAGATCGACACCTCCCACATACGCACGATCAAACCTACCGTTTACAACTTCATCTTTCTGATGTATGCGCATATGTCTATGGTTACTGCCAAATTCCCAGATATCGACGGTTCGCATGCGTGTCCCTTATAGTTGAGCACTTGCTATTGGAGAAACTTTCGCACGGGAAACAAAGTTTAACTTGCGTACAATGGCCGATGCGTTACTGAAAATAATTTTCACTTTAAATTCATATTTTCTCTTTTCCAGTGTCGCTAATTGCAAATCATTTCTCATGGAGTACGAAAACTTTGAATATAACTTTAGGAAAATGTGGAATAGAAATCTGTATCCGGATAGAAAAACTGATACACATGATATTGTTAGTTTTAACATATAGATCTTCGATCTTGAAGTATCAAAAATTAAACTCGATGCAGTGTAATAGTAGAATCATCGCAATGGCGTTATAAGTTTGGTAATCTATTGGTATAATTAATTCATTCGGTAGAAAGAGAGCAGTATTAAAGAAAATGTAATTTTTGTGCTGTTAGGAATAGCTTAACATTTGCGTAAATTCTTTCGTTCCTTCTAATGAAAGAAATCCGATAAAAATTCAGTCAACTAAGCCGTATTTCGATTGCTTTGTATCAAAAAAGGTGCTCAATTTTGAAACATTCGTAGTAAACACTGTATTAGATATATTATCATTATTTCAATAATAAATCGTACATATATTGCACTTCATTAAAAAAAAAACATTAATAATATAATAAGAATTAATTCTGATTCGTAACATTCGTGAAAATGCGGTGTTTGAATTGCGAATATTCACTACATTATCGAATTAATGTTTTTTGACTTTGCTCAATAGTGAACTGTTGACTAATTCCGAAGTGAAACAACTTTACTATCAAGAATAGTGAATTTTTCACTATTTCAAATTTAGAAAGTAATATAATTGAATGTGGCGTAGTGAAATGACTGAATAATCAGTACTGATGTATGTTATTTACCAAATCGTACCACAAGATACAAGTCGAAAATATAAACAATATGTACTTCTACTTTACATACGTTCCTTTATCAATTATTATAGCTAAACTTTAGATAAGTATTGTTCATGGATTGCTAGAATGTAATAAATAGTACGGTGAAAATATCTTTTTCCCATCGAGCTCTTTAACATTATTTTATGAAATAAGTAAGCTCCATCGACCTAAAAAATCGATTGCTAAACATGTATCTCTAACATTCAATAAATTCTTCTTATATTCAATCTACTAATAATAAAGAGCGACAAAATGAAAAAAAAATACTTATCCCCCGTGTAAAGTAAACCGAAGAATATTTCTACATTCATTTAGCCACAAGGGATGTATATTTTTTTCCCAGAAAAAGTTGTGATTTTTGCACGAAACTCGTGACTATTTGCCAAATCGCTTTCCCAGGATATCTCGATGATCCGCAGCAGCCCGTAGCCACGTGACCTCTGTCAATACTATAAGCCCGTGCGATCTCTCCCTCCTGACTTCCATGCTACCCCCTGTACGGTATGTATATAGGTACACGCATCCACATACAGAACTCGCTCTACGATCTCCCGTTTACGTGTGTTCCATTCAACCAGTTCTCTCTCTCTCTCTCTCTCTCTCTCTCTCTGTCGGATCCGCTCCCCCTTCCACCCCCGCTGCGCTGAAGAGACATCGCACACAGGCAAAATTGACCCTGCGCCTCACACACGTACACCGTTGCCGCGGGCGAGGACATGCTTCTGTAAATATTCGCCGATGTATATTGTTCTCGGTGAGCTGCATATATATACATCCATATATGTGTATGTAGAATCTTTGATGACGTGGGAAACGATGCGCTTTTCCGATTTTCATGCGTATGTATAGATGTGTATATATAAGCGGGTATAGGGACGATGTTCGCAGAGGATTTGCTGTATATATACAGAGTCTTATGCAGAGATTGTTTCAGCCTGTGGAGTTTATTAACATTTTTATGGAAACGCAGCAGTGTACACGACGTGTTGTAGACCGTAGGAGTCGGATATTCATACATAACAATGAAAATTCATCGGATGAAATGTAATGTACGTGGATCGGATGTAGAGCTTATGTAGACTAAAAAAAATATACTTCCAAACGTATTCAACTAGTCGAAATATCATAACCAACAGTACTGAGGCCGCTTATACAGTAATCGTAGAATGATTTGACCACTTGTAGTCTAATTTGACTAGACGCCACCTGCCGGATAGTACGAAAAGTTAACGAAAATATAATAAATTATAAAAAAAATGCTTGGTTCTAAAGTAAAAAACTTTTTAATTAAAGGCTCATTTTGATGAAAAAATCTATGTTTATTCGTTTTAAAAAACAATGCTTGTCCTTGTCAAACAAAGGTCTTTGTTTAAAAAGGCGTTCCTTTTGCCTCAAAAGTTTCATTTCTTTTAGTGTATACTCGAAGTCTGTACATATATATATAGATCGTGAGAAGAATCTCTCGAATGAAAGGTTTAATAAAAATAAAGCGATACGACACCCGCGGGGCAATGTATATACGATATACATATATATACACCTATAGGTGCAATCGAGCTTTTTATCTCTTTGGTCTCGTGTCGTATATGTATCTATGAAGTTCATCCAAGCGATAGGACGGTACGCCTATAGAGTGAGCGCGAGAAGCGAGGCCGTGCGCCGGCACGTGTCAGTCTAAGCACGCGGAAAATCTGTCTTTGAAGTTGTACTAGACTGAGAGTGAGCCGTCTACTCCTGAATGTATTTCGATATGTACCAACACTCGCACCTTTCCTACTAGCGTCCAATTGTGCGTGAGTCGGAATATGTAGATTTAGCCTCGCCTGTACTACACACACATATATATATATTACCCCATAGTGTCAGGCTGGTGCACACCTAGTGACATTACAGTTGTGCGCGTTCTTTTCAAACTTGTGTACGAGAGTCCTGGAGGAGAATAGACGAGACACTGCATATTCTCGACAAAGTCGTAATACGCATTCCTCGAACGCAATTGCCAAGCCTGGCCCTTGTTTTAAATTCTCTCGCGAATGCGCGCTCGCTGTGTAGTCTCTTCTTACGCATACGCGTGCAAATCCATGATGGATTGGAAGATAGAAATGGTTAAGAAAATAACATTTTTTCAGATCGGTCTGGAAGTACACTCTGGGAATAAAACTCAATGTACTGAAAAAATGACATTTTTGAGACGAGAGGCGAAAGGAACGTCTTGATGGCTGAATCCTTTTTGTCAAAGAAAAATGATTGTTGTGACTCGAAAGGAATACACTTAAATAACAATTATTTTTTTGGCTTAAAAAGAAATGTTCCGTTTACTTGAACAATTAAGCGTTTATGTTCAAAACGATTATATTTTCATGAACTTTTCCTACTCCGTACTAGGGGGCGTCTTGCCAAACGAGTCTGCAAGTGACAAAAACATTTCAGGATTAGTATATAGTTGTTCTTCTTCGATAATTACGTAACATTTTTAAACTTTGTATACTTAATTGTTTCTGCTACAGCGATTATGCTCTGTTAATTTTCAATAGATTTGTCGTGTCAATAATTAAAATTGCATTCGACTATAAATTGACGGATTCGTTTGGAAGTGTATGCATTATTGTTTAATCGAATAGCACCATTTCCGTGTTTAAATGAAATTTTTTTCTTTTGATCTAATAAAAATGCATTTCGACAAGCTATTTCATTTTTGTTTCGGCTCAAAGGGATTTCTTTTGCTTCGAATGGTTATTCGATTACAGTGCAGGATAACGTAAATATAGAAATACAATTTATAGGATAGCGCATTCAGTTTTTGTTTCGGGAAAACCTTTGGATCTTCGAAGATGAAAATTTAAAATAAAAAATATTTTAACAGAGTCTTTCTTTCGGATATTACAAACTTGTTCTACCTTCGATTTACATAACACATCCAATATCCATGCTAACTCATATATGTTTGCGTAAAAGTGCAGTTGTTTGTTTATTGACAAAATATCGTACAATCTTATAAATACACTTGATACTTATGAAAGGAACTGAAATATAAAGGAATGTAAATATTTCTGGTATTTACCGTTTGCCATGACTGAATATTCAAAGCTTAAAGGATACAATTCGTATAAACGGAAAGTCGTGAATATACTATAGAAGATAAGATAACGTAAAGCTATGTATTTTAAAAAGCACGAAAGCAGTGTATAAAATACAAAATCGCAAGATTCACGATGACAAGTGATTATAACATGATTGTTCAGCAAATACTGTCACCAAACAGTGATGCATTTAATTATCGTTGAAATATCAAAGCTTATAACGGAAAATATTAATTTCAAACATTTTTGCGGGCAATTCAAGCTAAGTGTAATTATTATTGGTTGATGTTGGGACAGGTACACTCTAAAAACAATTTTAATTTTCAGATATCACATTATTCCCAATTGGATATGGATTTGCGCGTGTAGACATATCTCTCTTATATATATCTCTCTTCTCACTCACTATCTCGTTCGTGTTATTACATTTTCTACGAGATCTCTATTGTACTCGTGCGCGGAAAACAGTCGGTATCGCGCAAGCTATGTACCACCCTCTATACCTTATATATATATATATATACGAATAGCTGAATTTTTTCATTTTTTGTCTGTGCGATGGGCTACTTTACCCCTGACACAGCTAATGCTTTCCCTTGTCATTGTTTTCTAATAACGGGGGTAGGAACGGGATCTAGAACGATGGGGATAGTTTCGGTGTTAATGATATGGATGGAAAGTGGACTATGCGAGGATTTGTTCGATGATCACTGACGCGTAAGATACTGCGTACAATTGAATATAATCCCGTAATAAAAATAGTAAGATCACAAAATAGTAATTTATTTTCACAAATACGTGCAGAGATTTTAAAACGAATGCAGAAACAAATTATTAATTAATTTTTCTGCCAAGTATTTAAAAAATCAGTACATTCTACAATACCAAATTTTGTCTGTACTGAAAAAAAACATTATTAGAATAATAATAAATTAACTTCAATCTAATCGTTGTATTTATTTGAATGATTGAGACATACTTTTATTTGAGATAGCGGGTAACTAAATCAAATCTGTATCCTATAAATAATACGATTTTCATCGGTAAATGGTTGTTCAAACATACGAATTCGTTATTCATTTGAAATTGTTTGCTCAATCTATCCATCGATTCTTTTGAAATCTTGAGCACACTTAAATTTCTGTTATATGCTGTAATTAGCCATTAAAGATGAGACGTAGAGAGATCCTATATCTCTTGAGTAATTAAAATTCAAATTTAACTTTTAAAATATTAAACTTATTACACGAACATTCAGGAGACGTGTATTCGCTTATTTATATTATATTAGGCTACAATTTTGGTGACATCATTAAAGGTATTTGAAATGCTATCCTGTGCCTACCGCAAGAATGAAAATACGTCCGTTTAAATAATTAAAATTGAACGACGTAAAGTATAAAGCAAATCATTATACATCGAGTACTTGTCGTACATCTACAATATGCCAAGTATATACGTATAACGTAATGGAAGTATCATACACGTGCACCTTGCCCATCGAACAATAATTTCACGCTCCGAATCAATGAAACTGAAAGCCATAATAGCCATTCCGAGATTTAAAGAGTTACATATATACCATCTCACGTACACAGCACGAACCGAAAGATCATAAATTATATGATTAAGACTATAAAGTACAAGGGTAGGTAACGCGTGTGCGGCTACATAAAAACACGGGCAATGGTTTTTCACCATACGCTGGGGTGACATGTACGCAGCATCTCTTCCACGCGCAACTATACCTTTCGGCATAATTACACGCTCGGCATTCGAGACGCGCAACTTTTGCCTAGGGGCTCTATATTGTACTATATCGCTATATATGGTAGATAGTGCGAAGGGGTGCATATAGGCTGCACCTGCGGAGCCGCATTTTTCATCCTTTGTCATTCTCCTCGGCTGCTCCTGTATATATATCGCATATATGGTGTATACGGGCTGCGACTGCTGCGACTTACGTATATATATATATATAGCGTAACTCGATTAGCGATGACGAATCGCCGTCACTGCAGACGTTTAGCAGCTTCGACGCAGCTCATTTTCGCGATTCAGGAATTCGAGGGGTTGTCGGAGGTAACGAGGGGTGAGATTTCCTTTTTTTTCTCGCTTCTACGAGGCGTAGCAATCGATTCGTTTTGTGGTAAAGCCTCCTATTCTCCGTCGAGAACTGTTCTCTAAACAAGAATAAATAAAATAAACATTTTTAAAGAAAATTTCTCGAACTCGTCTGAATTCTATCCACGAGATTTGCAAAAGGCAGTTTTCGAGATATTGCACCGAAAGAAATGATCGATAACGTACCCTTAAATAACCACGAGCAGATATTAATATTGTAAGCCGAAGTAAATTGTTTATCCTGGAAATATCTATATTTTTTTATTAAAAAAATATGAAATAAAATGATATTTTTGAAAATAAGCAGAACTTGTTTAATTTACAACGAGTATAAGATTTTTCACTCAAAATTGGCTTCCTCTAATCATGATTTCTACATTTCCTTTCGAGTCGATTAAGAGAGCACTTGCAGATTTTACCTAATAGCGCGCCGCACACGCAAAATAAAATCAACTTGTTTTTGCTCAGAATTTAATTGCACGTACTGTCGATAACTAATTTATTACATCGAAACCAAACAAATCGTTTCTGCATTGAAATGATAAAACGATAAAAGCCTGCGATTTTGATAAAATTGTTCGACGATTACTATACAACGATACCAATACGTTTGGAAATGAAAATATTCTTTTTAACGTTTCAAGATACGCGGATCCTTTAACCCAAAACGATCTTACAAAAAAGTTTGATTTCTTTCGATTCCAAAAGATGCCTTTTTGACCAACTATTTATGATTATTTTCCTTTTGAATACCTCGCGGTACAATCGCGCATTACAAAATTTCGCTCGCTCTTAAGACCAATCCATCAAAACACTTGTTAATCCGCGTTGCTTTGTAATCGATCTCCTTTTATTAAAAATAATCCAAGGTCGTAAAGTTCGCATCTGAAATAAAGTGATTCGAAATTCGTCTTTATTATCTCGCGCAGCATCCCAGTATGCATCTTGAGAGAAAATTATTCAAAGCATCCGCGAGAGATGGAGAGAGAGAGAGAGAGAGAAAGGAGTCGTATATATAAAATCGATCGTAATAGCATGCAAAAGCTCGAGGATCGATACTCGCGATCCGAGACGCGAAGAAAGCTGCGCCGGCCTCGCAACTAACCGTATCTATAGATATAGCTACTCACGCACACGTATATATATTCTCCCCTTCGAACAGGCGTCGAACGCACGTGCGTTTCTTGGTCGACCCCCCGCACGAAATACTTTGCATCGCGCGCGTCAGGATCTCTTTGCTCTCTGTCTTTCCCTACGTGATACATAGACATATATACATGCCACCCCTCAGCAGGAGTCTCCGCTGTATAGACGGACGACGCGGCATACCAAACTTTAATGCTCAACTAGCCGTATCATCGAGGGATTGTGTTTACGGGCATAAAGAGCGACGGGCTTTTATTTGTCAAACAGGGAACGCGAACTGCCCCGTCTAAATCATTGCGAGCCCGCGCTCAGACGAATTTCACGCTTTTCTATCGAATGCTATACGTATATATATATATATATATAGAGAGAGAGAGAGAGAGAGAGAGAGAGAGAGAGGGAGAGGGAGAGACTCTAATTGATTTGAGAGAGAGAGAGAGAGAGAGAGCGAGGCACGAACGATCGAGCCTTGCTTTTCGTCTTTCTCATTTTTTTTATTCTTTGGGTAAACCACTGTGTGCACCGATCGATTGGCCGCTATTTTTTTAGTTGCAGTAGTTATTGCAGTGGTGCTTCAAGAGTTATAATGAGCATTTTGATTATATATTGATATGTGCAGATCAAGCTCAAATGGGACGTGTATTTAACGTATAGGATAAACATTAATATGCGCGTATATATTATATATAATAAAAAACTTATTGATTTAATACAACTTAGAGGTATAGTTTGAATGAATTGAAAAATGTCATTTGATATAAATACCACAGAAAATTTCTTCCTCAAGTACAACTAGTGTAATATATTGCGCTGTCCGAATTGACTTGAAAATTTCAAATTCCATAAAATTCTGATCATTTTGTGATTTCAATTTCAGCAAGAAATGCAGATTCCTAAATACCTTAAAACTACGATAGCGACAGCTACTTTGTCTGTAACTTTTAGTAAAGTTTGCTGTAGACAAACTCATGATTACACACGTAAAGTTGAATTTTAATCATAATATGAGATAATTTGACTGTTCGTTCGCTTTATTTTCAGCTAGAAACATAGCTATTCACAATTTGTTATTAATGTAGGTAGTTTTATAGTCAATAAAACTTTTTTAAATTTTTTCTAATGTCGAATGATCAAACCTTTTCAATGCCTGATTTTAAAACTTACATGGCGTATAAATTTACTGTCACGCATATAACATACGACATTATTAATATTTTATTTGATCAATTTTTCAAATTTTTGCCAAAAGACTTCTCTTCGTGTTTTCAATGAAAGATGCTCCCTAAATTCGAAAAATGCTGAACATTTTGACACCGTGTAACTTGAAAATGGTACGTGAAAAATATTTCAAAAAATTCATAGATGTATACAGTACCGAATTCAATTTCAAATATTAATTAAAAAAAAAACAATTTTTCGTCTAGTCAATCTATGAAAGAATCATGTACATACTGTATAAATGATACGGTACAGATTAGAAAACAAGTCGTGCACCTGCAGCAATGACCCTCGTTTTAAGAAACTATTATCTTAAACTGATATTCATATCTAGACTACATAGTACGTTGTACCTGTTGTTTAACATTGTAAACACTCTTCCTTACGTATTTGTAAAACGATTAATTCGGCTTTGTCAAAGATAAGCAGGTGGATGCGATATTTTTCATGTACATTACCCCGTTAGTGGGTGAATCATCGATTTTCAGATTAGATTATTTATTTTTCTTACCTATACTTACAATAATAGAAAGATTTACGACAATAAGAAAGTTTAAAAGGCACATTTTTTGAAAACGTCAAGACTCAAGAGTTTGGATGGGAGACTTTTTGAAAGAAGGCAATAATCAACTGTTAACATAATGCAATTTCTTTGCGCGTAACGAATGTGGAAAACAATTTTATAGGCATACGAGAAAAATAATAGAATCGAATTTTTTTATTTTAGAATGAATATATTATAATCGGAATCCAATATTATAGATTATTTGCATGAAAATCAAGGAAAACAGGTTTGTATCGATAAATGAATAGAAAATACCTATTTATAGGAACAGCGCGTGCTCATTTTGTTAGAACGAATTTTTTATTCTCTCAATACTTCAATCTTAAATTTATTTTACTATATTGCTGATATTTTCAGAAACAATTAGAAATTCTACAGTTTTAAATTAAAAATTCATTTTTTTACTTTTATAAAAAAAGGGGAACTTGCCATTTTCTGGACAGACACTGTCCGGTAGTTTAATATTCTGATAAAATACGTCCAGCTGTTTCAAAGAACTTTTCCATAGATAAACTTTTTAACCAATTAAAAAAATTGTTCATTGCATCCGTGCTTTTTCTAATTAATTAAAATCAATATGCATCAACGATAATTAAAAATACAAAAAATCAATTAAGCTATAAAAATAAAACAACGACAATATTAACAAAATTAATATATATCTAACACTGAAAGAAGTAATATTTTTGACAAAAGGCGTATGTTTTTTTTTACTAAATCATTTTCATTCATAAGGGAAATCATTGCTATTCCTATTCATATATTCCCTTAATAAACAAAGAGGTCTTTTTACACCGATGAAAAGGATATAAAAAAAAAGTTATTTTTTTATCCTTTCCTAATGTCCGGTAGGCGGCGCCTCGTCGAATCAGCCTTCAAGTGGCGAAATCACTCTATGATAATTACTATATAAAAAGCTTCGAACCAAGTATATTTAAACATTTCTGCGATATCGTTAATCGATTTCTCGATTGTGAAATATTTGCTATACTACATTATAATGTTAAAAGTTTGATTCCCTTATGAGTTTCTTTTGCTGCAAATAGTTATTCTTTGAGTGAAACGAAATATGGTCATGGGAGAATCGCCATCTTGCCCAGAGTTCACCCTCTTCCTGTTAATAAAGCCTGAACTACTGTAGATACCCTGAACAGTCCTCTCCCATGGAAAATATTGCTGGAATAACGACAATAGCCATGTGGCAGAAAAGTAGCGCATAGACGAGTCTCTTTGTAAAAAAAGCTTTTTCCTCGAAACTCCTCTACGCCAGCTCTCGAGAGAAAGAGAAATATCCCAGAAACAGAGAGAGAGAGAGAGAGAGAGAGAGAGAGAGAGAGAGCGCGCTGCGCAACGCTTCGGCGGCTACGGTATCCCACCTACAATTCCCGCCCTCGTGACCACCCCTCCCGATCGTATATCGTGCAAGCTCACCCCCTCCACACGTAGAACGATGCGCGGACGTGCGCGCGCGCCGTCATATTACTTTGAGCTCTGCACTTGCGACCTTTTCTCTCTATATCTCTTTGCCCGCCTCTTACAGCAGACTTATTTGGAGTTTTTGGCCCGGTTTTCTTTGAACTGCTGCAACTTTTTCTTCTTCTTCTTCTTCTTCTTCTTCTTCTTCATCGTCAATTTTTGCTCGTGGACGGATTGTGTATACGTTGGCCGAGCTTAGCGAGAACTTTCAGGAGTCTTTGAGCTTTCAGAGAAATTATTGAATTCGGATTGAGGACTTTGGATTGCTAAAGTTTACTATGTATATATATACATTCACACATACATATATATAGTGAGAGAGAGAGAGAGAGAGAGAGAGAGATATGTTGCTCGTGGGAGATCGATGAAGAGTTTCTAGAGAAGAGTCAGTTTACTTTTAGTTTGTTGCGACTCTATGTTGCATTGGTTCTTCGTGTACATTTGTATAGTGTTATAATATTTATATTTTACTATATATTTGTAAGATCAATTTTATTAATTGCGAAATGCGAACTGAATTTCGAATTTTCGCAAAATTACTTAAACGTTACATGTAAGTGTACGTTTTTCAAGGTACACTGTAAAATATCACCATTTGAAGCCCACCAAATCTTTTCGATACAAAAAGGCAAGAAATATTAAATAGCTTTCAAAGAGATACCCTCATTTGAAACAATTCTAAGAACAAAATTTAACACACCGGGTTTATCAAACAATCAGAATGATTTTGCTACTGATGGGCAAATTTGACCAGACGCGTCCTGCCGAATAGTACAAAAAGTTAATGAAAATTGAACAATTTTTTCTACAAAAATGCTTAATATTGAACTAAACGAAACATTTCTTTCTGAGCCTAAAAGAAAATTGATTTGATGCTAAATCTATGTTTAATATTAATGTCCATTCGTTTGAATAACAATATCCTTTTGAGTAAACAAATTTTACCTCAAAAGACATTTTATGCATACATCAAGTATGTGTAAATAAAATTTTATTTGAACTGCTAAATGGCAATAGATTACTGTACTCGATTCGAAGCTTGTTCGGAACATTACGTGATTTCAATAATTTTGTTTATTTATTCATTTTTACACCGCGACTAAATGAGCAAGTACTTCGTCATCTTTTCCTCTGGTTGACAATATTTAATTTAATAGTAACGAAATTTCTAGTCAAAATAACATTTGAAAGACTCTAACGGTTCAAAATACTTATTCGCTTTGAAATATTCATCGGGTATCTGTATGAATATAGATAAGCGAAGCGGCAGTTAAAAATCCTATGAAAGAATGTGATTTCAATGAGTTTTTTTCTAACTTCGCGAAAGTACAGTCGTATATTTGTAACTATCACATTAAATCGATTTTATTAATTTTACTGCAGTAGGACCCTGATGATGTCTTCTTTTAAAAATTGATGTAACTCCGCTCAAACATCGACACTAAAGGAAATGATATACTTTTGAGGACAAAGGAATATTTTTCTGTTAAATCCTTGCGAGCCAAAGGGAATGGATTCGAGTATTGAACGTAGTTTTCAATCAAAACAAATTCTTTTAAAATAAACGTTTATTTATTCAAAATTTAGATTATTCAAAAAATAAACTTTTCTTTTTAAATAAACGTTCCTTTTCCTCCGAAATTAATCATTTTTGTAACAAAGATTTCTATCTTCGTGAAATTTTTGTATTACCCGGTAGGAAGCGCCTGGTCAGATTAACCCGCAAATGACAAAATCATTCTGTAATTACTACGTAACGAGTTTTAAACTTGGTAAATTTAATTGTTTCGCTCATTCGATTTAAAAAGATGCGTTTATTTGACCAGCTAGCAAGATAAAATCAAATGATTATTTTTTTCACTGTATAAGTGTATTCATTTACGTTACGTATATATATCTATGAGTAGAATACATTATACATATACGAATACTCCTAATTCTTAATACGAGCTCTATAGCTTTCTAAAATATATGAATGTATTCATTCCCCAAAGCATTGGCTGAAACTTTGACGCGCGCAAATATATCTTCCAAATATATATATATATAGAATATCGCAGTGCAGCATTTCAAGAGCTTCATCACCCGCTGCAGAGAAAAGCGCAGTCATTATTAATAACGTTCATAACCCTCGACGATAATCTTCTCGCTAACTGCATCGCAGCCAGTAGCGATGGAACGAAGAAAAAAATAACGTTCGCATCGAACGAGCCAATATCGCGAGTTACTCTTTTTAGAGCCGCGGCATAAACGTATGCCGGTACTTTGTCCAGTTGCGCAGCAAACTGAAAAGAAAAAAAATACCGCGCGTATGTGTGTAAAATAAAAATAAATAATAACAACAAATAAGCAAAGGGGGGGGGGGGTAGAATCAATGGTCCGTGAAGAAATAAAGCAAAGTCTTTCGCCAAAAAAAAAAAAAAAAAAAACCTATACGAGACCGTAGTACGGAATTCCTCTCTGTCTGTCGTTCTGCGTGTCTCTCGTGGTATTGATTGGTGCCGGGAGGGATCCGAGTTGAGTACCGCTGAGGTCAGACTATACATCCCCCGCCATTGCGGCAATTCTGGGGCGTCACCCTAACCAACCAATAGGGGTTGAAGACTTTTTCGTTGAAGCACCGCCTACCCCTACCGCTAGAGATAGCTCGACAATGTCAGGGGGTGAGTGAGTCGCTAGTCAGACCTGCGCTGATACGGACGTGCGTGAACCTATAGTCTTCGTAAGCCAGTGCTTATAGACATATACATTACTCGTGTGCTCGAGCTGAAAAGCCATGTCTCCTGGATAAACTAGTCAAACTTCATTTTTCAAGTGTCTATACATACAAATATACGTAGTTTCAAAGGTAGTTTCGGTGAAAATGTGGAAAAGTGTGCCTGGTGCCGTAGAAAAGTCGTGACGAAGGTTCATCCGTAAGATTGTGCGCTTATCGATAAGAAAGGGAGACAAGAGTGGTGCATATAGAAGAAGCGGAAAAATGCTGGAACACTACACAACGCTGTACACGGTTACCGAAGTTTCGATAACTGCGGCCCTGTCCGCTGGAACGCCAATCGCCTGTCGACAAGCGGTTAACAATAACGTCGGCGGTGAGTGTCATAAACGACTTATTTTTGCCGATTATCTTTCTCCCGACGACTTCGAACTACTTATCAATATGTAATAGCTCAGCGAGTGTTCTCGGATACACATATGGATGTAGCGTGCAATTTATTAAAGCCGAGGACTTAGTGGTCCATATAGCCAAACGTCATTGATTCACAATATAATAGTTGCAATTATACATTAAAAAAAGTTGGCTTTATTTAAAAGAAAATTATCAATAATTCATGTAAATAATTGCCTCTTCCATTAAAGCTATTGTTTGCTAAATACTTTTTTTTTATTATACGAGCGGATAGTAGAATGGTCAAGCCTATAACAATTAGAGTAGAGAAATGGTAAATAATGAAATAGGATAAAAAATGTAAAAAAAAAAAAAAATGACACTGACTTTCTATACACAGAGGGTACAATCTCGGTAAAACAGGAGTCAAACCTGACGGAGGGCGTATGCGCGAACTGCGGTCGACGCATCCTCGACAAGTATGTGATGCGAGTCGAGGAGCGTTACTACCACGAGAGCTGTCTCTCCTGCTGCGAGTGTTCGACTCTTCTGTCGCACGTATGTTACGCTCGGGATTGCAAATTTTACTGTCGAGCCGATTACCAACGTATCTACGGGGCGAAATGCGCTCGTTGCCGGCAAAAAATCGAATCGACAGAGATGGTTCAACGAGTACCGAATTGTAATCAATCAGCACTCAATGGCTCGATTTTTCACGTCAATTGCTTCATATGCTGTATTTGCGGTGATCAATTACCAAGAGGAGCTCAATATATCATACGACATGGTCTACCACTTTGCAAGAGGGAATTCCAGAACGAGATGTACAATATGAGTAGTCCACTCGGTGAGTTATAAAATTATAGTTGTTTTCGGTCTTTTTTTTTCTCGCGCTATTGCAATCTGCATAAACTCTAGTCTGCAACGTTTACAGTAGCAGCAGGATCTACTCTGCCCCTCGAGACGGCAGCAGCGTTGCAGACTAGGCGCGATTGCAATCAGATCAGGTACAATGTACTTTGGCAATTGATAGCTGCTAGTTTTTCTATAAAAGCGTGCTCTGATTTTTTATTACAGACGACGATCTGCTGGACGACAGCAGACCGAGGGACGGTAGACGAGGTCCTAAACGACCAAGGACGATCCTCACCTCCGTTCAGAGGCGGCAATTTAAGGCTTCGTTTGAAATTTCACCGAAACCCTGTCGAAAAGTTCGAGAAGCTCTGGCCAAGGAGACCGGACTTAGCGTCAGAGTCGTTCAGGTTTGGTTTCAAAATCAACGCGCCAAGATGAAGAAGCTTCAACGTAAAGCTAAAATCGAACCTGGATCCGATAAGGAACCAAAAGAGGAACGCAAACCTGAGAGTCCGCACAGCGATCACAGTTAGTTTCTTTTTATTCTTATTTACGATATTAGCTTCTTTTTTTTCTTCCTCTTTTTTTCTATAGCTCTGCGCGCATGGCTATCAATAAATCTTACATTATCGTCGTTCAATTACAGGTCACTATATGAACGCGCTTACTTTACGGGACGGCGAGTCTTCCAACTTTCCCTCGGCGACGCAACCGCTTAATCCTAATAATCCTTATTCACCCGGTACGTATCGAATTTGAAGTAGAACGAAGAATTTCACTCACGACCCCTATTTCTTCCTCTGTAGAATTCCTTCTTACCGACGCATAATACACCCCTTATAGAATAGTGCATGCTAGAATTAAATTTTCACAAGCACAAAAGACCTCGTACTCTCTGAAGTAGAAATACTGAACTATCGCATACTTGGCAGTGTATTTTCACCTATTCAAAATGTTATTTATAAGTGTCTAATTGCGTAATAGCGACTCTTAACTATTTCATAAATGAAAATATTTCACTTTCTGAAAAAGTATAAATGCGCTGTTTAAAATGAGCGTATGCACTGATTGATAAACTGATTATTCGCGTTTGAAAAAGTGTATATTCGACTGCATACAACCAAAAATAGCTGTTTAATAGAACAGTTTCCAAACAGTTAATTCTTACTGCATAATTATGAAAATCACTCTCTTAAACAGTTAACTTTCATTAAATTCGAAGTAACATCGCAGTTATACGTCGCACTCTGCAATTAGTAAATATTCAATAAAACTAAAAGTTAATGAAAATAATGAAAAATTCACAAATTAATATTGAATATGCACTGACTGTATAAGCTAAAGTAAGATTCATTATTTCTAAATTAACTAACTCAGGGTTTTTGATGCGACGTTATTTCACTTTCGTTAATCACTAGCAAAATCAGTGAAATTTCCACTACTTCCAATTTAGAGAGTATGATCAATGAATTCGAAACAGAATAAAAGTTACCGCACACAGCCCCTATTCCTTCCTCTGTAGAGTTCTTTGTTATCGACGGGTGGTACGCCCCTTATACAATAGTGCATGCGAGTAAAAATCTCCCCAAGTAGAAAAGCACTCGTGTGGTCAGACAGAATGAACGAATCAATAATGGAATAAAATTTTCTTTTCAGATGCATACCCAGGCCACTCGGGCGACAGTTACTGCAGCAGCGACACATCGATCGATGGTACGGAAGCTGCGTTTGAATTAGGCGGCGAAAGCGAGAGTGGAACCGGTCCCGATGGTAGCCACCAAGGTGGACATGCACTTGGAGCCTCTAACGGTCCCGGTGGTCCAGATCTACCATCTCTATCGCAAAGCCTTCAGCTACACTCGACGATGCACAACCCCATTGACAAGCTCTTCATGATGCAGAGTAGCTACTTCAGTAGCGCTGATCATCCTTAAATACCTACTCCATAATACTCCATTGATCCCTTTATCCCTTCCCTGCAAACACCCACACTTACGCACACCCACACACACAGATATCTATTTTTCCTCAGCATCTATACTTCTGTACATTGCATATACCGATCGTTATTATTAGTTTAAAGATGCGTTTACGCGACCTCTTCTTTGTTATTTATTTATTATATATTAATTAATTACAGTATTCGAAGTACGATTATTATCTTCGTGGGCTTAAGGATTCCGGAGACATTAATCATACGCAAAGTATAGTTACATGGAAATCAAGTAAAGTCGATAAAAAAATTGTTAAGTACTGAACTCGAAAAGTAATATATAAGTTGTAAAAAAATAATCTCGCTCAACTGAATCCTTAAGAACTACTTAAGTTGTAAAAACATCAAAGAAAGTGTTTAAAAATAGCTTTATATATATAATATAGTAGATTAAAAAAGCGGCTATATGATTGTAAGAATGAATTTGTTTATTTATCCGTATTTATTAAACCAGACCTGTGAATTATAAAAATATTAAGAATCACTCTTTGATATTATTAATGCATTAGAATAATTATTCATTGTCAATAAACATGTCATCATTGAATAGGTGTGACGCATGTGCATTGGTGAATGAAAAAAACGAGTTTTAAAAACAAGCAGTTCAAATCTGTCGTTTGACATATTGTAAAACGATTGCCTTGACAGAAGAATTTCAAGACAAGCCTACACGAATGCAAGCTCAAGCTCGCGCGGTAATTTATACAAACAACATAGAATAAAACATTTAATTCACTAAACAAAAATATGTATTGATTATTTCATTCTTTTATTGATATGATGATAACTACTGCGAATATTATACGTTAACGAAATGGAATATACATAAAGGTAAATGTAAAATCAAAATAAATAATTTGTTTAAAAAAATATTATAATAATTATTAGTTTTATTACGGGGACGATGGTTTCAGGTACAATAAGCTAATCATATACTGGATCCATAATTTTTATTAAGAGATCAAGATCATAGACAAAACATTGCTGAAAGTATTTAAAAGATATTTTTTAATTTTACATCGATTTATGTGTTTATCTGAAATGAATGAAAATCTATTAAAAGAAATAAGGATTAACAGATTTTGTAGTTATAAAAGCATAAAAACGTTTGTTTTCTTATTAAAATTTTAGCAAATTAATCTGATATTACTATTAATTAAAGTACAACTTTTTCGTGTACTTTCACTATTATTCTTGTAATTTTAAATAGTCTTAGGCAACTTCTTTAACGCTAGATTATAGGTATCTAGGATTAGCATGTGTTAAAGAGTCAAAATCGTTCTGCACCATTGGAATTTAGAAGCATTAGTTAGTTTTTCGATTACTTTTCAAGATCGGTTTAGTTTACAATACTTGTGAAATTCCTAGGCATACAAACTTTCAATTCCCACTAAAAAAGTCTCGAGCATAGTCATACAAAACTGTAAATGTATAAAAGTGGAGGCGAAAAACACTCGGAAGTTGTATCCAAATTGTAATAGTATATTCAAAGTTAATTAATTCTCACAACATGATTCTAAATTCATAATCTCACGATTTTTTTTTTCATTAAAATCTTTTCAATTTTTTTACGTTTATCTACGAACAAAATGTACGTTGGTTAAAAATTTTGCACAATCGTTTGATAAAAACACTCGATAAAAACGTCGCATTACATACAGAATAAGGTATCGATTAAAATACAAATGAAAGAAATTCACTGCTCCAAATAAGAGACGTAGAGAAAGTGTAAAAGTAACGTGATGTTACATAATAGCCTTGGGCTGTATAGCTTTCCACAGTAATTCGAGAAAATAAATTAATAATCAAACGATAATCTTTAGCAAATCATAAAATGTAAATTGATTATTTGTTTGAACTAATAAATTACTCCAATTTATCCGAGCGAATCTACGGCAACCGTACTGAGTCCTTTTTCAGTAATCTTTGTTTTAAATTGCTCTGGAACAGGATACTCCGTCTGCAATCGAAAATTGCATAAATAAAATATTTACTGCTTAATATTTGTTAATATTCTACGTAAAATATTTCTTACATAGTCATTATTTGCTATGGGTACCATAACGTTCATCTCACTGGATTTGCTTGTAATCAGTTCAACACCCAGCGTATCCTTGTTGAGATACATTTGACACCCATCAGTCTTGTCAATAGAAATTGTCGGAACCTTTCCAAGTACCTGGAAAAAAATTCACGTCAATGAGAATATGAAGTTATTCATTAGTGTAAAGAAATTAATAAATGAAACAATAAAAGTAATTGACAACTTCAATATGAACTTTAGACGTGTCAAAAATCATAGCCTGTTAATAGTGTAGTTTAACAATATTTGTTACTTTTATCTAAATCGTCAAAGTCGATTAAGAAAACCACGAAAATGCGCTGGAGATTCGGTAAGTAGTCAATTCACTATACTTAAAAACGATTCATTTTTATTTAATTTTTCGTTAAAAATTCTGTAAATACAGGTGGAGATTTTGAGCCAGTTCTAACAACTTGTGCATTTAATTGGTTGGAATGTCCCTTTGCCTTAACTGATTATATTTGGTCCGAGGTTGTAACGGACGTTGCAGAATGTTTAGTTAACGAATCAATACTCTGGAGGGTTAGATAATTCTCTTTTAAATTCTAAACAATTTTCTATTCTTTATTATAAGATTATGATTGTTTACGATAAAACGTTTAAAGATTTTAGCATTACTATTAATATGTACAACTGTTGTTCATTTAATTTACTGGCAAATACGATGGACGAAAGAAATTCAAATGAATAACCGAAATTTAAAACAAGTCGATAACAAAGTCCAGGATCTTGAATTAAAACTCAACATTCTCACTTACAAGACTCAATATGGCATTTTGCAATTATCAGGATTACCAAAAGCAAATGCAAAGGGCGACTCGCCTCAGAAAAAAATCGGCTTTTCTAAATTTTGCAAACAAAATTCGTGGATTAAAAATCTTTTAACAAAGTATCTCATCGTTCGATTTCAGTAAACTAATAGTTTCTTAAATGAAGATTCACAAATAAATACATTTTTTTATTCTTTTAGA
Organism: Apocrypta bakeri; assembly: GCA_018906985.1. Classification (NCBI taxonomy): domain Eukaryota; kingdom Metazoa; phylum Arthropoda; class Insecta; order Hymenoptera; family Pteromalidae; genus Apocrypta; species Apocrypta bakeri. The sequence continues at coordinate 11,592,331 of JACCIA010000006.1, read as the reverse complement.
AAGAAGATAAATGGATCGACAAAAAGTAATTATTCACTAGGATATCAAACGTATTTGGACACAGAAATATCTCAGACAGAATTCGACTTTTCGGATAATAATTTATCAACGGATATTATGTTATTTTCAAACACCTTGGCACCACCATGGAAAGGTAATATTGTCAAATCTTCTCACAACGAAACAAAAGTCAAACATGATACACGTAAGACCCTTTATGAAGTTAAAAGAAGATTAGAAAATCTTCATACGTCTCTCAAGAGATACACATTGAGAAATTGGAGTGTAATGACTCACAATAATGCATTTCAAGGTCGCAGTAATAATTCTTTGAGCAGCAGAAAATGTAAAAGTAAATATGGATCTTCAATAGATCTGCGAAGAAATGTTAAGAAACATAGTGTGCCTCATTTGTCAACCATGTATGCTGCTTGTAATGCAATGCTTTTGAATAGAGATCAAAATTTGGAGTTTGCTTCGTATCGTTCCAGCGATGGTTTCTCACCAATGGCAAAGAGTACGGAATGCAGTGTACATGAAACTTGTGTTAATAAAAAAGTCGACGAGTCTAAAATCTGTGATTTGTCAAAAGAGTTGAGTTCATATAAAAAGGGCGTGAAAGAAAGCAAAAAAGGCAAAATTTCAGATCATTCGAAAAAAATCGAGGTAAAAGAGCCATTGAAAGAAAATGATTCTGATGGAAAATCTACAAGTGTACTGATAGAAGAAGCTTTAATAATTAAGAAAGAAATTTTATCGCAAATAGAAGCTCAGAAAGAACATAGAAATGAACTTCAAAAATGTAATACCGATGATGTAAGTAATGACTATAATCATAACAAAAATAAAGAAACCAGTTTAGAATCGAAGATGCTTGATATGATATCTGAAGAATCAAGTGATACTAGTTTGAAGAAACGAAATAATATTATACGAAAGTATAAAGCTTTAAATGATTCTATCAGCTTAAAAAAAACAAATATAGAGACTGGTATCGAATGCAATCGAGAAGGTAATAAGAATGCATTCGTATTTATTGAAAATGAACCATCGGCAAATGAATCTGTATTGGTTGATAAAATTAATTTTTCAAGTAACGAAATTCAGAATTTCAACGTATCTAATGATAATCGAAATACTCCAGAAAATTTAAATACAAATAATCAAACTAACAAAAAATCTATTGTGAAAGTTGATTCAGAAAACAAAATAACTTCGGAATCCTTGAATTTAGTTAATGAATCGAACTCGAATAAGTTAATTGATACATCCAGTGAAGCAAGTGTAAATAGATTAATCAATAGACTAATCCAAAGTGAAAGAAAACATAAATCTGCACACACGTTATCTAATACAAACTCCATAATTAATGATAATCGTCAAAGTAAAAGTGCAGATAATCTTGATTATGTTTCACTATCTATGAATGTTAAAAATCATCCAACTCCTAATGGAGAAATAAATGAATCAACAAAAACAGTTACAAATAGCATTACAAATGTAAATACAGATAATTTACCAATAGAGTGTATGAAAAATAATATTGAATCTGATCTAAAGTTGGAAAAAGACAAAACGATTGCTTATTCGGCAGATGAAAAAGGCAGTATTGAATTACTCATGTTTGAAAATAACAATTTTCAGTCCGTTATAGATACAGATAAAAGTAACATGAAAGAGAACTCTTTCCATTGTAGCGATAATTCATTTACAAAAACTCAATCTATACAAAATGTAAATACCATGTCTTTTAAAAATTTAGATACCATCGAAAGAAAATGCTCATCAATCGGTAATAATGAAATATCTATACAATTAAATAATTTAACTTCAAAAAGCGACGAATTGCAAAATGTTCATTATTCTACTTCATTGCGAAACATAGATTGTTTTAATGAAACTCAGAAAAGTATTAGCACGAATGCACTTCAAAAGCAAATTGTGAAAAATGTCGTCGACGTTAAAATTAATCGACAAATCAGAGAAAAAAGTAACTTAAACTCATCATCTGTTGATAAATATGGTGTGTCGACAATGTTTAGAAGATCTAAATCATATGTTCCATGTGAAAATTCCGTCATTCGTAAGTGCAATACTGATAGCGCAAAGTCGTTTGAATCATTTACATCTTCCAGTAAATCATCTTCACTGTGGCCTACACCTCGAGAATTTAAAAATCAAGATAATGTATTTCAAGAAGAAAAAAAACAATACTTTGGCTCGTTTGACATTCCAAGTGATTCGTCTTTAAAACCTTCTACAGAAATTCAAACTATATCGGAGATTAAAAGAAATAATACTTTTCTTTTAAGTGGGTTATCGAAATCTAATTCTTTAGAATTGCCAAAAGGACCAATCAAAGACCAAAACTTCATTCATTCAACCAATTCATTAACTTCGTCGAGTAAGTCATCTTCAAAGTCTTGTATACAAATTTCAAAAAATAGCTTAGAGTTTCCCATTCATAAGGTGGGTGAAACACTCTCGAATCCAATACAAGGGTCTCTAGCTATTATGTTAGGTAGTTACATGGAAGAAAATGATAAATTAATTTCGGATTTGCAGACATCAAATAATCACAAACAAGAAACAACTTTTCACGGAGACGAAATCGATGAAACCCATAGAATAACTTGTAATGTTATTAATCCAAATCAATTGTTACATCGTGTTAAGAATGATGAAATTGAACGAAAATCAACTGTAAATGAAGAAAAACAAAACATTTCAACAATAAATAAAAACAGTCATTTGATGATTTGGGCTAATTCAAAAGTGACAAGTTTGATACCATCATTTGAAAACATCGATTTTACAGATGTGAGTTCATTTGGTTCCAGTTCACATCAATTACAAAATAAACTTCAATCATTACCTTATAAAGTTTATAGCAAAGAAACAGAAGTTTTAGTTAAACCTTCAATGTTAGATATAAGTACTTCCGTAACAGATTTACCCAGTACATTCCATAAAATAGTAAACAATGAAATTAATCGTTTGAAAATATTTGAAATTCCCGAAGAATTGAGCCGAGAAGATTACATTTCATTAGTGCAAGTAGTGAAAAAAAATGCTGTGTTTGGTCAATTGTCGAATACTGAAAAGTCTTTAAATAATACAGAATTAGAACAATAATTTTTCAATACTTTAGTCACAATCTATTGAGACTAACGTGATTTCTTTGCTAGTACGTATTATGTAGTATGCAGTCTTTTCGTAAACTTTTATCTTTGCATACCCAAATAAAATATACTACTAAATTAAACATTCATTGTTAATGATTTATTATAATCAAAAAATTCGGTTATCAACTTACCTGCATCTGAACGCTTTGACAATTTACAAATTCAATGCTTGCTACAACTGAGTCAACAACAACTGCAGATTTGCGACAGGAATCCATAACAACGGAGTTAATTTTGCCTTTGATTACTAAAGAACTGTCTTGACAACGGAACATGTAGACAACATTGTTCATCTCAGTATTATCAATCACGAGATTCTTGTTTCCTTTGTGATATTCCTAGATTGAACAATGATATAATTGTTAATCGTTTATTGTTTAAATAACAATATATAAGATAAAAAAAGTTAAAACTTACCACTAGCCATTTTTTACCATCACGAGTGAATACTGGTGGCTTATCAATCGGTGCATTAGCTGGAAGAGTTGTCTTGACGGGTGATCCTGAATTATTACTTACTATTGGAGCTTTGAATGGAGCTGGTCCCGTTCTTAAACTAGTATTCTTATGTGTTTGCATATCTGAAGTAACTTTTTTTAAATCTGTAATAACCAATATTTCTATCTTTAGTTACTTTCAAAGATCGTCGTGCTACAAGATATCGGTTTCTAATAGAAGTAGCTTATGAGGCAATACCAAATATGAAACAGCGTTGTTTTAAAAGTAACGACTATAGATATGATCTGTTCCACATTTTACAAACAATGTATATATACTTTGTGGTTTTTTAAATATAGAATAGAATCCATGATTAATTATTTAATGAGACAAATGTGCTCTACAAGTGTCATTCTACTGTATATAGTTTTACCGTTGAACATCCTTGTTCCATAACATTGAAGTAAATGAATAATTACACGTGTTATGACAATCACAGATATTTATCGTCTCGTGCATACAAAAAAAAACTTGATTATGGCACATGCTTTGTTCATGAAAACTTAAGACTAGCATGATGATATATCGAAATGAAGCGATTATAAATTGACGCTAATGTATCGAAGAGAATTGTAAAAATGAATAATGTCAGCTATGTTATAACTATGATCGTGAAGTTTCTTGCAGAGTTGATAACACTTAGTACTGAATATGATTTTATGCGATACAGTTGATTTTCTACGATCCCACAGCTGCTTGTAACATAATAGGAAATTCCTTTATTTAAACAGATTTGAAAACTAGTATTTCCACTAAAAAAACTCTTATCATCAAAATATATACAATAGGATAAATAAATCAAGTCAATCACTTACTTTTAGTGATATTTTCGCCTTGATTGATTTCGGCAAAGAGGGCACTCCTGTCATCATTAATTACTGGTGCAGGGTCAGCAATTGGCATCATGCAAGGTGGTGGTGGAGGTGGGACACCACCAGCTGGTATAGATCCAGTTTTAGCCCACACCAATCCTGTAGTATGATGCTGTCGAACAAACTGCTGGAGGTCTGTCAGAGTTTTCACCCAAGCCTTGCACCACTCAACGTGCGTTTTGTCCCTAAAATATATTCGTTCATTAGCAATGAAAACATCAGAGCTATATGTAATTTAAAATTATACATATATATATATATATATCTGTAATCCTTAACAGTTTGGTTCTTTAAGACTATAATTGAGTTAGTTGGTTCTTTACTCAGTTGTCGATATAATAATATATACAAAAGGCTTTGGATACTAACTTTTCCTTCCAGTCTTTGAGTACACGATTGGTATAGAACTGTCCAGCATCGTTCATTTCCTTGACATAAGGTGCTGGAGTAGGTGATACAGCAACCCATCCAAGAGCTGGTATACTCTCACTAATAGCTGACAAGTGATTGAAAAAGGCTGAACCCCTGTGTTTCTCACGGAAATCCTGAATCTCTTGAATTTGCTTAGATGTAGGACCCAGAAGTGATACCTGCTCAGACTGATTTGTCGGAGCTGGTCGAGAGGCTGCTGTCTTCAAAAATTGAAGCTGAATCCTATTGTAAAGAAATAATTAATTAAATTGACTTATAACATGATAATTCAATATTACAGTAAGATTCCAGTGATTTATTGGAACTAATTCTGTCTTTTTTCAAAAACTTCAATCAGTAATCCTGAAAAGTTTGATCTGAATCCTATGATCACGTTGATGCATGGACATTTTAGATTCAACAAAAATAATGTTTTTTTTTTATAAAAGAAAAAGTCAAATCTATTTCATATTGTGGTAGAGAAACTTTTGAAAAATCTTTATTTGTACTGGGAAAAAATTATTAAAAACATTTGTTAATTAAAAAACTGCATTTTCAAAAGAAGAAAATTTTTATTTGAAAGTAAGTGGACAAACTTATCTTAAACGCATGAAATAAATTTTTGAATTCTATAAATACTTGTTGGGATCCAAAACAAATTCATGTAAGAAATTAATTTCAACATATATTTACTGATAATAATCGTATTATTTATAAGATACAAGTAAATATTTATCATCAAACGAGTTATTCGATTTAAGGAATCCATATTTTACTTCTTATTCATTTCATAGCGTTAACTAGTTCAGAAATAGAAAAATATTCTCTGGGGAAAAATAAAATAAAGTGATTTTTGACCAAAAAAAGAGTGGAAATTTAGCTTATCACATAAAAATATATAAGTGTACTCACTGAAAAGCCTTATCGACGAGTTTGGAATGAGCAGCAACATCGCCGCCGATCTTCTGGCTGAGCTGTAAGTAATCCTGGACTGGACCCGCCAACAGGTCCTCAAAACCGATGACAGACATGTTTTTAAGGACTTCAACAACGGATGCAACCGAAACCGTAGATTCTCGAGAACTCGACGACGATTGGGACGTCTCCTCCGGCGGTAGCTCGTCTGTGAGCGAGAGCGAACGTTCCGGCGACGGTGACTTAGTCTGTACTGCTATCTCCTGCGTCCGTACGACCGGTAGCAAAGACAGCACTTGTTGCGGATGCGTCGATACTTGCTCCAAACGCTTCGTTACGCTCTCTAGACGGTTCACTAACTCCTCTAGGTGCTCTTCACGATCGTCGTGTTCGCAACCTGTATTATTTTATAATAACATACATTATTATGACATTATACTATCTATTCGCGCAGTTATTCTCTCGAACATTGAAATAGACAAATTTTACTATTGGGCAGTGTAGTTTTATCGTTTCAACGTTTCATACATCCGAGACTATGAAATAGCGAGTCTGAACTTCGTTGTTGAGCGAAAATAATTCACTTAATAGTGAGAACTTTTGAACGCAGCTTTATTCGCTATTTTATAAATAATCTATTGAGATGATCATGAATATTTATAAAATAAATATTACAAAATCTTAATATTCTAATGCATTCGAGGAAATATTTTCTCCTTTCAAAAAGGTAATTATTTTTTTATAAATAAATTTTCTTTAATGTAGCAATTTTTTCAGTGTAGTTAAAATTAGTATCGTTTACCTTCAAATCTGACAGTTATACTTTAAACGCAAAACCGTTACAATTTGCACCGTTGAGTCAGTGAGATTTTCCGAGTTTCATGACAACAATATGTATTACTGATGAAAAAAATTATTATTTTTAAATTTATTTATTCCATTGTACCAAAAATCATTCCATAAAATAAAAAATCATTGTTTAAAAAAAAGTGCTTTTTCAAATTCCAAATAGTCAAATTTCACTGTAAAATCAGCGAATTCCATGCAATTGAAATTCGAAATCTTATGACGCAATTATATACTGCACTCTGATAATTAATGAATATTCGCTATTCATAGAAAAGACCTTGACAATCTCACCAATAAATAGTGAATCTACGTTAAGTCTCGCTATTTCCAAGTCAATAATTTTACCGTTTTCGAAGTGTGAAAAGACGGATTACTATAAAATCAGTTAAATTTTCCCTATTTCAAATTCAGAGAGTTGATTGTTTCAACTGATGCAGTCTGATATTGTCAAACTGTCAGATGAATCTTCCAATATACTGCGATCGGAAATTGTAATAAAAAATGGTAATACATAAAAAAACACGACAGAGGAACTACATTTCATAAGAGAGCGGCCACGGAGCTTAAGTATTGCGTGAAATTTGGATTCGAAGCCAAGGTTTTATAAATATAGCACAAAATATAAATAAGTCGCCCGGTATCGTATATTCTATACACGTATCCACTGTCTGTTTGCTTCGCTTCGCATCCAGTGTTGTCATGCAAAAAATTAGCCTATTTATGCTCGACGCTCTATGGAGTGTGGAGTCGTCATTCATTATCGAACAGCAACGAGGACTAAATTTCTTGTAATATCAACTGTCGACGCTTGTATCCACTATAGGTATACTAAACTTTCTACTGAAAGGAACTACGAACTATAAAAATTGCTTTTTTTTCTGTAAATTTGTTTTACCAACTTTTATTCGAGAAAACATTTCTACCTCGCGTGAAAGAGGTTAATTGAAGTAAACTTGCAGCTCGATTAAAGCCGGTAATTAGTAGTTTCGGATTATGTCTGAAGTTACGCTTTTGTAACAACTTAAGTTCTTAAAGAAGTCTTAACTTTGCTTCGATAAAAAAATTTCAGCATTCTCAATCGCATTGGCATTGATTTATCTCGAGCAATTAACACACACGTGATTAATCGCGCCTGAACATCTTATAAAACACTCTCTAAAATTGAAATAATGAATATTCTCTATAAAGTAGTGTGATTATACGCTGTTTCAATGAGTGAAAACGCTTTACCAATCTAGAATAGTTGAAACATTATCATTATACGGCATCAACAATTGCTGTTTAGATTGAAAATAATATAAATATTAAAAGCGTTTGCTTGTACGAATGACTATCTATCTGTAAGAGGAGTTATCGTTGACGTTTTTTGAATGATATTAAAATAATGAATGACAATTTTTTCATTCATGAATAATACATCATTTTTCGATTTTGGTAACATCTAAAAATTATTTAAAAGTGATATCAATATTTTTTTACATAAAATGTTAAATAAATCATATATTCGTACATGAATAATAGGACGTACAATAAATAATTGTTTCGAGTATAAGAATCCATTTGGATTTGAAAGATTTGTCCTATAATTTTAACTATACGATTAAGGCTACACTCGAATTAGATACCGAAAATAATACGCGTCTTTTAATTATTAATCGCGCTTATACGAGGTATGTAAATAATTTAATAATAGTATTAAATGTATTAAAAAATTATGCCTTCCAATCCATTTTAATCATAGTTGGAGCAAAAATTGAATGACTGAATCGAAAACTCGTGGCAACGGACTGAAAATTTGAAAATTCAACGCGTGCAAAAGTGTAAAATAAAGCCTAGAATTCCTAAATGGAGGACTATATGGTGCAAAGGTAATTTATTATTACTACATGACCAATTAATCGTTGCTTATTATTTTCGGTTAAACTACGCTAAATCCCATGAATAAAGTTAATTGTATTTTCACTTTTCTCATAATAGCAAATAGTTTACTACTTGAGAAATGAAAATAATATCACTATCAAAAATAGTGAGTTTTTGCACCATTTCAAATTTAGAGAGTATTAGGATGATAATACAGCAGTTTCTTCGAACTTCTTTTTCACCGCAAAACGAGAAATTCCCGTGTAATTGAAATCTGTAACCTTATCTGATGTTCACTTGTATACGAACTTTCTGTCGGTTGAAAATCAAGGAGAAAATCTAGAAAATACACACGCTCGGCTAACTAGACCCAGACAATCTACACGGCTGACGTGTAACTCACGGGAAAGTCCAAAGAGAACGCGTCTTTATTATTAGAGAATAGACGCGTGGGCGAAAATTCACACCGTGGAATAAAGAGCGCGACTGCCTCTCGTGTTTTCCCTCTTTTTCTTAATGCGCTCCTATTTAAGATTTGTTAGCGTAGTGTATGTTATATTGCGGTAATGTATAATTAACGAGAGTTTAGCTCAATTACGAATTTCATTTGATCATAGTTCCTGTACTTATTTATCATTTTAATGCGAGGTTTACTCTTAAAATAATTATTTGGAGCTTGTCCAAACCTGAGGTCGGCTTCTAATCAAAGTTTCGAGGTTTCTTATGAGTTGCAACTTGTTTGGAAGCTTCAATGATTATATACATTTTGGTTTATTTTTTTCGGTTAAATGCTAATTTTAGTTCAATAACGTTCTTTTTTTTTATTAGAAACAAAATTATTCATCGTTTTACTAACTATAAACAATGAAAACTGAATAGATATTTTATTTTCTTATTGAAACCTTCATCGGAACAAGACACTTTTAAAATGATGTTTCCAATAAAGATTAGAATTGAAAATGTTTTCAAAAATGTAGTCAAATTTTAAACATCTTCGAATATTCGAAGATATATTAACCTATCATTGAAGGGGTCTAGGACTTCTCTAAATCTCTTCGATTCCTAATTAAACGATGAACTAGAAACTCCCTTATTCGCTAAATTGAAAAAGAAAATCAACGATGGATTGAACTCATATAATTTATGGAACAGTTTTGCGATAGTTTTAGGGATTTTAAATTGAATTTAGAGAACAAATTTAGTATTAAACAATCCGTTAAATCACTTTGAAAAAATCCCATTTACAATTAGCCGAAGAATCTGGGCGAGAACTCCTAGACGTTTTCAATCATAAGTAAACACACAAATATATCTCCCAATATTGAAATAAGTATAAATTACGATTGCATTATTGAAAATATTCAAAATACGAATTTTTTAAATCGACATTTTAAAGAGGCATTGTAGCTTTAAAGTAGAAAAAAGCGTTGATTCGCTAGAGCCGACATTTTAAAAGCTCTATCGGCAATCCAAAAATTAGGTCAACTATTTCTCAAAGAAAAAAGCCATCAGTGACTGAGGTACACTTAAAACCGAAAGCATCCATTAAAATTTGCTTCACCCACACATACACATAGACTGAACACAGAGAACAGAGGGATTATACATCAGATGTAAATATCGACGCTAACCAGGATGCACCATAGGTCCCAAAGGATCGAAGCTGACGCGATGTTCGGCTGTACTTCGTGCGGCCTGTAGCAGATCCGAGAAGAATCTGTGTCTGCGCAAGGCTAACTCATCTCTTGCCACAGGTGTAGCTGGTGGCTCCTGCATGCCACCGAAACCCTCCGAGATTCCATTTTCTGGCTCGTCCTCCTCTTGTGACAGCCATCGTGGTACCGGTGGAACTACCGGCCAACAAATAAGCCATTTGTTCTCTTTCATCCATTTGGACCTCTGCTATATATTCTTTTTGTTTATTTTTCGTCCTTTCACTCTAGCGCACAAGATTTATTTATACGATTGTCGAATATACAAGAGGTTCCGGTCACGATAGATGACTTATGTGTAATCAATTCTTACGTATAGTAATGAATTGCGCTCAAGTTTTATTTCCTTTTTTTTTGGTTTAAAAAGATAATACAGATTTCTTTGATTTTTATAAACGTTGCTTATTCCTCGAGTTTTAGTGACTTTCACTCTTGGGGAAGTTGGTTTCTACTGTCGCTAATTTTCATCTGATTTTATCTGCAATACAGCTTTATGCGGGTTGTTATTACCTCAATTAACTTTGTGTACTCAGCTGACGCCGAGCTAAAGAGAGCTATTATATTGTGCGCTTTAACGAAAACGAAATGGAACAAACCTCCAAGAATTCTGTTTTGCTGATTACAAAGTTTACTAATGCTTTAATATTCAAAGCTCTTCATTCGTCGTCTAATGTATAATGATTATTATTAATAAAACTTTATAACGATAACAACGGATTGATGCGAATATCATCAATCGTATACATGCACATAGCACATACATACTTATGATTGAATATCTATGTTCTATCAAATTAATTGTGACATTAGGTCAATTTTTTAATCAACTTTGTAACTAGTAGGTATATATGTAAGTAAGTTTGGTATAGTAATACTACATGTGGATTTTAATGGAATAAGCAATGTGTCTCGAGAGGTTAATTCCATTTGTACTGAATTTACAGTGGACTATTAATCTTTACAGGATACATGTTTGGATTTCTTGTCTACATATCGAGAGTTTAATCTATCTTATGGCATTCGTCGAGTCTCAAGATAGTCTTTGCAAAATCTCACCGATTAAGTAGCTGCATAGCGTCTTCCGATATTCAATTCCGATACTACATTATGCTCGATGCCCATACATTTTGTCAAATCTATGAGATATTCATTTATACATAGCCTGCATTTATGCTTCATGTGTGTCAATATATTTGTTAATATCAAAAGCATAAGTAGATAAATAGATAATATACAAATAAAGCTAAATAACAAATAGATTCAGATTTTCAGCTGTATCTATTAACCATTTAACGTTACAGGGACAATTGGTTCCCACCTTTGACAAAATTAAATTAAATTTTTTCCAAATTATACTGAACTTAAAGTATTTGTCATTTTGGGCCTCATAGTATTTATGGAAATAATACTAACTATTTAATTTATTTCACGCATAGACGTGTTACGAGCATCATTTAGTAACGTTAAAAGATTAAATAGTTACGGGAACTATAGGTACCTTTAAAGTGATTTTTAAATTAGAATATCAAATATTTTCATTAATTTATATTTATCCCAATATTAGGAATTATGTTTACTTTTAATTAAGAGGTACATAATTATCACTATAATACAGTGACATTTTCATTTTATAGAGTAATTAGTCATTTTAGAAACTTAGATAAATCGTGCACTGAAAAATTATTCCCTTGGCGCAAAAAATCATCGTTACAAAAAAAATCTTTCGTCTAAGATGTACGTTGTACTGAAATGAAATATCATTTTTGTTTGAAAACATTCATTTTCATTCAAAGAATTAAAATTAAAAATGTATCACTCATCGATTGACGTTATACGCGATTGCTTCTACACGTCTTTTCTTTTTTGGCTATAAAAATTATTATATTTTGTTTCAAAAAATAATTTTCCTTAGTGTAGGCAAGTAAATGAAGACTACATTATTGAAAATATATTATATTCTAATTTTTGGAATCATCATTATAAAGGTACCTTATCCCTTTGTCGAATTACTGTTATTGTGCACAAAGTTCACATCACGGAAGCTTCGAACCATTTACCGTTGTGTATGTAGTGATTATGCTCATTCACTTTGTGTATATGTCTCTTTATATATGTACTTGCTTTCGTGCATTAATAATGTGCCAAAACCGTTGTATATATATACATATATATATACAAGCTAGCAACTCATGCATCATTCTCCATGAATTTCTAATTCGTTTCATCAGAGTATAATACTATGCTATATCGTTTATCGAACAAGTATACAAGAGATTTCATGGCACTGTAAAATAGTTGTAATCAATGCAAGAGATGCACTTTTTACTGAATAAATATTTGCCAACTGAATGTCAAGTAAGCGCGAGAAACACGCCTCTGTGAATCCCGACAGATATTTATAGGAAATTGCGAAATTTTCTCTATGTCGCACTGACTTTAAGAAATTCCGGCCTCGATCCGCAACAACTTTACAGGTACAGCCTAGCAAACTAATACGAAGCTCCATAACAATACGAAAATAATATTTAATTCTGCAAAGACTATCGTAATAGATGCTCGACGAAGCATATATTCTCGAATAGTTCGAGCATTGTATAAAATACCTGGCCGGGGTGGAATGTCCTTAGGCGTCTCAGGATCTTTAGCCAAGGATACCGATTCGAATACCGAATCGTCGCCCTCGTCGTCGGGTCCGTCGTCAATAGTTCGTTCGATGTAGGCCGTCTTCGATCCACATGCCACGACTTTGGTGAATTTCGCGGTGGTAGTCGTGGTTTGTTCGTCGCTGCTGCTTTTGGATTCGACTTCGGTTTCAGCTCCAGGATCACTAGAGGAAGAAGGTGGACTCGGTGGACTGGGCAGGCTTTTGCTACCCGGCGACGAGGCTCCCTTTGAGTCCTGACGGTTGAGTAACGGTAACAAGTTCTCCAATTGGTGCAACGGTGCTGGAGGGATGCTGGTCTCCTCGTCGTCCCAGGGTGGGACGGGTGGTCCCTGGCTCGGCTGGGATGATTCCTCTTCTTCCTCTTCCTCCTCCTCCTCTTCTGGCTGCTCGACGATGTCGAAGTCGATTGGTGGTGGTGTGGGAAAACTAAGCTCAGTATTGCTCCTGTCGGAGTCTTCCTCGGGTGGAGGAGTTGCTGGAGGTGGGATGTTGAGCAAATCATCAACGCCGCTCTCGAGTATCGATTCCTCAACGCCGCTCTCGAGTATCGCCTCCTCAACACCGCTCTCGAGTATCGCCTCCTCAACGCCGCTCTCGATTATCGCTTCCCCGACAGCTTGGGTCTCCACAGGACAGACGCTCTGGTTGACATCGACCAGCTCGATTTTATGAAGCTCGGTCTTCTTGATCTCGTCGATGATCTCGACCTCGCAGAACGCCGGGGGTGGTGGTTGATTGTCGATCTCCTGCTCGTCCTCCTGCGGCACTGGACTAGGAAGACTACTTTCATCTGTAGATACCGGCAATGGCGGTGGTGGTGACGGCAAAAGGGTTGGGGTCGTGGTGTTACTTCTGGTTATCTGTTCGTTGCTTGAATGGACTGCGGACAATTGTTGACTGTCATCATTGACGGTCTCGATGATTTCCTTAAGTTCCTGGACGTTATCGGCCTCCTCGTTCAATTCGTTGATCAACTCTTCGATTATCATATTCTCGATTTGATCGGTCTTGCTTATCTCCGACAAATCAGCTTCCTTTTTCACTGTCTCCAAGATTTCGGACTCGGTTCCCTCTTCTTCTGTTACAGTCACAAGAGAGCTTTCCTCATTTTCCACTTGCGGCTTACTCTCCTCCTCTATTGGCACCTCTGATTCTTTCATCTCTGTTGGTACCTCCGGTTCATTCTCCTTTTCGAGCTTTAAGTCCAAAGCTTCTGTTTCCGGTGGCAACTTTTGCTGCACTTCCTCATCGATAATAGCCGGTGAGACGTTCCTGCTCTCCTCGGCTGTTTCTGTCTCCTCTTTAATCTTCTCGAGTTTCTCCCTCTCACCTCGGCGTATCTCCTGGACAATCTTTACGGCACAGTTGAGTATTTCAACGACGTCCTCTTTCACAGCATCTCGGTCGATGGCCTTCTTGTTTATCTCGTCTCTGAGGACACGGACGTCGCCATTGACCTCGACTTGAACCGTCTCTTCGAGCGGCTTATCAGTCTCTAGCTCGTCCTTCGGTGGAGTTTGGCACTTGAATTTTCTAGCTAGCTCTTCCTCGATCTGTCTTTCCTCCTCGTCTTCGTCCTTTGAATCGGACGATGAGGAGGAGGAGGAGGATGAGCTTGTACTCGACTCCTCGCTCGAGTCCTCCTCGTCGTCCTCCTGACTCGTACGTCTTGATGTCTTACCGTGACACACGCAGCACTTGAACATTTCGACGGTACTTATTTCACGCTCAAAACAACAACTTTTCCTTCTACTTACTGACTAGAAATATATCATATATATATATATGTTTAACGTTGCTCTGTTTATACTTCCTTTTCGGTGGCAATCAGCAACGGAGCCTTGTATATGTCTGGTTAACAAAGCACATAAGATATTATATATATACTAGTAATTGAGATAACATCAAATATCTCTTTATAGAGTTGTCTATTTGTATAGAGCCTCTTGTTAGTCTTTTTCTTCTTCTTTTATAATACTATTAATTTTATCAGTCCTTTTTCATTTGTATATATTTGTGTATATATCAATAGACTTCTGTGCATATACTACATTAGAGTCTTCAATTCTTGTATATCGAATACTTCAATATCGAACTCTATACTGTGTTATGCGTGTATAATATACGTATATTACAATTCGCGTCAGTCGAAATCGATGATAAAAATTTTTAGAAAAACGACAACGTAACTATTCGACTAGATGTATATATATGTATGTGTGTGTGTATAGATGTACGTATATATGTATATAAATCTTTATAAGTACGAATGAATTTAGTTAGAAAGTCTAGATAACAACGAAATAATGGAGGATATCAATAAATTACACAGTTGCGATGCTGGTAATTAGAGAAGGATGTGATGATGATGGAGGAGGAGGAGGAGCCCGCGTACCGTAACACGATCGGAGCATCTTCCTCCTCGCTGTCTAATCTTCGACTGCGGCGTCACACACGTAGGCCATACATGTATATAAGATTGAGGTAATAAAAAATACGATAAGAATTTCGACGACACACGCACGGATGCGTATCCTCGTTGAGTTTAACGCTCTATAAACAAGCGACTACAGCGGCAGTCGGGAGGCAATCGATAGGCAGAAGGTGGCGACGCTTCGGCGGTAGTGGCGTCTGTATCAGCGTGTTTTTCTCGGTAATCATTTTTCCCACCGACCATTCGTCTTAATTGTTAAAGAGCGAAAAGTGTACACTGTTATCGACACTGTATAAATACTCTTCCCTAGCTCACATCCTCGTAAAGACACTTATCGCGTTTAGACACTCGAACGAGAGATTCGTTTCACTACAGGGATGCTGTGCAGTCGTCGGTCCATCAAAATCGAACGAGGTATCCAGGTGAAGAAATGTGCGTGCGTATGCGTGCGTGGCTATATGTATATATTAGTGATCGCCACGCCTGATGAGTCCACGCCTTTCTCTGCAGAAGTAGCAGAAGTAGCAGAAGCAGCAGCCTCTCCCTCTCGGCAAGGGATGACAGGGCGAGAGATGCTGTATGCTGCCGCTACTGGAGAGCAGGAACCCCGGCGATTCTGCGACTGCGTCCGCGTCTGCGTTTTCGGGCTCGATGCAGCGCGCGCCGGCGTCTCTAGCTCTCTCTCTCTCTCTCTCACACACACACACACTCTATCTTTCTCTGTCTCTACGTATGTGTACGCGTACTACGAAGACAGAAAAAAGTTTTTTGAAAGAATATTTACTTGGATTAAATTCAATTCAATTAACTCGGTAGATAATATTTTCATTGTATTACTTACTTGCATGCAATTGAATCGAACGAATTCAAGTAAATATTTTCTTCTTGCAAAAAGGCGATTTTTCAATGAATACATTTCTTCAAATGCAGTAAATTTTTTCAGTAGCTATATGTTATACCTTTGTACAATACACAGCACACAAAGAGGTAGTGTGCGTTGCTGAATAAGCGGATTTCTCATACTCTACTCCGAACGATAATAGTCTGGGAGTAGGTATTATATACATTTTTTTTCTTTTTTTAAGTCTTCCCTTTTGTATCGGAACGAAGAATTGTTCTTTTTTCTTTGTCGATAATTCGCGGTGCATCTTGCCCACACAGACGTACGCGTATTGTATGCTCTTATATATCGATTCTGCATGTCGGAAATTTTTGCGTAGGGGGTTGGCTTTAAAATAATTTTTCATCGCTTAAAAAGCCGTTTAAGTCATTGAAGAATGCTTTGTTCGAAATAATCGATTTTTCTTTCTCGATAGGGTTTAAAGGGTTAAGTGGTGTCTCGATGAGATGATACAGAAGGGGGAATAACCTTTAAACGGACTGACCTCCCATATCGTTGTGTATATACCTATATATCTATATATAGGGAATCCTTTGGGCTGAACTTGTTGGTTCAATTAATGGATCACAAAAGTTGTTTTATACAAATTTTCAAAATAATTGATAACATTTTTTTTCTTACTTAAGCATATAGATTCTACGAAAACAAAATACACTATATTACATTCCGATGCTCTTCTCGTTTGTTTATTCATAGTGGTAGTATTTACCCAGAATTCAGAGCATTTTCATTCTAATAATTAGTATACCTTCGAATAATACTATACAGAGGCATAATTAATATAGCTCTGGGTTGCGAATATATTTTTAATTG
Organism: Apocrypta bakeri; assembly: GCA_018906985.1. NCBI lineage: Eukaryota > Metazoa > Arthropoda > Insecta > Hymenoptera > Pteromalidae > Apocrypta > Apocrypta bakeri. The sequence continues at coordinate 11,575,216 of JACCIA010000006.1, read as the reverse complement.
ATTATAAGTTATTTATTATATTTGTTAAATTATTTTTATAATGAAATTTTCAATTTCACTCTAACGTACAATCAACGATGAATAAAGAATTCAATTTTTTATGCCTACTCTTATCTATTAGATTGCTTTACGCGAGATAAGGCCGCAGTCGGTTAAAACATGCGTATATAAAAGTCCGATGTAGTAGATTTAAAAAAAAAACGAAAACAAACAAACAGTGGATAATATAATGAAAATATTATTATTTACAGACAAATATTTTAAACAAATAACAATTTATGCCAAAGTTAAATTTATATTCGAACTTGGATATTTTAATACTACATTTGTGCACGTCTCATTCGAATCGAAAATATCAGTTGACTGTAATCCTTTTAGATGACCTAACCAAGAAACAAAGCCTCATAAAATCAGAGAATCGCCTGCGCCAAAGTATTACAAAATCGAGATCGCATCGACTAGAGCATCCATGAAAAGTTAAGGAAGACCCATTGACAACATTAATGTTTCTTGTTAGCTCAAAATAGACTTGACGCATTCGCAATTCTACCATTCGAATCTCACGATGTCTAATGGCTCGCGCGCTCTTACTACGGATTATTTTTCAAGAAAAATTTCATTGTTATCCGATCGATTAACGTACTGATAAAAAATTTCGTCTTACTCGAAAGATTCCCTTTATTTTTCCCTTCGTCTCTTTCTTGGTAAAAAAAAAAAATTCAACGATTTATTATTGCATCGTGTATAATACCTACGTAAAGTGTTCCCAACTAGAAATACAAATCGTATGCGCTTAGCTCTCGAAAAGTCAATATTTTAAAAACGTTAATAGCGATATTAACACTTGTATCAGTACACTGCAGCCATTCAAAAAGAAAACGGGATTGTAAGAATATATATACATAATTATATATATATACCGGCGAACTTACTTCGAAATGAAAGCGCATGATTCACTGTGCGAGTCGAAGAACAGGTATTAAATGCCATCATCGGCAATCTCGAATCGTGAAATCATCACCGAATTAACGTATATCTTTCAATATGACTCAGTCTAGCTATTTCCACGATCTTATAATAACGCGTTGATTTTTCTTATCAAGAGCAAGACGAAGAAAAAATAAAATCAACTTTACGTATGCCAACGGGGCATTTATCTGTCGCGATCTCCTTGTATAGCTTTCGTTCAACGTTTATGTACATGTACATACTTATACATCTATATGTTTTTTTTTAAGATCGCAAACTATTTATTATTGTATATTTATATTTTGTAAAAATTTGTTTACGCATCAATATTTACATTACTTAAAATATGAACAATCTATCATTCAATAAATATATGGAACTTCCGAATTTTTCTCATTCAAGCTTTGCTGTAACCAGTATTTTTCGTAGTTTGTAACACAGTTACTTAAAATACGAATTTTGCAACGTTTTTAATGACACGTCAATGACATATTCTTTCCTTTAGTCTTGTTTCTTATTGTAAGCTACAAAGTTGGAATTTCTTCATAACGATTTTCCGCAAGCAAAATTTGTTCTAACCGTACTGACGTATCGAACGTTTCATCGTGGACACACGGTATATATATACAAGTAGAAACGTTAAAACGATACGGATATAAGACTCACACCGTACTGTGCAGTGTGCTCCCCTACCGGTATATACACTGATATACACCTATATACAATATATAGGTGTATATCAGCGGCACAGCTGAGCGAAGCTCTCTCCAAATGGAGCAATGACCGAAAAGAGACTATATACCGTATATGTAAGTATAACTACTCATGGGCTTGGCGAAAAAGGAGCGAAGTCGTGCACTTGCACACGCGGCCAGTTACTTAGTACCGCTACACTTATATATACATATATTGTAGTAGGTGATAGATTATTTCGGCGTCGGATGTTTTCGCAAAAGTTCGTATAGCCAGAGGTGCTTCGCACTGTACACGCAAGGGTCTGTTTGCTGTATTTTGTCCGTTTCTATATACGTAACGTCTCGTCTCTCAATGTCGATCCTTTAGGCGGTATCGAATTTAATAGCAAAGAAGCGAAAGAAGGACTACTCACCCTTGCCGGGGATATGCAAACGAGGAAACGCCCGGTGTACGTTGAAGAGTTAATTCGATGGTTTTGCTCAGCAGTAGCGGTATAAGGTCTTCGGGGGCGGCAATGATGCGAAGAGACACACACACAACGAAATGCGACGCTGTTGTGCGCGACGCGGAAACGACGACGCTTCGGACGAGTCTACGAGATATACACTTTTCAACGTTCAGCGTTACAATTCTCAACGAACTGACATTGGACCGCAAACAGAGAGTCGACAGAACTTTCTTTCGCTCTAACACAGGCACACATTCACCAACACGCGATACTCTCGCGCTGTGTCGCAGACTATCGGCAGCAGCACTGACGGTTTCTCTTCGCGAGTGTGTATATACGTGGAACTTGAAACTTCCAAGAGATGCACACAACGCACTCTTCCCCCACCCTGCTAACTGATCCGTCGCACTCGCGCACGCATGCACACTAACACACGCGCGAACGCGGAGAGCGGATTCGGATAGGCGGATACGCGAGTTGCGCTACTACCACTGTGATATAGGTGGACACACTGATATGCACGCTATACAGCGATGCGAGTCGCGATTGGTAGAGACCGGGGCGTCTGCCGGATGCTTTGAATGTATGTAATATATATATATATATTATGTATATATATATATATATAGCAATTAAGCGATTGCCGGCGATATTTTTGCGCAGATGCGCGGAGACTTTCTAGCGCGTTTATTCAAAATATTTAATATATCGATGATTTTTTCTTAGTCACAGTATGGCTTTGTTGTGACTTTCTTTTCTTTTGTCCAGATGGATTTCTAATTATTCTACTGTCTTTGAACAACGGAGCATTGAAGCGGAAATAAAAATAAAATGAAAAATGCATGACAAAGGTGAACTACTGAATATATATATATATAAGTAAATACTCATATGATAACTCAGAACACTTTTACGCGTGTGTGTTCGTGTGTTGCTCACGCCATACTTTGTAATTGCTGTATTATTCTCTTATCGTTGAAGTTTAAAGAAATCGTTATCTTGTTTTTAGTTTATAATATAAACTGTCAGCGCAAAGTAAAGTAGGCACACTTGTACCTTTCAATACACTTTTCGCATTGACTTCATAACTTTAATTTATTAATTTCGAACTTGTGTCCCTTTTTTCAGATAGTATTAACTTGGTGAGGTTAATCTTAATCGTATTCTTTGCTGAATTATAGTATTCGTATAGGAAATAAGACAATAAGAAACAAAAAAAATGACTAAAAGATTTACATTTCTGGAGACAACGGACATACTGGCAACGATACCACAATATCACACAGTCTTCGCATTCGTTGTACTGTGGATAGCTTGGTCGTTTGCCAAGAGAAGATACATGTCTAAAAATGATTATGACGAAGATGAATTAGAAAGAAAATTAGAGTCATGGAATCCTGAACCATTGGTAGCGGATACTCCAATGGATCATCCTTCTTTGAATCTAAGAAAAGTTACAAAACAGGCTGGTAAGAGAATTATTATTGATGGAAAAGATTGTTTGAATCTTGCTACGCACAATTACTTGGGTTTGGTGGAAAATCCTGAGATTGAGAAGAAAGCCATAGAAACAGTAAATAAGTATGGAATTGGTTCATGTGGCCCTCGTGGATTTTATGGAACAGTAGATGTGCATCTGGAATTAGAAGAACGATTAGCTAAGTTTATGGAAATGGAAGAGGCTGTTGTTTATTCTTATGGATTCAGTACAGTCTCTTCTGCCGTTTCAGCTTATTGTAAAAGAAAGGATATGGTATTTGTTGATGAAAAAGTTAATTTTGCAATACAAAAAGGTTTGGATGCCTCCAGATCAAACATTAAATATTTTAAGCACAACGATGTAGAAGATTTAGAAAGAATATTAAAAGCGCAACCAGGTTTGAACAAGAAGAATACAAAAAATGTAGAGACTACTAGAAAATTCCTAATTGTTGAAGGTATTTATGCGAATACTGGAACCTTATGTCCTCTACCTCAATTAGTAGCTCTATGTAGAAAATATAAGCTTAGATTTTTTGTGGATGAGTCTATATCCGTTGGAACTATTGGAGCAACTGGTAGAGGAATTACTGAATATTTCAATGTTCCAAGACACGAAATTGATTTGATCATGGGTATAATAGAATTATTTCTTTACAACAATCCAATTCAGTATTTAATTCACTTAATAATTTGTATAATCATTTAGGTTCTTTGGAAAAATCCATTGGTTCCATTGGTGGCTTTTGCGTTGGATCGTCCTTTATCATTGAACATCAAAGATTATCAGGACTTGGATATTGCTTTTCAGCTTCTTTACCACCACTCTTAACATCAGCTGCTACCAAGTCTATAGACATCATGGAACAGGAACAAAATCGTTTTGAAACTCTTAAACAAAATTGTAGTGCCTTTCATAGGGGAGTTGAAAAAATTGATGGCCTTGAATGTATAAGTTTTGTAGAATCGCCAGTTAAGCATTTATATTTAAAAAATAAGCTAGATTATGACAATGAGGAAAAACTACTGAAAGACATATCGGACAAATGCTTTGAAAATAATTTATCTGTTATTGTTCCACCGTATTTACAAACTGAACGGGAACGTCCCAGGCCTAGCTTAAGAATTTGTCTTTCCTCTGCTTTGACTCAAAGTGATTTAGAATTTGCTTTGAAAACTCTTAACAAATGCACTAAGGAAGTTTTGTCTGCATAATAATAATTTGAATTAAGCTATAAACACTAAAGTTTTAAATTGCAATTAAAATATCATTGAAAATAATCAAAGGTAAACTGATGGATTTGCTTCAGTCGCACACAGCTGTAAATGTAAATAAAATTTATTTATTTCATTTCTTTAAATATTCGAATTTGTATTTAATATTTTACACACCTTTTGAGAAATACATATAGATGGCTCTGATATGTTCTGTAGATAAAACAGATATGAAAGTGAGCTGCTGAACCAAACTTCCGGATCTCTCTCCCATTCGTCCACCTACTTTGCCGAGGTAAGTGCGGTTTGACAAAAATAATTTAAAAACTGGGGTTTCTTTTCTTTTAAAGTAAATCAAATTATATTACAAATTTACAAGTCAGTAGTACATCCATAAAGTAATATATTTTTCTGTATTAAACATATTATAATGTTTTAGTTCGGTGTAAATAATGAAAACAAAAAATTTTAAGGTTATGACGCCACGTGGCGTCGGTTTATAAAATGAGTATTAAAATATCGTTACTTTTAAATTTGAAAACTCGAAAATTTTAAAATGATGAATAAATTTCGCGTCTAAAGGGCCGGTTAACGTATAGAAGCTAGAAATAGCTGAACCCATCTCTACGTCGGCTTCAATGTTGATAAAAGCATTTTATGCAGTCTGATTTCAAAGCATAAAAATAAAATATTTTGACTTTAGATATTCGTTTATTTAACATTGAAAATTATTTCAGTCCTTAAATCTCCGTACGGTATCCCTACACACTTCACGATGGGTAGGGAGGACAAGGCTTCCTGGAAAGCAGGTTATTTCGGCAAACTCATCGTAAGTATTGTTACTATAATCCATTATTAGTAAAATGTTACTTAAAGAAAGAATGAATCATTTTAAACATTATTTATTTGTGTTTTACAGCAACTTTTGGATGACTACCCAAAATGCTTTATTGTGGGCGCAGACAATGTTGGGTCAAAGCAGATGCAGCAGATTCGTATGTCTCTGCGAGGCCATGCTGTCGTTCTCATGGGTAAGAACACCATGATGAGGAAAGCCATCAAGGGTCATGTAGAACGTAATGCTGCTTTGGAGAAGTTGTTACCACACATCCGTGGTAATGTTGGCTTTGTCTTCACTCGTGGTGACCTTGTTGAAGTCAGAGACAAGCTTCTCGAGAACAAAGTTCGTGCTCCTGCCAGAGCTGGTGCTATTGCTCCATTGAGCGTTGTCATCCCAGCCCAGAACACTGGTTTGGGACCCGAGAAGACTTCCTTCTTCCAGGCTTTGAGTATTCCAACCAAGATTTCAAAGGGTACTATTGAAATCATTGTGAGTACTATTTTGTTCTTTGTTTTTAAACCAAATTTTATTTTACGAAAAGGGATCTATAATGAACATTTGTATTTTGTAATTTAGAACGATGTCCACATCTTGAAACCAGGCGACAAGGTCGGAGCTTCAGAAGCTACGCTTTTGAACATGTTGAACATCTCTCCGTTCTCGTACGGTTTGATCGTTGAGCAAGTATACGACTCTGGTACCATCTTCGCTCCTGAAATTTTGGACATCAAGCCAGAAGACCTTCGCGAGAAGTTCATGACTGGAGTTGCCAATCTGGCTTCAGTTTGTTTGGCCATTGGCTACCCAACAGTTGCCAGTGCTCCTCACAGCATTGCTTACGGATTCAAGAATCTGTTGGCTATCGCTGCCGTCACCGAGGTTGACTTTGCCGAAGCTGCCACCATCAAGGAGTACATCAAGGTAAAAGAATATGACTTTCTCATTCTGAGTAGTAAAATTGAAAATTTATTAAAAATACATTTAAATGATGAAACACTTCGCGTCCGAGTAGTCGGTCAACGAACAGACGCTAGCAATAGCAGAACCCATCTGGTCGTCGACTATGTTGTTGATAGAAGCATTCGATGCCGTCTGATAATGAAATGAAAAATTAGTTTTTCAAATATAATTTGTAGCAACTCTGTAACGTGTTCTTTTCAATTTTCTAGGACCCAAGCAAATTCGCTGCTGCTGCTACCACTGCCGCCCCTGCGGCCGCTGCTGCTGATAAGAAGGAAGAGAAGAAGGAAGAGAAGAAGGAAGAGTCTGAATCAGAAGATGAAGACATGGGCTTTGGTCTCTTTGACTAAACATCAAAATACTTATCTGCTATTGATGCTTTTGACTGACGTCTGAATAAAATACCAAAATAACTAAAAAAAACTTCGATGTGAATTTAAAACCAACCTTTACCTTCTTATTTAGATTGATTTATCATAATTACGTATTAAGTTATGCATTAGTTCAATGAGTTAAGAAAAGTAGGAATTCTTTGAGACGATGTGTTTCAAAACTAATGAAACAGCTATTTGAATGATGTAATTCGTCATTATAAGTCGATAAAATTACGAAATGACTAAGCGAAATAACAAAATTCACGGTAAAACCGATAAAATAGCTATGTGCAGAGTCGAGAGTGCAAAAAATAAGCGACGAGAGTAAAGAACTGAAATCATAAACGAAATGGAGAAAATCAAATTATCTCGAAAATTGAAAAACGTAAATTAGCGTATGTGTGTGCACAGTATTTTACAGGTGAACCACAGCAGTGAGATTGCAGAATTATCAGTAAACGATCGTTACTTGGCGCAATTTTCCTAGAAATGGTTACAAAGAGTGAAAAATCGAAATAAAAAAGTTGAGAAGTGGGGAGGTGACAGGAGGTCATTTGCGGCATTCTACCGCAGAGAACCTTACTGTTAATATACGTAATACGCATTACCAGAGTTGGCGACTCATAGGCATAGGCGCCGCTTAGCCTAGTCCAGTACATATTGTAATAATAAAAGTTGCGCGCATGTTATTTATGCCAGTCATTGGCGTCTATCGTGTGCACATTGTGTATACTCAGGCTCAGGTACGGGTCGCCGCCACCACCACCTCCGTTACTATATAAGCTTTAAATGAATTGTAATGCATGAACACATCGTATATGTATCTTACAGCATAAGTTGCTTCAGACTTTTTCGCCTTTGATGAACGCGCGTTGTATCTTTATAGATATAAACGGTATACACATATATATTTCAACTTCAGTAGCGACGCACGCGAGTGTAAAAGTGTATATATATTACATATACTTTTTTCAGCTTACAGTGTAAGTATTGTGTACATATACATATATATGGACGATTCTCCGACAAAGTTTCCACTTCAATAATATTACTGCGGATTTTCGTGAATTTTTTTATAATTTTATGAACAATTATGCAAATAAGTAAAAGAGTGTCAAAAATCGAAATTTTTATCCGATTTAACTAACTTTGAAAATGTATAACTGCTCGGGAAATCATTTGTTACTAAACACATATCGCATCTTCGTACAGTAAAATTGTCTGAATTTAAAAAGAATAACATTGTTTGAAAGTCATGTATTTATTATATTTAACATGTTTTTAGTAAAAGAGATCTTTAAAAAAACTAAAAAATTTACGTGTAGACCTAAGGCAAAATCTATTTATACTATAAAAAAATCATTATAGTCGAAAAGTGTCCAACTACTCACAACTAAGTAAGTAATTAAAATAAAGAAAAGTTTGATTTTTAACTTTCTCTAATTTAGAAAATTTGAAATAAAATTCATGGAAATTTGTCAAGAATATTATATAAAGAAAAAAAAATGTGAAAGTGAAAATTTGTCAATGAATCGTCCATATATGTAACTAGTGTTGGCAGAGTAGCACCGTGAGAGAGAGAGAGAGAGAGAGAAAGAGCTAGAGCAGTCAATATAGAGTAGTGCGAGCGTGCATGCGGCACAGTCACTATCCGTCGCGCGCCGCGCTCATTCGATCGGATCGGATCGTATTGAGTGAACAGTGCAAGAAAAGAAAGTTTATATCGTCGTTGGATACAGGAAAAAACATCTGACAGTTTTTTTGACACTAACCGAGTTCGGAGCGCCTCAAGACGACCTTTTACACGTGTCAGCCTTCGTTAGGTTATAAACGCATAAGTGACAATAAGCTAGAATGGGTCTACTATCAGAAGGAAGTCCACTTAGTTGGGAAGAGACAAAAAAGCTCGCCGATCATGTGAGGAAACACGGAGTCATACAGTTTATTAACCTGTACAAGAGACTCCGGGATAAGCAGGGCGATGTCCTCAAATGGGGAGATGAGGTTCGCGTTTCTGAAATTTTCCTTTACTCCTTTTTTTTATGCTTATGAGTATACTGTATTCTAAGCAGTATAGTCGTGCTTCGCGCGCTATGGATTTAAGTACAAGGGAGCGGTTATTGTATCTCTGGAGAAATCAATTCTTAGAACTCATTGGAATTGAGCGGAGTTTTTTTTTTTTTTTTTTTTTATTAATGTGGGAGACTGCATCGCGTGGTATTTTTTCTCTTTAATAAGAGACAAAATTAATAGATGCAATAGAGTATTCTCATGACATCAAGCTCATTAAAAATGAATAATTTTTTGTATAACCATTATTTTTAACATAAATGTTTATAATAAAAATCCCAATGGTTAAATCTTTTTATTTAATAAATACTAATACAGTATTTATTGACTTCTATTCTCTCATATGTATCATGTTATCATTAAGCAGCTTTTAGATTACGCAATCGCTATATTAAGCTTATTGTATTATTTATCTGTAGATACTTTTTGCTAATTCAGTACTGCAAATATGTAATCATAGCATTTCTTGATTTAGTGGAATGATTTTTGTCCAACCTTGCTCGCTATCATTTAATGCAAAGTATAAATAAATTAGCTTTTTATGAATTCAATTAAATATATATTTGAAGATAACTTGTTTGTTCAGGTGGAATACATGTTGGTAAAGTTTAATGATACAGAAAAAACTGCTAAAGTATCCTTGAAGGCTGAAAAATATTTATCAAAGTTACAAGAAAAGGAGCATAATGACCCTAGGTAAGTAATATTATTTTTCATTCTTAAATAAGTAGTATTTTTCAAATGCTATTTATAATAAATATTGTAAGATAATTAAAGTCAATGTCCTACTTTCTATTTAATAGCAATGTAAAATCTCTTTGGCGTCCAGAATATGGAGCTTACATGATTGAAGGAACTCCAGGTAAACCATATGGAGGATTATTGGCACATTTTAATGTCGTTGAAGCCAACATGCGGTATAGAAGACAAGAGGCTTCTCAGTTATTGGAGCCTGGAGAAGCTTTAATGTCACTAACTAATTTCCCAAGGTTAGTTTTATTTGAGAAGGTTACAAGTATGTTTTATTAAAACCTCTAATGAATGATGTCATAATTTATCATCATACAGATTAGGTGCTTTAGACTTTACTGATCCTCCAGCCATTCCTACTCCACAAACTGGAGCATCGAGAAGTTTATTCTTTCCAGATGAGGCTATTTTCTCTGGTCATCCAAGATTTAAAACATTAACTAGAAATATTAGAAACCGAAGAGGAGAAAAAGTAGCCATTAATTTACCAAGTATGTATTTTAATAGAAAATTTATATTATTCATATTTAATTTAAATTAATTTAATAAAATAATATTAATTGCTCGTTTTTGTTTACAGTATACAAAGATAAAAATGTCAAATTGCCTTTTAAAGAAAATTTGGCTGAATTGGGAGACGATGGTTCAAGTGAAAAGGCAACTAAGGAAAATCATGTGTACATGGATGCCATGGGATTTGGAATGGGTTGTTGTTGTTTACAATTAACATTCCAAGCATGTAACATTGAAGAAGCAAGAACTTTGTACGACCAACTAACTCCACTTTGCCCTATAATGGTAAATAAGTAACATGGAGAATTTATTTCTTTAAAGTTAAGAATGCAAATGCTAAATTAGCATGTCTCTCGTGCATGCCTTTACAGAAAATCTTTCTTTCACGTTCAACAGCTGGCTCTTACTGCTGCCAGTCCATTTTATCGAGGCTATGTGACGGACGTCGACTGCCGCTGGAACGTCATCTCGTGTTCCGTTGACTGCCGAACTGAAGAAGAGCGTGGATTAAAACCATTGAAAGATAATAAATTTAAAATCAGTAAATCTAGATATGATTCTATTGATTCTTATCTGAGTGAACAAGGAGATAGATATAATGACGTACTTTTGACATACGATGAAGATATTTATAAGCAGCTCTTGGAAAATGGAATAGATAGATTACTTGCACAGCATATTGCTCATATATTCATCAGAGATACAGTATCTTTATTTTCTGAAAAAGTTCATCAAAATGATCTTGAAGATACTGACCACTTTGAGGTAATAATCAATTAAATAGCCTAAGTCTCTCTCTATATATGAATTTTTTAAAACAATGAATATGTATTTCAGAATATTCAATCTACAAATTGGCAAACGATGAGATTTAAACCTCCACCATCCAATTCATCAATTGGTTGGAGAGTTGAATTTAGACCTTGCGAAGTACAAATAACTGATTTTGAAAATGCAGCCATTGTTTGTTTTGTGGTTTTATTAACGCGAGTTATTTTAAGTTACAATCTTAATCTCTTAATACCAATTAGTAAAGTAGATGAGAACATGGCCAGAGCACAAAAAAGAGATTCTGTAAAAACAGAGAAATTTTGGTTCAGGCGTGATATTACGTGCAATACACAACAAGGAGATATTCAAGATGAATATACAGAATATACAATAGATGAAATTGTTAACGGAAAGGTTTGTTAATTATTATTATTGATTTAGTTTACGTATCTATTTTTATCTAAGTATATTCAACCAAATTTTTTATGCAGGAGGGCACATTTCCTGGATTAATTCCGTTGGTTAACTCTTATCTTTCAAGTATGGATGCAGATGCTGATACCCACTGTACTATACAAAGATATATAAAATTCATTCAGAGACGTGCTTCCGGTGAGCTTTTAACTACCGCAAAATGGTTAAGACAGGAAGTTCTCAAACATCCGGAGTACAAGTAAGTGATAATTTATTGATCTATCTAATAGTAGTATATGTGTATAATTTGTAATTATTTTTTATGATCATTAGGCAAGACTCAAGAATATCACCTCGAATAAATTATGATTTGCTGAAAAAAATTCGCGATATTGAAGTAAACAAAGCACCATGTCCGGAACTACTTGGGCCATGTATCATTTCCAAAACTTCAGAGACAGTTCCAGCTGCTATGGCAAAAGCTGAAAATTGCCCAATCCCAGATTAAATTTGTAATTGTAAAATGAGTAAACCGAAAAATGTATTATTATATAATATTATATTTTTAAATAATTTTGTTGTATACGTCTTATATTTGTATCATACAAAAATACTGACCTAATATTCTTAGTAAGGTGCACTTTGTGCTTCGGGGAGCGAGAAATTTTTGTAAATGTATCAGAAAACATTGGCATATAAAAGCTGCCTTACACTATTGTTAAAACTATTCAATCTATTAAATAAATAAGTTTGTTGGCATTCTTTTTTAATAATTTACAAAAATAAACTAAAAAGAAAAAAAAGATTTCTTTATTGAGTATTTTCTATGTAGGCCCCTCTGTTGGTTCTATACGATACATAAGTATTCCATAAAACTGCCACAGATTGAACAACTAACACTTGATAATGTAACGGCACAATATAAAAATTAACTAACTGCACCATGGGCCACAGCTGAAAAAGTAAAATAATTGATTTTATTTTGTAATTATTAAAATTAAATGGTATGTTTTATTGTACCTTATAGTTATTTTTCAAAATTTCAAAATATTCATCTTCTAACTTTAATCGCAAGTCTTTAATATCATTTCCTTGAGATAAACCTATCGTACTTAGCAGAACTATTATGAAAGTAGGTGCGAACAAGAGTTGATCACAAAATACTTTTTTTAATACTACGGATGTTCCTTTGGATCCAAAATATTTATCTAGAATTCCATACCACGTTCTTGTGGCTGGTCCCTTAATTAAACAAATTTATAAATTATTTCACTCCTCTTTACATAGAACATTTTTAATGTCATTCTCTACTCACTGCAATAACAAAACCAATGCTAAAAAATTTGGCGGTTCTTACAAAGTCCAAATCTTTGCCACTTCTCTTTTCAATATAATTTTGTGCGATTTGATCACCCAATCCCATCAAAACACCTGCGAATTATTAATCATCGACTCATGAAAATTAATGAAATAATAGTTTACAATAACAATTAATTTCTTACCAGCTTGAAAAGCTTGCATTCCTAGAGGATATCTCATTAAAAGTTTTTGATAAGATTGAAAGAGATAAGACATTATTTTACTATATTTTACACCTGTCAGTAATGGTAAATAAAAAGAAATTTTCGATCGTCTTATAAAATCTGTTGCAGCCGGTTTTAAGGTTAAACGTAACGACTGCGTTTATGCTCGTTGCTCCAAAAGTGCACAAAAGAGAATGAAATCTTGCTTTTTACTCTGCACACAAATCAGACTCCAATGAATCTTATTACTCGATACCAACGAGAGATATATACATGCATTTCTATTATTCTCATAGTTTGAATCGCATTGAGCCGATACACCAATGTACTTAAACTCTATAGCAACATTCGCATTTTACCGCATTTTACTTATTGTCGTACGTAACAGTGTAATTCGTACTCTTGCAACTACTACAAGCTCACGTGGTATCAGCATGGTTTCCGGAATTTTTTTCATTGTCGTTTTGCCAATTCTCAATCGTAAGTATATAATATATCTTAAAAAGCGTATTGGTATACCTACAAGTTATGTATTTCTTGTAGTCGTGCGAAAAAAAATGGGTTATCAATGCGACGAAATACGATAAGGACAGATTTTTTCGTGTATATTGCCAGCTTTTTTACCATAGCAGACGATAAAAGCCCTCATACTTTTGATAAATCGCTCAAGTACATTCACGATTACGTTCATCAAAATATATAGTTTACATATTATGTCGTGTATATACTTCGACAAAGAAAAGAACGAAGAACCGGCTATGCTAATACATAACTTTTACATTTTTTATTCATTCTGTTGTCATTTTGAACTGGCTGGTTCTTTCCCTTATCAGCTATAACTTTCAGCATAAAATACAGGTATTCCAAATTCTTATTCAAATATGCTAACTATACCGTCTAGTGTTTAAATGCAAAAATCTGATAGGATCGTGCACTAGCTTAAAAAATGAATCTTTGGTAAAGAAGAAAATTTCATTCATTTATTCAAGAACACACATTCATTTATAACATTACAAAATATATTTTGATTTTATCCTACATAGTTTTTCACGTAATTAAATATACGTTGTGTTATTTATACAGCACTAATAAATGTATTTTTAGAATAAAAAAAGTACTTCTCAGCATTGATTGTGCACATGCACATATTGTTTTATAAATTTATAATGTTTTTGACGCATTTTTTAGACAGATCATTTTTTCAAGAAATTTCATTGGTTTAAAAAAATTAAAAGCAATTTATAGAAATAGCTATAGATAGAAAAATATTTGTTGATATAAATATAATTTTTCTGATTCATTGGACCCATATATACTTTTACACGTGGTTGGTACATCTTTGATTCTTATATTTTTGTAGGGACTCGTCAAATCTTCCTATCTTGGACAAACAGTTTTTTATTCTCATTAATTTCTGATAAAAAAAATGGGAAAAATACTTGGTCAATACTGATTATTAAAATTACTTTAATGCATTTAATAACGTGTAGATTAGAAAAACTAGATCAATGTCGTTAAAAAAAATAAATACAAATGTTCGAATATGTGATTATTAAGAAAACAGGCCGGAATGATCAAAGTTAGTAATGATAAATAAAATTCTATGGAGAGATCATTGATTAATAGTCAATAGCCTTAGGACGTGTCTTCACATAGACATATGCAACAATAAGAGCAAAAATTGCAGCTACTGTAGGAAGCACAAGTGTAAAAACTCGCTGTTTATTTTCCAAAAACTCCTTTTTGCGTTCTTTCTTTTGTTTGCTCGTTTCTTTCGTTTTTCCCTTCAATTGTCTCATTTCTGAAAATGTAAAATTACTGTTAAAATTCATCATGACATCTGGATAGAAAGTGATATCTATTTTTAAATAGCCAAATGGAGTAAAAAAGAGTACGAAATATTACCTGATCACTGACAAATCTTAGTTACAGCAGTAATTTAAAGAGTAAGCTTTATACAGTTGCACCAGCTAAATGCAGCATATACCACTATAACCTGTCGATTATTGTATTTGTTCAAATAAGCCTACTAAATTTCACCTGCTGATTGGAGAGATGCAGTTTCTTACAAACGTCGTATTTATAGCTTCTGTATCCGTATCACACCGTATGCTAAGGCTTACCACGTAGCCAGGTTTCACGTATTCCATTGTAACTCACCGCGTATCGAAATGCTATTGGATATTCTATATATCCCGCAAGTGCGAGCGAAAATGATATTACGTTTCGTTTCCACATCAGCGACACTATTTCGCTAGATGATCGGTGCACGCGCGTAGTCCTCGACGACGACGACGACCGATTATATATGCGTTATAATATAGCAGTTTTACGCGCGGGCGCCCGGGCGCACCGACTGCTGAGCAAATGAGCTCTATTGCACATTCGGATTGCTCAATATAAAACATGCGCGTGCGTTATATATACATTGAATAGAAATTCTATACAACCCATCATTGTTAAACTCGATGACTGCGTCTGCCTCGTGTCGTCTGTCTGACATCGCGTTGTAAAGATAAATCGAAGACTTCGCGTCAATTGCAAAGAGAGAACAAATCGAAATTGTCTGTTATTAGAATCGTATTTTATATATGTTAAGTGGAAGAATCGCTGGACATGTCACTACTTACGAATTTCAGTTTTGAGATACGACAACACGACGACGAGAGACAGGAAAATATCGGGTGGTCAGCTGATTATTAGCAGTAGACCCAAAAAGTAAAAGTATGTGTATATTATCTATAATGTATATATATATATTTCATCGAAAATGTTTAAGATAAGCGTAAGAAATAAGCGAGATATGGGTTGATTGTGAAATATATTCGTTTTGGACTTTAAACAGAGGTTATGCCTGGTGCATATTATAATAAGTGATAGTTTAGCTACTTGAAGAGGTAAAGATTATATCTTATATAATTTTGTCACTTTTGGCAGACGTTTTCGAGTTAGCTATATTATCAAAGTTTACAAGTGTGCCACGTGAGATTCTGGACAATTAGAAAAAAATAAACATTATTTTCGTTTTCTGGAAAAATTTTCATTTCAGCGTATAATTTATTTCACCTACTTTTATCTTTTTAATGTCATTTTAAATAGCCCATCTATTTTGTAATAAAAAATGTCCATTTAATTATTAGAGTTTCTACTGGAATTATAGTTTCGCTATATCTTGCTTTGATTCGAATGACTTACTGTTGGTATACTTATTGTTGTTAATGTAAATTATTTCATGCTATCAGAGACGATCAACGTAGTCACATTGTAATAACAATATACAATACAATTATAATAATGTTATTATTAATAATAACATGATTATAATTAATTGTTATTATTCATTAAAAGTTATCGGTTTCTCATTTGATAAATTTAATTTGATAAATAATGTACAGATAAATCTTATTTTCTTATTTTTTCAGATGATGATTAATTAACGATAATAAATTAAAGATGAATGGGAAAAAGAGGGAAGAAAGTTTGTTATGTCCCACTGTTGATGCAGCAACAAAAGCTGATCAAAATTGTGAGAAAATGAATCACAGTCATCAGAGTGTTGATGTATCAACTTTACTAAAATTAAATACAAATGATGCTCGAGAATTTCTTTGTGGATGGGGAGCTGCTGTGATCAATGTTACTGTTACTTATCCTGTAAATAAAGTTATATTTCGACAGGTAAATATGTAATTTTAATATTTTACAAATACTGCCTTTGTTAAGTATCTAATAATAATCTTTTGAAATTATTTTAGATTTTAGAAGGAGTACCTGCTACAACAGCAGTTCATCAGCTATCAAGAGAGGGCTTCAAATTACTATATCGAGGAATTTTACCTCCTTTGTGTCAAAAAACTGTGTCTTTAAGTTTAATGTTTAGTTTATACGAAGGTTGCAGACAGAGGCTTTATGTATTGACTGATCACAAAACATTTGCGAAAGTGTTCGCAGCCCAATTCGCAGGCACTTGCGAAGCAATTCTAATGCCTCTAGAAAGAGTTCAAACCTTATTGCAAGACTGGAGATATCACGAACGTTTTAAAAATACACCACATGCGTTTAGTATTCTCTTGCGAGAGTATGGAATTGCAGAATGTTATAGAGGTCTCGTGCCAATTATCTATAGAAATGGTTTATCAAATCTCATGTTTTTTACATTGAGAGATAAGTCTAAAGAAATAGTGGGAAACAACAATTCTCTTTTAGCTAATTTCATTAGTGGTGCATTGATTGGTGGCTTTCACAAGTACATTTTTTTATCCAGTGAATGTTATAAAGATTCATATGCAATCGAAAATTGGTGGTGACTTTGAAAAGTTTACAAAATGTGTTCGAGATGTATACATCTCTAGAAATCGAAGCTTACAAAGCTTTTATAAAGGTGTGCATTTGAACTTTATGAGGTCGTTTATTAGCTGGGGTGTAATTAATGCTTCCTATGATACTCTTAAAAACTTATTATTTTAAAAACATGTTATATAATGAGTCATAATAGAAGTAAATTACTATTCAATTTGACTCATGCAGAATATATATATATATATATATATATATATATATATATATATAATATATATGATAGCTAGGAATCAAAGTGTAATTAATAATCTTATGTCAAAATTTTTACAAAATAACGATGATTCAATGATTTTTAACGTATTTAATTTTGATCTTGAAGACAAGGAACTCTAACTAGATCAAGCACCTGGGGCAAAAGCATAGACGCAATTGTATAATTAACTTTCTATGTATGTATATAAAATAAAATAATGACAATTCAATTTCTTAATACTCG
Organism: Apocrypta bakeri; assembly: GCA_018906985.1. NCBI lineage: Eukaryota > Metazoa > Arthropoda > Insecta > Hymenoptera > Pteromalidae > Apocrypta > Apocrypta bakeri. The sequence continues at coordinate 11,557,398 of JACCIA010000006.1, read as the reverse complement.
TTTTGTAAATATGTACGATTTGTTAATCAGACGTCGAAGTACCATTTGTTATTTCAATATTATCGAGTAAATACTTCTTATCAAAAATACAAAATTGAAATCATTCCCACAAAAAAAGAACAAGCCCAAATGACTCTTGCAATAAAAAAAAGTCAAATCGAATATCCGCATTCATCGTTGCGCCCATAAATGTAAAGCACTGCGCTATAAGGCGTATTTTCCAATTGATTTTTCCGTAAAATTTATCTAGGCTAGACCTTCACTTCTACGTGCAGCTTTCTACAAATATGCATATATATATATACAATATATATACAATATATACATATATACAAAAGTTTGGCGAAAGCTATGTATATATGTATGTAGAAATGTGTAACAGCAGCCCTGCGCAGAACGGGTATGCGCCTGTATAAGAGCCACCCAACACCCAACACCCTTTCTCCATTGCGTGAGATTTTCTACCGCAAGCTCAGTTCTTTGCAGCTTAAATATCACATTAAACGTGTAGAACGAATAAGTTTACATACTGATGGAGCGTTTGCATGACAAAAAAGTAATCAAAGTGAATAAAAAATAAATAAATATTCTTGACTAAAAGAAATTATTTAACATATAAATTGCGTAAATTTACTTTGAAAATATACGGGTTATTTTTTTAGTCGATGCGATAAGAAATGTTAAAAGCAGTATGTTATCATTAAAATGAATGTATTTCCTTTCCATCTATTTCTTTTTAAAATCATTTTTCAAGCTTTTTCTTGACTGAGAAAAACACATAGCTCAACCACACGTGAGGATATAATATCCAATTAAAATCTCGTCCTTCTTAATCGAATTCGTATTTACAGAAAAGCTCGCGATAACAGAATATATGTGTGTATATATATAATACATATATGTATATATATATATATATATATTGTTCTACTGATAGCTTATATAATATAATGACGCCGCGAATTTTTTTTTTCAACGCAATCAAGCTTGTCTGTGAGGATTTATGTTTCCCCCTACGCGGAACAATAGCCTGCGAATCTACAGTCGCACTTGAAAATTCGCGCGCGAAGTCGTCTAAAAGAAACGGACGCGTCATACTATATATATATTATATATATTGTATACACTTCCAAATGAGAGAATAATAAACTGCATTGGGTGTCGAATACACTGTACAGTGTAGATCAGCAGCATTGCGAATTGCAATCGAGCAGCGTCAAAGTCTCGGAGTAGTTTTTTCGCTATTGCAAGGCACATAATTCAGAACCGCCAGAGGTCCCAGAGGTGCAGAAGTGCAAGAGGCAAGAGAGTCAAAGTGTACTATAGATGAGAGAATATAAGGAATATATATATATATATAAAATATATAATATAGAATAGAGAAAGAGAGTCGAAGTCGACGGCGCGCGCATATGGCGCTACACACATGTGGACGGGATGTCGTTGATACGAGCGCACACAGCCCAGCAACAGTCGTGCGTGAGCTCGTCGGTGTGAGAGGTACTTGAACATTTGCGCGAGAAGAGCCCTGGCTGGCTGCGGTGTGAAGGCAGTAGAGCGGGCCAAGGGACGAGAGAGCAGACGATGACGAGCCGCTGGACGGTCGTCGCTCGCGCTTACTAAAACTACTTACTTGTGTATATATTATTATTATTATTAGTATTATTATTATTGCAATCGTCCTGTGGAGAAAAAGCATATACTGCACATTGCGTGTATTGTGTTTTCGAGGAGTAGGGGGGTGGAAGGCCCTCGGAAGATGTGCATCGCTTTGCTTCACGAAGCCTCCAGCGATCCCTTCTTGTGCTTGTGCTATTTGCGGCTGCATTTCCGCTTATGCAGGAGCAGCATCGGCAGCAGCAATTAGATGCTCGAGGTGGCTTGAGACGAAGTATGAGAGTCAACCCTGGCAAGATGTGTACTCCGATCGAGGAGAAGGTCGAGCAGAACCTCAAGGTAATATCCTCGTACATTTCGTTATCAGTATTTCTTTTAATCGTTCGCTATAGCGGTTTCGCGCGGCTTCTTTTATTTCTTCCTTTCTCTTCGTCTACAGTTATGTGTGAATATGTATGTGTGTATATATATATGTATATATATATGTGTGTGCAAAGCCGATTAATCAATGGGTTGAGGTACACCGTCGATTTTTTTTGAGCTTTTATTTACCGTGGTTGGGTGGCGAATACATGCGGTAAAGTCATATAACTGCACTTCTTATGCATACGCGTATATTGTATATTGGACTCATTGGTATACAACTGAGAAAGGACGTATGCATTTGGTGATTATCTCATATTTGTGTCTACCGCCTGTACACGGCGTGGCATTGATTTTCTCATTAAGTTGTTTCCTAGAAAATACTAAAAGAAACGTTGCAAACTCCTTTCATGACGGGAATAACAAACTCGTCCTCTGTCGATACTCTACGTATATATGTGTATATATACATAGATATACCCCCTTCAACGTACGTATACATCATAGAATATTCATTTTTTCGGTCTTTCACCCGTGGCCGGTTGCTAAATACGGTTCGAGCTGGAACGATTATCCGCGAGATATTGATCAAATTAGCGATGCAGAAACGAATCAATGCTCATTCTTTTTCTTTTTTTCAACAATCAGTTATAGGAAAGAAAATTATCGCCACTGCCTCTCCCACTACGTGCGCGCGCGCGCGGGTGCAAGTTCGGACTTTTTTTTTAGAAAACACCTCAACCCATCAGTCTCGCTCTAACGTCAGTGCACAGCGGCGAGGTTTCGATCTATGAAGGCGCTTCTTTTTTTCACGTTCTACTAACGAAAAGCTCGAGGAAATGTAACGAGTTTTCCAATACAGCAACGGCAGCAGATTTGCCCGGGAAAAACTCGTCGACGAGCTTTGCTTTCTGTCTCCTGATGCGGCGGAATCTCTAGACAACCTGTCTCCCATTGAGGACTAAGCCGCGCGGCTCATTCTCTCTCTCTCTCTCTCTCTCTCTCTCTCTGTCTCTCTCTCCCTTTCTATCGTACTCGCTTCAAAGGATCGATAAAGTCAACTTTATAACCGGAGCACGTATAGCTCCGAGGCTCTCCTCGTTGAAGAGGGAGAAAGAGATCTTTCGCTCTGCGACACATACTTTCTTTTGTTTCGCCTATATATACTATATATACATGTAAGTGCATTTGTATATATATAGCGGAGGAGTCAATTTCGCGCCCGTGCGCGTGCGATATAACAGGGAGAAAGAAATAAGATGCTTGCAGTATCGAGCGCGTTTTACCTTTAATTTGAGCTATAATCGCTAATTGATCCGTCGCAGGGAAGGAGAAGAGAGAGAGAGAGAGAGAGAGAGAAAGAGGGAGAACGTGTCACTAATCCATGTTTGATGAGTTCTTTGAACCTTGTCTATTCACTCTTACTGTGCATACTACTTGTACATGTGTATATGCACAGTAGCGTACGCTATAGACACGAGGACTCGATTAAAATCAGTCGCTGTGCGCTGCTCTATTTTCGGCGCGCGCTTTGTGGGACGAGCGCGAAAGATAGTGTTTTGTATATTTTTTCTTATTCGCGGAAATAGCCTTCATTTTTTTTTGGTTCGAGGTATAGAGTTGTTGCGAGGGGGAATAAAATTTCAAAGAGTTTCGGTTTCAGGGGAGAAGATATCTTTGAAATGATGATTTCAAAGTTAGAATTTTAAATGTTTTTAATGAAGTAGTAATCGTTTACGTTTATTTCAAACGTAGTCTATTCCATGGAATTCGTTAGGTTTGAAAGAAAATTTTACGAGGAGACACTTCGATAGGATGAAATACGTTAAATTTTTTAAAAGGTTTTTCTATAATACAGTTTTTGATTTTTTAATAATCTTCTCTGAAAAAACTTGACTTTATAAAATGTGTTACATATTTTGGAATATTGTTAAAAAAAACTTTGTTCCGAAAGAATACAGCATTCTAAAAATACTTGAAATTTGTAATTGTTTGTAAATTTAATTAAAATTAAAAATCCTAGACCTCTTCAATCGTAGATATAAATATTCCTCGTTATACATAAAAGAGTGTAAATTATGATTGCATTATTGAAAATGTTTTAAATTCTAATTTTAGGAGGAACAATTTTAAAGAGGGTCTTATCTCCTAAGCCCCATTGTGAGTGGCGATCCTTTAAAATTCTTTTGATTTATGTATATACTTTTACATTTATATAGATTGAATTTTTATTACCCTTTTAGCATATAAGTCGCATAAATTACATAAATTTCTTGTGTAATTTACATTCGAGACGGCTTATAAATGTTTAACCACTGGGATTTTGTTCCGCTAGCGGTAATTTTAAGCTACTTGTACTTTTTTAACGAGGGAAATTGCGGCTTTTCGAAATTATTATACCCATTGTATACATTGTTTACGAACTTATCTAATGTATGTATAAGAAGCTTAGTTTCGTTCTATGTTATAGGATTATTATGCTTGCTTTATGCCGTTCCGCGTATCTTTACAGTATCGCTAATCACCAGTATTACTCCGTATCCGCGGTTTTGTTGCTGCATTATACCATACAACTGCTATATAGAGAGATTATAACTATTCGATAGAATAATGTCAGTAATATAAGGAGTATAAACAGATTTTTTTTTTTACCTATTGTTAATATTAATTATGTATTAACGTTTTTGATCTATAACAATGTATGAAATTCTAAGTTGAAATATAACGAATATAAATAAAGTAAAATTAGCTCATAAAAATTAATATCTAATATTGTTAGCTAAAAATAAATGTTTTTTTATATATAACAATGTGTGAAATTGAAATTCTTACAAAGGTGAGAACTGGTTTGGTGGCGGTGAGCGATGGCAAAATCAAGCCTATACCTACTAGGCTTCATCTTACAATGGAGGTTTTAAAGCTTCAAAGAGAGGATTTTGAGGTAGCAAAAGCTTTAATTCTGTGTTTTTGCGATGAATATTAAACAATCTTATAATGAATGTGTAATTTTAAATCTGTAGCAGGCAGCTAATCATAACAAAATACCTGCGGATACTAAAGAAAGAATGGTACAAATAACTCGTCAGAAAGTTGGTGGATTAGGTCTTAGTATAAAAGGAGGAGCCGAACACAAATTGCCAGTACTGATATCTAGAATTTATAAGGGTCAGGCTGCAGATCAGTGCGGACAACTCTTTGTAGGAGATGCTATTATTAAAGGTAAGACTCATATTGAAGCTTTTTCTAATAAATTTAGTCTCCGACTTAAGCTTAAAGACTTAGAGCAAGATTTAAATCCAATATTGAGAATCTTGTTAGTGCTAAACTTGCATGAATACCGTATGAAACAGTCAATATTGGACTATATTTTTCTGTATCATATCATGCGTCTACCAGTGCTGATATAATCTATGATGTTTCCTTGTCACACTTTTGTGACACTCTATCTTTTACAGTCAATGGAGAATATATAACTGCATGCAATCATGATGATGCTGTAAATATTCTTCGAAATGCTGGTGATATCGTGGTTTTAACTGTTAAGCACTATCGAGCAGCAAAACCATTTTTACAAAAAACAGGTTGGTGATTGAAAAAAAAATCATAAATAACACACACACATTCAGTTACAATTTATTTTAATTTAATATCTTTTATCTGAATTCCAGAAAAAGAAGAAAAATTAGACAATGCTAGTAATGGAACTGCAGAAGATGGATGGGTCTCACCGAGTAAATTACTTGCGAGCAGTCCAAAAGCTAGTGGACACAGTAGACAAGGTTCCAATGCTTCAACAAGTTCCACCAAACAGAAAAAATGGGTGGACATAGTTACAGGTAGAAAAATAATCAGGTGCTAAAATTGAAATGACTACGTTCTGTTTACTTATCAAACTAACTACTTCCACAGTACCGTTGATGATGGCGTACGTAACAAGATATATCTTTGGCACTGACAAATTGAGACGAAACGCTTTTGAAGTACGAGGTTTAAATGGAGCACGAACTGGAGTAATACATTGCGACGACACCGCGATTCTCAGTCAGTGGCTCAAATATATTGCTGATAATATCACAAGTTTAACTTACCTACAGGTGAAAAAAAAAACAATAATTTTCCTAGGAATAAGCTTTAAAAGCTCATCTAATCCAGATTTGATTTACCGACAGATGAAGTTGTACAATCGGAACTTTGGTGCAGGCGAGAGGATTGAATACATGGGCTGGGTTAACGAAGCCGTTAGCAACAGCAATCAACTGTGGCAAAGTTATAGACCAAGGTTTTTGGCTCTAAAGGGTCCAGATTTACTACTGTTTGAAACGCCTCCCGTAAGTTCTTTTTAAAATCAATATATCAATATCGGTTTTCTTTCCAAAATAAATATCAGCATTGTACGGAATAAATAACCATTTGAAGCAAAACAAAATCTTTTCGTGATGAAAAGAAAATAATCTTCAATAGCTTGTCAAAGAACATCCTTTTCAATTAAAAGGAAACAAATTTATATGTACACAAAATTTATATTAGTCTTTAATAATGCGTATTAATTTAATAAAACTACTTTTTGTATCTAGAAAAACAAACAAATGTTGTATTATGGCATTTTTAAATAAAAATATATTTATATCTATATTTAACATTTCCAAAAGCGTACAGAATCGCCGGAACAACATTATTCTTATACTTAAGAAATAATCTTAAATAGCTTGGCAACTTATATTTATTATAAAAAAATTCCGTATTGCTTGAAACGTGAATAACTTATTGAAATCGATATCGAGTTGAAAATATTCGATTTGATTAAAAAAAAATCTCGTTTTATCATAATTATAAAATAGCTTTACCTATTGCAGGCTAATTTAACCAGACGCTTCCTAAGGCGCATTACGAAAAATGCTTAATTTTAAGCAAAAATAAAAACATTTCCTTTTGAATCAAAAGAAAAATTCATTTTCTTTAAAATCTTTGTACTTATTGAAGTTTATTTCTTGTGAAAAACAATGACTTTCCTATGGATATCAAAAGGATTTAGTAAAAAAGACATACGTTTTACCTCAAATGTATTATTTCTTACAATGTTATTCTTCGGTTTTAACCATTTATCTTTGTTCAGCGAAATGTGCACTCAGGCAGTCTCATACATTGATCGATCTGAGTGTAATAATTAATAGAATTCTATAATAAAAACTTCAACCTTTTACAGTGCAACATAGGCGATTGGTCACGCTGTGCCCTTACTTTCAAGGTTTATCAAACGTTATTCCGTGTAATGCGCGAATCTGAAAATGTGGACGAACGTCAACACTGCTTTTTAGTCCAGAGTCCGGGTAAACCACCACGTTATCTCAGTGTAGAAACGCGACAGGAGCTTTTGCGAATCGAAGCTGCCTGGCATACCGCCGTTTGCTCAGCCGTTACGCATCTCAAGGTGCGTGTATATCACTGTGCCGCTGCTGCGGTTATGAGTACTGTTTTGTAGAATTTTTTATTGTCATTCTTATTCATTCATTTATTTACCTGAAGCGAAAATATATGCCATATATTTTCGAAATCAAACAAAATTACTGCTGTCGCTACATAATTGTCTTAAACCATATTTTTAGCATTTTCTTCGTAAATTTTTAACTTGTAGTGAAAGATTTTATTTTACTAGCAAAGTATTAAAATCTTTATTGCATTGATAAGCTTTATCCCATCCAACTAATCCATAATAATATCCGTAATAAGTAGCTATACTATTGAAGAAGGCCCAGCCAAGTACAGTTTGTTCTAAAAATATATTGTATTCATTAATTTTATAATAATAATCTGGTTTTATTTATTATATATGAAATATATTCACCCCATTTTATATTATTTTTTATAACAATTCCTAAATATTTAATGAATTTTGCTCGTTTAAACTCTTAAACTCTAGTTTATTCAGCACTAAGTTTATTACATCTTTTAAAGAATTTGTTTTAATTTTCAGAGTAAAACTTTCCCTATAACACTAAATGGAAGAACCGCCGGTCTAACGTTAGATTGGACTCAAGGATTCACCTTGACATTTGAAGGGACGACCGATCCAGTTTGGAGGTACAAATTTCATCAACTTCGAGGCTCCAGTGATGATGGAAAAAGTAAATTAAAATTACACTTCCAAGAACACGATAGTATCGCAATTGAAACTAAGGTATATATAAATTTGAACGCATACATTGAAAAAATTGTCCTCTTGAAGCAAAAAAACAAATGTCCCACGAAAATGCCTTTAGAATAGAATAAATGAATTTAAATTGAAATATTAATTAATTAATAAAAAATAAAATAGCACAATAAGTCGATGTAACATTTTTATAAGAAAATTTCTTTTTATAAAAAACTGAACGTTTAACTGATATGTTTTGAATAAAAAATTATCATTAAGATTTGTCATCATAACATACTAAACAAGATTATCTTTTCTTCAAAAGGACATACGTCAATGTATTGCATCGTTCAATGAATTTAAAAACTAATTATTGCGATATTTATTTTTTAGGAATTGGAATGTTCTCAATTACAAAATTTATTGTTCTGCATTTATGCATTTATCACAGCGAGAGTCGCTGCAGTGGATCCGACATTTTTAAGATCGGCAACCCCGTAAGAACGAAAGGCGTACACGAGAATTACGCACGACTGAGAAATTTACCTAATCCGCTATTAAAATCTGTTATGCAATCGTAATTTAAAACTTTGTATTTGTTTACGGACAAACACACACGGGTAAACTAAGTGTGCAAGCGTGTTTCTGTGCGAAGCGCATGACGCCATAATTTTTAAATTTAAGACAAAATTAACAATTACATACTAGTCAAGAAAATCACGTAGGCTTTCATGCGCACGTACTATTTACTTGATTTAATCAATCCTCCCGATATTAATATGTATCGAGACACCTGCACAATGTCTTTTATACATAAATATTTTTGTTCTTTGCGCGAATTTCATGCAAATACGATTGATTTATTCTGTTTGCATAGACGGTGCTTACTCATTACGCTTCATTGCTTAATCCATATAATCTCATTGTCATATATCGTATAATTTTTACATTTTTTTATACCTATTACGTATTAGATACACTATACATTTGTATTGCATTTTATAACGTTAAAATTTGAATATTTTTTCAATATTGCTTTTCTCGAGCATTACGCATTTCACATCAAACATTGAGGTGCCTTGATAATTATAACCATGACGATCCATGCTAATAATCAAGTTGCATAAATCATCTCGAAACACCTTTAATAGAAAAGCTGAAAAAATGCTGATGCACATAATTTCATTGTACAGCTTTGATTTATTTTTTAATGCAATACAAACTTTTTTTATATAATTTATGGTAAACGCCAGTATTATTCTATTGTCAATAAAATGTGACTATGTCACAGCTATAGCTCCATAGCAATAAAGACTAAGTGGTTAACGTGAAACTTGATAACTATGGTGGTTTCGCAAAAAATGATAAAATAAATTTTATTCCGAGTAACTTCGAGTTATAGGGTCATTTAGTTAAACTGTTGCTAAAAGCACATATAATTATTTAGCTTTGCCTTTTAATTATTGTTATCGAAGCTATATTATTTTACAAATTTCCAATAGAAAATTAAAAAACTGGATAGTTCAGGAAAGTTTTATCTGTTTTACGGTTAAAAATATAGCATGATAATGCAATTTTCATTTGATTTTATTTTAATTACGGTAGTAAATTCACAATGCCCGAATTGATAATTCACAGAAGATTTAAAAACGTTCCTGAAATGAAAAATAAAATTTACGTATTTTGTAAATATACAGTCGTGTAATGGTCATACAGACCTTAACCGGTCATCAGACGTTTTTATTGTACTATATAGTATATGCATAAATATATATTTGTAAAACGATAGCTTGGATTTTTGTTTAAATCATAAATATTCTAAAATATTTAAACTATTCTTACAATTATTCGAATAAAACAGAAAAGAGAATTGCTTCCAGTCAAATTACTTTTATTGTTATAAACTCAAAGAGTACGTTTGAAGTCATATTCTGGATCCTTCGATTACTCGTAGAAAGTGCCTATATATCATATCTTAGTCGTTGTTGTAGGTTAAACAATTATATTCTTTTTTTTATTAAAGATTTTTGATATGGATTTAATCGTTGGAGCTAGAAAAGTTAAAAAGCGCTTTAATGTTTATCGAGTAAAAGTATGAAGTTTTTCGATTTTTACTGCTCTGCATTGAATTAGTCTAGTCAGTCATTTTTAAGATTCCACCATGGTTACAAAATACTCGACCCTAGATAGCGGAAGTTAGGGTAGACACTTCCTAATATAAAATCGTAAGATTAAGAAAATAAAATTTAAAAATACATAAAAATTATAATTGACATAGAATCGTGTGTATGCGTGTATATGATTCAGAGCTGGGTTAAATGCATTAAAATAATAAAAAGTAGAGGATGGAAAATGGTCTTAAATTGTAAGCACGGCCATTGTCATATTATTTTAATTTATCACAAAAGTTTTTCGTGTTATAAGATTCATTTAAAAAAACGAAGCTAAATTTAACAGTTTTTACTTTTATATAAGCAGTTAAAAAAGAAAGTAATACAATCATTACGAAAGTAAGAGATGTTTTACTTATTAAAAATATTCAAATATAATGCTTACGTATCTCTCAGCATTCTTAATCATTCGATAATCATAATTCCATGACAAGACATTTTTTCAAATTTATATTAATTCTAACATTAACATACCTATAACGATTTTCAAAGTCGACATAGCATTGAATTATACGATTTGTATGATGCATGAATACCCATTTACATACAAAATAACTTTTACTATAGTCACTAGTCGAAAACATTTTTTAGGTATAATAAGAATATATTATATCAACGACCAAAAATTTAAATATCTCTAAGAAATAATATCTATCGCTTTTTGCTTTTAATACAAATCTCCAATGCTATTAGGTCCAAAACGTGGTATTTAGATAAGAATTTAAATAATGTGATATGCGTCAATAAATATTTTTACTTGTCTTACGTTTAAGGCATGAAACAGAAAAAATGCTGGACGTTCTATGTTTAATTGAAACTACCTGTCGTAAATAGAATTAACGAAGAAAATATTATTTCGAAGGCCATTTTCGATTGTCTATGGTGTCAATTAAAAAATTACTTTATCCAGCTTTGATAGCAGCGTACGTTCAATGAAGGGGTTACTTGAGAGTAATATAAATATGTAAGCGATTGAACTTAAATAAAAAAAGAAGTTGGCATCATTTCGATCGTGCACCTTTTTCGAATAAGGCACTAAATCACGTTCGCGAAAGCCTATTAAGACAATTATCTAAGCAAAAGATATTATAATAAAATAATATGCATATACGTATATAATATACATTATACATGTTACGCATATCAAGCGACTATCGCACTATAAATGCACTTGGAGAATGAATTTTCGATTTGACAAAATCGTTTGATCTTTAAATCTATTTTCTTATAAAAAGATGCTTAATCTTTTTTGAAATAATATCATGTATACTAGTAGAAATTTAATCGATTGCCACATGATTAAAATACAATATATGTCTATGTATATATATTAAAAAAAAGATAAAACAAATGAATCCGATAGTTAATATGATATTTTCGAATGTATTATATTATGTATTTTCGGTATATGAATTGAAACGATATAAAAAACAAATTTATGAAATATTTTTATCTTTTCCATTGTGCGAGTGCATGGAGATTACTCATAATATTATTCGAAGCTTTAGAAATAAAAAAAAAACTCGGTTACCTGAATTAGCGCATTGTCGTATAATATACAATTGATAATTTCTCATGGAAATGAAAAATTTTGTCGAAGTTAGCGAAAATTTTCCCCGAGTGTGTACATACATTACCACCAACGCTACACGACCTGTAATTATATAAATTTAGATCATCATTAACAGACTGCACAATTGTATTGTACTGCGAATAAGTTATAGAATATGTAAAATCTAATGGAAAGGAGAAAAGAGAGGAGAAGCAGATAGAAAGTATAAACACTACGTGAGGTATAAGAGTGTTATGTAAGTGCAACCAAAAAAAGATGAAAAAAACGCTTGATCATATGCATGACTAAAAAAGATATAATGTTATTTTTATCGCAACTTTGAAAGTCCTTTGGGTAGAGAGTTTATGAAGAAAAACGTGCTTACCATTTTTGTCCACATTGTATTTATATAAGAAGAATTTTCTCTTTATATTACAAAGTATCGAAGTTACAAATCTTAGTATTTACTTAAATACGTTTTTACTGTTCTGACAAATTTACAACTCCTTGAGCGAAATGGTAAAACAAATGCAATGCCAATAGTTATAACTTTGATCATATGCAAATTGAAGACAAGCTCTTTAAACAATCATGATTGAACGTTTAATGTTTCAATAATATAGTTTCTATCACTGAAAAAAAGGTTTTCTGTATTTAAAAACATGTACTTATTTACATGTGAAAATTTACTCGAATGCATTAAACAATATTATGAAAATCAAAAAGTGCATTAACGCGAGTGTAACACGTAACTATTTAGTAAATAATTTGTTTAATTCTATTAATATTCATTGATAGTTAATCAATTTCAGGTGGATAGCGAATTAGTATATTTAAACAAATATTTACCGTAATTTAAATTATTAATATTGAAACTAAAATTACATTCAAATAAATACAATGATTATATTCGAATAAATATTTTCCTATAGGATTGTCGAAAAACATCAAACAAATATTTTTTTCATTCTATATTTCAAGCGAGATCTTTCGCATCTGCTTACTTTTAGCTTTAGCGAAAAAAAATCTTCCCGAAGGACGTTCCCTGCGCTCATATTGTGTAAATCTTATGCTCCTTAATGTCACGGACACTCGCAAACGGTCATAAAACACAACTATACTATAATATTGTATCAAGCAGATCCTGCTCTGTACTACGTATCGCGCAAGACGTCATATCATTGTAAAACAAAGCAAATCAATAAAACCAACAAGTGCGCGAATATTGTCATGCGTAACGAGCGCCAAAATCCAAGCAGCGACGTCTTACGTTTCGAAATATAGTTTATCTGTTATAATGTCTATCTTCCCAATTGACAATATGTTTCAAAATATATTATTGTTAGACGTTAATAAGTGCTTATTGCTTTTCATTCCGATAAATAATACCTATAATGCGCTATGATGTAAGTCGTGTACAGACGCTTAAAATGAAGATGGCAAGTATAATGTTTGACCTTTTTGAGAATCCTCTTTTAATGGGTTTTTCTGAAAAAAAAAATGGCTTAATAAATAATTCCACTCTTTCGAAGGCCACTCTTTTCAATTGCGATGTAATTTTTTTTTCAAAATGATCTTTCGTTGCCTTAAAATTGTTGTTGTACCCTGGAATGTTATTGAATCGAACAAAAAAGCTGTTGATGAAAAATTGTATTCTTTAAATGACGATATTTTGTTTTCGGGAAATCTAGACGTTCATACAAATTTACTAAGAACAATATTATCTACTTTTTCGTCATTTTTCAATTTTATTTAAAAAATTAGATCGAACAAAAATTCGATAGAAAATTTACGGTTTTTAATTTGTTAAATGTGGTAAATTTGTTTTCGATGATCGAAGAGAACGACGATTTCCGTTCAGAATAACCCCTACAAACAGGACTACGAATATTTATTTTACATATTTATTAATAAATTTGATGCCTCACACGAATGAATGTTCAAGACTTTGATTGACCAAAAGCTAACATTGGACTTCCTAAAGATACGAACAGATATAACGAATAGAGAATTTCGTGTTCTTGTCAGCTATTATTATGAGACGTACCTGCTATTATTCTTTCAGTGAACCAAATTCATTTGGTCAGTTTGAGGCATTTCTTTTTTAACTCGATGAATCGTAGGCTCTTAAAGCTTGATTCTTAAAGTTGAACGCGCGTACGGTATTTTTAAAATGCTGTAGTAAGAAAACGATAAATTTTACCTCTAAAGATACTAAAGATATTTTGAATTTTGTTATTTTGACCTTGAGAATAATTTAACCCAACCACGAGACTTTTTCGCAGATTCATAACTGTATCAATCAGTCTTTTGAACGAGTGTCTGCCTTCTGTCTACGCGCTGGCCACCAGGTGGCTAACGTTTAACCACAAGAGAAGTGCCGCGACCTAATTCTTTCGGACAAAGTACGGAACCGCTGCCCAGGGAGAGACTAAGCTCTTTTCGATATAGAATTTCCTGCATCATGTAGGGAGCTCAAACACTTAGATGTATTCCCCTTTCAGGTTTCTGATATCGCAAGGTGGATACTGCCAGAATACCGGTTCATTTGCGTTTATTTCTTATTTTCACGTATCATCATTGTAACAGTTAATCGATAATAAGGATAGAAACACCGGCGCATGAAAGAAAGAACCGAACAGTTCGAAAATTGGAATCAGATACTTGAAGAGAACCAGCCAACTCGGATAATATAATACGCATATATTCAGAAATCAAATCGATATACATCAATATATTTTGTATATTATGTGTTCGTATTTATGCGAAGTGCATGTATGTACAAAAATATATCGGATATATTATCGATATAATTCTGAATTTTTACGTGTATATATCATGTTCAAATGTGTTCTTGAACTGACTGATTCTACAAGATTTTTTTTCAACTGGCTGCTTCTTCAAGCGTTGTTTTGTATTACCTGGTTCTTGCTGTTCGGCGTCGATGTAGTATCAATTAATGATCAGATAATAGGCTTTGCTGAAGAACATAATGCAACAATATCTTGATTTCCGTCAGATTAATGTTTTGTATTACTAAATTTATATTAACATTTGTAATCTTAAAAATTTATTTCTAAAATTATTATGTTTCCATAATGTAAAAAGAGAATACAATATATTACAATAAGATTCAAAATTACAAATGATAAAAATCATCTGCATTCATCCTTATGCAAATACTCGTATTATTCAATATTACATTTCATTTTCTTGAGTTACTTTGTTAGAAAACTTTTCGACAAAGGTTTGACTGGTTATTTGACCACACGCAAGTAACCAGTCCATTAGCAGCCCCTTGGTAAGTTGCTGCTTGACGCCCCTCTTGCCGTTGCGCTATAACAATATCTGATCGAGTGCCACATCGTGATTCGATATGAATAGAAATCATTTTAAAAATTATATTTTATTTGTAGCATATTATATTTTCTTCATAAATGGAATAAAATAAATTATTCATATATTGCAAATTTTATTTCAATGTAATTTAATCAAAAATACATTATTTTTTTCATTATTTTATATTTTATCTATTTATTTTATAATATCAACTGGATCTCCTTTACATATTATGTTAGTAAAAATTTCCATCAATTATTATACATATTTTTTATAAATTAGTTATGCCAAGAAAACATAAATAAGAATTATATTTTCATTCTATTCTATCGAAACTATAATTTCTAGAAGTTCGTTTCCTTCTATTGATTAGAATAAAATATCTTATATATATAATATATACATAGTCAGAACATTATCTGATTTGAATATTGCATGTGCATGACACATGTGCAAATGCTGTATTATTTATAAATACATGTATACACTTGATATTCATTGACACGGGCATACGGGACACCTTATATATTATAATATAAAACGTCTTTAGTTCGTTCGTCCTTAAATGTATAGTGTCATAGTGTGCCATTTTATTTCTACTAGACGGAACAAAAATCACTAGATTTTAACACGTGATTTAGTAACCAGAATGCATAGTTCAATGCTGAATGCTAAAGCAAGTTTCGTTGTAGATAAGGCCTTAGTAGTTTTTTTCACATTTTTTTACAATAAATATTTAGACATTTCAATAACATGTACTTAAAAATCGAATGGAGCAAATTATATTTGCTATGGAGCAATCGTATTGTACATTGTAATATAATAAATAAGTTGAATTTTGGAAAATCAAATGATTCAATGTGTAAATTAATTAACGTTGAATGTTAGTTTTTTCAAGTAAACGAGAAAGAAGTAATTTTCAGAATTTAGACGAAAACATAGAGCAAATCGATAAACAAGGATTGCCATCTTTGTTATTTAAGAATTTGAATAATTGAATACAAGTCATTGTTCCAAGTAGGAGAAGGGGGAGTAACATATCAGCTTACGAATGTTCTGCTTGTAGTGAAACATAAACATAAGAAAGTAATGATAACGCACGACAGAATAAGGAGAAATAATAAAAATCAGCTGTAATATAAATGTCATTTGAAAATTGTGAGATTTGTGTGGGCTTCAAGTGTGTAATACTTTAAAACTTATGCAAGATGATGGCATTTAGTGAAATTTAAACCTTCTCATTGCTGTTTTAGTTCTGTGCTTTTGTCCACATATGTACTTATTTAGTGTGCTGTTATGGGTTTTGAAAACAAAAGATCCACAAGTTTCTCGTACAGTATAACTTAAAAGTTTGATTTTTTTATGTAATTGCACACTTCAACAAAACATGGCTACTGATAAAATAAAGGTTGCTGTGAGGGTTCGGCCCTTCAATCGAAGAGGTCAGTTGACTATTATTCATTTTTTATTTACTTTACGCCTCCTTTGCTAAAGTATTTCACATTCGGTATTATAACTTCACCTGTTAGATATTTTTGTACTAATTAGCATTGTAAAAAAAGTAGCATATATGTCTTTTCTTATAATGAATAATATGACCTAGAAATATGCGTATTTGAGCGAGACCTAGCAATGCAATAGATGATACACAATTATATTTGAAAATGCTGTTGTTTTTACTTGTTTTCTTGAATATTTATACATAAATTAACTAGATTAGTTTTATTCATCCTTTCAAAACCATATTAATTAACAATGTTTTTTTGTAACATTATTAGTTTTGCGATGAAAAAAATATTCACAAAACTTATTATAAAAGAAGTGAACAATATTTTGAAAGAAATTCATGAAAGTGTATATATCATTTCATGTTTATTTTCACAAATTTTGCTGTTCCCTGTTTTATTAAAATTAGTGTGCCATAAGATGATGTATTGATTATATCTATGATAACAATATTATAGTATAAAATCCTAGATTACGTCAATAGTACTAAGAAGTAAATTATCGAATTGGGAATAAGAATGATAGAAATAACTTTTCTGACACAAGCAGCAATAGCCTCGGCTATCGTTTTCCTTACAAAAGTATATGTGTCAAGTAATTTTTTCTTTATCTTTTGAGTACAGACCTTTTTTTCACATATAATTACCTAAGTATTTATTATTTAAACTGATATTTTAGTAACTTTTAAACTAATTACCAAACTTACTGATACTAATCTTATTAATAAGCATGACTATTCTTTTAACCTTAATTCTTAAATAATATAATAATTCTAATATCATTGATCAGTTTGTTCAAGTAAAGAATTATTCAGTAGGTGGTAGTGACAACCATTATTGATGTATTGATTGTATTTGTATTAATCCTAAGAGTACTTGGACACACCTATAGACATAAGAGTCAGACTTGTCATAGCTCAACTATGATTTAGTTCAATGCTAGAATTTTTTAAATCAACTTAACAAGTTTTTGAAATATTCAAAATACTCGGCTGCCTAGGATTAATGGGAAGTGGTTATCAGCTTACATAGTGTTATTGACTTAGAAAATAAAGTAATTTTTTCTAATTTAGACTCTATAACAAAAGTTTAAAATAATTAGTTTTTATTCATGTTTCAATTTTCCTGGGTGTAACTTTCGGTATATAACTTTGTTCTTTTAGCAATAATAAGTAATAACATTATTATAGATATTTCTTATGAGTTTTTTATCTCGCAGAATGTTCGAAAGATATTTTTTTTATCAAAAAACTATCTCTAGTATATTAGATTATAATCTAATTTTGACGACACAAACTATGTACTAGTTTTTCAATAAAGAATTAATAACTGAGACGAATGAATTTTTTTAAACATTGCAAGTGAACAAGTTTATACTTCAGTTAAAATTTGAAGAAAATATAAATTTTTCTTATAGTCACATAAGTTTAAGAATATTGAATTTTAGTTTTATATTAAATCTGATGATTAACTGTTAAAAGACCCAACCTTTTAACTTATCTTATTTACTCTCTATCACTCTTCTTTAGCTGCTGATATCGGTAACATGCTGGCTACAAATATAGATAAATATTCTGTGAAATTTATAAAGAGTATACCTCTTGGCTCATATTTATCATCCACATATTAAGAAATTGAATAGTGTAGCAGGTTTCTCATGATCCTCACCAGTAGGAATGGAAAAAAATTAAAAAATTGGTACATAATGTGACATATGACCATTATCCACAAAGATATTCCTTTTAAGTATTGATATAGCATTTATCAAAATTGTTTCACAATATAACGTTTATCAATCACAGAAACCACGCAATCAAGCTTATACATATATAAGTTGGAAAAAATGCAGTGAATTTCAAAATAAAACACGTAACAAATCAAAGTGACCAATCATTTCAAACGAATGCTTAGAATTCCTTCACCGATCAATTAATAAAAGCCATGAATAACAATCTTTCACTAGCTATCTATCTGAATGGTTTACTCAGGAAAGACTAATTAATTGTCCATTGAAGCAGTAAAATTTCTAATTTATGAGGAATATCAATTCGTTAGTAATGATGTAAAAGGCACTACAAGTAGATACAAATATCGGAAAGATCAATGAACACATCAGCAATATTTTTGTATTTGATGGAGCACTAGAAAACATAAATATTTATTAACCGAATAGTTTACAGTAAAAATTTACATGAATATGAACAAAGAATATTAAAATTCATAGAAAAACATTAAACTACTTACCACGCCTTTGTGTGTCATCATAAAAAGGACTTTTTTATAAAAATCATTGTACAATATGTAGAATGTGTATCCATATTTGTGATGAGAGGAAGTGAGGAAACTTGTTTAATTCAACAATTGATTAATTGATTAATTCATTTACTTACTTATTTACCAAATGTTAGTTAATATTAGTTATGCTAAAAAATGATAGGTATCTTGTATTCAATAGAGACATTATCACACCTATGCATAGATCTTGTCTTACCTTACTCTTACAATTTCTGAGACTTTAGCCTTTATGAATAAAGAAAAAGAAAATAATAGAAATAGAACAAGTCAAGCTATATTTAGTAATTATTAATTAACAAAAATTTTCAAAAAAACAAGAATTAATGCATTTGCTTTTCTCACCTCTATTACTGTCACGAAAGATTAGAGTTTTCAGTTTAAAATATTCATTTATTTTGCCAGTTATTTATTACATTTTTTCCATTAATCTGTTTTGATAGGGCTTTAAAAACTTGATAACATTGTGATAAGTTACATCTATATAATTATTCAATAAGTAGCTATACTATTAAAAAGGTATCAATGCATTTTAAAATTTTATTATTTTCATTAATTTTATAAAAATTGTAGATAAAACATATAGTCTTATTTGAAATCGAGCTTCGTAATCCAACGATAGTTAGATATACTAATACCATCAATGATCGAAGTATAAAAGCTCTTTATAATTATTTTATTGTAATTTTTTTATAAAATATAATATATTTTATTGTATATTGTTTTTTAAGAAAATTACTAGCTTTATACCTTTCCATTATACAACAAAAATATAAAAAATATTTCTTTGCTAATAATGTTACTACATAATAATACTTATAATAATAACAATATTGAATATTTTTAATTTCAGAATTGGAGCTTGGTACAGATTGTATTGTTGAAATGACGAACAAGCAAACTCTTTTATACCATCCAACAGCTTTAGATAAAATAGAACGGTAAAGCGCTAATTGAAATTTTGTATTTATTATTTATTATATTTCTTACATACATAACGTAATTAAGAAATTAGCATTATTTATTAATTTTTAAATAACAATTTATTAAAAGACTACAAAACATTTGCAGTCTACGTAAATATGATACAATTATGCATTATAATATATATATTATAATTATATTTAAAAAAAAACTATTATATTATTTATTCTTTTTCAAAGGACCTTATGGAATGCGATCTGCATACGAACCCATTTTCGCAAATCGCAAAGCGCGTATAAGTGCACCCGGGAGATTGTTTCGGGTGGTTTGCGCGCGAATCGCACGTTTAATTTCCGAAAAAAAATTATGAATTTCATCGCACCATTTTACAACTACTGTTTAAGTAGAAAAGTTGAATATGTACATAATGCCAACGAGTAAAATTATGAAACAAAAAAAAAAATAATAATAATGATACTAATAAGAAAAAAAAATCAACGCGCCGAACGGGTCTATAATTGCTAAGTACACACTTTATTGCCGTGTGAAAAGCAACATTGACCGACCAGAGACTTACAATCGATACGGTGTTGGAAATAAGAAAATCCTTATATTATTCAATGAATTTAACTTTCAAATGACTTTGAACATGTTCTCCAAGGTCAAATACAAGGTCGCCGTCGAATTCCATATTCAAAATCCATAAGATTGAGCGCTTGTTATTTTTAAGATATCTCATCATCCGTGCGTCTTTTTCGATTGGAATTATTTGACCTTCGCATGACCATCCGATATGATTTTCATTAAAGTACGCTGTACATAAGTAACAAAGGTTTCGAACGTTAAATCGTTCCACTGACGTCGAAGGTGCTACGAAAATTTGGAAAATTCTATTAAAATAACAATTACGCAATTTTCGTTCATAGGTACATTTTTCAAATTCAAATGAATTCACTCAATAGCGGGATCCGTGAAACGCAATTCTGTCGAAGAGATATTAGTTAGCGAAATGAAAAATTCGTTAAACGGACGCAAAACTTCAAGTTGTTGGAATTGATATTTAAAAATAATATTAACAAAATTTCAATTAACCACACGGAAAGATTAATTTAGATTGTGCGACTAAGCGGCTGCGTCTGCGAAACGTTATCCTGTCGTGAAAAATACCAATTTAAGGAATTGCAATTTAATACGAATAGCATAAAATTTCCCTTGCTAATTAAATCGAGCTCACGACAAGAACGTGTATTAATTTTAAAAATATAAAAAATATACGTTTCGATCGCTTCGTGACAAATTAACAAAAATATACGCGCGTGTATACAGAGGCGAGGGTAAAGCGATGGTACTCGGCGTGGCGAAATGGCTTTAACGCAAAGAAAACTTTTTTTTTTTACCAAAAAACTAAAAATATTACCTACAATGTGATAAAAAAGAACGAGTCTCGCAGTAGTTTTTAAAACCGCGCATATCGAATAATTGTTCATTTCGACGCAATAGTCCATTCGGATACAAAAATACACATATATTTAAGCGTATACACAGGCAATGTTTATACCCAATAATTAATTTTTTTATTACAGTAACAAAGGAAAATCATTTGCATTTGATCATTGTTTTCATTCGTTGGATCCTGACGCAGAGAACTATGCTAGTCAAGAGATTGTATTTAACGCCTTAGGTCGTGACATATTAGATAATGCTTTTCAAGGATACAACGCTTGTATTTTTGCATATGGTCAAACAGGTTTGATATTTTATATTTTTACAACAATTAGTAGATCATTTAGATTAGATTTATACGTGTTACAATTAAAACACGTATTTTACGTGACTGCTTAGATTATGATAATCCGAGGGTTATTAATAGATTGATCGAGACTGATAAATATGATAAGTCGTAACACCCATTAGCTTCTGAAAATGCGTTTTTACAACACTTTTTTAACGATGAAATCAATCAGATAACATGTTGTTACGTCAAATTTCTCGTAACTTTTGGGATACGGTGTTATTTTTTCAATTCTATACAAACGAATCGTTATTGAGATCGCTGAGCACTAATGCAAGATTATTTGAACATAGCTCGATTTAAACGTATTGTAGAATCCAAGTACGGAAATATTATGAATTTGACAATAAATTCGAGATCTACAGGAATGATAGGAGCAAAATTTAAATCGAATTGTATTATATATACATCCATAGTCGTTTGGGAAAATTTTGAATAATTCGACACAATTTGTTCAAATTAATTAAGCATACACTAATAATGCTGAATTAACAAAAGTTGAAAATAAATATCTTTCGTATAATATGATAATTCTGAATTCGTAATCGACGACCCGAAAATGTCCGAATAGATGTATTTCACTGGTGTTTTCGGTCACTTATTATTTATGGATTCAGTTATGTGCTATTTAGTTAAAATTAACTTTTTAAGCTCCTCGGCATTCGACTTCGGTTTTTTATATTTACGATATTTTTTACAATAGTTTGAATGTGCTTGCGATTAAAAAAAAATAATTACAGATTACGAGAGAAGAAAGAATTTTATCTACTTCTTATCTTCTCGATTTCATTGATGGAACAGGTGTTCAAAAAATGTCCTTTCTAGTTCTGATGGGTTAATTCTAATCTTAATTGTCATATGGTTTAACGAGTATATGAGTACATCTCAAAGTAAATTATGTTATGCGCTTACTGCAGGTTACATGTAAATTATCAATATCACAGGTATAACTTTAATTAACATTGAAATAATCTTTTCCCACGATTTTAGGTTCAGGAAAGTCTTACACAATGATGGGAAGTAGAGAGAATTTAGGTATCATTCCACGATTGTGCGACAACCTGTTCGATGTGATCGCCATACAGGAAAGTTCAGAGTTAACATATAAAGTCGAAGTTTCTTATATGGAAATTTATAACGAAAAAGTGCACGATCTATTAGATCCTAAGCCAAATAAGCAGTCCCTCAAAGTTCGAGAACACAACGTACTGGGACCATATGTCGATGGATTAAGTCAACTTGCTGTCACAGATTTTCAAGTTAGTTAAAAATTCATTTCGCCATGTTCTATGTACAATTGTTAAACATTATTAAATTGAAGCGATTCGATATTTGTACACTTAGATTTTATTAAAAATGCTTTAGTGGTGTGCATAACAACATTTTGTTTTTAAAGGATATCGACAATTTGATGGCTGAAGGAAATAAGTCAAGAACGGTCGCTGCTACTAATATGAATTCCGAAAGCTCGCGGTCACACGCAGTATTTTCGGTTATACTTACGCAAACGCTTACAGATACTAAAAGTGGCGTTAGTGGTGAAAAAGTTTCGCGAATGAGTCTTGTTGATTTGGCTGGTAGCGAAAGAGCTGTTAAGACCGGTGCGGTTGGAGAACGATTGAAAGAAGGAAGCAATATAAATAAGTAAGTCAATACGAAGGTTTTACTTTCAATTATTTGTATTGTAATTAATTGAATACTACATTTCATTTTTCGTATTTAAGATCATTAACGACGCTGGGATTAGTCATTTCTAAATTAGCTGACCAGAATTCCAGTGGGAAAAATCGAGATAAGTTTGTACCATATAGGGATTCCGTATTGACATGGCTTTTGAAGGTATGACATTAAAAATCCACCGCTTACATACAAGTTAATGTAGTTAGTTTTGTACTTCATTTTCCTCATTATTTTACGTATAATTGCTATAACTTTGATCAAAGGAAATGAGACGTCAAAAGGACAAGACAACGCCACGTAGTCCTTTTGTCCATTCATATACATACACGGGTGATTCTCTGGTACTTATATAAACAGACAGAGACTACCATGATAAGAGATTATTTATTCAGATTGTTGATAAAATATTTTTTAAGTGTTTTTTCACGACCCTTGCATATACTTCCCTTCCTATTATTATAACAAAAAATTATTTCTCTAAGTATAACTGATATAATTGCAATAAATGAATTGTCTTAAAAAAAGTCGAATTAAAAATAATTTTGATTTTTTGCAATTTCACTTTTAGCAAGAAATGTGGATTCACAAATACCTTGATACTAAAAGTTTATTTCCTGGTTAATGCAAGCTACGTTTCTGTAAAATCTAGTTATTTTTAAGTATAGTTAAGGTCATGATTGTACTTGTTAAATAGACATTTTGGTCATAACATCGGATAGTTTGATTGGAACTTTATTTTTAGTTAGAAACAGTGCTCGATTCATAAGTTATAATTAATTCAGACAGTTTTGCAGTTAATAAAGGTATCTTAATAAATTTTGTATGTTGCTTCAAATGGTCAAACTTTGTCAAGTTTTAATTTATAACTTAAATGAGTTACAAATTTATCGTGACTGAAATATACATCCATGAAAGTATTTTTTTTAATGTTTAGCAAATTTTACAAATATTACCTATTGTATTTTTGGTGAAAATGCCAACTTTCACTCTCTGAAATTTCATAGTGGTTCGTCAAAAGTTTAACAAAAGTCACGAAAGAAAATTCAATACCAAAGACAGTCTAACATTATTTAGTAGAAAACAGAGTCAGAGAATCATTCACATATGTATATATATATATATATATATATATATATATTACATTAATAATAAAAAATATGTTAATAATTATTTAAATTAAATAGTAATTGTTATATTACACTTAAAAAAAAACATTTGATTTTTTAGGATAATCTTGGAGGAAATAGTAAAACGGTTATGGTTGCTACAATATCACCCGCAGTAGATAATTACGAAGAAACTCTATCAACACTGCGTTATGCGGATAGAGCAAAGAGAATTGTAAATCACGCTGTGGTTAATGAAGATCCAAATGCAAGAATAATTCGAGAACTACGACAAGAAGTTGAAACATTGAAAGAAATGCTTCTGCATGCTACAGTAAGCCAAATAAGAATACTTTATTTTATTTGTATTTTTTTATATTAACCCTTGCATGCTACACGCTCACTCTTACGAAGTCCACTTTTGACGGGCTATTCTGAACGTAAATCGTCGTGGTTGCTATTTTTAACGATGGTCATTGAAAGTTTATTGCGGTAAAATGTTTCATTAAAAAATCAAATACAACAATTTTTTTCCAAAGATCAGACAATTTATACTCGGAGAATGTTTTTTCAAAAAAACGTATCTAATCATCAACATTTAGAAATAACAATTTTCTTTTTCTTTTAAAGGGACAAGGTTCGGTAATAGGACAACAACGAACTGACATAACAGAAAAGATTACTGAATCCGAGAAGCTAATGAAAGTTATGTCACAAACATGGGAAGAAAAATTAGTTAGAACTGAACAATTACAGCACGAAAGACAACAAGCTTTAGAAAAAATGGGAATAAGTGTGCAAGCTTCTGGTATACAAGTGCAAAAAAATAAATATTATTTGGTTAATTTAAATGATGATCCTAGTCTAAATGAGCTTTTAGTGTATTATTTGAAGGTACGTATTTAAAATATCGAATAGAATGCAAATAATGATAAGAATAATAATATAACTAATTTTGTTTGAATGTGCATAGGAAAAAACGTTAGTTGGTGGGCGAACGTCTAAGATTGAGCAAGATATCCAGTTGCATGGTCTTGGAATTTTACCAGAACATTGTGTTATTACTATAGAAGCGAACGAGCTTTACATGACACCGCTTCCAGGAGCAAGGTGTTTTGTCAATGGATCTCAAGTTAACACAAAAACTTTACTCGAACATGGAGACAGAATTGTTTGGGGAAATCATCATTTTTTTCGCGTTAATTGTCCAAAAAATTCTCAAGCATTGAGTAGTGAGCCCCAAACACCAGCTCAAAATATTGATTATAATTTTGCCAGAGAAGAACTTATGTTAAATGAATTATCAAATGATCCCATTCAAAGAGCTATAGCTCGATTAGAAAAGCAACACGAAGAAGATAAACAGGTAAACATTACATTTATACCCTCGTTATATTGAAAATTAACAGAAAAACCCCTCTCATCGATATTTGTTGATAAAAAGAAAGATACAATAAATATAATTCTAAAAAATGTCATTAAATATTAATTTATAAGTTACAAAACGAATTGACAATTTGTTCTAATTCTAGGTTGCGTTAGAAAAACAAAGATTGGAGTACGAACGTCAATTTCAACAACTTCGTACAATCCTCTCGCCATCTACGCCATATTCCCCATATTCACCATATGATCCTTTACGCATTAATCAAGGATCTAAATTTCCACCTTGTACACCAACAACGCAAATGAGAGTTGAAAAATGGGCCCAAGAACGCGATGAAATGTTCAAACGCAGCTTAGTTCAACTCAAAACAGATATTCTGAAAGCCAATTCCCTAGTCCAAGAAGCTAATTTTTTAGCCGAAGAAATGGGGAAACGTACAAAATATAGTGTTACTTTACAAATTCCACCAAACAATCTCAGTCCAAACAGAAAGGTAATAATTTGTTTGTAACGATAAGAATAAAAAATGAATTTTATCAATAACAGTAGATTAAGTATATATATTATCAGTAAGACCGTTTATCAATATTTCATATAAATATGTACGTATATACTTTTCAATTTTTTAGCGGGGTGCTTTTGTCAGCGAACCAGCAATTCTTGTAAAAAGGATGAATATGGGTAGTCAAGTATGGACAATGGAAAAATTAGAGAATAAATTAGTTGATATGCGCGATATGTATGAAGAAAGAAAGGACTTAAATTTTAATCGTTTTACGAACCTTAAGGTATACTCTTCATTAAATGTTTATATTTTTTTTATAAAAGCGTATCTCAACTAAAAATATGTTTTATCAATTTAGGATGAAATACCCGGGAAATTGCAAGATCCATTTTTTGAATCACAAGAAAATCATAATTTGATTGGCGTGGCAAATATATTTTTGGAAATACTTTTTCACGATGTTCGATTAGATTATCATACGCCAATAATTAGTCAACAAGGTGAAGTTGCTGGTCGATTACAAGTTGAAATAAGTCGTATATCTGGACACTTTCCTCAAGACCGCATATGTGAATCGACTTCAGATTCTTCAGGAGATTCTACTTCTTCAGAAACCGATGATTATGTCGGGTCTAGTCACATGAAATGCCGTGTCATGATAAAACAAGCCAGCGGACTTCCTCTTTCATTAAGTCATTTTGTTTTTTGTCAATATATATTCTGGGGTTACCCGGAACCCGTGGTTGTTCCTCCCGTTGTGAATGCCGATGTTTCCTCAATGAACGATATTGGTAATCAAAAAGATTCACTAGCATTCCAATTTAACCACAGTAAAGATTTTATTGTACCTATAACTGAGGAGTTTATTGAGCATTGCTCTGGTAATTTATATTTATTTATATAGTATTATATTATTGTAAGTACTTTTTATGTCGATCTAAAGTATGTATAAATATGTTTAGAAGGAGCATTAAGTATTGAAGTTTGGGGGCACAGAAGTACAGGTTTTTCAAGAAGTAAGCCAGGATGGGAAGTTGAGCAAAAACAATTGGCAAAAGCGCGATCGTTGGCTGATCGTTGGTCAGAGCTTACAAGAAAAATTGAACTTTGGGTAGAAGTTCAAGAACTTAATGAACAAGGTGAATACGCTCCAGTGGATGTTTTCATGAAACCAGACATATTAACCGGTAAATTAAACAAACATTTGAATACGCAATATTTACATTCTCCAGTAATACGTGTACAATAATTTATTCATATTTCGTTAGGTGGAATTTATCAGTTACGCCAGGGTCAACAAAGACGAATACAAGTACAAGTTAGACCTGTACAAAATTCTGGTACTTTACCTATAATATGCCAGAGAGTAATGAGTATTACAGTAGGTAGCGTTGTTGGTAGAAGTCGACTTCAAAATCCCATGGACAGTTATCAAGACGAAGATCTGCATATTTTAAGAGAAAAATGGAGCGATGCTTTAATGCGAAGGAGGCAATATTTAGATCAGCAAATACAAAAATTGATTAATAAGAAAGGTAAGTAATACTCAATTATTAATAATATAAATCTCTAGTTCAATCCTATATAATCGTTAAAATAGATTAAATCATACATTAAAACATGAGGAGGTAGACACTTTTAAATATCAAACAAATAATTTTTTTATTATCTATTTGTCAGAAGAGATTCTAATCTATATAACTTTTGAATAGCTGTTTTAAACCTCTTTACATTGATCTATAGTTATTTTCATGAACGTACTTTTCAATAAAGAATAAGATATATAATAAAAATACTTTCTTTTAAAATTGTTTGAATTTTTAAAGAAAATTACATTGAATGACCTATATACTATATACTTGGGCTTTATGTAATTGCTAAGTTGAACCTTAAAGTTTCCAAGATTGATAGTTCAGACCGGACTCTGTGTAATACCAAATTTTAGATTTATTCTGTCAAAAGGTATATCTATGATTTTATTGGCATTCGGAGTTCGGTTGGATTTATCACTTTTGGAAATTTCTAACTATAATTTAAGTGTTAATCTGTAAGTTCTAAAAGGAATTGATGAATGGATTGAGCTTAAACTTTGGTAGTATCACTTTTTGTTACACTCCTTTCAGCATGAATGTACGTATGTTAAACTGAACGGCTAGAAGAAATTAGACAGTATAAAATGTATTAATTTTTTTGCAATAATTGCTTGATAAACGAGTTTTTGCATTCGTGTGAAAAGGAGTATATCAAAGAGTATTATTATCAAATTTCGAACTTAATTTATTCATGGGTTGTTTTTTGCATCCTATGGACAGTAAATTTTCTATTATCTACTGTAATTAGTTATCAAAGATAATCATAGAAGAGTTAGACCTTTTGAATTGAAGAAACATCTATTTCACATTATTGGAATAAGTTTAAATTACAAGTACATTATTTTAAAATTAGAATTAGAATTTTAGGAATGACTATTACAAAGGTGCCTTGCACCCTTAATATTTAATATTAATATTAATGTTCAACTATAGTATTGATTCCATAATTTGTAATTTATGAATTTATAGATAAAACAGATCAAGATAATGAAAGAGAACAAAGTTTGGTGGATCAATGGGTAAATCTTACCGAAGAAAGAAACGCTGTATTAGTTCCGTCAGCTGGTTCTGGTATACCAGGAGCTCCTGCCGACTGGAATCCACCTGTCGGAATGGAACCTCACATTCCTGTACTGTTCCTTGATTTGAATGCGGATGATTTATCAACGCACCAGTTAGGAGAAGAAATTTCTATTACGGGATTAAATTCAATTTTACCAAAAGAACATGGAAATAAATTTTATAATTTACCAATCATTAAACATTTAGAAAAAAATGTTTGTGCTATTGCTGCATGGGATTCAAGCATACACGATGACATCAACTTAAATAAAATAACGGATGGTAAGGCATAATTTATAAAACTAATAATACAAAGTAATTGTATATAACATATAGTAACATATTCTATCCAAGACGTTATTGATAAAATATTATTAATATTATCATTAAATTTTTACAGCAAATGAAAGAGTTTATTTAATATTGAAAACTACTGTCCGCTTGTCACATCCAGTACCAATGGATCTTATTTTAAGAAAAAGATTAGCTCTCAATATTTATAAAAGACAAAGTATTACCGATAGAATCTTGAAGCGAATTGTGAGAACGGATTCAATTACTCAAACCGGTGTCACATATGAAGTAGTTTCTAATATACCAAAAGCTAGTGAGGAACTTGAAGATCGAGAAAGTCTAGCACAAATCGCAGCCAGTGGTGAGGACAGCAGTCTCTGTGATGGAGAAACTTACATCGGTAATACATTTATTTGAATAAAATATAACGTTTCTATTTTTGAGCAATAATTTAATGTATTTGTTTATTCACAGAAAAATATACCCGTGGCGTTTCCGCCGTTGAGAGCATTTTAACTTTAGATCGACTTAGACAAAATGTTGCTGTTAAAGAATTGTTACAAGCTCAAGGTCAGCCAATGATGCGCAAGACGGCTAGTGTTCCGAACTTTTCGCAGGTGTGTTTTTAAATTATTTACATCTTATCATCTGTTATTCATAGTTAGCTTTGATATTTTTATTTAAATCATAATAGTAATTCGCAACCACTACGACGTCATTTATCACACCACCCCTTAAAGTCTTATGAAGGATGTCCAAAAAGTTGAATAGCTTCTCAAGTAAATTAAGCCTATTTTTGTAGCACATTTTGACGATGATATTCAAAGTTATTTCAAGGTCACCTACTTTTTTTAAAGGGTTTTCTTCTTCCTTTTTCGCACAGAAAAAGAAAGAAGAAAATAGGTGACACTTTTTTACACCTGTTCAGTATTTTACGTATGGATGAGTCCATTATTCGGAACTTTACAAAGTTAGATCCACATGGAACAACCCTTGTTACTCCTATTTCTAAGATCAATAAACCGTAATAATGTGTGTAGATATTTAATGCTTTAAGATTTCTACTTATTTAGTTGTTGTCACTGCGAAATGATAATATTATTAACTATTTTTTACAGGTCATGCGCTTTGACAGTTCTATTGATTCAATAAAAATGATGCGATCAGAGAGTGTCATGGATCTTAATTCTGAAATAAGTAGTTTCTCGCATAATGCACGTAGATCGTCCATTGGTCAAATAAGAATAGAAGATTCACCAAAATCAATTGGAATAGGTAAATTACAATTATATATAAACATTGTAATACTCTCTTAACTCCATGCAGATTTTACACATTTTTCTTTTATAATGAGTCGTCAATCGTTTTCATCAAAATACTTGAGGGTTCTAGACCTCTTTTAAAAAGACGATTAAAAAATTACATTTTAAATTATTTAATAATTTAATAATCATTGAAACCTAGAAGATACACTTATTGTTATACTTATTATGAAGATAGCTAGTCCATAAAATGGAAATTTCATTATACACATGATTTGATACGAACTTATGGATACGAACAGATAGATCGAGCTGATATTTGGTAGTAATATTTTTGGTAGTATATTTATTTTCGCATGTCAATATGGACTTAAAGCCGAGTACCTAAAACTACTACGCTCGTGCGAAAAGTCGAAAATCAAATTTCAGCTCAATCCGTCCATGAATTTTTTTGTGACATTTCTATTTTGCGGCGTATTAACTAAGGCATAGAGAAAGCCTAGATCTCTTTAATCATACGTAAACATATCTTCAAATATTGGAATAAGTTTAAATTCTGATTTCATTATTGAAAATATTTTAATTCAATTTTTCGAAATCGTAATTTGATAATGGGCCATATTCCAATAATGCGGACGACTTACGTGATCTTAGTTATTAAAGTTTGAAATTATAACTTTTTTTCAGCGAGACCAACGTTCCTCAATCTAAATTCAAGTCATAATTCCTTAGCTCGGCTTCAACAAAATGCAACGGTTAAATGTACGTAAAAATTAATTCTAAAATAAATAAAACTTATTTAACGAGCAATTTTTTAAATGTTCAGCATCTCCAAATGTTGTCAACGGAAAATTAAATCTAAGAATGACAACATTGCACGAAGAAACAACAAACGTCTCTAGTAATATTTTGTCACCTCAAGATGACGATGACGATGATGATGACGGTGGTGATGAAGATATTAAAACTAAACCTGAAAATAATGATAACGTCAGTTATAAGGTATGATGTATCATAAGTAAAATAAATCGAGGTGACTGTTAAAAATGTTTCAATTATTGAAATAAATCTTGGTGATTCGTAATCGATCTATCTATGTACATTTATTCTTCAATTTAGGATAAAAGTGCTATTTAAACATAACATTTTCAATATAATATCTCTTCACTCCAGGCCAGCACTTAATTTCCTGTTAAAGAAGTGTTCCGATTCAACTTCGTTTTTCCGTTCGTAGGCTTTTAATAAAAGCTGCATATTCTAAGTATTTTCTTTTGAATATCAGTACTTGTCGAGCAAGCTTACAGCACATCTTTTCTGTTTTCGCTGCACGCGAACATTACTCACACGATTTTGCACTAAAAAATTATATGAATTATGTTATTATATTTGAAATAAAATTTTTAGCTCTGAAGAGGACGGCGTTGTTAACCAATATTACAGATAGCAGTACAGAGCGGTGTATTTCAAAAAGCAAAAAACTGTTCAATAGAAAGGGATGAATTAGAGAAAAAGTATTTTAATGTGCATTAAATTTTAATTTTTCAAAATGTTTATAATTAAACAGTCACCTTGATATTACACCAAGAACTTGATCGCGTTATATATTTTTTGCAGAAAAATACATTTATTTATTTATTTATTTAGATTACGCCTGATAACACAAGATCACTCACGGGTTCCCGTACAGTGGATTCATTTTCTGAGCTTGAGTCAACTAAAATTACTACACCAAGCATGAGTAGTAGTGGTTATGAATCGCAAACAGTATCAACAACTAATTTAACATCCGATGACTCTGTTTCTATAAGATCAATAAGTGCTGATGAAACTCCTGAGCCAGAATACATTTGCGCATTGGGTACTAAACAGTTAGAGAAAAAAGATAGCACAAATTATGCAGAACCATTGGTTGATTATCATCCAGATACAGTTGAAGTATCAAATAAATCATTGAATGATTATTATGATTTTAATGTTAATGTGAAACAACAGCAAAAATCACATTCTAATATGCAGGAAACAAAACAAACTAAGCATGACGCTAATCAAAATTGTAGTTTAGGTGATGATAATAATACTTTAGATGAAAGTTCTACATCGGTCAATAGACTTCCAAATGAAAAGGTATGGAATATTTTAAGTTACATACATAATGCAATAACGAATAATAATAAATATATAGTTTTTTTAAGATTTTGAATCCTTAAATTGAAATTATTTTTGACATGTATATTATAATAATTCATCATAATTGCTTGCATTTTATAATAAAAATAACATTAAAAATAGAAAATAATATGTGAATTATAAGTGAAAAATATGTACCAGTCACATAGATTTACAAATATTAAAAATTATTATAAAATTTTCATTCTAAAATAAGTATCATTACATTTACAGATCGTTCGAAAAAAGAGGTCAGTCCATGGTCATTCAAGTGGAACATCATCTGTCGCGCATTCAAAACCTTCAGAAAAAACTGATGTAGTTAAAGCAGAACAATCAATGCAACTAATTAAATCAATTACAACTAGTGCCAACAATTCTTCAGAAAAGCTTAATGGTATTGACATTGAGACTTCTAAAATTATTTATAATATTATTCGGTATTCACAATCGATTTTCTCAATATTCGGAATTTATGCCTAATAATTAAGAGACAAACAAATGTATTTAATTAATTTATGACTATTACAACTGGTGAAAATCATTCAATCATTTTTTGCTGATCACAAAATACGGTTTTTTTATTTTTGAGAATTTTATTTACGTTTCAGGTAATAAATTGAATTTGTTTTTTCTTTTAGAAGATGATGTAAGTGACAAAGGATCAGGCTATGGTTCCAGGACGGACTTAGCAAAAATCGAAAACCTAGTTCCAGATTGGGTGGTAGTAGGTGAATCAGTATTAGTAAGACCCTACAGTTATTCTGGTGTGATTGCATATGTTGGTTCTACTGAATTTGCAAGTGGCACCTGGATCGGAGTTGAACTTGATGCACCAACAGGTAGATACGGTTTGAATACTTACAAAAAAATTCAATAGTAACAATAAAAAGTGTTTTAGTGATATTAATAAAGAAAAGGATGAATTTTTGTTGAGTCTAAATTCGATGATGCATTCTAAATAATAAAAATGAGAACCAAAATAATGTATATAGGCTTTAAATTTCAAATTATATTTTGTTGATCCCTTCAGAAAATTATGAATTATTCAATAAATGAAAATAATTCATACTAAAAAAGTATCATAAATTGAACATTAGAAAAATATTACTTTCGGATGAACTGATACATTTATTTGTTTTCTCTTTCTATGGAAAATTGGATTGAATTTTATTAATTTTAACTTCAGGAAAAAATGATGGAGCTGTTAACGGGCACAGATATTTTTCATGCCGTTCAAAATGTGGCATATTTGTAAAAATTGATAAACTTATTCAAGATAGAAGGGGCCGTTCATTAAGAAATTATACTAAGCATGAAGCATTATCTTCATTATCAAATACATCGAAGTTATATGGAAATAATAGTAAAGGTAAAATAATTTGATATATTTTATTTAACTATTTTATATATATATATATATATGAATTCTATATATGAAAATTTCGTACTTATAATAATAATCTTTAAAATATTTGTAACCAGATTGAACGTTTGATTAATTTGTTATTGTAAAGTTTGATGAAGAAATCGTTAATATTTATTTTTAAATATTTATTTAAATGTTAAAAACTGATAAATTATTATGTTTCCTATTAGGTGACGTTTCACAATCTTTAGAAAGAAGCAAGAATCGTGGAGAAAATATTTCTGTATCTGTAGCACGACCGACACCAAGAACTCAATGATAATAATAAAAGGAAAAATTCAACAGCAATCTATTTACTATGAGCCTATAGTATGTATAGTATCAGTGTTAAAGTCCTCTAGTGATTAGGACAGCTGTTGATTGTCAATAATGATTATAAATATCGAACTTAAATATTTAATGTTATTATGTTACACGTGTATCTTATTAGAGTGGTTGTGTGCG
The DNA here is from genome assembly GCA_018906985.1 of Apocrypta bakeri. NCBI lineage: Eukaryota > Metazoa > Arthropoda > Insecta > Hymenoptera > Pteromalidae > Apocrypta > Apocrypta bakeri. Next base: position 11,522,786 of record JACCIA010000006.1, on the reverse strand, counting down.
TTATAAATACCATGCTTACGTATTGAGTATGATTGATCAAGGTTTAAAATAAGAGTAAATTAATGAAATCTATATAATTTTATGTACATTCCGTAAGATATTACACTATCTTCAATTTCCGTTATTAATTTGTAACTGTTATAATTATTTTTGTTATAGTAAGGGAAAGCGCTTCCTTATTTTTGTGATTCTATTGTAAATTTTACTATGGTCGAAAGTTATTCTTTATAACAAACGTTAAAATAATAATTTTAGTTATTAAAGATAACAGAAAATATTAATAATTGCAAGAATAAAATAATTATTCTCGTATACAGGGGACAAAAAGTTTACATCAACGAATGAGTGATAAGCTACAGGATTAACTAAGGTCGTTGTATTTTTATGTTTTCAATGCGACTCTTAATTTTGCCTAAGCGTGACCGGTATTCCTGTTTTGATAACAGGTAGCTCAAGTTTGCATTTTCTTTAAAATAGAAATGAAAATTGTACAAATAAAATTAAATTTACCTTTTACTGGGTATTATGCACTTAAAACGAAGGTAACATTTCTTTATGTATGTTTCATTAAATTTTTTTTTAATACATGATATATCACTAAAATTATTGTTTTAAAACCGTATTCTTGTGTATTCCATTAATTCATGCATATTTTTTTTAACTAACAGTTTTACATTTATATAATAAATATAATATTGTGTACCAAGTGCGTAAAGCAGACTTTGCTTAATTGAATACGAATTTAAATAATCTTTTCTGCTTTCAATCGAGTGCAATATTTCATCTGACCTAACTATCGAATATTCTATTACCAAAGAAATAAGAACAATCTTTCCGAATATTTTGCAAATAAAATCCCAAATTTGACACCAGTAAATGTGCATGTCGATAATTTCAGAGTAATGAATAAACATTTTGAGTATTGTAAATGTGTTCATTTATTACTCTTTATTTTTACTATGAGTGAAAGTGAGAACGTCTACGAATAAAATATCAATTGAATCATTCATTTCTTAATAACACGATTATCTCTAAGTCGTATCTATTCACTACTTTTTCTGTTGACAAATTGGTTTTGTATACTGAAAAAAAATTTCTTAAATACAGCAAAATTTTTGTTAGTGTATATTCGCGGATTCGATCTCAAACTAAATAAAATTAATAATTATAAGTCTTGTACGTCCAGTTTTACTGTTTTTTTCTAGCTGGTCGTGTAGAGCTCTAAGCTGAATTGAATAAAATATGTTTGATTTGCGGCTAAAGCGGGCATTGTAAGACAGTATATAAGATGTTTGCTTATAAAACTTGTCAATGTCTTAAACCATGGATGTAAGGGAAAAATAAATGAAAAGAACACTTATAAATTTAATTTTAGTAAACCCCAAGTAAAGGTATTAGTCGAAGATATATATAACAATAAATAACAAACTATAAAATTCCAATTATAAGAGTTAATTATTACAGAAGAATTTAAATTCTGACTAAAATTAACTTAATTAAACAGAAGATATATTATTGAACAAAATAATTAAATTATAAATCACAAATTAAAAATACCGAATGCGAAAATTTTTGAACAAATATTTTGTTTCATTTTCGATTTATTTTTAACATTAAAAAAATATGTATTAAAAAATAGAGACATTATCATAAGAATTCAATTTTAAATGATATTTTTTCTGTATCAATTATGAAGTTATTAATTTATGTTCGCTCTTTTATTAGATTTAGCATTATTGAAATTGATTATCTAGTAAGTCGTTGTTCCTCTATAACAGCTAATAATCTTTGTTTTGTCTTCTTGTTTTGGTTCATACAATGAACAAGACCAGTCAATTGCTTCGGCGAATACTCCTGAAATATATAGAACATTTAATTATAGAGAATTAAAGAATATTCTTTAATTTACAATAAAATATAGAAGATATGCATTTGGAACATAAAGAGATTTATATTTAATTACAGAAAATGTAATTATTGTTCTAAAAATATTTCGAAAGACCCATGGAGACTCTGAATAATAGTTCCGTTTATTTAAAAATGTGCTGTTGAACTTTCAAATCAAGATCTCAAGGTTAGTATCCAAATACTTAATTACCTATTTTTTCTGTATTTATCGAGAACTAATATAATTTAATTAATTGTAAAATGAATGAAACTATATTTTTATTTAGCTTGAATTTTTTCTCCTAGTCGTCTCTTACGTTTACTACATTTTCTATAATTTTTAGAATAAAATTAGCAAATTAACAATAATTAATTTATGCAAATTATGAGTAATAAATTATGAGTTAGGTTGCAAAAACTATTAAAATATTTCCTTATATGTGAAACTTACAACGTGGTTCTTAACCCAAGATTCAATGCTTGACTCCGGTAAATAATAAGCTTTGATATATGCCGTGACAAATTCTTGGTGTGGCATAGGTCGTAATTTTGTTATAACTTCAAACTTCAACACAAACTGAGTAAAATCAAGTTGCATCAAAGCGCGGCCTTCGTTTGAGCATTTTCTCACATCAGAAAAACTGTAATGAACGTAAAATTTATAAATACAATTATTATTGCAACAATTTAATTCATTATTAGCGCAATTAGATTTTCAGAATTTACCCTTCTACAAATAAATGAGCTAATATATGCGACACGCTTTCCCATATTGATTCCTGGATTTCACTTGTCATTGGTAAATTATGTTCAATAAGTGATATTTTTTCTTTAATCCGTAATATTTCCTAAAATATTGATAAAATGATACAATGTTATTTTATATTTATTTTTATTTATAACAAGACTCATGTAATTCGATACTTCACTAGAGATTTCCTGATAAAAATAATTATTAATTAAATAACAAATATTCATACCTCGGTTAAAAAGTTGATGTAACTGTTGTGTTGACACGTAATATCTTTTAATTCCCAATCGACTTTATTAATCGAGAACAGAATATGAGACGTATCAAAGGCTCTTAAAATAGCCGACATATAAACAGGTTTCTGTAATGCACTTGCGAGATTAATACTTTGATAATAAATTTGATTTAAATCGACTTTTTCGCGATCGCTAGAAATAAGAGAATTTAAATAAAAACGGAATGATTCGTATTGTTGGCCTAAAAACATTAAAGACTCTACTGCAACTATGCGCTCGGGAAGACCAAATAGATTTTTCGAATCGTTCAAATTTATGACTGAAGAACGATTCGGTTGACAAACTTTGTGCTTCGATGCAGCGTTTTTTATTTCACTTGTTATTAGATTCTCTTTGATTCGAGAAATCATGCGTTTTAAATTAGTTCCAAGTGTATTACTGAACTCGCTGTTTACCTGTAAAAGTAAATCAATCATGCAAATGAAAAAATTTTAAAACAATTATAATATTGCTATAAACAATAACATGTAATATATAAAATTAAATAATTATAAGAGCATTGAACTTAAGATACGATGTAATCTTGCACTTACGATGTCAGTTGAAAAAAAAGCTGTATACAGTGTAGAAGTATAACTCAAATATTTGTATTATGTATTGCGTGACTGTTACGGATAATTCCTTGAATATACGAGTTATCTGCAAATACTTTCCGCAAATTCTCAAAACGGTTAAAGATGTATTAGTTACTATAGGTCCAGTGTGTTTTTTCTTTATTTTGTACACTATATTATTTCTTATTTCTTCGACAAAATTATATTTTAATTCTTCCGGTATCTCCTCGTCGTCAGAATCATCTGATACATCGTTTGAAAAAGTATCCTTAAAAAATGAAAAATTATATTAGTACTACATTGTAACTACATGAATATATTAAAAATGTTCAGTGTACAAGACATCTTTCAAATGATGATTTAAAAAATTTAAATATTATTCAATATTAGGAGTTATCCAGGATTGAAGAGATATAGGCTTTCTTTAAGACTCTTCGGTGGCTAATTGCATCACAAAATAGATTACAGTAATTTATCCATTCATTTCAGTACTTTTTTAATCTTGAGACGATTCTAAATTGCACTATAATTTCTACTTTCACGTAATTGGCCATATCAGAGAAGTTAAATAAGTCCAAGACTTGTTGAATCATAGAGGTTCAACTTTTTAATTTTCTTAAGGTTTTTCATCACCTTAAATAAAAGTTACGTACCTCCGAATGTTGCAGGATGTCCTCTTCCACTGGATTATCAAAATTCAGATCAAAAGAAAACGTTGCGGTATCGGAAGACGTTTGACGCACATCGTTGTTATCGAAATCTTCGATCATTTTAAATAAACTTTCCTCCGTATTTCTACTATTTTGTGATACGTCAAAAATAGACTTCAGCATTTTGAATTCAAGTAATTGAGTAATTTTGAAATTTGGTTTTATAGGACATAAACCCCAGCCGTCGTTTTCCAAGAATATTTTCAATTCTTCCAATCGCAAAGAATGATAATGGTCGTAATAGTTCAAAAGCTTATTCTTCGAGCATTCGTATAATTTGGTCATATCTGATTTACATATTATTTTTCCGATCTTCATCATTCTAAAAAAAAAAATCATTCACGCATCAGACACGAGTGCGGACGCATATTGGTAATTCTCTGTCAAATAGGGTGAGCATCAAGATCATAAGTAAAAGTTAATTAAAAAATGAAAAATAACGCTTAAAGCATAGCCAAACTGATCGCCCCCATTTGTTAGAAAAATACGCATGCGTATAGATTTGGAGAGATATTGCATTAGAAGACTTTTAAATCATGATTACCTATCGAGAACGTTTAAGGCTTGCAATAATTCTTCAAATTTTAGATTCGTTACGTCGAACCCATCGAGAAAAATAATTATTTTATTTTCCACATCGTTGCACACTTTGACTATGCCCGTTTGCAATTTCTGTATAATATATTGTTCATTATGATCTTTCGTAACGTTGTCTCTATTTTTATTGGCTTGATTTTCGTGCCATTTTATCACGGAATAATAAGATTTCCATATCGATAAAAATGATCTGCAAAGGTCGACTAAACAGGGATAAAAGCTATTCAATGGAATAGATTGGCACACAAGATTATATTGGCTTTGTGTGTTATTCTGAGCATATTTAAGCACCGACGAGAAAGCAGTACTGTGAATTGCGGCAATAAAATGCATATGCAATTGATCGATTGACGTTTGCGATTTTCCCAAAAATTTGTACGCATCTTGGGCTGACGCATAGTTATTCACATTGAAAGATGTGCATATTTTCGAAATAGATAAATCCAAATTTTCTTCAACGAATTCCAATGTGTCGATTAATTTATTCCGTAATGCTATGACACAATTGTATTTTTTATACGTTTCCACTGTTTTTTGACAATCTGAAATCAACGATATTACCGTGGGATAATTTTCGCTATCCAGAAGCTGTTGAAGTTTCTCTTTTGTCCGATTCTAAATAATGAAATAAATAGAAACAAAAAACAATTAATATTCGTATTTGTACAGTGAACGAAAAATCTCTGTATTTCTAAGAAAATGTTCAAAAAATTCTCAAAGTGTAAGAATGATTATTAGATCATTATCATTGGCAATACGTACCAAAGTTTTAATGCAGTATAAAATTTTTATTAAATTCTCAAGAATTTTTCGTTTTCTACAGTAGTATAAAATCAATAAACTTGAAAGGGAAAATTGATGAGATGCTGCTTTTAAATTATCTCTGCAAGTTTGACAAAATTTCAAAATTTCAGCCAGTCGATTTTGAATTGCCACGACCTCATTGAACTGTTCCTTAAATTTCAGTTGTTTATCGAGAATGAGCAGCAATACTTTTTTTAAAATAACATTGTATTGCCGAAACAGACGTTTGCATTGTGATTTAATATCTTGCGAATTAAAAGATTCTGATACAGTCATTAATTCGAATCGGCTTGCATCGAACGATTCAAAAGAATTGAAATATTCTTTGTAAATCGATTCTAAAATATCTAAATCAGATGAAAGGCTATTCTCTTGAAACGACAGGTCCAAAGCCACATTTTTAAAAATCTGCTGCAAGTGAGCATTATCGCGCGTGAATGATGTTATCGAGTCGTTGTCTGTTGCAGATTTCATTCTTCTAATATCTGTAATAAGAAAATACTTTATTATTGTAAAATGCAGTTGTGCGGTAGGAACATCAAACAAATTAAATGACAAGCTACAACTTTCCCTTGGAAGTTAATATGCCCGAATTAATAAAAAATTTGTTTAAATCAACCTTCAATCGCAAGTAATTTAATATAAACAATTGATTATTTACGTCCGAAAGTTATTGCGAAATTATTGGGATCCGAGTACTCTAGTGTTTAAAATGTAAGATACAGGTCGCCTTCCTATTAAATATATTACCTATGCATCAGTAATAAATGTTTATTTTATGAATTAATACATAATAAAATAAATTACTTAACGACGCATGAATCTAAGAAAACAATGTCGCGATTTCTCCGTTGCTTAACGTAAAAGTACACCTATACTGACTATAATATTTTCTGGTGTTGTTTTCTATTTATATGCTACTTAATACGCTAACGTTGAACACCAATACTCGTTCAATTATTTTTTAAATTTACTTATTTTAAAAGTTAAAATCTAGCATTTAAGACAAACCTATATAATTGTATATTTGTTAAAAAAAACCTTTTACAAACGATTATATAAACTCTGGTTGTAAAAAACGCTTCAATTCTTTTGAATCTCGGTACTGCGTATGATGGATTACTTGATGCGTCAAGACTGGGTTAAATTCCGAAAATAATACGCAATAATATTGGTCACAGAAAGAAGACAATTTTATCAAAATAACGTGTCGTCAATTATCGAACAATTAGAATTTAAAATATGTTCTATAATATAATTTTTAATTTAAATATAATCCAATATTAGGAGATATATTGAATAACAAAAAAAAAACAATTTGCAATTCCAGACGTATTACTTGTCCAAGTAAATACCTTATTAACCCACGAGTAGAATAATAAGTTAATTTTTAAGTGCAACTGATGCCTACATTGATATCAATTATTTAAATTTTTAATTTTGGAATCTCATTTCAAAGATGTCTGGTTCCCCCAATTCAATTGCCACCAAGTATAATTTGCTGATAAAATCAAAATGACTACTTTACAAATGACTTCAACATTTCTTGCTGATCTATCGCGTCATCGACTTTCTTATAACTGCTCCACAAATAATTGTGAGTGACTTAAACCCCGACGACAATAAGAAACGGAAACGTAGTTATTGATTTGTCTCTAATCGATAAACTACAACGCTACTGAAAAATACTCAGTAAAACCACCTTGTCGTAAAACTATTTCGATAAAAAAACCCCACTCTAATTATTATAATTACTCCGAGATTAGGGAAAAGTATTAATGGACTTTTTTTTACACTCATAATATAATTGCATAGTAACTACAACGTCTAGTTTCGATAGGTAAATCATTTACTATTGTGAAACTCTATCTAATTGAAATAACTGGACTTCTCGTTTTCTAAAAATAGCGATAATTACACTCTCTAAATATGAAATACTGTAAAATTAACGATTCTTAATAGTAACATTATTACTACTTCTAAATTACTTTTTACTGATAATAGAGTAAAAAAAAATTTTACGATATAGTGAATTTTCGCTATTTCTACAGATATTACAATTTGCTATTTTTCACATTTCAATTAAAGATTAACGTTGTATAATTGATTATACAATATATTTAAAGTAAAAATTGATACTCTTAAACATGAAATAATTATTAGTTATTGTTGGTTTAACAAATCATTATTAATATTATTGTTATAATAATTATTATTACTATTACTATTACTATTAGTATTATTATTATGATTATTTTTATTATTATTATTGTTAATATTGATATTATTGTTATTGCTGACCGTAAATGGATATGCAATTTGCTTTGATACCAATTTATTACCATTTTAAATGAATGAAATAGTGATTCCAAGAATTTTCAAAAATTTAATAAGTCAATACAATTACAATATTTACGATTTTCTGAAAACTATGAATAAATTGAAAAAAAATGGTTTCAAAAGAATAAAGCTAACAAAATATTTACACATTTTCATTTGATAAATTATTGTTACCATTCTGAGTTTTATAAAAAATTAATATATATACTATTTTATAGTGAATTTTTATTATTTTAGTTTTAGAGAATACCGAATAATTTACTTTGCCTTATCATTATGTTGTTAACGATCTCATAAAAAGTAAAAATTGTGCAATTGAATAATCAAATCACGAAAGGTCAAATTATATTGCATTATATTTTGTGTCGTGTAGATATATTGACTTGCTTAGTACAAGTCGCTTGTATTTTTTCAATTTCAAGATAATTTAAAGAGTAGATAAATCTTATGATTATAAGTAGTTTTGAAAGTGGAATAAAGAATTTATAAAAGTTATGATTAATTAGGTACAAAATGAAAATTTATTAAAAGTAAGATCAGAGTAAAGAGAGGCTTTAGCAAATACATATTAATACAAATGAGACAAAAATAAAAATGTTATAGTCATAAGTAGAATACATAATTATACAAAATTTCATGTGCAATAGTTACTCAGAATTATAATAGTAATATGAAAAATGTGTTAATTATTAATGTAAAATCAATAATGTACTAGTTTTCAACTTAACAAAATGCAGTGCATTAATAAGTTATTTGCAGTTTTCTTCTTGAAACCCATAATAACCTTATATTTATTGTTTTTTAATTGTTAAAAAATAGCACAGGAAAAACAGATGTTTTGTATAAGTTAAGTTTGCATTAAGATTTTATTTTATTCATTACATCTATTTATCTAATATTACTTTAATATATAGATAATGTGTAAACTATGCCAAACAACGTATAATTTTCTTATGAAACATTGCATGTGGAGTATTAATTATATATACATGTTTGTTTGTGATCAATAGATCATATTCTTGGGAGTAAACAAATCATGTGCTTTCATACAATGTGAGATTAGTCATTTTGATTCAATATTATGCTATTTGATTAAATTGATCGTTCAAATGCAATTCAATATAATTTTATGCCATAAAATGATTAAAAAAATGTTACAAGTTTACAATTGTTTTCAATTTCCTAGCTTTAAGAAGAAAATTGACTCTTAAATTTCATTGTTTTGGTTTATATTTCCTTTATTTTGAATAGGTTGAATATGTTTTTTTACCTTATTTGATCTTCTCCAAAATTATTGCTTAGCTGTTGGTAAACTGTTTCATATTCTATGCACTGACATGAAGATTAAATCCAGATGAATTATTAAATAAACAAAAGTTGCATGCGAAAAAAATTTAATTTTGTTTCCTAAACGTTTTCTAATTATAATATACATTAAGCCTCATCAAAATAAAGGAAATCCAATATTCATGATTAAAGAAAATTATAATGCCTACTTTTAATGTTTTTCAAGAAGAATTCTTTCAAGCCATCATTTGATTCACATTGCAATTTTATGACAGAGTGAATGCAAATCAATTATTATTGTTTCATAAACCTTAGATAATAAGATTTCAGCTTTTGATTTCTTTGATACACGAAAAGGAATGCGAACAATATTTAATTGGTATGATTGTTATAAAACATCAATTGATTCAATATTGTTCCAAAATAATTCTTATGTTTGTACTGCTGTGGATTGGATACTAATGATATGACATTTGTACTTATAGGTTATAAAGTAGCACTTTTGCTAAATCTCTTCGCAAAAATATTTTTATTTCTATTTTGGCTATTAATATTTTGTTTACATAGAATTAAGGAAAGCTAAAAAACATTCTTCTATAACTCATATTTAGTCTTGATTCATATATCTTCATAAAATAAAAGCAAATATCACTGGTTGTACACAATATTCCCAAACAAAATATGTTAATAAAATTAAATTAATGTTTTAAATACTAGTTCAGTTAAATACCTATAGTATCTATCTTTTAGATAAAAAATAACTTTCAATGTTTTGTTCTTTTTACTTTATGAACAAAAAATTACATTTCATATTACATTATGCACAATTTAAAATGTATAAATTGTATTAATAAAAAAAATTAAGGTTATATTTATAATAATGGTTTCCTCCTTAAGGTTCTTTTCCATACTGAAGTTCTTCTATTATAATTGCTGTACGCTATGAAGTTTGTCTGTTGGAACGTTGGAAAAATACATTATTCCGTTCCACTGTTCCGTTTAGCAACCTTGGCGCTGACACTAAATATTTCTCCTATATTCCTTCGGAAAAGATTAAATTAATGATATATATTTTTTATGCAACTTGAATGTGTTTGTTATATTCTCATTCGTATACGTTGATATTTTTAAATTTATAGCATTATTATTATATGATATTTATTGCACAGAATCTAGGGATAACTATGGTTATTACTAGAAATTTTAGTTTCCATATACCTTAATAACCGACCTAAGTAGCAGGTTTAGGTATTCATTTTTAACTTCATTTTTGTATAAAAAGTATTGCCAATAAAAAAATTCTTGATAACTTAAAGTACAGTCTTTTTGATGGTATGATCTAGACTGTGATAAATTTCTACTTGTTATTGTTATTTAAAAAGAAAATTATTTTAATAAATCTATATTTTTCTGAAGTTCATATGGTGTAACTGAAATATTACTAACAAACTTTTAGAATATACTATCTAAAGAAAGTTTTTTGCAGAAAATATTTCATATTTATATTTTTGGATGGCCAATAAAAAATTATGCATTATTTATTTAAATTATTTATTTGTATTGATTTAACATATATTAAAATCTTTTTCAAAATCTTAAATCTATAAGTAAAAAATACATATACAGCATATCCAACAACTTTTCTTCAACAATTTCTGATTATTATTTAGAGATAAAAGTACGATTATAAAACAGCTTGTACTGCAAAAGGTAGAAGCCTCTTTGAAATCTTGACACAATAATAGATTATGATTATTTAGTCTTCGTGAGATGAATTACATAAAGTAAGACTGAAGTATTGCTTATTAATTTTGTGTACATATATATATACATATATTAACTAATAATTTTCAAACATAATAAATTTGACAGCGTCCAAATTTATATATTTTCTTTAAATTTAACAATTTTTAAAAATTTAATTTACGAGGTTTTCAATGTTTTCAGTACATGTTTGTTTAAACCATATAATAAAACCAAATGACAACAATGCAAGCACATACTACTGAATATGGTACTTGGATATGTGTTCCAACTCATTTCAATCAGGCCCAAAATTACTAATTTAGTTGTAGTCTTAAAATCACAGCACCATGCTATGTATGGTAGTGTATGATAATACCATACGTAAAATTGATAATGCAAAGATCTACTGAATGTTAAACCAATAAAGTTTGCTACAAACATGGGAAGTATAAATAGTTGGGATGATGTTGACATATCGACATTTTCTTTCTTATTAAACTGCGAAGATAGATCTTTTTCAACAGTTTTTAATTTTTTGTAGGAATCCAAGTATTTAAACCACTTTGGTGCAAAATAGAGCAATGTTAATATGTGTAAAATTAATAATCCAATATGGAAATAAGGATTAACAAATAACTCTTCTGACAAAAATCTCCAATTCACAGTCCACTTGAATTCGAAAATACGTCCTAGATTAAATGCTCCTTTTATGTATGCAACAGGGTTGACTATTAAAAATGGGAGTCCCAAAATTAACTGTATCGTTGCACAAATAAATAAATTTATTGCAGTCTTGAGTAGTCCTAAATTACTTAAATAAGCTACCAGTAATGCTGGTGCAAATAATAGAATGTTCATTTTGACCGATACTGCCAAACTGTACAATACACTTCCTAAATACCATTTTTGATCCAAAAAAGCATTAATGCTTGCAAAAAGTAAAATCATTGCAATTGGATCATTAAAAAGTCGAAGCACAAATATCGAATGTATTCTATACGAAGTAGAAAATACTAAAATTAGAATATATGGAGGAACTTTTTTTGCTCGCTCATAGATTCTAAATACTTGTATAAGCAATAGAATATGAAAAATGGCAAAAATGTACTGTGCAAGTTTGATATTTATTCCTTGCGATGTAACGTAGTAGAGAATACCAAAAACATAAACAAAACCAGCAGGATATACCAATGGTCCAGTATCACCCTTTAATTTTGTATAATCAAATGTTCCATTTAAAACTCCTTCTACTTCCTGCATATAAGCTTTCCAGTCAATTTCTGTATAGGGCACTTTCTCGATCACAACAATATTTATCACAATTTCAAAAATAATAAATAAAACAGCTGGTAGAAATAATTTTCTCGGATTGGTCGCAAAGTCCAGAAGTTCATTCCATTTGTTGGGATTTTTCATCCAAACCCTAAATTGTCTACGACAAGTTTTAATAAAACCCGAATTGGGGTTAGATTTGTTCTCTCTTCGAGGTGCCATTATAACATGGACTTTTTTTATTTTCTCACAAACTTCACATGTACTAATGACGAAATACAATGATAATCTGTACTTATGTGCTCGCCAAGTATACTACGATGTCGTGGATGAACATAAATAGTATAGCTCATACCAAAATAGAATCCGAATTATTCTCATGTAAGTTCAATATTGAAGTCCATAAATCGCTACATTTTTTTTATTAACCGATGATTATTCTCATTCTACAAAGCTACCAACTCTAATCAAGTATTCGAAATATATCATTGAAAATTCAGTTGATTTCTCAGGCATCAACAATCCGAAACCAATAATAATACTTATATTCTGCCGTAATAGCTAGAATTTTAACTTGCCAGTTGCCACATGATAGATCCGAATTCGATTCATCCAATCGTTTTTGGTAATAAACTATACCGTCACGATCCTGGTGGTTACACTTAGAAGTTTAGGAAAAAAAATTTTTGTTTAATATTTGTGATTGTTAGTTGTGTTCGCCATTCCTCTGTTTATATATAAAGAGGATACCTTTTATAATTTACAAATTCTAGATTTTGGTATAAATGTTGCTAGGAACATCATTTATTATTATACATAATAGCACCGCGATAAAATATTTTTCGAAATTTGCTGAAAGGATCAATTCTAAAATTAAAATTACTGGATAATTCGAGTAATACACACTCAGCAGACTAGGAAAATAATATAAATTAAAAAAAGTGAAATTACGTTACCAGTAACTACTCGAGTAATAATATTTATCAATTAATTAAAGGTAATTAAAAAAATTTTGCTAACATAAAAACTTACTTAATTATTATACGAAATAAATATAATATTGTCTTATCATTATTTATCTTTTATCATTTGTATAATATGTATCATACCAAAAATTCTATAATTATATATTTACTTCCGTTTAGAGCAGAAATCAATTTTCAATGGGAGTCTCATTACAAAAATTAAAAATAAGTTTAGAAACTAATTACATTGTTATTGTCGATAAATTAATTATTTTTTCACTACAATTTTGATTGCGGTCATTTATAAGAAATTACTGTATATTTAAACATTCTTTCGTTAACCCTTTTTTATGAGAAATTTCATTGATTTCAAATTTTCGCGGTAGTCGGGTGTTACTTTTTCAATGATAACACCAACGCGTATAATTTTCTGAAATGTCGATGAAAGAAAAAAATCTGCAAATAGACATAACGATACTTCAATTGCTGATTTATGCATATATTGTTAGTAATCTAATTATAGGATGTATCATTTTACATAAATGTCTAATATGTCAATTTTTTCACAATTAGCTGTATTTTCGTTTAAATTAATTAGTAAACCGAATTGTAATCCAGGAAGGTTGCATTTGTGTAATAATAATATACGAATTTAAAAATATTTAAACAAGTATTTAAATCACAAAATAATTATTTATAATTTTTAACTATTTATCGCAAGACTAAAAATGTATTTATTTGTTACTAAAGCATTATTAACATATAATACTAACATTTTATACTTAAAATAATGTGAAAAACTGCAAATAACAAATAATATGCATTGTTTTATTCTTTACTTTTCAAATAGCGCGCGATTATGCAGAGCCAATGAGTGCATCACAGTCTAATGCGCTACTGCGCAGGCTCGAGAACCCGGTACGATACTGACTCACTGTATCCAATCCTGTCTGTGTTCCTGTTCCGAAAAAAGAATGATCGTTCGTTGTTCGTTGATCGTGTCACTGCGCGTAACGAAATAACCAACTAATTTTTACATATATTTTTGTTTTATTTCTTTTTTCTGGTTTGTGTAAGTGCCAACAGATCCATTGCTGGCACTGCCGTCAGCAGCATCAGGCCAATGATGTATTTTATCACAAGCACGACGAACAACGACTGAATGATATCTATAATCTATCTTATAGTCAGTTAGTACAAAGTAGACAAGTCTTCTTGTATGTTTTATATTATTTTCCAATTAAATGTTTCAATTATTAATGCTAGTGTAGAATATATTTATTAATATGATAATTTTACGATTTATAACGTGACCTCAGTGGATCAATCTTTGCAACTCTCTAATAATAGAATGTTCTCTGTTTATTCTGCAAGGAAATTCTAAAGATTTAACAGTAGCATAAGATATTAAATAAAATAAGTTTAGAAACAGTGGCATTTTTTAAATAACAAAGCAGTATCAGTCTAATTTATTTACTTATCAACTATTTTTAATTTCATTATTTTCTGATAAAAACTATTAAAATTGCATAAAATGGCAATGGTAACCAGTTTACGATCACATATGAATGTATTTATTCAATGAAATCAAATAGTAACTCATACGTTACTCTTTTTTTTGTTTCTATAGATATATCCGCAAAAACGCAAGCCTTTACATGCAACCGCACCATTAGATGAAATAGCAGACAACGTTAAAAACAGTGCAGTAGTAACAATATCCAAATTGGAAAAGATGCAGAATATTAATGATAGTGATGAGAATGATGATTCAGATGTAATTTCTTCAGATTTTGATAGTGATGAGGAAACGTGTGATAGAATGTGCATTGATGACCCTAGAATAGATTCTAGAGAGATCAGGGCAAGATCACATGTAAACATTGAAACTACAAATATTCTGGCTAAAAATTGTTCTGAAGCACGTATTCGAAGAAATATAGTACAGGCTAAACCTACAACTTCTATAAATGATTCTCAAAAATCGATACAAAGCAAAAGTCATACTCTGAATTTTATGGTTTATATAGTTTTAGCACTTACAGTTTTGTTTATTTTGTTTAATTTGTATTCTAAATATATTATGACAGATAATAATTCAAGTGAAATAAGTAATCATGACAATCTTGTACTAAATGACGTTTTTAGGACATTGAAAAGAATGCAGTCTAAGTATAAAAATCAAAAAAATAATTTATGGAAAGAAGCATATGTGGCTATACACAACATTATTTATGATCGTACAAAACCATCAATAATTATATTACTCGGAGCTGAGCCTGATTTATTAGATTGTTTAGCTAAGTCATTAGGAAATGTTAGCAGTAGTGCTTTGAACACTGGTAGTTTATTCCTTACACCTGAAAAATTTGAATCTGATGTGGGATCAGTTATAGAATCATTTCAATTTAATGTGAAAAATAAAAAAGCTGTTGTGAGTTACTAATTATGTTTATATTAATAGAGATATCTATAGAAGTTTAAATATACTAAAGATTTTATGTTTCAGATTGTTCGAGATTTATTAAATGTAAATATTGAAGCTTTAAAAGCATTTCATAACTTTTGTGATAAAATAAATCCTCTTGTTAGAGAAGTTATTTTGATAATTACAATCATAACTGATAGTTATGATAAGGAAAGTAATCCAATTACATTTGTTCAGGACGAACTTTCTAAAAAATTGAATGGTAAAATGAAAAAAGATGCCATTAATCCTTTAATCACGAGAATAACTGATGGTGCAATTTTGGCTGTAGAACCTGAACCAAGTATAAAGGATTGTCCCTTATTATGAGATAGAGAAAGTTTTTTTTTGTCACTCACAAGATTTGTTATTTTTTATAAGCATATATGTTACTGTATAAATTTAGTATGGCTATACACAATATATAAATGTATAAAGATAAAGAGAAACTCAATTTTGTAATAAAAATATAGACCATAATACAGCAATATACTTTTTTAAGCAATGACTTTAAATTTCGAAACATAAATTATTCATGTTATATCTAAGGTTTATTTCGGAAAAAGTAGAAATGATGAATAATGTTTTAGTTAATTTTCTACTTTATTGTATTCATGCCATGATGTACACAAAAGATAATATAATATTTTCACACTGGCAATTATAATGATTTGAAAATAAAAATTTCTTTATTTTTAGAGAACAAAAAAAATAAAAATTTGATAACAGATAACATTATTAATAAAAATTCTATAAATTTGAAAAAATTTACCTACAAAACTGTGAGTAATTTTACATTGATTTGATAAATAATTAAATATAAAAAAATTTAATTCAAATTGAGTTCTTTCTTGTTCTCTTATTTTAAAATTTTTATGCAAAAAAATAATAAAAATTGATATTGTATTTTTGTTTATTTTTAAAACGAGCTGGCGAATATTGCTCCTTTTTCGTTTGCAAATTAATAGAAAGTAATAAAAGAGTTTGTATTATATTTAAGAGAAGAGGCAGAATAATATCAGATATTTGCAGAGAAAATACATCAGTTGAAATTAGACAATTTTAAGGGTAAATGAGATAGATTTAAGGTTTGGTTTCTATAACATCATCGTTTTGACGTTGTGGCGTAGCAGTCGGCAGTCCTTGTAGTTTCTTTTACTGACATCGTTTTTAAAATCATCACATTTAGTTTCTAACTTATCGTCATTTTCAATGATATCGCTTGACAAAAATTGTAAAATGTTCTATTAACAACCAATTAAAATTCATATTAATACGCATTTTCTGTCTTAATGTCTATTAGTTGATTACAATACTAAAAGCGTAAGCAGTATATCTCAAGAGTGACAATGAGAACTCGTTGATTCATAACACTAGAAAAAAAATTTACTAGGCAATATACAACGAGTGCCTTTCTTAGCAGCATATCTTTCGTCATGATCTTACACGTCGGTAACTAAAAATATGCAGTATACATAGTAGTATTTGTATTACAAGATATTGTATCGTCGAACCTAAATAATAAATACATTTTATACAGTCACAGACCTTTTATACAGAATGTCCAAAACTATATTTGCTGTACAATTCCTTCGCGATATATACAGCGAATTAGAATTTAGGTATTGCATAGTTTTCTTTTAAAATTCCATAATTACATTTTAAAGCATCAAATAAATATTTACGTTGCAAAACATACCGAAACATTTTTTTCTCAATCAATATAATCAAATATATAAGAGAGGACTATATTGTTAAAAATCCGGTTTTTACGATAGGATAGCCTACCAATAGTAGCTTACAAGATAATCAAACCAAATTCCGATTTTTCATAATTTTTAAGGCAAATGTTATATCTTTATTAACACGTGTATATAAAAAGTATGTGCTTTTTCTTTTTATCACTTGATGAATTCGAGGGTACTCTGTATAGAATGGCCTGCGAAATTACTAGATACGTATTTACAGTAAAAACGTTAAATTGGTCATGCTTTACTTAGCGTAGTAAAGAGAGGAGTAGCGAGTTGCGTAGTGTTGTCTGTTTCGGCTGCAGAATCGCGTACTTCAGTCACATTTAATTGTCTTGCAAATCACAAGCAAGTATTTTTAGTTTTCTGGGTCAGTCCACGTCGAACGAGATAATGTCCGCGTCTCGAGTTTTGTATCGATATATACTTGCTGGAGATCGATTTCGTACTTTTTCAAATTCTTATTTAAATTATACAAATTTCTTCATCTTATTTTTTTTCTTTAAAAATTAAACTGAATCTTTTATTATATTGAGTATATAGCAAATACGAACTTATTTGCGAGAACCATAATAGTAATCATTATAATAAAGCATCACTAATTGAAAGTTCTGCTTCTCAACTTATTGTTTAAAAGTATAAGTTGTATCATTGTAGTATTTGCATTATGTAGTTAGTTCTAAAAATTACGGTATCTCAATTTTACGTCTTAGAGAAATATTGTGTAAAAATAAAAGTTTTTTTAATGCAAATACGATGCAAATGGAAGTTAAATAAGAAGAATATAGGACCATTTTCTTATACCGTTCATTAAATATTAGAGATGAAATATTCTCTATAGTAGTTCATTCGATGAATAAAAGTAAGGCATGCCACGATGCACTTTACATATTGAGTTCGACCAGTCAATTAAAACTGAAAGAATGTAGAACTGGTATGAACTGGTAATTGAGAAGAATCAGGTGTTGGGAATTGGAATTGTTGTCCCTGAGAGTCGACTGATGGAGCAATTTTCGCATCTTCTTCTTCAGAACCAAAGTAACGCTCAATAATGTCGAAGGCTTTTTGGTAAATTTCAAAATTTTGATGAGATTGTAAAAATTCTATCTTATCTAGGCCTATAAAAATATTCAATTTTTTATTATTCATTCTTTCAATGTAAATAATATAATAATAGTACAATATATTATTCAATATAAAAAAACTATATATAAAAAAGGTACAATTACCGAAACATTGTTCAATAAGAACACAGTATGGATTAACTCCATTGTGATGAATTGCATCTTGTTCTCCAAGGCGTAAGATATTTTCTAAACCATTCAATGCTACTTGAATTATAGTTGCGTCCATTACCGTTAATAAGTCACATAATGGAGGAATACAATTTTGTTCTGCAAGGTATCGAATCTGATCTGCCGTTCCTCCACTAGTGGCATTAGTGATAGCCCATGCTGCTTCTTTACGCGTTTTGAATTCAGCTTTACCCAAAACTTCAATTATAACTGGGAAGATTTCGGAATCTATGACAGCCTGTTTATATAAAAATATTATAAAATTAAAAAACGTCATTCCAATCATGAAGTAAAGTCATTTTTATTAAGATTTAAATATTCGAATTTTGTGTTGGTAAAAACGTATTAACTTAAACCTCATTAACTAACCTGAATTTGTTGTGAATTTCCAGCCGTAATATTGGATACTGTCCAACAAGCTTCTTTGCGAATAGCTTCTCGAGATTGTCCAAGTAAATGGTATAAACAATGTAATGCTGAACAATTCAAAACAACTTGTGTTTGCAAATCATCGCCAGTTACAATGTTGCCAACAGCACGCAATGCAGCACTCGTAACGTTATGTTGTTCGTGCCTAAGAAGTATGATTTTATTAATAAATTAAAAAAAACTTTTTTCTTAAATTAAGTAATAAATGAAGCTCACATTAACAATTCAACAAGACGACGGCATACTCCAGCATCTATAACAGCTTGTATCTTTTCATTTGGTCCATCGCTTATGTATGAAAGAGCCCAACAAGCATCAGCCAAAACATCAGCATCTTGATGAGTTAATAGATACGCAAGAACTGGTAAGCATGGTGCAACTTTTTGGAAATCTGGTGGAGGTTCCTTTCCTCTGCATAAATTTGATAATGCCCATACTGCGTTTCTCGTCATAGTTGTACGCGTTGATTTTGAGAGAAGCCTTGTTGTTAACAAAAGCAATTTGCGTAAAAATGTAGATTTTTTATTTTAACTTAAAATTAAATAATATTCTAATATAGAAATCTGCATAAACTTACGCTAGGAGAGGAGGCAAGATACCACTGAATAAGACATGATCTCTACAAGTTGGACTGTCTCCTGCTATATTTCCCAAAGCCCATACTGCTTGCTCTTGAACATCTTCGTACTCAGAGCTGAGCAATTCTATAAACATAGGTACTGCACCTGCATCAACTACTATACGAGTTTGTACAGATGTCCCACTAGCTATATTCGTTAATGCCCAGGCTGCTTCAAACTGATAAAATATAATTTTTAAATGAAAGTATACATAAGAGCAGAAATCATAAACTATTTAATTTGTTACGAGGACTAACCTGCAATGTACAATTATTATCATTTTTCAGAAATTCTACAAATCTAGGTACAATTCCTGTTTGAATGACTTCATCTATGGGTGGATTTGGTTCTCTAGACAGAAGTTTTCTGAATTTTTGAGTAGCTGCCAATTGTTCATTTTGATCTTGACTGTACAATGCTTCTACCATGTCTTGAGTAATGCCAGGTGCTTGCAACTATCGAAATAATTTCAAATTAAACGGCAAATGTATTTTTTTATCATTTCATTATAATTGAATTATTTTACTACATACCAAGATGGGTGTTGGCACTGTGCAATCATCGGTAATCGAGACCCCATCATCATCAGTGGCAATATTAGGAACATTACGCCGCTTTGACAGTTGTTGTTCCCTTTTTTGTTTTCTCAACTGTACACCTTCTTCTTCCCTTCGTCTTCTAAGTTCCTGGGAGTCCAAGCCTACATTCTTGTAGCGGTACTTGTGTGCTGGTCCACTGGACATCTGAAAATGACATTTTGGTCAATCGAAAAGTAAAACATTCATCTGTATGTCTTAGACAAACAAACATTTAGTGCATTAACTGCTTCGCAGATCTTTTAACTGGTTCAAAATTCATGTATAGATGTTAGATACCACAAATAGGGTTATGTTTTCTAAGTAGGATCGTCGAATCAACGTCGGTCTATCGCGAATAGAATTAGATACAAAGTAACGATCTACGATGTAATTAGATATTTTTAAGCGGTCGCAAGTAACAGCACTAGCGCAAATTCGACATTGAAGCGTATAAATGCGCAACCTTTCGTGGCCAAATGCGAAAAGCAATAAGTAGCAGATGAGAGATATATATAAGTTAGTCGCGAGAGACACTGATAGAAAACATACTTGGTAGCTACGAAGTGTGAGCACGTTACCATTTTCGCATACTTCTAGAAGCATTTCAGGCTTTCAAGAGGAAGATACGAAAAGAACTTACTTACAAAGTAAGGAATACTCACTTTTAGCCGGTTTTTGAGCTCTGGAAATTCAGTAATGAGACGACGACGAGTATCAAAGGAAAAAGATCATGAGCCTATGTCTCTTTCGAGTCTCGACCGCGCTTCTTCGCCACACCAGCGTCGCGCAGTAGTCCCTGTTCTCTCGCGCTCTCTCTCTCTCTCTCTCTCTCTCTCTCTCTCTCTTCTCTCTCTGTCTTTCTCTCTCGCGCGTTTGCTTCGGAAATCAGAATCGTACTACTTTATCGCAGTCGCCTCGTCTCCACACACTACACACAAACGCGCACTCCTTTTTTCCCAGGGCCAGGCCAGCAAAAACCAAACGGCGCGCACGCCTAATATGCGCCGTATGATGTGTGTGTGTGAATATATAAGTATTGTATATATGCGAATGAATATATGCGTCTTTCTCTGTGTCTGTACGTGTGTGCGAAAGTGTGAAAATATATATATAGACAGCCAAGCCAAGCCAAAGATATCCGGACTATCCGGAGGAGAAAAACTTTTGGCAAATGCGTGTGTATGCGTATACTGGTATGCCCGTATCCGTAATATCCGTATGTGTCCTATACTCCTATCTCTATACTCTATTCCAAATTTCCAATATGTTCTTTCACCTTCCCTATATAAATCAAAAGCGCTCTTACGAGCGTATGTATATAATATATAATATATAATATAAATACACTACACACAATATACTTCTTCCTATATCTGCTTAGAATATGTTATATATTACATGTGTATATATATATGTGTATATACAAAATGTAATATAAAGTATATATAATATATATATATATATAGTTATATTGCATATACTTTATAAATTTGCACTGCGCATGAGTACGAACTTTTGGAGTTTGGAGTGCGTTTGTGTATATTCTCATATGTACCATGTAGTGTGTTCTGGTCTGGTTCTGCTTCTGGTGTTATATTGTGTACTTTAAGATGTTAACTGCATATATGCACACAATAAGCTTCGGAAGAGCGAGAATGTAGTTGAGGTGCCGGAGGTAGAAAGAGGCAATCGGCCAATCGTGGTCGTCACGCGGACTTTGCTATATATATATTGAAGAATATAATATGTATATATGATGCAGAAGCGAGATTAATATAGATATAGCTATAACCAACATGGCGATACGAAGCTAGGGATAAGCGTATAAGAGGTGGAACGGATTCTTTTTTTATTACTTACAGACAAAAAATCACTCGGTTCAAGGCTAAATACGTTTACGTGTATTTGTAATAATTATTATTATTATGAAACAAGTTAAATACTTTGTTTTCTTACGCGAAAATGTACATCTACTATAGGTATAGTATATAGACGCTCTCTTTTCGTATTATCAACGGTAAATTATCAACATCGAGTAGTGTCGGCATTTTTCAAAAATTTGTATACCAATATATACTGTATATTATGCGGGATATTGTCGACTGGAATTCTACTTCTTGATATCAAGAGTATACGTGATTGTCTTGAATAGCATATATTTCCTATGAACATGGTTTAGCAATGATTCACGACTTCATTCCGATTTCCGCATGAATTTCGTATTTCAATTTTTACCACTCATGTTAGTAGTACTATTATCTATTTTAAATAAGTTGAACATTTATAAAATTGATTTTTCGCGTTTAACGTTGATCTTCTGTGTGCAAAATAAATGATTTTATCAGTTAATATATACGAATTCGCGAAATTCGATTTTGTGGATAATCATATTTCAAGTACACTTAAAATAACCGTTTCAATGAATATCATAATCCACAG
This sequence comes from Apocrypta bakeri, assembly GCA_018906985.1. Classification (NCBI taxonomy): domain Eukaryota; kingdom Metazoa; phylum Arthropoda; class Insecta; order Hymenoptera; family Pteromalidae; genus Apocrypta; species Apocrypta bakeri. Next base: position 11,500,001 of record JACCIA010000006.1, on the reverse strand, counting down.
TAATACGCGCAATATTTAATATTGATTGAATTAAAAATATAAAATATTATTCTGTTAATTATATTACATTAATAATGTAATTAATGGAAATGTCATTCCTCTAATTGTTTCGGATAAATTACAAATCAAGAAATGTACATGTTGATAAGTACAACTGCGCGCGGTGTTAAACTAAACGCTGATAAGATATAATTTTCAATTAAAAATAATTCATTTGAAAAAAGGTGCGATCAATTAGAAAATTTACATTATTGTGACAAAATGATGAATCGAATAATAAATAATAAAATGAAAAAAATTCTTTATTGGTTTTAAACAAATAAACGTTAATTAACTTAAACTGTTATGCTAAAATGACTAAAACTCGTGTGCTTTGTGCTTTCAGTTTCATTTTTCCGATATTCCGATTTCGCAATTGTACATACTTATAATACTTGTAGCAATGATCGCAAATTCGCAATTCACTTTCGACTTGCCAGTCAGGTGAGACAGACGTCTGTCTAACGCTGTTATCATCTAGTTCTATTACTCGTCGTAAAATGTTGCTGAAAAATCTGTCAATCAACTGTATAATATATAATTTAAATTGTAGAAATCGTAAATAGTTCCATTGTCTCATTAGTTAAAACGAAATTGAAAGAACTAAGATTAAAAATTGTATCTTATCTTACTATTACGAAGGGTAAATAATGAGCATATTTTACAGGATACATTCATTTTTTGTTTAAAATAATTTAATTAATCAAAAAACTTGCGATTTTTTAATAATAAAAAAGACTATTTACAAAATGTATGGTCGTCGGCAATATCAAAAATATAGTCAGATTTCATTCATCGATATATTTAATAAACGTACTGTTTGGCAAGTGCTCGAAGAAATCTTGCTTTACGAGTATTAGCCACTTCTCTTTGTATTTCTTCATTATTGTTAGAATTTAGTTCCAAAAGGCCAATAACTTTAATCTGAAAATAATAATAATTTTTTAAAAAGTTACTAGATTTAATACTCTATTTCAGCCTTAGTATAGGTAATTGCGGTTACCTCCTAAAGGATTTACTTATTTAGTTTTTCTAGTTAAATAAATAAATAAATAAACTTATTTGTTCGAGTTCGAGATCTTAGCATTAATTTTGACATAGTTTTAAATTTGTGTTGAATACTCACAGCAAGCTGTTTTCTATGGTGTTCTCCTCTCTTTGTGTGCAAATTTATGAGATATTCAAGAATGGTTGTATCCCAAATACAATGATAATAAGCATCCATTGCATCATTAGGTGCTGCATTTTTTTGTTCATTTCCAGCCATTTTAAAAGCTAAAGCGTAATCTACTTCATCAAGGAATTGACAAAGTACCACAGCTTGAGTATTGCACTGCAAATGAGCGCAACATTTAATCATCCTCCTGTAGACTAAGTCAGCAAGTTGACCTTCAACTTTTATTGTAAATAAGTCGCTGGCTACAATGATCGCTTCTAAATAATATTTCATTGCACTTTCATAATAACCTAAGACTGTATAATAAATTAAAATTAGTATATTGAAGAAAAAGACATATTAATATAGTTATAACTGAATTTCAATAAAAACGTACCAAAATTAAGGTCTCCCATCAGTCTCAACCACGAAACATTGTTTGGATAGTATTTTAGTGCCTGAGATAGCAGTTGAAATAAATATTCACCTATAACCCTCGTATTATACTGTTTAGCACTAGAAAGAATTAATGTTTTTAATAAAGAGTTGATTTAATAATTGTGATTTAATAATTTAGATCGAGTGAACCTACTTTGTGATACTAGCAGGCCACATATTTAAATACGTTGTATAGAGTTCTAAACTGGATTCATCTCTTAAAATATTATGCAATCGAGCAAGTAAAGAAATCGCAATACTTAAGACTGTGACTTCTCTCAGTCTACTAAAAGTTGATGATATGTTTGCCAAAGCATCCCTTGATATACTATTTCCTGCAGATCCAGTGTTACTACTACTTCGCTTCTGTGGCATGTCTCGACTTGGTCTACAAGCTGCTAAAACCATATCCCAAGCATCTTTTGGAAATTTTTGGCCTTTATGTTTTGCAACATTACTCAAAGCTGCTGCAAATTCAAAACAGCTCCACTGCTTTTCTACGTTTGTTAAATAGTCCCATTCAGCCATATTTAAAAGAAAAACAGTGCAATACTCTATTATTTCTTGTCTAGGCAAAACTTGGTCTGTAGTTTGAAGAGTAGCTAAACACTGTTTGCATTGAACAGTTAATGCTTGCGTATCACCTAAATGAAAATTTTACCTCTTAAAAAATAATAGAAAATTCCTTAACTATCTAAGAAATGATATTTTTACTTAAAAATCACTTACAAATATTAGTGGCAGGCCATGCATATAAACAATGACATATTTCAATTAACAGTGATTCCCAACTTAGAAGCTTTAAGAGCTTAACTACCAAATTATGTCCTCCCATTGGAATTGTATTATGGTCATTCAAGCTTGGTGCATGGTGTTGTACTTCACTTTCTACCGTATTTAATAAAGATTTAGCTCCAGGGAAATCTTTGGCTAAAGCAAGCTCTTTACTCTTGGCCAATAATATATAGAAAAAATCTTTCAAAAACCCAGCTGGAATTGAAGATATAACACTCTGTAAAGGGATTGGTATTTCCCATGAATTGTTTATTTGCCATAATGGCTTTGCATATCTTGAATCCTCTTTACGAACAATATCAATGAGAATTTGTCGAATTTCTTGAGGATTATAAGACAAAATAAGACACTCTTCCAATTCAAATATCTCTATCTTTTGTTTTTCTAATAAATAAATGAAACATTTTCATGAGTATGACATTTTAAAAACATATTAAGAATAATTATAATAGTATACTTACGAGTATATTGCACAGGTGGTATCCCCCAATCATCATTTAACAATAAATTTGGAATACCTAGATCCTCAGATACTGACTCTTTTTTTATTTTTTGCAATTCCGAAGCATTGAATAAACTTGAGTAAACAGGATCGTTCAAAATTTTTGAGGCAAGTCCATCTATATCACTCATTATAACAAGGTATAAAAGGTGACGAGCTATCCTAGTTTTGTCTAAAATCGAACCTTTTTCCAGAACACCACTAAATGCCTGCAAATAATACAAATTTAAGCATTTTTCTTTGAGAACTTTAAAAGATTTAGATATTTAAAATTTACCCAAAACAGCACTTCTAATCCCTTAGGACCTGCTGCTTTAATATCAGTTACATGATTGCTAACAATCGTTTCATTTTCTGCTACTCTACGAACAAGGTTGAGGCATTGAATTTGAAGTAAAAGATCACGTGAAACTATTATTTTTCTGTTGACTAAACCTCCTTGAATATCTAATTCCAGATTATCCCTATAGACTTGAGGTATTTCTCTTGTTATATTGTCTGCTTGTAAAATTTGTAAAATGTTCTAAAAAAAGATTCATAAATATATGTGAAAAATAATAATTATTTTAAATTTTCAACACCTGTTAAGTTAATAACTTACTGTATATTGATCCTTGATAGAAGTAAGTAACTGTTGAGTCAGATTGGGTTCTTTACCTTCAACAGGAATTTCACAAGCTAAACAATATCCATCTAAACGATCTTTTTTTATTTTACAATACAACAAAGGTTCAGAGGAATTCAGTGCATTATACAATTCTTTTGCTTGACTGATATGGTGTTTTGCTTTTTTATATTCTTCTCTAAGTATATGAAATACAGCTAGATCATAATGTATCTAAAAAGAAATAATATTTTGTAACATTAAAAAATATACTCTTAGAAATCTATTGGCAAAAAAATGAACTTACTTGACATTTTAATTCATCTTCTGTAATAGTGTGTATATTGTCCCAATCCTGTTTGATTTCTGAACTATTTTCCGTTAACATTTGAAAAGTATCAAAAGACAGGACTTTAGGTTTTATGTCATTCAATTCTAAAACTTCGTTCAAAAAGTTAATACTACTGTTGGCTTGAGAATCTAATTTTCTTATTATTTCATCATTCATCATAGATGACACAAAGTTAGATTCTTGAATAGCTGGACTGTAAATATTGACAAAATTATTACATTAGACAACTAATGAATATTTTTTTTTTAACATATTCATGTAAGATCGATTACTACTAACTTGTGAGAAAAAGATTTCTGTTGTTTATTATTCAATGCTCTAAAAACAATGGCTCTTAATAACCACCTGTGATAAAGTACTAATGTAAACAATACTCTATCCGAAGCTTCTATTGCTTTAATTTCTGGCACTGCAGGTATTTCAATTATAGTGTCCATCGTTATATAAAACAAATCTTGTAATAGAGTTAATTGCATTTGTAATGTTAATTTTTTCTGTAACAGTTCCAAATCCCATTTCAAATAAGCTGCTACTTTCAAAGATAAAATTTTTAGAGCTAAATTTTTGTACGTCCATTTGGTAACAGAGTTTGTTTTTACATCATTAGCCTCGTTTTCTATTAACTTAACTTCATTGTTCTGCTCAGCATTTATAGTAATGAACTTAACGATAAGATCTGTAGGCGATGGATCTAAAAAAAATTTTTTTTAAACAAACTCATACAGTTTTAGAAGCATTTGAATTTGCATTAAAAATTAAAAGTTAGGTTATATGTACATACCTGGCAGCGGTTTTGAAATGTGACTATGAAGTAAAGACGGATTTAAAAGAAATTCAAACCATAAAACAGTGTCGGGTGATATCGGCACTGTTCCTGGCCTCAACAAATCTACATCCATTGTTATTGCAATTTAAATAAACAGTCCATAGAGTAAGGCCCAATCACCACCAATGTCGAAATTAACAATAGTTCATAACTTATACAGTATACACTGACACTATACTTGAGTATAAAATCTATATACAGTTGAAGTCTGAGTTCTGGTAATAAGTAGATACGTAAAATTACGTGTAATATATAATAATACTTGACTTATTTTTATCTAGGGAGAGTTCACACTCCACATGTTAGCTTATTGTATATATTTTGATATGCTTTCGTGTACCGGAGTAGTGTGTATATTATGCATCGAATCCAGTCGGACACCATCTTTATCGACCGCGCAAGCAGGAACTTGTCCCGCGGTCTATACTAGTCGTAGTTATAGACACCTGTATCGAGGACTAATGGCGTATTCCCCTCTATTCAAATTTTTTATAAAAATCTCGCTATTAGCCCCAGTTCATCTAAAAAGTATGCAGAATACATTACCCTATTTTCTCGCAAGTGGTAATTTAGCTTATCCGAAACGTAGTCATTTATACTTACACAATAAATGCCTGAATTAGAAGGTCGAATGGATATTATAATAAATTAATAAATCATACTATGCGAAGAACTAAAAAAAAAAAGTGCGAAGATGTTGACTGTTTAATGGTAAATACTCAATCGAAATAAAAAATAGCAATAATAATAATGTTGAAATTTGATTAACAACAGTATTGTAATAATTCTTTTAAATATCCGGAATCACAACAGCTTATTATATTCGAAAATACGACTTTTACAGTTAAAAGCGATCTTTGCATAAAGAGAATTCGGATTTAACTAGCATTTTGGACGGCGACTGTGAAATAATGTAAAAATTATATAGTAAAAATAAAGAAAAAAATATTTCGTCGACTCAAGATTTTTACATTTTAGAAAATCTACTCAAAAGAATTGTAAAGTAAAATCTCTGCATCTATCGGGAATAACATTACCAATAAAATATGTAGTTGTAAATGAAGATACAAAAACAAAACCAGTAGTTGCAGAAAGCATGGATGGAGATGTTCGCGCTTACGGATGCGGGTTCGAAAGCACAACTAGACTCCTCCTCCCCATCCAAAGCATACAATTGTCAAGACGGTCCTGAACTCGGATAGAGAAAAATAAACTCTTATATTTTAGAGCATAATTGCAGGATCGTGTAATTAAGTACACCTCCCACCTTAGCATTTCAATACCAGATGCAACAGATTGATCCAAGCCGAGTTTAAGTTGGTCTACGGGTACCTGAGCCAGAGGCGCTTCGACGAGAAGAAATTCTCGCGAACGAGTAATCGTATTAGAAGGTGAAATCATTCGGTTACGAACAGTATCAATAGTTATATGTATACAAGTAGCTCTGTATTGTAGTACGTAGTAAGTAGAAGCGTTTGATCGCGACCAAGGAGCCGTGAGAAAAAAGGCGGCTCGAGGTTTACCGAAAATTGCGGCGTAAGCGCAGTATGTCTATTTCCATTAACATACGTGATACGCTTCGCGCCGAAAAGTGGGAACGTGCGATAATTAGGCCACACCCCCGTTCTAAGCCCATCGTCGGCTTTTGTTCTAGAATGTTCCAGAAAGATGTGCGTGGAAAAAAAGCTGCCGGTACATTCTAGAAATGCGCGTTTACCGGAGAATTAGCGCGAGAGCACGTGTCGAAGAGAGAAACAAAACACAAATAACAGTGACCCCGCCGGCAGGGGCATATTCCTATATATGTATTTATTTGTGCAATGGAACGAATCGATTATTTAATTTGACGTCGAAGGCGAATTTTACCGCGAAATGAAAATAGCTTGTCAAATAAAACATGTCGTTGAATCGAAATAAATACATTTTCTAAATATAATAGAGAATTTCATTATCCGTAAGATTGAAAAGTTACAGATAGATCGAGCACAAATTTGAAACTTAATGGCAATATTCTTTGAGGAATTTTAAATTGAACAATCAGAACAAATTTGACATTATGAAGTGAATCAATTTTTTTAGAATAAATTATCGAAACTCAGCTTTGGATGTATAATAATTTTTTTATGTTTTCTGCAGTACTACCTTGCTTAAGCCATCGAATCTTTCTAATGTGATTAGCTATTACCTCTTCAATCGTGTGTAAATATATTACTTAATATTAGAGTAAGATTACATTTGGGTTTCGTTGAAGCAAATATTTGAAGATCCAAATTTCGAATCATAAATTTTAAAGGTGTCTTGTCGACGCGCGGCAATGCAAGGGGCGACTGCGCATGCCTCAAACTTGAAGTACTGCCTGCAGAACCCCTCAGCTGCAGCTTGACTACAGTGTGGGCGCAGCTGGTTATTGTGGAAGGCTTCCACTGGAAGCTTGATAGAGGCAGACGACGCGAAAGAGAATGGAGGAAAATCTTGCTGCCAAGTTGTGTTTACTTTTGGGCGAACGAGCTAGCGAAGGTGTGCAGATTTTAATTTTTGTATTTACACGTAATATAATTTAAAAATCTTGACATTTGCAAGTATGATTATATCGTTGAAACATGATGTACACTGTAGTATCTATTGATATAATCCTTTGCTTGACATATTTATTGATTTTGTAGACTTTATCGTGGTTTTATCATCGTGAAACGTTCTATTGCTTTTATAATATATATTGCTCTTAAATAACTGCTATTCTCTGCAATTGCGGTTATTTTATATGTAACTAGAACATTGAACTAAAATTATCGTTTGCCTTTAGCTGTACAATGGAAACTTCTTGGTCAAGAAAACAATGGATCTTTGCTGCTCGGATGGGTAGAAAATACATCTTCAACGGGAGATGATAAGTCATATTCTGTGATCGGTTATTACGATCGAGTTACAGGAGACCTACAAGTATGCAATCTAACAAGTTTCATATTTCATAAGATATTGTGCGCCAAATATTTAATAATGAACTTTTTCGCAGGTCTTACATAGATTTACAAAAATAATTAATCTTATTCAAGCAACGGTTAATCAATGTAAATCTTTACTAGGGTACGTAATAAAGCAGAAAATCGATTTAAAATCAGACAAAACAAAAGATAATGCTGCAACTAATTGTGAAAAATCAATGAAAGAGGATGGCAGTGAAACACTGCATAAGCAATGTTCAAATTCAGAGCTTGAATATTATCAAGCTTGTATTATTGAATTCAAGACTGAAGAAGCAAAAATTCATACTTTAGAGAGCGACAAATTGAAACAAGTTAGAATACAGTTTTTATACAAACAGAGATCTTCAAAATCTTTGGATAAACTTCTAGTTTTAGTACATCAAGAATGTAAGTCAATGTGTAAATACATAAGAATACATTTTTAAACTAATTGCTCATTTTTTTTATACATAGATATTCAAATGCACACAATTTCATGTGATACAAATTCTGATGTGCATACAATAAGTGAAATTAAATCTGAAACTTTAGTGAAAACTTTTATATGGGCTCAGTGGGATGCTACAAATCAAGTGCTATACCATATACATTATAAAAAAGCACCAGTCAGTGTTTTTACTGAAGATGTAATTGAAAAACCTCAGAAACCACCAAGTGCAACACCTACCTTAAGTGGCTTACAATTTCATGATGATCTTCCCCACGAAACTGTGGTACGTTAAATAATTATTCAAATAGTTCCAATAGTTATAATAAAGATGCAGCGTATAAAATTGTAACTATAAATTATGTTTTAGTTAAACATTCCATTAAATTTACCTCAGTCTCCAAGTTCTGACAATTGTGGTACTTATGAAGACGATGTGATACCATTAAGAATTCATGATTGTTCCTTAGATCTCATAGTTATTTCAGATTATAAAGGTGCTGTTTGCGTTTGTCATCATTATTTATATCGACCCGTACAGCCACCACAGCATGTACTGGATTCTGCCCTCAGTGACTCAAATACAGTACACTTTGCTTACTCTGTGACAGTACTTCATCACAGTTGCGTTATACACTGCGTAGTACCTGGGATACCTTGGAATCGTGCCAAACTAATGAGACCTACTTTTACTCTGTACGGAGATAGTCACATGGTTGTGTTCATTCAAGATTTTTTTACTCATTTACTGGAAATTGGACTTCATCATCAACCTTGTTGTCATATTCTAAGTGGACCACTTAAGAATGTTCCTTCGCATTCTTCCTACCTCGTACCATTACTTAATTTAAGTGACTCCAGTGATGTGAAAACCAAATACCCATTGAACACCGAAGCTCATATTAGTTTAAATAGCGACAGTACTAACATTCTTACTATAGATTTGCCAACATTAGATCTAGTCACTTTAACAGTCCCTACAAACTTTCTCGTCGATGCTTTTAAAAAAGAAACTTCTACCGAAGTTCGTTTGGGAATTCTACACTATTTTTTGTGTCATAAGAATGACTTGGAGACGGTTGCTGAGCTTATATCAGCTGTTGCTGAGAAACCCCGGTCACTTGATATAGTAAAAGTGATGCAAGAATTTCTAATCAGTGGTTCGAATTCTTTAGTCCAAAAGAATATTCTTTTAGATGCAATACCATTGCTAGCTTTGATACCTGTGACCACAATGGACGAAGGTTCAGGTTTTGAAGCTAAGATCAATGACTTGAATGTAACTCTAAGTCATGAAAAACTCTGGAACACATCAGTGATGTTGCTGTCGCCACAGCAGAGACTTGTGCCATATAAAAGTGACCTGTGGACAAGACTGTGGGATCTGCTAAGCAAGAGAAGCGATGAACTGCCAAGATTTAAACCTAGTCATATTGCTGAAAAATTATTAGTTTCCTTAGCTTGTTATCAACCGGAAGCGTTGTCTCGATGCAGTACGCCGATGTCACCGAGTGGCGGGTAATTAATTAATTCATTTAATAGTATCAAAATGATGATTGCAAAAATTTGAATTTTAAATATTCTTTATATTATATATTATATAGAACATATAAATATAGTTTACACTTATTCTAATATTAGTACGCTCATATTAGTACTACAAAATTGAGGCAAAACGAATGTTTCTTTTGCTAAATCCTTTTGCATCGTAGGTAAATTTGCTTAAATTATTATCAGACAGAAAGAATAAATCTAAATAAATGTCTATTTCACTCCAAAATCAAGTATTTTCGTACAAAATAATTAGATTTTCATTAAATTTTCGTAATTATCATAGACGAGGTATAGATGATTGTGGGTAACTATATCTCTCGATGTTACAGACAAATCTCTCAATGTTTAATAAGTGTAAATTATAATGATCACTTTGAAGGTGTATTGCAAAGAGTGAATTGAATGTAAAAAGGAAATTTAAAATTAAAAAAATTTGTTCTAGATTCTCTTTCATGACACCGACTTTGGGCGAGTTAATAAGCAGTCGACACAAGTACGGCGATTCGCTGCCTTTTATTGAAATGGAGAGCTGCACTGCCTCTAAACAAGAGCACATAGTGTCCGTCAACCTTCGTGAACTATCTCTACATCTACTCAAATACGGTACGCAGGGTGCTTTGGGAGGAAGTGTCAGAGGAGGCTCCTGTACGCCCTTGCAAGTACACGCTCTGTCAAGGAGACTCGTAACTTCGCAGCTCGAGACTTCGAGGTTGTTATGTCAAATGTTGTGTAAAGCAGCCAACGTCGATGCGAGAGTCGAGCCTGAACGAGGATTTTGCCTCATGTAAGTTGTCTTATTCTGTATGCGTCACGTAATTAATCCCTTGACAGAATATACCGAACGCATATATTGTCGACAAAATCACGCAGTACCTTGTTCATTATTTTTGAGGTCGACCTTTTCAACGTAGCTATATCCATAAACAAAAATAATAAACACTCGCTATTTTTGTAATATAACGAAATTGTGTAAATCTTTTTTTCAATTTTAACGTTACGAGGACACTTTCTCGAAGTCCTCTCTCGATGGGTTCATTGGAATAGAAATAATCTTAGAAACATTTGCATAGTACCTATTTACACTAGGTCTAAGGTCGCCCTTTTCAATGGCGACATTATAAAGTTTATAGAATTGAGATTATCGTTAAAAAAATATTAATGCAATATAAATTAAAACGGCAAATTTTCGCTCAAAATCTGTTCAAAATTATGCTAATAATGGCTACGTCTAATAATAGCAGTTGAAATGACTCCGGACATTTTTTAATCAATCAAAATAGCTTCCGGTGCAAACAAATTTATTTTTAAATTTTATAGATTTTTTTTTTGGATATTGACTAAGAAATATCTAAAAAAGTGATATTTTTTTTAAACAACTATGGTCCAACTTCAAATATAATGGACAAAGTAATTCGCAAATTTTTTGACTATATTTTTGTTCGAAAGAACTCCAATCCTACGTCAAAAACACTGCTTAAAAGCTTTTAAATTCTGAAAATTTTTTAAAGCATTTGCATTTGTGTCATAAAAATATTTTTATAATATTTTTTTTGTTTGGATTATCGATTCGCTCATTATTATTGATTTTTATTGCAGAGACCAATTAGAGGATTCAAGACGATGGTTGTTGTTTACTCTTTTAGAAAGATATCGTTATGCAACTGAAAGTATCGCATTTCCTGTTCCTCAAGGCTTCATGTCGTTTTTTACTTACTTGGGATATCGAACTTTAAAATATTCCAAGTTTTTACAATATGTGCGACATTCCGTTTTTGAATTGCAAGTCGATGTTGCTAAATTTATTATGGCTGGTTTGTATTAACAGTGATTTGTTTTCTTTGAAGAGACATGACACCTTTAAAATATCTTCAATGATGTAATCATAATTTACTCTTATAATTATCTGTAATTGAAGAGATATAAGACTTCTTCAGCGTCATCGATTATATTATAGAACAGGAATCCATCGATTCAAACAGAATCGATGGAATGAGCTAAAACTTGGTAGTAATACTTCTTGAGGGATTTTCAATTGAATGCTCAGAAGTAATTTGACATTATAAAATACATTAATTTTTTGAATAATTGTTCGATTACTCGGTTTCAGATTTTTAATGATTTTTCTACATATATTTGATTTTATTAAAATCCCTTCATTCGCGAGAAATAAAATTAAATCTAAAGGCATTACTAGAAAGTTTGAGTTCAATCCTTTATCGGCTCTTTCGAAATCTTGCGAAAAGTGAAATTTGTAGTATCTCCTACAATTAGTCATTGAAGTGACTCAGAAACATTCTACAAGCGTAAATAACGATTAAATTCGAATGATCATTTTAATGCTATCTCAACCCTTTAAAATGTACGTATATTTTAACGAGTTGATTAATTGGATTTCATCGACATTTCAGATATTAGTGATACGAAGGAGAACATTTCTCGTAAGTTGGAATTATTGTCCTTGTTACCAAGGACTCGAGCGAAACGTCTACTCAATCAGTGGTTGCATCCAATGAGTCTTATGCTTAGAGCCAGGGAACACGCGTCGAATATTCTATCTGGCGAAATATGTCAGTCTCGTAACCGACTTCCTCGCCATCAATATGACTATAATGGTAAGATGGACTTAAAATCTTTTTTTACGAGCATGCATTTAATGGAAGCTAAAAACTATAAAAAGAAATTTCACTTTAAAATTACAGGGTCACCAATGCTTCCTTACACTGATTTACTTTTTCCACTTGACACTTTTCTTGAGTTACTCACGGCCAAAGGTAAGGGTTTCAGTAAAATATTTTATGGTTGTAAACTGATTAACTTTTATCCACTGGTAAATGTCTTTTTCCTTGGTCGCATTTTCAGCCAGTCTTACAGAATTGGATTTTGTATTACTCAATGACGCCACGTTTACGTCAACTGAAGATTTCTTGTCAGGTGATAAAAAATAGTGATATATTCAATGCTGTGCTGAGAAGTATTCCTATTATTTTATATTGATTATGCGAATTTCAATTTATATGATTTTACAGAATTTATGTATAATCGAAGTATTGTTTTTTGTTATTTTTGTTGAATATTTATTATTGAATTTTTGTTATGACATAAAATAAATGTTTAAAACAGAAACAATTCTATATTTATTCAGTTGTAAAACCAATTGACAAGCGAATTTATTTCAAAATAATTTCACTTGCCTTAGTAATCGCGCTTCTAAGTTAAAAGTAAAGATATTTATAATTTTTGTTTTATTTTAATTATTGTATTTTTTAAGTAAAACCAATAAATGAGAATTTATTTCCTCGGGACGAATAAAAAATAAAATAAATTCTAATTTTCTGTAATAGAAAGGTACAGATGAATGAAAACTCACAGTTGTCTTTGATTTCATGGTTGTTTATTGAAACACTCTTTAGGGTATACAGGCTATTCTATATAAGCATTACTGAATGTAAAAAAAATGAACAATTGCTTATGGAAATCACAAAAGTGGATGCTGCTGTTATTACAATCATTAAATCGTGCTGCCGAGCATTCGAAGGCACATACGATCCTCGACCCTTACATCTAAGCATTTCGCCGCAATAACACAGTGTTAGTAAAAAATAATAAAAGCCCATGCATTAAATTAGAAATTCAATTCACAGCAAGTGGATAAGTGATAATAGATTGAAAATAAAAAACATAGCTTAGTCACGATTAAATACTCTACGAGAAGAAAATCAAATATAATAAGAGAAACCCATGTCACAAAAAATAACAAATGAAAAAATACTTTAGTCAATACGTCATCGCGGCAAAATTTAGCTTTTATAGAACGTCGATACACGAAATATTCGTCATTAATAGCGACTATCACGCGCTGAGTTCATGAAATTGTAAAGGGGACCGTGTGCCTTCGCTACACAAAAAAAAACGTTTTCTCGTAATATACGTACTATGTAAATGTATACGTCATAATAATAATAATAATAATAATAATAATAATATAAACTATGCTTCTGAACTTACAAACTAGCAGAAAGATGAACTTATATAATACAAGTACAATTATGCGCAAAGTCCTTTAACGATTAATGATGATTATTTTACGCCGATCAATGGATTTTCAAACAGCTTCTAGCGTCTGCATAGCAATTTTTAATTTTCCCTTGCTGTTTATCTATCTATTTATTTTATTTATTTTCTTTTTAAGATAACCATAATCAATCGCCGCTACAATAGACTCTCTTAACGACAGAATTGCACCTAAGGCCACTTGGATAAGATTGTGTCACTTACATCTCGAAGAAAGTTACAGCTTAAAAGGGCTATGTCCCTTTTTCCGCGAATTGATTCAATCATCGAATCGCGAGATTCCTTAACGAAACGCAATGGCACGGCCAAGTTGATAAAAAAAAATTATATTCTCTATCGAAGTCGCATTCTACTTTTGATGCAACAATAGCTTAACACATCGGCGGGAAGCTGACCCTTTCTGTATTTTTCTTCTTCTTCTTCTTCTTCTTCTTCTTCGTCTTCTTTTCTTTCTTATGGCGAAAATGCCCATGAACTCGATGGTCTATCCTTTTTATTTAACCTCTAGCAGATGCATCTACTACAATCCAGCAACTTTACTAATCTAAACGATATAAAGTGAATATTTAACGGGTAGGGGCTATGTCTTTTTTTGACATCGTTAATTATTTGAATTAAAGAAAAAAAAAGAATAGACCTTATGTATGATATCACGTTATAACGAGTTCTTGACCACGTAACTTGGCCGATCAACCGAGGTGGGTTGAAAGAAAGTCTACGATAACCACGTACAATAATAATAATAATAATAATAATAAAAAAAAAAAAAAAATCCGTCAGCTTCTGCCCGACGCAGTTTCAAAGCGGTAGCTAATGGAAATCACGCGAAATTAAAATAGAGCAAATAGCCTAGTCTACATTAAACCTCGTCGTGTTTCTATGTAATAATCACAAAAAATGAGACCAAGACCCGAGTCTTAATCTTGCGTACGGGCCTCTGTCGAAATACTTTATAAAAGTACCGTATAAAAAAAGTGAAAATAAAAAGTGACAGGGATTGCATAGGGCGCCCGTCGATCTTTTTTCTTTTATTTTTTTAAACGCTTGCTATACTATCCTATCATGATCGAATTCGCTTGGAATATCATTGTATATGGCTTTACGTCTAAAGGATGTACTTATATTTTGCTATTGCGTAAAGCTGTATAGAAAAAGCGTACATAATATTTGTATTCTCGACATCGTAATATTTTGACAAATTTTATAGCTGATTCAGCAGAGAGGCTTGATTATGAATTTCACATCGTGCAATCGTGATTTTCCATACTTTTGTGCGCGATTCCGATTAAGAATCCAACGGAACGTTTGGACAATATTGTACATTAATTAATATTATCTATTTTAATGCAGATAATATTGCAAATTTCATGCTATGAATTGTGTATAGTCAAGAATTCACATTCCGATGCGATAATGCACGCAAGTTCTGAATTCGGTGTAAAAAAAAGCGTAAGGGAATACAAGAGAAGAAATTAAGTAGGAAGGGAGAAAAAAAGTCTTTTCAGAAATCATCCTTGTATCTTCAGCCTTAATTAGACTCACCTAAGCGCATATATAGGCGTTTCATTATTATAATAATTAAAGAATAATCTAATAATTGGAAATGCAATCGTTACTTCTTTTATCCAAGTAGTGTAAATCTGTAAAAGCTAATAAGTATAAAGGTATGACTTAAGTACAACCACAAAAACTTGGTTATTCATTATATGGCATTCGTGTCTGCGCGCACATCAATAACATCTTTATCATTCTAACCATTACTCATTGTCAGCATCATTATCATCATTATCATTATTATTATCCTCATCACCTTCATTATTATCATCTTCGTCATCATCATCATCATCATCATTATCATCATAATCATCATTATCATCATCATTATCATCATCATCATCATCGTCGTCGTCGTCGTCGTCATCATCATTATCATCATCATATTTTATCATCACGCTCCTTCAAATTACATATAACGCTTCATTCTGCATTTTTTAATGTATAAATCTCATAAAGTACGTACGGCCTTTCATTTATGTTTTCGTTCTATTGCCTTGTTGCGCGTTTTACTTGCTCTAAGTAAAACTCGAAGCAAGGAGTATTGAATATCAGAATATTGGATGAATGCGCAGATTCTTTTTTATATCTATAAATATTTTGTTTATTTAAGCAGATTCAACCCCTTAGGAATCGTTCTGCTAATTTGTAATTATAAAAACAAATCATTTTTTCAACAGTGGTTTTTTATAAAAAAGCGAATATCACTCAGCCTTAGAAAAAAGTTTGCTAGTGAAGCAAAATTATGGCTAAGACTATTCGTGTTCAAAAAATACTGATAATTTTGAATCATGAATTTGTATGCAAACAATTATTTATCCTTTTATATTTTAAAATGTGGGCAAAAGGTTGAATCAGATCTACGACGGTAGATCTGATTCAACCTTCAAGTTTTTTTGTCAGTTTTACAAAAGTTGTATTTTAGCATAGAGTCTACAGTTAGAGCTTACAATATGCGTATAAATTTAAAGACCGAAAATAATCACTTTCCAAAGTTCCCATTTCAGAAATACTATTCAAATAATACAATTAATATACATAGAATCCATTGCAAACGTCGAAAGATATAGACTCTGAAGATTACGTCAGTTTTCATAGGCAATCATCCAATTATCTTGAAAAATATCGAATGTCAAAAAAAAAAAAATTTCGTTCGTTTATACGAGAAAATACAATAGAAAGAAGCTACGCAAATACGACATAATGACTTATTTCTTATATGACTCGAGCGAGAGTACGTAACAAGTATAAAGCGCGGGATCTGCAGCGGATCAGCTTACGCGAATTTTGAAAGGCACATCAATCGTATATATGCAATATCATATAATGCTTTATCTATATTATCATGTCTTAATGTAATAAGGATCTTCTGTAACGAATGAATTTTTTTTTCTTCCTCGATCCTTGCGTTGATTTTTCTGCGGCGTTCGTTTGAACATCTCGATACGCATCTATATATATATGCGTCCTCTATGATTCTGCATGTGCTTATATTAGCTGCCTGCGAAACTCTTTCTCTCATCTTCTTTTGATTTGTCACGCTTTATCATCAGAGATCGGCTTCACTCATACGCGTCCTTGAGTCTTTCGGCGTCACGTCGAATCTGTAATGTAAAACAATGTTCCAATAAAATAACTGCATTCCATATATTATTTTGTTTAATTTCTCTTAATTTGTTACTTATATTCATTTATTCTCTAAATTTGAAATTGCGGAAAAATTATATTTCTCAGGGACCGCTTGTTATAGAAAATATTATCGGATTTGTTATCAATGATAGAAATATTATTATACAGAATTATTACAATTTGCTATTTTATAAACTGAATTTCAACTGTTAAAAAGAGTGTAAGGATTGCACGTATGATTTTGCATAATATATAATAATATATAATAATGAAAAATCTTTGGAGTAAATTGTCAATACTGACTGTAAGTTTCCGTTTTATATGAGCGAATTGATTGATTTTCAAAAGTTTAATTAAAAAGTTAATAATGACGTTACTGACTAGTTCGTTTCGTTAAAGAGCTCATATTGGTGTAGTGTGCTTTGATGTATTACAACTACTCATTACTTTTGCAGTTCCTCCAAACATCTTTCACAAATAGCGAATAAACGCTACGAATTAGTGGGTAGAAAGGAAGAAAACATTTGTATTTCATAGTTGAGCGTATGGCGATGGCAATAACAATAACAATAACAATAAACATAACAATAACAGTAACGTCAGAAACTACAATAATAATAGTAATAATAGTCATGACAATAATATGCGTATAGTATAGAGCTATTGTAATGCGTCTTATAAACGATCGGCAACCATTTACACGCTAACTTTTTTCATCTCGTATTATGTTCAAGGCATCTCTTAGATATATATATATATATACAGCTATATATATACATAGATTGTGCTCATCAAGAGAGAAATTATCGTAATACGACTCTAAGGTATGCGCGGACGTTCGATAATTTCGCGTGATTCAATAATAATGAAGGTGACGACGATCTTCTCTCGCGGACTACTGCATCAGGGCTTATCACATAATATCTTAAGACCGAGAGATACTCGATATGCTTTTGCTCTTCATTTTTCTACAGAGAATCGGGTACATACGTATATGATGCCCTTGACTACTACCCGCACGCAAGAATCGGCAAAATAAACTATATGAAACAGACGACATAGCGCAGACTCCACTGCGGATGCTTTCATATATATGGGCGATTCTCTGACAGATCTGACTTTCAAAATTTCGTTTCTTCCTATCTTGGCAATTCTTGAATAAATATAAATAAGGCTGTATCAATATAGATGTGTATTAATATCTAATTACAGAATAGTCAATGATTACAGTACTCGTCTCAGCTTTACTCGTCATTCTCTATAAGGCTAAGGCTATGGATTGTAGATACACTCTACAATCAAGAGGAAGGGATTATATATTGCGACTTATTAAAGTCTTTGACGTTTGACACTATGCGACTTGCGTAAAAATGTTGAAAAAATATTTTCAAATGAAAATTTGTCAGAGAATCGCCCATATATAATAAAGACATACACACACACATATATATATATAATTATCTTCTGCACACGAGAAAAAGACCGGCACAACGCCAGAATTCAAATGCGCAAAGTGCGAAAATAGCGCGCGTTTATCGCTTATACACTTACTTGTATATATACGTGTTTGTGAAATATTGAGCGGATCGAAAGTATATATCTATAGGCGTCTGACGTATTCGCGCAATAATCCGCGTAAGTTAATCGTCGTATTTTCGTCGTCTTTTTTATTTCCATTAGCTTCTTTATATTCATAACTCTGTATAAGGCGTCGATGAGAAATACTGGGGGCTCAATCTATAAACGATTTAATTCTCATAATCTATATATAACTGCAGTTCACCCGCCGTATTATTTTTTTTTTCTTCGAGATGCGCTTTCATTTTTCTCAAAGTACACTCCGACATAAAAAGATGACACGCGAAAGTATAGTTAAGCTATTATAAAAGTAAATAATAATCGAGGCGAACCCACGTACTCTGGAGATGTATATATCGATGGTAATAGGTGCCCAACCGTACGCACATACATGCACACACACACATATATATATACGTATACTTCAGACGCACACGCGCACGCACGCGTAAAATAAAAAGGCTAGAACTTATGTCTACGTATATATGTATATATAGCAACTATGCCTACGATTCGTTACTGCATGTATAACGAGGAAAGGAACGCACGGGCGTCTCTCTACACGAGCAACACACCTCAATCACTGTACGCTAAGCGGTGCAGAGGATCTTCTTCGCGCGTGAAATTGATACTTCCAGTTGTTCTGACTTTTTTCTCTTAGCTTGTTTTGAATCATTTTCTCGATCAGTCTTCACTTTTTACAAGTAGATCGACACCTTGAAATATGTTTGTGTAAACCAATCGCCCGCGCACTCGCGAATTGCGTATATATATATATATATACTCAAAGCTTTCGAAATAGTTACTTTCACAACTCAATTATCATTGGCAAACTATTGTATAGTCGAAATTTCACTTAATAATCGTGCAGTATCGGTTTGTGGAATATTTAAATTTAATATATTGTACAGTTTGAGTATTGAAACGCTTTCGCGCTCATACAACGTGAGATGAGATCGGTCTTACAACATTTTAATTTTCATGTATTTTGACATGAGTGAATTATTAGGTAATAAGAAAAATCCGTCGTATCTCTAGTTTCTTTTGCTTGCTAAATGTGAAATAGTAAAGATTCACTATTCGTTAGTGTGCATCCACTTATCGAAGTCAGAATGATGCCACTACGCAAGTAGTGAATACTTATTATTTGAACCAACCAGAATAATGTACTAAATGAAGTTTCTAAATTGATAGACTAATGTCCTAAACTTTCAAGACTTTAAAGAAAATTCTTTGAAAGTGATATCGATATTTTTATTCGTATTCAATTGAAGTTTATTTTACGTCACACGATCAATATATCTTAAATAAATTCTGATTTGAAAGATTTTGCATTATGATTCTATAGATAGATAGAAATCCGATGCAGAAATTTCGCATTGTAGTATGTATAAGATTTACTACGCTTTATTAAATAGCGAATTGTAATATCTGTAAAAATGTTTCAATGCTCGTTACGCGGCTTACTGTATACGTTAACGATAATATCGATGTACAATTATGATTTTATCGTTAATCATGAGAAATGAATGAAAGAGTACAGCGTGCATTTAGTATAACCGCGAACGATAGGACGAGTTCACGCGAAATCTCCAGTTCAGTGTCTCCTTACAAAGGAAATATTCTGTTTGCTAAAAGCTGACTCTTGTAACAGCGTGTGATGCCATGCGCTATTCTTTTTTCTGTTCCCTTCCGTCTACTTCGTGTTTCGCTCTTAAACGAGCCTCTTTTCGCTCACATCCTTTGCGTAGAATGCGAAAACGATCTTCCGCATTATGGAATGCACACTGGATGGAAAATCGGCGGTAAAATGACTTTTTAATTACGCGTTGGGTGATTGAGAGTAATAATTTTCTGTACAACTCGAGTTTTCCCGAAGACGATTTTTAATGCACGCGCTATTCGTTTGCACATTCTGCAATTAGTTTCTCGGTTAAATGGCGTTATAATTCGTTAAAATTCACTGCTTTTAAGCTAATTTTATATAATTAAAGCTTTCTTCGCTGGAAATCCAATTATTTTTTATCTCAACTTTATTAAACTGCGGTACTCTACTATCCGCACTATACGCACCCACGACTTTTATAGAATCCTAGAAGATAATTGAAAATTCCCCGAACATTGCACATAATATACTATTTTTTTTTTTTTTTTTTTTTTAAAGTGGATATATCCAGCTTTGTTTATACCGATTCTCTCGCATCTATGAAGCATATAAAATTTCGAATCGGTGGTAATGCGACGAAATGGCAAACGGTGAATTTTCGCTATCTCCATAATTTCGAGAGTATATTATATAGTTGTATACAGCGCGAGAACCGTTTATCGCAGCGAATTATTCAAATGAGCGCTCGCTAAATAATTCACGTCTCATATTCAGACGGTAAAACGCCCACCTCCGTATATCTTATGCACTTCCCCCTCCCCGCTCTTTCTTCTCGTACAAAAGCATCTCTTCTCTCGCGACGCGTGTATTATATTTGCAAAAAAAGGAGGCAAAAGCGCGCGAGACGTAAAAATAAAAGGAGCCATCGACTGTAGCGGCAGCAGCAGCACTTTCATGTCCAAGAGGAAGAATAGACGCGGTATAAGTGAGCGGAACGACTCAGATGCTGCGCGATGCCTCGCGATGTTTTGCGATCCGACATTTCCAACAATGACGACGATCGGTAAGTATAACTATATATGTATATACACGAGTAAAAGAGCGTCGTCTTTTTCGCCGCCCGCGTATATATATAATGTACGTGCGTACGGCCGACGGCGAAGCTTTCTTCGAATAACCATACAGACTCTTCCCCCTTTTTCTTCTCTTTTCCCCCTGGGGAACGCACATGTGCATCCTCGTATAGCATAGAATAGCCACGCGGTGTAAGTAGCTACACGCGATGTAATATACAAGTATAATAAGTATGCGCGCGGGCGATTCGCCTCGACGAGCGATTGTGGCGCGCGAGAATGGAGGGCAATTATGATAAGCGCAAGAGAGAGAGAGAGAGAATGCGACATGCTATACATATATTCACGCGTATATTTATTTATTTATTTATTTATTTATTTATTTATTTACAGAGTATACAGCATTAAATTACACGCAATCCAGCTCAGGAGAACAGGCTGGTCCAGTACGAAAATACTTTTTGCTTGAAATTACATTAACAAACCTGACCAAGGATTAAGAGAGAACCATAGCAATCTTAATAACCTGGTTTGCGTAGCTTACAAACAAAGACTTAAAACTATCATTTTATAGGTTGACGATTTTTTTTTATCAATTATAAGTAATTATTATCATAAAATCAATTTCTTGCATTTATAACTCAATTTCTTCATTCTTTTCTCTTCAATTCATTGTATTTAAATTTAATGCTTTTTGTGCAAAAGTATTTTTGTATATAATGTTGAATAATTCTTTTTCTACGGGATATACCTATAACTCTGGGCAGTGAGTTTATGTAATACGGAAGAAGAATCTGTTAAGTTTATAAAACGAATTTTTCATATCAGCTACTATTTCCTTGTACAATTGTAGTTATTTTTTGTAAAAATGATGTACCGTAGACACATTTTTTGAAGAACAAACTTGATTTTTTTTAAAGATCCGGCGATAATATAAACTTCTCATTCGTGCCCATAAAATAACAAATTTAAGAGTCTTCTAGGTTGTGCCAATTTTTCGCCAGAATCGGTGGCTGTCTCATACCAAGTATGTGTATATATCCTTTGTGCATCTGCGCGTCTCTAATATTCACACAAACGCACATAAGATGCTGTAAAGAAGAGACGATGCCAGAAAGGAAGGATACTCCGCGCGTTTCCGCCTCTGCGATTCTATGTTCGAATAGCTTTGTTTTTACTGCGGCTATTAGCTCGAATAATCGAGGGAGATTTATTGGGCACTTTGATGCTTTTTTTAACGCACAGACATTTCATTCCGGTTGGCCGTTTTTTTTTATCTTTTGCTTCTCGTAATCGTTTGTCCTAATCCTTCGGTGGTAAATCAAAATTTTTTTCTTATATCTTATAGGCTCGAGTGATAAGCTCCTTGGTTTAGGAAATGTACAATTACTTTGACTAACTGTCGTTAAAATATTTGTTTTATGAGTGCTCGCTTTACGTAATTCTCGAGTAAACTGCCACGAGTATAGGCGATATATTAGGATCAATAGCTTTCTCTCCCGTGCATAAACTGAGCACACGTGAAAACACATTCGGCTATAAATTGTCGAAATTATTTTGTCACGCTTAGGAGACTATGGTACTTTAAATCTACTAACGAATCTGCGACAAGTAGTATACAAGAACGTCCGTTGTATGGTAGCATTAAGTGCGTCGCGGTGTATAGCATCTACTATATATACTAACTCTAAGCGTCGTAAGCGCGTATCATCGTATTATCCGCTTATTCTACGTAGACTCGCGTATAATACCATTTTTTAAAACTCATCGGTTTTTACGGATACCGTTTTTCACCGAAAACAAGATCGTATTCGTTCAAAACGATTGCTTTCTTATTCGTATTAGAAAAATTTATGCTTATTTTAATAAATGCGTGTTGATAGCTTTGTTACCGACATATATTGTATACTGGGATTAATAATATTTATGTATCGAAAATATTCGAAATATTTTAATAATTTGCTTTAACAATTACTTTTAATTATAAATTTACTCTCTAAATGTGAACAAGTAAAAAGTGTAAAACATTTTTTAAATAAAAATCCTGCATTTCTACTTGAATTTCGTATATTTGATATTAGACTTCATTACTTGGTTGTCGACATATAATTATATATATATATATATAGAAAAGAAGTATTTTTTTATTTGAGAAAATATGTACAGCCAACTAAATAACGAAATCCAATGCCTGGTACATGAAGAAAGATAAATAGAAAGGAAATATTGAGTTTTGGTTTAAAAAAAACCAGTGAAAAAAGGCCAAGCGAATGAAAATGAATAATCGATTAAGTCAAAATGCCAATTAACGCCCGAGAAGTCATTAGAAGCTTGTACAATATCATAAAATCGTGTCGTTTTTCACAATCATTTATTACTGACCGTAAGATGATAATTATCGATATAAATTTCATTCCATTTGGTAAAAATTAAAATGTTAATATAACTATCGAAGGCTTTTCTTTAAAGACCCTTTTTTCTCATTACCTTTTCTTCTAAAAATATTGCTCAGTTCTTCTAAAAAATTGATAAATAAATTTAGTAAATTATTTTCGCACACTCAATTAATGAATACTGGCTACTTGAGATGCTGGAACATTCTGTCTCTTGCGAGTAAATTAAAAAGTGCGTGCAAGAAACTTCCTTTTTTTTATCATATTTCATCATAATAATATACGATGTAATTTACACTCTTTTCCTCCCTATATTATGGCGATGCGCCGTAGCGAATGCAATAGAAGATGTTAAAAACAGTACATAGCCGCATGACGTGTACGAGTAACGCCTGAAAGCTTGAACGTCGAGCAGTTCGGGTCAGTGGCCTCGGCGGCGATTGACAAAAGTTCCGACACCGGCGCCAGTAACGAAGCAAACCTCGCCTTGCGATGCGTATTATATCACATACATGTATATTGTATATGGTATATATCTGATATGCGCACAGTCAAAAGCATCCTATACGCCGTACAGGTTATTCACAGCTAAAAGAGATGGCGAGCGATAACTGCGCCAACTATTTTTCTTACGGTATACGCCTGGAGGAGTTGCTTTTTGAGTGGAGCTTCAAAGGCGATTGCGATCTATACCGTCATTGTAACGCGAACCTACTGCCAGATATTTTTTGCGAACAAACTTGTATATATCTGTGAAAACCTATATCTCTCGCTTTGTAAGATCTCAATATAAAACGCATTCCTTCTGAAAGATTGATAAATTTCATTTTTTATTCGCTTTGCTATAGTAATATTAATTTTTACTTCGGGAAGAATTTAAATCACAAATTTTAAAACACTGAATTTCAACTTTAACTTTGACAATCAGTGCTTAATATTCTTCATTCGATTCGTGTAGTCACTTTTTGTATATATAGTGAAATATTTTTATAACCTTACATGTTAGAAGTATAAGCGTTTGGGAATTAGCGTGCAATAACTATTTCATAAAGTGGAAATAATTCACTTTTTAAAATTGTTTAATACACTGCTTAAGAATGGCTACGATGGAAAAAATTTACTATAATTAAGAAAGTATATCAATTAAAAAATTGCTCCTTTGAAGCTATTTACTTGAATTAAAAAACAATACTTTTGATAAACAAAAAAGTAATATTTTGAAAATCGAAACATATCATATCAATAACGAATTGGTATATTTAAACGAATATTTACTGCAACTTATATTAATATAATATTTAGCCGATGTGAAATATTTTTATAGGACTATCCAAAAGATCATTATTTAGGATCAAACAAATTTGTTTTCACTGCGTATAAAATGTTGAAAACATTTTTTTAAGACTGACCTACTGAACGATCGACATTACGAAAGTATGCAAAAAAAATAGTACAGTTAAAACCTATTTTTTGTTGGAACGAATAATGATAATGAGGATAATACCCGAGAGAAACAAGTCTGCGGCGAGTCAAAATGAAAAGCTTCTCGAAATATACCTCACATTATAAATATATTTTCGTAAGATATAATTACCTTACGCGTAACTCACCTAAAATTGATTGCGCAAATAAGTAAAAGATCGGTAAAAGATACGCCCGCGTCGCAACGGTCCCATTTTACTGCGTCGATGCAACTTGTCGGCTATTACGTTGAAAAAAGATACACTTCAGTTTCGGTAACGAAGGCATTGTTCCAATTGTCGATGTACTTCATCGAAAAAATAATACGAGCGTAGACACGCGTGCACTGTGTGCATATATGTACGCATACTGCACGCTTAAGTATTTTATACATATGCGTAATTCGCTCACAGAATTTCACTCCGAAAAATGTTTTTCCTTCTTATTTTTCACATGTTTATATAATAAATTACGAAAATTTCCAATCAATTTTATTGTTATATTTTTAATCCTGTTATTAATGCTTCGAAAGGATCGTAAAAATTGCAAGAATATATTCATAATTTTATATTATATCATTGTTTAATAATTGTTTATTACTATGCTTGTATCGTAAGATGAGTATCTACTGATGCAATAACGATAAAAAATTGAGAATAAATTATGTAAATAATGTAACTTATAATTTCTATTCATCTTATGATCAAAGTGGTCGAATACACTATTTTCTAGCTGAACAAACATTTTCATCGACTAATTTCATTAACGATTGACTTCGCGTAATTTACACTCTTCAAGATTAATCAAATTTATTGCTATAATGATTTATGGCGAATATATCCATTGAAGTCGCTCTCTCACTTTTAAGAGTTTATTCATTAATGATATATATATATAGAAATTGTAAAACATACTTTATTTTAAATTGAGACAATTGTACTACACAAGGCTTCTGTAAGTTTCTAGTGATACATGCTTGCCTAAGGAGTATACATTTTTGAAATTAGTCTAACCAACCAAAAATTTGAAACATTCAAACAAATTCTAAAAAAATAGTGGTATAATTATTTATGTACTCGTAAAATATGAAGGAAAAAAATTGTTTTTAAGTGAAAATTTGTCAGAGAAGCGGCCATATATGCACAGAATTTTTTTCTTTAAGTACATGCAAGCGCTCTCGTTTATCCGCGCAGCGTCGTTAACGATGTACGCGTGTACTTAGCGCGACTTAACCAGGGGTACTCGAGAGTGTCCCCCGCGGCAAGGAGTAAATTTTGGAAATAGCAGAAAAAACCGCCAGAGAGAAGACGAAGCCGCTCTGTTATACGATCGGTCTCCTCTTGGCCGTTAAATTCTCTCATGTTTTGCATAATAATAGCATACGTCTCAAAAGTTAAATGCAAGGGCTGCGGTGCAGTAGTTATGAAAAAGGAGAATCACGGTGATGTAAAAGGTTGCTATCTTAAACTCAGAAAGACAGACAGAGAGTTACAGTGAGAGAGAGAGAGAGCAAACAATTCATTACACGAGGCGCATCGCAAATTTTGCGATACGCATATATGTATACATGTAAGGGACCGCATGTTTGCACGTGGCAGTGCAACGAACCGTCAAAAGAAATGATAAGCAACAGTTACGCGGTTCGCGCGTCGATGAACTGCGAGTAGTGCGCGAATGCACAAAGGACGAAGGAGCCGCTTCCGGCGGATGGACGTCCGCGTCCGCGAGGATCCGGCTCTGAGCGATGATCGCCCTTGACTTTCCGGACGCGTATGTCATGACTATAAGCTGTCGGCATTATTTTTTCTCTCCTTTGCGAGCAACAATTCTTATCTAGCTATGCTCTCATAGAGGATTTCCGCCGGATGGTGACATTAGAGGTGTGGACAATTTTCTACCAATTATATATAGGTAAACATTATTTTTGACAGTATAAGGAAATGTTTCCTTGGGATCTTGATTTTCACGAATTAGAATTGTAACCAATTTTCGTAGGCCCACAGTGCGATAAAAAAGAATCGCTTTTCACACGGAGCTTTTTCGCAATAGGTAATTTAACGAAATTTAAAATGTATTATAACCAAATGAAATTAAGTATGTATACTTGATTTTTATCATTATTTCTACAGAAAATGCGCATATGTTTTTTGCTATTTATATTGAATAATTTTTAATAATTCTTTAACTAATTCCATAACTCATGTGTGAAACATTTTTTTAACTTCAGCGCTGCATTATTTAAATTATAATTATATGCAGCAATTAATTAGCTAAAAAGAATGAATGCTATCGCGTGATAAATAACTTACACAGAACCGAGAATGAGCATTGCATATTTTTGTTGTTATATTATCTGTTTATCAATTATATTTATAACAAGTTGCTAAGGTAAAAATTGTTTTAAAATACATCCCAAAAATGGTAAAGACTTTTGCAATAATTTTAAATAAAAATTTAAGTTACATATGGTCGACAGTTCGGAAAGCTTAAGTTCCAGTGATATTTGTTAAACACAAAATCATTTCCTCATAATGCTTATTCATTTCTAGACTAGTTTACTTTATTATATAATTGGAAACTCTTTTTTAACATCCTAAAATTTAATTAAATTCCTTTACTTTTTTATTTATACCTTTTTTTTTATTTACATAGTTTTCGAATAAAAATAAAAATGTACACTCCATGTTAGTGCACTAAATTACACAAGCAAATCTCCGGAAAATATTTTAATTATTTTAATTTAATAAATGATATACAATTTTTAAGGTTATTTAAACCAATAAATTTACGCAGGGGGTTTTTAAATAATTTTTATATTTCCCATAACCATGAAAGTGTGTGCGTCTAGTTCTATTTCAAGTACGGTAAATAAACTTGAACTTGCTTAACAATATTACTCAATAAATTGACTTGCTTCGAACCCGAGCATTTAAAAATGGTTTGAGTCACTGGAGCCTCAGGTTAATTGAAAATAAAATTTTTTATGTCCGATTGAGTCAATACGAAAATACGACTCGACGTGGAATTGGTCGTATATATAGATGTTCACTCGTTTACGCACATATGTGTGCTTGGACGTATTTATTGATGAACTAGTTTTTCGTATTATCGCGTGTACCGGTTTTGTGACACCGCGAGTGCATCCAATCTCGCGGCTTTTCGCAATAATGTAATCGCAATGCAACGATGCGATATATGAATGTCGACTTGTTTTACGAGCCCGAGCAAGCTTTTAATTATACGATAAATTAGCCGTTGTAAAATAGATGCTCTAAGTACAGAGAGATATTTTCATTCTCTTACTCGATATACGGTGTATTTTGCAATAGAGACCATCGAAGTGTACTATATATGCGGAAACGATTACTTTACCAAGCGCATCGGGATAAAATAAAAGAAAAAGAGTCGCGCGATTTTAATTAAGGGATAGTGAGCAAAGGATAGCGAGAAAATTCGATCGTTAAGAGGTATGGAACGACTATTTCTCCAACGCTTTCATCGAGAAGGATAAGGGGGCAATAATATACGACAAATTTTTAGTGTAACTTTATCATGGGAAGGAAAGGAGAAAATTCTCGTATATACGCTCTTATTAACGACTTCGTCGAGCAATGTACGACTTTTTTTCTTAAAATCGCTATTCCGTGCGGTGTTGCGACGTTATTAAGACGTTTCGAGGCAACGGTACGGCCTTTAAAACGAGCTCCAGCCTTAACTAGCATATCCCATGTCGTTCCTTCACTTTAACTTCGTGTAAGCGGAAAAGTAGTTCGCTTCTTTTTTTTTTAATTATAGCTAATGTAGAATATTTCAAAATTTTACTTTATCTAGCAGCAAATTATAATCTTATATATATATATATACATACATATAATATATACGTTATATACCGAGGATGAATCGATCTTATAGAAGTTGAAGCTGCGCGGCCGGTATTCATTTCCACTTTTTCGTACGCAACTGCGTACGACGAGCTTTTGCGCGCGCGACCGGTCGCGCTTGAAAAAGAGGTCTTCCTTCGCGGGACTCGTACATGCAGAGATAGAGAAAGAGAGAAAGAGAGAGAGAGAGAGAGAGAGAGAGAGAGACAGCCTGAGAAAGAGTGCGTCCTGTCCGTCTCCTGTCCTTATTTAAACTCCTTGGAATTTCGTTCTTCTTCACTTGATTTATATATATACACACATAGAGCTATCGAGTAAGAAAGAGACAGAGTAAAGCGCAAACTAGTGCGAGGTAGCCACAAGAACGGGATTATTCTCTTTTCTATTATGACGTTCAGTATATATACACTGATTTCTTCAATAAGCATTCGAGGACAAAAAAAATGAATTTTCGATCGAAAAAGAAAATAA